>OX327012.1:26941584-28258250 GCA_946800695.1 Geum urbanum
TAGTACTTTTAACAAATTGTTGTAGTGTTTTTCATGAAACTGCCAAATGGTATTTTTTGCAACGACCTCACTGTTTTTGGAGGCAATTTTTTATGAAGTTCACCCATGACTTTGCAAAAGTCTCTTAATGTCGATCTTATTTGGACTTTGGGTTTCTTAGGGTCTTCTATTTGTGTCATTTCTGCAAAACAATAAAATAGACCATCAAAACTACTTACATCAATTCTACATACTACTACAGAGCACTACATACTATGCACAGCCAACACTGCAAACTACTACAGAGGACACTACATACTACTCACAGACAACACTGCAAACTACTACATAGGACACTACATACTACTACAAAACACACTACATACTACTCACAGACAACATTACAAACTACTACAGACTAATATAGAGCACACTACATACTACTCACAAACAACACTACAAACTACTACAGAACACACTACAAACTACTACAAAGCATACTACAAACTACTACAAAGCGGACTACATACTACTCACAGACAACACTACAAACTACTACAGAGCACACTACAAACTACTACAAAACACACTGCAAACTACTACAGAGCGGACTACATACTACTTACATACAATACTGCAAACTACTTCAGAGCACACTACAGTCTGTACATACTACTACAGAGTAACATATGTACTACCACAGATTATTATAGACACTACTACGTACGTAACAACCAAAACACAACAATCTGCCTAATAACCAAAGCACACTACAGTCTGTACATACTACTACAGAGTAACATATGTACTACCACAGATTATTATAGACACTACTACGTACGTAACAACCAAAACACAACAATTTGCCTAACAACCAAAGCACACTTCTGCATACAAATAGATCTCCAACGCTCAGAGAGAGAGAGAGAGAGAGAGAGAGAGAGAGAGAGAGAGAGAGAGGGGGACCAGCGGGCCTTGAGGTGGTTCTTGAAGTTGACGAATGCGGCATGGCAGACCAGGTCGGGGGAGAGAGGGAGGGAGGGAGGGAGGGAGGGAGGGACCAGCGGGCCTTGAGGTGGTTCTTGAAGTTGACGAATGCGGCATGGTAGACCAGGTCGGGGACGTTCGGCTCGGCGATGAGGCGGAGGACGGCGAGGCCATAGTTAGAGTTTTGAGAGAAGCTGGAGAGTATAGACTCGGCTTGGCGGGGGGGCTCCGGCTGAGGAGAGAGAGTGGTCATGAAACACTGCGATAGAGTCTGGAGGTCCTGCTGGTTCCACTCCATTGTTGAAATTGCTAGGGTTTATGATCAAAATGGAGAAAGAGGAATTGGGGTTTTGAGAAAATGGGAGAATTTCGGGTCATGATTTTAAAGGAGAGTTTTAGGTCAATGGAAACCAAAATGCCAGTTAAGAAAGTGTTTTAGAATGAGAGGATGGCATGGTTGTAAATAATTAAAATTTTAAGGTTATGTTTGTTATAGGGATGACCTAATTTGGGATAAAAATGTTGGATAACCTAATCTAATATAAATCTTATGTAAATGACCTTATTTATAATTTACCCTAAAATTTATTCCACAAGCCAAATATTATAAACTAACACCCAAAACCTGGGGCCATAACAAAGATAACAAACTAAAACAGAACAAACATGTGGGCCGAAACTAGACAAGCCCATAACAAACAAAGCCAGAGAAGTCGCTGGGAACAGCAACCTACCACCAACCATAACAAAGGAACCACCAGAAAACAGAAACCAATATCATCAACGCCGCACAAGCTCTTTTGATCACGCCGCACTCCACCGCCGTCGCCAAAGGAACAAGAACAAAGCGAAGAATCAAACTTCCCAAATCCACAAAGGGACAAAATGTTGGGCTGACACCAAAGAGGTGATCAGAACAACCAAGCATATGGGATACACCCATGCTTCCTGGCGCGAGTTGGCTACAAAAATCAAGAAAACCATCAATGGCGAGAGGAAAAGATTGAACATCAGTGGTGCTAAGAGGAAACGGATCGGAAAGAGGCAAGAAAATATGATATGGTATTGGACTAAAAACGGAAGGGAACAAGCCTAAAACATAGAAAAGGAGAAAAGCTAGAGTTGTTTGCGAGCACAAACATTTGAAATTTTCTGAAGAAACATATATCTGACACAAGCAATCATACAATGCCACATATCGGTCCATTCTTTTAATGAAATCCCTTTCGATCGTATCTAGCTTCATTTTGAGTATGACCTCTTGATAGTAAATGTATTTCTACAACTTGCTAACATCACCGGTATACCTATTCGTGTACAACATGCACCACACAGTGAGATGATCTTTGAAAATGTAGACGTAAGAAGAATCCAAGAAATACATCTTCTCCATGGTCCCAGAGTTCACTGGCGAAAAAAAACAAAAAAAATAGACCATCGTAATATTTCACTTTACTATATATATGTATTAATTTATTTCTCTTATATTTATTTACATGGACGATACAGTAATGTAATGTAAACAATTTATTTACAATTTTATTTTTCGAGAAACTGCACCGTTGATTGTTGTTCTCAGCAAAATATAACTCAGATGCATATATGGTATTTATATTCTTTATCTTTTATAGATAATAATGATTTCAAAATGAAGTAAAAAGTCAACGAGATTATAATACGCTCAGGCCACCAGATCCTCTTCTTTACCCAGCTCAGGCCACCAGATCCTCTTCCTTACCCAGATCACTATTTGTGCAGCCTCTCGTACTCGACAATTGACAACCTCTCATCTCCGACGGCCACAGCGAAGCTTGTACAGATCCGATCCTGACGGCCACCGCGAAACTTCGTAGATTATAATACATCTACGGATCCAATCCTGACGTCATCAAGGCCTTATCCGAGGATCGACATCGGCATCAGAATCAGAATCGCCATCCTGAGCCTCGCCGCCATCCCTAAAATTCCAAACCCAAAGCTCCCAGACTACGCCTCGTAATGGAAAAGAGCACTTCCTTCAAATGTGACTTGCATTTTTTCCCCTCAACTAAAATTTTGGTACGTTTGCAGGTTTATGAGACTCTCACAAGTGTGAAGGTAGAAGGAAACCCTCTAATAATCAAGGACTTTGTCTTGCAATCTCTCTAATAATCAAGGACTTTGTCTTGCAATCTCTCTAGGTTGAATGTCCAGTATATCCCATTGGTGAAATCCAGAGAATAAATCAGGACACATCACAGAGAGAGAGAGAGAGAGAGAGAGAGAGAGAGAGAGAGAGTTGGTATTATATTGTGTCTTGTGCTCATCATAAGCTAAAAAAATTAAGGGGTGTGGAGAGAGGGGGCGTACTCAAGACTAACGTCTCTCTCTCTCTCTCTCTCTCTCTCTCTCTCTCTCTCTCTCTCTCTCTCTCTCTCTCTCTCTCTCTCTCTCTCTCTCTCTCTCTCTCCCTCTCCCTCCCTCCCTCCCTCTCCCCATCCATCCAACTCAATTGCTCCACAATTCAAATCGCAAAAGTGTGATTATGTAAGAAAATATATTGACCTCACATATAAAAAGGACAAAAAGAAAAAGAAAATATGGGAGATTAAGTAAACTTGGGTGAATGAGAAAACTTCCCATAGAATTAATTGACTAATAAGAATTTCTGAAATTTTTGTTTGCTAGCGGAAAACTTTTTTCCAAAACTAGGGCCGATAGAAAATTTTCCCAAAAATTTATGCACCCTATTTTTACTACTTCTCATAATAGTCGATATTAAATTAACTCCTAAAGTTAATGAACAGCAATAATCTACTCCAATTCTTATTATATAGTGCCCAATTATTTCTTCCTCATACTCTCACATTTTCGCCAAACCGCACTTCAGCGCCGAGTATTCAACCTAATACATTTATATTCACATTTAATGCACTAAAATGGGACCAGGGATAAAGGCCAGTTAGTAAATATTCTTTACCTATAAACAATAAACTCTTCCTATTCTGCTTCAAAATCATAGCATGGTTGGAGGTAATTCTACGCTAAGTGTCTAAACTTCGAGCTGACGCGGCCATGTCACCGCCAACTAAATTTAACAACTGCGAAATTTTACAACAATGGTGTCGGAATAACTATATCAGAAATCATCACTATAGCCATCGTTGTACTCATCTGCTTCATCAACATTATCGTAACTGCTGTACTATCTTCCTTCAGTGCCATCTTCATCCTCATATTTATGTTCTGACCCCAAGTTATCATCTTTGTATGAATCAAATTCAACATCTTCGTTTCCATGGGGCATTTTATCGTCATTGTCAAAAAATGAATCAAGTTCTTTTTTTTGGTGGACATCAGGGGCCTCCTGCATGAACACACAAGACCAAAATTAAGTAGATATTCTACACATGCATAAGATACAGAAAGCTTGCATACAAATTAGTGGGAGTCTCCGCTCTTATCAGATTTGGTGTAGTTGCTTTCTGTTTTCTAACTTAAATTTAATGGATGTCCCTGGCTCTCTCCTTTTTCCTATTTCTTTTTCTTTCGAAAAGATATATCAATAAGAAAAGACTAAGACAGGATGAAGCATCATGTCTGTTAAAACTTCCATTAGTGAGTGGTATCTACGGGACTTGTCAAAGGGAAAATAGCAAATTTGTTGTTAGTTTGATAAGAGGAATACATACAGATGCTTCGAACATATCTTTAAGGACATCAAAGTTGATCTTTGTGCTGAGTCTCTGCAAGGAAACCATAAAATCTATCAACATTTAAAACTGAAGAAGAAGAAATGAAGCCACTTTAAATAAAAGAAATTAAAGCTCCAGTACAATTAAATTGCAAGATGGGAATTGGGAAAAACTGGAAAAAATTCTCTCGCTGGAATTATAGTTCTGTTTAACTATCACATGTATATCAGTACTTTTTACTCTCAGTTATATGAATTTGCCAATACCTTCTTAGTTAGCATTTGGTGGGTAGCTTGTGCAAGATTTGTAGCTGGAGTAGCATTTTTCGCTTCAGCTGCTCTAGCTAGTTGCCTCTCCTGAAAATTACAAACCATAAAATTGATGATGAAGAGTGATGAAATGGATAAATTATGGAAAATATAAGTAAAAAGAATGATGAACGGAGAACAGGTCCATAAGTGTGACGGATGCATAAAAAATTCATGCATTGGCACGTTTTGTTCCCCAAAACACAGAAACAGGTATACGATAGAATTCGGCATCGCCCAACTTCAGAGAGATAAGGCTGTTATCATTGTTTTCCTATTTAATTTGGCATTTAATTATTTACTATTCCTTTTATTAAACCCAAAATTAGTTTCTTTCTTTTAGAGCTATTTGTTATTTGGTTATGATGAGCAAATTTAGTTATTTTCACGTATATGTTATTTATACACGGTTTTTCTGTAGTTAATTTCCGTTTTGTTTTAGAAAATGTAGGACTAGATCAAAATGGCATTCCTTTTTATGGTTAGCAGTATTTAGTTTTGCTTATCACTAAGTTGTAGTCAGCCCTAAGATTTACCATCTAATGTATGTAGCCTTGCCACACTTGTACGATGAACACAATGATAATTCATTATTAGAAAGTAAAATTAACAAATTGAAAAGATTATACATAAGAAAGATGTTGAATAAAAGACCTTTCTTTTCTTCGAAACAGCTACAGCAGTAGCTTGCTCAAGTTTATTTGCATCTTCTGGACAATTGTTATCCATAGCAGCCTTAGCTGCTTCCTCCTTCGCTGCTTCCTCCTTTAAAACACAGATCAATGGTATTAACAAATAGCTATTTATACAGATATCTAGACACACAGTTAGATACTCACTAATTCTCGGATTTACAATGTTCGTGATTGAAGCAAGATAAAACTAATATAAATAAACAATGTTAAAAAGTAGTAAGTGATACACACATAACAAACAAACATATAATAATAAATCAAAGAGAAAAAATCCAATGAAATTTACCGGTATAATCATGGCACAACCACCAACATTCTTCGAACCAACTCTGTCGAATTTTTTCTCATCCTCCTCTTCATTCTTCTTCTTCACTAACTTATGTTTATTCGCTTCCTCCTTCTTCATTGCTATTTCTGGATCATAGTTCTTTGCATAAATATTCAATGCATTCAGCAAGTTTTCATGCGCAGTAGTTGTCCAATCATAATCATTCATTCTATCAATGTCACTCATGCAATTGGCAAAGTTGGTGCCCAAAATTTCATTGGAATTCGGGAGTAGAACAAAGGCAAGAAGAAGCAAAATCAAGAGATGAACACAGTCATCAACCTTCCCTGCATCATTAATCATATAGTCCAAAGTATTCGTAATAGTGGTCTTGTTGATTGCATCACCACCAAAAAATATAGCTATCCAATCTGATACCCTGACAGCCTTATAAGGCACTGATCTTCTAGAACAGCTTAAACCAAGAAGAGATCCAACAAAATCAGGAGTGATACGGTGAACACGCATCGGATGGAACTAAAAATCTCTTGTATCTTTCATGTACGCATCAACCATAATAGCAATGGCAACGTCAAACTTGAGGCAGTCTTGTTGATCGATATCGTCTTCGATGAATGCCATAATTAGATCATGAAATGGTGTGATCTTTAACCTATTCTTCACATTAACACTGATTCTCACAATGAACTTCTCAAAGTAGTACATTGAGCAACATAATTGAGCTTTCCATGTACATTTCAACGGAAGAATTGGCTGCTCAGATAACTACTCTAATTCTTGTTGTTCTTCTACAACTTCTTCATCCTCAGATTCAGTCTCTGAATCACTATTTTTAATTTATCCAAAAGATTTATGTCTCTTCTTGCCCTTCTTCTTGATGTCCTGCTTCTTAACAGCCTTCTTCTTCAAAGTTTGCTTTATCATTTGCTGAATGAGATTTTCTGAAACAGAAGAAGTCGTTGAAGAAGAAGCAAATCTTCTTCCCTTGTTCCATCTTTTAACAACAAACCAATCATATTTGAAAGAATAAGAAGCCAATGAATCAGATTCTGAAATTTCGACATACTTGACCCTCTTTCTAGCTAATCTTCTATGCCTTTTCTCGACTTTACTGTTTGAATCAGCTGAATCAAAGTTTATTCTCTTGTGTTTACCCATTACAATTTTAAATGAATAACTACAAATGATCAAAACATAGTAAAGACAAATAGTTAGACACATATCTAAACAGATAACTAATATAGTAAAACCTCTATACAGTCATATTGTTGGGAATCACATAATTTATTCTTATAAAGAGATTATTCCTAAATGGAGGTCCAGTAAAAAATCAAGCCCAAAAATTAAATGAAAAATAATAAACAACTTGTCTATTTGTGATAATAAATATTTCAACTACAAAGCATAAATACGAATTAATACGTATTCTCAAATTCTAAGACGTGATATCCATGATAAAGCATAAATCATTGTATCAAAATATTATAAAAGGTATTTCAATTCTTCGTAAATCACATTATGTTTTTGTAATACTAACAACTACTACTTTATGGATGTCACTTTTATATGGGACAAAAAAAGTTTATAACTTATTACATTGCGGAAGTTATTCCTATTATTAACTAGTCTCGAATTAAGACCGAGATTTTTTTATTACTACACAAAGGTTATTCTTATATGAAGTATCCTTAAATTGAGGTTCTACTATGGTTAGAGGCATCCCGCATTAAATATCATGTAAGAAAAAGGAAAGGATATCCAGACATATAGTTAAATAGATATTCACATAGATAGATAAACAAATATCTAGACAGATAGTTAAACAGATATTCAGAAGAAGAAAAAAACCTACTATCACAAAACAACAACCAAAAGCGTATCGAACACAATACTTCACATAACATCTCCAAAAATCATGAAAAAATACCAAAAATCAAACTGAAAACCCTAGGAAAATGTCAACAGCAACAACATCATTTCAAAATTTAAAAGCATAAATGCGAACAAAGAAAACAAATATGCAAACCGCTTACAAACAACGAGAATAAATAACTAAGATTTTGAAACATGAATTACTTATGCAAAACAAGAGAAACTGCAAATGAGATAACGATGACGAGGGACAAAGGCCACGGCGAGTACGACGGCGGCAGAATATCTCTGAGCTTTCAAAAGGCATAGTGAAAATGAGAGAGAGATGATGGATCTGGGCGAAAGTTCTAAGAAAATGTCAGTGGTAATATCGTGAATAATATGAAGACGACGGTCTGTTACATACTTAAAAATTAGAATGAGTTTTTTTTATTGAAAAATTATGGTGGGTTTTTTAGGAAAGAGAATGTTGAAAATGTTTTTTTTTTCATTTCTCCAATTTAATATCTCAAATTTTAATAAAACAAATGATAAAATAGACAAAATATGTTATTCGAGATGAGACGAATCGATTGGGTTTTCAAAATCAAGACCGATAATCAGATGAAATAGTAAAAATTTTAATTTCATTTGGGATTTGCGGATTCCTGCCGATCCTACTAACTGTACGTTGGGACTCCAATATATATATGAGTATGTTCAGTCTTTCCTAGTCTGTTCAGGATAATTGGATGGTTTAGAAGTTCTAGCCGTTAAGTTTGTTTGCTTCTGCTTATCGTTAGATGTCCTCCCACGTGTCCAGTATGACATGGCTAGTTTATTTACCGTTGTTATTATGTATTTAAGGTGGAAAATCCTACTGTTTTTCATTCCTTTTCTCTTGCTTTAGTTTTCAATACTTGGTAGATTTCAGAGATCTTCCTAACTAGGGATCTCTTCACTAACTAATAAAAGAATTTCCATTTCGAACTTAAGAAAAGAAGAAAAAGTTTAACTCATGGTGGAATTTCTAACCTGTCTGGGAAAGGAGATATCATCCAAAAAATCCTTTAAAGCGTGGACAGGGGGCTCCAAGAATATGATTAACCCCAACTCATTGAGGATGTTGTTCTTAGCAAGGCAGTCTGCTGTCAAATTCCTCTCTCTCACCACATGAGAGATTACAAACTAGTCCAAACTTGGCAAATCATTCTTGCATCCGGTAATAGAGACCCAAGGGGATGAGTCTGAGTATCTCCAGAAAGAATTAGGTTCACTAGAATAGCTGAATCAGACTTAATTTCCACCAACCTGGTGTTTTTTTCAAAATCAACTTCGCTGCATAGTGCAGACCCCAAGCCTCGACTTTAAGAATCTCACCTATACCAAGATTAATTTGAAATCCTGCAATCCAATTACCCCTATTGTCTCTAATAACTCCACAACATGGCCATTACTACTTCTGGTACCATCAATGTTCAACTTGTACCACATATTAAGAGGTTTAATCCAAGCAAACCGAGCAATTCCAAAGTTTCCATGACTTCTCTGGTTGCTCTGAGAAGTAGACCATTCCAAAGCAGAATCAATAATACACTTCACATGATCAAAAGGTATAGAAAAAGAACTGTCAAAGATGTGTTTATTCCAGAAATTCCATATGTACCAACAAACATTAATGAAAAACACATTCCAGCTAAAGTTGTACACTGTAGAAGAACAATGTAACTGGGCATATATCCAGTTCTTCCAAGGCAATTGAAAGGAATTAAAGATATTCCTAGGTATCTTCATGTCTCTGAAAGGACCCAACCCCGATTTAGTTTCCTAAACCGGAATCAAACCCCTTCTGAAAACACGAACCAACAAAAACCATCAAAATTTCGGCAGAATTTCGTTACTAACGCGGAATTGCCTTTACCTGCACCCGGAAAATAACACTTCATCCTATGCCACAAAAGCCAAACTGTGGGCACCAATCCCATCCGGATTTCTCAATATATCAACAGTAATGTAAAGTAATAAATATAACTATACTTTACAGAAATCCGGGGAACCGTATAAAAATATACATCAGAATACTCAGAGCGACTTCTAGTATACATATACAAATAGTAGGCCAAACTAAGAACCTACCATAAAAGAAACATCGCTCGAATACTATGCCTCCGACCACGACGTGCGACACCAGAATCTAAACTGCAAACTGGGCACGGAAACCAAAAAGCCCAGGGGAAAGACATGAAAACTGTTAGAGTGAGTGGACGAAAATAAATGTCTTTCGCCGAATAATATATGTTATAAAAACATATGCGAGTCAAATGTATAAAAATCAAATGGTACACGAGGGAGACTCTAACTCCTCACGCGTACAGAGCATGCATGGAAAATCTCACGGGGTCGCTCGTAGACACATCCGTGCTAGTACAGTCTGAATCACGGGATCCCAGACCCACATGTGATTCTAGCCAGAAAGGCCTCGGTTCCGGGGTACTGCCCCTCGCCGGTCAGGTCGGGGTACTGCCCCTCCTGGTAGGCCTCCATCGGGGATCAGCCGAGAGGCAAGTGTATCGATACAACAGCGTGAACTGAGACTGTACTCTGTGTAAATCAAATCATAAATAGTTCGATGCAAATGCATGAAACAATATATAAATGCATATACGTAATGTATACTGATATAGGCATATTCGTATATCACATGCTCATATAAAACATAATCTCGTATGCATGCTCATGTTCGTAAAACGTATGTATTGACTCGCGATCAACAGTGAAAAGAAGTTGTCCACTCACAGACTAGCGTAACGCAGTTCGCGTTAATCCCGTGATCCGGCGGAAAATTCCTCGCCAAACGAACGATCACGAACCCCTGAATAATCATAAAATCCATTTCTCAAAATCATAACTCAGTACCTCGAATCATATCACGAGAAACAACCGTTCTCGGAAACACATAATCCAATAACGACGAATTGTCGAAAATCCAATAATCACACCTCAATACCTCGCTATAATTTCGGACGCTCAAATCGAAAAACAAACCTCACCACTGCGATCGGGGCGCGATTTCGAGTGAAATGACATATAACTCGTCAAAAACTACGCCGGGCGAAAAGTCGCCGCCGTCGTCGCTGCCTCCGGCCACCGGAAAATCCAACCTGCCCAGAAAATTTCGTGCTACACATGGTTTCAAAGATCTCGACGATTCCAATAATTTTCCAGTTATAAGTTAAGGCCAATTTTGACCGGAAAAGGTCCAAAACTCACCTCAAAGTTCCAAACCCTTACCGGAATTTCAAACCGACGGATCTCTCTCCTCCGGCCACGGAAACCCTCAAGACCACTTGAAAACGCTTCCTTGGCTCGAGGCTAACAAAAGCCCTCAAAGCTCCACCATCAACTTGGCCGGAAAAGCCACCTCCGATTACCCCAAAGTTTCGCCGGAAAACACCAAACTTCAAAACGTCATAACTTTTTCATCCGGCAACCAAATTGAACGATTGACCTATCAAAAGAAAGAGGAGCTCAAGCCCAACAACTTTCATGAAGACACCATGGCCAATAGTGGCCTGAAAAGGGTCCAAAAACTTTGAAAACCGAACGGCAGTTTTGGGGGTAAAACGGGTCGCCCACCTTGACCCGTGGTCAACGCGGGTCAAGGCCCAGTTTCCTGTTTTGGAAAGTTTCCAATTTCGGCAAGTATTCTCCCGTATTTATACCGTACGCGTATCGAACCCCAATCGGATAAATACGACAATATTCGACGGACGAAAATATTCACAACTTATTCTTCGTAACTCGGAAAAATTATCCGGAAGTTCCCATAAGCTCGAAATTAAATTCTCTACAACTTTCACGAAGGATCCCAAATCAAATTCTCGTCCGGTAATTTAGTCGCTAATGAAGCTGCTATATTAACTGATTATGTCGAAATCGCGACAAATCGCGAAACTCGCAAATCAAGTCGATAACCATACCAATTTCAATTCGGGTCGATCAACGGTCCAAAACGGATCACAATCACGATTCGGATAGACTCGAATACGAATGGATAAACTCGAATACAAACGGATAAACTCGACGATATTCCGAAATTTCAAATATTTATAATATATTCCTCGGTCACCCAAATAATGATCCGGAACCGCCCACGAACTCGAAATCACGCGTACAACAACTCTCGAGAAGAAACTCAACTCAAATTCTCGGCCAATAATTTAGTCGTGATCAAGTCTGGCGATTCAATCATCTATCGGAAATCTGCGATTACGCATAACCCACGAGTTAAGCTGATTACTCTTACTGATTCTGTTCCTGGTCGTCACAGTCTCTCCAAATCATTTTAGCTCTAGGAAAATCCCTAAACGGATGTAAAAGGATTCATCATGTTAATGGCAAATAGAACATGAGGCAACATTAGTGAGTCTCCTCCTCATTCTCTGCACGTTAGTTTAGGAGTTTTCCATGTAATAACACTAAAAAAAAAAGTGTTCTGTTTAGAAGGAATTTTCAGCTGCCACATGAAATTCCATACAGGATTAAAATTCTCAAAATCAAATATAGAGTTAAAGACACTCTTCACACTGAACCTGTCATTAGAGGAGGCATTCCATCTTTGAATATCTTTACCACATCCAGCAAAACCAGTTAGAACATTAATGATTTTCTAAACAACATGATCAGGCAAAACACTAGCAAGCTTCTCCACATCCCAACCATGTGCATCCCAGTAATCAGCAACAACATCATTCATGTCAGTAGTGGAAAGGTTAAGGCAAAGCCTGATCAAAGGAGAATCATTCATCCACTTATCACTCCAAAATTTAACTTGTTGCCCATGCACAACACTCCTCCATGTGCTAGAACAATCAGTTGTGCTTGATAATCCTCATCAAATAAATTCTTCTTCCGATAAATTTTCACCCATAAACCTTGATCCTCCTAAAATATTCTCCAACAAGATTTGGCCAGCATGACTTGATTCATCTGACTAGTTGACTTAAAATACAAACCACCCAACTGGTTAGGGAGACATATCGAATCCCAATTGACCAAATGAACTTTCTTCTGGTCACTTGTATCTCCCCATAAGAAGTCCTTATTCAGCTTGTTCATTTTATCATACAACTCAATAGGCAATTTTGCAGTATTCATGGTATACACAGGAATGGAAGAAGTAACAGACAGGATCAGAATGAGTCTACCAGTCATGCTCAAGTGCCTGCTCATCCAACTTGCAAGACCGTCATGCACCTTATCAAAAATTCATGCATATATGTGCTTATTTATTCTCAAATATTTAGTCAAAGGTCAACCACGTATTCTACTGATATATTCTTCTTCTTCTTCGAGCTTCACATTTCTCCAAATTCTCCTTCTCCCTCCATACATCACATGGCTCTTTCTCTCTCCGTTCTAACCAGAAACACCACAACCGTTGCGGCTACGCTGTAGCCACCAAGTTCCAAAACCAGATGAGAATGACGAAGCAGAGCATGACTACGTTGATCATAAACGTGGACATCTCCTCCAAGATTCCGATCAACTCTCTCATGAAATTCCGGCAAGTCTGTAAATCTTTCCGATCTCTGCTCGTCGACCTCCAATTCACCAAGGAATTAGTCTCTCGAACTCCGCCGTGCCACCTCGTCTCGAGCCGAAGCTCCGATCGCTACTTGTTGGTTGACTTCAACAAGACGACTCCAAACGGCGTCGTTTTGGACTCGGTTCTCACTCCTAGCAGCGCAGTCGTGGTTGGTTCTTGCAATGGCTTCGCGCCCATTCCTCTTCCATCGACTGCACGACAGGAGAACCACCATTAGGCATATACCGCAAGGGCATTACACTCATCACGGAGTCAGACGAGGAGTCCAATCCGCTTGTCCACGAACAACAGCTAACCCACCCCGCCCCCGGAATATACACCTATTCACGCGACATGCCACTCGAAACTTCTATTGGTTCCATCTCCTAGACAAGACGCACGCACGCAACACCCAAACACTTAGCAAGAAAAATCCTACCACAAACAACAAAAACCCAAAATTCTACCCCAAAACAGATCAAAACAGGCACGCCTCAAGAACATGCCTTGTTCTTGAGACGAAAACCCAGAAAAACCCAGAAACAGCAAGGAAACCGGAAAAACAAAAACACAAAACGGAAAACAACAACAAATCAGTTTAGGAGCCTCACCAGAGTTGAGATTTGAGGTTGAAGGTTGAACGTCGACGAAAACTCTGGCAAGAAAACAACACATAGAAACCAGAAACAAGAATAGTGAGCAAGGTAACTTTTTTGCAGGGCTTCAGTAAGAGTAAAAAGCGATGGGAGAACATGACACCCCGAAAGCCTATTTATACTGATCTGACATCACACGCGAGCGAACGCCTGCCATTCATTTTTTGCATGTCCATCGTCAGATGTTGACACATGTCCACAAGGCAGTTTACTTCCCCTCCTAAGTAACCGCGCTCACCCTTTGGCTTCCCGCCTCGGTTTTAACCCTAGCACGATCTCCCATGACTCGCCATGTGTCAGCCATGCAGCCTCCCACGCTCCCACGCGCGTGACGATTGACCTTCCAGCAGTTACTACGTCACCAACATTTATTACGCATGGCATGCCAGCATTTATTACATCGGCTAGCATTTATTACACCCCCAGCGATTTCCAAGGAGAAGTTGAAAAGATGGCACTCCAAACGTCCCATCAGTCAGATCACCCCACTCGAGGCACTCACACGCACGACACGATTCCCACCATTCGGGCCATCGCAGGCACTACCAGCACGATCAAGCGCCTTACAAATCTCACAGGCAAGTAAACGCCATCCCACCAGGTTAGTGCAAGACCATTGAGGCGTCCCGAAATAGGCTAACGTCACGTGTTTCCTTTCGGCATGTGCACGCTCAAAGCAAGACCATTTAGGCGTCCCGAAAGAGGCTAACGGTCCGCGTTCCCTTTTCGGCGTGTGCGCGCTAAATGAAGACAAGTAGGCAGCATGTGGTATCGTCTCCCTGGCTCTGTTGGCGAAGCCGGATCAAAAGCGGCCACTTGTGAGTCCGCGCCTAGACACCCAGTAAGAGGTGACCCACCGTTCGGGCTACGGGGCACGGAAGCAGCTAACGTCACTCGTTACCTTCCAGGCGCGCAAACCGCAGGACCATTCAGGCAGCTCGAAAGCGGCACGCACCTTTCGGAGCGCGCACCGAATGATGGGTGACTCGGGAGTGGCCCCGAGGGCGTAACGCTACCATTCGCTGAATTAGGCGGCACGATAGCGACAAGTTCCTTTTGTGCGCCCGCTAAACCGAAGAGCGGCACAAGCATGTTGTTCGTCCCTCCGTGCCCGCTGCAACACATGTACGTAACGGTCGGGGCCCCACCGTTGACGCTACGATAGGTCGGCACCGAGAGTGAGGATCTCCTCTCAGGCACCTAAGCACGGCCGTTCTGAGGCCTATTCTTGACGGGCTCCGAACAGTAAGATCTGTTTGGGAGTGCCGTGCAAGCGGCTCAGAACCATTCATGCATCAAGAAAGGTCGTTCCATAGGCCTATCCTTGGCGGACTCCGGACAGCAACATTCGTCGCAGGGCCGAGTAAGTGGCTCGGAACCATCCATTCATTTCAAGAAAGGCCGTTCCATAGGCCTATCCTTGGCTGACTCCGGACAGCAAGATTCGTCGCGGGGCCGGATAAGTGGCTCGGAACCATCCATGCATACACATACACGCATACATCAACACATTCACTCAAACCACATCATCACTCAATTGCATCACACGATCATACATACATCCGCATACATTCGCATACTCATTCACTCATCCCTACTTGTATATGTGTACCGCATACATACACATTCACTCCTACACACTGACATACATCCGCATACACAAACATACATTTGTCCACATGGCTCCACAGGCACACGACCGGGCACACGACTCCGAACAGCAAGATTCATCTGGGAGTCGGGTACCCAGGTACAGAATCACACGAACAGATACACGATCGGACACACAGATACCCACTCCGTCAAGCGAGCTCTTTCTTGACCGGAGAGTTGGGGGACTTGGGGGTCACAGGACCACGCATCACTGCTCAATCGGATAAGTATTTTTTTAATCGCACGAACCCTTTTTCAACTCCCCAATCAAGAAAGGTCTCTTTGACTTGGGGATTTGGGGGACTTGTTAGTATAACACTACTAGTTCATGGATTAAACATACTTACTCACTTAAGCAGGTAATCAACAGCTACTCGACCACCCGAAAGACCACCAAGAGGACTACAACTTCACTCAGAAGACTGAGCCCATCCGACCGGGCACTCGCCCGACAAGCGCACATCTGAATGCTCGGCCCACATAATAGCAAATACAGCCCTATCCCACATCGAAGAGCATAAGCAAGCAACAATCTCACCCACCCATATAGGTAAGACATTTACTACAGGTAAGAGGACATTGAATCCAACCCAGCAATCAATTCTAGTCTTAAATACTCCAACCTACTTTCTTACATGTTCGCTTGACTGTTATATCCAATACATCTTCTAACTTAGGCATCGGAGCATTGAAGGCAGGCCGACCCTGTCTTGACCACCTGACCGCCCGTTTGTTGTTGTATTCTTCTAACAGTGGGAAGCCAAACGCGCAAACCCGCATACCCGATAACCCAAACACCCGAAGAGAGAGAAAGGTACCCGATCATCCGAACAGCTCGAACGTTCTGGCTGTTCGGATGAGAAGAGGATTACTCATACTTGCTTCTGCTGATTACGTCCCGTGTAATCCGGTAGAAACAGTTAGGTCGAGTCGAGCTAGAGGGTAAAAATAGAGTTAGATAAGACTTACTCTCAAGAAAACACATTTTTCCAAAAATATCAGAGGACCAACTTGAGTTCTGCAATAAATTTCATCTTTAATTTCACGATTACACCATATCCTTGCTACTCTAATCGCATCATCCACAACTATGGAACTGCATATTTTTTCGATGGAAAAGAAAACACATCAACCCCAAAACACTTCATGTTGAAGCTACTGAAATCATTGAAATCAATGAAATCACCAACTCGAGGGTCAATGACTCCAAAGTCTGAAGTATGTCCTTCGAGAGCAATCCAGTCTCTAAGTCCATTCCTAAGGAAACCTTACTTTCCATAGTTGTCATCATAAGCACCTCGTCTACTACAGTAATAATACACGACTCACATCGGCTAAACAAATCAAGAATGAGGGAAAAGATGAAACGAGCACAGGGAAGGGGGTTGTTGATATAACATAACTGAGGGGAAAACAATCCTCAGATAGCAACCCTATATCTCGACTAACATTCGAGTCAATGCTACCGGTCGATAACTAGACAAACTATTGTCACTGAGTTCTCATAGTGCCACACAATGGACCCGATAGAAAGTGTGCAGTACTTCTCAAGTTGCAATCGTAAGTCTAAGAAACAATACAAATGGTCAAAATCTTTTTGTTCTCTAGGCATGCGTCAAAAAAGAAAACCGTTGAATGAATACGCGTGGTGTGCAATCATAGTGGTGAAGTATCCGGCTGGTACCATCACAGAATGGACACAAGCAAAAGGTAGGCAGTGAATACAAGAAGTTCAACATACTACTCAAACAACGTGAGGAAACCAGTCCAATACTTGACTCCTCACTGAACTTATATTCCTTAAGAAGTCAATTATTTCTAATCGCTTCATCATGTTTTGCTTCACGTGGAGAAATGCTTGAACACTTCCATAAATCTAATCTAGGTCGGAGAACGCAAGGCATAGCGACTAAGGCACACTGACTCGTAGGCTGAAGTTCGTACTTGGTCACATTCGTCACGTATTCGATGACGTTCAACACCGTGAGTATTCAATAGAGATTCGCTGCAGTCGGGCCATCAATCCGGAGGTGTTGAGCGTAATCGAACACGACAGCAGAAGAAACCAAGTCTAGTCTATAGAACTTATAACCTAATGCCCTGATACCAACTGAAAGGACCCAACCCCGATTTAGTTGTCTAAACCGAAATTAGACCCTAACAACTCTACTAATCAAAGTGTCTGCTCTTAATACACAAGAATTGAACTGGATATCTAAAACTCAAATTTCGCGAACTAAAGAAATTTCCCACATATTGGTTCACTATTAAAACATAAAACTGATATACAACGGATTTCGACATCAGAGCAGCTAGACAAATTAAATTGACTATGTAAAATAAAATACTAACTCCCAGGATCAACCTTGGATCCAATGGTAGATACTTCTATGTCATGAACTACGTGCGCGCTCGACTTCAAACGAACTTTGTAAACTAGGCAATTTAAACCGAAAAACCCAGAAAAAGGCATATAAAATAATAAAATTGTTAAAGTGAGTGGACGAAAATAATGTTTTGTTTTAAACAGAAAAAAATATCTCTATCATGCATTTCTTCAAAGAATATATAAAAAATGATCCGAGTCCAAAAATGTACAAACCCAAGTCAAGTGTTTGTCTTAACCCTCCTGGGTACTGTGTAATAAGTGGAGGCAGTAACTTGAGTCCATCTTCCTCAAGTTACAAGAACACCCGGGTCAGGTACGGTGTTTGTCCTAACTCTCTTGGGTACTATGTAAATCACGGGGTATGTCCCTCTCGGACCGTCCTGGAGCTTCTCGGGGATCAGCCGAGAAGTCAGTGCATCGATGCAACAACTATGACTATGCTCTAGGTAAAACAAATCATATGTGCCTCCATGCAAATGTATAATCGTAAATGCATAATCAAAAAATGCATAATCGTAAAATGTATAACATAGACTCGCAAATCGGCAGTGAAAATAAAGTGTCCACTCACAGTACTGTGCTGTGATTTCCACCAAGACGTAGCTTGTCCGTCGGCGTTTCTATACGTCTGACACTGGCTGCTTATACGTCATTTTGAAACAACAATTCATATTTAACAATTAATCGTCAAAAATAATATTGAATAACTAAGCTCATTCATCGATGGTGACAAGTAATACCGTCGAGAACATCGCTTTCTCGAATAACGTGTTTCCCGAACTAATGACGAGCTATTCAAATTCCAAATTCAATTTCCTGAATCCTTTTTATAGTCGCAACATATTTTCTTAAAGGTTACAAGACTCAATGTCGAATCGACAATCGATTCAAATGTTTAATATAATCGTTTAATTAATGTTCGATTAATTCTAAGTTCACACCAAACTACGTCCAATGAATTTAATAACCTCATCATTGCGATCAATACGCGATTATGAGTAAAACGACATAAAATTTGCTTCAAAAATTCTTTCGCCGGAACTTCGCCGTGCACCACCACCGGCGGCAGTGATTTTTTCCAGTGGACTAAGGCCAAACCTACTCAAATCAACCCAACAACACAATTGTCTTCTACCAAAAAGTCCAATTCGCAACATTAACAACCCAATTTTACCTTTGAATTGGGGTTCACAAAATTCTTCAAATTTCAATACTTTGATTCTCCCTATTCGGGTAGAATTGAGATGTGTTCTTGGTGTCACTAGCTTCGTGGTGATAAGAGCTTCAAAGCCCAATAAGTCACAACCCACAACTCACACCAAAAATCACATTCCCTAAAGCTTGAATTTTGACGAGCTTTCGAGCTTCATCGAGGCTTCATTTTTGAATAATAGAGGCCAAGACCATAGGGGTTTGAAAGAGGGAGGAAAGACAAGTAGATTGACACCGGCCCACCCAATTTTGGTGGCCGGAGCACTGTGCTGCCATTCCGACTGCCACAAATCAGAAATAGGAGAGAGAGAAAGGGTCTGACCGAATTGGAAAGTTTTGACTTTCAACTTTCGAAAAGTCATATATATGCAAGTTGCGACTAATTTAAAATCGTAAAAAGTTCAAAACTTTCGTTGACCATAACTTCTTTGTCGTAACTCCGATTAACACTCGACATAACTACAAACTCGTCTGGATAAAATCTATGATTTTCCTCAATATAATTTCCCAAAAATACTTAATTAATAAAGTTCCCATAAAAAAATCATTAATAATTACCAACGATAAAAACGAGTTGCCATCATCAATTAACACTTAATTAGAATATAAGAAGTTAATTTGGGTCGGGATGTTAAAGTCTATTACTACGTACTAATGGATCAAACTTACATTACGGTGATATCTACCTAGCCCATATGCATATTCTTTATTGCGAGAAAATCAAAGAAATCAAGTACCACTTCAGGTTAAATCAAACAAAATCATCGGTACATAAAATCTAAAATTTATCTTCAGCCACAATAACAAAAGTATAAGCATGAAAGAGAGGATGCTTCATTATGCGAAGTAACTCAAGTACAGAAGTTAGATGTAACATCTAAGATCATTGGGGTGAAAGAATACTTGGCGTCAAGCTTGTACCAATATGTGTAACTATTCATTGGGTCTCTTCTTTTTCCCCTTTACCTCTTTATCACAATTCAATGGACCATACAGAGAGAGACACAAGGAACCTTGGAGTAACCGCTGGTGAAAATAGTTCTTGTACAAGTCCCAGAATTCATCTCTGCCACAAAGATTAGACAATTAGTAAATCAGAATAAAAAGCACAAAGAGATAAAAGACATCAAAGATCTATTTGAAGTTTGAACTATGACTGCCCACACTAGTTAAGAACAAAACAAAAATATGATGAATAAGAATCTTGTGAACGCATTAGTAATTCAATCATCAGCATGAACTTTGAATATCTTTACACAGCAAAAGCATGTACATTAGCAAAAGTTTATACCCTCAAGGAAGGTATGACATTTCATTTTCTAAATTAGAATGGAAATTTTTTTTATTTAATTCTTGAAAGAAAGAGAGTTTTTATTCGTCATTAACTTGGGAGACAAAAAGGGATTAAAGTAGAAGCAACAAAACAAGCACAAAGGGAGGGGTCAGCTATTAATCTAACCTGACTTGTGGAAGTGTCAAGAGGGAATAGCCCTTGACATCTGGGTGCACATCAAGAACTATCACTGATAACCGTGAAAGCCCCAATGCCTCAATGTCAAGAAGCTTCTTTATCCTGGAATATGAGATACTACTCGGGTCAAACTTACAACAGCAGGAAGATATAAAAGATGATATTCAAGCAATTCAACTGCTGGAACAATTCAGATACAGAAGCCATGGGCATAAAGCATACCGCCCTTTACTTTTCATTAACTCCTTTTTAACAATCAAAATTTGCAAATTGCCAATTGAAAATTAAACAGGTGTCCCAGTGCTTTCATAGAGACATACAATTTTTGACAGATTTCTAAGTGGTTTCTTAGTTCAAGGAACAAAAACCCACAACATGCTACATAGTTTATTCTTAGTCCATATAAGTTCTTTAGAGCAGCTCCGGCATTTTCTGGTATATGATTTATCAAAACTTTTTAAAAAAAGAATTTATATCACAATTTTAATTATACAGTAATGTGGGAACGTGAACCACAACAGGGAGACAGGGACTACACCAGAAAATCTAAGGGAAAGATGCAAAACAGGGCCCAAAAACCGTATGCATAGACTATAGCAGCACTGTAGCGCATTGATGCAAGGTAAGAGAATAAAGTATTGTCTCCAAGGAAATAGATAAAGACATCATATCCACCTAAGACAAAGAGACAAAATGTACAGAAAAGCTTTCAAAAGATAGAGTAATGCCTATGATACAACATTACAAGTATTAGTGCAAACTGCAAATCATATCTATGTCCTGCAAAACTCATCTATAGTGCTCATACAATTAACTTAATAGCAGTAGACATAATGTCACCAAATTATTAAAATACTAAGCAAGAAACTTCAAACAGAAGGTAGAAGTTCACTCAAATCTTTGTTTGTTAAAATGATATGCTAGCGATATTAAAATACGAAAATTCTGAACAGTTTCTTACAAAAAGGTTAAAATATTAAGAGATTCTTGATTACCTGTTTGGTGTACCACTAGCGATATTAACACGGTCCTTTAACAAGGAGACCTGCATAAATCATATAAGACTACATCAAGATTCAAGATTGGTAAAGAGAGAGTTGGAATAGAATTGGATACATAATAAATAAATTAAGCCATTACATAGTAAATGAAATGGTTATAGTAATATACATAATATTAGCAGAAAAAAGCACATTAACATTAGGCATTCATGAAGTAAGCCATTGCAAAAGCATACAACAAAATAAATGATTTGTATACCTAAAGACCCATATATGTAAAGTGATCCTTTCATTATTTATTTAGTATTAGTCACAGATATACAGATCCAAGGTGAACCTACGGATGGGCTACAGCCACTAAGAAGTAACAGAAGCATTAATTAACGAAACAGAACAGCAAAAACTGTAAGGAAAAAAAACTGATAAAGAATCAAAAAAGTTTAAATGTACAAGTGTGGGACAAGATTAAAAGTCACTGAAAGACAGTACTAATTCTGATCTGGTACATTTAGCCTCCATTGTCTTGAAACATTAAGAAAAATGATATACAGAAACAAACAAAAATAAGAAAATGGACTGTTGAGCAAAAGTTATGGACAGAAGAATAAGATCTCCATTAACCACTTTAAATGCCACTCCTGATGTCAAAACACTCAACTTTCTATTCAGTTCTTTGACATGGTTACCCTGCAAACTGAGCGCGAAAAGTTAACTCTCCAACTTAGATACATAATGTTCAAAGTCGAATTTCACCAGCACACAAAGATTTTCAAAAGAATAAATGATGATAGTTGCTCACATCATCAACGATCAAATACATGGGCACACATGTGTTAGGTATGTGCATGTTAACACTTAAAACTACATTTAATGGATTCAAAAAGTTGAAACATGAGACAACCATGTCTTTTTTCTTATAAATTGCTCATGTATCCCCAAATGTCTATTCAGTGCATATTGTTAACAACTTGATAAAGCCACATGAGCTGAGAATGGTAGTGAAAGCATGATTAATTAGGGGATCAGCAAACCTACTTGTTCGTCAACCTTCATGTGCTTCGAGAAGAGCTTAACGGCATGGCATTCTTTAGTCATCGACCGAAAGCCCCTGGTGGTGTAGACATCAGTAAGACAATTTCATTTTGTATAATCTTATGGGTTGGCCACATCATAGCAGTATAGTCCAAATTAAAGGAAACATAACTCCACCTCAGAAGTTGTATTGATCTCAAGGCCGAAGTACTAATAACAAGAACTGCTGGACTCCCCGGATCAACTTTTCCTTCCAATAAACGTTTCTCACAAAGTTCTTCTTTCCACAATGGGCCAAAAACTGCCTTCATATGTTCCCCCAAGCTTTCGACATCTTGCTCTGCGGTTCCAGATAGATCCACAACACATTTATCTGGAAAAAGAAAAGAAAAAATTGTGTATACAAGACATGATTCAAGTATCTCCCTCCGCTGGGAAAATTTGCAACCATTATGCAAAGACATGAAGTCAGAAGTAACTACCACCAATGACACAACTAATCAAAAGAACCAATCTTGACCAAAATCTTGTCAATTAAAAATTCCACATATTTGTAACCTTAATAATTTGTTGGGCCCAGATAAACATATATAAAATCTGATGGAAATGGTACCGGTGAGGGAGTCCAATTCGAGAGGAGAGAGCTGGACACGATTGGCTGACTGAAACTTGTCGAGGAAGAAGTTGAGTGATTGTACTTGGTTGGTGCTAATAACTTTGGTTCCATTTGAATCTTCTTGGGTATTCTTTTGGGGAAGTTGCTGCTTCTGCTTCTTGTGCTTCTTTTGCTTCTTAGGGCCAAGCAGCGGCTTGCTCTTCTGCTTCTTCTTAGGGTTTCTCTCTTTCCCGCTCCCCATCTCGCTTTTGCTTTTGCTTTTGCTTTTTCTTGCTTCACCGTTTAAACCCTTCCGCTAATTACTTGCACCAAACTTTAACAGACGACACTTTGGAGTTTGGGCTTCTTCTGGTGGCTTAACAGTAGTCGTTACTCGTAAGCGTTCGAAAGTGGAAGCCTCTATTTTTGGAAGAATGAATCCGAAAAAATTCTTTTCTGGAAGCACCAAATTAGAAATAAAGAAAAATTTGGAAGGAAATGAAATATTTTTTAATGTATTCTAACATTTATGAACATTTGTGTTCGTAAAACTATTTAATCGAAACTAGAATTTTGTATTTTAATTACTTAATTTTTTTTATATTTTGTTAATCAATTTTTATTATTTTATTACATGCTTCCTCGCATACATGGCTTAACATCGCCAATGTAGTAGACTTCATAATTGTAGACAAAATCACAAACTCAGACGCAGCCTGAGTTCTGATACCATTTGTTGTGCGCAAGCTCCAAACAATATGAAGTATCAACGAATATGAAAGATAAACAGAAAAATCTATAACACACATATTTACGTGGTTCACTCAAATCGGGTTACATCCACGGACGGAGACAGTGAGGGGATTCCACTAAAATCAAAAGGAGATTACAAGGTGTTTCACACTCGAACTTAAAACTCAATTACACCCAAATACACTCAATGAGAGGAAAGATTAAAGAGATCTAAACAATTACGTCAAAGTATAGATGCACAAAATAGATGATACAAAACTCGAAGAGTAATCTCAACGTTGCAGACTATACTAGTTGTTTTTCTTCTCTCACAAAGACGATTGCGGCGGATTCTTTCTCTCTACCTTTGTTTATATAACAGAGCATATATATAGAGATGCATGGCTGGCCGTGTACTCTACTTCCCAATATATAACCTAATAGGAATATGAGACACAAAACCTAGTTACCATAGGTTTCACACATAGACCTTAATCAAACCAATTGGGCTTAGTCCAAAATTGATCATCGAATGACCAATGCATGACTCAATAATTTAAGCCATAACTAACATTATCCACCTTGATTTAAATTACCGAAAGTCTCTAAAGTTGAATTTTCTCTAAAAGTCTCCTCCACCAAAATTACTAATTACAAGTAGCAATCAAGTCCAAGCAATACTTGAACTTGCAAACAGGAACTGACTTGATCACAAATTGATGACTCTGAAGAAGAGACCGAATTTCTTCAAACAAAGCAACAAAATAGAACTAAAGTTGCTTCTCTTCAATATTACCAACAAAATCAAGCACATCTTGACTAGGCTGAACAAAAGCTTGAATAAGCTCCACCTGCTTACTAACACTGTGATCTGAACCTGCACTAAACTCTTCTACATATAGCATGACATACTCCCCAAAGTGTAAAACTTCGTTAATCACAAATTTGGGTGACATAAACTGGACACACCACATGTTATACAAATTGATCAGCATGAGTATGAAACCATACCTCAAATAGAGTTTTCACACAAAATGCAATCGATGGAGACCAATTCACCAAGTAGCAGAAATTACTGAATTCAGTACTGAAGTCCATAGACTTAATCACATAAGAAAGCAGTCTGCTTTCTCCACAAAAGAACCAATATGTTCTATAAAAGATGTATGTGTTGTCATCAAAATAGTGCGGTATCTCACTATCACATCTTCACAAAACTGATCAAATTGGCCCTCAACAAATACAAAGAGTGTATAATCGTTGCTCAAATACAACCGACTTGTAATTGATTTGGTCATATCTAATCTCTCAAGCTTTAACCAAAAGACTCGCATCTTTACATGCTAAAGGTTGAAATCATTCCTCCCCATAAATTTATTGATCTCATATTTTGCCGATGTAGCAAACTTCATAATTGTAGACAAAATCACAAATCCAGACGCAGCATGAGCTCTGATACCACTTGTTGTGCAAAAGCTCCAAACAATATGAAGTATTAACGAATATGAAAGATAAACAGAAAAATCTATAACACACAGATTTACGTGGTTCACCCAAATCGGGTTACATTCACGGGCGGAGACGACGAGGAGATTCCACTAAAATCAAAAGGAGATTACAAGGTATTTCACACTCAAACCCAAAACTTAATTATATCCAAATACACTCAATAAGAGGAAAGACTAAAGAAATCTAAACAACTACGTCAAAGTATAGATGCACAAAAGAAATGATATAAAACTCGAAGAGTAATCTCAGAGCTACAAACTATACTAGTTGTTTTTCTTCTCTCACAAAGATGATTGCGGCGGATTCTTTCTCTCTACCTTTGTTCATATAACAGAGTATATATAGGAATACATGGTTGGCCGTGCACTCTACTTCCCAATATATAACCTAATAGGAATATGAGACACAGAACCTAGTTACTCTAAGTTAAATACGTAGACCGTAATCAAACCAATTGGGCTTAGTCCAAAATTGATCATCTAATGACCAATGCATACCTCAATAATTTAAGCCATAACCAACACTTTGTATATTACGCTTTCTTCACAACTACATGACTTCATTTATTTGCTGATCTCCTTGTTTGGCTAGGCCATGATGTCATGGGTGTTGATGTTTGAAGTACTCCGGTTCTTGCATTGCAATTCCTCACAGATCGTGCTTCATCACAATAACACTGCCTTGTGAACCTCTTCAACGTGACAACGTTGTCAATTATTTACTAGTTGCTCTAGTTGGGGTTGGTTCTCCCCTTCTCATAGTGAAACCTCTGCCTCTTTGGTTGGGAATACAAAAATTCTAACCAAGTTCTAACCAGAAGAAAAATAAGGTATCCAAATTCTTGCTTTTCCGGCAATTCCATTTATATTCAAAATTGCTTGAGAAATTCAATTTGCCGTGTTGAGACGAGAAAATGCTGCAAAGATTATATATCCCAACATATGTTGGAATTCTCCGAGTTGAATGTAGAGATTTGACAATATACCAACAAGATAGGAGTGGCCAATTACTGTCTATAGCTAAAGCCTCAATTTGCATTATTTCAATGCCATTCTACAACCGTATATGAAAAAGAAAACTTCCACATAAATAACATGTGCCATTCTACAACTGGCTTAAATGATGGAAGCCTGTAATATTGTTTGACTCGGAAGCAAAAAAAATAAAAACTAAGATAGTATCTCGCCGGGAAGAATGACAAAAGAGCATCGGTCCTCCAAATATGTTCTACTCTCCCACAGTCAATCCAAACCCAAATTTGTAGTCTTTCTTACTATGATCAATCTGCATGGCATAGAACCTTTTAGTACTTTCCAACAGAGTAAACAAGGTTTCACAAGATATGCCTAATGTGTAAATGCAGCAATCTAAACAAATCACTATAGTATGTGAATGATCAGTAACTAATATCTTTATAATATCTATATATCACTTACGAAATTGCATCTAGGTGAGTTAAGTAAAGCATGCTTGCCTCAACTTTAATAAAAGATGGGAAATTAAATACAATAGAGATCCTCACCTCTGCAGAAAGAATAAAGTTAAGACCCATATTCAGTCGCTCTTCCAAATAGGCAGCACAAACACCATTTGAATCCACCTTTCCTCTAAGACGACACTGATACAATAAAAGAAATTGATAAAAACATCATTACTTGATAAATTCTATATGAATATTCGGGCCTGTATAAAATAACAGAAAAAGATTTAGTAGTGTTGCCTAGAGAGCTGATACTCCTTCTGGAGGCATATAAAACCAGCATACCATCAAGTGAATTTAGTCAATTATAACAACATAACTCCTGTTAAAACCAAGATGATATTCCCATTCGAGGTCTTGCCACAGGAGTAGTTTTTCAAGATTGAAACTAGTAGAAGTCTCAGATTCTGGACATTCGGTAGATTGGCAATGGGCTTCTATTGGAGTATATGTGAATGAAGACCACATAATACAGATTACTAGAATGAATTAGTCCTAGTTTTCTTCTGAATAACAGAAACTCTGGTTGATTAGTATATCACTGCAATCATGTTTCCTTTTTTCTTTTGTAGAAGACTAATTCATGCATTTTTTACGTGATAATCATGAGCTACCTGTCGAAGAATGTAATCGTAGCCAAGGCTAGCTGTGACATCTCTTGATAAGTAGTTGTACATGAATTCTGATGCAAGAGAAACCTACAAAATATAAACAATGTCAGAACTAACTTTTCCAGAAACCATAAGAAACATAGTGACATTCTTTGATAAACTGCAGCAAGCTAAACATAGTAAGCCGAGATATTCAATCAAAGGTCTCTTTAGCTCACCTTATCAGACACCTTCTGAACATAGCTCATAGCAACAATTCCAGTATTAGCAACTTGCCCTGTGGCTACCTGAGGAAAAAATAAAAGAGCTTTGATTAGAGTCAAATTGAAATGAACAAAACAAATCAGAGCTATACAAGCCACAGAACAGGAGCCCATTGAAACTATATAAGAATACAAGAAGAATACAGCACAGTCACACCACAGCAGGACATCCCAGATCTCTTCCACTTCCATGCCTATCTGCTCTTTAAAGATCCTATTGTGCATTTCCTTAATGATTCAAATTCATCTGTCTGGCCCAAATTCAAACTTATCATGGACTATTTGACAATCTATATAGCCTATACAATTTCATCGGTTCCACCCACATCCATTAATCACCCCAGAGACCATCCACTGAAC
Source organism: Geum urbanum (assembly GCA_946800695.1). Classification (NCBI taxonomy): domain Eukaryota; kingdom Viridiplantae; phylum Streptophyta; class Magnoliopsida; order Rosales; family Rosaceae; genus Geum; species Geum urbanum. Next base: position 26,969,919 of record OX327012.1, read on the forward strand.
CATATGCAAGCAGCAATTTGAAGAACTGTAAAAAAAACCATGTAAAAGTCTACAAATAATGTTTTCCTAAGCCCCTTTTAGGATCTACCAGAAACATATAAGTTATACAATTGGAGTTCGTGGAAATCGCTGCTATAAGTTCCCATGATTCCAGCCCCTTTTAGGAAGACCAGATACCATATATCAGAAGGCTCATTACTTCTTAACTTTAGCCCTTAAAAATTTATAAACAAGAATCACCTCCAAGAGCAAGTATTAGAAAACAGAAACACAAGTGTACACATACAATTACATTTCTAATATACTCTTTCTGTGTATATATATAATTAAATATATATATATATATTTATAAATCACAATTACTTCTGCACAAATACCACAAAAAATAAGCATTTATGTAAACCAGATATATTACACTACATCAAAATCACAGAATAAAAAATAAAATAGCCAAGGATAACCAGGATGTTATGCAATCATACCATCTTGTCTGTGTTGTATCGAGCAGCATAGCCAATACCAGATTTTCGATGCTGACCAGCCCAAAAAACTTCACCACCCAAGGACAGGTTAGGGGTCACACTCTGAAAATCAGTAACTTAGGGTATTGGTAAAAGATGCCTATATATTGGTGGAAGATGTGGTAATATGTTTATACATACTATCGTGCAAAAAACTTCACCACCCATGGACAGGTTAGGGGTCACACTCTGAAATCAGTAACTAGGGGTATTCGTAATAGATGCCTATATATTGGTGGAGGATGTGGTAATATGTTTATACATACTATCGTGTGCCATGATGTTTTGTGCTCAGCTCTTTTCAGAGGATAGAGCATTTATGAGTAGATGTAACAGCATTTTTTTTCATCAAACCTACTCTTAAAATCTAGAAATCAGAACAGAATCTACATATTACCTGAATGTAGTTTGCTCCAAACAATGCACCATTCCCTACTTGAAACTGTGACCTAAAATCTCTCCCCTGGAAGAAAAAAAAATGTATATTTCAACAGGATTTATAGTTTCAGTAACAAAGAATATCTCACTCTAAAATCAAGATACAGATGAGAAATATGTCATTCACTTATCCGAAAGATGAACAGAAGCACGTAATTTGAATCACAATTTCCAAATGAAATTCAGCAACACTTTCCAACACAACCCAGTATCTTTGGGGTTTTCACCTTTTCGGCAAAAAAGAAGTTGTGGACAATACGATGATTCCAAACACAACAATGGTCCAATCCTTACAAAACTAATTAACTTCCTGTGGGACAAACATTGAAAGCATAAAAGTGGGTACAGAAATAGACAGACCTATAATCCACCCCCTATTTAGCACCTATCAAGACATATCTATCCTCTCATTCTACAATTTTTCCTTAATCTTTTAAGGGACTGAACAGGATAATGCATCCAAGCTTGTTGATGTATCCAAACAGGGGACAGATGACATATATCAATAAGCACATAGTCCTCACTGTCTGCCAACCTTTCCCAAACAGGCACTTGGAAGTTATAATAGCATGCATAAATTAAAATTATATACTTCCATATGAAGTCCCAAAAGAAACAAATTCAATCAGAGCAGCATACCTTGTAATCAAAACTGGCCATGCCATGTGACATGTGTGGCTCGTTGGTGAGCTGGAAACAAACAGAGAAGAGGTTAACCAACTAGCTTTCGACATCATAGAGCAAAAAGAAGACGCCTTAAAAGTCTTGCAAATCACCTGAGCATTAGCCTTCATATTAAGTTTCTCGCTTAAATCACACTTTATTCTTGCATTAAGCCTCCCGTCAGTCAATATTCTTCCTACAAGCATCACCTGTACATATACCAAAATAATTCCCACGAGAACTAAACATGTGTTTTGGGATGTATTCCAAAATGACCATCTTAAATAAGTGGACTAATCACCTTTGGGTCCAAAAAATTAGCACCAAACTCATACTGAGCAGTTGGAATTTTTATAGTTTCAGGAGATTGTTGAGGAATCTCCGTAGGTCCCATGGTCACACTGATTCCGCAAGTCGATAAAAACGACAGTCAGATCAGCAATCTAAAAAATAACAGATACAATGACAATAAAGAGACATGGTGATGCCTCAGAAGGAAGTATGATCCAACCTGTGACTGAGTGAGAACTTCTGATTAAGTCCTCTGGTGAAATCGACACGCATCCCCTCAAAAAGCTCCGGCTTTAAAGACACTGCATATTCCATAACAAACTATTCTTTAACCCACTTAAGCACACAGCACAATGAAATTGAAATAATGATAATAATAATAATCCAACAGACAAAACAAAGCCCTAGTAATTTAAGCTTTGAAGAGTGTAAGGAAGGGACTAACTGTAAGCTTCGCGTTGGATCTCGTCGTAGGGAATAGGGCAAGGGAGGTTCAAGTAGTCAGGTCTAGCATTCTCTGTGGGCTTTGGGAGAGTAGAATCAGGAGCTGCAGTGGGTGGAGGAACGAGGCCCGCCATTGTTGATGCTCTGAGAGCTTCTGAGTTTGTAGTACGAAAGAAGAAGAAGAAGAAGAAGAAGAAGAAGAAGAAGAAGAAGAAGGAGGAGGAGGAGGAGGAGGAGGAGGAGGAGGAGGAAGAAGAAGAAGAGGGTTTAGAGAGATCGAAGCCAAGCAGAGACGGAGGAGTCTCTCTTTGTGTAATGTCAAAACCTCCAGACGACGGGGTCTAAAACCCTAGTTTTCTTTTTCTGTTCTTTTTTATTGGACTTCTTTCTTTTCTTTTTTCTTTTTGTTAAGTTTTGTTCTTTTAAGTTTTAAATAGAAACAACATGACCAATGAAAAGCTTTGCTCTGTAGGGCTAGGTGTTTGTTTTTGGGGCGGGGATGCCTTTGCAATGGATCTCGTCAGCCTCGATAGGATCATTTAGCGACACCTTCTTTGGCGTCGGGAAAGTGGAATACAGCATCTGCTGCCTTTTCTCTCTATTTCCATCGCTTTCATGGTGTGCATATTGCATCATGGGCAGTTATGGTTCTTGAGTCCTTGGCTTGGTAGTCTATGGGGATCAATAGTGGTCGAATGAGGTGGTGCGCGGTTGGTGAACTAGTCCGTCCTTGTATGGCGCGACTGAAGGACCTGGATGTCGTGCTAGCTTGGAGGCAGATGAGGGAAGGTCGACGTCATGATCTGAGACGTTTGGAATGCCTTGTTACGGGTTGTGCTTCTTTAGAGCAATGAAGAAGATGGTTCTCATCCAGGACTGGAAACCGGATCGAGGCGACAGCGTTGCTGCTTGTGATGGTGGCCGACCTTTCGATCAGCAACCAAGCTTGGGTTGGCGTGGTTCGATCGGTTACTGTGGTTAGACAAGGCAAGCAACATTGGGAAGTGAGGGGTTTCCTACAGTGTTGTCCTTCGTGGGCTTATGGTGTTTGGGCCCATGCATGTTAACCTTTGGGCTCATATTTTGGAATATGGCTTTTGGGCTAGAAAGTTTTGGGTTCGAATTTAAGATCCAGGCATTGAGAATTATCATAATTTTGGCTACCTTCAGTGTAGCTTTTACTTTATGTAAGAATAAGTTAAATTTGGGGTAGGTATTTCTTATCATCCCTTATTTAGCAACATCGTTGGTTATTTGTTACGATGTTTATTGCTAGGATAAGGATATTTGTGTAGGTTAGGTGACTTCGTCGCTTAGTTTATATAGGCTTTAGCTTTCTTGTCTATTGTCGCGCTTAAATGGGCAGTCAAGGCTATATTCATATCTACTTTTTCTTAATGGAATTGATGTCCCTTGTCCACCTTTCAAAAACAAATTAAATAGAACTCAATTGCAAAAAAGAAAAATTGTTTTGAAGGAGAAAACAGATACGTAATAAATGTAGACTAAACTGTATTTTATTTATTGATAAATTATCTTAATATAGGTATTACAATATGTTACAATCAATATAAATCAGGAATTAAGAGAATATCTACTTCTATACTAATTAGGATAAGATACACATCGGAATACCAAGAATATTATTCCCTTAAACACTCCCCTTCTATTGCGATCCTAATAGATGATGCATAATCTGTTGCCTTACTAAAAACTGTGTCAAACAAACAAAAACTTCATGGGTAAAACAAGAGTTTGATCTAAGGGAAAAAAAGTACAACTCACCAACTACAAAGCGACCACATGTGGTGTAGATTCCCCTTGATGTCTACGAAATAAACTCCTCCCTGATCTGTAACTCAATCTCGGAGTTCAGATAATCTTTGCATTCCAATACGTCTCACATGCTTCACAAATGTAGATTTTGGTAAAGACTTGGTTAATAAGTCTGCCGGATTATCTGTCGAACCAATTTGGCTTACATGGATATTCAGTAACTATTGCTATTGCTGATTGAAGAAATACTTCGGCGAAATGTGTTTTGTATGATCTCCCTTGATGTATCCCAACTTCATTTGTTCAACACAAGCCGCATTGTCCTCAAATCTGCAAGTTTGTGCTGTCGTAGTAGATGGTAATCCATAAGACCCTCGAATATGGTGTATAACTAACCTAAGCAGACACACTCCTTATCTGCTTGATGCAAAGCAATAATCTCATAATGATTCGAGGAAGTAGTAATAAGGGTTTGCTTTGTTGATCTCTAAGAAATCATTGTGTTCCTCAGGTGAATACATAACCTATTTAGGAACGTCTTTCATGTATGTCAAAGAGATACCCAGAATCAGCAAAACTAACCAAAACATCACATGGTGTCTCTGAGTATGGGACCTCATTGAATGGAGGTACAATGGTTACAGCTGGAGCTTCTTTCGATGGGTCGAAGGATTCACTCGATGGGTCGAGGGACATGCTCTGGTCGATCCAAGGGCTTCCATTTTTACGGGTCGAGGGAAATACTCGACGAGTCGAAAATCCCAGAATTTGTATACTATGTTTCAACCATTCATTTTTTTCAGCATTTTAAGCTTCTCTCTGGTTTCTTTGTATGGAAACAACAAGCTTACGCCAGTGGAACCCTTCAACTATCTGAAGATGTGCTTTATACCGGTCTAATGACATTGCGTTGGCGCAAAACTGAACCTAGCTAACAAGTTCACAGAGAATGCAATGTATGGACGAGTATATTGAGCTAAATACAACAAGCTTCAATAGCACTAAGATATGGTACCTCAGCTCCCAAAAGTTCATCATCATCATCTTTTAATTTGGACGGTACGGATCCTTGTAGGGTTTCAGACTGCGAACAATCATTGGTGTGTTAAGAGGGTGTGCTTTGTCCATGTTAAATCGCATGAGCATCTTTTGGACATAAGCATACTAGAGAATAAGTATTCCACCAACTCGATATTCTAATTCTAAATAAAGACAAAATCGAGTCCTACCAAGGTCTTTTATCTCAAACTCGAATTTCAAGTAACCAACTGTCTCATTGAATTCATCAAGAGACCCATTGATATTCATATCATCAACATAGACCGCTACAATGTCAAATCCTGAACTTCTTCTCTTAATGAACACATATGGGCACAAATCATCATTCTTATATCCCTTCCCAATCAAGTAGTCACTTAGACGTGTGTACCACATCCTACCAGATTGTTTCAATCTATATAGTGAATGTCTCAATCTAATAACATGAGCACTCTGTGGTTTAGAGTTACTTGAATTGGGTATGATATCACCATCTGGCACCTCATGTATATCTTTGAGTCAAGATTTCCATAGAGATATGCTATAACCATATTCATCAGCTGCATACTCAGTTTTTCAGACACTACCAACACTACCAGAAAAAGCCTCTTAGATGACAGAAGCTTACCAACTCCGTCATCAAAAAGGTCTTAGACGACGCAAATCCATTACGTCGTCTAAGACAACACTTAGACGACAACATATAGACTTGCACCGTCTAAGTGGAGTCTTAGACGACGGACCGACACCATTTTTAAGCGTCGTGTAAGAAATCACTTAGACGACATATCTACTTAATTGCGTCGTCTAAGTGATATATTAGACGACGAAAAATTAATACTTGCATCGTCTAAGTAAAAAAGTCTAATTATATATATCAATCAGCTTCTTATTCATCTCTTCGTCATTCTCTCAATTTTCAGCTTCGAATTATTCATCTAGCTTTCTTCATCAATCTCTCTAGCTAGCTCTCTCAAATAAAATAATATATATATAAGCCTAGCTAGCCTACCTCTAGGTAGCTCGATCACTTCATTTCGATCAACGACGACGTTGACTGGCCGGCTAATAATTATCGACGAATTAAGGTACGTATGTATATTTGATTTAGTTAGTACTAATAGTTCTGATACGTGAATCGATCATTCCGATGGTTTTAATTTGTTTGCATATATATATATATTATTCCATACTGTGAACCTAGATATCTAGCTATTTTGTTTAATTAATTGTGTGCTAGCTAACTAATTATTGTTTAACAATATTGCGCTTGAAATGCATATATATATATATATGTGTGTGTATGTGTGTGTTGATCGATATATTAATCTCATAATTAAATAATGCTAATTAGAGATTAATTAATTAATTAATTAATTAGGAATTGTATGAATTGAACGACAATTTTTTGTTAACTTCCAACAATAGTTTATTCGATTGTGACAACCCGAACTGGAAATGGTATGTTTATTTGCTTGATTTGCGAGTTTCGCGATTAGCCGTAGTCTTGTCATAATTGGTCGATATGGCGGGTTTGTTAACGACTAAATTATTAGGTAAGAATTTGATTTGAGTTCCTTCACGAAAGTTGTAGAGAATTTAATTTCGAGCTCGTGGGAATTTCTGTAGGATTATTTTGAGTTACGTGGAATAAGTTATGAATATTTTCGGCCGTTAGATTTTGTCGTGTTTATTCGATTGGTTTCAATACGATTTGGACAGTACGTGTACGGTATAAATACAGTATGAATACGTGACAATTAAGGAAACTTTTCAATTTGGGAAAACTGGGTCGCTGACCCGTTTTGGGCCTAGCCTTTGTTGCCGTCGATGTGCCATTTTTTGACATCTTTTGGTAGTGGTTTCTTCATGAAATTTGTTGGGCTTGAGCTCCTCTTTCTTTTGATAGGTGGATCACTCAATTTGGTTGCTGGATGAAGAAGTTATGGCTTGTTAAAATTTGGGGAATTCCGGCGAATTTCGCCAGCGACGGAGGTGGCGGAGACGGCGGCGATGGGGGTCAACTTGTTAGGGGTTTGGTAGCACTTGGGGAGAGGAAACTTTTATAAGTGGTCTTGCACCTTGCCGTGGCCAGTGGTCGCAGATCAGAGTTAATGAATTCCGGCGAGGGTTTTCGACTTCAAGGTGAGTTTTGGAGGTTTTTCGGTTAAAATTGGGCTTAACATTGAACTACAAAGTTGTTGGAAATGTCGAGATTTTCAAATCCATGTGTAGGTTGCAGTTTTCTAGGCCGATGAATTTTCTGGCGGCGACGGCGCTACGCGCCGCCGTGCGCGGCAGAGTTCCGTCCGAGGTGATTTTCGACAAGTTTTATGTCATTTTGCTCGGAATCGCGCACCGATCGCAGTGGTGAGGTTTATATTTTGAATTGAGCATCAAAATTTGTGGCGAGGTTTTATAGTGTGTTTATTGGATTTTCGATGATTTTGTCGATATTCGAGTTATATGTTTCCGGGAATGGTTGGTTCTTAATATGTGGTTCAGGGTTTTGAATTGTGATTTTGAACAATGGTATTTATGATTATTCAGGAGATCGTGATCGTTCATTTGGCGAGGGATTTTCCGCCGGATCACAGGATTAACGCGTTTTGCGATGTGCAAGTCTGTGAGTGGACATTTCTTTTCACTGTTGGTTGCGAGTATTTTATATACGTTTTACGAGCATGAGCATGCAGTTATGATTATGATTTATACGAGCATGTGTTTTATGAATATGCATTTACAAATATGCTTTTATAATTATGCATTACAAATATGCATTTACATTATGCTTTATACATTTGCATAGAAACCATTTATGATTTGGTTTACACAGAGTACAGTCTCAGTATGTATGGTTGTATCGATACACTTAGCATCCCGGCTGATCCCCGAGGATGTTTACCGGGGGGGACTGTTACCCTGACCCGAGGCCCTTTCTGGCTGGAATCACGTGAGGTTCAGGGATCCCGTGATTCAGACTGTACTAGCGCGGATGTGTCCATGAGTGACCCCGTAGGATTTCCGATGCATCCTCTGTACGCGTGAGGAGTTAGAGTCTCCCTCGTGTACCATATGATTTTTATGCTTTTAGACTCGCATATGTTTTATAAACATATATATATTATTCGGCAAAAGACATTTATTTTCGTCCACTCACTCTAACAGTTTATATGTCTTTCCCTGGGCTCTTCCTTTTCTTTGCCCAGTTTGCAGTTTGGATTCAGGTGTCGCACGTCGAGGTTGGAGGCATAGTATTCGAGCCACTTTTCCTTTCTCAGTAGGTTTCTAGTTTGGCCTACTGTTGGGTATATATGTATATACTAGAGGTCGCTCTGAGTACTGTTTATGTTATATTTTCAAATAATTTTTCCCGGATTTCTGTAAAGCTACAGTTGTGTTTATTGCTTTACATTATGATATGTTTTTGAGAAATCCGGATGGGATTGGTACCCACGATTTGGCTTTTGTGGCATAGGATGAAGTGTATTTTTCGCTGCAGGTTAATGGTAACCGCGTGTTATAGAGGAAACTCTGTCGAAATTTTCGGTTTTTAAAAGTTCACGTTTTTAGAAAAGGTTTGATTTCGGTTTAGAAAACTAAATCGGGGTTGGGTCCTTTCATCGATAATTTTAAAGTTTTGTTTACTTACACAGAAATATGGATAAGAGTTAGATACAGTTGGCGAATAGAAGTGATGAGAGGTATATGGATGAAATTGGAGAGTTTGTAACGTTTGCGATGTAACATGGTCAAGGAAAGAAGCGTTTAAGGTGTCTATGCAGAAAATGTCTTAACCATTAGTTTGTGGAGTCTCATGTTATGGCTTATCACTTGTATGTGCATGGTATAATTTGGAGTTACACTACATGGAATGAGCACCGTGTAGTAGACTTCAGCTCAGGCCCAGACTTCAGCTCAGGGTACAGTTACCAGGGGGCTTCATATAGCGGTAGTGGCGCCCCTTCTTGGAACCCCCACTGTGGATTTGGTCCATGATGTTTTTCCAAAATTCAGTCAACAGGGTAGACAACAACACGAATAGGGAGGATCTGATACTCCTAATGTTGACCCAGTTCCTGCCGTATTCTCGTAAATTAACACTACTGAATTTGATAGGTACAATAACATGCTACTTGAAGCCCGAACCCTGGTGTGCGATGGATGTCCATAGACTGTGTTGCACGCCATAATGACCAAAATTGAGTACAAAGTGAAGTACAAAATATCGGGTGCAGGTTTTGACGAAATCTAGAAACACAAATGTGATTTGTTTCCTAACAATCACAAGCTTAAAGGTTCCTATTACAAGGTAAAAAGTGTCTTAAGCAAACTCGGTTTGAAGTACGAGCAAATCCACGCCTGTAGAAACAATTGCGTGCTGTTTTATAAGGAGTATGCAGAGTTGGACTGCTGTCCTATTTGCAACCACTCCAGATGGAAGTACCATGATAGGAGAAGTTTGAAGAAGAAGATTCATGTGAAGGTGCTTCGATATTTTCAGTTGATTCCCAGAATGCAGTGTTGGTTCAGGTCTCTATACACAGCAGAGCCGATTAGATGGTACGCGGAAAAGAGAATAGATGATGATGTGCTCAGACACATGGTAGATGGGGATGCTTTTAAACATTTCAACAGAGAATTTCTAGACTTTGTAGATGGGTTCAATCCTTTTAACGATGGCACATACAACGCTTGGCCAGTTATCCTTATGTCGTACAATCTGCCTCCCTGGATATGTATGAGCAAGGAATTTAATTTTCTTACTCTGCTAATTACAGGGCCTAAGTCTCCTGGAAAGTGTTTAGATGTGTACCTCAGACCATTGATTGACGAGCTAAAACTGTTGTGGGAAACTGGAGTTCCAACGTATGACAAGTTCAGTAACACAATGTTCTTGATGAGAGTCGCGGTAATGTAGACCATCAATGATTTTCCCGCTTATGGGATGTTGGCATCTTGCACAACCAGAGGATACAATGCTTGTCCTGTCTACTTGGACGACGTCAACTCTAGTTGGCACGCAAGGAATGTGTGTTACTTGGGTCACCGTAAATAGATTCCTCGTGATCACCAATGGCGACAGGATAATGACTGTTTCGATGGGACAATAGAGAATGGTCCTAAACCCCGACAGTGGTCCGGCGAAGAGATTTTTTAGAGGTTAAATAGCTTCAATTTCGGTGTGTTGACCAATGACTATGATGTGAAGAAACTCAATCCACACCCTCTACAATATCTGGCATATTGGCACCACATGAGTATTTTCTTACAGAACTAAAATTCAGACAGCCAAACTGGACAAGAGTCCTAGCTGGGTTGAAAAAAATGCTTAAGAAGAAGTTTCCAGATTATTTTCTCCAATGGGCATGTATGTTTAAATTATTAAACAATGCATATAGGCTTTGTGCTTCCTTTTTTAAATTTGATGTTGATATATATATATATATATTTGGAACCGAACTAGGGATTAATTAGTTAAGTAATTTGTTATTTGATTTGGTGTTTAATTTATGGATTCGTAGTGTTTTTGGTCAAATATTGGATGCAGGTTTATTTGTGGTTTCCTTTAGTTTTAGGGGAAACTATGGAAACTTTTGGTAGATATATATATATATATATTTCTTAATTACATCTTGTTCGTTCATATTTTTTGCAAATGGAGGATCTACAGAAATCCTCTAACCACAATCGGTGGTGGTCATGGAAAAAATACATGTTGGCCCGTAAGTCGGTTCAACACTATATTTACCCCAGATATTTTGTTAACAGTGTAAAGTTTCATTCGGTGGACCGAGATGAAGGAAGAAGAACACAAAATAGTGGGATCGCGGTCAGACAAGGGGACGATGTATATTACAGAGTTCTTGTCAATATCGTTCAGGTACTATATGGGAATTATATCAACGTTTTTCTATTCAAGTGTAAATGATTCAAGCGTACGAAGGAAGATCTGGGCCTTTTATCAGCCGATACAAACTCAAGATAGTATGAGGATGAGCATTTGGCTCTTGCCATATTAATCAGGTAGGTGTTCTATCTGGATGATCCGAAAATTGGTGCAGGTTGAAAAATAGTAAACCATATGTCTCACCGAGGAATATGGAGTACCACAACACTTGAAGGGTTATCACTGATTCACACTCAATGGGATAATGTCAGTGCATATCAAGAATATGATACTTCTGCCATCCCAGACACAAAGGAACTCATTCGCCTTAACGAACGCTTACCCATGCCTGATCGGGAAACCGATCTTACTGAAAAGGAGATCACGGACCTTATGATTGATAATGCATCTGAAGATAAGGAGCTAGAGGATGAAGACGACCTCATATATGATGATAGTAATGGACACTTTGATTATGAGGACCAACCTTAATTGAGAGTAGTGAAGAGGAAGATGTTGATGAAGACTATGATGACGAAAGTGATTTATTGATCGACCGAGTTCGGTGCATTTCTAATTTTGATGCATGCATGCATATATGTATGGTTGAATATATAAAACCAATGTATATTATTAATTAATTAATGCAAATTTTTGACGCGCGCATATATATATACACATCGACAATTGATCAAATAATTAATTTAATTATGGACAAATTGGAGACCAATCGAATTTGGCGATATCCTAGACGTCGATAAACTTGGCGAGTTATTTAAAAACACTATCCTAGATGACAAAAACATAGGGTTCCGTCGTCCACTTAGACGACGGAACCCTATGTTTTCGTCGTCTAAGCCAAAAATAATGGCCTATTTTTTTGGGTGGCTTTCAAAAACCACTTAGACGACGCAAAACAAGGATGCGTCGTCTAAATGGAAAACTGGGTATAAGAAAACGGATCGGTGTCTCTCTCTCTCTCTCTCTCTCACTCACTTTGATTCCTTCTCTCTCTCCTTCACCCCCACCGGCCAAAATCTCTCCCCCTCCCCCTCACGGTGACTCTTCGGGCTCCTTCTCCCTCACCGGCACTGCCCCCCTCACCTCGAGTCCTCCCTCTCCCTCTCCCTCACCGGTGCCGCCCCCCTCACCGATCCCGCATCCCTCACCGGTCGACGATTTCAATCGGGTCCTCTTCTCCCTCTCCGGCAACCCACCTCTATGGTCTCCCTCTCCCTCACCAATCCCTCTCTAGTACGTTCCTCTCCCTCTGGATCGATATATATATATATATATATATGTGCATGCATGCATGTATATATTCCAGCCGGCCGGCCATATATATACTATGTATTTATATATATACATATTATACATTGTGTATAATACTATGTATATACGTATTGTGTGTATTTATATATATATGTGTGTATATATTTGGATGTGTACATATAATATTGGATAACTGATATATTTAGATATGTATAATTGGATAATTTCATAATTTCATAATTCGATAATTTATATGCATGTGTATAATATATTGGATAATTTCATGATTCAATAATTTAAATGCATGCGTATAATATATTGGATAATTGTTATATCTACGGATATTGAATTCCCATGTTAATTAATATATAGATATGTTAATTTATATGTAACATATATATATGTGTTATTTTATTTATGTTTATAATTATATGTGAAATAAATATAAATGTGTTAATATATAGAAATATAAGATGCAGAAAAGGCGCACGGTAAAAGACAAACAATCTTGGCATCAATTTGTCATAAGATAGATGGGTTGGGGGAATCAAGCCTTCAATTAGTCGGGTACGATTTCGGTGCCTTAAGGGGATATTACGCATGCTCCTCCTATTGACGATGTTGCAGCTGATCAAGGCGGTTCAGGGTCGACGTCACAAGCTCCCCAATCTTCCGATGAAGATTCAGCTGCCGTTAGTACGAGACAGCGAAATAGGAGGGACCCCTCACTTCCACCCCTTAAAGGCATTCGAGGAATTTGCAATGGAAGTAAAGCCGAGAGTGTAGCAAAGATATCGGTAGGATGGAGGATTGATGTGCCTCTAAACGCATTCACCCGAAGAGGCTGACTAGTTTGATAGCTCACCAGATCGGAAACTACGTATGTTCTCACGTACGTATGATAGCCCCTACTTGGGAAGAGCTCCCTGACGAGGACAAAATGAACATGTTCCGCAGACTCACGGTAAAAAAATATTTAATATTATAGTTTTTTTCATAATTGATTACAAATTCTAGTGTTTACTGTTTCTAATTGTTTTAATTTTTTTTTGTTAGAACAATTTTAATTATGAAACAGACTCCGGAGATAGTGGACTACATCAACAAAACTGCTCACCAGATCTTCAAGGATTGGAAGTGAGCATTGTACAAGACGTACAAGACAAACCCCGGAAAGACTCCGAAGGAGTTCAAAAAGGGAATGGAAGATGAGTGGGAGTGGTTGAAAACCCACTTTGAGTCCGAACCATTTAAGGTTCGTAATTCATATTCCTATACATTCGTGTCCTTTTTATGGAAAAATTCTGTTGAATAAAAATTAATTGCGTAATAATTTAAATTGTTGTGTAACAGGCGCAATCACAGAGGAACAGAGCGAATCGGGAGAAGAAGCTGTTGCACCACGAATCGGGCTCCTGCAAAATACTCAACCTAGCGCATGAGCACTTGCAAAAAGGTTCGAAATACCCGCTCATAGCAGGCAACATTTCTACTTGCAATAGGCCCGGGCAGACCGAACATCTCGGCACTCAACATGCCGTAAGTAACATTTTTTCTCAAAGTAATAATATTTAATTTTATTGTTGCTTCTTCACTTGTGCATAAAGAGATCAACTTGATAAATGAGGATATTATTTGTGTGATACATGGGTAATTGATTATATTCATGTGTGGTACATAAGTGCATGTGGGATACATATGGTGAACTTGAGAAATGTGAATGAGATTTAGTTTTGATGTTATTGGAAGTGTTTTGGTTTTCGTGCAGGATTTTGGTTTCCTCAATTTTTAGGAGAAATTATATTAATTTTTTGGGGGACATTCATATAGATATTGTTCATGTTCATTTCTGGAGAGGTTGCAACAATTGCCCAACGAGAGAATTACGGATATGCAGTCCCAGAGTCTAGGGATCACGCTTGAGGAGCTGCCCACTCTTTCGACAGAGTCTCAGATAGAAATGGCAGATGCAATCTTCGGCCGTCGGCCTGGTAAAGAGGTTCGTGGTCTTGGACGGGGAGTCGAGCGAGATATAAGCCAGTCCACATCATCGGGGAGTCGACACTTGAATGCTGCGGGATGAGAGCAAATACAAGTTTTCAAGGAGCAAGCTTGAGTGGCCAACGACAACGCTTTAGCTGCCTAGGATGACGCTCGTAGGGCTCAGGAGGACGCTCATAAGGCTCGGGAGGAGAGTCAAGCAGCTTAAGCTCGGATGGATCATATGGATCAATTAATGCGCATCATGTCGATTAAGCTAGACCTAGATCTCGATACTATTTGTCACCCGTTTGGCTCTCAATATCCTCCAAGACCCGATGATGACGATCCGAGCGGGGGTGGGATCGGCGGGGCCATATGCCTTCTACTGTCGCTAACTAGGTTTTTTATGTACTTTTGTGATCTTAATCGGAATCGAACAATATTTAATTAATTTTGTACGAATTTTATATTTTATATTTATTTTTTTTAGTTAATTAATTTTTAAATTTATTTAATATTTAATATATTAGATTTATTATATTTTAAAAAAACTATATTTCCTACTTAGACGACGGAGTTAAAGTTGTCGTCGTCTAAGTAAGATCACCTAGACGACAAATTTGATTTCGTCGTCTACGTAAGATCACCTAGATGATAGAAACTTACGTCGTTTAAGGCTATACTTAGACCACGAAAAAAGTACATCGTCTAAAGACTTAGACGACGGAAACTTGCGTCGTTTAAGGCTATACTTAGACCATGGGACAATGTATCGTCTAAGTGGGACTTAGACGACACTTCTTAATCCGTCGTTTTAGTATGTCTTAGACGATGCAAATTGGAGATGTCGTCGTTTAAGTACCTAAACTAGGTGCTTACACGACGGCACTTAGACGACCAAGATTCCGTCGTGTAAGTATTAGGTGACGGAAAGGCCTACTTAGGTGACGGAACAACAAACTGACAAGGTAGCAGAAAGTAATGATGTCCATGACTGAAAAGTATGTCTCCTCATAATCAATGTTAGGGCATTAAGAAAATCCTTGCTCCACAAATCTAGCTTTATACCACATGATTTCATTCTTCTCATTACGCTTTCGAGCAAAGACCCATTTATGTCCTACTGGCTTCACATTCGGTGGGCATAGCACTACGGACTGAAAACTTGCCTTTTCTTCTAAGAGTTTAGTTCAGCCTACATTGTCTTTTTTCATTTCGGCCAATTCGCTCTCCGCAGACATTCAGTAATCGAGCGAGGTTCCACTTCATCGTCGTCAATAATCTCCTAAGCAACGAAATAAGCAAAAGCATAATCAACTACCTTAAATGATCTATCTATAACAATGCATGAATCATTGTTAGTTAGTAAGATTTCACCATTCTCTGACTGGATTTAAAGCGTCCTCCAGAGATGTCATTTGTGATTCTAGGACATAAGTGTAGCCAGGAACAATCTCATGTGAATGATTCACAATGTTGATGATGAAAAGATCATTCTATGCTTAGATGGTCTATCTTTTCACTGACAACTCATTTGTGGATTTTCTTAGTGTCCCCCTCTTCCTGGTGGGAGTCGAGACCAATTTTACCTCCTATACATGGGCTTGAGGGACTTTTTCCTGCCCGAGATTGGTGTTAATCCACCCCTTCTTGGGGACTTCTAACCTTGTAAGAAGGTTTACAGCAGGTATATCCGATCTCGTCATTTTGGTAATATTAGTAAAAGAGTCAGGCATCAAGTATGCTACCTTTTGAAGATCAAGAATACGTCACACTTCAATCTCACTTTGAAATGTGCCTGGATCTTCTTGAAATATAGTGGGAGTATACCACGTCAATTCTTGACGTTCAATTAGAATGAAGGCATTCTTAACTCCTCCTAGTGTTGAGAAGTATGTTTCATCAAAGTGATAATCTGCAAATCTTGTAGTAAAGATATCTTTGGTCAAAGGTCTAAGTAACAAACTATTGTTGGAGATTCATAACCAACATAGATGCCTAAAAGATGTTGAGGACCTATTTTAGCAAGTTGTGGGGCATAATAAGCACATTACCATGCAACCAAAGATGCGTAGATGTGAAATATCATGCTCATATCCAGTTACTAATTGGTACACACTGAATTTTTGGTATGATACGGGTCTTTAGCGAATAAGCATTAATATATGTAATATTGCATATTCCTAAGTAGATACCGACAAACTTGTATGCATTGCCATTACTCTGGCCACAAGCTGTAACCGCTTGATTTGTGCATCTACTAGACCGTTCTGCGAATGAATATGAGGGATGAGATGTTCAACTTCAATCCTAATTTACATGTAATAATCATCAATTATTTTTGATGTAAACTCTCCTACATTATCCCATTTAATAGACCTGATTGGATTGTTTGGGTGGTGAGTCCAAAGTTTAATAATATGTGCTAGGAGTTTTACAAATGCGGCATTCCTTATGGATAACAAAGCAACGTGTTATTGTCTTGGCAAGTCCAAGTCAAATTACAACTTTGTCCTCCTCTACCATAACCTCTACCACGTCCTCTTCTGCCACCATGATTACTGTAAGGCTCAGAACGATAATTCTTCTTATCCTTATGTGCATTCTCACCAGTTATATGTCTCATGAATTTTCTTAGTACTAGCTGGCCTAGCATTGTTGTTGAGAAGTATCTCACGATATATCTCTGGCTTAGCCAAAATATTCATGAGATCACTTAATGATTTAATTATTCCTTGCTCATAATCTGTCTGATATTGGTGCGCGAGCATAACCATGGAAGTATGGAAGGTTTTTAAAGACTTCTCGATCATAGCCTGATCGGTCTGTACCACGCCACATGGCCAACTCACATTGAAGCTCCGGCGTAGCTTGATTAAACGCATTAATCTTTGGATAATCCAATAATCGGATTGAATCTCATTTTTCTTGTAGTTCTGGAAGTTGTACGTCATACACATTATTGAATCTTTCTTTTAAAGTCGCGCAAAAATTCATGGGGTCATTATCTCGCAAATATTGATTTTTCAGAACTGGAAGTATATGCCACTTCAAGAACATCAGGGCTTGAGCTATGCAAGCTAGAGATGATGCCTAGGCGTTTTCACCAGTTGGTGGTGGTTGAATAGTATCAGCAAGATCTTTACCGAGAAGAGTATTCTCAACATCTGATACCCAACGATAATATTCTGCTCCTTGTGGATCAAGAATGTGAAAGAACCCGACCCCGATTTAGTTGCCTAAACCGAAATTAAGCTTTAATGACCACACTAACATAGGTGCATTATAAACTATTCAGAAATTGAAGTGTAATTCTAAAACTCTAAACTCATAAGTCAAAGAAACTTTTGATGATGTCAACTTACAACCAAGAATAGAAATTTTAAATTATTTATAACATCAGAGCAACTAGACTTCTAATTTAACTAGAATAACTAAAATATTAATCCATGGATACTGCTATGCCTCAATTTGTGTGCTCACCCGACCTCCACAGAAACTTTGCAACCTGGGCAGTTGAAATTGAAAGGCCCAGGGAAAACGCATATAAAAATAGAAAACTGTTAGAGTGAGTGGACAAAAATAGTAATCTTAAAGTAACGAGAAACATAGTCTTTATGCCTTTCTCCAAACATAAAGAAAAATAAAAACACGGCGAGTTTAAGAGATAAAAATAGCATGTGTGTGGAGGCTGTCAAATCGTACTCATACTCGTAGCTGGATCTAGGACTTGAAGTGTCCCACCGGAGTTGCTCTCGGTGCTTAGATAGATGGCCTATGCATCAATGCATTATCATAGACATAACGTGCACGTAAATCGTAAAACATAACATAAGTGCCTACGTGCATAACCATAAACATAATCATGAAATCATAAAGCTTTAAATAAATGTATAATCATGTTCCTAGGCTCACTACAATCAGTGAAAAGCAAATTGTTGACTCATCTAACTAGCCTGAAAACGTAATTAGTCGATTACTAAACTTGAAACTTTTACTCGACCTTCCCTAACTCCTCGTGTCAATAATCTTGAGCTTGATCCAAATCTTAGTGCCTCGCAAACAAAGCTCAGCCAAAGATGAGCCTTGACTCGATACATGTCGTGAGATTACGTGAAAGTGTCGAGTCGGCCCGAATCCTGAAAATAGCCGAGAACATTCCAAAAATCATCGAATGACGAAAAACTACATGAAAACGGTTTTGAAAAGGCTTACGAAAACTTCCCGTGAAAAATTGATTTTTGGGTCGGTAGAGCTCTTGTGACGACCCGGACCAGAATCAGAAGTATAATCAGCTTGATTCGTGAGTTACTGCTTAATCGCGGACTTTCGACTGATTATTGAGTTGCCAGCTTTGATAACGACTTAATTATTGGCTAAGAATTGGAGCTGGGTCTCTTCTCGAGAGTTATTCTATGTGTGATTTCGAGTTCGTGGGCGGCTCCGGATCGTTATTTGAACGACCGAGGAATAAGTTATGACTATTTGAAGTTTCGACGGAAACAGATTTAAATGGTGAATTTCTTAACGACTAAATTACCGGTCGAGAATTTGGTTTCGGCTTCTTCATGGAAGTTGTTCAGAATTTAATTTCGAGTTTGTGGGAACTTCTGGAGTATTATTCTGAGTTACGGAGATTAAGTTGTGAATATTTTCGTTTGTTGTTTGTTTAGTCGATTAAATATGGGTTTGGGCTGAGCAGTTGACTTTTTATCCGAATGGTCGATGAAAGGACCCAACCCCGATTTAGCTTCCTAAATCAGAATCAAACCCCTTCGAAAACACGAACCAACAAAAACTTTTCGAAATTTTGGCAGAGTTTCGTTACTATCGTGGAATTACCATTACCTGCACGCGAAAAATACACTTCATCCTATGCCACAAAAAGCAAACCGTGGGCACAAATCCCATCCGGATTTCTCAATATATCAACAGTAAAGTAAACAATAACATAATAGTACTTTACTGAAATCCGGTGAAAAATCGTATAAACATATTCAACAGAAAACTCAGAGCGACCTCTAATACATAAACATATACATATACCACAGTAGGTAGAACAATAAACCTACTGGATGAAACAAAGTAGTTCGAGTACTATGCCTCCGACCACGACGTGCGACACCAGAGCCTGAACTGCAAACTGGGAACGGAAACCGAAAAGCCCAGGGGAAAGACAATAAACACGTTAGAGTGAGTGGACGAAAATAAATGTCTTTCACCAAGTAATATATATGTATAAAATCATATGCGAGTCAAATGCATAAGTAAAGAAATGGTACACGAGGGAGACTCCAACCCCTCACGCATCCGGGTACACGAGGGAGACTCCAACTCCTCACGCGTACAGAGCATGCAATATAAAATCGCGGAATCACTCATGGACTACCACGCGATAGCACAGTCTGAATCACGGGATCCCAGACCCACACGTGATTCCTAGCCAGAAAGGCCTCGGGTCAGGATATCTGTCCCCCCCGGAGCGTACTCGGGGATCAGCCGAGAAGCCAATGTGTATCGATACCACAACATATACTGAGACTGTACTCTGTGTAAACCAAATCATAAATCTTTTCTATGCACATGCTTAAAACATAATATGTACGTATATGTATATATTCATATACGTATATTCGTATAAATAAATCGTATAATCGTAAAACACATGCTCATATTAAACATAATCTCGTATGAAATCTCATGCTCGTAAAACCATAATCATGCTGCATGCTCAAGTTCGTAAATCATATATAAAAGACTCGCAAGATTTCCGTGGAAAGAAATTGTCCACTCACAGACTAGCGTAACGCAGTTCGCGTTAACCCGTGATCCGGCAGAAAGTCCCTCGCCAAACTAATGATCACGAAACCCCTGAATATTCACAAAGTTCATTATTCAAAGTCATAATCCGACAATACAAATCAAACCACGAGAAACCACCGTTCTCGGAAACAGATAATTCAAAGTCGACGAATCGTCGAAAATCCGTATATACCACTTCAATACCTCGCTTTACGTTCGGACGCTCAACTCGAAAAATGAACCTCCCCACTGCGATCGGGGCGCGATTTCGAGTCAAATGACATGCAACTTGCCGAAAGTCCAAAAAGTCAAACCTGTTGACCGTTGACCGCCGTCCACGGCGGCGCCACCGCTGACCGGAGAATTTCAAGGCGGAGCAACCCTTATTCCACTCAAAATCACCCACTGAGCAACTTTCATAACTGCAACAAAGTCCAATTCAAACTCTAACTCATCCAATTTCATGTAAAACCGAATTATCTCATAAATTTCCAACCCAAAATTCTCCTCACACAAATCAAATTGGAACACCATACCTATATGGTTAGAATCATGGAGATGAGGGCTACAAAACCCAGTGCTTGATGTAGCTCAACTCGGCCCGAATCAAAAACCACCATTAAACCCAAAATTCACAAACTTTGGTTCAAGCTTTCTCTCTCCACCGTCCACCTCGCCGTGAACGGTGGCCGGCATCCACACGGGGCAGCCAAGCCGAGTCTAAAGAGGTATGGATCAAGCTCGGAGGTGGCCGGTTAAGAAATCACCGCCGGCGAGCCGTGAAGGTGACGCACCTCCTTCCTCCTCCACGTGTTGACCAAGTCAACACCAGTCAACCTAATTAATTCCAGCTTTTGACTTTCCCAAAGGGGAAACTACCATATATAGACTTTCCCGAAATAGAAACTTGTAATTATCCGTTTCGACGAACTTCAAACCCACGTAACTTTCTCGTCATAATTCCGATTCCGATAATTCTCGCAGCCACAAACTCGTCTCGACGTACTCTTCTATAATCACCCAAAGTCAAGCACATCGGCCAAACGGATAAAAAGTCAACCCTTCGAACCAACACACATTTAAATCGACTAATTAATCAACGAACGGAAATATTCACAATTAAATCTTCGTAACTCAAAATCATGCTCCAGAAGTTCCTACGGATTTGAAATTAAATTCTGAACAACTTCCGTGAAGAAGCCGAAACCAAATTCTCGACCGGTAATTTAGTCGTTAAGTAGCCCACCATTTAAATACGAACTTCAAATATTCATAACTAATTCCTCGGTCATCCAAATAACGATCCGGAACCGCCCACGAACTCGAAATCATATGTACTACGACTCTCGAGAAGAGACCCAGCTCCAATTCTCTGCCAATAATTAAGTCGTTAAGAAACCCTGGCGAGTAAATCTGTTATCGAAAATCCACGTCGATACGCTAACTCGCGAATTGAGCTGATTATACTTCTAATTCTGGTCCAGGTCGTCACATCGATGTGTTTGACTTCGGGTGATAATTGAAGAGTATGTCAAGACGAGCTTGTAGCCGCGAGAATTATTGGAATCGGAATTACGACGAGAAAGTTACGGGTATTTGAAGTTTGCCGAAAAGATAAATACGAAGTTTCCAAAAATGGAAGGCCTATAAATAGTAACTTGCTGGTTTGGGCAAGTCAAACTTACCATTTTGGGAGTTGACCGAGTTGACCGAGTCAACTCGGTGAGAGGAGGAGGAGGCCAACGGGAAGCCACGGCTCCACGGCGGCGAGGTGGATTCCGGCGACCCCACGGCTTGATCTTGTGCTCTTTCCCTCCGCCTTGATGTCATGAACCTATTCCCGGCCACCACGCATGGCGAGGCTCGCCGGAAAGGGAGGAAATTCCGACTTGAAAATGGTGAAAACTTGGTGAATTCGGGTTCCCCGTTTTTAGCCGAATTGAGCTGAAATTTTGGGTGGGCTTTGTAGCTCTCATCCCCTTGATGCTACCATGTAAGTTTGGCATTTCAATTCGATGTGTACTTGGAGAATTTTGGATTGGAAAATTTGGTACCAATTCGGTTTATCGTGAAATTGAGCTAGTTAGAGATTGAATTGGCCTTTGTTGCAGTTGACAAAGTTGCTCAGTGGATGATTTTGAGTGGAATAGGGGTTGCTCCGCCGTGGAATTCTCAGTTTGAGTGGTTGCGCCGCCGTGGGCGGCGGTCAACGGTGGTCAACAGTTTGACTTTTTGGGTTTTTGACAAATTGCATGTCATTTCACTCGAAATCGCGCCCCGATCGCAGTGGGGAGGTTCATTTCTCGATTTGAGCATCCAAAAGTATAGCGAGGTATTGAGGTGTACATATCGGATTTTCGACGATTCGTCGACATTGAATTACGTGTTTCCGAGAACGGTGGTTTCTCGTTATTTGTCTTGTATTGTCGAGTTATGATTTTGAGAAATGGATTTTGTGAATATTCAGGTGTTCGTGATCGTTTGTTTGGCGAGGGGCTTTCCGCCGGATCACGGGTTAACGCGAACTGCGTTACGCAAGCGTGTGAGTGGACAAGTTTCTATTTTCACTGTTGATTTGCGAGTTCGTGGATTTTATGATTTTCCGTATTTAAATTATATGATGATTGAGATATATGTTATTTTCGGAGGTGTTGTTATGTGTTTATGGGTGATGGCATTTATAGCATCGATGCTACCAGAGTTGAGAGATTCCTCTGGCCCAGAGTTGAGAGATTCCTCTGAAGTAGGGTTGAGAGATTCCCCTGAGTGCCGCCGGGGTTGAGAGATTCCCCTGGCCTTTCACCGTCAGGTTTGAGCGATTCACCTGACGTCAGGCTTGAGAGATTCGCCCGACAATCTCCATATATATATGTGTTGTTGTGTTTTCCGAACTCGCACTGTTTTACATTGAGTATGTATATAAACTGGTGAAAGGCATATGTTTATTTTCGTCCACTCACTCTAACGTTTTTATTTGCCTTTCCCCTGGGCTTTTCAGTTTCCGTGCCCAGTTTGCAGTTCGGACTCTTGTGTCGCACGTCGTGGTGGGAGGCATAGTGCTCGAGCTACCTTGTTTCTTCCAGTAGGTTTATTGTTCTACCTACTATGGTATACTTATGTGTTTATACATTAGAGGTCGCTCTGAGTAATCTGTTGTTTATGTTATACGAATTACACCGGATTTCAGTAAAGTACTATTATATTTATTATTTTACTTTACTGTTGATATATTGAGAAATCCGGATGTGATTGGTGCCCACGGTTTGATTTTTGTGGCATAGGATATAGTGTATTTTCCGCGTGCAGGTAATGGTAATTCTACGTTAGTAGCGAAACTCTGCCAAAATTTCTACGGTTTTTGTTGGTTCGTGTTTTTAGAAGGGGTTCGATTCCGATTTAGGTAACTGAATCGGGGTTGGGTCTTTTCAGCTCTGCCGCGCACGACGACGCATGGGCCCCACGCACCATCACAGGCGACTCCTGGAACTGACCGGCCCAGATTCCTTCAATCTGCATATCAAATTAAACATCTCCTCAATCCCAACAATCCATTTAACTACAACAATCCCACAAAATGATCACAAGCCACCACAAAATATATCTAAAGTCGGCGGGTTCGCCGAAAATCATGCAAGGTCGGCCGACGTTGTATAGCCATGATACGACAAAAGTCTTGATGCAAACGACTTCTGGAACAACAAGGATCAAATCCCTATGGATTCGCTGCCCAATTCAAGCCGGAACATGGTTGTCGGCGTCAGAGCCGAACAAAAAAAACCATGAAGTTTCTCGGCCTTGATTCATCCCTGATCTACGGTGCATGGTGGTTTTGAGAGCCGAGGGAGGCGGGTGACGACAAGAGGAGAATTTTTCGACTGGAGCTCCATCCAATGGTGGCCAGACAACAAAGATCCGACGTGTCAAACATTCAGATGGGGTTTTTCAGTGGGGTTGGCTATTCAGGTAAACTGGGTCGTCCTCTCACCTAAGGTAGATTTTGGGTAATTATACCCCAGGTCAATATGAAATCAACGGTCGAGATTAGATCTACTATATGATCTAATGGCTAGGAAAAATTGACCAACAATAGATTTCCAAATTATCACTTAATTACTCTAAACTTCTAAAATTCACAAAAATTAGATTAGACCTCCAAAAAATATAATAAAAATATGTACGAGCTTGGAATAATATCATCTACAACTTCCATGAACAAGGTGAATCCAAAATCATAACCTTTAAAAAGTTAATTTTTTTAATCACGACGAATCTCGATAAATGTATCATATAGTGATTAGCTCGATAATTAACTCGACTAATGAAGAATAAGTCGCTAATTTGAATTTGGTTGTTAAAATTCACCTCCTTAATTAAAATTTTGTCCTCGAAATTTATACCTCATAACGTAAACAAGGAGACATTCATACATCACAATTATGGCTTATATAACTCTGTAACATCTCATGTAAGTTATATTTACTCAACTTCACTGTCACTAGTGATGCGAGCAACTGCAGCAATTCAACGTAGATTTTTTGCCATAAATATCTCATCATGCAGAGAAAACTTCTGAACTACTACCACATAAAAGTGATTTAATATAAGCATGCACGAAAGAAAACATCAACACTCCATAACAAAGTTCCTTAGGCTTTCTGTATCGTTGATTGCTAAACTTTGATGTTTAGAACTAATGCATGTATTCACCTAACCGCGGGTGAATCACTAACAAACTCGCAATACTCCTATTTTTGATGGGCTCACATGGTAAAAATATGAATGTGCTATGATACTTACCAGTGATCGCCATGAAGTAACTAATGATATTGAGCACATCTGAAACCGTCTCAGAAAATGGAACCATTAACCGTAAGTTCTGCTGTGTCTGAAATATCGTTACTACCCGCACGATCACTTAATCATTTTCTTGGCCTACCTTAAAGATACATGGAAATAACATTTAGCCGAGAATCGTAATCATAAAACAGTCTCCAACCTAGAAGACATTCCTCAAACACTTGAGCTTTCAAGGTCGAATAAACCACAAACACCGACATCTCTAAGCCAGTCAACAACATGTACCCACTCTCATCCATATAGCGATATCTAGTAAGTCTGTAAGAATGAAAAGAGTTAATGAAAGGACCCGACCCCGATTTAGTTGCCTAAACCGAAATCAAACCCCTTTGAAAACACGACCTTAATTTTTTTTTGCCATAGTTTACTTTGAAAACACATGAACCATTATTAGAACCTGCAAAGAAACACACTTCGAATATTCCACAAAACCCAAACCGTGGGGCTCCGTTCCCCAACCGGATTTCTCAACAACATATATAATAAACTCAAAGGTTTACAAGAAATCCAAAATCATTCAGGAGTATACTCGACTGAAAACACAACATAAGCATTCAGAGCGAGACCTATATACAACATTTACAACGAGTAGGTCAAACAAGAAACCTACAGAAACTGAAGGGTGATCCGAACTCTATGCCTCCACAGTCGACGCGCTACACAGGAACCCAAACTGCAAACTGGGCAAAGGAAACAAGAAATCCCAAGGGAAGACAAATGAAATCGTTAAAGTGAGTGGACAAAAATAATAATTTGGCTTTCCCAAATAAATGCGCATAAAAGCATAATGCGAGTGAATGCATATGAAAATCCCGACCAGGTACATTTACTCTGATCCATAAATATGCACGTAAAATCCTACGGGGTCACTCATGGACTCCCCCGCATAGTACAGTCTAATCACGGGATCCCAGACCCACACCTGATTAACATAAGTCTGAAAGACCTCGGGTCAGGATATCTGTCCCCCTCCCCCCCCCCCCCCCCCCCGGAGGATCTCGGGGATCAGCCGAGAAGCTAAAACATTCATGCATACCTCTATATCCGAGACTGTACTCTGTGTAAACCAAATCATAAATCATTTCCATGCACATGCATAATCGTAAAGTGCATAATCATAAATGTATATGCATAATCATAAATATATACTCATAAAATATATAAATCCAGACTCGCAATTCAACTGTGAAAATAAAATGTCCACTCACAGTACAAAGCTAGCCCTGAGGTCCAGCGGAAGATCCCTCGTCAAACGCACGATCCTGATCACCTGCATAACTGGGATATGATCAATATATATTGAAACACAACATACGGAGCTAATACGCTGAGAACCCCGCGTTCTTGAAAGACGTATCGCTCGGAATATCGACGAGGATAACAAAATTCTCAAAATATACCCAATAAATCCTCATCCCAAAATAAAGTACTCAAATCAACTCAAAAACCTCAAGACTATGACCGGGGCACGATTACGAGCAAAACGATATAAAACTCCCCAAAATTCTAAAAAGTCAACTTTTCGCCAGAGCTCCGCCGTTGACCGTCGCTGGCGACGCGGCGTCAACGGTGACATTCTCCGGTGACCAAGACCCCAAAAACTTCCTCTCCTCAAGCCCAACCTCTTTTCCCAAAGAACCACCACCATCCAACCACCATCGTGGCCGGAAACCGCCTCGAAAGCCCATAAATATCAAACAGGCCAGAAAATTTCTCTAATGAAATTCACCACCGTGAGGCCACCTCGTCCTCCCAAACTCAAGTGGTTTCATCCCCAACTCAAACCCAACCGTTTCCACCCAAAAACCTCATCGGAAAACCAACGGAAAACCTTTCCCCGTTAACCCCGATTCCGACCAATTTCTCTTCCAAATTTCTCCAACAAACTCCACACAAAACAACACAATATATACATCAATCAAAAGCCCAAGGCAAGAGCTTCAAATCCCTACCTTAATCTCCTACAACCGTGTCGTTTTCAAGCAAAAATCGCGACGGTGAGTTCAATGACTCGGCGGGTCAACTCGGTTCCTGGCTTGGTCAACGCTGGTCAACAGCCCAATTTTAACTTTCGACAACTTTTATGACTATTCCGCTATTTATATGTCGCGAACCGACCAAATTCACAATTCAGATAACTCAAACCCAAACGGATAAGTACGACTAACTCAACGATAATTTTAAATATTTATTTTATATTCCCCGATTATCCAAAAAATTCTCTGAAACCTCCTACGAACTCGAAATCACATTCTCTACAATTTCCGCGAAGGAACTCAAACCAAATTCGTGTCCGATAATTAAGTCGTGAAAAAAATCGCCAGATCGATCAATTACGACTAACTACGACTAATCGTGAAATGTGCAACTCAAGCCAATTAATATACCACTTCCGGTTCGGGTCGTTACAGTTAACCCTGGAAAGATCCAATCGAAAATCCGTACTTTCATGATAGTGTTTGAGAAAACCCTAAAAAAAGGCTGGAAAACTAAAAAAAAAAAAAACCAACCCGACTTACATCAGTACGTGCAATTTCGGTTTTGTATTCGAAACTGACCACTTTGTATCCGAGGACAGAATTATTATTAATATTTAATATATTATTTTTAAGTAGATTTTGATGTGCTATCAACAAATTACCTGACCCTAATATCTCATTATAAATGAAAAAATACCTATTCCTTTGTCAGTTCTCACTCACTCTCTTTCACTCGCACACTCACTCTTCCAGAATAGGTCCCCTTACCAAAGAGGAAACTTGAGTATGATCTTCAAAAATCACCACTCAAATTTGATCTTACTGAAAGCCTTAGTCTCTCTATCTCTCGATTTCATGAACATGGTGAACACCTACGGGCCTAATATCATCTCCATCAGTCCTTATCACCATGGTGAACAACATTTGGAGATGATACAGCAACATAAGACAAGATTTCTTCTTGATCTTCTTAATCAAACACCACCAGTTAGCCCGGGACTCGACGATTATCAGTAGGCTGTAGCATCCTTAAAGGAAGAAGACTAGCTTGTTGATGTGATGGTATTGGATAGTATTATTATTATTATTATTATTGAGCTCTCTTGCAGAAGAGAAGGATTTTCAAAAACTCCAATAGAGATGACCCCATCTTCTCTAGTATCTTTATGGATCTTTTTCGTTTGGAGAACTAAATTCTTCTCTATCCTTCAAACATTTTTCGATATATCAAAAGATTCAGGAAAAGATTTTCCCTATTCCCTGGTAGAGAATTTTTGATTTTGGTTTGTTCGTGGAAAATGTAGAGAATTTTTTTTCGAGTCCGTGAGAACTTTCCGAGGATTTTTCGGATAATCGAAGAATATAAAATGAATATTTGAAATTATCGCCGAGTTAGTCGTATTTATCCGTTCGAGTTTGAGTTATCCGAATTGTGGATAGAGCCGAATCGCGACGTATAAATAGCCAAATAGCCGTAAAATTATCGAAAAATTGCATTTTGGGCCGTTTGACTTGTGTTGACCGAGGTGGACCCGTTTGATCGTGTTGACCGTGTGGGTGTGTTGACTCGGTTTGAAACTCGTCGTCGGACTTGCCGTTTCCGGCCACTTCCGGCCACGATTTTGGTAGGTATGGCTTCCCCTTGTGATTTGTAATTGTTTAGAACTTGATTTGAGGAGAATTGATCACGAATTGAGGGAGAATGAGAAGCTTGAAATTGTGGGAAATCGGGGTCGACGGACGGTGGTGCTCCGTGGCCGGAGATTAGGGGGGAATTGATCGTGGGGCCACGACGATGCCTTTGGGAGTAGCCTCGAGGGCCGCCGTGCACCGTGGACGGAGTTCCGACGGAGAACAAGGTCGCCGGCCGGTTTGAGATTTTGTGATTTTCAAGCTGATTTCCGACAGTTCACAGTGGAATTGGTGGTTGGTACAGTTGAGAGATGTGTTGGGCTCGAGGAGGAGAAGAAAACTGGGCTTTCCTAGCCGGGAAACCTCTCCGGCGACGGCGCGCCGGCGACGGCGGTCAACGGCGAAGCTCCGGCGAGGCGTTGACTTTTTGAAATTTGACAAGTTTTATGCCATTTTACTCGTAATCGCGCTCCATTCATGGCCTTGAGGTTTTCGAGTGGATTTTGATACTGGATTTTAAGTCGAGGGTTTATGTGGAATATTTCAGGGTTTTCGTCGATTATTTTGTATCTGAGTTATATGTTTCTGGAAATGGTTGGTTTCCGAGGTGTGGTACAGAGTAATGAATTGTGATTTCGATCAGTTATATTTTGTGATTATGCAGGGGATCGAGATCGTACGTTGGGGGAGGGATCTTCCGCCGGATCTCGTGATTAGCGCATTTGCGCGTTGTGCTATCTGTGAGTGGACATTTATTTACACTGTCGTAGCGAGTTCTTGATTTCAGTATTTATTTCCAGTACAGTATTGAGATTATTTATTGTTTTTAGAGGTATTGTTTTATGTTTTATATGGTGATGGCATTTACTTTGCATCTATGCATTGGCTACTCGGCTGATCACCGGTAGTCCAGTTCCAGGGTTGAGAGATTCCCCTGATGTGCCCACTGCTTGAGAGATTCACCTAGTCTATCACCGTTGGGCTTGAGAGATTCGCCTGACACCTCCATTTATTTTAAGAACTCGCATTGTTTTTATATTATATAAATTGTGAAAGGCATATGATTATTTTTCGTCCACTCACTCTAACGATTTTATTTGCCTTTCCCCTGGGCTTTTCGGTTTCCGTGCCCAGTTTGCAGTTCGGATTCTGGTGTCGCACGTCGCAGTCGGAGGCTTAATGTTTGAGCTACCTTTCTTTTCCAGTAGGTTTCTTGTTTAGCCTACTGCAGTGTATTTATGTATATATATACTAGAGGTCGCTCTGAATACTTTGATGTCTATATTTTCAGATGATTTTTCCGGATTTCTGTAAAGTTACTGTTTTACTTATTACTTTATATTATGATGATATGATTTTGAGAAATCCGGATGGGATTGGTGCCCACGGTTTGGCTTTTGTGACATAGGATGAAGTGTGTTTTCGGGTGCAGGTTAATGGTAATTCCACGATATAGTGAAACTCTGCCGAAATTTCTCTGGTTTTTGCAAGTTTGTGTTTTCAGAAGGGGTTTGATTCCGGTTTAGGAAACTAAATCGGGGTTGGGTCCTTTCAGATCAGTACTCATGTGTGTCACCGGTTATATCTTATTCTCTAGAAGCGTCTTCTCGGTGCCTCTATAAAATGCCACAAACCTCATCGTCACTTTCTCTCAACGCATTTTTCTGAAAATGCTAACCCTAAACGAAATCAAAATTTCTCTCCCTGAAAATTCAATCTCTCCCACAAATAAAAACCCAAAATCAATGTCTCGCTCCCCCCCTTCATCCTTCACCCCTTTCCCAGTGGAAGAGTTGCCGCCATCTCCGCCACATGCATCCTCCACTATGTCCGAAGAGTTTCAGCACTCAAGAGATATTATGCAGGTCAACTTTGAAGCATGTCTGCAAGAGCTCCATGGTCTTGCATGGAGAGTTGATGGGTTGGCCAGGAAGATGGAGCAGATCGATGTGATAGCTGGGAAGGTTGAAGAGGGTCTGACGATCATGGAGGATGTGGAGCGCAAAGTCGAGGCGTTTACAGATATTGTGCTCAAGCTCAAGGCTTGGAATGAAGACTAAAGGGTTGTAGCTGTTGAGTCCTTTTTAGTTAGGTTTGGGTGTTTCAGACATTTGGGATCCATTTTGTCTACTCCAAAACGTCCATTTTTTGTGGTTAGTTATGGATGTTTTTGGAGTAAGACCATTTTTGTAATGACCTTTGTTGATACCTTGATCCCTTTTTGCGTATCTGCATGAGTATCTGCTTTAATATCTGTTTGGATAGCTATTTGCGTAATACGTCTTCTGTGTTTGCTCTTGAATGTTTGAATCAGATAAATAAAGTGTTAAGTTGTGTATTTTAGGGAGGTCAGCGTCAAATATGGTTTCAAGTGTTGTTCTGGTTTGGAGTGCTAGAATTTTCTTTTTGTAATCATTTTTTTTATTGATGGCCATGCTTTTCATTTGTTTGATTGGATTGATCCAGTGGAGTTGATTGATGGCCATGCTTTAAGACAGATACTTAGACGACACTTATGTTTTTCAAGACAGATACTTAAACAGCTACTTAGACAGCTACTTACTCATTTTTGTTCATAAAACGACATGTCATTTTCTGTCTCACCTGTTCATTTAATGACAGGTACATGACCAAATACTCTCACAGATACCTCAACAGATACTCTCATAGATACTCTCACAGATACACGCACGTGTGGCTCCCGCACGTGTTGTATTCTCGAGGATCGATCTTCTTTCTTATCCTCTTTATAAATAGGAAAGTATCTCTCTAAGCCCCGTCACTTTCTCTAAACGATTTTTTCTTAAAACCCTATTCCTAAACCAAACCCCAATCTTATCTCCCAGAAAATCCTCACAAGGAAAAAGTCATTCAAGGGGTCGTAATCCTCGAAGATCATCAAAGCACAACCTCTCCAGCCCTTCAACCTCATCTTATTCCCCAAATGGAGAGTCATCGTCACCTGTTCTGCCCCAAATGAACACCAAAATTATGGAGGAACTATGGAAGGAACTGCTTGATGTGATTTGACAATATATAATGATTCTTGCCGTCCTCTCTAAGCCATTTGTTGTGCAATGTCATGCTATAATTTATGTTTTGATGTCAGTTTGCAGGAAATTCAGGGATTTGGCTCGTACAAGGGATGTATTATCGGTTGTAGATGCATCCATTTACGCCCTTACCTAGAAAAGATATGTTCCTGCTACAAATATATAGAATTTTGATAGAACAGATTGGGAGTTTGACACAGAGGTACTGTTCTTGAATCTATCATGGCAGTTTAGAACACCGGAAACACTGTATCGAAACAGAATGCATCATTTGTTTCAGCAGGGAAGCACACCGTAGACACGTATATTGATTGATGAAGCTACAAGAATCAACAAAATCCTCCGACATTACACTTCGGAATACATGTCATACATGTTAATGATTATGGGCAGCCCCGAAGATCTAAAGCACAACCATCTATCCTCCTTAATGAATGATTGACTGTCATCAATCAAGGCCTCTTTGATTCTGCCATACTGTAAGACTGAAATAAAATTACAGGGAAGGAATGTATGAGTGAATAGGTTGGACATTGATCCCATTCCTTATGATTCCATAATGCAACATCTGACACATCTGGATGTTTTCATTCCAAGTTTAGTAAAGGAGTGCAAACGTTGTGGCCAATGTAGCTTATGTGTAGTTCTTTCAGAGGTTGAATGGTTCCATCAATTTATGTATAACAATAAATAAGTAATCTAAATTTAGTTTATTCTGTGTCAGTAGTAGTGTAGTAGTTAGGTTTCAGTGTTTAGAGATTTGAGATCCATTTTGCTTACCAAGAAACGTCCAGTTTTTGTGTTTTTTTGTAATGAATGTTTTAGTTGGAAGTCAATGGGAAGAACATTTTGTAATGACCTTTGTTTAATGGAATGTTGATCCCTTTTTGTGTATATGCATGAGTATCTGCTTGAATATCTGTTTAGGTATCTGTCTGTATTTCTCTTGAATGTTAGAATCAGAGAACTAATGTCTTAAACCTATGAACTAAAGTGTTTGATTTGCATCATCTGATCCATTTTACAACAGAAAACTTACTTGAATTTGTTTGTATACTTGGTATTGAAATCCATCAGTCATAAACCAATCTTAAAGATAGATACTTAGACAGCTACTTAGGCAGCGAATTAGACCGAACTATTTTTGTTCATAAAACGACACATCGTTTTCTGTCGTGTGTTGATTTTGAATGACAAGTACAAGAGCAGATACTCTCACATATACCTGAACAGATACTCTGACAGATACTTGAGCAAATAGGCTTTGAAAATGACAGAACAATATAGATTCATTCCCTTCTTTAAACAACACTATTAATTCTCTAAATTAAAATAGATTCATTGATAATATGGAAAAAAAATACAATCGTGGAAATTATAGGAATACATAATAATCTGCAATGATTCATCTTCAATGCTTCCTCTTCTTGTTTCTGCTTGCTCCATCAAATCCTGATGGTGGGGGAGGCAGCATCTCGAAGATTTGATGAAGAAGTTGAAGGATTGCCTCATCATTCTCCTTGATTAGTTTCTGCTTTTCCTTTAGATCCTTGAGGCCATCCTTGAGGTTAGTCATTCTATTGGATAACTGTTGCAGCATATTTGGAGGTGGAGAAGTTTCTTCTTGAGTACGACAGCGGCAGCGTGTGGCTTCCTTGTCTTCCCGGACCATTTCTTCGATCATCTCTTCAAAAAAGTTACTGGAGGTGTTGGCCATTTTATCTTTTGAACAGAAGGAAAGGAGGACTGAATAGAATTTTTTATTTATTTTGTGAATGAGTTATGTTCAGTGCATCTTTTATTTATAAAGAGTGAAAGATTGTGTTGATCGAGTCGTTGGGTCTCTTCTTTTTTTAGATGAAGTGTTGCGTATTAATGTCCCTGAATGTTTTTTAATGCCGTTATGCACGTTTGTTGGGAGAAACAATGAGAGAGGAATAGTTTTGTTGTAGAGAGAGAGAGAGAGAGAGAGAGATGAAACGTTTTTGAAAATTGAAAAGACGCGGGAATAAAATGCTTCAACCTTAAAAAGAAATGTTGGTTTGTTCTCTATAAATAGTACTGGCTTCCCACATTCTCCACAACCTATTTGTGTTTCATTATCAACTCATTCTGCTTGAGTTCTTCTTCTTCTCTCCAAGTTTTTAACATCAGAAAAAACTATGGCGCCAAGGAAGAAGAACCCACACAACTCAGACACTTCTGACCATTCAACTGATGAAGATTTTGATCCATCAAAGTCCAAATCCTCCTCTTCCTCCTCCTCCTCCTCTGAAGACTCTGTATTAGGCCATCTTCTTCCTCGTGCTGCTTGACCTCATGTAGGTGTTATTTCTGATGTCCCTCTTCAACCTTTTGTGAAGAAAATGGGTCGTATGAAGTGTCGAGTGGAGACGATGAATGAAGATATGGACCTGGTCCTTTCTGAACAGGACCGGATGCTTGATTTTCTTATGAGTATTGATATGCGTAAAACATGCATCAAATCTTAACACAAAGTAGACACTCAACACATATCTCACACATATGCAATTTTAAAACCCTTTTTTGTAGATGTAGCATTGGTAAATAGAGTATCGTTCTTAACCGGGGATTGAGAGTGTATGCATGACTACGCTATAGTTTAATGGGGGGAGTTTATAGGTTGGTTTTTATTATCTACAAAAATTAAAGTGCAAAAGATGGCAAATAAACACACATAGAATTCCTACGTTCTAACATGCTTCACTCATAGACAAGTAAAAACAATTAGAGAACATAAAGTCTTATACATGCTTACTAGACCGAAAATAAAATACTAGGCTAATATATGCAAGTGATCGACTCATTCTAGGTACCTTTACTCATTCTTAACCTGCAAGTTAAACAATATTAATCGAAATCCTAACTTCTCAATTTTACAAAACACATGCTCATAATTTGTCGTGCTTGGGATCGCCCTATACACATACCATTGATTTAGACTCGGGATCGCCCTATATCTAAGCCAAAGCATTAAGAATAGATGAACATGTATAATAAAAACTAAGAAACTAGAACACATGAAAAACAGTTGAAAACGAAACAAGTAAAGAAAACCCGAAATACTATAAACTACTTCACTAAACTAATAGTTCATACAAGGAGAAGCTACAAAGTAAAGAGGATTCATGTTACACTTTTTAGTCTTCGGGATCGCCCTATGGAGCTAAGGTATAACTGAATCTTCTTTGGTGGAGGAGACACTCGGGATCGCCCTATATGTCAATGGAGGTTGTTGTGGTGGTGGACAGTGGTGTAGGCTGCTTCCTTGAAGAGTTTCTTGGCTTTGTGGAGAGGAGATAGTGTTTAGGCAGAGCTTTTGTGTCTAAAATGAGTGAGGATTGAGAAGAGAGACGTTATCTTGTATTTATAGGCAAGGAATGAATCTTTTCCTCTCCAAATTAGGGATTCCTAGTGTACCCGGGTAAATCTGCTAGCCTGTCTTGAAACATTTTTTTGGGGAGTTCTAGAGCTAAGAAAATTATGATTTTGGATTCGTTGGAAAGATCAGCTCGAGAGATTAAAGAAGACATATATGATCATTATATTTGGAGTTGAATTGCAGATTCTGTGATCCGTTGAAGATTGATGAGCTGGCATGCATATCTTCCTCTTCCTACTAGGAGTATGGAAATCTTGATCTTTCCATATCTTGTATTTCTTGAGCTCCAAGTCATTTTGGCTGAACCTACCATATATTGTAGGATATTTTGATCTTCAAATAAGGCACTTTTTAGAAATACTTGATACCTTTGATTCTCCATCTATTCGGTAATATCTCCTTGCTTGATTTCGCCCAAAATGCTTGCTGATTTTCGATTCACCATTTGAAATGTCTTCATTTTGCCTTGCGTCATTTTAGTAACTTGAGAAGACTATTTCGGATCCATATTTTGCCACGTCATTCCTAGTTGATTTAGGAAATTTCATTTTTCAGCTCCGCGAAACTTTCTGAGATGTCGAACTATTTGCATTCCTAACCCGAGTAGGAATCCTAGTCAAAGTAGGAAAGACCATTTTTTCTAAACGAATTAGGAAACCTCCAATTGCTGCGTTTTAAGCTCCATTTCACCTCTTTTATTGATCTCCTTTATTCGAAACCTAAAAACAATAAAGTAAGTAAGAACTGAGAATACTAAGGTCAAAACAAAGTTAAATGTAGAAAGAATGACGTTAAGAATCACGTATGAAATGCGTTGATCAGGTATTGCATCTCGTCTTCCACCGGGTTTTGGAGGGAGAAGCAGGAAGAAGGCCAAGATGTGAAACATAAGATTTTGTCACCATTTTGTTATTAGTTGTTGTGTGTTTTGATGTTTGTAATTGAATCAATATCCTTTTTAATTAATGAAGTTTATGTTTCTTTATCTTCTCTTGAATGACAACAAGGGCATGGGCATAGGGAAACCTTAGCAACTGCCACTGTCCACATGAGCAGGTTCATGTCTCCATGTTGACTGCACTGATGTATTTGTCAGCTTGAACTTTGTAGACAAAACCACTGTAGTGCATGACTCTCCAATGCCTGCCCTTTTAAGTGTTTCATTGAGATTTCCTTCCATTCTGGGTCCCATTACAGTGTACCATTGTTCCGATTCTTGTTTTTTGCTTGCCATCCTTTCCATCACCTTTCTCCTGCAATAGTAGTAACAGAAAAGAAAAGAAAAAAGAAGGAATTAAACAGTGAATTATCCTAGATATAACAAAATGAATCAGGTATTTGTAAATGGTTGTAATGTAATAAAAAAAATAGATACTCAGCTAGCTACTCTGACAGATACCCATGATATTTTGTTTCTTTCATAAATAATGCAATTTTTTTACAGATATCCTAGAAATAACCATTATAATTAATTAGGTTATAATGGATGACCTAATTTCATTTGCAAGGTAGAAGACAGACAGTGCATGGAGATGTACTATCCAGTTGTTGAAGCACTTTAAGATGTTGTTTGTCATTTCACCATACCTATCTCTTCCGAAGAATGTAGAACACCATTTTTCTTTTGGGACATCCTTGAAGAATTCCGTTATCTCTGCATATCCTCCTTTTAGCTTAAGCTGGTTAAAAAGGAACTCATATTACCTCTCACTTCTGGCATATGCACATTACATGAAGAGTTAAGAAATTCTATCTTTGGCATGTCCTCTATAGTTGTTTTGAGGTTAGCAACCAAGTGTCGAAAATAGTAACCATGCTCATCATTGGGGAACACTTATGAAAGAGAACTCATAATTCCATTATGACGATCATAGAGAAATGTTATTTTCCTCCGAGTATTAGTTTCCTGATTTATGCAGTGTCTGTCTATTTCATCTCTTAGGTTCATCAAGAACCACCTCCAGTTGCTGTCATTTTCGGCATCGACTATCGCAAATGCAATTGGATAGAGTCTTGAAATGAATCGAAAAGAAACAAAAATCTAAGGTTCCTATTTAGTTGAACATAAAGTACTTAAATGTAGTTTATAAAAGGAAAAACAGACAGATACCTAGACAGATACACATATACAGACAGATACCTAAACAGATACTCAGACAGTTATTCAGACAGATACTCATATAGTCATATCATTTCATTTGTCTACATTACTTTGATCTACATCTTTTGCAGAGGCTCCCATGACCTGTCCTTTGTATTTGTTCTTGAGGAAACTTGCATTAACGAAAATCATGGGTCTGGAGTTTCGGAATTCCTGCATGCAGGCACCAAATGACACAAAAAGGCGGTGAAACCTTTGTTTTTCTAGATCAATATCTACAACAACTCTAGAGCCAGGATTTGTCTTCATAAATTTGTCTCGGAACCAGAGAAGGTTTGTGTATGATTCTGCTTCGTTTCCATGTAGTGAGTTCATTGCCAACTCCTTTCCATACCATACCATCTTATAAGGGACTTTCAGGCCAAAACTCTCTCTGATTTCTGTCTGTAAGGCCTTGGCTCCCTTGTTCGAGTCAGCACGCAGTTTGTTTTTCACGATTGAGCTGAATATTAAATAAATGATAAGTTTCAAGTATAGAAAACAATATCTCTAGACACCAGATTTTTTTTTGAGACGTAGCTAGCCAGTGATGTTAGAAAAACGTATCATACCTGACAATAGAAGATCTCATCATCTCACTGGTCTGTTTTCAGATTTTTTTTTTGCATGTATGATTATTGTTTATTTCAGCGATGTAAAATGATCCATTCACGCGAAATAGTCTTGCCTTCACAAACCAGTTGCATTTTTCACTCCCTTTGTATCTACAATGTACACTTACGCGTGTGGGCTCATTCTTTTCATATGTAAATTTGAATCCACTTTCGATTGAGTACTTTCTGAGTTTCAACCTGAACTCAGTCACCCTACCTAAGAATTTCTGCCCTTTTTCTTGTATAAGTTTAGCCCATGGTTTTGTCAAGTAATCCTTTGTCTCCTCTTCTCGAAAGCATCCAAAATCGATGTTTGCAACATTACATATTTCTAAGCAACCATCCATCTGTATATCCTGGCTTGAGTTTTCATTATGATTGCTACAGACCGCCGATTGCTTGGAACTGATGTTTGCTGTTTGCTGGGAAGATGAAACGTATACATGTTTTAGCTTGACATAATATTGCAGCAGATATTCAAACAAATATTCAAATGAGTTTTGGATGTTCTACCTCACTCTAATAAGTGATTCTGATCTCAATATATTTTGAATTGAGTCTTTAGATATAAAGCATCATCAAAAATACGTCACGGTCAGTTTCGAGGAAATGTGTTCATCCTCTGGTGGGATACAATATTTGTACGTCAAGATTGAGTTGTTGAGTGTTTTGAATCATTGACGGACAATATCAGCAAATGTGATATCATCACTCAAAATATCCATCACACCTTCTCGACCATGAATATATTTGACAATGATTGGAGAAGGTGTTGCTTCCATTGAACATACCTACAAAAGAGTTGCAGAAACGCATGTAAATGCTTTGGTTAACTAACAGTAAGGTCTGATACTTTTAACAGAATAAATAGAGTTATAGATACTTAGAAAGATACGTTGACAGATACTCAGACAAATAGGTTGATAAATACTTAGACAGATACTCAGACATATATATTGACAGATACCCAGACAGATACTCTACCATATACTAAAACGTATTTTTTTAAAACCAAAATTAGATCAAAACATAATTAAGTGGATTTTGATATCACAATGCATATAGTTTGAGTAACAAAGTAATAAATATTATCATGAATCGATTACTACAACTACGAACGGAAACAAATTCGTGCAACAACAATTGAAATCGTTTGTCATATAGGAAAACAGAGTGAAAATTAGATGTACAACATACTTGAACATATGAAATTCATCATTTTCTGTAGAGAGATGACAAGAGATAGCGAATCAGTGAGATAGATAGACAGAGATTTGAAAATTACAATGCTTGAAACTTTCGTACGACGTGGAGATCGGACAGAGTTTTTGTTGCGGCGATTTCTGAAAGAGAGAGAGAGGGAGAAAGCGAGATTGATAGAGATAGAGATATTATACAGAGAGAGAGAGAGAGAGAGAGAGAGAGAGAGAGAGAGAGAGAGAGAGAGAGAGAGAGAGAGAGAGAGAGAGAGAGAGAGATACTTTCCCGGTAAAAAAGGAGGAAGGAAGAGAGAGCTGCTTCGTAATTAGGAAAATAGGGCAAAATCGTCAAAAAATGAGTTTTATAACTTATTGGGCCTTTTTGGGAGAAAATGATGTCAATTGTTTTTTTGGAAAAAAGGTGTCATAAGTTGGGAATTTTTTATCTTGATGTCATAAGTTGGTTTTTTTTGGAAAACTTATCTCTTTTTGGGTTTTAAAATATTTTCCCCTTGTTTTAATTCTACATAGATTTGAAATAATTCTTTTGTGTTGTGTTATAAAGATTTGGTTGGATTTTTAAGGATTGTTCAAATAATTAAAGTTTAAATAAATTAAGTAAAAACTCAAATGTCAAAATATACTATCACTACAAAGACGAAATGGACTGTTCTTGATCTTTCTAACATAATGATCACAATCTTGAATTGTCACATTTTCATTAGAAGAGACTATTTGAATATTGAGGTATCTTATTGCTATAAAAATAAGATTTGAGGTATCAATTTATCACATTTATAAAATCATAGTATTTTTTAACTAAACCAAAGTTCATATCCTATAAAATTTAATTATCGAAAGTATAGTAGTTGAAGTCATCAATAATATTAAACCGTAAGAAAGTGGTAATGAAACCAAAGGTTAGAGACTCTTTATGAGAGTGTAAGAAAGAGATGTTCTATTTTGAAATCCATCAAAATCCATGAAAATCTCTTAGGTGGGAGACTTTATTTTAAAAAAACAATTTATGTGTAAAAATTCTTCAAATTTTATGAAAATCGACTATTTAATGAAAATCTTAAAAATCTTAAAAATTGTTGAATATTACAGAATTTTTATAAACTATTTTAAAAAATTCGTAAATAAATACATCAAAATTTTTAAAAATTATTTGAAATATAGATCGAATACATCTTGATTTTAATTACAAAGAAAATCGAAATCAGATTGAATACGCCCTGAGTCAATGACTTTGACTAAAACTGAAAAGAGAAACACGACAAATGTCTGTCTGAACTCTCCAAGAGTCTCGTAGATGTAGACTTTCCAGTTTCTACTGACTGACTCGATAAAACCAAACGCCATGGCTGCTCCGATGAAGATCGTATTCGGACTCCTAACCTTTGTCACTGTCGGAATGATTATAGGTACCTTCATCCCTTCCCAACTCAAATTTTGTTATTTTCAATTTTGGCTTCCTTGAATTCTTTCCTTTTCTCTTTGCCGAGAACCAATAAAGAATCTGTTTTGAGTATTGGGTTCGTTGATAATCAAACACTATCATGTCCTCAGATTCATATCCAGTCAATCATCGTTAGATTCTTCAATGCTTTATTTGCGATGAGAAGTTTTAGTCTTTTTGGTCTGAATATGGTGTGAATCATTCATACTCAAAAAGAGTGTTATTTTATTGGAAATGCTGAAGATGGAATTATAAAGTCTAATCCTTTAATGAGTGTTATATTGATAGTACTTTGTTTCTTCAATGAGCTCACAATCCTCACAATTGCAGGAGCTTTGTTCCAGTTGGCATTTATACGTAGATTGGAAGACTCATATGGTATGATTGATGCTTCTACCTACTTTGGTAGATAGAGAGCTAAAAACTTGAAGTTGGTTTCAAGTTCAGCTCATGTTTTGCTATATTTTGCTTGTCGTTCATTGTTATTCTTTTTGGAAACTCCTTGGCGGTCATCCAAATTCTAAAGGAGTGAAAAATTAGATCTCCACTGCATGCTTTCCAGTGAAATTTATTTTTGTTTTTTTTCCCATTGAATTGACTGGTGTATAGTTGATTGCTGATCCAAACTCTAGAGGCATAAACCTGCTTTTATTTTATTATGAGAGCTCGCAAGGCTATAAAACTTGTTTCTGGGCAAAGTGGGGATATAGCTTGATACGTCGAAATTCCACTGATTGGAGTTTTGTGCCTTATTAGCTTTCTTGATTGTTTTTAGAAATAGCAGCTGTGAATTTAGTTTTAGTTCTACAAACTCGTGGTGACCATGCTCTTATACTACCTGTTGATAGTGCATATCCTGTTAGAAGAATAATTTCTTCAGCTAGTGAATATCGTCATTATTTGGTTGACGTGAATGTAATTGTACTGGTATATTTGGTTTTGTATCCATGTAAAACCTTCCATTGTTTACAGTTTTTAATTATTGTTGAGTATAGGATGCAAATATTATTGTTAATCAATTAAATGATTCTCCTTAAATTTCATTGCTTTCAGGTGCAGAGTTTCCACCAAGAAGAGTGGGTGGAAGTCTAAGTGATGGCTATCTTCAATTTCCTAGAGGTTAGTGTGGTAATCATCAAGTAAAATAAAGCAGATAGTTACACTTATATGCTGTTCTTTTATCTGCATAAGAAATGCTAATATTAGTCTATCTATCGTTTTATATTGTTCTTTTTCTGTACGTAGGTTACTTTAGATAAGAAATCTGAGTTTGATTATTACAAATGGTTTTAAAGACTAAAGGAAAATTTGTGGAGGATGCTTATGCCCGGTGGTTATTTAGGAGCATAATCAATACCAACCAGGCTCTTTAAATAGTAGGCCTTCACCAACGAAGAGGAAGGAGGTTGAAATTCCCTTCCCCCAGCTGTAGGCTGTAGCCACTAAACTACTGAAACCCAAATGAAGAAAGGGTATGTCGAAGGTTGAAGTGGGGTTTTTATTTTTTTGTTTTTAATATATTCTTTTGTGAGTGCGAGAATTTCACTTTGAGGAAAGTGAGAACTCAAAACAGGAAAACTGAGGTTCCACATAGGTTTCACCCTTCAATGAGATACCAAGGATAAAAGGGAAATAAAATTCAGTGGTGGCTTACTCTTCAACTCAACAAGTGTGTCAAAACATGAGTATTTGTGTTATAGTTGTCTCACGTTTTGTAAGATTAAACTTCAAACCAGAGCTTCTTGGGAGCAACATGAATGAGCCACCTGAGAACAATGGTATCTTCCCCAAAGGTAAGATAGAGAGGCCACAATAAGATGTCACCACTTTTTACTTTGAAGAGTAAGGATATTCTTCACTGTCCCAGTGGTGATTCAGATTGCCGTATAAGCTTATACAGGTTGCTATGGAGTTAGGTGGGGGCCGTCCTCAGCTGGCTTTTCTTCTGCTGCGAGGTTTTGTTGTTTAGGAGGTGGAAGATAAGGTGTTTTGGAGGAAATCTGCGGTGGCCAATTTGAGATGGTTCTATCAGAAAAGAATGTAATTTTTATAGGCTAGGAGGGAAGGAAGTGAATTTCTTGCGGGAAAAGGCTAGAGTATGAACCTTGCTCTGGTGCTCACTGTCCTCTGAATACAGAGACTATTGTAAAACTGGTTTGGAGGCTTATAGATCTTGGGGTATATTCTTATGCTTGGCTGTACGCCTGTACCCTGATCTCGGTTAGATGATTGAAATTGTAGATACACTTATTCAAGTATTTTCTGTCTGTTCTTTAACTATGTATGGAGGATGAGTATGAACCCTGGAAAACACCTTTCTGCGGGGTGAGTCAACTTTCTCGTGCTTTTAGCTTTTAGCTAATAGTCGGTAAAAGGGGAAATAAGCAAGATTTTGGGAAGAACTTTGGTGGAAACAGTTGAACTGGTTATGGATTTTCGAATTATATTGATTACTTATCACAACTTTTATGTTTAGCTATGCTGAATGTTCCCCCAGTTGTTTGGGTTTACTTGTTGAAGAACTTACATTATGTGTAAGTAAATGTGTTATCTTCCTTGCTGGTGTGCTGTTAGAAAGAGTGAGTGGTGGGATCTGATTTGGTTAGGAGGTGGAAGCCGGTCATGTGGGCTTGCTCTTATTAGTCCATTCACCAACTTACAATCGGTGATAACTCTGACTACAGTTATTTCCTGCAATATGTATACACAAAGCTAAGTTCTATCAAACGTCAAGATTTTGGTTTGTCTGATGAGCATGGGAGGTAAACTCCTGTGGTTTCCTTCAAGAGAGAGCATTTTTGGCAAAGCCTTGGTAGCTATCAAAGACTCCAATTTTCTGCTTAGATTGGAAGGCAGCTATAGTTCAAGGTTAATTGGGGTGGAATTTTTTTGTAGTTCAAAGTTTTATCCTATAATTTTGGCTGTGGGCCTCTTGTCCATGTGTGTGGAATCATTTTCAGAGGTCATGTAAAAACTTTTCTACAGTTGCCTTAAAATTTGACGTACCCCGTTGGTGCTGTTTTGTTACTGCGATGCTTGAATCAGATTCATTGTGCCCACCATAGATCTCACCTTAAATGTCATGATCTCACCTTAAATGTCATGCATGCATCACAGAAGATATGATTTATGGGCGAGAAAGAACTTTCTGGTGGGGGTTGAA
This sequence comes from Geum urbanum, assembly GCA_946800695.1. Taxonomy (NCBI): domain Eukaryota; kingdom Viridiplantae; phylum Streptophyta; class Magnoliopsida; order Rosales; family Rosaceae; genus Geum; species Geum urbanum. The sequence continues at coordinate 27,013,539 of OX327012.1, forward strand.
ATGTATTTAATTTTTTTTCCATCTATTTTGGATTTTCAGGTATTCCTCATTGGAGCAATGACAAAGAAGCAGAAGTTTTACGGCTTGGATATGTATGTTTACAGTCTATACTTGGTTTTCTTTTATTGTTTCTTGAGAAAATTACATGTTGAAAAAAAGTAGCTGATGCCATGAATCATTTGACTTAAATGAGCATCCAAATGGGACATTTGAATATAGAATGGAAAGTTGTAAATGAGGCACCTTCCATGCATAAGGACCAAGCGTCTGGATTATTTTAAAATATGCTATTTCAACATGTTTTTACTGCTTCTACATTCTATAAGGTACTGTATATGTGGACTTCTTGCCTGTTTATATAATACGCTAATCTTCTCCTGAGTTCTATGGCGTTGGGATTATTATTATTATTATTGTTATTATTATTATTATTATTATTATTGTGGACATGGAAATGATTATCTCAATTTAACATAGAGAAAGGTGTTGAAGACTGTTACTGAAAGAATGCAGATCTAAGTCCAAGAGCCCCTATAGTTGCTGTATTTGTAAGATTGTTGTCCTAATAATCTTCCACAGTTTGTATGTTAGTAAAAGTTGCCATGTTCAAAAGCTTTTAACGAGGTGGTGATAGGTTAATGACTGTCCCCAGCATTCCATGCATTTTATCTGTTTGGAAGTATAGTTGTCAAACGATTTGACAGTTTGCAAATGAAATTTATGGAGGTCAGAAGCTTAAGAATTAATTTGCTACTTGCTGATGAAAAAGGAATTTAACTTGAGGCCTTGAGTGCTTATGTGTGCTCATAGAAATTATAGAAATCCTTCCATATACACTATAGAAGGTCTAAATCTTTGTATTTGAGCTTTTCAAAATATTCAGCAACACTCCTTGAACTCCTTGCGGAAACCATTCGGATATCCCTTCTCATATTTGGAAATCGTTGGTCTCTCTCCCTTCTAAAATAAGAGTCTAGGTTTCATGGGTGGCTTTTGGATTTTGGAAGGTACCTTTTATGTGCTAAGCATCTTGTTGCTGAAAGCTGCAGAGAAGAAAGCGAATTCTCTTTTCTCTTCTCTGTCCCAATTCACTGAACTTATTTTTGAAGTTTTGAGTAAGATTAGAGCTTGCAGGCTATAATGAGCTTGTTGGGTTATTCCAAAAGGATGCTCTGAGCGTTTGGGCACATGTCTTCAGGCTTTGCCAAAAAACCTTAAACCCCTATGGGGCTGTTTGTTGCTGGCAGTTTTTACAGATGCAGTGCGAAGAAATGCAACTTTGGCGCATCATTATTCTCGATTACCGCTGTTGTAGTATTCCATCTCGCCGGCTTGTGATTTCTGGTTGCTAGTCTCTTTCTGTGTTTTACTCAGCTCTAGCCCAATTATATTTTATCCTCTCCTTAAAACCGTTATCGTCATTGTGCTCTTATTGGAATCGAAAGAGAGCCTTCAGCTTACGCTCGATTTCAAAAAGATTCTCGATTTTGATGAAGTGACCGTTTTATTATTCAATTCAGAAATTCCAATGGTGTTCATAGGAATAGATGAGTAATAGTTAATAATTTTACAATCCATTGCCAATTAAAGTTTAGTTTGAGGTACTTTGATCAGTATATCGAGCAGAGGCTGAATGAGTTCTTTCTTTTGACTTTTGTGTACCTTTTTCTTTTTGGTTGTGCAAAGGGAGCATGGTATTTTAAATGGGTTTAATTGTGTAATGCTTATACTTAGAGTTTGATTCTCTTTCTCTATGCTCTCAATGTAGATCAAACCGGAAATAATTAGCTGGTCGCCTCGAATAATCGTGCTTCATAATTTCTTGAGCATGGAGGTACAGTTTCTGCATGTATTAACTTCACTTATTCTGATTGACATGATGACTTCCAACTCTTAGTATATATTTTTTGAGAACTGACCTGTGGACTGCTACGACTGATAATAGGAATTGCCAGAATGATAATCCCTTAAAGGGTTTCTATTAGTTCGTGCTGAATAAATGGTTGGTATATCGGAGAGTTTTCAAAAAAAAAAATTCAATAAAGACAAATGTCAAACTAGGAATGCTAAGTTCATGTCTTTGCAATGAATTACAGTTTGGTGCTTAGCCTGATTGAATTAATATGAGAAGGAGAATTAAAGTTCAGTCAAATTCACTGGCGTAAATAGTAAGAAAATTCTTCAACACTGAATATTAAACTATCATTTGTATTCCACCCATAGTAAATTTCATGTTTTTTTATTAGGCTTCCAATGCAAGTGTGTGAATGTTGTTTTGCAGAATGTGTTAATTACAATTTTTGGTTGAACTACTGAGATTTTTGCTTGATTCTCAAGAAGCTTTTGTTTCCTTATCTAGAAAAGGAAGCTGCAGTGTTGAGTTTCTTAATAACATGTTTTATGGACACTACAGGAATGTGACTATCTTAGAGCTATTGCCTCTCCGCGCCTTCAAATATCTACCGTAGTAGACATAAAAACAGGAAAGGTGTGCATGCTCTATTTTCCAAAATGTTGATTTGTTTTGCACAAAATCACCTATAGTTGGCCCTTGATACAAAGGACTTCGAAGCATGTAGGGTGTAAAACTCAACCTATATATTTTTTTTTAAGTTTGCAGTTCTATGATTCTTTTTATTCAAAAGGACAAAGATGGTCATCTGCTGCAGTCAGCTCTTATTGTGATCAATGGGCTTCTCTGCTAGGTCCTTATAACTTTACAGGAAAAACATATTAACTGTCCAGTTAAATCCATGATTGATGAAATTATGTGCCATTTTTTTTACCAGGGGATAAAGAGCAAAGTTCGTACCAGCTCTGGTATGTTCTTGAGTCCCGAGGAGAAAAAGTTCCCAATGATACAGGTAGCTTGTTTTAAGTTTTAGTTTTCTCTACTTTACCGTAGCTTCTAAGGTAGTGATGTAAAGCTTATTCCTTTATGATGCGAGATATTCATTTATCATTGCTCGGATCTACATGCTACTTTTGAATTCATGCCCCCATCCTGGAAAGCAATTTAAAATGCAATCTGACCGGTCAACAATTTGCCTTATGTTTAGTGACTTTCGTGTACATCCATATCCATGAGTGGTTTCTGTATGATGCACAATATTTTTATCATCTTTAAAAGCTGTTGTCAGTAGTCAGGCAATTGTGTTATTACCTACCCCCCTGTGGTGAGGACCTTATCTGCATGTTCGCTGATCTCATTATCATTACGGGCATCGTACTCGTTCGATGCACATGTTGGTGAAACGAGTAGAAGTGTAGAAGTTTTCTTGTTATCCATTTCTTAACAGCTTTTTTGATTTTATTTATCCCTTTTTTTATCTTAATATTTTACTATAATCATTTTAGATGATTCTATTGGGAGACTTAGTTTTATTTTATTTCCTTTTAGATTACTATGGACAATCCATATTTTGCTGAAGCTTTTGAGTGGTTCACTTTACAGTAGTAGTGATATGATCTTCATGTATTACTCCTTGTTCTTACACAGTTCAGATATTTATTTTTTATTTCCTTCTGTATTGGAGTGTGATTTTTTTTAGTGTTGCTCCTGGACTTTCATATCCAGTTTTCCCTCTTTGAGTGTTGCTCCCTTTTTGGTTGTCAGCTTTTGATATGGTAGTTTTAACAAGTCATATATACTTGAAAAAGCCTGCATATATTTAAGTATATGTTTAGTTGTGTGCCTGTAAATACATGTGAGATGGTGAGGAATGAGGTGGGAGTAGAGGGATATTATTGAGCTTGTGCAATATCCATATTTTAGCTTTCTCCTTAATGTGACTATTCGCTACTTGTACGTTTAATCTTTATGCCATCATATGATACTGGAATGAGCAAAAAAAAACTCTAAGTGACTTTGCTCCTGTTTCTCTGTCTCATTTAGGCAATTGAAAAGCGTATTTCTGTCTATTCTCAAGTGCCAATTGAAAATGGGGAACTGATACAAGTTTTGAGGTAAATGACTTATTTATGATTAACGTTAATTTCATGAACATGGGAAGCGATAATTTAGTATCAAGGCTAACATCTGCAGCAGCACAGGTATGAAAAGGACCAGTATTACAAACCTCATCATGACTACTTTTCTGACACTGTAAGTTTCTTCAACCCATATATGTGAGCATTGGTATCCTTTTCATCTGCAGTCATCCATAGTTCTCCAAGTGTTGTAAATTTGTAGTATTACGGTTCAATAACTGTTCTTCCTGTGCTGACAGTTTAACTTGAAACGTGGTGGTCAGCGAGTAGCAACAATTCTGATGTATCTAAGTGACAATGTTGAGGGTGGAGAAACTTATTTCCCGATGGTAATTTCTTTCCCAATTGGATGCCTCATTTCATGTAGGTATATTTGATAAATCGGTTATCTTATTATTTTCGAGAAGAACAAAACGAGAACAAGGAGTCCTCAAAATCAGAAGCAAAACAGAATATAGACAGAGCCTTAAGAACCAGCCAAAAGTCAGCCTACTCCCAGGGCTCAATGAATTACGTTAGGGTGGCTGGTGTTTGCAGATCAAATGGTTGAACAAGAAACTTTAAAATGTTCTCTTGATTTCTTTTATTAAGTTTGGAAATTTTAATCATTAAAAGTTCTTGATACTTCCAAACTTCTAATTTAAATGACCATGAATAAGTTTAGAGCTCTGGAATTTTTTCAAGTAGGAGAGTTTGTGGATCATGAAAAAAGTCGGGGCATATTAATGCCTAGGAATTACCTCAGTTTTGTTGAGGCTGTCAAACATGCTCCTTTCACCAAACTATTAGGTTTCATCTATGCTAAGTCTCTTTCCATTTTCACCCAAACATGTATTATATTGAAATCTGCATTGCAAGTCTGTGCTTTAACTTGTTTGGCAATTCAGGCGGGATCAGGCGAATGTAGCTGCGGTGGGAAAGTTGTCAAGGGTATGTGTGTAAAGCCAACTAAAGGAAATGCTGTACTTTTCTGGAGCATGGTTAGTTTCCCTAAGATGCTTTAATAGTTGCAATTTTAAAATAAATGATGGTTTACCATTTATGGTGATGACTTGATTCATTTTTGAAACTTTGTATGTGTGGACTGAGTGTCTAACCTCAGAGTATATGTTGTATTTTTCAGGGTCTGGATGGTCAATCAGATACAAATAGCATACATGGAGGGTGTGAGGTGCTAGCAGGGGAAAAGTGGTCGGCGACCAAATGGATGAGGCAAAGAGCTATGTCTTGATTTTCTGAGCTTTGCCCTTCATAAGCAAAACAAATTTTGGGGCTTTTACTTGGGTCTGAGATAAATAGATACGTAGTCAGATATCATAAGCCATTATCTCATATATGACCAGCATCGAAGAGCTGACATACCGCCTCAGTTTAGGTAGTAGTAGTAGGATTAAGCTGTACTCAATTTTTTGTGATGATAGAAAGTGCAGAGTGCATGTGATGGTATCAAAATAAGGTGCATCTTTATAAGAAATTTGTGTTGCTACTACGTGACGAGGAACGCATCATATATGTTTTCTGGGTGATGCTGCCAAAATGTAGAATGCTATGAATCTTTACTTGAAATTTTGAACGAAAAGTACAAGTGTACAAACCAATAGCGTGCTTGAACTTTTTTATTGCTGTGAAACCTATAGCCAACTATGGCACTCACTCATTTGAGTAATCTCCCTTGCTAAAAACTGACTCGATCTAGAAACAAGAAAGGACCAAAAGCTTGCATTCCAGTTTTGAAAATCCTAGCAGTCGAACTTATAGCTTTGCAAAGAGGGGTCAACCACGATCCAGTCCCCCGTTCAGGTTGACTACTCATCAACAACTTTCATAAGACCAAACAAGCTTGAGTAAGTAGAAGCAACCAGTTCTCGTGTATCCTTTTTTCTGCCCTTTCGTGGATCATTAGCATCTTCTTCCATCTGTTCAGCCCTCTTTTGAGCTCGGATAATGGCTCGCCTTGCTCGCAGTCGCATTTCCCTCACTTTCCGAGGGGGCATCACATATTCTTCAAGGGGCCGATCACCAAAGGGATGTTCAATTCCAGGAAATATCCTCAGTTTCTGTCTCTATCCTACCATGTATGTCAAGCAACATTGCATTTAATTTGATATAAGCCACCTTAGAACAGAAACCAGAAAGAAAATCTCGAGGCCATAAAACTCACATCGCGTAATTTGTTCTTCGGAAGCATGCGTAACACAGCTTTGTGAATGACTTCTGTAGGGTCTTTGACCATCTGTTCCTTTAAAGTCGTTCCCTTGAGCTGGCCAACATACCTTCAGGACATATATATTCAATATCAGAACTCTGAATTGATTGTCAATTTCAGATTTCCGAGTTCTTGAAGGTTTTCAGAAAATTGATCAAGAATCACAAGAACTCGAAACAAAGAGTGAAACAACATCTAGAACTCTTATATAACCGCACCACATGCAATATATAGCTAGCTAGCAGCAGTATATGAATACTTGTAGTGATAAGTACGTGCCCAGTATGCCAATGACAAACTTTATCAGTAAGTTTTCTCCCTGTGACACAAATATCCTTAGCATTCAGCACAATGCACATATCTCCATAATCTCGATTTGGAGTGTATGTGGGTTTATCCTTGCCTTGAATAACAGTAGCTATTTGAGATGCTGGCCTTCCAAGAACCTGAAATTTCGATAATTTTTTTATTACTTTTCTTTGATATATTAGATATGGAAACAACTTAGGATTGACTTCACCAAGTTCAAAGTAAATGTATCATTAATTCATGCCAGCACCCCCTTTTAGGAATCTTGTTAAAAAAGAAAATTGATACACCCTGCTACTTCTTTTCCGAAAAGTCGAGCATCAGAACTCATGTTTGAAAATAGATACAATGCAAACTAATCTTATACACCCCAACACGTACGTGAATTTTATTGTAAGGTACACAAACAAACCTGGCCTCTTGCATCAAACACTCTCCATCTCAGACCATCAAGCTTGATATGTCTCAAGCCGGCAACAGCTTTCTGTGTGAATATGAGATTATGAGGCATAGGCTTTAGTCGATCGATTAAGCACGCAAGGTAAACGCAAAATATTACATTGCACCACGAAGCTTACTACAAAGACTTCCGTCAATTTTAACATAATTAGTGCCAAGTAGATTTCCCACACTAAAAATTAAAAAACTGATCACAGTAGTTAAGAAGCAAAACATCTCCGTCGGAAGTTCGGAACATTTCAGAAACAGCTAGCTAGCTGTCTTTGACAATTAGATCAACGATTAGAAGCCATGAAACTAACATGCATTACCTTCATATTGCCGCTAAAAGACTTGCCATGTCTCTGTTCTTGTTCTAAACTTTCAATTTTTTCACGAGCAAACCATCCAGCTGAAAAATAACGAGACATTAAGCTAGATCAAGAATTAATATCTAATAATAAATGTCAAATCTAATCAAAAGAAAATTAAACTGACTTTTAAACCCAAAAGAAAAAAAAAGCTTCTTATATCATATGTGTGTATATATAGAGGGTAAAAGCTTAACGATCACTATTTTGACTGAAAATTACATTTTTGAATATTTTCACGATCATTATTTTGGCTGAAAATTTACAAGTTTAATCTATACATTAAAACCTAAGATCTAAACTGTGGAGATGGTAAAATATGATCGAAAAATTGTTGTAATGCCCTATACCTGAAAATTACCAAAAAAGTATACCTTAGTAGAATGGTGCTGATATAAACGGCCATTCTATTAAGGTATACATATTTTTGGTCATTTTCAGGTATAGGGCATTACACTAACTTTTCATCATATTTTACCATCTCCACCGTCCAATTATTAGGTCTATATGAGTAGATCATTTCTGTAAATTTTCAGCCAAAATGGTGATCGTTAAGGTATCGAACTAGATTAAATCAAGGGACAGACCAAATCTGTTAAACCGAAACTGTTCATACTTATAAACTTCAATTGCAGTTTTGAATACCTTAACGATCACCATTTTGGCTGAAAATTTACAGGCTTGATCTACACATTAGAACCTAAAATCTGAATGGTAGAGATGGTAAAATATGATCGAAAAGTTGGTATAATACTATATACCTAAAAATGACCAAAAAAAGATATACCTTATTGGAATAGTGCTATATATATGTCGACCAATCTAACAAGTACAACGCATCAAATAAAAAACACAAAAGTAATCAAATAAATGAAGTTATATATATATATATACCAGATTCTGCACATCAACTTAAAAAAAACTTCTTAAAAAAGTAACTTTATACTCATAGCTGTATACCTTGGATGTCATTATTCACAAGAGCAGTATACATAATTGTTTATATATATCTAGCAGTTTGAACGTGCGTCTATGGATGTTTATTGTTTACTAGATAAAAAGAGAGAGATTGAAATAGATGTCAGACCATATGCATATCCTAATTCTATCTATCTATATGAAACTCGATCAGTGGATGTGGATTATATATAGGTAATGTTTTAAAACGTAAACGTGTGGACCTGACTGAGGAAAATCGGTAGCGTCTCATACATACATGAAAAATGAAAAATGTGACAAAACTTGAAACTGAAGGAAATATATAGGGCAAATGTAGAAAAAGCTTTTAAAAGCAAAAAACCCAGGTATACTAAACAAAGCTAACACACACAAATACTGAATAAAAAGAAGAAGCACATAACTCAATTTGCATGTTTGACGTCTCTAGAATAATCAACGTTAAGAGCCATTCCTTAATCTTGGCGAAGAACTCAACTATTAAAATTTACGATCGAGTACTCCATTAAAAATCCAACAATTAAACAACAAAAGTGTTTAAGCGTCAAAGTACAAAACCAAGTCAAATTCTACCCAATACTTACTATCTCAAACCCAAAGCACAAAACATTAAGCACATGTGTCGAGGGCAACGACAGTGTGCCTTTTCTACATGCCAAGATTAGAATGGCCTTCAACTCTCAGAGAAAGTGTGATTTTTCAGTGCGCTGAGATTGAAGAGGTTGCTCAGAAGGTCACTTGAGTGTCTGAGGACTGAAACTATTTAGAGATCGGGTTGATTGAAATGGTGTTTTGGTTGATCGATAATTGAGAATGAAAACTGAATCAACTAACTAGTTAGAGAATAAAGATCAGGTCGATCAATTAGTGAGCGAAAGTCAGAGAAGAGGGAAGAGAGAATTGAGGGAACAAAACTTGCTAAGCTTATAGACTTAGAGAGTTGCAAACGGCCCGAGAGAACAAGATTGAAGTGAGAAAGGGAATTATGGCTATTGATTATCTTTTTGTGTGATTGAAATGTATACGGGCCAACAACTTCTACTTAGGAATTTTTCTTCTAAGGTCTTTCATCTCAAAATCGGATTTTAAGTAGCTAACCATCTCATTAATCTCATCAAGAGATCAGATGATATTCATATCATCAACATAGAATGCTACAATGGCAAATCATGAACTTGTTCGTTTAATGAACAGGCATGGGCATAACTCATCATTTTTATATCTCTTTCCAATCAAGTAATCACTTAGACATGTGTACCACGTCCGACCGTATTGCTTCAATCCATATAGCGAACGTTTCAATTTGATCACTTGAGTACTCCGTGGTTTAGAGTTACTTGATTTGGATAAAACTATGTCGTTCGACACTTTCATGTACATCTTTGAATCAAGATCCTTAAGAGATATGATGTAACCAAATCCATAAGCTACATACTCAGTTTCCCAGACACTACAAAACTGAGTAAGTAACGGAAATTAATGATGTCCATGACCGGAGAATACGTCTCCTCATAATCAATTCTAGAGCATTGAGAAAAACATTGCGCCACAAGTCTAGCTTTGTATCGCAAGACTTCATTTACTCATTTTGCTTCCGAATAAAGACACATTTATGTCCAACCAGCTTAACATTTCGTGGGCATAACATAACCGGATAAAAAACTTGCCTTTTTGTAAGAGAGTCTCGTTTAGCTTGGATTGCATCTATCCATTTTTGCCAATCTACTCTACGTTGACAATTCGTAACAGAGTGAGGTTCCACTTCATCGTTGTCAATGATTTCTTGAGCAATGAAATAATAAAATGCACCATCAACTAATATGGAAGATCTATGCATAATAACGTGCGCACTTGTTTAACTTAGTGAGATTTCTTTGTTTTTTACATCATAAGTGACTTTGAATCGTCCCCCAGATATGTCAATTGTGATTCTAGGACATAACTGTAGTCAGAAACAATCTCATGTGATGGATTCACAGTGTTGATGATAAATGGATTGTTTTATACATGGATGAATTACCTTTTAATCGATGGCTCATCAGTGGATTTTCTTGGTCACCCGTTATTACGGATAGGAGCCGAACCCGACGCCATACCTCTAATCTTCCACAGTGGGTAGGAGAAGTGCTACCTTGCCCAGGTGTGCCATTAACTTGCTCTTTTCTAGGGACTTCCAATCTTGTAGTAATGTTTATAGTATGTATATATGATCTTGTCACTTTCACGATATCAGTAAAGGAGTCAGGCATCGAATCTGGTACTTTTTGGAGATCGAGAATACATCGCACTTCAATCTTACTCTGAGATGTGTGGGGATGATGATGAGACATAGTGGGGACAGACCACGTCAATTCCTGACGTTCAATCGAAATAGAACCATTCCTTTATCCTTCTAAGAGTAGGGAAGTATGTCTAGTCAAAGTGACAATCTGCAAATCTAGCAGTAATTAAAGAGATGTCCTATCAAATGTTCTAAATAGCAGACAATCGTTGGAGCTTCATAACCAACATAGATCTATGAGGACCCATTGTTGTATGCAGTGGTGGCATAATAGGCACATAAACTACCCAACCAAATATGCGTAAGTGTGAAATATCAAGCTCATATCTAGTTACCAACTGGTACTCACTGAATGGTTGACAATCAACATGTCTAAAATGAATAAGTATAGATGCATGTAAAATTTCATAGCCTCACACAGATATGGGTAAATTGATGTGCATCACCAATGCTCGTGTTATAAGCTGTAATCGCTTGATATGTACTTATGCAAGACCGTTATGTGAATGAACATGGGGAGCGAGAACATTAATCCCAACAAACATGCAGTAATCATCAAAAGACTTTGATGTAAACTCTCTTGCATTATCCAATCGAATAAATTTGATTGGATGATCCGGGTAGTGAGCTAACAAAGCAACGTGTGACTAACACGTCGATGCATCAACCAAAATTATAAAATATTTAAATGGTCTGCGTTCTGGTTTGATTGGTGCACAAATGTCTCATTGGATTCGCTATAAGAATGGAATGTCTCAGTATTTTTTACAACAAAAGAAGATCATATCTGTACTTTGCTAAAAAAAAATTGCAGAACAAGCGGTGTGCATTAGAGATTGCCACAAAGGTATTTGGTGGGATAATGCATGACACAGTAAAAGATAGTCGGGATTGTGCTGCACTCATCTCGGAGACCGATCCTGGACTGAGAAGAGTAATCTCGACCCCTCCATGATTACTGATGGTTTTAGGTATTCTTACATGCTTGTTTGCTTTAATAAATTGGATGACCATGAGAATTTTTCAATATCTGGATCATCTTATCTCGATCTGGATGTACCAGACGATAATGCCAAAGCTTATATAAGGCAGAATCATACACAGTGGTGTGAACAACTGCATTAGATTCAATGATCCAAATTATAGTACGATAAAAGCCACTACGGATGCTCATAAACTTCTCCAAGATTCATTTCCGTCTGCCTCCAATGGAGGTTACACACAAAAACTCTTTTCTATTCTCACAGTATGTTTTCAAGTGAAAATCGTTGGCGTGAGTCTCCTTAAAACTTAGCAAGGTTCAATTGGTCTTTGCCGCATATAAGATATCAGTGACATAAACTCGGGCGCCATGTGGCAATAAGAATTGTGCAGAACCACGCCCATGTATAACTGGCGATGAACCAATCATGGTTGTCATTGAGGAACTATATGGCATAAGATCCACAAACAATTGCCTATTACACATAATAGTGTGAGTAGTACCACAATCTTCTAAACACTCAATCTTGCCTTCAGAAATCTACAAGAGATTGTAATTTAATTAGTCTTTGAACTCAAGATATGGCAAACACGTACTTTAAGCAAAGACTTAAAGATTTTCAGAGGAATGTGGTCCCTTATAGAGTGTTGATCATGACAATGACTAAAAGTTGATGTACAAACAACATATGATGTCCAAAACAGAGCATCAATGCACCATGGATTCAACGGGTCGAAAACCATTTCGACAAGTCGATAATGACTCCAAAGGATTTTGGTCGATGGGTTGAAAATTTGTAACCGAAAAATGAATTTTATGATATAACATTTTGACGGGTTGAGACCTGTCTTTCGACATATCGAAATTGACCCCCACCAAAATTCATAATTTTTTCTGTGTTTTTTGTTTCTTCCTCTCTCTCACGAATAAAAACTCACCTTCCAATTAAAACCCAGAGCAATCTAGCCAGCTTGTCCGGCCATTTTCTTCGCCCTCACTTCTAATTCTCATCCACATATGCCTAATCAACGAGAGATGCTAAAACTAATTCTAGCAAATCCTCTTTCCTAAGCGAAGACGGGCCGAACGACCACTGGTCATTGAATCCATCTTCTTCTTTGTTCCAATGCCACCATTTGTTGTTAGCAAGTATAGACACTGTAGATATTCTAGATTCTTATTGTTATTAGAATTGATTAATTATTTATTATAGATATTCTCTTCTTATTAGGAATATGCCTTGTAAACCTGTATATATACCCAATTCGGAAATGAATGAAAGTATTGCATTGTACCATAAACACTTTTTCTTATACTTTTGTACTTGACATTAGAGCCAACCCTTTAGACCTATTGATAAAACCTATTTTTTTTGTCACCCACTACACCTTAATTCTGTTGCCATGGCTGAAGGACCCGACTCTGATGTGATTTCTTCTCCTCAACCTCAACCCCAACCCAATCTCAACTACCTCCACCTCCATCCATCCACTACCATCAAGAAAACTCCTCTTGTCCCAATGGAGTTCTCATTATACCAATTACTCTACTTGGGTTCCTACTATGCAGATGTGCATTGGAGACCGTAACAAGCTTGGCTTCCTTACCGGTGCTTCAGCTGCTCCACCTACTGGTAGCCCTGACCATATTACTTGGGCTACTGACAACGACAAGGTGAAGAGTTGGCTGATTGATAACATGTCTTCTAATATCGTTTAGCGCTATCTTTGTCTCAAGACTGTTGCTGAAATTTGGAAGGCCTTACATGTGACCTACTATAATGATCAAGATTTTTTCCTGGATCTATGAGTTGCACCGCCTTTACTTCACCACCAAACAAGTTGGGCGACCTCTCTCTGTCTACTACAATGAGTTGGTTTCTTGGCTTGAGGAACTGAATCAATATGTGGCATCTTTTTCTGATACCGTGGCTGAGATTATCCAAGACCACAACTAAAAATCTATGCTTCGGGTTCACATGTTCTTGGGAGGTTTAGATCCGAAGTTTGATCAAATTCGGGGGGAGCTTCTTCGTTGGAAAGAGTTTTTGAGTCTTGACAATACTTATTGTGACGACCCGAATCAGAATTGGCGCGTTAATCGGCTTAATCCATGAGTTAGCGTGTAATCACAGTTTATCGTAAATTGATTGAATTGGCGGTTCAGTTCACGACTTAATTATTGGGCGAGAATTTGAGTTGAGTCTCTTCACGAGAATTATAGTTCGCGTGATTTCGAGTTCGTGGACCGTTTTTCGGGTAATTGTTTCAATAGAGGAATATGTTATGAATATTTGAAATCGCATGATTTCGTCGTGTTTATCCGTTTGTGTTTGAGTTATCCGAAACGTGGATGTGATTCATTTTGGACCGTCGATCGTATCGAGCCGTCAGTATAAATATCGGAAATAGTCAGAAAATTGTCGAAAACACTGTTTTGGGAAGTTTGACCGCCGTTGACTTTATTTGACCGCGTTGATCGAGTCCTTTTCGGCCACCATTTGACTGGCCGGTTGACTCGCCGATTCCGGCCACCTCTGGCCATGAAATTGGTATGAATAGATTCCTCTCTTTATTTCCTATGGTTTAGAACTTGGTTTGAGTGGATTTGGTTGAGTTTTGAGGGAGAACGTTTGAATTGAAATTTCGTAATCTTGCCGGAATCGGATGGCTATTTCCGGCCACTTTTGGGGTCGGAGGGGTCGGGGGTTTTCCTCCCCTCAACCCAAGGAAGCTTTTGGGCGAAGAGTTTTTGAAGTTGGTGGCCGTTTTGGAGCTCGCTGGAAAGTCATCGGAATAAATGGATTCTGTGACTTTCGAGGCAAATTCCATCCACTGTGGTGGTTGGATGGTGGTGGTCCTTTGAGAGAAGTTGTTGGGCTTGTGGGGAGGACCATTTCTGGAAAGTTTCGCCGGATTTGGTCGTCGTCGCCACCGCGCCGCTGCCGCCGGCGGTGGTCCGCGGCGGAGCTCTGGCGAGGTCCGGATTTTTGAGAATTTTAGGTGTTTCCGACTCGTTTTCGCGCTCCGAATGCAGTCGTGAGGTTTTCGAGTTGATTTGGATATCGGATTTTTAGTCGAGGGTTTATGTGTAGAATTTATAGATTTTCGTCGATTATTTTGTATTCGAGTTATATGTTTCCGGAAATGGTTGGTTTCCGAGGTGTGGTACAGAGTAATGAATTGTGATTTTGATCAGTTATATTTTGTGATTATTCAGGGGATCGAGATCGTACGTTGGGCGAGGGATCTTCCGCCGGATCTCGTGATTAGCGCGTTTGCGCGCTGTGTTATCGGTGAGTGGACTTTTATTTACACTGTCGTAGCGAGTTCTTGATTTCAGTATTTATTTCTAGTACGATGTTGAGATTATTTATTGTTTTTGGAGGTATTGTTTTATATTTTATATGGTGATGACATTTACTTAGCATCGATGCATTGGCTACTCGGCTGATCACCGGTAGTCCAGTTCCAGGGTTGAGAGATTCCCCTGATGTGCCCACTAGGCTTGAGAGATTCGCCTAGTCTATCATTGTCGAGCTTGAGAGATTCACCTGACACCTCCATTCATTTTATGAACTCGCTTTGTTTTATGATATATATAAATGGTGAAATGCATATGATTATTTTCGTCCACTCACTCTAACGGTTTTATTTGCCTTTCCCCTGGGCTTTTCGGTTTCTGTTCCCAGTTTGCAGTTCGGATTCTGGTGTCTCACGTCGCAGTCGGAGGCTTAGTGTTCGAGCTACCTTTCTTTTCCAGTAGGTTTCTTGTTTTGCCTACTGTTGTATATTTTTGTATATACACACTAGAGGTCGCTCTGATTACTCTGTCGTTATACTTTGATATGTTTTTCCCCAAATTTTTGTAAAGTACAGTTTTACTTATTACTTTACATTATTGTCATGATATTGAGAAATTCGGATGGGATTGGTGCCCACGGTTTGGCTTTTGTGGCATAGGATGAAGTGTGTTTTCGGGTGCAGGTTAATGGTAATTCCACGCCATAGTGAAACTTTGCCGAAATTTCTATGGTTTTTACAAGTTCGTGTTTTCAGAAGGGGTTTGATTCCGGTTTAGGAAACTAAATCGGGGTTTGGGTCCTTTCAGCTTGGTATCAGAGCATTTGGTTTCAAGTTCTGTAGACTCTTGAAGTTGTGACACTAAGGGTATTTGAGTATGTACAGCATGTCTGGAGCGATGACCCTACTGGCCAGCGGTTACTCATCAATGCTTCGGGTGTTGTGTGTTCCCAAATTTCTGAAGTTTCATGATTACGTTCCTTGTGCTTTGTATCTAATGTTTTCCTCTTATCATTAGGATGCCTCCTAGACATGGTTCTCGTGTCAATAGGGATGTGGATCCTGATGAGGATCGCTAGACGCATGACTTGCTTATGCGAGTATTACATTTGGAGGAGCGTTTTGACTTGCTTCAAGTCAAAGCTCGAACTGCTGGAACGACTGTTTTCTCGGGTTCAGCTGATCCAGAGATTTTTGAAGCATGATTGGTTCAGGTTGAACGAGTTTGTGAGCATCTGCGTTTCACTCCTGAACAGATGACAGTGGTAGCAGTTGGGTTACTTGAGTCAGATGCATACTTCTGGTGGGTTAGCACCGATAGAGTTTTGGTTGATACTTCGTGGACATTGTTCATGGATTTGTTTATGCGGAGATACTTTAACCAGGCTACACAACAGCGGAAGTATGAGGAGTTCACTAACTTGAGACAGGGCAGCATGTCAGTACTTGAGTACGAGGACAGATTTACTCGCTTATCTCGGTTTGCTCGTGACATGGTGGCTACAGAGGAAGCCAAGTGCCGAAGATTTGAGTTGGGCTTGAATCTGAACATCAAGGGGACACTGACTACGATGCCTCGGAACAACTTTGATGATTGTGTGAGTGCTGCACTTCGAGGCGAGGATATCGAGAAGGAAAGGCAGATGAGATTCCAGTCTCGACGATTTGAGGAGGGTGGACCGAGTCAAGAACTTTCCAAGAGGCTGAGTTTTGACACTTCCGGATCAGCATCATCATCTGGCAGTGGACCATATAGACCACCAGGTAGTTCTACTAGACAGAGACAGAGATGGAGGAGGGATCGACCACAGTCTAGTGGGGGTTCTAGCGGATCCAGTTATCCTCGACGTACCGGTGACACTTTTGCCGTACCGAGGGAGTATCCACTATGCAATCTCTGCAACAGGCATCATTTTGGTCCTTGTCAGCAAGGCCCTATTATTTTCTATCGTTGTGGCCAGGAGGGTCACTATGCGAGGGAATGTTTCCAGCTTGCTGGTGTTGGTGGACAGGCAGCTCAGAGTTCTGGAGGAGAACGAGGTACCACTTCTGGGGCTCGACCAGTACAGTCTTCTGGCCAGGGCAGATAGCAGAGTCACCCTCAGCTTGGACGACCAGCCGGGCAGGTTAGGGTTCATGCCATGTCATTGCGTGAGGGCAGAGCTTCACCGGAGGTTGTTATTGGTACGTTGCATGTTTTTGGCTATCCAGTACTTACTTTGCTAGATTCAGGCGCTACGCATTCATTCATATCATATAGATTATCATCTTTAGCTACTATGCCTGCATCTCCACTTCCGGGGTTATGGAGAGTGTTGTATCCATCCGGTGAGGTTGTGAGTATTGGTTGGGTATATAGGGATTGTGAGATCTTTGTTGGAGGTTATGGTTTAGCCGCGGATTTGTTATTGCTGGATATCGTCGACTTTGATGTGATTTTGGGTATGGACTTCTTGGAGACACATTGGGCTATGTTCGATTGTCACAAGAAGGAGGTTGTATTTCGACGTCTAGGTTTTCCAGAGATACTGTTTCGCGGTGAGAAGAAAATACGTCATTGCCATTTGTGATTTCTGCGATGAAGGCTGAGCGGATGATGAAGAAGGGTTGTGTAGCATACTTAGCTCATGTTGTGGATACTACGGCTGCTGTGCCAGACATTGGTGATATTGATGTGGTTTCCGAGTTTCCAGATGTGTTTCCGGAGGAATTACCAGGTGTTCTTCCAGTTTGGGAGATCGACTTCACCATTGAGCTTTTACCAGGCATTGGACCCATATCACAGGCACCTTATCGTATGGCGCCAGCGGAGTTGAAGGAGCTATAGATTCAACTTCAAGAATTGCTAGAGAAAGGTTTTATACGACCCAATGTATCACCGTGGGGTGCTCCTGTACTGTTTGTGCGGAAGAATGATGGTTCCATGCGGTTGTGTATTGATTACCGGAAGTTGAATCAAGTCACTGTGAAGAACAAGTATCCGTTGTCGCGGATTGACGACTTGTTTGATCAGCTCAAGGGAGCTTCAGTCTTTTCGAAGATTGATCTCAGGTCCAGATACCATCAGTTGAGTATCAGAGAGTCAGATGTGGCCAGGACAGTTTTCAGATCACGGTATGGGCATTATGAGTTCTTGGTTATGCCGTTTGGGTTGACCAATGCCCCCGCAGCTTTCATGGACTTGATGAATCGGGTGTTCAGACGGTTTCTGGACAAGTTTATGATTGTGTTCATCGACGATATCCTGATTTACTCCAGGAGTGTGGGCCAACACAAGAAGCATTTACGAGCTGTTTTGCAGACTTTAAGGGACAATCAGCTGTTTGCAAAGTTTAGCAAGTGTGAGTTTTGGTTGGATAACGTGAAGTTTTTGGGTCATGTGATATCAGCTGAGGGAGTCAGTGTGGATCCTGACAAGATAGAAGCCGTGTTGAATTGGAGTAGACCTACCACTGTACCAGAGATCAGGAGTTTCTTGGGTTTGACAGGTTACTATCGGCGCTTTATGCAGGATTTTTCACGGATTGCCACTCCACTTACCAGATTGACGAAGAAATGTGTCAAGTTCGAGTGGTCTGACGCATGTGAGGAGAGTTACTTGCTCTTGAAGGAGAAGTTGACCACTGCACCGGTTTTGACCCTACCTGATGATAATTGAGAGTTTGTGGTTTACAGCAATGCATCGAAATTGGGACTTGGTTGTGTTTTGATGTAGCATGGCAGAGTGGTGGCCTACGGTTCTAGGTAGCTGAAACCATATGAAGTCAACTATCCTACACACGATTTGGAGTTGGCTGCTATTGTATTAGCTTTGAAGAGTTGGAGACACTACCTGTACGGAGCCCAGTGCAAGATATACACAGATCACAAGAGTCTCACTTATTTGCGCACGTAGCCAGACTTGAATATGAGACAGCGCAGATGGATGGAGTTGATTAATAACTTTGATTGCACCTTTAAGTACCATCCAGGAAAGGCTAATGTTGTTACTAATGCATTCAGTCGGAAATCTGGAGCTTCATTATTTCATGTCTGTATGGCCAGAGTTTCCATGTTAGCTAAGTTACGGGTTACGGGAGCTGAGTTTGAGTGGGACGATGATGGAGCTTTGTTGGCTAGCTTCCAGGTTCGACCAGTGTTGGTTGATCAGGTTCGGGAAGCTTAGGATGCGGATTCCTATCTGTTGGATAAGAAGACTATGATTCGGAATGGTGTGCCAACCGAGTTTCGGTTGAGTGATGACGGTACGTTGTTATTCAGAGGCAGATTATGTGTACCCTGGGACGAGAGTTTGAAGAAAGAGATTTTAGACGAAGCTCATTGTTCTGCGTATGCGATGCATCCCGGCGGTACAAAGATGTTTCGTACACTCCGAGCTTATTACTGGTGGTAAAATATGAAGCGGGAGATTGCCGCATATGAAAGGACCCAATCCCGATTTAGTTTCCTAAATCGGAATCAAACCCCTTCTGAAAATACGAACCAACAAAAACCATTAAAATTTCGGCAGAGTAACGCTACTAACGCAGAATTGCCTTTACCTGCACCCGGAAAATAACACTTCATCCTATGCCACAAAAGCCAAACCGTGAGCACCAATCCCATCCGGATTTCTCAATATCATAACAATAACAATAACATCAAACAGTAAACATAACTGTAATATATAGGAAATCCGGGAAAAACCACATAAAACATTTATCAGTATCGTATCAGAGCGACCTCTAGTGTATATATACAAAATATGCAATAGTAGGCGAAACAAGGAACCTACTGGAAAAGACAGGTAGCTCGAACAACTAGCCTCCGACCGCGACGTGAGACACCAGAATCCGAACTGCAAACTGGGCACGGAAACCGAAAAGCTCAGGGGAAAGACATATAAAACGTTAGAGTGAGTGGACGAAAATAAACATATGCCTTCCACCAGTTTCATATACATAATCAATGTAAAACAATGCGAGTTCGGAAAGTATATATGGAGGTGCCAGGCGAATCTCTCAAGCCCGACGGTCAGGCGAATCGCTCAAGCCCGACGGTGATAGGCCAGAGGAATCTCTCAACCCTGCCCAGAGGAATCTCTCAACTCGGGTCCAGAGGAATCTCTCAACTCTGGCGGACTACCGGTGATCAGCCGAGTAGCCGAAGCATCGATGCAGTAATGCCATCACCATAAAATATAAAATAATACCTCCGAAAATAATAAATAACTCAACATCGTATAAAGTAAATACGGAAAATCACGAACTCGCAACAACTGTGAAAATATAAAAATGTCCACCCACAGATGAGCAGAGCGCGCACTCGCGCTAATCACGTGGTCCGGCGGAAGATCCCTCGCCCGAAGCACGATCTCGATCCCCTGAATAATCATAAAATATATCTGATCAAAATCACAATTCACAACACTGTACCACACCGCGGAAACCAACCGTTCCCGGAAACATATAATACTGTGCAAAATAATCGACGAATTTCCCAAAATCTCCACCCAAAACCCTCGACCGAAAATCCGATACCCAAATCAACTCGAAAACCTCAAGGCGACGATCGGGGCGTGAATACGAGAAAAACGACATTAAAAACATCGAATTCCAAAAAGTCAACTGGTCGCCGGAGCTCCGGCGTTGACCGCCGCTGGCGGCGGTGGCGCGCTGTCAACCGGAGAGATTTCTCGGCGACCAAGCTCACCGAAGCTTCATCTCGACGAGTGCAACACATCTCTCAACTGTGACAAGGATCAATTCCGGCGGGATTGGCCGGAAATCAGCTCGAAATCCACGGATACCCTCCACCGCCGGCGACCTCCAATCTCCTCCGTTCTCCGTCCACGGCGCACGACGCCCTTCGAGACCACTCCCAAAGGCACTGCCGTGGCCCCACGGTCCAAACCCCTCACATCTCCGGCCAGCCCCATGGCCGGAGCGCCACCGTCCACGAAACCCAAAACCGGCTGGAAAATCAAGAATTTCAACTCAACATTTCTCCCTCAATTCTCAACCAAATCAAGAAATTCCAAGTTCTAAACTGTTTAGAATCACGAGGAGAACATTTTACCTTCAAAAGTCGTGGCTTGAAATAGCCGGAATCAGCCGGTTCACCGGAGAAAGCCAAAAGGCCCAATTTCCTCCACGGTCAACGGTGGTTAACGGTCACAGCTCAGTCAAACGACGGTCAAACTTCCCGAATAGTGATTTTCGACAATTTTCGACTATTTCCGATATTTATACCCGCGCCTCGGGACGATCGACAGTCCAAAACGGATAACCATTACGATTCGGATAAACTCGATACGAACAGATAAACTCGTCGATATTCTGAAACTTCAAATAATCATATTATATTCATTGGTTATCGGAAAAATCATCCGGAACCGCCCACGAACTCGAAATCACGTGTACAACAATTTTCGAGAAGAGACTCAACTCAAATTCTCGGTCGATAATTAAGTCGTAAACAAAACCGGCAAACCACATAATTAACGAAAAACTGTGATTACGTGATAACTCGTGGATTACGCTGATTACGCTGATTACTCTACTGATTCTGGTTCGAGTCATCACATCATATGTGAGCAGTTGTCTTATTTGTCAGCAGGTTAAAGCAGAGAGGCAGAAGGCTGCGGGAAATTTACAGCCCTTGGAGATTCCGGTTTGGAAGTGGGAGCACATTACCATGGATTTCGTGTATCAGTTACCGCGTACTTCGGCTGGTAATACTGGTATTTGGGTTATCGTAGATCGATTGACGAAATTCGCTCATTTTCTTGCACTTCCGGGGAAGATTTCAGTGGGCAGATTAGCAAAGCTGTATTTGGCGGAGATCGTTCGTCTGCATGGTGTGCCTGTATCCATTAATTCTGACCGAGACAGTCAGTTTACTTCAGAGTTCTGGCAGGCATTGCAGTGAGCCTTGGGTACCAGATTACGTTTCAGTACAGCTTTTCATCCTTAGACTGATGGGCAGTCTGAGAGGACTATTCAGACTCTCGAGGATATGTTGCGGTCTTGTGTTTTGTAGTTTTGAGAAAATTGGGATCAGCAACTGCATTTGATTGAGTTTGCTTACAACAACAGCTATCAGGCCAGTATTGATATGGCACCGTATGAGGCTCTATACGGGAGGCAGTGCCGCACTCCATTGTGTTGGAGTGAGGTGGGCGAGCGATGACTTATTGGCCCTGATCTAGTGAAAAGCACCATATAGGATATTTAGATTATCTGGGACAGACTGAAGATTGCCCAGGATCGCCAGAAAAGTTATGCGGACGTGAGAAGAAAGAGTCTCGAGTCAGGGGCCTTCCAAGGAATGGGCTCGGCGGGCGAAGGAGTATTGAAGGACACTTCAGAATACTCTAGCGGGTCAAGAACTTCTTCTAGGAACTATAACCTAGAAGCGGAGCTCCAGAGGACGCAGAGGGAGTTGGAGGAGCAAAGGAGTGTGGTGGAGGAGATGCGGCAATTGGCCGAGCAGCAGGCAGCCAAAGAGGCCGAGCACCAAACGATGGTCGAGCAACACCGAGTTATGGTCGAGCAGCAGACACAAATTATGACATGGATGCAGACGATGTACGAGTGCTAGACTACCAGACACTCGCTGCCCACACCTCCACCGATGCCTGTGTTCCACAACCGCAGCCGTCCCAACAAGACCAGGGTAGCTGCCAGAGTTCAAATGATTTCGTCAACATGGATTTCGTCGACTCTTAGTGTAGTTGTATTTTATTTTTGTATTGTTGCTATTTGTACTGTTGGACAATTATGTGTGTACTGTTGGATGTGTATTTGTAACGGTTTGTGTTTTTCACTGCAGGTTCTGGAATTGGGCCCAATCCAAAACCTGCTTTTTTTTGTAAAATGTCACCGAGTATTGCCGACGAGATGCACCTCAAGCCTTAACTCCTCAAGCTCCATAATGTCTAGCTTCCTCTTGATGCCACTATCTTCCAAGCTCATATGCAACATAAAAATTTTCCATCGCGCCTTGTGCTCTATGTCAACCGGAAAGTGTCATGCTTTCCCATAGACAAACCGGTAAGGAGACATACCAATGGGGGTCTTGAAGGCGGTATGATTTGCCCAAAGCACGTCGTCAAGCTTTTGACTCCAATCCTTGCGGTGAGAGCTTACGGTCTTCTCAAGAGTATGCTTGATTTCCCGATTACTAATCTCCACTTGCCCACTAGTTTGAGGATGATAAGGCATGGCGACCTTGTGGCATACCCCATACTTGCGTAAGAGGGTCTTGAGCTTGGCGTTGACAAAATGAGACCCTCCATCACTAATTATGGCTTGAGGGGTCCCATGTCTTATGAAGATGGCACTTTTGAGAAACTTCATGACCACCTTCCCGTCGTTAGTTGGACACGCCACAACTTCTACCCATTTTGACACGTAGTCCACCGCAACAAGTATGTAGAGCATCCTATTCGACTTTGGGAAGGGACCCATGAAGTCAATCCCTCACACATCAAAAATTTCGGTCACTATGATGGTCTTCAAAGGCATGTAGTCTCTCTTGCTTATCTTGCCTACCCTTTGGCATCAGTCACAACTCTTGATGAAAGCATAAGCGTCTCGGAATAGGTTCCGCCACCATAAACCTGCTTGCAAGACCTTGTACGCCGCCTTAGAAGGTCCATTATGACCCCCGCATTCGAGCTCATGACAAAAGGAAAGGACACTATGCATTTCTTCATGAGGTACACACCTTCGCAAGATGCCATCACGACCCTCCTTATAGAGATAAGGGTCATCCCAAATGAACTCCCTACTTATCCTCCTTAAGTGCTTGCGTTGATCATGTGTGAAGTGCATGGGGATATAGAAGCCCTGACTAGATAGGTAGTTGGAAATGTCGGCGTACCATGGATAGGAAGAAGTGGTAAGAACCTCTTGGACTTGAAATAATTTCTCATCGGGAAAGTCTTCATTCAATGCATCGTCGTCCTCGTCAATTTGGAGCCTTGAAAGATGATCTGCTACCAAGTTGTGCTTTTCGGGTTTATCCATAATTTGTAAGTCAAATTCTTGAAGAAGTAGTACCCAACGGAGCAACCTTGCTCTTGACCCCGCCTTATTGAAAAGGTACTTGAGTGCCGTATAATTGGTGTGGACTATCACCTTGGATCCCACTATGTAGCTTCTAAACTTCTCAAGGGAGAACACAATAGCAAACATCTCTTTCTCCGTAGTTTTATAGTTCTTTTGGGCCGGGTTAAATGCGTGGAAGGCATATTGTATTACCCCCAACACCTTATCCCTCCGTTGGCCGAGAACCTATTCCATAGAGTAATCGCTTACGTCACACATAATCTCAAATGGTAGACTCCAATCGGGTTTCATGATCACCTGGGCCGAAGTAAGCGCCTTCTTGAGTGGCTCAAATGCCTCTTCAAGTGGTGGAGTGATTGAGTAGTACACATCCTTGGAGAGCATGTCCGCAAGTGGCTTCGCAATCTTACTAAAGTTCTTTATGAATCTCTGGTAGAAACCCGCATGCCCAAGGAAACTGCGGACCTCCTTGACATTGATGGGAATAGGCAACCTCTATATCACCTCAATCTTGGCTTTATCAACTTCAATCCCCCTCTTGGATATATAATGGCCAAGCACGATACCTTCTCTCACCATAAAATGACATTTCTCCCAATTGAGGACCAAGTCCTTCTCCCTACATCTCGCTAGTACTTGATCAAGATTATATAAGCAATTGTCAAATGAGTTCCCAAATAGGGAGAAGTCGTCCATAAAGACCTCAACGAATTCACCAATCATTCCAGCGAAGATGAATTGCATGCTACATTGAAAGGTTGCGGGAGCATTGCATAAGTTGAACGACATCCGGCGAAAAGCAAAGACGCCTTGAGGACATGTGAAGGTCGTCTTTTCTTGGTGCTCGGGATTGATTGCAATTTGGTCGTACCCGTTATAGCCATCCAAGAAGCAATAATATTCATGCCCGGCTAGCCTCTCTAGCATTTGTTCAATGAATGGCAATAGAAAATGATCCTTGTGTGTTGCCGCATTCAAATTCCGGTAATCGATGCGAAATCTCCAACTATTAACAATCCGGGATGGAATAAGCTCACCTTGAGCATTAAGTAATACGGTGAGACCTCCTTTCTTCGGCACCACTTGTGTTGGGGAGATCCATGGGCTATCCGATATAGCATAGATAATACAATTAGCTTGTAGCTTCAAGACCTCCTTCTTAACCACCTCTTGCATATCCGGATTTAATCTCTTGTGGGGTTGCCTAGTCGGCTTAACATCTGCAGCGGTGTAGAAATGGTGCTCGCAAATGGTTGGACTTATCCCTTTTATGTCACTTAACGACCACCCGATAGCCTCCTCATTCCTCCTTAACACCTCTAGCAACATACCCTCTTGTCTCCCATTGAGCAAGAAATGAGATTATCACCGGTTTCTTGTTTGGTGCCTCCAAGAACACATGCTTCAACGTCTCTGGGAGTTGCTTAAGCTCCAAGTCCGGTATAACTTGTCCTTGTTGAATTATGAGCATAGTTTCATGCACATTGATCCGGTTCACCGTATTCTGAGAGTAGTAATTACCCTCTAGTGCTTTAGCTCCCAAACCGGTGAAAGGGAATGGTTTATAGGAGATCCTTGACCCATAGATGTTTTGAGATGTCATGATGCAATTCAAGGCTGTGTGGCCATCAATAGTATACTTCAAGAGGCACACCTTATATGGCACCACTAAGGCCGCATCTACCTCCTCTTCGGGAGTACCTTCCATGTAGATTTGAGTAGAGAGATAATCAATTTCCTCTTCTAGTTCCTCTTCAATCACCTGAACAATGAAAGCTTGGAGTTTGGTGATGGGACCATTTTCGTGGAAGATCTTAAAGGTTTCCAACTTGTCAAAGACTTCCATTGTAAGCACACCACCTTTGACATCAATCTTGGTGCCCGCCGTGGCCATAAAAGCTCTCCCAAAGATGATGAGAAGATCCTCAAACCCCCTCGGCTCCTCCATGTCTAAGATAAAAAAAGTCACCCGGGATAACAAGCTCACCAATCATCACTAATATATCATCCAAAACGCCTATTGGATGGACAACACTTTGGTCGGCAAGTTGCAATGACATGCTTACCGATTTTATCTTCCCTAATCCTATCTCCTTGTAGACCTAGTATGGCAGCAAGTTTATAGAAGCACCAACGTCCATCAACGTCCTCGAAAAATGCTTAGTGCCAGTGGTGCACGGAATGGTGAAGCTACCTGGATCCAAGAGCTTCTTGGGTACTTTGTGTTAAATGATGGCCGAGACCGTGGCATTGAGCTTGACATGCTCGCTCTTTTCCTCTCCTTAGAGTTTGTTCTTCAATCTACGGTTAGTGCATAAATCCTTCAAGAACTTGGAGTATATGGGGATGGTTTGGATGGCGTCGAGAAGGGGAATATTGATCTCAACCTTCTTAAAGACATCCAAACACTCTTTGGTCTTCCGATCCAAGTTCACTTGTGCCCTCTCTTTTTTCTTAACTTTGGGAAAGGGCAAACATCCCTCCATATCACTTTGACTATTTTCGGATTCTCCCATAGAAGATTTCTGCTTGCTACCTTCAATGGGTTGAAGCTCTTTTTCGACCTATTGAGAATTTCCAGGAGTTGCATTTGCAGCCTTGCTTCGATGGGTTGAAAATGTTTCTTGACCCATCAAAGGAAGTATGCAGATTTCTCTACTCTCATTCAAGGTTGACCCGGAATGCTCCCCTTCGTTCTCCCTACGGTCTTGCCCTTTTCCAGAATTTCGCAGATGACTCAAACTGGTCTTGGACCCTGCTTACTCAATCTCTAACTCATCATCTTCGTCATCTGAAGCTTCTACATCTTCAAATGGAATAATCTCGGTTATATCATTGAAGTGCACCATCCTATCTTTGTTTAAAGTACTAACCCCACTCTGAGGGTTTAATCGTGACACCAAAGGTGTGTCATCTTCTTCTTCATCATTGCTTTCTACTACCGGAGCATTATCATAGTTGTTAAACCCCTTTCCGGATCTCAATACCGCTTTCACAACGTTGACTTGGTGCTTAGGATTCCTCTCCGTAGTAGAGGGAAACTCGTGGGCTTTGCTATTCCTTGGAGTGGTGATTTCTTTCGCCAATTGACTAACTTGAGTCTCCTACTTATGAATGACGATTTGGCTCTCATTGTGGAGGACTTGATTCTCATTCTTCATGCTCGTTAATATGTCAAAATACATCTTCTTGTCCTCCTCTTGATTCTTGACAAGCTTGTCAAGCAATTTGTCCGTGTTGGACTTGGGTGCCTCCAATTGAGGTGGAGGAGTGGGTGCTTGAATCATCGGTGGTTGCTGTTATTGAGCTTTAGGTACAAAATGTGCTCTTGCTTGGTAAGTGTTACCATTCGAGACATTTACAAATCCTCCACTAGGCCTTGGTGCAAATCTGGGGGCTCCTTGATAAGTAGACACCTCCTTGTTTCCTCTTCCCAATGCACCATAACTACCTTGACTTCTACCTTAATTGTTAAACCCTCCAATTGATCTTTGAAAGCCATATTGATATCCTCCTATTTTCCTTGGGAATCCTCCTTGATGGCCTTGCCCTTGTCCACCGCAAGAGAAATTAGGGTGGTTCCTCCACCTCGGGTTGTAGGAGTTGGAATAAGGATCATTCTTTTGAGGGGTTGGTCATAGAAGACCCCCTTGCACTCTTCGATAATTTCTGGATAATCCTCTTAGTGAGGACATTGCAAGGTTTCGTGCACCGTACTCTCACAAATCATATAAGTAACCGACTCCACACTTATTTATGATACTTGATTTGCTTACCCGCCATTTCGGTTTTGTCTCATCAACAAGTTGAACTTCTTGTTCATAGATTCCTCGAGCTCTTTAATGGCATCTTCTTGAGTAGGATTTCCCTTCACTTCGTAAATACCACCCCGGCTAGCTTGTGTAGCGTCTCTCATGGAGATCGCCGGCTTCTTTACATGAGGCTAATGTCCCACAACGCTGATCGCTCCACCAATTTCTCCAATAAGATGTGGGCTTTATCAGCGGTCTTGTCCATGAAGTCACCACCACATGCGTTGCCCACTTTTCTTCTAGTCTCTGTGCTAAGCCCTTGATAGAATAGGGACACTAGCATATCTTGAGATTGCCCATGGTTGGGAAAACTGAGTCTAGGTCTTTGAACCTCTCCCAAGCTTTGCAAAACAATTCTCCATCCTCTTGTCGGAAGGTCATCAGGCTTGTCTTCCTCTCATTGATCTTCCCCGGTGGGAAGTATTTTGTAATGAACTTCATTTGGAGTGCCTCCCATGAATTGATGGAGTTAGGAGGGAGCTTATTAAGCTATTCTCTTGCCTTATCACGCAAACTTAATAGAAAGACCTTCAACCTCAATTGACTCGGGTCCATCTTGCGAATGTTTAGCCGGGTACACGCCTCCTCGAACTCTAATAGGTGCGAGTAAGGATCCGAATTGGCTTGGCCAGGTAACAATGGTAGAGTTTGTAGAAAGCTAGGCTTGATCTCAAACGATTTGCCCATCAACGGTTGGAGGAAATGCAGCCGGTCTGTGTCGCCAAAGAGAGAAGAGCACACTTCCTTAATGGTCGTCCTTCATAGAGTTCTCCACCTTCTCGCATAATTGTTGGCTCTATTAAAGGTACGTACACTTTCACCTTCGGATGATGAGTCGTCTTCGTGCTTACTAGCTTCTTCTTCAGGATGAGGATCAACTTCGATTGTGAACACTCGACCTCCACAAGATGAATTTCCCATTGAGCTTCTAGAGCAAGATCAAACAAATTTCCAAGTGCTTCCCGGTTACTAACCCTCAACACTGGTGCACCAACCCCTTCTTCACTACTTGTGCTCGCCCTGTCACTTATAGGAGCCACGTTGTCGAAACCCAAATTAGTCTTCCACAAAACGGTTGACGAACTCGAAGATGGAGTGTGTACACGTGTGTGATGGAAGGGCATAAACCTGAAAACACACTAAGCAACCAATAGATGTTAGGCTAAACTCTCAAAGTACTCAAAGCCTTGAGGGCCTTCCATGGTGCTTCTTTGACACCCCCTCAAGGAAACATCAATGAGCACTCTAAGAGTTTATGGAATTCCGGTACGTGGAGCAGTGGCATTCACTATGCTATGGACACCAAGGTGAACCGAGTTAAAGGCTTGCGTGACCCAATATACCGAAATTGCCGAATAAAGTCCTAAAATATAGGGTGTAGCGGAAATTAAGTTTCCTAAATCTAGACACACACTAGTTACAATACGTAAAACTAAGAATCAATTGAAATGTACTTCAAAGGGATATAGAAAAGTAAGGAAAGAAATGAAAGATCGAGCAAAACAACCTCAAGAAGTAGCCCAGATTTGATGGGTCGAAGATATATCTTCGATGGATCGAAGCAGTCTCCCAGGTTAACTAACTGAAGGACTTTCGATGGATCGAAAATTACTTCGATGGATCGAAGTAGCCCCTTAGACTTTCGATGTTGCCTGAATTCGATGGGTCGAAAAATAATTTCGATGGATTATAATATGTCCTGCAACAAAGGTTAGAACACAATTCTATACTAAATGCGAACTAAATGAAACAAATTCAATATAAGGGAAAATAGGTCAACTAGGAAAATCCTCACTAATCATATGATGCATCAAACAATGTCCCGGTTTATGTATAGATTAAGTCCGTTCACACAAAGTATTGTCCAAGTCGTGACCTTGTGAGTCATGATTGGTTTAGAACTCAAATTTCTAGGTCACTTCGGACACTAGAAGACTTAAGCCCTACATTGAAGTGTTTGGTGAATCGAGATCAAGACATAAGTCATTACGGGCTTATACCTCAACTGTATGTCACGCTGTGAAGCTAACAAGTAAATCGTGTGATAGATGTGGAAAGGCTCCCCTCTCGAATATCGATTGGAAAATCCGAAAGGACGTCCAGCTGAATCCCTCAACTTGTACCTATTAAGTTACAGGCCAAAAGATTCTACGAGGTGCCACAATAACCTTTTAAACCAACGTGTGCTTGACTAAAGTTCCTCAAGTCTAAGGAGATTCAAGAGGCTCTAATCTATGCTAAGTTCTAGGGAACCAAATCTTAAGATAAATCTCATAGATAATACCCTAATCATGTTCACATGCTCATCTATCCTTAAGTGAGTAGCTAATTCATTTAAGGGTCATTTTTAAGTCCTTTAATAGATGCTTCAACCTAGCTAGAGTCAACATGCATATAAGAATTTATACAACAAGCTCAAGCATATAAACATACCACAATCACACAATAAACTCATTCACAACACAAATTTTCATAACATCCACTAAAACCATGAAATATACATAATCCAAGACATGTTCATCACATCACATGGCTAGGGTTCTAACCCTATATGGCTAGGGTTAGAACCCTAGCCTCCTAAAATCTACTACTCACTACCTATAATAAATATAGAGTATAGAGCTTAGATACATGACTGAAAGACAAAATAGGATGAGAAATAACCAAGAGTCCCCAAAAGTTCCAAGGTCTTCTAGCTATTATTTCCTCCTTGCTCTAACTTTGCTCCAAAGCTCCTTGATATTGAGTCACCCACCTAAGGCTAGAGAGATGGTTGTGATAAGTATTTCTAGGCCTTAGATGGTGATTATGGGTGTGTTTTTGGTGGAGGAGCTGGCTATGTAATAGGTATGGATGGAGAGAGTTTCTAGGGAGCTAAAACTTGAGAAATCTCAAAAATGAAGTAAGTTGTGTGTGGGTGCCAATGGGAGCTCGAATTTGGGCTGAATGGGGAGGCAAATATGGACCCTTAGATTATAGGAAGTGGTGAGATGGAAGATCCAAAGGTCAACTTTGAATGAGGGAGACCATGATCCACTATTTTAGGCTATGGAAGGCTAAGCCCCGAAAATGGTGACATCATGCGGTGCAACTTCTTCTCTTTCTCTCCAAATCAGATTGGTAAGCATAGATGGGTTCAATGGGCCTCCATTGGGCTAGACTCCATGTGATTGGGCCGACCAAGATGGGCCCGCCGACTGTGGCAAATTCCGGCGGTTTCCGGGCAATTTCCAGCGACCTCCGGTGAAGCTATTTCATCATTTTCCCAAAGTTGCAATTCTCCCTTGACCTCGGAAATGTATACGTCTTCCCCTATAAGTATCTAATTCTTCATATTTAATACTTTTTCGAGCCAACTCAACATTTCCTAGCAAGAACAGGAAATGTCATAAGAACAATGCTTTATTCATAGAAAATAAGTTATAAGCATAAAGTTAGGAGCATAGTAGACATATAATTATGGTCCTAAGAGCAGCCTCACATCGCATACCATCGGCTCAATCATACGGAACAACATCCGTATGGTTGCCGTTTCATGGAACAAGCTACCTAAATTCGAGAGGTTGAGGGTGTACCGCGAACTCTCGGTAATACTATTTAATTTTTTATATTTTTATAATTAATTACCAACCACGAAGCTAGGCATAATGTTTAGGTTCTAATTTTTTTTTCTAGACACATTTCGATATCGACGGCACGCCGGAGATGAGGGAGCACATCAACACCGTGGCCAAGAACATTTGCAAGGATTGGAAGTACGACCTCCACAAGTACTATCTCCGACATGGTTCCACGCCTGTCTACATGAGTTGCAGGATGAAAGGGAACAGGAGTGGGAATGGTTGGTCGGACATAGAGATTTTTCGTCTAGCCCTTTGGATCAGGAAATTAGAAAACCAGCTTAAGCAGTGCAGACCCCTCTTATTGACCCTATGTTTAACCAATGAGACAAATATAGATATCTACTGAACTACACATATAGCATGCCTAAAGTATGTAATTATAAAAGCTGCAATTGGTTTCTAAAAGTAAAATATTTATCAAATAACATGCCTACTCAAACTCAGCAAAATAATCATCTTATAAAAGTTTCTTCCAAAACCAAATATAAGTTCTAATCATGCTAGTAACATGTAGTTTTAAGAATCAAAATTGCTAAGAGAAAATGGAAATTCTAAACTAAACTTAACAATTACTAAGGACACCCATTTAAACAAAATTCAAAGTTCTAATAGCTTCCATAACCTTTTGTAGCTTAAATCCTAATCAAAATTCATACTATACATATGCTAAGTGTAATTAAATTTTAGAGATTGAAGCATACCTTCAAACCTCAAACAGAACTCCCACATCTACTTGATAATTCTAACCTAATCCTTTCATCTTTATTCATCCGTTTTCCTTTTCAGCTTATTCATTCTACAACTCTCTCACTTGTATAGGTACTCAAGGATTTCCAGAAAACTATGAACCTAAACATAAGAGAAACAACCTGTTTATAGTACTCCACAAGCAGCTCAATATTTAGTTCTAGATAGAAATGAAAGAAGCAAAACTCAATTCGGAAACTACATGAAAGCTTACACATTGGAACTAGACTTTCCACCTCCTTGTTTTAGGGTTCTTCCCCTAACATCTTAGCCTAGGTGAGTCAGTAAAATCAATTACAAATCGACACCTCCAGGTTGAGTAAGTCGGTACCTAAATGATTGTGATATCTTCTTGCTTACCGAGTAACGAACGAATATGGGAGGAGGAAACGATAAGGAGAAGAGACACTGGTTCAAGTTTGAGAGGAGAAGCTTCTCGGTCATTTGTCTTGGTCGTAAGTTATTGAGCTTGATTGAAGCTCTAATCTTCATTATGTTCTTTTGTTGCTGAAATGAACTTAGGTTGACTAAGTTATTGGGCTAACGATAAAACTTGGGATGCTAACTCATTTATGTGACGGACTACTAATTAATCAATCGACAAGACACTTTCAACAAACACTAAAACACACACACACACACACACACACACACACACACACACACACACACACACACACACACACACACACACACACACACACACACTGGAACTTCTCCATTGAGGACCCTTATAATGAGGATTTGATGAGTACATTTCGCTTAATGGTTGTAAGAGTCACACACACACACACACTGGAACTTCTCCATTGAGGACCCTTATAATGAGGATTTGATGAGTACATTTCGCTTAATGGTTGTAAGAGTCACTTTTCAATAACAACTTTACAAAGTTAACCGTTAGATGTTCATATATTGATGAATAGATCATTTCTACAAATTTTCATCCAAATTAAAAATCATTAAGGTATCGAACAAGATCAAATCAATGGACGAACAAAAATTGTCAAAACATACACCATTCATGTTCATAAGTGATAAATCTTGATTATGAATGACTTATCAATTTTTAATTTTGGTGAAATTTTATATGAGTGATCTACTCATCATTTTATATCTAATCCACAGTGGATTTGTCAAAATATAAAGAAAAGGTGAGTCTAATGAGAAAGTACTCACCAACTCCTCATTATAAGGATCCCCAATGAAAAATGTTCATATATATATATGTATATCAATTAATATAATTACCTATATTAGATACTAAACAAGTGAAACATATATAGGTTAATCATATAACTATAGTTATATATATAGCAAGCAAAACCCTTTTCCAAATTTCACTAATATATTCTAATATTCTAAAAGTCTTGGTCGTTACACACCACAATACCAATACTCCCGTGGTGTCTAGCTACATCAAAAGCTCACCGCTGGGAAGTTCTTGATCAAATGTAACTATGTCTTCTATTCCTACTCACATAAAACACACTCCTCATCTACATTTACCATTCGTTTATGTAATCTAGGTCATGTAGGAAGGTAACCATGACACATGCCTTCCATGCATATATCTTGGCAGCAGGAGTTCCTACTATCGCTTTTAGAACTACATGCATGTGAAGGTTCAAAATCGCTAACTGTGGAAGAATCAACACATCTCGAAGCCTCGAGCTAACTTTTGTTATGCCGCTCATAGATTAGTAGATCATCTTGTGTATACTTGTACTGGTCTACATGTTGCATCTTTTAAATCGTTAAATTTTATTATTTACTAAAATAAAAAAATAATAATATTATCCCGCTGTGCTTCCAACTTTTGCTACCGATTGGCCTTGTTGTTCTAATATATTAATAACTACAGTAAATAACTAAATACTGGGAGCAACATATAGAAGAAAATTAAAAAAAATGAAACAAACAGAAACGTACAGTAGAAATTAGAAATTATAATCAACAAAAAATCTAAAAAAATAGAAACGTACAATGTATAGTAGAAATTAGAAACTGGAATCAACAAAAACTCTAAAGAAGTGTATTTTTTAACACACGATGCACACACTTAGATCAAAATTCTCTCCGTACCATTGGTGAACTCCTTTAGCGATTGGGAAAATTTCTTCGATCTCTAATCGATTTTCTCGACGTTGGTGAATCTTGCGCTACAACTACCACATTTGTCTTCTCCCCCTTCCTAAAGGAAGCGGTGGAGGGGAAATGGAAGTTCTTGATGTTGTTTTGAAGAAAAAGAGACTCAAGAATTATGATGATGTCACGGCCACTTTGTAGGCTCTGAAAGTGTCAGATCTAGGTTCTCTGTCTCGATCTTGTCTTGAGGTGGCCTCTGCAAGCTATACGAGAAAGCTGCTAGCCCTCTGAATTAGTTTCATGATGTTATGGTAAATAACTTTGTCATGATTGACAAAGATTGTGTGGTTTCTGCTGGATCTTATGGTCCAAATGTTTGTTTCTCCAAGAAGGTTCCTAATGAACTGGATTTGGAGTGACGTTACTATGTGATTGTGAAGTTAATGGGAAAACCTAATTCAGTGAAAAACTTTGATTTCATGCTTCGTGGGCTGAGGAGGAAATGACAGTTGAAAGGTAGGAGGAAGCTCATTGATTTACCCAATGAGTATTACATTGTGAAATTAAACCTGGAGGATGATATAGAACATGCTTTAGGTGAAGGGCCGTGGATTTTGGCTAGCCAAACTTTGGTGGTTCACAAATGGTTTTCTAGCTTTGACCCTAGAACTGATAATGTTGGAACAATGTTCTTATATGTGAGAATCATAGATCTACCTGTTTAGTTTTTCAAGTCTTTCACTATGAAGAAAATTGGTGGTACATTGGGAGAAGTTGTGAAGGCTGATAAGCTGACCATGAGTCAAGCCAGAGGAAAGTTTACTAGATTGTATGTTGAGGTTGATCTTAGTAAGATACTTAGACCATTTGTGGAAGTTAAGGATGCTGCTTATCATGTTGTTTATGAGGAAATTTCACTCATTTTCTTTGAGTGTGGTTGCTATGGTCATGTCAAAGACAAATATCCCTCCTAGACAGTTGTTGATGTGACTACTGAGACATATCCTATGATCGATAATAATAGTGGTTCTGCTGCTTGATGTGATGGTAGGCAATAAGATGTAGGAAGTGTTGAACCTAAGATAGGCGCTTGGATGATGATAGCTACAATCGCTCAGTTTCGCCTAATTGCTCTCACTAATTTTGTTTTCAAAATTATTCCAAACATTATTGTCATTCGTTTGTCGTCAATTGCTTCCCATATTATTATTATAAAATATTTATTATAAGTATGGATCATGCTATGAATCACAGTAATTATTACTATAACGTAATTTAATGAAACTAAATAGCAGAGAATTAAATTCGAATTGAAAGCTTCGGATGAAGTATGAGATCAAAACAGAGAAAACAATTTGAATTCACTAACTTGTTTCTTGAGAGAGGCTCGCTTAACGCAATGTCCTAAGACAGAAATTCGTCCCTGCACTTCTGCTTGTGGAATCGTCTTGACGTCTATCTCCCAGGATACAACTCTCAAATTCAAAGTGTTGCAGATTCCCTTGAATTCTATCTCGAACTTCAATATGTGTTTTTCTCTTGATAGTAAGGAAGATGTATTTCGAATTTTCAGTGGTTTGATGCTGATCCTTCAAGCTTCTTTTATAGACGAATGACGCCTGTTCAGAGTTTTGAACAAAAGGTCGTCTTTGTTCCGTTTCGGTAGAACGTCGTCTTTGTTCGATGAACAATTACGTCTTTAAATAAAAAGGATCAGTATTCAAAACGTATACTGATTTTAACTAAGTCCCCAGAGCCCAAGAGCCCCAAGGCCCAAGGCCCAATCTTTGATTATAAAATAATCTTCATAGCCCACTAGGAGCCTTATAGCCCACTAGGAGCCAAAGGGAATTTTCCATGAAGCCCATAGAAATTCCCTCACCCAAGCCCACTTCCATTTAATACCTAACATGGAGTATCCCTTATTAAGGGTAGGAGTCCTTATACATCTTCCATGTGGGACTAAAGTCCCACAAAGTTCCAACAATACCCCACATTTTCTATTCAAACTCCAATAATACCCCATATTTGAATAGAAAATAAGAGTTTTATATTCAAGAGAAAATGAAATAATTGATACGTGTCCGGAGAGGTGTCTTTTGAACTTGAACCATCCGTAGTGAGCACTTATCGGATTTACCATGCAAGGTAGTGAACTTAAGTCTTGAACTATTTGCTTTGAGTAGTAAACCGAGACAACAAGTGTCACAGATATCGAATATAACACATTTCAGTTCATTCGTTTGTGTCCATTTTGGTCTTGGACAATTCCCGGCTTCATGAGAGCGCTAGAGAGTATAGCCATATAACTCTCATAGATGCGACCCACATCACTCTCATATAGGTGATACCAATTTTGAGAATATCCTGCTATATTCCTCTTTAGTAAGATATTAGTATCATTAAGAATAATATTCACCCTAGACAACTTACAGGAAAACACACTTCGTTCATCATAGGAATGAGCATGTGTGTGTGTTTGCTACCTTGAGTCTTCCTTAACCAGTTTGCCTATTGAACCTAGACCATGGGATCTCCAATCAGCTAGGTTAGGTTTCCGCCAAGTTATGACTCATTGAATTGGCTTTAAACCCATTCCCCTCGATGTATATATGACTTGCTCCTTAGATAGCCCTTTAGTCAAAGGGTCGGCTATGTTCTCCTTTGACTTCACATAATCAATAGATATAATACCATTTTTGAGCAAGTCTTTAATCGTTTCGTGCCTTCTTCGAATATGCCTGGACTTGCCATTATAGATTTTATTTTTCGCTCTTGTGAGTGCGGCCATGCTATCACAATGAATACAAATAGCACTTACAGGTTTAGGCCACGAAGGAATATCTTCCAAGAAATTTCGAAGCCATTCTGCTTCTTCAGCAGCTTTATCTAAGGCAACGAATTCTGCTTCCATGGTTGATCGTGTTGTCACTGTTTGTTTGGTTGATTTCCATGATACGGCAGCTCCGCCAAGTGTAAATACATATCCACTTGTAGACTTACTGTCTGTGTTCATTGAAATCCAATTTGCATCACAATATCCTTCCAATACTGGAGGATATCTTGTGTAGTGCAAGCCATACTCCATCGTATGCTTTAAGTATTTGAATACTCTAACTAAAGCATTCCAATGTTCTTTTCCAGGATTGCTTGAGTACCTGCTTAGTCGGCTTATTGTATAAGCCAAGTCAGGTCTTGTACAATTCATGATGTACATCAAGCTTCCTAATATTTGAGTATATTTTAATTGTGACACACTCTCACCTTTATTCTTCATAAGGTGGATATTCTGATCAAATGGAGTCACAACTGGTTTACAGTCATAATGTCCAAATTTCCGCAACACTTTTTCGATATAATGGGATTGAGTAAGTACATAACCAAGGTCATTTCGTAAAATTCGTACTCCAAGGATGACATCTGCTATTCCCATGTCTTTCATATCAAAGGAAGAGTTCAACATCTTCTTTGTAGAGTTAATCACATCCTTGTTTGTTCCCATTATCAACATATCGTCCACATACAAGCAAATGATAACAAACGTATCTTTGAATTGTTTGATATATACACATTTATCACATCCATTAATTTTATATCCATGTGATAACATAGTATGATCAAACTTTTCGTGCCATTGTTTTGGTGTTTGTTTAAGCCCATACAAAGACTTAACTAACTTGCAAACCTTGTGTTCTTGCCCTTTTAAAATGAAACCTTCGGGTTGATCCATATATATTTCTTCATCTAATTCACCATTTAAAAAGGCTGTTTTTACATCCATTTGGTGTATTTCCAAATTGTAGACAGCAGCTATTGCTATTAACGTTCTTATAGACGTTATTCGAGTTACTGGTGAATAGGTGTCAAAATAATCAAGCCCTTCCTTTTGACGATACCCTTTTGCTACCAAACGAGCCTTATATTTATCTATGGTACCATCCGGTCTCATTTTCCTTTTAAAAATCCACTTATGTCCAATTGGTTTATTTCCAGGAGGCAAATCAACCAATTCCCATGTATTGTTCTGCATAATGGATTCAATTTCACTTTGAATAGCCTCCTTCCAATAAGGTGCTTCAGAAGATTCCATAGCAGCTTTATAGGTTTGAGGTTCTTCTTCTGTTACAAAGGCCAAATAGTCAGGTCCAAAGTCTTTAGGGACTCTCATTCTTTTGCTTCTCCTTAGTTCAGTGTCTTCTTTCTCCTGAACTCGAGATGAGGATGCTTGATCTATATTACTGACATCACGTACTCTTTTGTTGGTGATGATATTTCTTTCTCTATAAGGAAATATATTCTCGAAGAATTCAGCCTCATCACTTTCCATATAAGTGTTCACATGAATGTCACTGATTTCTGATTTAAAGACCAAAAATCTATATGCTGCACTATTATCAGCATAGCCAATAAATACACAATCTATTGTTTTTGGTCCAAGTTTAACTCTTTTTGGTAAAGGAACTCTGACTTTAGCAAGACAACCCCACACTTTCAACTTTTTATAAGAAGGGATTTTTCCTTTCCATACCTCATAAGGAGTTTTATTGGACTTTTTATGAGGAATTCGATTTAAGACTTTATTTGCAGCAAGTAGAGCATCACCCCACAGATTTTGAGGAACTCCAGAACTGTTTATCATGGAATTAATTATTTCTCTGAACGTTCTATTTTTACGTTCAGCAACTCCATTTTGTTGTGGAGTATAAGATGCCGTCGTTTGATGAACAATTCCATGAGAGGTACAAAATTCTGAAAAAGCATTTGATTCATATTCTCCTCCTCTATCAGATCTAATAATCTTGATTTTCTTGTCAAGTTGATTCTCTACTTCAGCTTTGTATGCTTTGAACATGTCCAAAGCCTCATCTTTTGTTTGTATTAAGTATACATAACAATATTTGCTGCAATCATCTATAAATGAGATGAAATAATTTTTCCCTCTTTTTGAAGGAGTTGACTTAAAGTCACAAAGATCAGTGTGTATTAATCCTAATACTTCAGTTGATCTTTCTACCGATCTCATTGGTTGTTTTGCAAACTTGGATTCAGTACAAATTTCACATCTATGTGTTTCCATAGAGCTTGGATTACATTTGGGTATTAATCCCGAATTCACCATCCTTTTTATAGATTGGTAATTCACATGGCCTAATCTTTCATGCCATAAATCAATAGACTCAAGCAAGTAGGTAGAAGCATTATTTATATTAATAGAAACATCGTTTGGCGATACACTTAGTTTAAAAAGACCATTTGCCAGATAGCCTTTTCCTACATATTCACCACCTTTGGTGATTACACACTTATCAGATTCAAATACAAGTTTGAAGCCTTTGTTGCTCAAAATAGGGCCAGAAACTAAATTCTTTCGAATTTCAGGAACATGCAGCACATCAAGAAGAGCCAAAGTTTTTCCAGAAGTAAGTTTCAGCAAAACCTTGCCTTTCCCTTTGACAGCCGATGTAGAA
Source organism: Geum urbanum (assembly GCA_946800695.1). Classification (NCBI taxonomy): domain Eukaryota; kingdom Viridiplantae; phylum Streptophyta; class Magnoliopsida; order Rosales; family Rosaceae; genus Geum; species Geum urbanum. The sequence continues at coordinate 27,053,166 of OX327012.1, forward strand.
GCATTTCCCATGAACAGATTTTCGCCTTCAATTGGTTGGTAGGTGACAAACAGATTCCTGTCAAAACATATATGCCTTGTAGCACTAGTGTCAATCCACCATTCTTTAGTATCAGAGACCATATTAACTTCACAAATCACACCAACAAAATCAGAGTCAATGGCCACATTAGCCTGATTTTTGTTAGCATGGTTTCCAACATCCGATTGGTCCTTCCTATAGCGACAAACCTGTGCCTTATGGCCTGGTTTTCCACAAACCCAACAAGCAGCTTTGGTCTTGAATTGCTTCTATTTTGGAGCACAAGAACTATTCTTCTTGCCTTCTTTTCCCTTGTTTTTATTCTGGGAATTAGACTTGGATTTAGAAGACTCTCCTTCTACAATGTTTGCCTTGGCTTCATAAGAAGGAGCATCATTCTTTTCATTCTGTCTATTGCCTTCTTCAACTCGAAGCTTTAACACTAGTTTTTTCACCGACAATTCTTCAGTCATGTGTTTCAAGTCATGCTTGAAATCTTTCCAGGATGGAGGAAGCTTTTCAATCATTGCACCAACATGAAATTTTTCGTCAAGGTTCATCCCTTCAGTGTGCAACTCGTGGATTATAATCTACAATTCTTCAACTTGGTTGAGAACAGACTTTGTGTCCACCATCCTATAGTTCATGAATTTGCCGATGATGAATTTCCCAGCACTTGCAGCTTGTGATAGATATTTCTTCTCCAGTGATTCCCACAATTCTTTGGCAGTTTTGCAGGTCACATAGACATCATAGAGAGTATCATCCAATCCATTAAGGATATAGTTTTGGCATAAAAACTCACTATGTGTCCAGGCATCAATGGCATTCAAAGTTTCCTTTGAAACCGGAAGTTCTTCTGCCACAGGTTTCTCTTGAGAGATCACATGTGCCAAGTTCAAAGTTGTAAGGTAGAACAGCATCTTTTGTTGCCATCACTTGAAATCAACCCCTTTGAACTTCTCAGGTTTCTCAGCATACGAGTTGCTTTTCACCACATTCACAGTTTGATCCATTGACAATTTGTCTTAGATTGTTATAAAATATGTATTATAAGTATGGATCAAGCTATGAATCACAGTAATTATTACTATAACGTAATTTAATGAAACTAAATAGCAGAGAATTAAATTCGAATTGAAAGCTTCGGATGAAGTATGAGATCAAAACAGAGAAAACAATTTGAATTCACTAACTTGTTTCTTGAGAGAGGCTCGCTTAACGCAATGTCCTAAGACAAAAATTCGTCCCTGCACTTCTGCTTGTGGAATCGTCTTGACGTCTGTCTCCCAGGATACAGCTCTAAAATTCAAGGTGTTGCAGATTCCCTTGAATTCTATCTCGAACTTCAATATATGTTTTTCTCTTGATAGTAAGGAAGATGTATTTCGAATTTTCAGTGGTTTGATGCTGATCCTTCAAACTTCTTTTATAGACGAATGACGCTTGTTCGGAGTTTTGAACAAAAGGTCGTCTTTGTTCCGTTTCGGCAGAACGTCGTCTTTGTTCGATGAACAATTACGTCTTTACGTAAAAAGGATCAGTATTCAAAACGTATACTGATTTTAACTAAGTCCCCAGAGCCCAAGAGCCCCAAGGCCCAAGGCCCAAGGCCCAGTCTTTGATTATAAAATAATCTTCATAGCCCACTAGGAGCCTTATAGCCCACTAGGAGCCCAATGGAATTTTCCATGAAGCCCATAGAAATTCCCTCACCCAAGACCACTTCCATTTAATACCTAACATGGGGTATCCCTTATTAAGGGTAGGAGTCCTTATACATCTTCCATGTGGGACTAAAGTCCCACAAAGTTCCAACAATTATATCCCCTTAACAACATGCATTTATTTGTTGCTGGCATGAATATTTCGGATTATATATTGACGACTTCTGAGTGTTTTAATCTTTTGGAATCTAAGTGTCATGGCGGTAATGTGGCTATCAAGGTTGATATTAAGAAGGCTTTCGACACTCTTTCTTGGGACTTTTTGCTACATGTTCTTCAAGCTTTTGGGTTCCATTCAACATTAATGATGTGGGTAAAAGCTCTCCTCTTATTTGCTAAACTCTTCTTATCGATCAATGGAAGGTCTATAGGATATTTTTCTTGTGGTCATGGAGTGCGCCAAGGTGACTGAAAGGACCCAACCCTAGCTTAACTAGTAAACTAAGATTAAACCCTAACAACTGAACATATATTGAGAATTTCTACAAAATTTTTGACATAACCTCCATTGAAACTGAGACAACCCAAAAACCTGCAGGAAGTGACACATCACAATCTAATTCCTCAGACACACTGTGGACCATTGATGTCCATTCGGATTTCTCAACAAATGATATATCCTAAAATCAGAAACTTAACTCAGGAATTTTAAAGCATTTTACAGGATACTGGTTCTGAATACAAAAGAAAGTAACTCTACGATAACATGAGAAGCTGACTCAGCTATTACATAAACACTCTATTTACATGAGTAGTACTGAAAATAACCTCAAACAATTAGTATTCAGAGCGACTTTTATACATAAACTACAAATGACAGAATCAACAGTTTGCTAAGACATACTGCTGGAAAGATGACTGGTGGACTAGAAGCCTTCGACGCTACCAAACATTATCAGGATATAAACTGCAGCTTGGGCAACAGAAACCGAGAAGTCCATGGAAATGCATTAAAATATAAACATTAGCGTGTGTGGACAAAATAATATAATCAGAGCAAGTCAATAAAACTGATCTATCATGTCTTTCTGCTAATTTTCATGAAATAATGCGCGTTCAAAAATATAAACTCAATACAAATGGAGGCGCTCGCCCAGGCCACCTAACTTGAGTCGGCTAGCTGTAAGAAAAATAAATAAATATGATGGGATCGTCCTCAGTCCACCTAATCTGAGTCGATCTGAGTCAGACTAGGCCACCTAACCTCCCTTGACTAAACTATTTGGTGATCAGCCGAGTAGCTAGAGCATCGATGCAACTAAACAAACCATCATAAATAAACCTCCAAATTTAAAAGCTCTAAAAATAAACTGTAAAGCATGCTGATAAAAATCTGAACTCGCTATGACTATGAAAATAAAAGATCCACTCACAACTCTGCGACCACTGCTAGGGTCTAGCGGAATTCCCCTTGCTGCTAGGGTCGCGATCTCGATGTCTTGAAAGTACGGATCATAAAATATCAGAACATATGTAAAACTATGGAAATTGACCCTAAAGATAACCCTGAAAGTCCGATCGAAGAATTCCATAATCTGCCTTACTAGAGCTCCGCCGTGTATGGTGGTGTGTGGCCCTCACGAGCCTCCACAAGCGGCGGCACGTGGGTCTCACAGACAATGGCGCGTGGGTCTCACAGATGGCGGCGCGCAGGCTAATTCCAAAATCGGTAGCGTTGAGGCCCAAATCGCCGTCACAGATGGCGATCTCCTATCCGGTAACCATCACCAACGGTTGCGCCATATACTCCAAACTCTTCTTCTCAACATGTCCAACCACTTTCCTAACTACACCCTTGACTGAGTCGGCGCCAATTCGCCGGAAAATACCCTAAAACCTCACAGCCCAAAACAGGCCAAAAATTTCATGGCGTTAAAGCTCCGTTAAGGAGCTTCGACAGGTCACGCCACCCACCCAGAAAGATTTAGGGGGAGGAAAAGTCCAAAACCCATCAACTCTCGACCCTGGAATCACGCCGGAGCACCGCCACTGACGGCGGCGACTCTGATAGCAAAAATCGATTCGGGTTAACCAAAAAATTTGCATATTCCCAAAAATAAGCACATCAATGGAAAGAGGAAGCATATGGCTTAAATTTCCCTACCTTTTCGATGGCGGAGGTGGCCAAAATCTGTGGGTTTGATTGGAAAACCAAAATGGGACGGCAAGGGTCGAAACAGGTCAGCTGAAAATTTCTGATTTTTCTGATTTTCTAATTTTCTTTTCCAAAATTCACTTATCTATACCCCAAAGAATCAGATTAGATTGACGGCCCAAAATCAACCTCATCGTGATCGAACAGTCTAGAATTAACCGACTAAAAATAAAATTCTTTTTATTTATTTCTCGCACCGGCATCCGATAAACATAACAAATAGTTCGCTTATCCAAAAATTCCTAAGAGCTCAAAATTAAATGCTCTACAACTTTCATAAAGGAAGTCAAGTCCAATTCTCGCACGGTGAAAAAGTCGTTAACAAAGTCGATAACGCGACTAATTCACGATAAATCTTAATATGTCTTGATAAGCGCATAATTTCGGTTCGGATCGTATCAGTGACCCACGGTCTCATTTTCTTTTCTGCTTATTTGAAGAAGTTTTGAGCCGCAGTATAGCTCAGTTAGTATCATCAAGGCTGTTGAGACTAATTTCCTCTCCGTGAGGTACTGATGTTCCTTCCCATGTTTTATTTGTTGATGACGTTTTTTTTCCGGGGTGATAAGTGCAATTTGAAAAAGGTCTTAAATTTTTGTGAGAAATATGGGGACATCTCTGGCCAAATCATCAACAAGCAGAAATCTCAAGTTTTTGTTGGCAATCACTTGAATTATAGGCGACAAGCTATTTCTTCTTATTTGGGTATTTCGTTGAGATTTGCTTCTTTAACTTGCTTGGGGGTGCCAATATTTCATGGTAAGCCTCGTGCTTCGTATTTTCAATCATTTGTTGACAAAATTCGGTTGCAACTTTCTAATAGGATGACTTCTTGCTTGTCAATGGTTGGGCTCTTTCAGCTAATCAAATATGTTAAATATAGTATGTTTGTGTACAACTTCCAAGTGTATGAGTGCCTGTATCTTTTCTTCGGAGGATTGAGGTTTGGTGTTATAATTTTCTTTGGTCTGTATCAATTGATAAGAGAGGGGTTCCCTTGGTGGCATGGAAATCATGTTGTTCCCCAATTGATAAGGGAGGTCTGGGTCTAAAACAACTTGTCCTTTTGAACCAATCTTTATTGTTGAAAAAGTGTTGGGATATCTACTCTTTTAGTTCTGAGGGGTGCACTTTTCTTAGAACAAGGTTTTCTCAAAGACGCTCGTATGTTCTATCCTTTATATGGTCTGGTATACGCAAATTTTGGTCTACAGTTCTTAGTAATGGTCAATGAGTGATTGGAACAGGGAAGCAAGTCTTAATCTAGTGGGATAATTTTCTAGGCCAACCAATTATTAATTTATTTGGAGATAATGGAATTATGCTAGAGATTTTGTACGGGCATGTAGCTGATTTTCTTGATAATGGGTTGGGAAATTTTCCCATCTTGTACAACTTCATTATCTGACATTGTGTGATTTAATTTCTCTAGTACCTATTGCATCTGACCTAACATTCGAAGACAAGCTTGTTTGGTCTCCTTCAGATTCTGGTGAGCTGAGTGCTAAATTGGCATTCAAATTCTTAAGACAACCTTCTCTAATGGTGGATTGGGGTAAATATTTATGGTCCAAATTCATTTTCCTCATATGTCTATGGTGTTAAAAGGGAGGGTTATTTCTGATGTTTTCCTTCTACAGCGTGGAGTGTCTTTAGCTTCACGTTGTGAACTATGTGAGAATAGTTCAGATTCCCTTGATCATGTTTTTTTGTAATGCTCCTTCACAATTGAGGTATAGAGAATATTTATTTCTATTTTTGAGTCGGGCACTCTTCCTCTTTCGATTCTCGATGTCCTGCATTTGGCTTTGATTGGTCGTAGCCCCCAGCTCAAGGAATTATGACTACTATGTTTTACAACTGCCCTTTGGTTCATTTGGTATGCCAGAAATAAAATAAGACAAAGGAGTTTTAATATTGATATTATATGTGGATTGATTGCTGACCATATTTACTTGGCAAGTAGGCTTAGGTACAATGAATAATTTCATCGTTAATTTAGGAATCTGAAATAGCTTGGGATCCAATGTTGGCCAAGACATACTCCTTGTGTCACTGAGGTTAATTGGCATCCTCCTTTAATTGGGTGGGTTATGATTAATTCAGACAGTGCTTGGAAACATGATTCTGGGATTAGTGAGTATAGTGAGAGCGGGTTTGTCTCCCTCTAGCTTGAACCTCCCCGAACCTTCAAAACCTGTCAGAGCACGGTGTGGCACCATGCTTAAACCGTTCGAAGCTTAAGTCAGAACTTATCCTCAGAATTATAGTGATTAGGGAAGAGTTACGTTACCTAAGACCATGTATGGTCGGCCTATATATATAGATCATGTTAGGTCTAAGCATAGTTTTTATCGAACCAGACTACATTCTTTCAAGAAATGAGGTACCTATTAAGGAATGGATCTCCATATCCAGGGCCAATCAAATCTTATGATTACCACAAGCCCTTTGGAATAATCCCCTCGGATACACTTTAAATCTTACCTTATTCCTCTCAGATTCTGTCAATCCCCTGAGCCCCGATCATATAATCCCTCGTGGTCAGATTGCCCAGCCTCCCTGAGGTCCGATCTTACCCTGGGATTGCCATGCCACCGAACAATCTAGAAACATCTACAACGTCCCAAGTGCTTCCAAAAACCTCTAGATAATTTATTCTCTAACTGGAGCCTTACTCATTCAAGCTCAAGCCCATTTCTGGCCTCATCGGACCTTATCCAAAATCGTATTGCCCAAACTCGCCTTCCTCTAGTTTAGGTGGCTAAAATTGACTCCCATAAATACCCCCACAGCAGTGTGAGGTTTGACACGTGTTGGCCTCGCATTACTGTTGACTAAGGTTCACCATTTCAGATTTCAAAAAACTTTCCAGCTTTCCCATCTTGTCACGCACGAAATCCCAAGCACGTGTCTCCACTGTGCCACCATCATGACTCCTCCGTCAGCATTTACGTCTCTCCCTTCATCAGCATTTATGTCTCTCCCCAACTGTCAAGACCCTTTCCATTCTCACCTCATTTCGAATCCAATCATATCCCTTGAAATTTGAAACCATCTATCTCTTCAAACGGTCATCCTTCCTCACTTCATACCTCTTCGCCATATATAAATCAAAACCTCTCTCCTCTCCCATTTTTTTCACATCTTCTCATTTACTCAGACTCCTTTCTTTACCCAGAAAACATCTTTGCAACCCCAAAGCTTTAAACTTTTGCTTCCCAGCAAGACCCCAGAACTTCAGAAAATTCAGGAAACATCAATGGCCACCAATAACTCATTTTCCCCTACTCCAAACGAAATCATCGGCCATACCATCACTATTCTTCAAGACCCGAACGCCATCGATCAGATTGACATCTCCAAACCCATGCTTATTCTCTAGACGTCGTCATCCACTACTACTTCGGCCGCCATCCTACCTAGCCAGGAGCACTCTCTAAGAGTTGTTCAAAATCCTACCTCGCCTACTACTTTCAAAGTGGAAGAGGTTGAAATCACCCAATCCCTCATTTTGGAGGTCGAGATCGATCCTACCATTATGCAGACTCAGCCATGCACTTCCAAGGCTATTTCAAAGAAGGCTCATAAGAAGCTCTATCCCTCGGTCTTGAAAGTTGACTCTGTCGAGGCTCTTGCCTCCTTTATTCAGTCCTTCTATCAAGGGAACAACGAGAACTTCCGGCTTGCTCTTGTCAAAGACAGAGCAAAAGTATCGAAGCTTGAGAAAGCTCATGGTCTGGGACTGCTCGTCTACCCCTAACAGATTATCTAAGGTCTTATCTTCCCCATACCAACTTTTATTTGTTCTGCTCTAGAGTTCTATGGTGTGGCGGTAGAGCAGTGGTGCCCAGACAACTTTCCCTGTCTTGCATGCTTTGACCGCCTCAACCGATGGTTCGATTACCGTATGGGGCTGCCAGAGTTCAGGGTGCTTTTTCAAGCCAAGCCTACTCTAGTCAACCAGTTCTATCTTTCCCAGCGAATTATGTATATCAAGGACTCTCTGCTAATCGATCCTCCCTACTCCCCCAAGGACTGGAAGAAGACCCCCATCCTTGTCTTTGGGGATTGAGAAAAGCTCGGCATGAAGGCTAGCTTGAAGGTCCCTACCATCGTCAACCATATCACTAAGCTGCTGGATGAGCTGTCTAGGGTCTTTAACTTCCGTCGCGACCTTATGAACAATGCTTTTGCCATTCCTACCAAGTTCCACAAGTACCGGTGGTTATGGAGCAAGGAGCGCCTTGGTCTTGGAGGACTGGTGTGCATCGAGCCCCTCTTGCATGAGAATCGCCTAGAGCTGACTAAGGTCTCTTGTGCCCCTCAAGTTCACAAGGCTGGCAGAGCCTCTACCCCAAAGCCCTCAAACGTCCAAGCTCTAACCAAGCAAGGGGAGGCCGCTAAGCCTAAGAAGAGGAAGCTCGTAAAGATTTTCCAGCCTACCTAGGATAAGGTCCAAGCTCCGGCCTCGGCCAGAGAGCTCAAGGAAGCCTTCCCGCTAGTCGTTCCTGCTACTGCTATTGAAATCTTTTCTCCTCTTCTTGAGGATCTTTTACCTCTATCTCCACCATCCAAGAAGGTGAAGTCTACCACCTCTGCTCCATCCCAGCCCATATCATCTGATTCGGGGTCTTCTAAGCCTGCGGGCTTTTCTCTGGGTGAGTTTTTCCTTTCCTTGCTTTGAGATTATACTCATGCTATAGTTTCTTACATGCCTTGTTGTTCAGTAATTTGTACACTGACTGTTGCTGCTATTGTTGGATATGTGTAAATATTATATTCTTGCTTGTACAGGTTCCCTCAGGGAGTTTATCGAGGGTGTTGATCCTGATGTCCCCAAGGTCTACTTCAAAAGAACCCAACCAGACTAAGGCTACATCGTCCAGCCTCCTCGTGATTTATCTGAGGAAGAAATCGAGTCCCTTGGCAAGGGAGTTGTGCTCCGCTGCGGGGGGTTATATCCCTTCCCAATTTTGCTCTGGATTGGATCGTGCTGATGTGGCCTGCTCTTCCCTGACTTCCATGATGCTTGAGCAGGATAACCCTTAGTCTGATGACGCTCTCCTGGACTTCCCTCTATAGGGTAACCCTTCTTCATCTATCTTGCGTGTTTCTTCATTTGATTCCCTTCCCTTTATTGCCTAACATATTGTCTTGATCTCAATTCAGTCATCTGCTGTTACTCTTACTGCCACCCTTGGGCGCTTCCATGCCACAACTGGTGAGGCAGACAAGAGGGTTGTAGAAGTAGAGAGGAAGGATGAGGAATCTACCTCTAAAATCAAAGGGATAGAGGCCGAGGTCCACAACCCTTCTGGCATCCGAGACCGAGTCCGAGTGAAGCCCCATGTCTGTTTAAAAGGGGTGTATCCATATAATAGTATTAGGACCAATTTTCTCGAACAATTTTAGTTTTCTTAACTTATGTAGTTTTTGCTGATCTTGACCTGGGCCTTAGCTAAGATAACCCATATGCCAAGAGTATATATGAACATCGTACTTTAGTTTATCGTACTTAATTTATCGTGTTTTAGCTTATCGAGCCTAGCTTTTTCTTGCTTTTCTTTCATACCTTTCACTTTTACATCAGAGTTTGAGGGATCTGCCTATGAGTGCCTATGGCCACAGAGAAGCTCTTGTATCCTCTATTTTCCAAGCTAATGCTCTCTCGAGAGGCTTAAGGAAATCCTTGGTAACTTTAAGGTCTCTTGGGGGGGGGGGTGCTCGCGGTTTTGAGACTGCCTCCCCAGTAAGGGGTGTGCATGCTTATCCCAGGTTTGTACAAAGACCATTGTACTTCAGACATTTTCCACGACCAAGTCTCTTGCTCTTGAAGCACCCTACCTTTGTAGGACCCTCGATGTTATCACAAAGACCACATTAGGATTGTCTTCTAGCTTGGATCTTACCAAGGGGACTCATCTGCAATGTCATGTTGGGGTCTATAAAACTTTCTATAAATCGACTTTGGCTTATCCTTAGGGGTCTGAAAAACTTTCTATAAATTGACTTTGGCTTATCCCTGGGACTTAGAACACCCAACGTGCCAGAATATGGCCAAGTCACCTCTGGGGTGTTTGTATTAATCTGACCACGTAAATTTTGAACTCGTGAAATCTGACCCTGAGGCCTTTACTAACCCAAGGTTACCTTGAGCCCTCGTGGAGTTTTTCTCGGAATGTTTTGGTTTATCCATGAGTGTCCTTCTCAATGACCAAACCTTTCCCCCCTTAGGATGTCTTACTTTTGGAGGACTAGCTAGCTCGTAGAGTGAAGATCCTTCCCATAGGAACCAACATCATCTTCCCCACTCGAGCTCGTTGCCTTTCATGAGCTTTAAGCTCCTCCTTAATCGTATGTATCAAACTGTAAAGTTGCTTGGATAATTTCATTATTTTGTATACAAAACGAGAAATCGAATACAAGGCACAATGAAAAACGCAATTACTGAAAACATAAGCTTTTATTGAATGATCGTATACATCATACAATGTCTATCATATGAGCAAGGAAGTATTTGACAAGCCTCGTTAAAGCTGCCAACTTGTAAAACAATCGCGATAAAAATCAAGCTGGTTAGGAAAAGTACGTGTCCCTTCTAGACGCTTGCTAGCTTCTGCCTCCAGGTCCTCAGCTCTATTCCGAGCGGTACTCCTTCAGGTAAAGAGCATTCCACCATTTATCCACCAAGGCTCTTGTTCTCGGGTTCTCCGGCTTGTACTGTGACGACCCGACCTAAATTGGAATAGTAATCGGCTTAATCTATGAGTTTTACGAGTAATTGAGGTTTATCGTAATTAATCGATTATGCGGTTTTGATCATGACTTAATTTTCGGACACGAATTTGATTTGGGTTTGTTCGTGGGAAATGTAGAGAATCTGATTTCGAGTTTGTATGAGCTTTCTGACGATTTTTCGGATAATCGAGGAATATAAAATGAATATTTGAAATTGTCGCCGAGTTAGTAGTGCTTATCCGTTCGAGTTTGAGTTATCCGAATTGCGGATAGAGTTGATTCGCGACGTATAAATAGCCGAATAGTCGTAAAGTTATCGAAAAGTTTGAAAAATGGGTTGTTTGACCGAGTTGACTGAGCTGGGCCGAGTTGACCGAGTCAACCAGTGTTGCCTCAGTGAGTCACAACTCGCCGTCGTGGTAGCTGCCGGAATACGGCGCGATTGCCAGATTTCAAGGTAAGGAATTGTAGCCTAGGACCTATGCTTTTGTTTCAGGTATGTGTTGTGATGTTTGGTAGAGGTTTTGGGTTGGAATTTTGGAGGAGTAACGGTGGGATTTCGGGGGCGACAGACGGTGGTGCTCCGGCCACTGTGGTGGCCGGGGATTAAGGAGGAAAGGCTTGAGGGACCATGGCGAGGCTTTTGGGTGTGGTCTCGAGGACCGCCATGCGTTATGGCCGGAGTTCCGGTGGTGGACCGAATCACCGGTCGGTTCGGAATTCAAGGGATTTCGAGCTGTTTTCCAGCGGATTACGACAGAATTGGAGGTTGAGGTAGTGGAGAAAAGTGTTGGGCTCGAGGAGGAGATAAATTCTAGGTTTTCCTCACCGGAAAGTCTCTCCGGTGACGGCTCGCCGCCGCCGGCAGCGGCGATCAACGGCGGAGCTCCGGCGAGGCGTTGACTTTTTGGATTTTGTCAAGTTTTATGCCGTTTTCCTCGTAATCGCACTCTGATCGTCGCCTTGAGATTTTCGAGTTGATTTGGTAATGGATTTTATGTCGAGTATATTTGGGGTTTTCGACGAGTTTTCTGTTATCCGAGTTATATATTTTCAGAAATGGTTGGTTTCCGAGGTGTGGTTCAGAGTATTGAATTGTGATTTTGATCAGTGATATTTTGTGATTATTTAGGGGATCGAGATCATACGCTTAGCGAATGATCTTCCATTGGATCTCGGGATTAGCGCGTTTGAGCACTGTGAGTGGACACATTTCTTTTCACTGATTGGTTGCGAGTCTTTTATATTCGTTTTACGAGCATGAGCATACATATGAGATTATGATTTACATGAGCATGTACTTTACAATTATATATTACGAATATGCATCGACGAATATACTTTCATAATTATATATTACGAATATGCATTTATATTATGCATTATACATTTGCATGAAACTATTTATGACTTGGTTTACACAGAGTACAATCATAGTATATATTGTTGTATCGATACATTTGCATCTCGGCTGATCCCCGAGGATGTTTACCGGGGGAGGCTGTGACCCCTGACCCGAGCCCTTTACCGGGGGGGGGGGGGGGGGGGGGGGAGGGGCAGACCTCTGACCTGTGGCCTTTCTGGCTTGAATCACGTGTGGGTCTGGGATCCCGTGATTCAAACTGTACTAGCGCGGATGTGTCCATGAGTGACCCCGCGGGATTTTACGACGCATGCTCTGTACGCGTGAGGAGTTAGAGTCTCCCTCGTATACCATTCAATTTTATGCACTTAGAATCGCATTTGTTTTTATAACATATATTATTCGGCGAAAGACATTTATTTTCGTCCACTCACTCTAACGGTTTATATGTCTTTCCTAGGCTCTTTGTTTTCAATGCCCAGTTTGCAGTTCAGATTCTGGTGTCGCACGTTGCAGTCGGAGGCTTAGGATTTGAGCTACTTTTCTTTTTCAGTAGGTTTCTTGTTTAGCCTACTGTTGTATATTTATGTATATATACTAGAGGTCGCTCTGAATACTCTGATGTTATATTTTCGTATGATTTTCCCGGATTTCTGTAAAGTTACTGTTTTGCTTATTACTTTATATTATGATATGATTTTGAGAAATCCGGATGGGATTGGTGCCCACGGTTTTGATTTTGTGGCATATGATGCAGTGTGTTTTCGGGTGCAGGTTAATGGTAATTCTGTGATATAGTGAAACTCTGCAAAAATTTCTATGGTTTTTGAAAGTTCGTGTTTTCAGAAGGGGTTTGATTCCGGTTTAGGAAACTAAATCGGGGTTGGGTCCTTTCAGCTTGGTATCAGAGCATTAGGTTTAGGTTCTGTAGACTTTTGTAGTTGTGATATTAAGGATAGTTGAGTATGTACAGCATGTCTGGAGCGATGACCCGACTGGCCAGCGATTACTCATCAATGCTTCGGGTGTTGTATGTTTTCAAATGTCTGAAGTTTCATGATTACATTCCTTGTGCTTTGTGACTAATGCTTTTCTCTTATCATTAGGATGCCTCCTAGACGTGGTTCCCGTGTTAATAGGGATGTGGATCCTAATGAGGATCGCCAGACGCATGACTTACTTATGCGAGTATTGCGTTTGGAGGAGCGTTTTGACCCTGTGGTCAAAACTCGAACTGCTGGAGCGACTGTTTTCTCGGCTTCAGCTAATCCAGAGATATGTGAGGCTTGGTTGGTTCAGGTTGAACGAGTTTGTGAGCGTCTGCGTCTCACTCCTGAGCAGATGACAGTGGCAGCAGTTGCTTTACTTGAGTCTGATGCATACTTTTTATGGGTTAGCACTGATAGAATTCCGGTTGATACTTTATGGAAATTGTTTAGGGATTTGTTTATGCGGAGGTATTTGAACCAGGCTACACAGCAGCGGAAGTATGAGGAGTTCACCAACTTGAGACAGGGTAGCATGTCAGTACTTGAGTACCGGGACAGATTTACTCGTTTTTACCGATTTGCTCGTGACATGGTGGCCTCAGAGGAAGCCAAGTGCCGGAGATTTGAGTTGGGCTTGAACTTAAACATCAAGGGAACATTGACTAATATGCCTCGGAACAACTTCGATGAGTTTGTGAGTGCTGCACTCCGGGGCGAGGACATAGAGAAGGAAAGGCAGATGAGATTTCAGTCTCGACGATTTGAGGAGGGTAGACCGAGTCAGGGACCTTCCAAGAGGTTGAGTTCTGACACTTCCAGATCGATATCATCTTCTGGCAGTGGACCATATAGACTACCAGTTAGTACGGCTAGACAGAGACAGAGATAGAGGAAGGATCGACCACAGAGACCATAGTCTAGTGGGAGTTCTAGCGAATCCAGCTATCCTCGACGTACTGGTGACACTTTTGCTGTACCGAGGGAGTATCCATTGTGCAATCTCTGTAATAGGCATCACTTTGGTCCTTGTCACTGATGCCCTATCATTTGCTATCATTGTGGCCATGAGGGTCACTATGAGAGGGAATGTTTCCAGTTCACCGGTGTTGGTGGACAGGTAGCTCAGAGTTCAGGAGGAGGTCGAGGTACCACTTCTGGGGCTCGACCAATGTAGTCTTCTGGTCAGGGCAGACAGCAGAGTCACCATCAGCGTGGACGGCCAGCCGGGCAGGCCAGGGTTCATGCTATGTCATTACGTGAGGGCAGAGCTTCACTAGAGGTTGTTATTGGTACGTTGCATGTTTTTGGCTATCCAGTACTTACTTTGCTAGATCCAGGTGCTACGCATTCATTCATATCATATAGATTGTCATCTTTAGCTACTATGCATGCATCTCCACTTCCGGGGTTATGGAAAGTGTTATATCCATCCGGTGAGGTTGTGAGTATTTGTTGGGTGTATAGGGATTATGAGATCTTTGTTGGAGGTTATGGTTTACCCGCGGATTTGTTATTGCTGGATATTGTCGATGTTGATGTGATTTTGGGTATGGACTTCTTGGAGACACAATGGGCTATATTTGACTGTCACAAGAAGGAGGTTGTATTTCGACGTCCAAGGTTTCCAGATATATTGTTTCGTGGTGAGAAGAATACTTCCTTGCCATGTGTGATTTCAGCAATGAAGGCCGAGCGGATGATGAAGAAGGTTTGTGTTGCATACTTAGCTCATGTTGTGGATACACAGGTTGCTGTACCAGACATTAGTGACATTGAGGTTGTTTCTAAGTTTACAGATGTATTTCCGGAGAAGTTACCATGTGTTCCTCCAGTTCGAGAAATTGATTTCACCATTGAGCTTTTACCAGGCACTGGACCCATATCACAAGCACCATATTGTATGGCGCTAGCGGAGTTGAAGAAACAACAGATTCAACTTCAAGAGTTGCTGGAGAAAGGTTTCATACGACCCAGTGTATCACCGTGGGGTGCTCCTATATTATTTGTGAGGAAGAAGGATGGTTTCATGCGGTTGTGTATTGATTACCGAAAGCTGAATCAAGTCACCGTGAAGAACAAATACCCATTGCCGCGTATTGATGATTTGTTTGATCAGCTCAAGGGGGCTTCAGTCTTTTCGAAGATTGATCTCAATTTTGGATACCATCAGATGAGGATCAGAGAGTTAGATGTGGCCAGGACAGCTTTCAGATCACGGTACGGGAATTATGAGTTCTTGGTTATGCCGTTTGGGTTGACTAATGCCCCTGCAGCTTTCATGGATTTGATGAACCGGGTGTTCAGGCGATTCCTGGACAAGTTTGTGATCGTGTTCATCGACGATATTCTGATTTACTCCAGGAGTATGGGCCAACACAAGAAGCATTTACGAGCTGTTTTACAGACTTTGTGAGATAATCAGTTGTTTGCGAAGTTCAGCGAGTGTGAGGTTTGGTTGAATAGTGTGAAGTTTTTGGGTCACATGATATCCACTGAGGGAGTCAGCGTGGATCCTGACAAGATTGAAGCCGTGTTGAATTGGAGTAGACCTACCACCGTACTAGATATCAGGAGTTTCTTTGGTTTGGTAGGTTACCATCGGTGCTTTGTATAAGATTTTTCACGGATTACCGCTCCGCTTACCAGATTGACGAAGAAAGGCGTCAAGTTCGAGTGGTCCGATGCATGTGAGGAGAGTTACTTGCTCTTGAAGGAGAAGTTGACTACTGCACCGGTTCTGACCCTACCTGATGACAGTGGAGAGTTTGTGGTTTACAGCGACACATCGAAATTGGGTCTTGGTTGTGTTTTGATGCAGCATGGCAGAGTGGTGGCTTACGGTTCCAGGCAGTTGAAACCACATGAATTCAACTATCCTACGCATGATTTGGCGTTGGCTGCTATTGTATTAGCCTTGAAGAGTTGGAGACACTACTTGTATGGTGCTCAGTGCAAGATATACACAGACCACAAGAGTCTTACTTATTTGCACATGCATGTGACACCCCAAAACAGAATCAGTATAATAATTGGCTTAATCCACGAGTTTACGAGTAATCACAGTTTATTGTAAATTAATCGAATTGGCGGTTCGATTCACAACTTAATTATCAGGCGAGAATTTGAGTTGAGTCTCTTCATGAGAATTGTAGTACGCGTGATTTCGAGTTCGTGGGCGGTTTCGGATAATTGTTTCGACAACCGAGGAATATGTTATGAATATTTGAAATCGCGTAATTTCGTCGTGTTTATCCGTTTGAATTTGAGTTATCCGAAACGTGGATGTGATTCATTTTGGACCATCGATCGTATCGAGTCGCGAGTATAAATATCGGAAATAGTCAAAAAAATTGTCAAAAACACTGTTTGGGAAGTTTGACCGGCGTTGACCCGACTTGGAAGCGTTGACCCGCGTTGACCGAGGAAGGAAATTGCACAGCCGTTTGACTCGCCGGCGACCTTTCATTTCCGGCCACGAAATTGGTATGAATAGATCTCTCTCTTGATTTCCTATGGTTTGGAACTTGGATTTGTGAAAATTAGTGAGGTTTTGAGGGAGAACGAGTGAGTTGAAGTTCATGGAAATCCGACCGGAATCGGGTTTGTTGGGGGCAGCGCTCCGGTGACTTTCCGGTGAGGTTTTTGGGTGGAATTGACTGGGTTTTGCTTTAGGATGCTTTGCCCCTTGGTTTTGAGGGACGAGGTGGCGTGACGGCGCCGGAATCGGCCGGGAAAGTTTTCCGGCGATTCTCGGCCGTGAGCCTTTCGAGCTGATTTCAGACGATTTGTGGCGGAATTGGAAGTTGTCACAGTTGAGAGATGTGTTGGGCTTGAGGAGGAGAAGCTACGGTGAGCTTGGCCGTCGGAAAATTCCTCCGGTTGATGGCTCGCCGCCGCTGGCGGCGGGGGTGGCGGCGGTTAATGGCGGAGCTCCGGCGACCCGTTGACTTTTTGGAATTTGATGAATTATATGTCGTTTTGCTCGTAATCGCGCCCCGATCATCACCTTGAGGTTTTCGAGTTGATTTGGATGCCGAATTTTTAGTCGAGGGTCTATGTGGAGATTTTGGGAGTTTACGTCGATTATTTTGTATCGAATTATATGTTTATGGAAATGGTTGGTTTCCGAGGTGTGGTACAGAGTTATGAATTATGATTTTGATAAGTTATATTTTGTGATTATTCAGGGGATCGAGATCGTACTTTGGGCGATGGATCTTCCGTCGGATCTCGTGATTAGCGCGTGTTCGTGCTGTGCTCATCTGTGAGTAGACCTTTTTATTTACACTATCGTAGCGAGTTCTTGATTTCCGTATTTATTTATAGTACGATGTTGAGATTATTTACTGTTTTTGGAGGTATGGTTTATATTTTATATGGTGATGGCATTTACTTAGCATCGATGCATTGGTTACTCGGCTGATCACCGGTAGTCCAGATTCAGGGTTGAGAGATTCCCCTGATGTGCCCACTAGGCTTGAGAGATTTGCCTAGTCTATCACCGTCGGGCTTGAGAGATTCGCCTGACACCTTCATTCATTTTATGAACTCGCTTTGTTTTATGATATATATAAATGGTGAAAGGCATATGATTATTTTCGTCCACTCACTCTAACGATTTTATTTGCCTTTCCCCTGGGTTTTTTAGTTTTCGTGCCCAGTTTGCAGTTCAGATTCTGGTGTCTCACGTCGCAGTCGGAGGCTTAGTGTTCGAGCTACCTTTCTTTTCTAGTAGGTTTCTTGTTTTACCTACTGTTGTATATTTTTGTATATATACACTAGAGGTCGCTCTGATTACACTACTGTTATGTTTTTCATATGATTTTTCCCCGGATTTATGTAAAGTTACTGTTTTGCTTATTACTTTATATTATGATATGATTTTGAGAAATCCGGATGGGATTGGTGTCCACGGTTTGGCTTTTGTGGCATATGATGAAGTGTGTTTTCGGGTGCAGGTTAATGGTAATTCTGTGATATAGTGAAACTCTGCAAAAATTTCTATGGTTTTTGAAAGTTCGTGTTTTCAGAAGGGGTTTGATTCCGGTTTAGGAAACTAAATCGGGGTTGGGTCCTTTCACGCAGCCAGATTTGAACATGAGACAGCGTAGGTGGATGGAGTTGATCAATGACTATGATTGAACCTTTGAGTATCATCCAGGGAAGGCTAATGTCATTGCTAATGCACTCAGTCAGAAATTTGGAGCCTCATTGTTTCATGTGTGTGTGGCCAGAGTTTCCATGTTTGCAGCGTTACAGGATACGGGAGCTGAGTTAGAGTGGGATGATGATGGAGCCTTGTTGGCTAGCTTTCAGGTTTGACCGGTATTGGTTGATAAGGTTCGGGAAGCTTAGGATGCAGATTCCTATCTGTTGGACAAGAAGACCATGATTCGGAATGGTGTGCCAGTAGGGTTCCGGTTGAGTGATGATGGTACATTGCTATTCAGAAGCAGATTAAGTGTACCCAGAGACGAGGGCTTGAAGAAAGAGATTTTAGAAGAAGCCCATTGTTTTGCTTACGCGATGCATTCAGGCGGCACAAAGATGTTTTGTACACTTCGAGCCTATTATTGGTGGTGAAATATGAAGAGGGAGATCGCAGCATATGTGAGCAGATGTCTCATTTGTCAGCAGGTTAAAGTAGAAAGGCAGAAGCCTGCAGGAAAGTTACAGCCCTTGGAGATTCCGGTTTGGAAGTGGGAGCACATCACCATGGATTTCGTGTATTAGTTACCGCGTACTTCGGCTGGTAATACTGGTATTTGGGTTATTGTAGACCGTTTGACGAAATCAGCTCATTCCCTTGCACGTCCAGGGAAGATTTCAGTGGGCAGATTGGCAAAGCTGTATTTGGCCGAGATTGTTCGATTGCATGGTGTGCCTGTATCCATTGTTTCTGACTGAGACAGTCAGTTTACTTCAGATTTCTGGCAGGCATTGCAGCGAGCCTTGGGGACCAGTTTGCATTTCAGTATAGCTTTCCATCCCCAGACTAATGGGCAGTCTGAGCGGACTATTCAGACCCTCGAGGATATGTTGTGGTTCTGCGTATTACAATTTAGAGGGAATTGGGACCAGCAACTGCATTTGATCGAGTTTGCTTACAATAACAATTATCAGGCCAGTATCGATATAGCACTGTATGATGCTCTTTACAGGAAGCAGTGCCGTACTCCATTGTGTTGGAGTGAGGTAGGCGAGCGATGGCTTATTGGTCCTGATTTGGTGATGAGCACCACAGAGGATATTCAGATTATCCGAGATAGATTGAAGATTGCCCAAGACCGACATAAAAGCTATGCAGACGTGAGAAGAAAAAGTCTTGAATTCGAGGTGGGCGGTTGGGTCTTCCTGAAACTGTCTCCTTGGAGGGGAGTTATGCGTTTCGGGAAGCGTGGCAAGCTTCGACCACGGTATATTGGTCCATATGAGATCACAGAGAGAGTTGGTGTCATAGCTTACAGGTTAGAGTTGCCTTCCGATATGGCTCGAGTACACGATGTTTTTCATATCTCGATGTTGCGGAAATACATTCCAGATCCATCACATATGTTAGCACCATATCAGCTTCCTATCCGGGAAGATTTGACATATGTGGAGGAGCCGGTACAGATTTTCGATCGACGTGTACAGAAATTGAGGCACAGAGAGATTCCGCTTGTGAAGGTCTTATGGCAGAATCATTCTGTTGAGGAAGCCACCTGGGAGACCGAGCAGCATATGCGGGAGCAGTATCCTCATCTGTTCACTTAGTAGGTACAGAAAATTTCGAGGTCAAAATTTTTGTAAGGGGGGTAGATTTGTGACGACCCGAACCTGAATTGGAATAGTAATCGGTTTAATCTACAAGTTTTACGAGTAATTGAGGTTTATCGTAATTAATCGGTTATGCGATTTTGATCACGACTTAATTTTCGGACATGAATTTGATTTGGGTTTGTTCGTGGGAAATGTAGAGAATCTGATTTCGAGTCCGTAGGAGCTTTCCGAGGATTTTTCAGATAATTGAGGAATATAAAATGAATATTTGAAATTGTCGCCGAGTTAGTCATGCTTATCCGTTCGAGTTTGAGTTATCCGAATTGCGGATAGAGTTGATTCGCGACGTATAAATAGCCAAATAGTCGTAAAGTTATCGAAAAGTTCGAAAAATGGGCTGTTTGACCGAGTTGATTGAGCTGGGCCGAGTCAACCCGTGTTGACTCAGTGAGTCACGACTCACCGTCGTGGTGGCTGCCGGAATACGGCGTGGTTGCCAGATTTCAAGGTAAGGAATTGTAGCCTGGGACCTATGCTTTCG
Source organism: Geum urbanum (assembly GCA_946800695.1). NCBI lineage: Eukaryota > Viridiplantae > Streptophyta > Magnoliopsida > Rosales > Rosaceae > Geum > Geum urbanum. The sequence goes on from OX327012.1 coordinate 27,073,465, forward strand.
TTTGAGGTATGTGTTGTGATGTTTGGTGGAAGTTTTGGGTCGGAATTTTGGAGGAGTAACGGTGGGATTTCGGAGGCGACAGACGGCGGTGCTCCGGCCACGGTGGTGGCCAGGGATTAAGGGGGAAAGGCTTAGGGGACCACGGTGAGGCTTTTAGGTGTGGTCTCGTGGACCGCCAAGCCTCGTGGTCAGAGTTCCAGTGGTGGACCGAATCGCCGGCCGGTTTAGAATTCAAGGGAATTCGAGCTGTTTTCCGGCGGATCGACAGAATTAGAGGTTGAGGTAGTGGAGAAAAGTGTTGGGCTCGAGGAGGAGATAAATTCTGGGTTTTCCTCGCAGGAAAATCTCTCCGGTGACGGCACGCCGCCGCCACCGCCTGCGATCAACGGCGGAGCTCTGGCGAGGCGTTGACTATTTGGATTTTGTCAAGTTTTATGCCGTTTTCCTCGTAATCGTGCCCCGATTGTTGCCTTGAGGTTTTCGAGTTGATTTGGGTAGTGGATTTTATGTCGAAGGTTTTGTAGAGTATATTTGGGGTTTTCGACGAGTTTTCTGTTATCCGAGTTATATATTTTCGGGAATGGTTGGTTTTCGAGGTGTGGTTCAGAGTATTGAATTGTGATTTTGATCAGTGATATTTTGTGATTATTCAGGGGATTGAGATCGTACGCTTGGCGAAAGATCTTCCGCCGGATCTCGGGATTAGCGCGTTTGCGCGCTGTGCTTGTTTGTGAGTGGACACATTTATTTTCATTGATTAGTTGCGAGTCTTTTATATTTGTTTTACTAGCATGAGCATGAGCATGCGTATGAGATTATGATTTACATGAGCATGTGCTTTACAGTTATATATTACGAATATGCATCAACGGATATACTTTCATAATTATATGTTATGAATATGCATTTATATTATGCATTTTACATTTGCATGAAACTATTTATGATTTGGTTTACACAAAGTACAGTCATAGTATATATTGTTGTATCGATACACTTGCATCCCGGCTGATCCCCGAGGATGTTTACCGGGGGAGGCTGTGACCCCTAACCCGAGGCCATTATCCGCGGGGGGGGGGGGAGAGACCTCTGACCTGAGGCCTTTCTGGCTTGAATCACTTGTGGGTCTGGGATCCCGTGATTCGTACTGTACTAGCGCGGATGTGTCCATGAGTGACCCCGCGAGATTTTACAACGCATGCTCTGTACGCGTGAAGAGTTAGAGTCTCCCTCGTGTACCATTTGATTTTATGCACTTAGACTCACATATGTTTTTATAACATATATTATTCGGCGAAAGACATTAATTTTCGTTCACTCACTTTAACGGTTTATATGTCTTTCCCTGGGCTCTTTGTTTTCAATGCCCAGTTTGCAGTTCGGATTCTGGTGTGGCACGTCGCAGTCAGAGGCTTAGTATTCGAGCTACTTTTCTTTTTTAGTAGGTTTCTTGTTTAGCCTACTGTTGTATATTTATGTATATATACTAGAGGTCGCTCTGAATACTCTGATGTTATATTTTCGTATGATTTTCCCCGATTTCTGTAAAGTTACTGTTTTGCTTATTACTTTATATTACGATATGATTTTGAGAAATCTGGATGGGATTGGTGCCCACGGTTTTGCTTTTGTGGCATAGGATGAAGTGTGTTTTCGGGTTCAGGTTAATGGTAATTCCGTGATATAGTGAAACTCTGCCAAAATTTCTATGGTTTTTGAAAGTTCGTGTTTTCAGAAGGGGTTTGATTCCTGTTTAGGAAACTAAATCGTGGTTGGGTCATTTCATGTACGACCCATTGTAGCCCTCTCCAACAATGCTTTAAGGTCCCTCCTAGTTTGCCCCCAGTTTTCCCTCCCCTAGGGCCTTGGTATTTTCGAACACTTTGCATAAAAGCAAGGTGCTTAGGAGGAAAGCTCTAGGTCGAACCTTTCTGTCATAATAGGCCTTTATCTTCTGCTGGTAGGAGGCTACTCTAATTTGAGCTTGTTCCCTTCGTTCCTCCAGTAAGTCCAACTCGTGTCTCAGGCTTTCTGTGTTGCTCTCTACTGTTCGTTCTGCTAGCTTGAGGTTAGGGATCTTATGATTGATTGGAATGACAGCTTCTGTCCCATACACTAAGGCAAATGGAGTTTCCCCACTGGGTTTCCTCTTGGTCGCTTTGTATGCCCCGAGCATGTTAGGGAGCTGAGACACCCATTATCCTCTTGCTAACTGATCGAGCCTCCTCCTTAGACCTTGTAATATTGTCTTGTTCGAAGCCTCTGCTTATCCGTTACCTTGAGGATACCTTGGGGTGGAAAACTTGCTCCTGATCCCATGGTCGGCACAATAGTCCTTGACCTCTTGGCAGTTGAACTAAGGGTCGTTGTCTGTTGTTCGTGGGATCCCGAACCTGCATATGACAAATTTCCAAAAGTTCTTTACCTCTGCTCCCCTTATTTTTGATAGAACTTCAACTTTGATCCACTTGAAATAGTCATCTATAGTGATAAGGAGGTACTTTTTCTGCTCACCCCCAGCTCCAGTTGGGAACTCCTCCATTATTTCAAACCCCTATTGTACGAAAGCGCGCATGGGACTAAAACCGGGTGCAGCTCTTCAGGGTGTAGGGGTGGTTGAGGGGCATGCCTCTGACAGGCCTCACAGGTACTGGCGTGCTCTATGCAATCGTTCTTCATCGTGGCCAGTAATATGCTTCAGTTAAGTATCTGAGCATAAGACTCCTACCCCCAATGTGCATGCCACATATCCCAGAGTGGAGCTCATGCATGATAGCCCTAATCTGAGTGGGGTGCACTGATAGCTGATCTGGTCCATTGAAGAACTGTCTATACAACTTCCCATCTCTAATGTTGTACCTTGCTGCCTGTCGGACGACCCTTCTTGCCTTTCTCATCCTTCTGGTAGGGTGCCCGCTTTTATGTAGTCTGCTATCTCGTCCATCCAGGAGGGGCCTAACTGTACCAGTATTACGTTCATAACTTCCTCCTCGTCCGTACTTGGGTTGGGTAAGTGCTCTACATGAATCGTTCTTCTAAGCTTGTAATCCATGTTGGAGGCTAGATTTGCCAAAGTCTCGGCGTGGGTGTTTTCAGACCTGGGGAGCTGTATGATGGAAAAATCTTCGAATTAGGTGATTAGTCCCTTTGCCAGTCTGAGGTATACTTCCATAGACGCGTGGTAAGCTGCATATTCCCCTAGCACCTGGTTTGCAATCAGTTGCGAGTCATATATCACCTTGATCTTTTTCACGTGCAGCTCTCGACCCAGCCTTAGTCCTACCAGGAGTGCCTCGTACTCAGCTCCATTGTTAGGGTTAGGGCTTGTTCCATGATCGTTCTGTCTGGCGTCTTCAGCACTAATCATTCTCCAGCACCCTTGTCCTTCAATGATCCATCTATATACAGTATCCAGTGATCCACCTCCAGCACGTCTCTTTACTCGTCTCTCTCTCTCTCTCTCTCTCTCTCTCTCTCTCTTTCTCTCTCTCTCTCTCTCTCTCTTCTCTCCTGCACCTCTAGTTCTAGCATTGCAAACTAGGCTAGGAAGTCTGCCAAAGCTTGCCCTTTCATTGTTGTTTGAGGCAAGTACTCGATATCATGTTGTGCCAACTCGATAGCTCACTTGGTCACCCTACTTAAGGAATCTGGGGTATGCAATATCGTTCTCAGTGGATACTCGATCATAATAACTATCTTGAAGGCTTGAAAGGACGATCGGAGCTTTAGTGATGACGTGACCAGGGCTAGTATCAACTTCTCCAACTTGGGGTAGCGAGTCTCTAGGTCGAGGAGAGCTTTTAGATACGTAGTATACGGGTAGCTGCCTCCTAGTATCTTCTCGAACCAGAGCTCCGCTTACTACTACATCTGAGACTGCCAAATACAAATATAGACCCCCCCTAGCACGGGCTTGCTCAGGATATGGGGGAGACAAGGTAGTGCCTAAGAGCTTGGAATGCCTTTTCACACTCCTCTGTCCATAGTTCCCCCTTGGTCTTTTTGAGTGCTTCGAAAAATGGCTTGCACTTATCGGTCGATCTGACGGGAACCTGCTTAGGGCTACCAATTTCCCGTTTAGGCTCTGGATTTCTTTAGCCATGGACAAGGGCTTCATTTGATGATCGCTGCTACCTGGTCTGGGTTAACCTCTATCCCACGTTATGTTACTAAGTATCCTAAGAACTTTCCAAAACCTACTCTAAATGTACACTTCTCAGGGTTTAACTTTATCTCATGCAGTCGTAGGAGGTCGAAGCATCCCTTTAGATCAGCCATGTAGTCCTACATGTTCCTACTCTTGACTAACATGTCATCCATGTACACCTCCATCGTATCCCCAATGAAGAGCTTAAACACCTTGTACACTAGTCTCTGGTACGTTGCTCCTGCATTCTTTAATCCAAATGGCAACACCTCATAGACATAAACTCCTTTCTCAGTCACAAATGCTATTTTTACTACATTGTCCTCTGCCATCTTGATCTGAGTGTAGCCATTATAAGCGTCCATGAAGCTGAGGAGCTCGTGACCCGCAGTGGAGTCTACTAGTTGATCGATTCTAGGTAAGAGGAAGCCATCCTTGGGGCACGCCTTATTGAGGTTTGTGAAGTTGATGCAAATCCATTCTTCTTCTAGACAAGAACCAGGTTAGAGAACCATTCAGAGTGTGGGACTTCCTTGACGAACCCTCCTGCGAGAACCTTTTCCACCTCCTGTTCGATTATCATGTTACGTTCTGCCGCAAAGGTTCTTTTCTTCTATGCTACAGGTTTCGCCTTTGGGTTCACATGAAGCTGGTGCTCGATCACTTTCCTGTCAATCCCTGGCATGTCTAGTGATTACCATGCAAACATGTCCTTGTACTCCTTTAGTAGGTCCACCAAGTTCCTGCGCTTGGCTCCGCTCAGCTTTGACTCAATCCTTACACATCGATCTGGTCGTTCTCGATCAAATGGCAGGAGCACCACGTCTTCCTCTGCCTTTCCCTTGAAAGGCAACTCTTGGTGGTCGAGCTCTATGTCTAGCCCGTCTATCGTATCTTTTCGATCCCTATCTTGTGATTACTATGCAGGCGGAGCTGGGGCGACTGTGCCCCCAGCTATGCCCAGTGTTTCCCTCTTTATGCCTTTAGTAGCTAACACCGTGCATAATCTGGCGGTAGCTCTGTCTCCTTTGATAATGATGGGGTCTTCTGGTGTTGAATAATTTAGGACCTAGTGGTAAGTTGACGCTACCCCCTTCATCTTATGGAGTCACGATCTTCCCAAGATTGCATTATGAGGGGAAGGGGCATCGACTACAGCAAACCAGGCGATTGGGTTGGTGAGGGTATCCCAGCTTGGAGGGGAATGATCCCTAGGGTCACCCTTGATCCTTCAAATCCCATGAGGGTTGTGCAGTGAACCGATCGGGCCCATCATGCCCATTCTCTCCACATCATTCTTGGATATAACGTTCACAGTAGCTTCGTTGTCAACCAAGACCCTGGCGACCATCATGTGGGCCATTCTGATGTTAACGACCAAGAAATCGTCATGGTCATCCTCCTTTTCTGGAAGGTCTGATTCCAAAAACTCAAGCAGGTTGGTTCTCGTATGAGCCTTGGGCTCGCCCCCCTCTCGGAGCCTCTTCGATTCATGCTCCTTCTCCTTGAGGGTTGCCCCCAGCTCTCTTGCCTAAACTATGATACAATTCTAGCTGGGGATGGTAGTGTCCTTGGGGTACTCAGGGGCCTGAAGGATACAGTTTAGCATAAGGTACTTCTCCTCTTGGGCCTTAGGTGGTGGTGGTAAGGTTTCGTTGTTCCTCTGACGCTTACAATGTTGCAGCTTCAACGAATCTTCAAGCTTTTTTCTGTATTCCTCTGTCAAGTATTCCCAGCAGTACCCCTGGTCCACTAGATTAGCGAAGTGCCGCTTGAGAGTTCCACAATTGACCGTTTTGTGCCCGTTGACCTTATGGTAATCACAGAAGTCCTTAGAGTCGTTCTTGCTGGTCACCGGAGGTGGCTTTTTGAACCATGGCTTGTTCTTGATGTGGTGGAGTATAGTTGAGATTCAGATCGTCGTGGGAGGAACAAACAACTTTCCCCCTTGGCCGGCTGCCTAGTGCTCTGAGGCCTTTCTCTTATTGTCGTAGTTGTTCCTTCCCTAGTTTGCGTTGCCACCGGTTTCTCCTCGTGCTGGTTCCACCCTCAGATGTCTTCTCTACTGGGGAGTCTCTGTTGCTATAGATCCTCATGTCCTCTACCCGGGCGTAGTCCAGGGCCTCAGGGTAGGCAATGGACAAGTCCTTGGTCTTCTTTCTGATCAATTTACTAGCCAGTTCCGAGTCCATGTCCAACCCATTGATGAACGTTGTGGCTGCTACAGTATCGTCCTTGCAGTCAACTGTCGCGTACTCCTTCCTGAACCTTGTGATCCAGTCTCTCAGGCCCTCTCCTCGTTTCATCTTGAGGGACGTGAGATAGGTCACATCCATTGTTCCTTCAGCGTTGCTCTCATATATTTTAAAGAAAGCCACTCTCAAACTTCTCCAATCCTCGATCGAACCTGGGGGGGAGCATTTCGTACAACTGTAGGGCGTATGCAACCGTATCTCTCCTTGACTCGTATTGTCGTCCGACCCGACTTCGAACCCGCCAAAAAACGCCACCGTTGTCGGCGTTGTTGGTATGGTTTTGAAGCTCTCTCTTCCTTCTTTCAATTTATGTATATGTTGTTGGTTTTTTGGTTGGTTTAGGATGCGAATCACGTCGGTTTACCCGTCGATTTTTGGGTTTAACTAACGGTGGTGCTTCGGCCACTCTCCATCAAGGTGGTGGGGTGGAAAAGACCAGGCTTCCTCTCAGGAGTCGAATCCTTAAGGTTTGGGGTACCGAGGAGCAGCGACGGCGTCGAAATCAATCGAAATTTTTTTTCGACAATTATCGGGCTGAAATTTCGGCCAAACTGCGACGATCTAACTTGTGGGCTAGTTAGGAATGTTGCTCGCCTTGTTAAGATATTTCCAACCGTGGGTCGAACACTCCCATCAGAGTTGTACGGCAGGGGTGCACGTATGACTCACACGCTGCCGCGTGTTGAGCTACGCGCTGTTGTCTACGGCGAGGCCCCGACGAGGCAAAAATCCAAAATTAACCGGGGGTTTTCGGGATAGTTTCTGAGTTGATTTTCGCACATTTTATCGAATTCTAGTATTAAATGAATCTATTATTTATTTAGGAGACCGTGATCATGATTTTGGTGAGGAGACTTCCGCCGGACCACGGAGCTAGCTTTGTACTGTGAGTGGACACTTTATTTTCACTATTATTTTGTGAGTCTATAGTTATGCATTTTACAGTTATGCACTTTTCAGTTGTGTATTATTATAGTTATGCATTAGCTTGGAGGCATACAACATATTGTTTTACACAGAGCATAGTCACAGTTGTTGCATCAATGCACTGCTTCTCGGCTGATCCCTGAGACGCTTCGAGAAGGTTAGGGACCTGACCCAAGGATTTATAGAGCACCCAGGAGGGCTAGGAACCTGACTTTGACAGTATTAAGACTTGAGGTCGGATGACTCGAGTGTAGCCTCCACATATTTTATAGTACCCAGGAGTACCTAGATGATCATATTTTAGACTCGCGTCATTTTTATGTGCATTTATACTGAAAGACATATTATTTATAGTTTTCAGTTTTATTATTTTCGTCCACTCACTCTAACAGTTTTATTATTTTATATGCCTTTTGAAAGGACCCAACCCCGATTTAGTTGCCTAAACCGGAATCAAACCCCTTGTGAAAACGTGAACCAACAAAAATCATTAAAATTTTGGCAGAGTAATGCTACTAACGCGGAATTGCCATTACCTGCACCCGAAAAATAACATTTCATCCTATGCCACAAAAGCCAAACCGTGGGCACCAATCCCATCCGGATTTCTCAATATCATATCATTAACAATAAACAGTAAACATAACTGTAATATATAGTATATCCGAGAAAAACCGTATAAAACATGTATTAGAATGTATCAGAGCGACCTCTAGTGTAAATATATACAATATATACATCAGTAGGCGAAACAAGAAACCTACTGGAAAACACAGGTGGCTCGAACAACTAGCCTCCAACCACGACGTGAAACTCCAGAACCTGAACTGCAAACTGGGCACGGAAACCGAAAAGCCCAGGGGAAAGACATGAAAACTGTTAGAGTGAGTGGACGAAAATAAATGTCTTTCGCTAGCTGATATATGTTAAAATAACATATGTGAGTCCAGATGAATAAATATAATAAAGTACACGAGGTAAACTCATACTCCTCCAGCGTACTGAGCATGCATGTAAAAAAATCCCACGGGGTCGCTCATGGACACATCCGTGCTAGTACAGTCCGAATCACGAGATCCCAGACCCACACGTGATTCTAGCCAGAAAGGCCTCAGGTCAGAGGTCCCCCCCCCCCCCCCGGTAAAGGCCTCGGGTCAGGGGTCACAGCCTCCCCCGGTAAACATCCTCGGGGATCAGCCGGGATGCAAGTGTATCGATACAACAACATATACTAAGACTGTACTCTGTGTAAACCAAATCATAAATAGTTCGATGCAAATGTTTAATGCAATAAATAAATGCATATACGTAATATATACTGGTATAGGCATAATCGTATAACACATGCTCATATAAAACATAATCTCGTATGCATGCTCATGCTCGTAAAACGTGTATAAAGACTCGCGATTATCAGTGAAAAGAAATTGTCCACTCACAGGTGAGCAAAACGCGCACTTGCGCTAATCTCGTGGCCCGGCGGAAGATCCCTCGCCCGAAGCACGATCTCGATCCCCTGAATAATCATAAAATATATCTGATCAAAATCATAGCTCATAACATTGAACTACACCTCGGAAACCAACCGTTCCCAGAAATACATTATGCGGTACAAAATAATCGACGATATTTTCAAAAATCTCCACATAAATCCTCGACTATAAATCTGTCACCCGAATCACCTCGAAAACCTCACGACTGCGTTCGGAGCCTGAAAACGGGTCAAAAACACATAAAATTCTCGAAAAAACCGGACCTCGCCGGACCACCGCCAGTGGCGGCGGCGCGGTGGTGACGACATCCAATCACGGTCAAATTTTCCAGAAATGCTCTCCTCCCTAAGCCCTACAACTTCTCTCAAAGGACCAACTCCATAAAACCACCACAGTGGCCGGAATAAGCCTCGAAAATCACGGAATCCATGGATTCCGGTGACTTTCCGGCGAGCTCCGAAACGGCAACCAATTGAAAATTCCTTCTACCCAAAGCATCTAGAGCTTGAGGGGAAGCTTTCCCCCCAAAGACCCAACCACAATAGTGGCTGGAACACCTAACCCGAATCTGGCAAAAATCTCATTTTTCTCTAAGCTTGTTCTACCTCAAATCATGATCAATTCAAGTAAAATCAAGTTCCAATCTATAGGAAATGAAGAGAGGAAGCTAACCATACCAATTTCAAGGTCTAAAATGGCCGAAAAATCAGAACCCGATGGTGGCAGTTCGGCACAGCGGCGGTGGAGCTCGGTCAACGGTCAACCCAAGATCAAACGACGGTCAAACTTCCCGAATAGTGATTTTCGACAATTTTCGACAATTTTCGATATTTATACTCGTGCCTCGGGACGACCGACGGTCCAAAACGGATAACCATTACGATTCGGATAAACTCGATACGAACGGATAAACTCGTCGATAAACCGAAAGTTCAAATAATCATATTATATTCCTCGGTTATCGAAAAAATCATCCGGAACCGCCCACGAGTTCAAAATCACGTACACTACAACTCTCGAGAAGAGAATCAACTTAAATTCTCGGCCGATAGTTAAGTCGCGAACTAAACCGGCAAATCACATAAATAACGATGAACCGCGATTACGCGCTAACACGTGAATCATACCGATTACACTACGGATTCTGGTTCGGGTCGTCACACCTTTCCCTGGGCTTTTCGGTTTCCTCTGCCCAGTTTACAGTTTGTATCATGTGATTGCATGTCAACGACGGAGGCATAGAGTTCGTGTCACTGTACTCATCTAGTAGGTTCCTAGCTTAACCTGCTAGTCCTGTGTAATAAATAAATTAGAAGTCGCTCTGAATACTATATATAGTTTACTTTCATTGTGTTGTATTTTCCATTCAGTCTTCAGATTTCTTATCACTTTCTGTAAAAGTTTATATTTCTAGTAGATTTAGTAATTGACTGATTTGAGAAATCGGTTGGGATTTGGTGCCCAAGGTTTATTTTTGTGGACATTTAGAAGTGTGTTTTCCTTGCAGGTTTTTGGGTTTCTTGCTTTTAGAAGAAACTCTGACAAATTTTTTATAGATTCGGTTGTCGTTAGGGCTTAATTCTGGTTTAGGCAACTAAATCGGGATCGAGTCCTTTCAATGCTCATAAGGGCCGCGACTTTAGTGGTTTCCACATTCGTTGCTTCCTCTTGTTGGTTGTCCTGCAAGGCTGTCGGGGATTTCCGGTCCGTTTGTACGGGTAGATCTGGTGTGACCAGCTCTTGCTTCTTCAGAAGCTCTACCAGGTTCAGCAAAGTAGCCTGAACAACAGCCATAGTGCCCACCAGCTTGTTCGTGCTCATGGAGGCCCCATCCGTAGATTGTTGTACCGCAGCCATATCGATAATCAGATTTGTGTATCATTCCTCGTCCGAAAGGTTTTGTGGTAAAACCTGATACAAGAGGGTGCTCCCATGTTTCGACGCCTCGGTGTTGAGGGTGATCTAGCTGTCTCCCACAAGCGGGGTTGTGTCCTTTTCATGTTGGTTGTTCATGTTTGTATTGTCTTCCATGTCTTTCCATTCACGAGAGTTAGCATAGGGTTCTGCTCTCAATGAAAGCACTAATTTGTGAGAGCAGGTTTGTCTCCCTCTAGCTTGAACCTCCGCAAACCTGTAAAATCGATCAGAGCACGGTGTGGCACCGTGCTTAAACCCTCCGAACCTTAAGTCAGGACTTATCCTAAGAATTATAATGATTAGGGCAGAGTTACGTTACCTGAGACAATGTGGTCGACCTATATATAGAGATCATGTTAAGTCTAACAAGGGCGAAGCCATGAATTAATGTGAGGGGGGGGGGGGGGGGCGAAGAAACTTTTTCCCCGCAAAAGATTGAAAAGGAAAAAAATCTGAAAAAAAGGGATCTTTTTTGCTGGTTTAAAGGATCGAACTTGGATCTTTGATATGTATAACAACCACATTACCACCAAACCAAGCTGCTATAGCTTAATATATTGGCAACTTTTACAAAAGTCAGGGGGACTTAAGCCCCTGTTAGCCCCTATGTGGCTCCGCCACTGGGTCTAAGCATAGTCTTATCGAATCAGACTACTTTCTTTTAGGAAATGAGGTACTCATTAAAGAATTGATCTCTATATCCAAGGCCAATCAAATCTTATGATTGCTACAAACCCTTTGACATAATCCCATCTGATACACTTTAAATCTGAACTTATTCCTCTCAGATTCTGTCAATCCCCCGATGCCCGATCGTATAATCCCTCGTGGTCAGATTGTCCAGCCTCCCTGAGATCCGATATTACCCTGGGATTGTTATGCCACCGAACAATCTAGAAACCTCTACAAAGTCCCAGATGCTTCCAAAAACCTCGCGATAATTCATTCTCTAATTGGAGCCTTAATCGTTCAAGCCAAGGCTCATTTCTGGCCTCATTGGACCTCATCTAGAATTGGATTGCCCAAACTCGTCTTCCTCTAGCTTAGGTGGCCAAAACCGACTCCCACAATTATGATACAGTATTTAGAGATTATAAAGGTTGTTTTATGGGTGTTTTTGTTGATAACCTAGAGATTCCAAGTTCAGTGACAACGAAGATTTTGGCAATCATTAAGACTTATGATATGTTCTACCTTTGTTTTGCCCAAAATAAAATCACATTATACAACTGCATAGTCGGTCTGACTAGTCAGAGCATCGATTTAGAAGATCGATCAGACCTATACACAATTATCTTCACGGGTTGGTAGGTCTCTCTAGCTACTAATAATGCATTTTCCGGTACTCAAATTCTCTGACTTGATAATCCATTGAAATCGTTAGTAATAAAACTGTTGTGTAATACATCCATGTCATGGGCCTCTAATTGGGCCTTTGGATCCTGTCCCATATTGGGCTTTACACTCTTGGTCAACACACATACATTAGTTCAAAATCAGCCTAGCTAATCTGAGCCGTTCAATCGAACACTGAAAACCCATTCTCAGTCGTCCCCATAAATAAATAGCTTCTATGATTAGCTAGGGTTTTCCTCTTGCTTGCAGCTGTCTAAAGTTTCAAGCTTTCAGTCTCTCCGAGCCTCCACTCCTCAGTTCAGGTCTTCAGGTAAAAATCATCTCCCCCATTTTAGTATTCTTAGCTCAAGCTCTTAACAATCTCTACCGCCAGTTCTGTTTTTTATCTTTAAATTTTGTACTTTTAAAAATTCATCTATGACTATGAAGCTTGTTTATACTGTCTGGAATTTAGTCCAGTCCATCAAATGAAATCTCATTCGTACTACCCTAGTCGAAAAGCTGTGAGATTTATATATACTTCTTCTGAGAGTTTAGCTATCTCATTGTGTTATTCATATCGATTGATGTATACATTTGATAATATATTGAGCTTTTTAATTCCATGACATTGGTCTTTTGGTGTGAGTTTCTTCTGTGTTTGATGTGTGATTCGGCATGACTACTTATATGTTTAATTATTCAGTGGTCAGATTTTTTTCCACCATGTACACTGCAAGGAAGAAGATCCACAAGGATAAGGATGCCGAACCTACGGAGTTTGAGGAGACTGTTGCCCAAGTAAAGCTCTTAAATTTTTTTATTGGAAAATTGAATGATTGAACTATTGGTGAACAATGCTTTTACTTATGAGTTGTCGTGTTGTGGATGTAGGCAATCTTTGATTTGGAGAACACAAACCAGGAGCTGAAGAGTGACTTGAAGGACTTGTACATTAACTCTGCAGCGTAAGAATTGTTCATTGGTGTCATTCTAATGTAAACTGTTGTGTTCTGTACGACAAATTATTTTCCTATCTGATTGCAGTTTAGTTGATGTTACTGGAGGTCGCAAAGCTGTTGTTATCCATGTTCCATACAGATTGAGGAAGGCTTACCGCAAGATCCATGTGAGGCTTGTGAGGGAGCTTGAGAAGAAGTTCAGTGGAAAGGTGATTACTGGTTTCATCTTTAGGTTTCTTAAAAAATGAAGGATATTATGAATTCTGTGTTTTCTGCATCATATAGGGATTACATCTTGTACCTTCCAGTTAGACTTTGTTCATTTGCTTACATGTGCTTGTATAGGTTCTATTTCTATTACTTTTGTCACCTGTAATTGATAACCTGTAATCATAAATGTTTTACTATGTGATGTTTATTCGGTTTTTGGATATCATGTGGCAGGATGTGATTGTGATTGCCACCCGTAGGATTGTGAGGCCGCCAAAGAAAGGCTCTGCAGCTCAACGTCCCCGCACTCGTACCCTTACAGCTGTTCATGAGGCAGTATTGGAGGATGTTGTTTTGCCAGCTGAGATTGTTGGGAAGCGGATCAGATATCGTCTTGATGGTTCCAAGATAATGAAGGTATTCTGTTCTATCCTAGCAAATCACATGCTTTTAGCATTTGGTGCCGATACTCTTTAATAGCTGAACTCCATACTGAATATAAATATTGTTTTGGTTCCCCTGTTACAAATGAGAGTCTATGTAAGAGCAAGTATTGCCTTTCTTTGTATGTGTGGTTTGATATTTGTCTTCATTGCTATTTTATGTTGAGCAGGTGTTCCTTGACCCAAAGGAGCGTAACAATACCGAGTACAAGCTTGAGAGCTTTTCTGCAGTTTACCGAAAGCTTTCAGGGAAGGATGTTGTCTTTGAGTACCCCATTACCGAGGCATAGAAGTATTGTGAGTTTGCATGTCCTAAGTACTGTTACACCATTTTCATTGTCTGAACAACTTGTGTTTTGGCAGACAGACATTAGAATTTTGATGTCGAGGGCCTTGAATACCTTTTAATGAATTTTGTTCTTTTCAATGCTAGCCTGTTAAACTTGGATATCATATGGTTGGTTTGATGTAGGTGTATTATGCTTTGATTATGAGAATGAATGAGTCTTTAAAGAGTTGATCTATAGTTAATGATAGGTATTGTTGGTTACTGTTTTTATTAACTTTTAAGATAACAGTTTTGCAACATGGTATATGGTCTGCAACAGGGTTAGAACCAAAAGGATGAAGGTTGCAACCAAAGAAGTTACTTTCCAAGTGTTTGACAAGTAATCGCGCTGTAGTCTCTTTAGCCACTTGTTCCACCTGTCCTTGTAATATTTATTTACTTCATCGCATAAGTAGAACTTTTGGAACATGATGCCATTCTGAATCTTGTTGAAGAACTGAGAAGTACCTTCATTGCTCAACCAGAATGCAATTTTGCTTGAAGCAATGACGCTGGCCATCACGAAAGCATAAGATGTTACTTTATGTGAAGCTGGCCAAACATGATAGTGAGCTGAAGAAGCCGAGGACGAGTTTGGTGAGACAAGGATATGGCAAGTTGTCTACGGTGAGGCTATGTAACAGCCCAAGAACAAACCAAGGCAGTTGATTCTCAAGTAGCAAGACGTCATGACATAGATATGTGAACATGCAGTCCATCTGGAATATGGGATTACCATCTTTCGGAAATAGATACGAAATCTCCTAACATACATAAAGCTTCCGAAATAGTTCTACTAGGAAACAACCATCAAGTATCATAATCTCCATGAAGCCATTAATTACGACTAAGATGATCGATGTAGTGGTTGTGCGTAGTAATCTCGGCCTTGTTGCCCTCAAAGTTATTACTAATGCCATTGATCATACATTCCAAGTCTATATATTCATGCCATTGTTTCACATGGACGTTCCATGCATGGATTGAAGGTGAAATGGCCCGATTGAGATATTGTCAGGTTCGTATGCATGCATTTGGTTTTTGTCTTGGCAGAACCTCTGGAACTCTGAAGATGGATGCAGCTCCTACCGTACCAGACATAGGTGAATTGCGACGAAGCTTTGTCGTCATTGTGTTTGCAATTTCTGAACAGTGCCTGGTCTGCAATCATGAAAAGGTTTTCTAATACTAATTTGTATACAATTTTTCATGACTGAACGAACGATCAAACCCGAGATGCTAGAATAAGTAGTACATATATATAATCCAGGTTCACTTTTGTAGAGGTTTTCCATTTTGTTAGTACTCGATCGTAGGTGAACAACTAAACATTGACTATCTGGGGTGGGGAGTATCTGAAGTGCCTCCATGGAAACGAAACCAACTACTCGAAGACAAAAGTACATCTAGCTAGCACTGCCACACAAATAATTGGTAGTTTTGAATATTCTCTTTCTGGAAAATGGAAAGAAATGAGCGAGAATCGACTTCTGAATCTAAAAGTTAGTGAAGCATCTCGATCATATGATGATGAGATTGAGGACTAGTACGTTGAATACAAAAATTCTAACCAGCACGATTTGAAAAACAAATTGCAGAAAAAACTATATATAAGAAAAGGAATTGTGTCTTGTAAGCATGCTGATCGAAAGGTCTGAAGTACACTGAAGATTTATGGATCCAAGTAGATTATCTCTGCACGCAGCTGCCGAGGCACACTTGAATCGAACTATTTTTTTTTCAGAATTTCAGAAAAATCCTTCGATTCCTTCTTTGCAGTAGTAGGTTTGACAGTCATCGATCGACTTATTAAGCATTGGCGAACATATATAAAAGCAAAAATCTGATCAAATCTAATTCAGCTGTGCCACCTGAGATGCAAGTTAATTAGGGGAATTGATCGCGATCACTCTGATGGTCGATCATCAAACCACCATTTCTCTTTTATCATTTGCGTCTAATGCATGTGAAGGCCTACATGCAGATCAAAGGTCTTTGAGCTTCTTATAAAGTAGCTAGCTATACATATGTTATATGTAAAGACCAATGGATTCCAAGGTCCAAATTTCAATATTTTCTCCCATTTTCGATTCGTGATTTCAAATTTGAGACCGCTCATTCTATAGATTATTGGTTGAAAATCAACTCTACAAAAAATGAATCAAAATGGAAATCATTTAAGTATCCGATCTTGCAAAACAAATGAACTGTTGTTATTTTAATGCTGAAATTCACCATAATCGTTCATTTATTTGACAAGATCGGATACCCAAATAATCTCCTTTTTGATTCATTTTTTGTAGAGTTGATCTTCATCCAATAATCTATAGAATTGGTGGTCTCAAATTTGAAATCACAATCCAAAAAGTGAGAGAAATAAGAGCAATTTAGATCTTGGTGTTCAAACGAGTTTGGACCCAATTAATTTCCAAGACGAATATCGATATGTGTTCTACAATACGTAGAGTTTGACTACTTTTTGACAAGTTTAAATCCAACAAAGTATATCTATATATATAATAAAACTAAGGGAAATCAAATATATTGATGAAAATGAATTTGAGGTTGAGACATGGTGTTGGAAGCTCACTTGGGATGGAACCAATAGATAGACACTGTAGAAGGAATGAACCAAAACACATGAAGCTGATTGAGTATATATGCGCATACGTACTTTAAAATGATCAAATGAAAGGTGTTTTGAGATGGTCGTCCGCAAATTCTAGAGCGTTTTGAAACCTAGGTCTTCTAGGTTTGGTTTTGGCCATTCGCCAATGTGCCTTGCGTCAGAGAGCGGTGCCCTTTCTCTTGGCCGTTCATCGTCGTGCCCCACAATGACGATCGGCGCTTGTGTTTATTGATACCCAAAAAAATTACAGACCCAATACGCGACAAGTTCAAACTGAAGAAAAGTTGCCCATCTACTATAGTAATACAAAAGACGAAACATGCCGCTCTTAATTACATTTCGACCGAGCAACCACATTCTTAGCGCCGTACTCATGCACTATTTGGGGCTTGCAATCATGGGTATAGTGTGAAAAGTAACGGAAACACACACGCGTGTTGTTGAATTAAACGATGGATAATTTCGGTCTTGGCCCGAAATTCATGCCCAGTAGTTTAATTCAAAGACTAATGGTGATTTGGAAATCTGGTTGTTTCTAAACGCAAAAGAAAAAGACCCAATCCATTTTAGAAAAGCCCATTTTAAGAAACCTAGTTGGTGTAGTCTAGCCCAAAAGACCAATTAAACCATCTAGTTACAACTCGCACTACAAGAAAATTGCACCTAGACCACGGACCATTTCCGTCGTCTAGGTGCAGTTTTCCGTCGTCCAAGGTCCGTGCTCCAAGTGCTGTCGTCCAAGCACCTGGACGACGGAGATTTAGTGATCCGTCATCCAAGTTCACTTGGACCGCGGACATTATCCGTGGCCCAGGAAGACACCTGGACGACGGAAAATCTAATTCTCCGTCGTCCAGGTGTCTACCTGGGCCACGGACATTTCTCGTTTATCCGTGGCCCAGGTGTTCACCTGGACGACGGAGAATTAGATTTTCCGTCGTCCAGGTGAACACCTGGGCCACGGAGAACGACAGGGTTTAGGGTTTAGGGGTTAGGGGTTTAGGGTTTGTGCACCTGGACGACGGAGAACATAATCTCCGTCGTCCAAGTGAATATTTAATTTAAAAAAAAATTGAAATTAAATATTATTAATTTAATTTATTATTAATTTAATTTAAATAATGAAAAATGCTAAAATTAATTAAATAAACTAATTTTTGAATATTACTTAATTATTAAATAATTAAATTAAATTAATTTGTACATACATGAATAATCGAAAAAACCCATAAATTAAAAATTAAAATATTGTTCGGAATGCGGAAAGAAACGAGATAATAAAATACTAGCTAGCTAATACACTGGAGGAGCAGATGTGCCGCCGAGTCCTCCGCCTCCAGCCGGGTCGTTGTCGTCGGGGTGTGGGTTCGGAGGAGGTTGACATACTTCTCGATTTTGTTGCATGAGGGCGATGAGTTGGGCTATTTGTGCTTGTTGTTCGTCAAGTCTTTGCCTCATTGACTCATTCTCCTCTCGTGCCAGTCGAGCCTCTTGAATGGCTGCTTCGACGGTCGCAGCCTGACTCCTTCTCCGCTGCCCCGAACCTCCCGTAGATGATGAGCCGGAGGTCGTCGACAAATCTCGTACCACCCTAGGCCCAAAGTGCCTAACCTCCTTGTCAGCTCTACGACCGTAGACCTCATCCGCGATTGCAATTTGGCTCTCTAAGGATAGAGGAGGCAGGTCTTCCGGCGGCACATCTGGGAACGCAAGCTGAGTGTTAGCCAACTCTTCATGCGCACGCTCTATCGCCCTTGCCTACAAAAGAATAATTAATTTATTATAATGAAATCATATTTAAATAATAATTACTATAATTAAAAGCACATATATATATCACTTACGCCGCATTGACTCGCTTCATTATCGAGCCCTGGTGTTACGTACGCGCTTACGCTTGCATCAAGATAAGGGTGTTTGGAGCCCTTATCCTTGTGCTCCTTGGCTATTTGAATGAACTGCTTGGCGCCGGTAGTATGGTGTTTCTCCTTCTTCCCCCGGTTGGCTTTGTTGACACCGGAGAATTTCTGTTACACAACATAATTAAATCATTAAAAAATGAATAACTACAATTTAAATAATTCAATTATCTTAATTGAAATAAAAAAAATAAATTAATACCTTAAATTGTTCATCGGCAAAGTGGTTACACAACCACTCCCACTCATCTTCTCTCTCCCCTTGCAGCTCTACCGGGGGAGGCACGGGACCGACATCTTTGAAGTACTTATGGAGCTTGTACTTCCAATCTTTGTAGATGGAGTTGGCGGTTTGGTTGATATGCCTCAACATAGCCGGTGTCGGATCCACGTCAAATTGTTCCTATCAAAAATAAATAGAAAATTATAATCGTATATATTATGAAATTTTAGGCCGAGATTAACAATATTATATAATAACTAAATTGGACGTATTACGTACCGAAAGATCTTTGAAGACTTTCGCCTTCTCATGATCCGGCGCCTCCTTCCAAGTAGGGGCAGTGATACGAACCCGGTTACGGATGATTGACCCTATCCCATGCGCCGAGAGACTTGCTAGCTGAGCTGTGGGAGGGCCACCGGTGAATTCGTCGTACGGCAAGTCGATCTTTTTACCGGTCGCCTTGCAAATACGCTCCGCTTTGCCCCCTTTAACGAGACCCCGAGTCCTTTTCAGTTCCGGGTCAGTGGGGGCCCTCCTTTGCCTACGGCGGGCGCTGTACATGATTGATTCGACGGTCGAGGACGCCTGAGTACTTCCCGTTGAATGGGTACCGGGCGTCGGAGATTGGAAGGGGTCGACGTCATCACCGCTCGAGATGAATAGGGGAGCGGGAATTTCCCCAGAGGGCGCTACGGACGGACCAGATGATCCGTCCGGATTGAGAGCGTCGTTGCCCTCCTGTTGAACCCAACCGACTTGGGCCGCCAACATTCGGAGCATCTCATCTTCTGCCTCCTGTTGGGCTTTCTTCTTGCCGGATGTGGTCTTTGGCGGAGCCATTTAAACCTAAGAGTACGGTGTTAAAATACCTACTTACCATAATAATTACAACTTAAAAATTTACGCTAATTAATTAAGTACGTTTAAGATTTAAATAGAGTACACTAGCTTGGCATTTTCGGTCGTTCAATGGACGTGCGACCCGCGCGATAAAGTGTAAATTTTCAATTAATCAGCCTTGGTTAAATCGAAAAACATGGTCAGTTAGGGATAGAGATAACGCGAGAGGCAGGACTAATTTCGACAAAAGTCTTTCTTAGTCCAAATCCTGTCACCAGTCATAACCCGTTTCTAGACACCATGTCCGACATTCGGCCAATTTTTCAAAAATTTACACTCCCTCAAGTCCTTTGCAAACTCCGCCCTCAACCTCGTGTCCATAACTTCACTTAGGTTATGGTGTGCGGTGATGAAATCCACACATCACGAGGGGTTAAGGAGATAAGCAAGGAAAAGAGGCGCCATCTATTCCAAAGAGTGCGACTTAATTACACCAAGCCTATGTACTAAATTTAAATCGGACACGTACTACTAATTAATTTACTAAAAAATACACGTAATTACATGCAATAATTTATTTTCCATTTAGCATGCAATAATTAACCATTTAATTAATTAATAACAATAATTATTTATTTAATTAATTAATAACAATAATTAATCATTTATTTAATTAATAACAATAAATTTACAATTATTCATTTAATTAGTATTAAATAACAATAATTATGATTTAATTAATTAATAACAACAATTAATCATTTATTAAATATTTAAAACTAATTACTAAATTAATTTCTACTAATTAATTATATTTAGAATTTAATTAATTAATTAAATGAAAATTATTTAAATAAGGGAAAAACAGAAATTTACCGAATCGGAGTTTTCGGGAATATCGCTGGAGTTGTGTCGTCGGAGAGGAGGATCGAACCACGCCGGAGTTGTGTTGTCGGAGCGTCGTCGCCGGAGGAGAATCGCCGGAATTTGAGAGAGAGAGAGAGAGGAGAGGAGAGATAGGATTGTAAGGGATGAGGAAAAGAAGATGAGCCGTACTCTATTTATAGAGTTTCACTTAGACGACGGAGCACTATTCTCCGTCGTCTAAGTTCACTTGGACGACGGAAACAGTGTTCTCCGTCTTCCAGGTGGCGGTTTCAAAATTTTGAAACGGCGCGTAATTAAGGGGCGGGACGTTTTGAACCGCCATGAATTTGGACTTAGACGACGGAGAATGGATTCTCCGTCGTCTAAGTGAAAATTCAAGCGGTCCCAAAAACGGAAGCGGTAAATTGAACCGCCATAAAAATTGGACTTGGACGACGGAGATGGTCAGTCTCCGTCGTCCAAGTGAAAATTACATGAAAAAAAATAAACAAAAATAAATATGAACCGCCATGATTTTTGAACCTGGACGACGGAGATGGTCATTCTCCGTCGTTCAGATGAACACCTGGACGACGGAAAATGACCATCTCCGTCGTCCAGGTTCAAATTACGTAAAAAAAAATTTTAAAAATAATTCGCTAGGAATTTAGCGATCTGTCATTCGAGTGAAATAGTCGTACAATATCGATGAACGCATCGTATATATGAACAGTTAAATTTGAACCGCCGATTAATTTTACGTATTGAAACATGTTAAGTATCGACTAATCTTTACGACTTAAGTGTTCATGAGTAGACGCTCATTTGCAGCAGAGTATTAACGAAATTGAATTTGGACAAAACAGCCGTTGGATATGTTCATCGTAACATAATATATAATTGTCTTCAAAGGACCATAAAATAATAAGTTCGGGAAGGGTTTGATCGGCACAGTCAACCGCAAAACCGATAATTTCACAAACCGGAAACGTGGATACAAGGCATTTCGCAACTCCGATTTTCGAACCGTCGAAGCTCACACACCAAGAATTGTTTACTCTAAAGTCTTGATGAAAAGACTTTGCATTGGAAGAAGGTCTAGATGGTCGTTGTCTTAGAAAAAATTACGATATCTGCACCTGGACGACGGAAATGAGCGTTTCCGTCGTTCAGGTAATCACCTGGACCACGGATATCTAGTTATCCGTCGTCTAGGTGATAACCTGGACGACGGATAATGACGTTCTCCGTCGTCCAGGTGCATAGACCCTGAATTCAGGGGTTAGGGCCTTACTGTTTAGGGTTTAGGGTTTGTGAACTTGGACGACGGAGAATGACCATATCCGTCGTCCTAGTGTGTACCTGGACGACGGATAATGACCATATTCCGTCGTCCAAGTTCTAAACCCCGAATTCAGGGGTTAGGGCCTTAGGGTTTACGGTTTAGGTCGTCCCCGGTCATTTGTGTGTCCGTTCAATTTTTCTGATTCAAAAATATAATTAAAAAATTGATCGATCGATCCGATCTGCTAGATTTAGGGTCCAGGATTTAGGGTTTTATATGAGATTGAGATTTGGCGTGGCGCCAAAGGTGAAAATTACAATAATTACAATAATTAATTACCAATTAATCTCCCTCGTCGTATGACCGTACTCTTCGTCATAATCATCATCGTCCTCATCCCCGTTAGAGGACGGCTCATCCTCGTCATCGTACTCAACATCGTCCGACGAATAACCTGAGTCCTCGTCCGCGTCCTCTTCCTGCTCGTCTTCTTCATCTACCTCATCGATAATCTCATCTTCAGTTAGATCTGTACAACCATCAGGCATGGGTAACCGTTCACTATCTTGAACCAGGTCCATTATATCGGAGCGGACCATAGAAATATTAGGCTCTTGATAGGCAGGAATGTCTCTTTCTGGTTCAGTAGCATCTTCAGTCGTCGCCGGTGTCCCTTCAATTGTCTCTGTATTCCATATTCCTCGGTGAGAGATATGGTTCACTATTTTCCACCCTTCACCGGCTTTCGAATCGTCGAGATAGAACACCTGCCGAACTAAGGTGGCGAGAGCAAAAGGCTCATCCTCATACCAGCTAGAGTTTGTATCGACTGATAATAGTCCCAGGTCTTCCTTTGTACGCTTGAACCATCTGCACTTGAATAAGAAAACGTTGACATCATTCCCGTAACATAGTTGAACCACGTATACAATAGCCCCGTAATATAGATCATTGTCTTTCCCAACCGCTACCCCACTTTTTTGTGTTCTTCTTCCTTCGTCTCGGGCCAATGAATGGAACTTTACACCGTTCACAAAACATCCGGGATAAATATAGTGTTTAACCGGCTTCCCTGCTAGCAAGTGCTTTGGCCATGACCACCACCCTCCGTGGTTATCAGATTTTTGCAGATCAATCATCTGCGAAAATGGGCAAATTAATATAAGGGTTTACTTTCTACAAACATGAGCGATATGTATTTAAATAATTAATACCGAGTCGTACGTACGTACCCATTGGAAGAAATAATCAGGAAACTTCTTCTTAACCATTTTCTCAATCCACGCCGAACTCTTGTTTTGGTTTAACGCCTGAAGCCTCTCCCTGTATGACAACATGTACGGCTCAACTTCGTCACAGTCTCGCAACACTACCCAATGTGCCTCAATAAGTTCTTCCCGTGTTAACGATTCATTTAATACTCCTCTAAACGGTAGGACGACATTGGTGACGACAGAAAGATTGATGCGGGCACTGCGATCGGAGGCAGTGGGAGGGGGTGGATCTTTGAGGTACCTGTTGCAGTAAGTAACACACTCATGCATTAGGTATGTCTCTGCTATGGAGCCATCCGGGGCCGACCTGTTTTTGACGAATGACTTGTACTGTCCAAGCTGTCTACAAAATCAAACGTACACATTACATAAGTACATATAGCTAGCTAGCTAGTATATATATAATCTCCAGTGGAACAAATTAATTAATTAGTTATACGTACCTTTCTTGAGGATACATCCAAGTGTACTGGATCGGACCAGAAATAAGCACCTGCTCGGGCAGGTGGATCATTAGGTGAATCATGATGTCAAAGAAAGCAGGGGGGGAAATCCTCTCTATTTTGCAAATGATGTGCACAATTTGTTGTTGCAATTCCACCACATCTGACTTCTTTAATTCTCTGGCGCATAACCTCTGCCACCACATGCACAATGCCACTATTGGTTCTACGACATCCCGAGGCAAGTATGGTCGAATTACCATTGGAATCAGACGTTGCAGCATAACGTGATAGTCATGTGTCTTTAGACCAACAAACTTGTGTTGCACCTCGTCCACTGCTCCAGTTATAGTAGCTGCATACGTAGCCGGATAACGAACGCCCTTAAACTAGTGAAATACAGAACGTCTAAGCGTTGGCTTCACTGTGTATGGTGCATCTGGCATCTTGTTGTACACTCATTTCCTATCCCTCCTCAACCACAAGGGACGACGTAGATTCATTGATTCCAAATCTTTGCGCGCTTTGGGAGTATCTTTAGTCTTGAACTTAATACCGAGAATTGTTCCCACCACGCTGTCGCACACATTCTTTTCTATGTGCATCGCATCCAAGTTGTTCCTCAGCTTCAACTTCGACCAGTAAGGGAGTTCAAAGAATATACTCTTGTGATCCCAATAGCTCAGATCATGTGGAGGAATTGGATTGCATTTCTTTACATCCGCGTCATTGTCAACACACCAAAGTCGAAATAGCTCAACCTCTCTAAAATCTCTTCGCTCGACCAACTACGGGGTTTAGGATTGTTCTCTACCGTACCGTTGAAATGAGCTTCATCCTGTCGCCACGGGTGGTCATGAGGAAGCCATCTACGGTGACCCAAGTAACACACCTTCCCCGCGTGCCAACTAGAGTTCACGTCGTCCAAACATATAGGACATCCATTATATCCTTTTGTCCTGCAGGCTGCCAACATCCCATAAGCTGGAAAATCGCTGATCGTCCACATTACAGCAGCCCTCATCGTGAACATCGTGTCAGTGAATTTGTCATAAGTTGGGACTCCATTTTTCCACAACAGTTTCAGCTCGTCGATCAAAGGTCTGAGGTAGACATCTAAGCACTTCGATGGAGATTTAAGACCTGGAATTAGTACGGTAAGGAAATTAAATTCCTTGTTCATGCACATCCACGGAGGCAAGTTGTACGGCATCAGAATAACTGGCCAAGTGCTGACGGCGGAGCTATTACTTCCCCAAGGATTGAATCCGTCTGTAGATAGGCCGAGTCTAACATTTCTAACCTCTGAAGCAAAGTCTCCAAATTCTCTGTCGAAATGTTTGAAACCCTCCCCATCCGCGGCGTGTCGCAGGACATCGTCATCTATTCGCTTTTCTGCGTACCATCGCATCGCCTCTGTTGTGTGTAGAGACATGTATGATACGCGCAAAACATGCATTTAACGTTAACACAAAGTAGACCCTAAAAACACAGATTACGCGCATTGCAATTTAAAACCCTTCTTTTGTCATTATAATATTGGCGAGTAGGGATCGTTCTTTATCCGGGGAATTAAGGGCGCATGCATGGTTTCGTTAATAAGCGGAAATCTAAAGGTTTGGGGGGAGTGGAAATTGGTTGATTAAATGTCCTACTAAATTAAAGTGCAAAAACATGCAAACACAACTAAAACTCTTAGGCATCTAACATGTTTTACTCATAGACAAGTTTTAACAATCAAGAAACTTCAAGTCTAATTATGCTTGCTAAAAATAAGAAGTTACACTACTAATTACAAGTGATCAACATATTCACTAACCGAACCTACTCCTTTGCTTTTACCTTATTTATCATCTACGAAATCCTTAATTTTAGTCTAGATACATACACATGCTTTCGTTGAATAAGAATGTCATGACGCATAACAACTTAAAACAATAGCTTCTTTGCCGAATCAATGAGGTATAATTTAGGACAATAAGTGACGCACCCTATCCTAAATCATACTCAAAGCATTAAGAACTTTAAAGCTAGCACATGCATCCAAACTAATAAAATCAAGAACACATGGAAGAATCGAAATAAGAGAAGAACATGGAGAATTTCTTTCATTACATAACCGAAAGTATTACAAAGATGAAGATGGAGTTTAGAGTACATGGTTACACTTTTTAGAGAGGTGACGCACCAATCTACTAGCGGTGGTTCTCAAGAACACGAATGACGCACTCTACGTTCTTGATCCGGAGGTGGCGGAGGACTTCGACTTCGGGAGGACTTCGGTTGTGTATGGAAGAGTAGTAAAGTGTATAGAGTTTTGGCTTGTGAAATTATGTGATCCTATATCATGGCCGAACTCCCTTGGTATTTATAGGCAAGCATATGCCTTCATCTCTCTTCCACCTTGCCTCCCTTCATTTAATGCAAGCCTTAGTCACATGGCAAGTCACTCCCTTAGTCACCAAGTGTGATCATCACAAAGCAAGAGTCACCATGGCAACTCACCATTTGTGAACCCTAAGCAAGAGTCACCATGGCAAGTCACACACTTAGTCATCTTTTGTGATGATCACAAGCTTAGTCACTAAGCCTTGTCACAAAGCTTGACAAGCTTGACTTTTCAACTTCACCAAGTGGCCTCTTTGCCAAACTAGATGGGTTTGGGCTTGATAATGGGCCGAAAAAAACTTTGAGAAATGGGCCCAAAAAAATGCTTTTTTGGGCTGGCCCATTTCCGGTGGTCCGAAATCGCAAAAATCACAAAATCGCCGAAATTCCTCCGAATTGCGTCGTTATTAATCTCCACCGTAAATATCTTCAAAATAACAAATTAAATAAGAAAAACATAAAAACTAAGATAATAACATAGCTAAACGTAAAGGGAAATGCGTTAAGAAACGAGCATAAAATGCGTATATCAAATTCCCCCACACTTAGACTTTGCTAGTCCCTTAGCAAACACTAAATTAAACTAAGACTCTTCTACGAATTTAAAACAAAGGAAAGAACATAACTAAGCCCTTAGCTAAAATTTGTCTCAGAATTTTCATAAGTATATGGCGATGGCTCACATGAATTTCAACTTGTATGCTCAACGAATTCAAGAGATAATTGCGATATAATTATGTAATGAACAAGTAAGACATAGAGAAAACAATGGTTATGTTATAGCTGTGCATGCTTTGAATAAAGGTTTAATCAACTCACAAGGATGCACTCATCATATTTTTCACTCATGAAAAGGGTTCACTTAAAGTGTATATGAATTGAAATGAAAACCACATGAATGAAGTTTGATTGCTTGCACAAATGAACAAAAACCATACGCTTACTCATGCAACTTACTCTACTAATTGAAAGCTACTCATTTTAAGGATCATAAAGGACTTTTTGTGAGGTTGTAATGGGGTTAAGGCTAAGGCATTCGAAATTTAGATATGTGGTGATAAAAACGTTCCAACGACTTAGTCTAGCACCAAATTCGTCCTCCATCTCCACCGTAACTAATATCATGTAAACATCAATCTTAAACTACCCTTTGAGCTTTTCGGACAGGACAAAGACCATATTTTTTTCTATTTTTGGGCCTTCAATTTGTCGTAATCTCCAAATCCGCAAATAAGGGGGACGTTAATCCAATTGGTTTCTACTTTAGAACACAACATATTGCCATGAGAGATATATATAAATTTTTTTTTTCTTTTCATTCTCTCAAATATAATTTTTTTCTTTTCTTTTTGGCAATCTCATACTTTTTAAGTTTTTTGGACAAGTCTTTCCCCTTACTCACATTAACTCTTTTAATCTTTCCTACCAAACCATAATCTTATGTGCTAGTTTCGAAAAATTCACACCAAGTTTCCGGAACAAAGGTAAGGATATTCTATACTAGGGTAAGTGTTTAGGTATATATGGTGATGAAAAAAAAGCTTAACGTGAGCTCAATTGGTTTATCTAGGGGTGTCGCAACTTGTGCGTACAAATGGGATACATGGATATATGGCAATGTGGTGGAAAATCCTAAATGCCTTTAATCATTTCCAAAATCAAAGTATGTATCAACATAAAAGCTTTGCAAATTGACATGAGTAAGTTCTAGCATTCTTTAGTTCATTAAAATCTATGGCAAGCAATCAAATGAGGCATATATAAGCTAGTAGCTACGAAATGGATGCATATTCACTCGAATAAAGAACAGATAGCTCAAAAGCTCACATAGGGTTCATATGATTAAAAACTTATTCAAGCATGCGATTTTCTGTACCATGTTTTACAATTTATATCTACTACATGTTAAAAACATATAGAATATCTCAATTAGCACAAGAATTCGATGCATGTGATTCATACGCCATATGTGTTCATATCGGTCTACTTTCATCATCGACTAGTTAAGGGCATCTTAAAGACTCTGAAAAACACTAATTTAGACACACTTAAATTGTAAACCCTTCCCCCACACTTAAACTCTACATTGCCCTCAATGTACTAAAGTAAAAGTATAGATTTTAAGTATGAAGTATAGGATCTACGAAAATTCTAATGTAATACGCAAAAAGCCATTAAATTAATTTAAATGGGGAGAAGAAAACAAATCTGTTGTCTCCCTTCACGTGTTTGAGGTGGCCGGCTCTTCCAGCGATTCTTCCTCCACGATTTGATCTGTGAGTGCTTCACGATAAGGCTTCAAACGGTGGCCATTAACTTTGAACAAGTTCCCGCTATCCAAAGATTGAATTGTGACGGCTCCATAGGGGAAAACTTGAACAACCGTGTAAGGCCCATTCCACCTTGATCGTAATTTGCCGGGAAAGAGTTTGAGCTTCGAATGGAAAAGTAGGACTTTTTGCCCCGGTTCAAAACTCTTGCCACGAATCATCTTGTCATGGATCATCTTGGTTTTCTCTTTGTAAATCCATGCATTGTCGAAAGCATCATTTCGTATCTCCTCGAGCTCAGAAAGTTGTAGCTTTCGATGTAGTCCAGCCGCATCTCGATCCATGTTGAACTTCTTAACAGCCCACCATGCTTTATGCTCCAGTTCCACCGGAAGATGGCATGCCTTCCCATAAACTAGTTGAAAAGGTGACATACGGATGGGAGTCTTGTAGGCAGTCCTGTAAGCCCATAATGCGTCATCTAAGCACTGGCTCCAATCTTTCCGATTTGGGCGGACGGTTCGCTCCAATATCTTCTTGATTTCACGATTGGAAATTTCTGCCATTCCATTTGTTTGAGGGTGGTATGGTGTGGAAACCTTGTGTCTTACGCCATACTTCCTCATCAATGCTTCCACCGTGCGGTTGCAAAAATGACTTCCTCCATCACTAATTAGAACGCGTGGCATTCCAAATCTAGTAAAGATGTTAGTTCGTAGGAAATCTGCAACAACTCGCGAATCATTAGTACGGGTGGCCTTTGCCTCCACCCATTTAGAAACATAATCTACTGCGAGTAAAATATACGTATAACCATTGGAGGGAGGAAATGGTCCCATAAAATCAATACCCCATACATCAAAAATTTCGACATTAAGCATATAAGTTTGTGGCATTTGATCTCTAGGTCCTAAATTACCGAATCTCTGGCACTTATCACATGCAGCACAAAATGCATGAGCATCGCGAAATAAAATAGGTCAAAAGAAACCGCAATCTAAAATCTTAAGGGCTGTCCTCCTTGAACCAAAATGTCCCCCGCATGCTTCATTGTGACAAAATTCTAGAATATGCTTAAATTCACTATCCGGGATACATCTCCTAATGACTAAGCCGGAACATTGTTTCCATAAATAAGGCTCATCCCAGATAAAAGTTCTAGAATTATTTTTAAGTTTGTCACGTTGAAATTTATGCATGGTAGATGGAAACTCACCGGTAACTAAGTAATTAACGATATCGGCATACCAAGGAGTTTCCGAAGCACTCACCTCAATTCCGAAGAGTTTTTCATCCGGAAAAGTTTCCTCAATTTCAATAGTCTCATGGTCACCTATCAAACGTGATAGGTGGTCAGCGACGACGTTTTCTACTCCCTTCTTATCCTTGATTTCGATGTTGAATTCTTGGAGTGGAAGTATCCATCTTATAAGCCGTGGTTTTGCGTCCTTTTTCAGCATTAGGTACTTCAAAGCTGCATGATCAGTATACACAGTTACTTTAGTTTGAAGTAAATAAGACCGAAATTTATCTAAAGCAAAAACCACTGCAAGAAACTCCTTCTCGGTTGTAGTATAATTTCTTTGAGCTTCATCAAGCGTCCGAGAGGCGTAATAAATTACGTAGGGTTTCTTGTCCTTCCGCTGACCCAAAACGGCTCCTACGGCATAATCTGAGGCGTCGCACATGAGTTCAAATGGCAGAGACCAATCAGGGCTGCTTAAAATAGGAGCGCTCGTGAGAAGTTCCTTCAACTTGTTGAAGGCAGCGTTGCATTCGTCGTCAAATACGAACGGGGTCTCCTTTTGCAGCAGTTTACACAACGGGCGAGAGATGTGTGAAAAGTCTTTGATAAACCTTCGATAAAATCCTGCGTGTCCAAGAAATGAACGAATCTCTCTAACCGAAGTTGGAGAGGGTAAGTGACGCACAAGATCTACTTTAGATTTATCAACTTCTAATCCTTTTTTAGAAATAATATAACCTAATACGATTCCTTGTGTAACCATGAAATGGCACTTCTCCCAATTAAGCACCAAGTTCGTTTCAACGCATCTTTGTAAAATAGTTTCTAAATTGTTTAAGCATGCATCGAAATCACTCCCAAATACACTAAAGTCGTCCATGAATACTTCAATAATTTTTTCAATGTACTCGGAGAAAATTGAGAGCATGCAACGTTGAAATGTACCTGGTGCATTACACAGTCCAAATGGCATTCGGCGGTATGCAAACGTTCCGAAAGGGCATGTGAACGTTGTCTTTTCTTGATCTTCCTCCGCAATGCTAATTTGGTTGTAGCCGGAGTATCCGTCGAGAAAACAATAAAATGCATGGCCGGCTAATCTTTCCAGCATTTGGTCGATGAATGGTAATGGAAAATGATCCTTGCGGGTTGCGGCGTTGAGCCTCTGGTAATCAATGCACACTTGGTGTCCAGTGATCGTCCTTTGTGGCACAAGTTCATTTTCCAGATTCTCGATGACGGTGATTCCCGATTTCTTGGGTACTACCTGCACAGGGGAAACCCAACGGCTATTAGAAATAGGGTAAATAACTCCACAGTCCATGAGTTTAATTACCTCCTTTTTTACCACCTCCATCATCGGAGGGTGGAGCCGACGTTGCGCTTCCCGCGTAGGCTTGGTGCCTTCTTCAAGGAAAATCCTATGCACACAGGTTGCTGGATTTATTCCCTTGATGTCCGCAAGCGTCCAGCCTATTGCGGTTTTGTACCTCTTGAGCACACTCACGAGCTTCTCCTCCTGCTCCTCTTCTAGCGCAGACGAAATAATGACCGGCAATGTTTCATTCTCGCCCAAGTACGCGTACTTGAGATGATCCGGTAGTAGCTTGAGTTCTAAAACTGGAGCTTCTACGATAGAAGGAACAATTTTATTAGTACCAAAATTAATTGGTAAAGGAGGAGAAAAACTTACTTTTCGTGGTGCGGCATTTAGGGCCATGGCCATGTCTTGAATTCGAGGTTTAAGCTCTAGTAAGGCCTCGAGAAGGGCGTCATCCCCGAGTTGAATGGCCATGTCGAGTTCATCCTCATTGATGGTGTCGAGGTGGCCTTGTGCTAAGGTATCCACGGGATCATATGTCGAAATGGCAGCTACGCTCGACATTGGAAATTTCATCCCGTCCAGGATGTTGAACTCGATTCTTTCTCCATCAATCTCCATGGAGAAAGTGCCTTGAAACACATCGATCTTCATTCTCGCAGTCCGCATGAAAGGTCGCCCAAGCAGCAGCGGCGTGGTGTTCAGTGGACTCTCTTCCATGTCAACTATATAGAAATCGGCTGGGAATATTAAGTTGTTGACTTGCACGAGCACGTCTTCTACGTATCCCCTCAGATACTTGTGTGTGCGATCGGCTAATTGGATGACAACACCATCTTGCTTGAGATCTCCAAGCTCCATCGATTCGTAAAGATAGTAAGGCATGACGTTGATGGAGGCTCCGAGATCAAGCATCACGTCTTCGAAGTGGTTGTCACCGATTACGCAGGGAACTGCAAAGCTCCCTGGGTCCTTCAGTTTTGGGGGTAGCCGATGCTGCAAAACCACCGAAACGGTTGCATTCACCTTCACAACCTCCTTCTCTCGAGTTTGCCTCCTCTGCGTGCATAATTCTTTCAGAAACTTCGCGTATATCGGCACCTGTTTTATGCACTCGATCAAGGGCAAATTCACTTGCACCTTTCAGAAGATGTCCAAGATATCTTCATATTGGGCATCCTTCTTCTTTGATTTTAACAATCTGCTAGGAAAAGGTGCAACAGCAAACGGAGAATTAGTAATACCCGTATTTGAAGGAATAGGTTCTTT
The DNA here is from genome assembly GCA_946800695.1 of Geum urbanum. Taxonomy (NCBI): domain Eukaryota; kingdom Viridiplantae; phylum Streptophyta; class Magnoliopsida; order Rosales; family Rosaceae; genus Geum; species Geum urbanum. The sequence goes on from OX327012.1 coordinate 27,105,459, forward strand.
ACCTTTGATTGGGGTGGGTTGTGGAGGGGATTGTGCCTTGGTGACATTAGGCGTCACCTTCTTTTTCTCGGCCTCTTGAGTTGCCGGATCGATCTCATCATCGTCTTCGTTGGTGATGTCTTCGATTGTGACTTCATCGAGATGAGATCGCCTATTCTTTGATTCTTCTAATGTCTTCCCACTCCTTGTGACAATAGCATTCACGTTTCTTTGATTAGGAGTGGGTTGAGGTGGAAGCCGACCGGTTTCTTTGATTTGGCCCATGAAATCAACAAGTTGGCCAAGCTGCTTCTTCACTTCGGTGATGTCTCGGCCATGTGAGTCCAGTGTCTCCTTTGTCTTTGATTTTCCGTCGAGGAGAACTTGTGTGGAGGCCGAAAGTTGCGACAACATCTTGTCGTAATCCGGGTTGGTGAAGGATTGAGATGACGAACCATGCTGCATCGGTGGCCTTGGTTGAAATGGAGGGCGTTGGTAGCTTTGTTGAGGTGCTGGAGGGTTCAAAGTTCCCTCGTTGCTGCTCCATCTAAAACCTGGATGGTCTCGGTTGCCAAAATTGTTGTAGTTGTTGTACCGTTGGCCTCCTTGATATCCACCGATGGCGTTAGCTTGCTCCGGCTCGCTAGCTTGCTCTGGCGCTTGAGGGCATTGGTCATTATGGTGACCTTGTACTTGACATATGCCACAAACAGGCCCACGAGTTGCTTTGGCTCTTGTCGTCTCGAGCTCTAAAACCTTCTCTAGCATATGAGCTAGTTTGTCGTATTTTTCGTCCGCGTCGGGTTTAGAACTCGCTTCACCGACTGCTCGTCTGTTGGACATTTCATATTGTGCATCATTATTCGCCCGATTTTCTAGAAGAGTTCTAGCTTCAGTTTCGGTTAAGTCCATGAATGCACCGGTAGCTACTGCATCTAGCAATTCCCTATCGATCGGCTTGAGACCATCGTAAAAGTAATTCATGAGGTTGGTCTCGGAAAATCCATGCGATGGGCAAGTGGCACACAAAACCTTGAATCGGTCGTAATATTGGCCGAAGGTCTCGTCCGGTTTCTGTGTAATGCCAGTGATTTGCTTCCTCAAGACGGTGATCTTTGAGGCCGGGAAGTACTTCGCTAGGAACATATCCGCAAGTTGCTTCCATGAGGTAATATGGTTCGGCGGTAGTTCCATAAGCAAAGACTCGGCCCTGTCGGTTAGGGTGAATGGGAATGCTTTCAGCTTGAAGAGCTCCGTATCAGCATCAGATGGCTTCATGCTGTTACAAAAAAATTGGAATTGTTTGAGATGCTTGTTCGGATCTTCATTGGAAAGTCCGTGAAAAATGGGTAGTCGGTGGAGGAAACCACTCTTCAGCTCGACTTCTTTCATGTTTTCCTCCGGTAGTGGAAAAGCAATGCTCGAAAGCCCGCTGCTCCATTCGGTTGAGCAGGTACGCTGGCGAAGAGACTGTCCTGCATTGGCCATGTTGACGTCTTGTGCTTCCTGTTCTGAAGTATGGTCGGTTGATGAGGCTAAACTATGGTCGGTTGATGAATGTGAAGACTCGGAAACTTCCTCGATGATGGGATAATCCAGGATGTCTGTTTGAGCTTTAAGTCTCGCTATTCTCTCTGCAATTTCCTCAAACTTTGTTCTAGATGGTCCAGGATTCCGATCGGACATTCATTAGCCTGAGCATCCACCAAAGACCAAGTGTTAGTATCAACAAAGAATATGAGATGAATATAGGAATACTAACCAAAATCGTAAGGCATATTTAGAAAACAAAGCGATAACAAATAAAATAGTAAAACTATCAAAGCAAACTATAAACACTCACAAATACTTAAAAACTACTAAAACACACAAAATTTATAATAGTTAAGACACTAAATGTAATTTACTATGTAATGCAAATGATTTAATCAATTTTAGGGGCTATGCACATGAACGTAATAAACTTAAAACACACGTTTTCTGCAAATTAACACTATATAATGCTAAACCTAAGAATTTAGTTAGAACATATATAAACAAGGTTCAAATACAAGCAAACAATAATTCACATTGAATTTATGCACCACACATTTTTTTCAAAAAAAATGCATCAAACAACAATCCTACGTGAAAGATGGAGTGAATGTATAAGAGAAAACGTTAGAACCTGCAGAAAACACACGAGTTACGTGCTTAAAATATGAATGCAAAGAATGACCTCTTTTTCGGTCTTATGTCCCTAACTTCACTTAGGTTAGGGTACTCGGTAGTGAAATCCGAGTATCATAAAGTTTTAGAGAGGTTATGCAAGCTAAATATAACGTTTGTTAGTCCTTTACAGTTTTTAATGCACAAACAAACACAAAAATTTGACTAAGTTTTATTTATTTCCTTTGGCCCCGATGGTACGTGGTGTAGATGCTCTCGACTGTGCAATGGGTCTCGTTCATCCGAAGATGAAGTCTGATTCCAAGAGGTCTAAGCATGCTTAATCCCATATACCATCTATTTAAAGGATTATGTCGTATTTACTGAGTTTTGTATTTATCCGTATTCATATGCACTTATGATTTACAGAGAGTACACGAAATGATCTTTCGGTAAATTTCTTGGACATGCGGCTCGTGCTCAAATGTATACTGACTCTCGCTAATTCAGCTTAGTTACGTTTAGAAATGGCAAGTAGGAATAGAGATAACGCGAGAGGTAAGGACTAATATTTAGAACAACCCGAGGCTTACTCGTAAGAGTATATACTCCAATGTTGTTCCTAGAGACACCCCGAGGCTAACCAGTTAGGGTATATACTCCAATGGTGTTCTATTGCTTAGATCCGAAACCCGGCACCAATCATAAACCCACTCACCATATCCAACAATTAGCCAAATTTTTGAGATAGTATATAATCTCAAGTCCTTAGTAAACTCCGCCCACAACCTCGTGCCCATAACTTCACTTAGGTTATGGCATGTGGTGATGAAATCCACACTTCATGAAGGGTTAAGGAGATAAACCAGAAAAAGAGGCACCTCCCTATTTCCAAAGAACGAAACTTAAAACCAATACTCGTACTCAATGTAAATTAATTTAAGTACGTCTACGTTTTGATTGCGCCTAAGATTTAAAAGGAATACACGATTTAGTTATTGAGTAAATCTCTTGTCCGTGCGGCGCCGCGCGAAAATGTATACCAACTATCGTTAATTTTCGTAATTGTTGGAAATGACCAGTTGGGATAGATGTAACGCAAGAGGTGAGAACTAATTTCTGGGAACAACCTGAGGCTAACTCGTAAGAGTATATACTCCAATGTTGTTCTTAGAAACACCCCGAGGCTAACTCGTAAGAGTATATACTCCAATGGTGTTCTGTTTTCTTAGTTCAAAACCAGTCACCATTCATAACCCTTCTAGACATCATAACCAATTATTACTCGAATTCACAAGATAGTATACAATCTCAAGTGTTTGTAAACTCCGCCCACAACCTCATGCCCATAACTTCACTTAGGTTATGGCGTGTGGTGATGAAATCCACACTTCTTGAAGGGTTAAGGAGATAAACCAGAAAAAGAGGCACCTCCCTATTCCATAGAGATTTATTTAATAACTAAGTGCTAGTACTCAAATTAAATCAAAGACTATCCTTTAACATGAAAATAAATTATGCAAGTGTAAATACGAAGTGTAAATAAATTCGTATAAGTAATAAGTAAGAATTGTAAACATGTATGTAAATTTCTATAAGTATAAACAAGTATGTATTTCGAAAATTATAGACATGCTTTTATTTACCTATTTTTACATATATACAACGAAATCATACAAAAACATTTTAATTCCCCGGCAACGGCGCCAAAAATTGATACGCGCAAAACATGCATTTAACGTTAACACAAAGTAGACCCTAAAAATACAGATTACGCGCATTGCAATTTAAAACCCTTCTTTTGTCATTATAATATTAGCGAGTAGGGATCGTTCTTTATCCGGGGAATTAAGGGCGCATGCATGGTTTCGTTAATAAGCGGAAATCTAAAGGTTTGGGGGGAGTGGAAATTGGTTGATTAAATGTCCTACTAAATTAAAGTGCAAAAACATGCAAACACAACTAAAACTCTTAGGCATCTAACATGTTTTACTCATAGACAAGTTTTAACAATCAAGAAACTTCAAGTCTAATTATGCTTGCTAAAAATAAGAAGTTACACTACTAATTACAAGTGATCAACATATTCACTAACCGAACCTACTCCTTTGCTTTTACCTTATTTATCATCTACGAAATCCTTAATTTTAGTCTAGATACATACACATGCTTTCGTTGAATAAGAATGTCATGACGCATAACAACTTAAAACAATAGCTTCTTTGCCGAATCAATGTGGTATAATTTAGGACAATAAGTGACGCACCCTATCCTAAATCATACTCAAAGCATTAAGAACTTTAAAGCTAGCACATGCATCCAAACTAATAAAATCAAGAACACATGGAAGAATCGAAATAAGAGAAGAACATGGAGAATTTCTTTCATTACATAACCGAAAGTATTACAAAGATGAAGATGGAGTTTAGAGTACATGGTTACACTTTTTAGAGAGGTGACGCACCAATCTACTAGCGGTGGTTCTCAAGAACACGAATGACGCACTCTACGTTCTTGATCCGGAGGTGGCGGAGGACTTCGACTTCGGGAGGACTTCGGTTGTGTATGGAAGAGTAGTAAAGTGTATAGAGTTTTGGCTTGTGAAATTATATGATCCTTTATCATGGCCGAACTCCCTTGGTATTTATAGGCAAGCATATGCCTTCATCTCTCTTCCACCTTGCCTCCCTTCATTTAATGCAAGCCTTAGTCACATGGCAAGTCACTCCCTTAGTCACCAAGTGTGATCATCACAAAGCAAGAGTCACCATGGCAACTCACCATTTGTGAACCCTAAGAAAGAGTCACCATGGCAAGTCACACACTTAGTCATCTTTTGTGATGATCACAAGCTTAGTCACTAAGCCTTGTCACAAAGCTTGACAAGCTTGACTTTTCAACTTCACCAAGTGGCCTCATTGCCGAACTAGATGGGTTTGGGCTTGATAATGGGCCGAAACAAACTTTCAGAAATGGGCCCAAAAAAATGCTTTTTTGGGCTGGCCCATTTCCGGTGGTCCGAAATCGCAAAAATCGCAAAATCGCCGAAATTCCTCCGAATTGCGTCGTTATTATTCTCCACCGTAAATATCTTCAAAATAACAAATTAAATAAGAAAAACATAAAAACTAAGATAATAACATAGCTAAACGTAAAGGGAAATGCGTTAAGAAACGAGCATAAAATGCGTATATCAATGTACAGGCGCTGCAATCTGGGAAACAAGGGAAAATATCGAACAACTTTCACAGGAATTCTCTTTTTCGAACTCTTCCTATTCAACTGGAATCTGCACTGGCCACATACGGGACAATAGTCCAACTCTTTATACTCTTTGTAAAATAGCACACAATCATTCGGACATGCGTCAATTATCCTGTACTTTAGGCCGAGGCTGCTCAGGATATTTCTAACCTTATAATGAGATTTAGGAAGATTGTGATCATCAGGAAGCAACTTACATATTTGCTCCTGAATTTCGTCAAAAGCACTCACTGACATTTTGTGCTTCACTTTTATCTTCATTTGCTCCATCACATATTGCAACACATTCTCTCGACATCCAGGGAACACCGGGGTCTGCGCTTCAAGTAGTATCCGGTTGTACTTTTCCATCTCACTGGTGTCAGTGGCCAAGCTAGCTGCGGGGAATGTGTCATCATGCTCATTAGTGGTACTGTAACCTCCGTCTTGGTGATGGTGTCCACTATGACTACATCCCGGAAACGCATCATGGACAAAATCTGCAGTTGGGTTGCAAGCTGGGGGTTCGGCACCACTGCCGCTGGATGAGGCACCATGGTAACTGTACCCTGAGCTGAAGTCTGCTGCGCTGAACTCTACTGCTTAATCATGCTCGCTCCATGTAGTGCATGTAACTCCACATCATACCATTTTCGTACAAGTGTTGCACCATAACATTAACCTCCGCATACTGACAATTAAGACATTTCTGACACGGACACCTGAAACGTTTCTTTCCCTGACCATGTTCTATCGCAAAATTCACAAATTCGCTAATTCCATCCATATACCGGACATCACATCTATTCTTCAACTTCATCCAACTCTTGTCCATACTGCTACAAAATATTATAATTAATTAATTATTACATATATATATATATTTGTCCATTAATTTACGCTTAATTATACGTACTCGATCTACATATCGATCCATCAATTACGTACGTACGTACGTAATTTAATCGATCTGTACATATATATATATATATAGCTAACATCAGCTAACATCCTTGCATGTATATATATATGTACGTACGTTTTCACTAAATATATATTAATTAAGCAAATTTTAACTGCGTACGTACGTACCTGCTGGCCTTCTCGATATCTTTACGTTAATTAAGCTAACTAGCTAGTCAGCGGAGATCCCTTATCGATCCTGATTCTTCTCGGCCTAGCTAGCTTCTAGCTACCTAGCTCCCTTCTCCTTCTCCCTTCTCCTTCTCCCTTCTCCTTCAATTCTTCTTTAAATGGAATCATGAAGAGATCGAGGCTAGGAATGAATTCGATCAGTTTGGCATCGGGCTTATATAATGCTTCACTTAGACGACGGAGGTGTCGGTACGTCGTCTAAGTGGAAGTACGTTTCGTATACTCGGACGACGGCGTGTTGGTCCGTCCTCCAGGTAATCACCTGGTCGACGGAGAATACCATCTCCGTCGTCCAGGTGATCACCTGGAGGACGGAGAAGACTCCGAGGTCCAGGTGATCACCTGGACGACGGAGAATATCATCTCCGTCGTCCAGGTTATCACCTGGACCTCGGAAAAGACTCCGTGGTCCAGGTGATCACCTGAACGACGGAGATGGTATTCTCCGTCGTCCAGGTGGTACTTGGACCACAGAGTATTTTCCGTGGTCTAGGTGTCACTTGGACCACGGAACAATTACGTTTCCGTGGTCTAAGTGCTGTTTTCTTGTAGTGTCGGTAGAGTGCAACTAGATGTCTTCATGTGTGGTTCACAATCAAGTCATGGTGGTAAACTACTTGTTGGATAAAAGCGTGCTTCCATGGCAGAAGCTGCAATGTTGATCTTGAGCGCCACAAACATCCCCTTATTAGCATCGATCATTGTACATTTCCCTCATAGAAATCTTGAGCTTGCAAAACTGCCCTCATCTAAACCTTATGAAACACTGTCATGGTCCTCTTATTGATCGATTCCTTTTCTCCCTTCCCTCACTTAAAGTACTCTGCAATGGCGAAGAAACCAGAGCCATAACCCTTCATAGAAAATCTTATAAATAAAGCACCTCTGTAATGAATCCAACCAACTCAAAACAACCACCACGTAACAAGCCACGCCTCTGAACCTTCAAGCAAATCCATTCCCTTTAGCCACATTCATCCTTTGTCCATAAGCCCAAAATCCTCAAAGTTCCAAATCACTTCCGTGTGTTTCTAGCTCCCACACCACATTCACACTCCATGCCCTTTCATGATTTGGGTTACGATATTAAACTAATTACACCAGTTTAAGCCTAATCTCTGCTGAACTCTAAAGAACCCTCACATTTTGGTGACTCTACTGAGGAGTTTAGGTGGTGACTCAAACCATGGCAAGGTGTAGCAAAAGAAACGGAAGCACAAACTCAAAAGAAGTTGCTAGCACTGCTCCAATGCAACAAGATTATGTCAATCAAGTTAACAAAAATGAGCAAGGAGACCTAACTGTCAACGATATCTTTAATTCCCTAAGAATGATCAGAGACACACAGGTATAGCTCTTGAAAGCTATACGAGAGCTAAAGAACCCCACTGCATCTATGAAGCATGATGTTGAACAAGACATGGAGAAACATAAACACTCCCATGAAGATTCAGCTGCCAAGGAGTCAGAATAGAAAGGTATGTCCTTTGTTACTCAAAAGGATATGGTTTCCATGCTCGAAAGAGAACTTCATCACACAAATGAGGAGTGGAAGTACATTCCAAAGTCCCCTTACCCCACAACTCTACTCTCCATGCCTTATCCCAAAGGGTATGAAACTCCAACATTTGTGCTCTTTGATGAAAGGAAAGGCAATCCAAAAGAACATATCAACCGCTTCATTGACGTACTCGGGCCTCATACTGGAGACCTCAACCTCAGAATACGTGAGTTTTTCAAATTATGCATTAATTGTGCCTACACTTGGTACACTACCCTCATAATAGGCTCCGTGAGAATATGGGAGGATTTGGCAAGCAAATTCTGTAAAAAATACTTTGAGCATGAAGAATGGGTCACCATAACACAACTCAACTACACTCGCCAAATGACAGGTTAAAACCTTGTCGAGTTTGTGCGAAGATTCTGGAACATAGCCTTTGACTGCTACAATGAGAAGGGAGAAGGAGCCGTGGTTGAAATATGCATCAACAACATGCTCCCAGAATACAGAGTTTATTTAGAGAATGTAGGCATTGTCCAATTCTCGGGACTCATGGATGCATCTAAAAAGACAATCATGTATGTGAAAGCATAACGAAGTTTGAGGTCAAAGAAGAGGGATACACCTCAAACTCTTGCAGTGGAGGAGTTAGAACCTCCAAAGAGGAGGAGGGAAACTTATCCAGCCGTCCCCTGCAGCAATGAAGAATTTCACTCTAATGATGAAGCAGGCATCAACATGTGGCCAACAAATCTCTGAGCAGCATGCTTTAAATAATCCACCATGAAGCCAACGTTAAGACCTAAATCTTCCAGCACATGACATACATTGTGCCAAGCTAAAACGACTTCCTCACGATTCACTTCCGTATACTCCATGCTATACAATACCGAACCAAGTTCCTTGACCAACATTCTCCTTTGTGGAGAACTCATCACCTTTGCAAACAAATTATGGACACTACCACCATTGTGTCTCAAAACAAATCTACTTAAAGAAGCCACACACTACTAGAATCTTGCTCATAAACATCACGTCATTAACATCAGTTGGAAATGTCATTGATGTTAAGTGTTTTTATGACATCGGTAAAAGTAAAACCGATGTTTATGTGTATTATTACAACATTTTTTTTTCTTGTACGATGTCTTTGTTTCTTAAGAACTTTAAAAAAAACGTGGACCAAATTTTGGCCAAGTGCGGTAACCAAATTTTGGGTTCTAAAAAACACATTCCAATATAGAGACTTAATGCCTTAGTCTAAATTTTAGTCTCCATTTAGAACACACCTACCCGCCTCTTCTGAAAACCCTTGCCGAAATTTGGACCCAACCGAAGAAAGGCGAGCCTGGCCTGGTCTCCGACCTGGCTTAGCCTCGAAGTCGAGATGTCCTCTCTTGAAGTCAACCTGGCTCAGCCTCTAAGTTGATCTGTCCCAGAGCAGACTGATCGAACTGAAACCATAACGACCCTTTTCTGAAAACCCTAGCCAAAACTAAAGACCCGACCGATTGAACTCCGGCTTGGCCTAGTTTCTGACCTGGCGTAGCCTCTAATTCGAGCTCTCCCCCTCTTTTCCTTCTAGATATTCATCAAGCTCGAATCTCAATCCACGAACTCAGTCCTTGAACTCCCTCGATCGGCTCCACGAATTCTCTCGATCTGTTCTACAAATCTCACAAATTTGAGATTAAGGTGAGTTTATTACTGCTATGGTTTTCCTCAATTTGTTTGAAATTTAGGGTTTACAGCTTAGTGGATATTGAAGGTTTAATAGAGACCTCTGACTGTGTGTATACTAAAAGGACCCAACCCCGATTCAGTTGCCTAAACCGGAATCGAACCCCTTCTGAAAACGAGAACCGACAAAAACCATTCAAAATTTCGGCAGAGTAACGTTGATAACGTGGAATTGCATTAACCTGCACCCTGAAAATAACACTTCATCCTATGCCACAAAAACCAAACCGTGGGCACCAATCCCATCCGGATTTCTCAATATCATTTCATAATCAATAAACAGTAAACATACTGTAAAATATAAATATATCCGAGAAAATCTGTATAAAACAAGTATCAGAATGTATCAGAGCGACCTCTAGTGTAAATATATACAATATACACATCAGTAGGCGAAACAAGAACCTACTGGAAAACACAGGTAGCTCGAATCACTAGCCTCCAACCGCGACGTGAAACACCAGAATCCGAACTGCAAACTAGACACGGAAACCGAAAAGCCCAGGGGAAAGGCAAATAAAACGTTAGAGTGAGTGGACGAAAATAAACATATGCCTTTCACCAGTTATTTACACAATCAATGTAAAACAGTGCGAGTTCGGAAAACATATATATGGAGGTTGTCAGGCAAATCTCTCAAGCCCGACGTTAGGTGAATCGCTCAAACCCGACGGTGATAGGCCAGGGGAATCTCTCAACCCCAGCGGCATACAGGGGAATCTCTCAACCCTGCCCAGAGGAATCTCTCAACTCTGGTCCAGAGGAATCTCTCAATTCTGGCGGACTACCGATGATCAGCCGAGTAGCCAAAGCATCGATGCAGTAATGCCATCACCAATAAATTTAAAACAATACCTCCGAAAATAACATATATCTCAACATCGTATAGAGTAAATACAGAAAATCACGATAAATCACGAACTCGCAACAACTGTGAAAATATAAAAATGTCCACTCACAGATCAGCAAGCGCGCACTCGCGCTAATCTCGTGGTCCAGCGGAAGATCCCTCGCCTGAAGCACGATCTCGATCTCGATCTCGATCCCCTGAATAATCATAAACACATCTGATCAAAACCTTAGTCCACAACACTGTACTTAATCATGGAAACCAACCATTCCCGAAAACATATTAAACTGTACAAAATAATCGACTGAATTTCCGAAATCTCCACTCGAAACCTTCCACTGAAAATCCGATACCCAAATCACTACGAAAACCTCTAGGCGATAATCAGGGGGCGATTACGAGAAAAATGACATTAAATTCATCGAAAACCAAAAAGTCAACCCTCTCGCCGGAGCACCGCTGTTGACCACCGCCGCCGCGCCGTCAACGGTGGAATTCCACGGCGAGGAAACTCCAGAATTGAAGCTCACCTCAAGCCTATCCTCTTTGATAACTACCACATCCATCAATTCAAACCACAGCACCCTCAATTTCACCCAAAACCGAACGGAAATTTCCCCTCCGGCAACCTATTCGGGTTCTCCTCAAATTTCAACCTTAGCCAAAATTAAACACATAGGGAGACTCACTAGGCCAAGGGGAGTCGAACCCCCCCTAACCACCACCACCGTAGCTCGCCGGAAAACTGTAAACCAATACTGGCGACACCCACGAACTCGACCCGATTCGAACCCAATCAAAACCTCATCAATTTCCACAAAATCAAACACCAAACAACTCAAAATCACAAGAGGAAGCGAACCTTACCCTTCACGTGGCCGGAGGTGGCCGGAAAATGGAAGTCGGACGGCGAAGCTCAAACGGGAAACTTCCTCTCTCGGTCAACGGTCAACAGTTTCCAAAATTGGAAAGTCAACGGTGGTCAACATCAAACAGTGTTTTTCGACGATTTTACGACTATTTCCGATATTTATACTCGCGCCTCGGGTCAATCGATGGTCCAAAACGAATATTCAAAATGATTCGGATAAACACGAAACAAACTGATAAACTCGTCGAAAACTAAAACTTCGAATAATCATATTATATTGCTCGATTATCGGAAAAATCATCCGGAACCATCCTCGAGTTTGAAATCACGTGCTCTACAACTTCCGTGAAGAAACTCAATTCAAATTCTCGGCCGATAATAAAGTCGCGAACGAAATCGACAAACCACACATATAACGTGAAACCGCGACTATACGCTGACTCGTGAATCATGCCGACTACACTACTGATTCTGTTTCGGGTCATCACATATACATATATCAAATGGTTGATATATTGTTGATATGTTTGCTAATTTTGTATTGAGGACCTCCCGTTGGGTTACCCAAGAGTCACCAGAGATGATTCCATCGTCGACGACTACCACGACCTCAAGATCGATCCGTGTCGAGGTAATGGTTCCAAAATCCCCTCGATTTGATGTGAATTTTTAATTCAAGAATGTTAAGGTTTCGATGTAATTGAGTTATGATATTCATTTGATTTGTTAGGGCTTGCCGATCTGATTTGAAAGAGACGAAGCTGTTTTTGTAGAAGCAAGTGAAGTTGTTTCAGTCGGTGCTACCAAATTATGTATTCATCATCATGCTTGGTTCTATATGATGAACATGTACATTGATTTGGTTCCAGGTTGTGGAGGCCAAAGACATTCAGTTCGACCAATTTGATGAATTGGAAGAAGAGGTACTTTTCTTGTTGCAGCTTCACCAATTGATGATTATGTTGCATGTTTCCGATATTACATACTAGTTGATCAGTTTAATAGTGGAAATGGTGCTTGTTTTTTATGAAGCATCTATCAAGGCTATAAAATTTTGTCCTTGTTAGCCAACCCATTTTTGACTTACTTAGCACATAACAGGTAGCCAATATAGTTTGTAATTCGGCCTAAAGGGAAGTTATCCTAACTTCACCGTTGGTGGGTAGAACTTTCCTTTTCAAAATCAGTTTGCTGGGTCTCATTGCTCATCTTTCTCGCAAGACATCCTTATTAGGTTATGTTGCTTTGTAAAGCCTAAAGGAAGAAGAAAATTGATATGCAAAGGTTGGTCATTTGGTATAAATGAATCTATTAGATAATGGAGGAGTTATTTGAGGCCTAAGCTTCTCACTCTGGTAATGTAAGTGCTTAAAAATGGAAGGAGTCAAGCTTACATAAGCTTACAGTGTTTCATGACATGTATTTTAATTTGTTGATTATGTCACAATGTTTTAATAAGCTTACTAGGCCTATCATTTCTAGTTAGTTTTTTCAGAACTCATTAATCATATATGAACTAGTCTTATTTCATCAGTGCTCATATATTATATTGTTCTTCATTAATTACAGACATACAAATGCAAAGGTTTTGTTTTCCCATTAATTAATGGGAAAAAACACCATCAAAGTTTTCTTTTTTTTTATTGAATGATTCAGATAGGCCTAATTGGATGATTTTAATTTTGGAAATTATAGTCTCAACACCACAGTTTTGTACAAAATAAGCAACAACCATGGTGGTTCTTTCCCTGCAAAGCTAGCAGCCGAGAGCAAGTCATGGTTAGGCTTGGCCGCTCAGTAATCTCATCTCAGCTGCTGCGATTAATTAATTACATGAAGCATACTTTATCTTATTGTATTTCTTCAAATATAAGCTTGCATATAAACAAATTTGATAGGAATTAACCAAACATTTTGTTTGGTTGGACTTGCATATAAACAAAGTTATCGATAGGTGAACTTGAGCATTGCTATAATTCCGATGTCGCATCAATTTGGTTATAGTGCATCTAAGGCTGGGTTGGTTCATTCGTCCTTCTTTTTGGGGTATGCTTTGAGTCAATTGCCCAGGTTTGGAGGGGTATGCTTTGATTTCATACTTGTCCTTCTTGTACAAAAGGTTTTGATTTCTTAGGTTTGGACAATGTATAGGTTATATTTCTATTACTTTTGTCATATGTAATTGATAATCTGCAATTGTAAATGCTTTATTATGTGATGTTTATTCATTTTTTTGGATATCATAGATCATTCTGTGCCTGGATGGCCTGCCTTTTAATTGGCAGCTCATCTGTGGATTGTCTTGGTCTCCCCCTCTTCATGGTAGAACCCTAGGCCGATGTTACTGCCTCCATATGGGTAAGAGGAAAATTTCCTTGCCCTGGAATGGTGTTCAACCGCCCCTTCTTGGATACTTCCAACCTTGCAGGAACATTTGCAGTAGGTATTAATTAGTGATCTTGTCACTTTGACAATATCAATAAAGGAGTCAGGGAGTCATCTACTTTCTAATGGTCAAGAATCCGTCACACTTCAATCTCACTTTGAGATGTGCGTGGATCCTCTTGAAACATAGTGGGAGTATACCACGTCAATTCTTGACGCTTAACCAGAACGAAAGCATTCCTATCTCCCCTAATGTAGGGAAGTATGTTTCATCAAAGTGACAATCTGCAAATGTTGTAGTAAAGAGATCTCTTGTCAAAATTTCTAAGTAACTGACAATCGTTGGTATTCGTAGCTCCGAATTAGGTTCCATTGGTATCTACGTATTTGTCTCGACGAGCTTTATCTATTAGTGGAGAGAAATTTGGACATAGTTGAATATAGTTTTTAAGGCGTTCGTAAGGTGGCTCACGATGTTGTTGTTATGCTCGATGATTATCTCTGATTCGAGGTGAGTGGGTTATGTAATGCATTTCAATGTTCTTTATTTTAATTTCAATGTGTTTCATCTTTTTCAAGTGAAGCATGTTTATTATGTGTGAGTCAGGATATTATATAGTATATGAATTGTAATATTAGTTATTGGGAATATTCATGGAACATGCGTACTTAGTTATTTGTTATAGCCGAAGTGAGGATATGTTACACAGAAGTATAAGGCCAAAGTTGCCATTAGGTTCCCTCTGATGGTCAATAAATTGAAGGATAATAAATAAGAAGCGACGATGTGATGTGACGTCGAGTCGGGTATATTTTTATATATCAATTAGCATATGTATTTTTGTTTATTGTAAAAGCATCGCTTCACTGACATATTATATAATTTACTCACTGAGCGCGTGGTTAGCTCACCCTTCCAAAGATCCTGCAGGTTGATTTTGAGAATTAAAATGATTAGCCGAGTATAGAACAATGAGCCTAGAGGAGTTACTGTCATTCGAGTAGCTTGTAATAGAGTTTCCGATGTTTTGAATTAGAACCGAGTTGAGTTTACCGTTTTCTTTTCTATCTTTTACTTTTTTCTCCCCCACCTCAGCTAAGGCTTCGAAGGGGTCTGAACGGCGGTCAAAAACCGGAGCGTGATACTAAAACACATCAAAAAGACCAAGCTCGAGTGCCATCTTCGACGGGTCGAGAAATCCACTCGACGGGCCGAAGAAAATCCAAAACAGAATTTGATTTTCTGATACCATTTTTCAACGAGTTGAATATAATTTTCGACGGGTCAAAAATCAAGTAAATTGTGTCCAGGGAGACCTCTTCGACGTGTCAAAAAGATGGCTCAATGGGTCGAAGAAAAACCTAAAACCGATATGAATTTCCGATATCTGTTTTCGACAGGTCAAAAATTTCCATCGACGAGTTGAATTTGGACAATTTTGGAGACAGTAGGATGCCTTCGACATGTCGAGATGATGCTTCTATGGGTTGAAGATACAAAATGTGTGACCGTGGACTATCTTTTTGAAAGAAATAGGGCAAAAAATTTGATGGGTTGAAATAATGCCAAAATCGATCCAGGAGGGGTTCTTCGACTGATAAAAAATTCCTTAGATCAAAAACATCCTTTTTTTTGTCTCGTTTTTATGGTATTTTGGTGTCATAGTTCCTTAGATGTTTGTATAATTTGAACCATTCAAGCAATATATATGAAAATAATCATTCTTAACACTTTCAAATACTGAAAGGAACAAAATTTTATTACTTTGCCAACATAAAAACTTTACATCAAAAGATTGTCTTATTCCAAACAAGACCAACTACAACAAGTCAAGATAAAGTAAACTTGATTACATAGCAGAAATATGGGCATAATACATAGACTAATCAAAATCCGTAGTCTCTAGGCCTTTTTTGTAACATCTGCTACAATGAGATTGGCTTCACCGCAACCATCCATCTCTTGATCTTTAGTAGACTTGGTCTCATGCGCCAAGTACTGCTTGTATCTTTTGTAGGCATTCTAAACATCCTTAGGTGCACGACCTTATTTGTGCATGTGCTTGATCGAACCACACCTATAACAAGGTGACAAGAGAGAAGTAGAAATAGAATTTAAAAAATTTGCATCATTTCTAGGACAAGAATTGGATCGATTCTTCTGGGAGTTGTTATAGTTGTTGTCTTGGTGAGTCCAAGTCAAATTTTGACTGTTTCCTCCTCTAGCACGACCTCTGCCATTCCTTCCTCTACCACCATGATTTTGATAAGGTTCAGGGAAATTGTTCCTCTTATCCTACGTGCCTTCCTTCTTGTAATGTATGTCTCATGGACATTTTTTGTATCGGCTGGCCTAGCATTGTTGTTTAGAAGAATTTCACGATACCCCTCTTTCTTGGCCAGCACATTCATGAGATCACTGAATGATCTTAGTCTTTCTTGCTCATAATCAATGTGATATTGATGTGGAGCATGTCCATGAAAGTAGGGAAGGTGCTCAAAGACTTCTCAACCATAGCTTGGTCGGTCTACACGACACCATAGATGACTAAATCTAACTGTAGCTCCAACATAGCTTGGTAAAAATCATTTATCTTAGGATAATCCAATAACCAAATTGAATCCCACTTTTCTTGTAACTCCAGAAGTTATGTGTCATGCACATTGTTGAACTATTCTTTCAAAGTTGCCAACAAATCTGTGGGGTCATCCTTTAGCAAGTAATTTTTCCTCATAGTTGGATGAATATGTCTCCTTAGAAACATAAGAGCTTAAGCTTTTTGACCCTTAGTGTTGTCATCAACTTCTGTACTAGGTGGTAGTGGTTTGATGGTATCAGTAAGACGTTTCCCTAGAATAGTATTCTCAACGTCATTCAGCGATGGTATTCTACTCCTTGAATATCATGGATGTCAAATTCAGGCTTTGCCGGCTCAGTCATCTACAAAAGATAATATATGTAATTAATTAGTATCTGATTGAAAGAACCACGATCACTAATATCAATTTAGGGAATAAGAATCATCATCGATGATGTATGGTCACAAAATTGATGCAAAAATCGGTGGCTTCATACCATACCCAAGAAAACCGTGACTTTCACAAATAGTCACAAATATTGAATTCCTTTTTTTAATGTGAAATCACAATTAACCGTGATATTCACTGATAACCGTGACTCCACCAAGACCGTTTCTAAAATTCAAATTTTGAGAAAGAGGTGATGAAATCCCCTTCTCTCAGAACATATATTAATCCATAGGAACTAGAGGCATATAAAAATTCACAGTATTAAAACCTAAATCAAGACCTAGATTTAGGGTGTTGCAGTAATTAAGTTTTGCAACATAATTCTAAATCAAAGAAGGTTATATTATTTACCTTAAGGGTGTTATGCTTGGTATGAAAACTCTAAAAGTTTGAAGCAAAAAGTTCACAAAATCCAGCGGCGGAGAGCTTTGCCGATGATAATGGTGGTCGGCGGTGGTGATGATTTCGTCGAGGGGGGAGGCTGGCGGTGGAGTTTTTGTGTTTAGGGTTAGAGTATTTTTTTTTTTGGTGGGGCTAGCTATCAACTCAAGAGCTGCTAATAACGTGTTCAAGGAGAAAATAGATACGCAAAAGATATGATCTGAAACTGTACTTTATTCATTGATAGATCAGGGATTGAGAGAATATCTACTTCTATGCTAATTAGAACAAGACACCTACCAACATTCCTAGAATATTATTTCCTTAAACACAAGTTTGATCTCTTAAGGGACACTATTTAGGGGATAAAAATGTATGAGCACATCCAACGGTTGTGATTCAATGACACAAAAACTATGGTAGGGTCATGTTAATTACTTTCGATCACAGCTGTTAGATGTGTTCATCTCTTTTTAATCCCTTAAATAGTGTCCTTAGGAATTGAAATGGGTCTCGCCGATTCTACTTGTATCACTAGTACAAAAAATGCCTCAGACAACTGTGCTCACACAACTAAATGGTTTGAGTTTGTTGTCCCAAAGTGGAGACAACTACGCCTTAGGTGGTTCAGTTGTTGGAATGCTATTTAAACATTATTTTTTTGTATGGATGAATTTTTTAGAAAGATTTGAGATTTCTTGAAAAATTTAGACGACTGAAAGAAAAACTTTAGTTGTCTTAACTTGTTAGGGAAAAGATTCATACGACTAATATTCATTTCAGTTGTCTGATAGGGGTTTAAATTTGTGTTCTTCAGAAGACACTTACAACGGTCAGTTGTGTGAATTGCATTCAAACTGAAAAAACCCTAGCTAATATTTGGGCGGCAATTATTTCACTCGTTTTTCCTCTCTCCCAATGGAATTGATCGTAGTTATAAAAACTGGAAATGGCATGGGGAACCCTCAAGGTCATACATTTCCAGTCATAATCTAGGTAACTCTGAAACTGTTTTAGGGGAAGCTTTAGTTGATAAAGAGATAGAAGAGGGTGAACCTGAAGTAGATATGGGGATTCCAGAAGATGAAGTGGATCAGGAGGTTAATGATGGTGAAGAATTTGTAGATGAAGGATTTGAATTTATGAACCTTGTAGATGATGCAGACAAGCCTTTGTATCCTGGCTGTGTGAGGAACACAAAGTTGAACGTTTTGATTAAGAGCTTCAACCTTAAAGCCAAACACGGGATGAGCGATTCATGTTATTCTAATTGGCTGATGTTCATCCACATGTTGTTGCCAGAAAGGAATGAGATTCCAGTATCTTTTTACGAGGCTAAAAAGACCCTTTGTGCTTTGGGGATGGATTACAAGAAGTATCATTGTTGTCCCAATGACTACATAGTGTACAGAAAGCAGCACACGGATGCATTAACATGTCCCATATGCAGTGCGTCGCGATGAAAATTAAATAAGGATAAGAAAGAGAGAGTAAGGGTGCCTACAAAGGTTATGTAGTTCCTCCCACAAATTTTAAGGTTTAAAAGGATGTTTTCATCGCCAACCACTTCCGAGGATCTAACTTAGCATGAGCACGGAAGAAAGAAAGAAAGACGGTGTGATGCATCATCCAGCAGATTTGTTGGCTTTTTTTGTGAAGCATTAATTAGAACTGTGTTGAATATTCATAATAAGACAAAGGACAGTGGTCCAGCTCGGAAGGATTTAGTTGCAATGGGGGTAAGAATTGGGTTGGGGCCGGTTGATGGTGTGAAAAAAAAGACTCGTTACCTAGGTCTAGTTGGAATTTTACATTAGATGAGAAAAAAATTGTTTGTGGGTCTTTGTTTGAGATGAGAGTTCCTACTTGTTTTTCTTCAAACATTAGGAACATTGTTTCTATGGAGGACTTGCGCTTGGTTGGATTGAAATCCCATAACCGTCAAATACTAATGCAAGTCCTACTTCCTGTTGCCTTGCGTTCAGTTTTAGAAAAACCAGTGAGGATAGCTATTATACGATTCTACCTATTCTTCAAAGCAATCTGTGCAAAAGAGATTGATGTCCCAAAGCTAGTAGATATGGAAGCAGATTTGGTTAAGACAGTGTGCATGCTTAAGATGTATTTCCCACCATCTTTTTTTGACATTATGATTCACTTAACAGTTCATCCAGTTAAGGAAGTAGAGTTATGTGGGCCGGTGTTTTTTAGATTGATGTATCCCTTTGAGAGATATATGAAAGTGTTCAAAGGGTATGTTAGAAATCGGAATCGTCCTGAAGGTTGCATCTGAAAGGACCCAATCCCAATTTAGTTTCCTAAACCGGAATCAAACCCCTTTTGAAAACACGAATTTGCAAAAACCATAAAAATTTCGGCAGAGTTTCGCTATAACTTGGAATTGCCATTAACCTGCACCCGAAAACACACTTCATCCTATGCCATAAAAGCCAAACCATGGGCACCAATCCAATCCGGATTTCTCAATATCATAACAATAATGTAAAGTAATAAGCAAAACTGTACTTTACAGAAATCCGGGGAAAACCATATATGTGACGACCCGAACCAGAATCAGTTGTGTATTCTGCACGATTCACGAGATTGGTCATAGTCGCAGTTTTACGATATATGTGTGGTTTGTCGATTCTATTCGCGACTATATTTTTGGCCGAGAATTTGAGTTGAGTGTCTTCACGGAAGTTGTAGAGTACGTGATTTCGAGCTCGAGGGCGGTTCCGGATGATTTTTCCGATAACCGAGGAATATAATATTATTATTTGAAGTTTCGGTTTTCGACGAGTTTATCCGATTGTTTCGTGTTTATCCGAATCGTGATGGTTATCCATTTCGAATCGTCGATCGACCCGAGGCGCGAGTATAAATATCGGAAATAGTCGAGAAATAGTCGTAAAACACTGTTGAAGTTTGACTGGACCGTTGACTTTCCAATTTTGGAAAGCTTGACCGTTGACCGAGGGAGGACAGTTTCCATTTTGGTTTCGCCGGTCGACTTCCATTTTCCGGCCACCCCCGATCTTTTAGAGGGTATGAATCGCTTCCTTACTTGATTTTGAGTTGTTTGGTGTTTGGATTTATGTGAATTGGTTGTGTAATCGTGGACAACGAATCTGGTCGGTTTCACGGTTGTCGCCGGTGACGGTTAGGGGGTTTCCGGCGAGTTATGGAGGTTGGGTTGTTGGGGTTTTAACTCCCCACACCTTGGTGATGCTCCCTGGGTGTTTGGTTTTGGACGAGATGATGGAAATTGGGGAACCCGATTAGGTTACCGGAGGGAATTCCGATTTGGGTTCAAGCTAGAAATTGGGGAGGATTTGTTGAGTTTTGGTTGTTATGGTAGTGGAAGAAAAGGAAGGGCAGGTTGTGAGCTACAGTTCTGGAGCTTCCTCGCCGGAGGAAGTCACTGTTGACGGCGCGCCGTCGGCGGCGGCGGCGGTCAACGGTGGTGCTCCGACGAGGGGTTGACTTTTTGGTTTTCGACATTTTTAATGTCGTTTTTCTCGTAATCGCGCCCGGATTATCGTCCAGAGATTTTCGGATAGATTTGAGTATCGGATTTTCAGTCGAGGGTTTCGAGTGGAGATTTCGGGAATTCCGTTAATCATTTTGTACTGCATTGTATATTTCTGGGAACGGTTGGTTTCCGTGGTTAAGTACAAAGTTGTGGGTTATGTTTTTGATCAGTTATGTTTATGAATGTTCAGGAGATCGAGATCGAGATCGAGATCGTGCTTCTGGCGAGGGATCTTCCGCCGGGCCTCGAGATTAGCGCGAGTGCGCATTTTGCTCACCTGTGAGTGGACAATTTCTTTTCACGGAATAATTGCGAGTCTTTATATACGTTTTACGAACTTGAGCATGCATACGAGATTACGAATTTATACGAGCATGTGTTAGACGATTATGCTTATACCATTATACATTACGTATATGCATTTATATGCTGTTTATTGCATTTGCATCGAAATATTTATGATTTGGTTTACACAGAGTACAGTCTCAGTATATGTTGTTGTATCGATACACTCGCATCCCGGCTGATCCCCGAGGATGTGTACCGGGGGAGGCTGTGACTCCAGATCCGAGGTCTTTACCGGGGGGAGGCAGACCTCTGACCTGAGGCCTTTCTGGCTAGAATCACGTGTGGGTCTGGGATCCCGTGATTCGGACTGTACTAGCACGGACGTGTCCATGAGTGACCCCGTGGGATTTTTACTTGCATGCTCAGTACGCTGGAGGAGTATGAGTTTACCTTGTGTACTTTGTTATTCTTATTTACCTAGACTCTCATATGCTATTTTAATATATATATATATATATATATATAAACTGGTGAAAGACATTTATTTTCGTCCACTCACCCTAACAGTTTTCATGTCTTTCCCCTGGGCTTTTCGGTTTCCGTGCCCAGTTGCAGTTCAGGTTCTGGTGTTTCACGTCGCGGTTGGAGGCTAGTGATCTGAGCTACCTGTGTTTTCCAGTAGGTTCTTGTTTCGCCTACTGATGTGTATATTGTATATATTTACACTAGAGGTCGCTCTGATACATTCTGATACTTGTTTTATACGGATTTTCTCGGATATATTATATATTACAGTATGTTTACTGTTTATTGATTATGATATGATGTTGAGAAATCCGGATGGGATTGGTGCCCACGGTTTGGCATTTGTGGCATAGGACGAAGTCTTATTTTCAGGGTGCAGGTTTATGCAATTCCACGTTAGTAACGTTACTCTGCCAAAATTTTGAATGATTTTTGTTGGTTCGTGTTTTCAGAAGGGGTTCGATTCCGATTTAGGTAACTGAATCGGGGTTGGGTCCTTTCAATATAAAAGTATTATGACAGAGTAATCAGAGCGACCTCTAGTGTATATATGCAAAAATATACAACAGTAGGCAAAACCAGAAACCTACTGGAAAAGAAAGGTAGCTCGAACACTAAGCCTCCAACTGCGACGTGAGACACCAGAATTCGAACTGCAAACTGGGCACAGAAACCGAAAAGCCCGGGGAAAGGCAAATAAAATCGTTAGAGTGAGTGGACGAAAATAATCATATGCCTTTCACCATTTATATATATCATAAAACAAAGCGAGTTCATAAAATGAATGGAGGTGTCAGGCGAATCTCTCAAGCCCGACGGTGATAGACTAGGCGAATCTCTCAAGCCTAGAGGGCACATCAGGGGAATCTCTCAACCCTGGATCTGGACTACCGGTGATCAGCCGAGTAGCCAATGCATCGATGCAAAGTAAATGCCATCACCATATAAAATATAAAACAATACCTCCAAAAACAATAAATAATCTCAACATCGTACTGAAAATAAATACTGAAATCAAGAACTCGCTACGATAGTGTAAATAAAAGTCCACTCACAGATAGCACAGCGCAGAAACGCGCTAATCACGAGATCCGGCGGAAGATCCCTAGTCCAACGTACGATCTCGATCCCCTGAATAATCACAAAATATAACTGATCAAAATCAAAGTTCATTACTTTGTACCACACCTCGGAAACCAACCATTTCTGGAAATATATAACTCGATACAAAATAATCGTCGAAATTCCCTAAACTCTCCACATAAACTCGAAATCAAATATCCAAATCAACTCAAAAACCTCAAGGCGATGATCGGGGCACAATTACGAGCAAAACAGCCTAAAATTTGTCAAAATCCAAAAAGTTAACGGGTCGCCAGAGTTCCGCTGTTAACCGCCGCCGTCAGCGGCGGCGTGCTGTCAACCGGAGGAATTTCCCAGCGACCAAGATCACCGTAGCTTCTCCTCCTCAAGTGCATCACATCTCATAACTACACCACCAGCCAATTTGGCCGGGAACCACCCAAAATCAAGCTCGACATCCTCACGGCCAAAATCGCCAGAAAACTCCTCCGGTCAATTCTGGCGCCAATACTCCACCTCGTCCCTCAAAACCAAAGGGCAAAGCATCCTAGAGCAAAACCCAGTCGACTCCACCCAAAAATCTCACTGGAAAGTCACTGGAGCGCCGCCCCCAAATAGACCCGATTCCGGCCGAAAATTCAAGAACTTCCCCAATCTCGTTCTCCAACATATCAATACCAATTTTCACAAATCAAAGTCCTAAACCATAGGAAATCAAGAGGAGAATCGAACCATACCCAAATCGAACCAAGATCACCGTAGCTTCTCCTCCTCAAGTGCATCACATCTCATAACTACACCACCAGCCAATTTGGCCGGGAACCACCCAAAATCAAGCTCGACATCCTCACGGCCAAAATCGCCAGAAAACTCCTCCGGTCAATTCTGGCGCCAATACTCCACCTCGTCCCTCAAAACCAAAGGGCAAAGCATCCTAGAGCAAAACCCAGTCGACTCCACCCAAAAATCTCACTGGAAAGTCACTGGAGCGCCGCCCCCAAATAGACCCGATTCCGGCCGAAAATTCAAGAACTTCCCCAATCTCGTTCGCCAACATATCAATACCAATTTTCACAAATCAAAGTCCTAAACCATAGGAAATCAAGAGGAGAATCGAACCATACCCAAATCGGAGCCGGAGGTGTCCGGAAATGAAAGGTCGCCGGCGAGTCAAACGGTGATGCTTTTTCCTCCCTCGGTCAACGCGGGTCAACGCCAATTCTCTGGTCAACGCCGGTTAAACTTCCCAAAATAGTGTTTTCAACAATTTTTTGACTATTTCCGATATTTATACTCACGGCTCGATACGATTGACAGTCCAAATCGAATCACAAACACGTTTCGGATAACTCAAATACAAACGGATAAACAAGACGGAATTACGCGATTTCAAATATTCATAACATATTCCTCGGTTGTCGAAACAATTATCCGAAACCGCCCACGAACTCAAAATCACGCGTATTACAATTCTTGTAAAGAGATTCAACTCAAATTCTCGCCCGATAATTAAGTCGTGAACCGAACCGCTAATTCAATTCATTTACGATAAACTGTGATTACTCGTAAACTCGTGGGTTAAGCCGATTAACGTGCCAATTCTGATTCGGGTCGTCACAAATTTACCCCCCTTAAAAAAAATTTGACCTCGAAATTTATGTACCTGCTAGGTGAACAGATGAGGGTACTGCTCCCGCATACGCTGCTCAGTCTCCCTGGTGGCTTCCTCAACTGAATGATTCTGCCATAAGACCTTCACAAGCGGTATGACTCGGTGTCTCAACTCCTGCTCACGCTGATCGAGAATCTGTACCGGCTCCTCCACATATGTCAAATCTTCCCGGATAGGAAGCTGATGTGGTGCTAACACGTATGATGGATCTGGAATGTATTTCCGCAACATCGAGACATGAAAAACATCGTGTACTCGAGCAATCTCAGAAGGCAACTCTAATCTGTAAGCCACGGCATCAACCCTCTCTGTGATCTCGTACGGACCAATGTACCGTGGTCGAAGCTTGCCACGCTTCCCGAAACGCCCAACTCCCCTCCAAGGAGATAGTTTCAGGAAGACCTAATCGCCCACCTCGAACTCGAGACTCTTTCTTCTCACATCTGCATGACTCTTCTGGCGATCTTGGGCAATCTTCAGTCTGTCCCAGATAATCTGAATATCCTCCATGGTGCTTTTCACCAGATCAGGGCCAAAAAGCCATCGCTCGCCCACCTCACTCCAACACAATGGAGTGCGGCACAGCCTCCCGTATAGAGCCTCATACGATGCCATATCAATACTGGCCTGATAGCTGTTGTTGTAAGCAAACTCAATCAAATGTAGTTGTTGGTCCCAATTTCCTCGAAATTGTAAAACACATGACCGCAACATATCCTCGAGAGTCTGAATAGTCCGCTCAAATTGCCCATCAGTCTGAGGATGAAAAGTTGTACTAAAATGTAATCTAGTACCCAAGGCTCGCTGCAATGCCTGCCAGAACTCTGAAGTAAACTGACTGTCTCGGTCAGAAACAATATATACAGGCACACCATGTAGACGAACGATCTCCGCCAAATACAGCTTTGCCAATCTGCCCACTGAAATCGTCCCCGGAAGTTCCAGAAAATGAGCGGATTTCGTCAATCGATCTACGATAACCCAAATACCAGTATTACCAGCTGATGTACGCGGTAACTGATATACGAAATCCATGGTAATGTGCTCCCACTTCAAAACCGGAATCTCCAGGGGATGCAACTTTCCCGCAGGCTTCTGCCTCTCCGCTTTGACCTGCTGACAAATCAGACATCTGCTCACATATGCGGCAATCTCCCTCTTCATATTTCGCCACCAGTAATAAGCTCGGAGTGTACGAAACATCTTTGTACCGCCGGGATGCATCGCATACGCCAAACAATGAGCTTCGTCTAAAATCTCTTTCTTCAAATTCTCGTCCCTGGGTACACATAATCTGCCTCTGAATAGCAACGTACCATCATCACTCAACCGAAACTCTGTTGGCACATCGTTTCGAATCATGGTCTTCTTGTCCAACAGATAGGAATCCATATCCTGAGCTTCCCGAACCTGATCAACTAATACTGGTCGAACCTGGAAGCTAGCCAATAAAGCTCCATCATCATTCCACTCAAACTCAGCTCTCGTAGCCCGTAACTCGGCTAATATGGAAACTCTGGCGACACGCATGAAACAACGAAGCTCCCGATTTCCGATTGAGTGCATCAGCAACGATATTAGCCTTCCCTGGATGGTACTCAAAGGTGAAATCATAATCATTGATCAACTCCATCCATCTGCACTGTCTCATATTCAAGTTAGGCTGCGTGCGCAAATATGTGAGACTCTTGTGATCTGTGTATATCATGCACTGGGCTCCGTACAAGTAGTGTCGCCAACTCTTCAAAGCTAATACAATAGAAGCCAACTCCAAATCATGTGTAGGATAGTTGACTTCATGTGGTTTCAGCTGTCTGGAACCGTAGGCCACCACTCTGCCATGCTACATCAAAACACAACCAAGTCCTAACTTCGATGCATCGCTGTAAACCACAAACTCGCCACTGTCGTTAGGTAAAGTCAAAACTGGTGCAGTAGTCAACTTTTCCTTCAAGAGTAAGTAACTCTCCTCACATGCATCAGACCACTCGAACTTGGCGCCTTTCTTCGTCAATCTGGTAAGTGGAGTGGCAATCCGTGAAAAATCCTGCACAAAACGCCGATAATAACCTGCCAAACCCAAGAAACTCCTGATCTCTGGTACGGTGGTAGGTCTACTCCAATTCAATATGTCTTCAATCTTGTCAGGATCCATGCTGACTCCCTTAGCTGATATCACGTGACCCAAAAACTTCACGCTATCCAACCAAAGTTCACACTTGCTGAACTTCGCAAATAGCTGATTGTCCCGCAAAGTCCGCAAAACAGCTTGTAAATGCTTCTTGTGCTAGCCCACACTCCTGGAATAAATCAGGATGTCATCGATGAACACGATTACAAATTTGTCCAGAAACTGCTTGACCACCCGGTTCATTAAGTCCATAAAAGCTGCGGGGGCATTGGTCAACCCAAACGACATTACCAAGAACTCATAATGCCCATACCGTGATCTGAAAGCTGTCCTGGCGACATCTGACTCACTGATCCTCAACTGATGGTATCCAGACCTAAGATCAATCTTTGAAAAGACTGAAGCTCCCTTAAGCTGATCAAACAAGTCGTCAATCCGCGGCAACGGATACTTGTTCTTCACAGTGACCTGATTGAGCTTCAGGTAATCAATACACAACCATATGGGACCATCCTTCTTCCACACAAACAGTACAGGAGCACCCCACAGTGATACACTGGGTCGTATGAAACATTTCTCCAGTAACTCTTGAAGTTGAATCGGTAGCTCCTTTAACTCCACTGGCGCCATTCGATAAGGTGCCTGAGATATGGGTCCAGTGCCCGGTAAAAGCTCAATGGTGAAATCGATCTCCCGAACAGGAGGAATACCCGGTAACTCCTCCGGAAATACATCTGGAAACTCAGAAACAACCTCAATGTCACCAATGTCTGGTACAGCAGCCATAGTATCCACGACTTGAGCTAAATTGCAACACAACCCTTCTTCATCATCCGCTCGGCCTTCATCGCTAAAATCACACATGGCAATGAAGTATTCTTCTCACCGCGAAACAGTATCTCTGGAAAACCTGGTCATCGAAACACAACCTCCTTCTTGTGACAATCGAACATAGCCCAATGTGTCTCCAAGACGTCCATACCTAAAATCACATCAAAGTCGACGATATCTAGCAATAACAAATCCGCGGCTAAACCATGACCTCCAACAAAAATCTCACAATCCCTATACACCTAGCCAATACTCACAACCTCACCGGATGGATACAACACTCTCCACAACCCCGAAAGTGGAGATGCAGGCATAGTAGCTAAATATGATAATCTATATGATATGAATGAATGCGTAGCACCTGAATCTAGCAAAGTAAGTACTGGATAGACAAAAACATGCAACGTACCAATAACGACCTCCGGTGAAGCTCTGCCCTCACGCAATGACATGGCATGAACCCTGGCATGCCCTGCTGGTCGTCCACGCTGAGGGTGACTCTGTTGTCCGCCCTGACCAGAAGACTATACTAGTTGAGCCCCAGAAGTGGTACCTCGCTCTCCTCCGGAACTCTGGGCTGCCTGTCCACCAACACCAGCAAGCTGGAAACATTCCCTCGTATAGTGACCCTCCTGGCCACAACGATAACAAACGACAGGGCCTCACTGACATGGACCAAGATGATGCATATTGCAGAGATTGCACAATGGGTACTCCCTCGGTACGGCAAAAGTGCCACCGGTATACCAAGGATAACTGGAACTGTTAGAACCCCTACTAGACTGTGGTCTCTGAGGTTGATCCCTCCTCCATCTCTGTCGCTGTCTAGCTGAACTACCCGGTGGTCTATATGGTCCACTGCCCGATGATGATGCCGATCTGGAAGTATCAGAACTCAGCCTCTTGGAAGGTCCCTGACTCGGTCCACCCTCCTCAAACCGTTGAGACTGGAATCTCATCTGCCTGTCCTTCTCGATATCCTCGCCTCGAAGTGCGGCACTCACGAACTCATCAAAGTTGTTTTGAGGCATCGTGGTAAGAGTTCCCTTAATGTTCAAGTTCAAGCCCAGCTCAAATCTTCGGCACTTGGCTTCCTCTGTAGCCACTATGTCACGTGCAAACCGAGATAAGCGGGTAAATCTGTCCCGGTACTCAAGTACAGACATGCTGCCCTGCCTTAAATTAGTGAACTCCTCATACTTCCGCTGCTATGTAGCCTGGTTGAAGTATCTCCGCATAAACAAATCTCGAAACAAAGTCCACGGAGTATCAACCGGAACTCTATCGGTCCTAACCCACCAGAAGTATGCATCAGACTCAAGTAACCTAACTGCTGGCACTGTCATCTGCTCAGGGGTGAAACAAAAACGCTCACAAACTCGTTCCACCTGAACTAACCATGCCTCACAAATCTCTGGATCAGTTGAACCCAAGAAAACAGTCGCTCTAGCAGTTCGAGCTTTGACCACAGGGTCAAAAGGCTCCTCTAAATGCAATCAACAAGTCATGTGTCTGGCGATCCTCATCAGGATCCACATCCCTATTAACACGTCTAGGAGACATCCTAATGATACAAGAAAAGCATTAGTCACAAGTACAAGGAACGTAATCATGAGACTTTAGTCATTTGAACATATACAACACCCAAAGCATTTATGAGTAACCGCTGGCCAGTCGGGTCATCACTCCAGACATGCTGTACATACTCAAATACCCTTAGTGTCACAACTACAAGAGTCTACAGAACCTGAAACCTAATGCTCTGATACCAAGCTGAAAGGACCCAACCCCGATTTAGTTTCCTAAACCAGAATTAAACCCCTTCTAAAAAAACACGAATTTGTAAAAACCATAAAAATTTCAACAGAGTTTCGTTATAACTTGGAATTGCCATTAACCTGCACCCGAAAACATACTTCATCCTATGCCACAAAAGCCAAACCGTGGGCACCAATCCCATCCGGATTTCTCAATATCATAACAATAATGTAAAATAATAAGTATAACTGTACTTTACAGAAATCCGAGGAAAAACATATAAAAGTATAACGTCAGAGTAATCAAAGCGACCTCTAGTGTATATATACAAAAATATACAACAGTAGGCAAAACAAGAAACCTACTGGAAAAGAAAGGTAGCTCGAACACTAAGCCTCCGACGGCGACGTGAGACACCAGAATCCGAACTGCAAACTGGGCATGAAAACCGAAAAGCCCAGGGGAAAGGCAAATAAAATCGTTAGAGTGAGTGAACGAAAATAATCATATGCCTGTCACCATTTATATATATCATAAAACAAAGCGAGTTCATGAAATGAATGGAGGTGTCAGGCGAATCTCTCAAACCCGACGGTGATAGACTAGGCGAATCTCTCAAGCCTAGCGGGCACATCAGGGGAATCTCTCAACCCTGGATCTGGACTACCGGTGATCAGCCGAGTAGCCAATGCATCGATGCAAAGTAAATGCCATCACCATATAAATTATAAAACAATACCTCCAAAAACAATAAATAATCTCAACATTGTACTGAAAATAAATACTTAAATCAAGAACTCGCTATGATAGTGTAAATAAAAGTCCACTCACAGATAACACAGCGCGCAAACACACTAATCACGAGATCCGGCGGAAGATTCATCGCCCAACGTTCGTTCTCGATCCCCTGAATAATCACAAAATATAACTTATCAAAATCATAATTCATTACTCTGTACCACACCTCGGAAACCAACCATTTCCGGAAACATATAACTCGATACAAAATAATCGTCGAAATTCCCCAAATTCTCCACATAAACCTTCGACTAAAAATCCAATATCCAAATCAACTCAAAAACCTCAAGGCGATGATCGGGGTGCGATTACAAGCAAAACGGCATAAAATTTGTCGAAATCCAAAAAGTCAACGGGTCGCCGGAGTTCCACCGTTGACCGCCGCCGCCGGTGACAGCGCTCCGTAAACCGGAGGAATTTCCCGGCGACCAAGATCACCGTAGCTTCTCCTCCTCAAGCCCATCACATCTCATAACTACACCACCGGCCAATTTGGCCGGGAACCACCCCAAATCAAGCTCGACATCCTCACGGCCAAAATCGCCGGAAAACTCCTCCGGTCAATTCTGGCGCAAATACTCCACCTCGTCCCTCAAAACCAAAGGGCAAAGCATCCTAGAGCAAAACCCAGTCGACTCCACCCAAAAATCTCATCGGAAAGTCACCGGAGCGCCGCCCCCAAACAGACCCGATTCCGGCCGAAAATTCAAGAACTTCCCCAATCTCGTTCTCCAACAAATCAATACCAATTTTCACAAATCAAAGTCCTAAACCATAGGAAATCAAGAGGAGAATTGAACCATACCCAAATCGGAGCTGGAGGGGGCCGGAAATGAAAGGTCGCCGGTGAGTCAAATGCTGATGCTTTTTCCTCCCTCGGTCAACGCGGGTCAACGCCAATTCTCTAGTCAACGCCGATCAAACTTCCCAAAACAGTGTTTTCGACAATTTTTTGACTATTTCCGATATTTATACTCGCGGCTCGATATGATCGACGGTCCAAATCGAATCACAAACACGTTTCGGATAACTCAAATACAAACGGATAAACACGACGGAATTACGTGATTTCAAATATTCATAACATATTCCTCGGTTGTCGAAACAATTATCCAAAACCGTCCACGAACTCGAAATCACGCTTACTACAATTTTCGTAAAGAGATTCAACTCAAATTCTCGCCCGATAATTAAGTTGTGAACCGAACCACTAATTCAATTCATTTACGATAAACTGTGATTACTCGTAAACTCGTGGGTTAAGCCGATTGATGTGCCAATTCTGATTCGGGTCGTCACAGCATCATTGAATCATATATTGTTGAAGAGGCAGTTGAGTTTAACGCGGAAATGATGCTTGCCTCTAAGTCTACTGTAAGAGACTATGATACAACTAAACATGGTCTTATTGATGGGTGCAAACCCTTGGGTGGCTACAACAACAAATGTCTCACCAGAAAAGTGAGGGACCAAGCTCACCTTTGTGTGTTGCTATACATAACTGAAGTCCTCCCGTATTTTATGCAAGTGTTCAATGCCTTTAACTATTTAACTATCTGCTGGTAATGTGCATAGGCAGTGATTAAACGTTGCTTACTTTGAAATTCTATACTTTGATACTCAGTGAACACATGGAGCTCATGAAATTGCTATATCCAAAGTTCAGCAAAGATATCAAGTGGCTAAAGGAGAAGCAGAATGAGGAGTTTGCTGAGTGGTTCAAGCAGAGGGTATGTTTGTGCATTTTGAAATGTGATGTGTTTGCCAAGATGTGAATTTTTTTTCTAAGTTCAAATGTGTTATGTTTGCTGCCAGGTTTCTGATGGTTTGCAAATTTCTGAGGTTGGCATTTCTGATACTATTAGGTGGTCAGTGGATGGACTAAGATATTCGGTGGCGACCTATACTGGATATCACATAGAAGGAGTTGATTTTTACACTAAGGAACTTGACAATACTTGATTAGTATAGAATAGTGGAGTGTTTGTTGTTGGTAGTGCAATGCAAGTTAGTAGTGCAAAGGATAAGAATCGTATCATTCAGGACATGAACTATTACAGGGTGATTCATGAAATATGGGAGTTAGACTATTACAAACTTAGGATTCCTTTATTCCAATGTGACTGGGTGGAGAATGCTAGGGGTGTTAAAGTAGATGACTGGTTTGGATATACCTTGGTAAAATTGAGTAGAAAAAGACATCTGGGAGATCCCTTTGTATTAGAACACAAGTAAAACATATTTTTTTTACCTTTAAGACCCCTTCGATCCTCTATGGTATGTGGTATGTAGATGTCCAAACAAAGACTACAAATGGGCTGAGTAAGATGATGAAATGGAAGATGTTGTAGTGGAGGATCAATTGGTAAATTCTGGACTGCCAGATGTTGAAGCTGAACATAGCAATTATATACGAGACGTAGAGGATTGAAGTATCTTGTAAAATTTAATCTGGACACCTTTTTTTGCGTCATCTGAATTGTAGTATGTTTGTCCTTATTTAGATAATGAATGGATTTGAATGACTAAATTTGCTATTGTCCGTGCTTGTTTGCATTTTTGGATTTAATGAATGGTTGTTTTCTTGTAATATAATTGCTGATTTAATTGTTGTTTCCAAGTGTGTGTTGTTTCTATGGTTTCCATTCATGCCTTGCTCATTTAATTGCTTAAGTGTGTGTTGTTTCTGAATTTTAGTATGTTTGTCCTCTCAGGTCATGGAACATTCAAGAGACTCACAATTAAGGGCTGAAAGTGCACTGAACCTGTTGGCAGAAATAAAGAGAACGCGGACAATATCCCAAACTGAAGAGAAAGAGGTCAATTCTCCAGTGAAGAAAAGGCCACGACGAGCAGCATCACAGCAAGAGACTAGGACAATTGTATCCAATGAAGAGGTTGTTTCCCAGAAGAGCAATTTCGCGCAAATAGTGAAAGGACCAAATCCCGACTCAGTTACCTAAACCGGAATCGAACCCCTTCTGAAAATACGAACCAACAAAAACTTTTCGAAATTTCGGCAGAGTTTCGTTACTAACGTGGAATTGCATAAACCTGCACCCTGAAAATAACACTTCGTCCTATGCCACAAAAGCCAAACCGTGGGCACCAATCCCATCCGGATTTTTCAATATCATAACAATATCAAATAACAGAAAACATATCTGTATAATATAATATATCCGAGAAAATCCGTATAAACACGTATCAGAATGTATTAGAGCGACCTCTAGTGTAAAATATATACAATATGTACATCAGTAGGCGAAACGAGAACCTACTGGAAAACACAGGTAGCTCAGATCACTAGCCTCCAAACTGCGACGTGAAATACCAAACCTGAACTGCAAACTGGGCACGGAAACCGAAAAGCCCAGGGGAAAGACATAAAACACGTTAGAGTGAGTGGACGAAAATAAATGTCTTTCACCGAGTAATATATGTTATAAAAATATATGCGAGTCGAAATATAAATAAATCAAATCAAATAGTATACGAGGAGACGCTGACTCCAACTCGTAAACAGAGCATGCATAAAGAAAATCTCACAGTCAAAACCACGGGGTCCCTAGCCCACACGTGATTCAGAACCACGAGGTCCCTAGCCCACACGTGATTCCAGCCGGTAAACATCCTCAGGGATCAGCCGGGATGCGGTGTATCGATACAATAACGTAACTGAAACTGTACTCTGTGGAAATCAAATCATAAACAGTTCGATGCAAATGCATGAAACAACATATAAGTGTATATATACTCGTATACGCATATCCGTATATGTATAATCATAAAACACATGCTCATGTAATCTGAAATCTCATACGCATGCTCAAATTTATAAAACGTATATAAAGACTCGCAAACAATCCGTGAAAAGAAATTGTCCACTCACAGGTGAGCAAAACGCGCACTCGCGCTAATCTTGTGGTCCGGCGGAAGATCCCTCGCCTGAAGCACGATCACGATCCCGATCTCGATTTCGATCTCCTGAATATTCACAAAACATAACTGATCAAAATCATAGTCCACAACCCTGTACTGAACCACGGAAACCAACCGTTCCCGGAAATATGCAATGCAATACAAAATGATTAACGGAATTCCCGAAATCTCCACTCGAAACCCCCGACTGAAAATCGGCTACCCAAATCAATACAAAAACCTCTGGACGATAATCGGGGCGTGACTACGAGAAAAACGACATTAAAAACGTCGAAATCTGAAAAAGTCAAACCTCCACCGTGGACCGCCGTTGACCGCCGCCGCCGGCCAAAATTTCCAGAACTCAAGATCATTCCAAGCCTAACCCTTTTCTCTTCTACCACGAAGTCCAAATCTCACCGGAACCCATCCAATTTCTCACGAAACCGAACGGAAATCATCCCTCCGGCGACCTAATCGGGTTGCTCTCAAAACTCAACCATAGCCAAAACTAATCACACCATGAGACTCAGAGGGGTAAGGGGAGTCGAACCCCCCTAACCACCACCACCATGGCTCGCCGGAAAACGGAATCCTTGAAACCGACCCGATTCGGGTACAACCAAAATGCAACCAATTCCAACCAAACCAAATACCAATCGACTTAAAATCAAGAGGGGAAGCGATTCATACCCTTTACAAGGTCGGAGGTGGCCGGAAACTGGAAGTCGGCCGGCGAAACCAAAACGGAAACTTTCTCCCCCACGGTCAACGGTCAACTTGCTATTTTTGGAAAGTCAACAACGGTCAACGCCAAACAGTGATTTTCAACGATTTTACGACTATTTCCGATATTTATACTCGCGCCTCGGGTCAATCGACGGTCTGAAATGAATATTCGAAATGATTCGGATAAACACGAAACAATCGGATAAACTCGTCGAAAACTGAAACTTCAAATAATCATATTATATTCCTCGGTTATCGGAAAAATCTCCCGGAACCGCCCTCGAGCTCAAAATCACGTACTCTACAACTTCTGTGAAGACACTCAACTCAAATTCTCGGCTGAAAACATAGTCGCGAATAGAGTCGACGAACCACACATAAATCGTAAAACTGCGACTATACTCAATCTCGTGAATCGTGCTGAATATTCTACTGATTCTGGTTTGGGTCGTCACAAATAGAGAGTCCAAACATCGTCAAAGATACGCCTATTGAGAAAGAGGTTACTACTTCTTCTAATCAGTTTGTTGAACCATAAACCAGCAAAGTCCGTCACTGACAGTCCAAGAGAGTTGTGGAGGGAAGAAGAAGAAAAAAGCTTCAAGTGGCAAAAAAAAAGGTGGGGAAGAGCAAGATGTTACTATTAGTGAAGGTGAAGA
The DNA here is from genome assembly GCA_946800695.1 of Geum urbanum. Taxonomy (NCBI): domain Eukaryota; kingdom Viridiplantae; phylum Streptophyta; class Magnoliopsida; order Rosales; family Rosaceae; genus Geum; species Geum urbanum. The sequence goes on from OX327012.1 coordinate 27,140,675, forward strand.
AGGGGAGATTGATGAGGTCAGAATCTTAGGGAAGAAGCTTCTGAAAAGAGATTGTGTGACGATGTGTCACATTCCAAACCATGTAGCAAAGGGAATTAAGATGAGGGTAGCCAAGAACAGATACGGTCAACCTGTTAGAAAATGGGGTAAAGAGATGCAGTCCTACATTAGTGTTTTGGTACAAACAAAGATCTCAATTGGACACACAGATTGGAGATATGTGAACTTTGATGCAAAGGAGAAAATCTGGGAATCTGTAACGGTAATTCAACTCCACTTATTTTTTCAGTTACGTATTATGTAGATGTTGCTCTAATGATAATTTTAGTTGTATTAATAATTTTCAGGATGCATATATTGTCCTTGAAGATTGGAGAGATCTGGTTTTGGCTTTTGCATTTGTCAAGTGGAAGGAAAGGAAGAGCAATTTTTGGCTCAAGTATGTAAAACCATTTTTGGACTCTCCTGAAGAGTATCCTTACCCTCCATGGGATTATACATGCATAAGTCAGGCTTATTGGGACGTCTTCCTAGACAGATTGTCAGAACACACCAAGGTTCGTTAATCTGTTGAGTTGTATAAATGCTTTTAGCTCATTTTGTTCCTTGTTTGGTTTAGAACAATTATTGAACTTCTCTTTTTTTCCTTGGCTGTTTTGTGGCCTCATAAGTATTTATCCAAAATGCAAACTAAGAAGAGGGCAAAAGTTAAATGTCTTCATCGGACAGCGCGTAAGGGATATGCAAACTTGGAGCAAGACCTGGTATGAACTTCAGTTGAGATTAATTATGTAGTTGTACAAGCTAGTCTTAACTGTATAAATTTGTGGAAATGCTGTAATGTGAATATTTTGTCTAATATTTAGTTGAGTCGGGTGAGTACCCTGATGGTGTTGTGGATCGTGCTACCTTATGGAAACATGGAAGGTTGGATAAGAAAGGCAACTTCGTAGATCCTGAAGCAGAGAAATGTGCTAGAAAAATAGTAAGTGATTTAGTTTATTTCCCTTTTAATTAGCTGTTGAAGTTAAGGAAATATATTTTCTTATAATTAACATCATGTTAGATGTGTGGGTTGTGTTAGGATGAGTTGAAAAGAAAGTTTTCAGAAGGAGAGATAACTGTAGAAGGGACAGATGATGTAGTCAGCAAGGCATTAGGGAGTGAGGAACATCATGGAAGGGTTCAAGGTGTTGGTGGCTTTGTGAAGCAGGGGAGCTATTTCACAAACTTGAAAAAATCCAGAAAGAGGAGGTCCAATGTTGCAGACACATTCAAGCAAATTTTGGTTGAGATGGAGGCAAAGCATGCCTAAGAAATGGTTGAATGGGAAAAGGAAAGACAGAGAGTTGCTGGTGTACTCTCTAGAATAGAGGCAAAGCTCAACGTAGACGTGGCAAAGCATACGGGAGAGCAGGGAAGGGTTGAAACCCCAATAATTCATGGCCCTCCTTCAGGCCAAGGCTGTTGTTCAAGAGCATGCGACAAAGCGAAGGGCGTGGGAAATGATGTCATCGGTGATATTGCTAAGAAGAAGCTGGTATTGCTGGATGCGACAAAGGATGCAGCGAAGAACAAAGAAAATTTGGACAAGAAAATTGATGTCCCTGAGGAAGAAAATTTGAAAAAGGTGTAACGACCCGAACCAAAAATGGTATGTTAATTGGCTTGATTTGTGAGTTTCACGATTAGTCACAGTTTGTCGTAATTGGTCGATATGGCGGGTTTGTTTACGACGAAATTATTGGGCTAGAATTTGGCATGAGTCTCTTCACGAGAGTTGTAGTGTGCATGATTTCGAGCTCGTGGAAGTTTCCGGAGGATTATTTCGAGCTACGTGGAATAAATTATGAATATTTCCGGCCGTTAGATTTAGTCGTGTTTATCTGTTTTGTTTCGATTTGTTTTGGACCGTTGATCCTTTTGGTCATGCGTATAAATATAAGAATAGTCGTAAAATTGTCAAAAATTTGCATTTGGGCCGGTTGACCAGCATTGACCATGTTTGACCCGTGTTGACCCACGTTGACCGGAGCACCGCAGTGACCCGCGAGCTGTCCCTGTCCGACCCGAAAATTCCGGCCATCTCCGGCCACAATTTTGGTATGGTTAGAATCCTCTCGTGATTCTCTATTGGTTTAGACTTGATTTTGTGAGAATTAGTTGGGAATTGAGGGAGAACAAGTTCGGCAAAGTTTGGAATTTTCGCCGGAAACGGGTAGCGGTTTCCGGTGAGTTTTGGTGTCGGGTTGGTGGGGGTTTTGTGACGACCTGGACCAGAATTAGCAGTGGAATCAGCTTGATTGATGAGTTACTGCGTAGTCGCAGTTGTCCGACAGTTATTGGAATCGTCAGAGTTCTTAACGACTTAATTATTGGCCGAGAATTGGAGCTGGGTCTCTTCTCGAGAGTCGTTCTACATGTGATTACGAATTCGTGGGCGGTTCCGGATCGTTATTTGGACGACCGAGGAATTAGTTATGAATATTTGAAGTTTCGACGGAAACGGATTTAAATGGCAGGTTTGTTCGCGACTAAATTATCAGACGAGAACTTGGTTTCGGCTTCTTCACGGAAGTTGTTCAGAATTTAATTTTGAGCTTGTGGGAACTTCTGGAGCATGATTTTGAGTTACGAAGATTAAGTTGTGATTATTTCCGTTTGTTGATTAATTAGTCGATTTAAATGAGTGTTGGTTCAAAGGGTTGACTTTTTATCCATTTGGCCGATGTGTTTGACTTCGGGTGATTATTGAAGGGTACGTCGAGACGAGTTTGTGGCCATGAGAATTATCGGAATCGGAGTTACGATGGAAAAGTTACGGGTATTCAAAGTTCGTCGAAAAGGATAATTACGAAGTTTCCATATTGAGAAGGCCTATAAATAGAAGTTTCCTGTTTGGGAAACCTGCCATAAAAGGAAGCTGGGTTGACCCACGTTGACCCACGGGTCAAGAATAACCCGTTTGGAGGCCGAAATGGATCGCCGAAATTGAGGCCGATTCCGACCATTTTTGGGCACGACTTCTTCACGAGATTTGTTGGGCTCGAGCTCCTCTTCGTATTGGTAGGTGGATCGTCCCGTGGGGTGGCCGGAGGAGATAGAATCGAATCGGCAAAGTTATGGATTTTCCGGCGAGTTTTGTGGTGTTCGGGTGGCGGCGTGGAGGCCGAGGTGGTGGCTTCTATTTGGGGGGTTTTGTTAGCCTCGAGCTAAGGAAGCTTTTCCAAGTGGTCTTGAGGGTTGCCGTGGCCGGAGGAGAGAGATCCGTTGAATTGAAATTCCGGTAAGGGTTTGGAACTTTGAATTGATTTTTGGAGGTTTTCCGGTCAAAATTGGCCTTAACTTATAACTGGAAAGTTGTTGGAATCGTCGAGATCTTTGAAAACATGTGTAGCACGAAATTTTCTGGGCAGGTTTGGATTTTCCGGCGACTGTGGCAGCGGCGACGGCGGCGGCGGCGATTTTTCGCCCGGAGTAGTTTTCGACGAATTGCATGTCATTTGACTCGAAATCGCGCCCCGATCGCTGTGGGGAGGTTCGTTTTTCGAGTTGAGCGTCCGAACGTAAAGCGAGGTATTGAGGTGTTATATACGGATTTTCGACGATTCGTCGACTTTGAATCACGTGTTTCCGAGAACGGCTGTTTCTCGTGATTTGTATTGTATTGTCGGATTATGACTTTGAATATTGGACGTTGTGATTATTCAGGGGTTCGTGATCGTTTGTTTGGCGATGGACTTTCCGCCGGATCACGGGTTAACGCGTATCGCGTTACGCCAGTCTGTGAGTGGACATTTTATTTTCACGGAATGATTGCGAGTCTTTTATATACATTTTATGAACTTGAGCATGCAGCATGATTATGGTTTTACTGGCATGAGATTTCTTACGAGATTATGTTTAATATGAGCATGTGTTACGATTATATATATATACACGGATATACGTATATGAATATGCATACACTTATATGCTATTTCATGCATTTGCATCGAAATGTTTATGATTTGGTTTACACAGAGTACAGTCGTGGTTACGTTGTTGCATCGATACACTTGCCTCTCGACTGATCCCCGATGGTAGGCCACCAGGAGGGGCAGTACCCCTACCTGACCGGCGAGGGGCAGTACCCCGGAACCGAGGCCTTTCTGGCTATGAATCACGTGGTAGTCAAGGACTCCGTGATTCTGACTGTACTAACACGGACGTGTCCATGAGTGACCCCGTGATACTTTCTATGCATGCTCTGTTTACGAGTTGGAGTCAGCGTCTCCTCGTAAACTATTTGATTTAATTTATTTATATTTCGACTCGCATATGTTTTTATAACATATATATCAACTGGTGAAAGACATTTATTTTCGTCCACTCACTCTAACGTGTTTATTGTCTTTCCCCTGGGCTTTTCGGTTTCTGTGCCCAGTTTGCAGTTCAGGCTCTGGTGTCGCACGTCGTGGTCGGAGGCATAGTGCTCGAGTTACTTTGTTTCATCTAGTAGGTTTATTGTTCTACCTACTGTGGTATGCGTATATGATTATGTATTAGAAGTCGCTCTGAGCGTCCTATTGTATATGCTATACGATTTTACACCGGATTTCAGTAAAGTATAGATATATTTACTGATTTATTTTACTGTTGATATATTGAGAAATCCGGATGGGATTGGTGCCCACCGTTTTCTTTTTGTGGCATAGGATGAAGTGTATTTTCCGCGTGCAGGTAATGGTAATTCCACGCTAGTAACGAAACTCTGCCCAAATTTTGAAAAGTTTTTGTTGGTTCGTGTTTTCGAAGGGGTTTGATTCCGATTTAGGGAGCTAAATCGGGGTTGGGTCCTTTCAGGGTTTGCTTCCCCTCAACCCATAGATGAATTCTAGGTGTTTAATTTTGGTTTTGGATGAGTTTTGGTGGTCGCCGTGGTGGTGACCGGAGAGGAGGAATCCAGCGAGTTTTCGAGCTCAATTCTGGTCGGTGTGGTTGGAATTAGAGGAAGGTGATGAAGGACAAGATGTTGGGCTTCAGGAGTAGATGAGTTCTGGGCTTTTTCCACCAGAGTTGGTCATCATTGATGCCGCGCCGGCGGTCAACGGCGAAGCTCCAGCAAGGGTTGACTTTTTGGGATTTTAGAGATTTTTATACCGTTTTGCTCGTAATAGCGTCTCGATCGTAGTCGTGAGGTTTTTGAGTTTAATTGAGTATTCTACTTTGGGACGAGGGTTAATTGGGTATATTTTGGGAATTTTGTTATCCTCGTCGATATTTTGAGCGATACGTCTTTCGAGAATGCGAGGTTCTTGACGTATTAGCTCCGTATGTTGTGTTTCAATATATATTGATCGTATCCCTATTATTCAGGTGATCGAGATTGAGTGTTTGGCGAGGAATCTTCCGCCGGACCTCAGAGTTAGCCTCGTACAGCGAGTGGACACTTTATTTTCACAGTTGCTTTACGAGTCTTGGTTATGCATTTTATGTTATACATTTTATGAGTATGCAAATATGATTATGCATTTACGATTATATGTATACGATTATGTATTTTACTTGGAGGCATATGCATGATTTGTTTACATGGATTATCGATATATTGATGCATCGATGCATGGCTTCTCGGCTGATCCCCGAGATGCTCCGAGAAGGTTATGACAAACGCTTGACCTGTGATTATATGACTCTCAGGAAGATTATGACAAACCCTTTACCTTGGTTGAGCAGGATTGTAACTCTGAGGAAAACGTACTCGAGTTACGGCCTCCACATTTTATACGGTATCCAGGAAGGTTATGACAACCACCTTACCTGTGACTGATGATTTTAGACTCACATCATGATTTCATGTTTATATTGGTGGAAGACATATTATTATTTTCGTCCACGATTTTATTTGTCTTCCCTTGGGCTTTTCGGTTTCCTTTGCCCAGTTCGCAGTTTGGGTTTCAGTGTTGCACGTCGACGGTGGAGGCATAGAGTTCGGATCACACTTCAGTTTCTGTAGGTTCCTTGTTCGACCTACTAGATGTAAATGATGTATATAGGCGTCGCTCTGAATACTTATGTTGTGTTTTCAGTTGAGTTTACTCCTGAATGTTTCTGGATTTCTTGTAAACCTTTTGGTTTATTATTGATATGATGTTGAGAAATCTGGATGGGGAACGGAGCCCCACGGTTTGGTTTTTGTGGAATATACGAAGTGTGTTTCTTTGTAGGTTCTAATAATGGTTCACGTATTTTAAAGTAAACTCTGACAAAAAAAATTTTAAAGGCGTGTTTTCGAAGGGATTTGATTTCGGTTTAGGCAACTAAATTTGAGTCGGGTCCTTTCAAAAGGTCCAAGAGAATGACCATGTGGTCTGAATACCATCTCCAAATGAGGTTAGTTTAGCAAAATTAATTATATGTTTGATTAAGCTATTGTTACATTTTTTCTGATATTTATGTGGTCATTGTACTGGACTTATGTTTTTTTTAACTAGTAGGTACTATCCTTTAATGAAAATGAGGTCAAGCTGGCAGTAGGGTCTCTGAGAAATGTTGTAGCCATTGGAATAATTGTTGAGGTACTTCCTGAGTCCAGCACTCAACTAGTTCATGGTGTTCCAATGGCAAATTATTGTCTGCGTGTATCAGTCATTCGGGCGATTATTGAGAATGCTAAGCTCCCATATCTTGTTAAAGATGAAATAGTTGCTGTAAGAGATACCATTGGTACACATATTGCTTGGCCTAATGACATGATCAGTAAGAATGAAAATACAAAAGTAAATGTTTTAGTTTCTGCATGTGTTGTTTAACTAGCTAGCAAATTAGAATAAATTGATCTCTAACAATGAAACTTTATGTTTTATCTAGAAAATACCAAAGCGTCGACTAATGAAGAATAAGAAAAAGCTTAATTACGAGGATGAGGATCAATTGGATCTCGTGACACTGCCAAACAGTTTGCCTATATCATTAAAAAGGTTGTGTCATTGGACAAACACAAATTTGACTAATGGAAAAACCATAAGCATCACAACAAATGAGGAAGTATTTGGTCACACACAAAGAGGTTGGGTTGAAAGAAGTCAGATTCATGCCATGGTAACATTAAATGAACTCAGGGCTGCCTCAATTATCTTGTATATGAGGTAATAACATGTCTATTTTTTTTAATTCAGTTTTCTGTGTTAGGTAGTTGTATATATATATATATATATTAGCTAGTTACTATTGAATGTATAACTTCAGGAAATCCTATGGTTTTTTTTTTGTAGTTATCTTCATGAAGAGCTAGTGAAATCTAGTGCAAAAGACATATATGCCTTTGTTGATCCAGCTCGCACCGGTGCTGCCTCTGGGAATCCAACACAGTGATCTAACTGGTTGTTTGAATGCTACAAACAAGGAACAACTGCAAAGCTTTTTATAGTGCCTTATAACATAGGGTATGTGCTTGACATTAAGTCATTCTGCCCCCATATGCTGCAAATGTTCTTCTCGCATGGTCTATACATTATAAATAGGCAAATCATATTAAAGGGCTATTGACTTGGTTTATATATTTCAGTGGACACTGGCTGTTAACTGTTGTCAACGTAAACGATGAAGTTGTGTACTGCATGGATCCTTTGACCAGGCGGTTGATCTCCGGTGAATGGAAAACTATCGTTGGCAGGTACATAATTGCCAGCAACCTTTAAAAACCTTAGTTTGTGTTGTTCAATTTTATGTATATGTAATGTTCAATTTTGTTCTTAAGGTTCATCTTTCTTTTGGTAATGAAGCTCTAGTAGGATTTATAATGCACAAGTCGGTAAAAGGGGCAGGAAGACACCGATGTGGATTCCTCTTTCGGTACAGCACTTAAACATCTTCTAGTTTCCTCATACACATGTATTGTATAGTATAAAACATAAAGCTAAATATGTTTCATAATGACAGGGCATTCCGAAGCAGAAAGGTTCTACTACATACGGTTATTGGATTATGCGCTATATGAAAGAAATTGTTGAAGATAGCAAAATGGAATTCATAACCAAGGTAATGTCATTTTCTGTGATAAATTCAGTGGCTATTGTAGGTACAATAGTTAGTTGTAGTCTAGAAGAGGTTCCTAACTTCTTTGTGATAATTGCAATATATGTTGAGTGGGCTCGAAGAGGTCAAAGAGAGTACACAATAAAGAAGATTGACGTCGTGCGAGCAGAGTGGGTAAAGCAGGCAATGGTGTACTTGGATTAGCTTTAGTACTAGCTAGTATGTTTATGTAGTTTAATTTTATGTGGACATCTTAGGTAGTTATCAATTCCATCATAGGAATAGAGATTATAGACTTAATGTCATGCTTTTGGACAATTTATATTTTGCTATGGATAACATGTATTTTGCTACCTAGCTAGCTAGCTATTTAAGTTTGATGATGAGTACGTACGTATATTGAATGTTTGAGTTATAGCTAGGTTGCTTTGTGTTGAGATTACATTGTGTAGAAAGTGGTTTGGATACATATGTGTACAGGCAACTAAAAACAGACTAAATTAAAGTTTGTCTTGTAACTCATGTATAGGCAACTAAAAACAAACCAAAGTCTGTCCTATAACTCATGTACAGACAACTTAAAACAGATCAATTTATGTCTTCTAAGTCATAGGGACAATTCAAACAACTGAAATGAAGTTGTTAGTTAGGGATTCACACAACAAAATATTTTATAATCACCGTTGTTTCACTCAAACAAAATTGTTTAAAGATCAATCTAACAACAGATATCACTAACTCTAATAACAGATATTACTAACTCTAATAACAGATATCACTAAAAAAAGCAACTACATACATACCAATTTGACAACTAAATGTTTTAAACTTTGTCGTCAAAGTAAACTTCCAATTTAATATATGTTCTTACTAATTACTTTAGACAACAAAATACTTAATGAAATTCAGTTGTTTAGAACAAACTGCAACATTACATATTTTGTTGTCTTCCATCATGTCACACAACAAAATATCAGTGTTTATGAAACATCATATACGTCCTTAAATAGACACATTTTCGAACCTTTTAAACAAATGGATTAGAGTTGTTAAAAGGCATGAATCAAACGACCAATTTTTCGGTTGTGTGAGCTCGATTCAGATAACTGCTGGATATACAACAGATTTTCAGGTACTTCAAACACCTAATTTCCGCCGTTGTCTGAAGCACTTTTTGTACTAGTGTCTTGTCAGAAAAGAAACACTCTTGGATTTGATGAAGAAGCAATTGTTGGACCAAGTCGAAGCTATTCTTGCACCTCCTCCTTCTTCTTCGATTCATTTCTTGAAGCAATGTTTACATATAGTCATCTCTTGGATTTGAAGAAGAAGCAACGTTTATGATCTAATTTCTGGTTGCTTAGCTCTTGAAACTACTCCATCCCATGTATGAAGATTTTAACCCTTGTTTTATCTCATGAAATTTGGCTTTGCATTTTGATTGATAGCTTTCTCTATATGACTATATGTATTGTTACTTTCATTTTTTTTTTAAGTACCCTGTGTTAATGAATTGATCTTGTCTACGCGCATTCTGTTGGGCAAGTTAAGTAGAAAAAAGTGTCAGTTTGTCCTTTGGATGAAAATTATTTTTCTTGTATGTGTTTCCTAGTATCTTCGGGTTAACATTTATGGTTTATACCCTTCCCACCCCCAACCAAAAATTGCTAAGTGCAACACTTTTCCTTATAGATGATATTAAGTACAGCACCTCATCACGCACGATATAAAATGTCATTTTATTTTGATACGAAAGACCGAATGCCTAGCATCGACGAGACAAAGATACTCCAGTCTGAATCTCGACATCGACTTGTCTGAGCAGCTAAGTCAGGACATCGACAAGATTCATTTCACGTAGATCTATTTGACAAGGAAGTCTATATCCGTCTATATTCGTAAAATGGGCCACGTTCTAGTTTGTTCGTTCTTTTCCTGTCATTCAAAATTTAAGCTTTTTGCATCGCCATCTGTATTCAAGGAACTGGAGTTAGACGTCTGAATCGATATATTCGTCATTCCCATTCCTGTACTCCATCACGGAGATTTCTTATTTGCTTCATATACCTTTCTCCCCACTTCTTAGCTCAGATGGTGTCAATTGATGGGTTCCATTTCTCTTGTACACAGGTCCCGCTGCTTCAAGGGGAAGATGGAATCAAATGAATATTTTTGTGCATTGAAGAATGGCTTAAAGAAATATGAAAAAGCCCTAAAATGTTTACGTAGTCTACATAGGATCATTTTTTTTATCTACTTAGGCTCTTGAGTTGTTGGTTGTACTACTTGTATACAGTTCTGTACATGGAATCATTGTTGGGCTTGGTCGATTGTTAAACATACTTGGTCGTATAGATGCTGTTGTCCTACATTTTCTCTACAGATGCAAAAAAATAAAGTGATATTTCCATAGTAGATTTCAGTTGTCCTGTTTGCGTACTTGAAAGAATTACCATGATATATGTTAACTCTATAATTAAAGAAATCCCCTTTTCTGGATGAAATGTTCTATAACGGTATGATGATTGCTAACAGTCTTGATTATTTCAGAGGAATCATTAGGAAACTTGGTGAAGAGTGAAATCCAAGATTTCAGTCTCCATGACCCTGCAGCTATAGTGTTACTAATGAAGATGGCTATCCATTTCCAGAACCAGAGTTCAGCGAAGATGATGACAGTGATGAAGAGTATGCTAGCATTCAGAGACCTGCGTTTTTGGTTGAAGGAGAACCCAATTTTGATTCTGGGTCTCCAGAAGATGGATTTGAGTATGCTATCTGTATTGTCTATCTCATTCCCTTCGCTTCTCAATTTAATGCACTTTATGAAATTTTCAGGCTATACAGACTGAAAGAGTGAACAAATCTCCTTAGACCAAACAAATAAATAGAGATAGTTGTGCTTTTTGTATAGCCAGATTAAGGTTTTTTTAGGAAATTACATGTAAGGTATCTTAGAGACCTTTGGCTACACATAAAGTCATTATACAATTTTTACACACATAAGGTCATCTCTCTTTCTCTAATAAATTTTAGTTTTCAAAATTGCTCATCTTATATAAAGTAACTACTGATTTCAAATTCAAAACAGCTCCAAATGAAAACCAAAACGGCAGCTCAGAGAGGGAGAGATAGCCGCGATCGTGCTAGAAAGAGAGAGCTCCAAAACGCAGCTTGATTCTCTCCATCAGCTCCCTGTGTTTGTTTGTGTGTGTGTGTGTGTGTGTGTGTGTGTGTGTGTGAGAGAGAGAGAGAGAGAGAGAGAGAGGAGACTCCGGTAAAATATGCTTATGTGAGAAGAAGATTCCGGCAAATTGGAGGATTCCGGCGAGATAAGTTTGGGTAAGGCTTCGATTCTGGTTTCCTCTATATGTTTTGTGCTTTGTGTTGTTCGATTAAATGTTTTGTTTGAGGTATGATAAAGGATTTCCTATACGCACATAGATTTCGATTTTTGATTTTTCGATTTTGATTTTGGTACTTTAGATTATGTATGGCGCATTGTAATGATATTATTGTATGTTTTCTCGTGTGTGTGTGTGTGTGCATGTCTTAGAGAGAGAGAGAGAGAGAGAGAGAGAGAGGAGACTCCGGTGAAATATGCTTATGTGAGAAGAAGATTCCGGCAAATCGGAGGATTCCGACGAGATAAGCTTGGGTAAGGCTTCGATTCTGGTTTCCTCTAGATGTTTTGTGCTTTGTGTTGTTCAATTAATGATTTTGTTTGAGGTATGATAAAGGATTTGCTATACGTACATAGATTTCGATTTTTGATTTTTCAATTTCGATTTTGGTACTTTAGATTATGTATGGCGCATTGTAATGATATTATTGTATGTTTCTCTTGTGATTTATGTGTTTGTGTGTTTTGACATTTCGTATAAATAATGAGATGTTACAAATTGTGAGTACTTCCTGTGTTGAGAGAGTACACTACTGCATCCCATTGAAGACACTAGTTAGCTATTTTGTCTGTTTTGTTTATGTTTATACTTGATGGTACTATAAGTGTTAAGTGGGTACACTACTGCATCCCATTGAAGACACTAGTTAGTTGTTCTGTGTGTGTTTGTACTTGATAGTACTATTAGTGTTGAGTGACTACATTACTGTATCCCATTGATGACACTAGTTAGCTCTTCTGTGTGTTTTGTGTGTGTTTGTACGTGATAGTACTATTAGTGTTGAGTGAGTACATTATTCATGACTATTAAGGATACTATTTCTATTTAGTAAGCATTTTATGTTTGGTTTGCAGATTGGTAGCCATGGATTTGGATTTGTATACGAAGTGCACCTACAACAACCATACAATCATGTTCAATCTTACGCCTACTAAAACTTTCATTAAGGTCGTGATAGAAGTGTCATCACGTTTTTCTGGTTTGAGACCGGATTCATTCACTCTTGGTTTCTCATTGCTACGCTATCCGAATTGCATGATATCTTGTGATAGAGACTTGAAGTTGATGATGAAGACCATAATCGAACTTGAGGTAGCCTCTGTGGATATTATTGCCAGGGATTGTGGGTAGAGTAGTTCGAGTACTCTTGTGTATTCCAGCATATCCTCTTTTGATGACGCTTCTTCTTCTCCAACTTGCATGTTGTCATCTTCGATTAAATTTCTTAATACAGATGACTATTTGGGTTACTTTAGGCTAGAAGCTTCGATTCTTTACTTGACGAATGAATGGACAAGTTATATCAGCCATGTCAACCAGAAGTTTAAAGGTGGTGTTGTTAAGTTTAGGGAGAAGTTGAATCATTATGCATTCGAGTCTGGTTTTACCTTCAAGTACTTCAGAAATCACAAGGATAGAATTGTTGCACAATGTTCTCAGAAGTAAGGCGGCTGTCTCTGGAAAGTTCGTGCTCTAAGATGTAAGGAAAATAACTTTTTTGTCATCCATAGCTCAATAACACTCATACATGTACTGCTCGTATTCGTGACCAAAAGAGTAAGCATCTTGGTTCTCATGCCATCAAGTCCATTGTTTGTTCTGAGTTGAAGTCCAATCCGTCTGTAAAGCTGAGAGAAATCATGTCAATATTGCAAAATTCTTATGGCTTGCATGTGTTCTATCGCAAAACTTGGTATGCAAGAGAGTTGGTTGCACGTTCTATACGGGGCAACAAAGGTGACTCCTACTCTCAGTTGTCGTGGTATCGTGAGCTGGTGTTAGCTACCAACCCTGGTTCTCATTTCATTTTGGAGGTGAATCCGCTCACTAGACGTTTCGAACGCTTCTTCTTATGTTTTGGTGGCTGTATTAAGGGGCTCGTGTCATGCATGCCTGTTTTGTTTGTTGATGTTGCTCATCTCAAGGGATACATGCTCTGTACAAGAGTAGTACTTTTTGACAACTACAGTAGTACATGCATCAAAGTTTTAGTTAGAATGCATCAAGTCCCAGTAGAGTAGTACCTTCCAACAACTAGAGTACTACTTTCAACAAACTGTGGTAATGTCCTCCCATTCTAACTCCATCTCTTAACAATTTGCAGAATTCTACCCTTTTGCTTTTGTTGTTGTGGATTCTGAAAATAAAGCCAATTGAAAGTGGTTTTTCAATCATCTCTACACTATTTTGTCGCCACAAAGAAGGACCATTACTTTCTTCAAGGATTGACATGAAGGGTTATTAGATGTTGTGGCTACGGTGTTCCCTGACTCTCCTTATTTCTACTATTACTATCACTTGAAAAAGAATGTGGAAAAACTTTATGAGAAGAAAATGGACGTATAAGACGTGGAAACCATCGTTCATGATTTCATGACTGTGGTATACTCGCCAACAGTACCAAGCTACTAATTCAACCTTCGGAAGTTGTTGATTGTTGGTCAAGATCTTATGAGGAACTTCTTGAGTATGCTGGTTTTGGAGAAGTGGTATAACGTCTTCTTCAAAGTGATAGATATGGAAAAATGTCCAACAACGTGGCTGAAATCTTTCAATAATTGAACACGTGAATTGCGTTGTCTTCCTATTTTTGAGATGCTTTAGGGTTTGAGACAAAAATTGATGGTGAACATGGCTGAAGGGAAGATGAAATCGAAAACTTGGATCTCTATCTTGTGCCCTAAAATGGAGGAGAATTTGAAGGCTAGGATGAATGTGGGGAGGCACTGGATAGTTCGAAGGTCTAGTGAGACACTGTATGAAGTTCAGACGTTAAAGAATGTGACAGTTGATCTTGGGGCATACACTTGCAGCTGCCGACATTGGCAAATTGATTCTTTTCCCTGTCCCCATGCACTTGTTTCTATACAACATGCTGGTATTAAGCCTATTTACTCTTACATCTAGAATTTCTATGAGGTTGGAAATTACTGGGCTGCCTATGAGTATGATATTCAGCCAATACTGAACATTAAAAAATTTTACCATGATTAATGAACCGCTCATTGTGAAGCCTCCATTGACAAGAATCTCATCCGGTCGTCCAAATGATACTCGCATGAAGTCTTCTGTTGAATGTGGGAAGGTACCGAGGCCAATCAGATGTGGTCGTTGTGGCGAAAAAGGAAGACACAACAGCTTGACATGTACTAAAGTCATCGGCAGCTAAAACCTGAGTAACTAGTGTCTATATTAGTCACAGGTAGTGTTTTCAACAGTCTAAAGTAGTACATTATGCCTAAACAGATAATTTTCCTGAGTAACTAGTGTCTATATTAGTCACAGGTAGTGTTTTCACCACCAGTCTAAAGTAGTACATTTAGCCTGAACAGATAATTTTTCTGTGGCATATCCATTTTCTTTACATAGACTTTATTAGTCACAAAATATAGTTGGTACGAATACAAGTCATTGGTAGTACACTTGGTCCGAATCTCTTTCATCAAGTGTTTTTCGATAAACATACAATGTGATTCTTTATTATGTAACATACATACTACTTTAATGTATTTTTCCTTTATGCGATTTGTTTAACATACTACATCAAGTTTGTTGTTCTTCGGTTTGCGATTTTCTGTTGGTCAATTGTGAGTTTTTGTATGTTACAGCGTTTTGTGTGTGAAACTAACTACATTAGTACCATCCAACAACAATAATAGTACACTCGTCATACAACAAAAGTAGCATTTTCTTTAAAACATTTATTGCATTACATCAATGTTAAACATACAACTGATTTCTCTAGTAAGCACTCCTGTTTCAAAATATAAAGTACTACTTCAAAACATTTAGTGTACGTACTAACATTACTGTTGTCTCTAGTAAGCACTACTCCAAAATATTTAGGGTACTACTTCAACACATGGTAAGTACTACTGTTTCACAACAGAAAGTACTACTTCAAAATATTTAGTGCATTAACACTATTG
Source organism: Geum urbanum (assembly GCA_946800695.1). NCBI lineage: Eukaryota > Viridiplantae > Streptophyta > Magnoliopsida > Rosales > Rosaceae > Geum > Geum urbanum. Next base: position 27,156,027 of record OX327012.1, read on the forward strand.
TTGTCTCTAGTAAGCACTAACATTACTTCTGTCTCTAGTAAGCACTACTCTAAAATATTCAGGGTACTACTTCAACGCATGGTAAGTACTAGTGTTTCACAACATCAGATGCTAACACAATAAAAAGTACTACATCAGATCTAACATAATAGAAAGCACTACTTGTAACTTAGTACTGGTAAATTGGGTCATTTGCCGTAGTCTTCCTCTTCTTGTTCTTGACAGCTTTTATCATGGAAGGAGGTGACTGCTGTTTAGTTGTCTCGGTCTTCTTTCTTTGCAACCTCAATTGACGTGTCACTGCTTGTGCCACACTATCATTTTTAAACTTTGACCTGAACTTATACCCTACATCACTGCTGTCCTGCATGTCATTACATTTAAAAAACTGAATACACTAATACACAATATACTAAGCTGATTTTGTCTTCTTTGGCTTCTTCTCTTTCTACTTCTCCTCCTTCTTTTTCTCCTTCTTCTTCTGTTGTTTTCTGACTTTGTGTTTCTAATCAGCCTTCTTTGGCTTCTTCTCTTTCTACTTCTCCTCCTTCTTTTTCTCCTTCTTCTTCTGTTGCTTTCTGACTTTCTTCTTCTTCTTCTTCTTCTTCTTCTTCTTCTTCTTCTTCTTCTTCTTCTTCTTCTTCTTCTTCTTCTTCTTCTTCTTCTTCTTCTTCTTCTTCTTCTTCTTCTTCTTCTTCTTCTTCTTCTTCTTCTTCTTCTTCTTCTTGTGTTTCTTCTTCGGATCATTCTTCTTGTGATTCTTCTTCTTCTTCTTGTGATTCTTCTTCTTATGTTTCATTCTCATTTTGTTATCACATTGGAAACCAATCTCACTTGATATACAAGAAACTTGATCTTAAAATGAAATTAGCTGAACAAGCATGAAAGCTAGCTACACGTTGTAAATTGAATAAGGCACAATAACATACTACTCTCCACAAACTTAAACACTACTTCAGACAACCATACACACTAGTGACTATCTAACATACTATTCTCTACAAAAAAAATACTACTTCAGACCACCATACATGCTACTCACATCAAACACACTACATACTATTCACATCATACACTACTCCAGACAAGTGATATTAACTCAAGCGCATGGACATTTATCAGAGAGAGAGAGAGAGTTACCTCCTTTTCCTCATATTCGTTTTCCACCAAAATTGGAACTTGAGAATCCAAAAGCTTAATTTGGTCTAGCTCGTGTTGAAGCTCCTCGTTCCTCAACTACAATGAAGCAATCTTCACATGTGCTTCTCCTAGCATCTTGAAAGCTTGGTCTCGTTCCTTCATGGAGTTATCTTCTGTTGAGGAATTTCCTTTCAACTTTGTCTTCATAATCTTTCTTGTTGTATTCTTCTTTTTCTCGTAGAAACTTGTCTACCATTCCCATCAAAAACTGATTTTATTCCGCCATCTTCAGTTTCTGGTCTTCAAGTTTGGAGATTAGGTTTTTCGTATCATCGACCTCTTTCTGAGTTGGAGACGACTGTGATGCTGCCATATCATGTAGAGAAGTGATAATGTCGACAAGGTTCTCCTGCGCCCTCTTCTCCCTTTGTGTCAATTCTTCTCTGATATTTCCTCTTTCAAGTTTAAAACAAAAAACACTAAATCAAACAACAGAACACATGAAGCACTAATCAAGACAACAGAACATACTACTAGTGTTCAATGAATGTACTACTAGTTTAAAACAATGAATATTTACCCACATATTGAATAACAGAGCATCCATGCGCTCTTCACACCAGTAAAAGCTGTCATCCCTCACCCGTACCATCTCATCCTTGATCTGCATCTTCTCACCTAGCTCCTCATTAGAGAGCTTTATTAACTTAGCGTGCAACTTCATCAGCTTGCAGTGTGAAAATCTGAGAGGATATCCCTTCCTCGTTGCAACTCTTTCGCAAATTTTTGTCCAATCTGCGACCCAATATTGTTCCACAACAAATACACTATCAGAGACCAGCAAATACACTACTAGAAACCAAGATAGATACTATTAGAGACCAAGATAGATACTATCAGAGACCAATACAGATTCTACCATTAAGATATACAAGGAAAGAAGGGTATACCATAATCAGCGGGAAACAACCAGAGAGATAAGTCGAGTTCTGTTTCGATTTGTCTAGCCCTTTCTTTAGATGTTTCAAAATCATCTTCGACCAATTGTAATTCTGGAGGCCATCTAAATCTTGAGCCATATTGATTACATTCCACGAGACTGAAGAAGACGAGTTTGCAAAGAAGAACGTCGACAACACGTAAATGACCAACCAAATGGCGATGCCCTTATCATTCTTCTTGTTGACAACCTTCGCCAGTGAATCATCAAGCTTTGAAATTGGCAGAGAATCCTTAATTTGGTATCTCTCCAAGAAGCTTGAATCACGTCTTCTCTCATACTTTGAATCCATATCATAGATCATCCTTGGAGCATCAAGACCAGAAACACTACACAAGTAAATAAACTTTTATAGGCAATTGAACATATAATTACTTAAAAGTCAAATGTACTAACACACTAAACTAGAAGAATCATACCCTCGGCCGGAACACCAAAGAGCTTTTCCACATTATCTGGTGTGAGATAATGTGCCTTGCCCTAAACCGATAAAAAATGCCCTCTTTTCGATATCCTAGAAGCGCATCATTCTTCGGATGTCATCGACAGCCTTGTGGGAATCATCAAACGTCATTGTGCTCTGTGCAAACAGCCATATGACACTATCAAATAGTGTTTACTGCAACATCCTCACTGTTTTGGGAGGCAATGCTTTATGATGTTGATCCATGATGTTGAAAAAAGCCTCTTAACATTGATCTGATTTGGACTTTGGCTTTTTTAGTGTCTTCCATTTGTCCCATTTCTGCCAAACAATAAAATTGATCATTAAAACACTACTTCAGACCACCATATACACTACTAACATCAATACATCTAAGATACTAGTCACCACAAACTAACATACTACTCTCCACAAACTTATACACTACTCCAGACAATAATAGACACTACTGACATCAATACATCTAACATACTACTCACTTCAAACTTAAACACTACTCCAAACTACACTATATACTACTTACATCATACATACTACTGTCTTCTAACATCAATACTACTACAGACCACACTATATACTAGTCACATCATACATACTACTGTCTTCTAACATCAATAGTACTACAGACCACACTACATACTACTATAGAAAACCATACATACTACTCACATGATACACACTAATGTCTTCTAACATCAATATATACTACTACAGACCACACTACATACTACTGACATCTAACACACTACATATTACTCACATCAATTTTACATACTGCTATAGACCACACTAAATTCTTTACCTATATGTGCTGCGATTTGTGGTTGCGGGAGGCGCTTTTTGCAGAGGCTAGGGTTTGTAGCTGCGGAAGGCGTCATTGTTTGCAGTTGCGGGAGGGCGAAACTAGTTAGACAGAATTAGATGAGAGAGAGAAAGAGAGAGTTTTACGGGTCGAAATCGAGAATAAAGTGGCAGCAAGCTTGGCGGCGACGATGTGGAGAGGCGGCGAGAAGAGAGTGAGACTGTTGTGAGTCGAGGAGGAGACGAGCGGAGTAGAAGTTGCGTCTCTCGGTGGCGAGTTCGGTGGAGATAGGAGAGCGACGGAGAGAAGCGGGCGACGGGAGAGAGAGCTTTGCTAGAATTTAGGTGATTTTGGGGTCGATTTTGGTTTTTGGTTCGAAAGAGAGAGAGAGAATGAAATTTTTATATACAATGACATTAGCATAAATAGTTTGAACGAGAGAATTTTTTTAAATTCAAATCAGGTGACCTGATTTGAAAAATAAATATTGTCTGACCTTATCACCTGATTTGAAAAATAAATATTGTCTGACCTTATACATAATATATAAGAAACCTTATGTAAGTGATCTTTAGCGTAGTTTACCCATGAAAAAAAATGGAGTAACATAAATCTGTTTGGCGAAAAATTAAAAATACTTCAGTTCCTCTGAGTCTCAGGTCTCGGCTTATTGTACCCAAGACTGAAGAGTGAGAGTCGGAGTATCGCAAAAACACCTGGCTCTTGTTTTTTCTACATGTACTCCACCGCCACCGCTCACGTGCTTCCTCCGCCGTCTCCATTCAACAACCCATGCGCTCCCAAAGCCTCATTCTCCTGCTCCATGCCTCGCCCTCCCAATCGAAACCGCCGTAATAACCGCCGCCGACGAACAAACTCCAACACCGCCATCACCACCACCATCCCCTCCGCCAAGCCCGCCTTCTACACCGCCTCCGACCCCGACACCTTCCAAGCTACCTTTGACATCAACAACCTTTACGACTCCTCCCACCACTACCTCCGCCACTTCCTCTCCTCCGCCGCAGACGCCGCCGATGACCTGCGCACTCTCGTCTCCGTCGACGTTGATCGGAGGATCGTCCTCTCCTACCGCCCCTCCACGCTCCGCTTTGTCGGCAACTTCCTGGTTGTGACCTTCGCGGTGGTCGTGGGATTTAGGGTTTTGGTTGAATTGGTAAGGTTAGGGTTTGGGGGCGAGTCGGGTTACAAGAGGGAGAAGGTGGTGACCAGGAGGGATAGGAGTCTTGGCGGTAAAGAGGTTGTGGTGGCGAGAATAGAGAGGCCCAGAGCTGAGGATGTTAGTGGGAGTCTTAGGAGGAAGAGTAATCCGCTGTCGTCTGCACACCGGGTTTCCTTCGGGGAGAGACTTCCACAATGGTGGCCAACTACACCATCCCAGCCCATTTTGGTGGAGGATAATGAGGAGCACCAAAGAGAAGCAAATAGATTGGTTAGAGGTTTGGCTCCGGATTCTCTATTTTTTATTTTATTTTAGTTATTACTGTGCTTGATATTGACTTGATTTCACTGTTGGTTTGTTTTCTTTGATGTTGTTGTTCTTGTTGCAGGTAAAACTTGCACATTTCTCAGATTTTCCTACTTCCTTGCATTCCATCTTTAATTCCCAATTCATTGATTTCCAGCAATCACGGACAATAGAATGGGGGGCAAGGACATTCTGGAGGATGATATAATCCATGTCAGTGCCTTTTTATTTATCTCATATTTCACTACTTTTCTTTAAGTTTCAGGGTTCGTTGAATAAAAAATTTCTCTTTATTTCAAGGATAGGATAGGGTCCAAGCATTACAATAATTACTTTCATATTCTTTTATGATTTGAATCTGATGCTGCATTGACTGATTATTCATTACACGCTGTATACTCTGCCTGAGTGGGTGAACAGTTGCGTCAAATATGCAGGACCTATGGAGTACGGGTCTCCTTTGATACAACTAATACACGGGACGCATTGTATCGTGTGTCTGTTGACTTTGCCTTGAATGTATGCAGCAGGTGTGCTTTCTTGACACACCATCTATGACTGTTACCGGAGTTTCAGTTGTTCCCCTTTGTTTTAGGGGGATCATTTGTTTGTCTTTAGTGGTTTTAACTGTAGTAATTTTGCAGGTCGCCAAGTCATTCTACATCTGTTGAGATTGAGGGTGAAGATGCTCGGCAATTCATTGCTGGGCTTGCCGAGAATATTGGGCTTGAGAATGTTCGTGCTGCAAGAATTGTGTCTGCAGCCGTAGCTGCACGTACACGTTCATGTTTTGTGCAGGCCTGGGTAATATTTTGTACTGTTGCTGTTTTGACTGTGACCCTGCCATGTACTACTAGGAAAAAAATTTGTCTCTTTTGTCACACGGCACTCACACCTAATTACTCTGACATCATAGTTACTGGAAATAATTCTGTCATAAGATTTTGTGGAAAAGAAGGCGAGAATGTACCATAGTACATTTGAAATAAATGCCTTAGGAAACTTTGAATATGTTCTGCTATTCTGTGGGATTATAAATATGAAGGATCAGGTTAGGTCAGTTATTGATCCAAATACATAACCAATCTGGTGCAATAGGGGTAGGTTTGGTAGGAAGGAACTGAAGTTACACTAGCAAAAATTTTTTTTGTTGTATCTGATGAATTTTCTTATCTCGTTGTAGATGCCACTTTAAGTCTGTAATTTTCATTGTATATTTATTGGATTCTATGAGTTCTATGTAATGTTTATGTTTATACAATTTCATAGTTTTGGCACTTACATCAATTTTTTTATTTCTTACTTCATTCATTGTAGGCTTTAGTAATGCAAGGTAAACACGCGGAAGCAGTTGTGGAACTGTCAAAGATTTGCCTCGTGTGGAAAATATTCCCTCCCGAGGAGTCTTCGGTATATGCGCTGTTTATTACAGAATTACTATACCACCATAGACCCCAATTTTTTGAGTGGAACATTGTATTTATCCTATGTTTTTGTTTTACACTTCTAGCTAGGAAAATTATCTTCTGGTACATTCTTATCTCCTGCATCTATCTTCTTTTCTGTAGACTGATGTTTTGAACCAGTTTCAAGAGATATGCGGACCTAATACTTTTAGTGGACCTGTTCTAGCCTTTAATGAATCTGCTCATTCATCATGAGATACTGACTTCCATTGACTTGCTTTAGTTGTAATTTGTTTCGTGATGGGCTTTATTGTGCAGCCTGAGATGGAGATGGTTGCTCGAGGCTTGGAGAAACACTTGAAACTGGATCAAAGGGAATTTCTTATGAGCATGTTTGTTGGCATGTGCAGTGAAGAGAACCAGAGAAGAGCTGCAGAAGCACTGGGCTTGGTGGGTTGCATAACTCCCTTTGCTAATTTTAATGTGCTAATATAATGTGGTAAATCTTTAGTAATGATTTGTTGTATTACCTTAGTTTGAATAAAAAAAAAATTGATATAGCAATTGGCATTACATACCATTTTGTTGTCATCTAAGTCTTGAATACGGTATAGCCCTCGTCAAACCAGGAATTCTTGGAAAGTCAAAGTAAATGTTCTGATATTATATTTTGTAATGACATGTCCCGTAGTTAGGATGAAACTAGTTTTGGAGTTGTGTTGCAACTTTTTTAAAAAGAAAATGTGGTTGCCTGTGATTCTTTTCTAATACCGGTTCTCTTTTGTTTGCAGACATCATCTTTCAAAGGTTTTAGTGATGTTTATTAACAATAGTCTACATGAAAATTAACCATCAAGGAAGCACATTGTAATCAAATTTTATAGCAGTTATACACACATGGGGTACACTATTGTTGTGGTTCAGTTATCCACTAAGAGTTACATTGGATAGTTACTTACTGTTATGAATCAATAATACAGTGTATTTGCACTACTCATTATATCTGAATGTTTTCTTCTTGTTCTCAGACACTTGACTACTGGAATGTCTGTCTTCTGTTTTTCACTTGAGACAATGTAACTAGTTCATACGGAATATATTTTTTTTTTCACATAAGACAATGTAGTTAGTTTCCACAAATGTAATGCGCAAGTGAGCATTCCAAATTGAAATTTTTATATGGGTCAATCTTCTTTTGTTTGGTTCCCTCTTGGTTGTTATAGGCAGTTTAAGGGCTTTTATAGCCAACTTCATTTTTGATTTTGTTGTTTTGTTTTTGGAAGAACAATGATCTTATTCAGTTATTATTTTTAGGATGCTTCTATGTGCAAAGTTTGATCACTGTTTAGCTGTTCTTGCCTCTATCATTTACAGTGAATCTTTTTCCTCTAGTCCTTATCGTATTCTACATGCTTCGGAACGACGTTCATGGATTTTTGTTGCTACCGCTTGGTTTCTTTTGCTTCATACACTGCACAATTGATCTTAAGCTGCATTTCTGGATCTGCTCGTGCTTGGGGGATATTCTGGACTATCAATCCACAATTCACGTGGAACTATTTGAGCTACTTTGTTTCTCATCATGTCTTCGTTATTGGCTTTGCTCTTTATCGTTGGTCCATGGATATGTAGAGATTTGTCATGACTCATGATGTTGCGCTAAGCCAGATTCGGGTAAAGACCATCGCAAAACTAAGTTGGGGCAATATTCACCTTAAAAAAATAGAAGTGATTCTCTCGCTTCTATTATTTCTCAGTCTTATTCCCACACTCCATTTTTCTCTCTGATATTCATTTTCTTAGATTCCCTTGTTTAAGGTCATTTTGGTAAATAAAAAAAGAATTGAAAAAGAAATAATAAAATGAAGAGGAAAGGGAAAAAGAGAGTGTGGGAATAAGAAAGAAAGAGAAAAGAAGAGTGAGAATCACTACCCTAAACAAAAAGAAATTATACGTTGGGGTAAATATTAAAAAAAAACAGTACGGTTGGAATGTCTGCTCTAAAAGAGGAATAGCAATTCACTCTTGATGTACAAGCAATAGAAATTGGGAAACAAAAATATGGAAATATATTATACATAGGAATCTTTGCAATGAAGGATAATCAAACATAATTAATAACTTGAAATCCTCCTTGTGATGTCCTAACGAAGCGTCTGTGCTCTTCCTTGAGAAATGATCAGCTTTGTGGTGGTGATTGTAGCGGCTACTCATAAAAAAATCTTGTCGAGGTGAAAAACTTTTGTAGGAGAAAAACGTCCTCAAACGAAGAAAAAATTAAGAGCATCCCACCTTTCACGTCGATTGGTGACGACTGACTAAATAATGATGTCTCACTAAAAACTTTCCAAGTAATAAAATCTTATGGGATAAAACAACCTTGGATGGTAAAAAAGAGTACAGTTATTTTCATCACACTTACTAGACACGACGCTATGGACTTCCCCTCCGCCGAAGTCAACGTCTCCCCCTAAAGCCACCAAGAGTATCCCGAATTACAGGCGCCTTAAAATAGGATACATGTCAATAACATGTGGAATTAAGTATGAGTTGTAGAAAGCACACTAAAGTATTTTTAATCTTTGCGAGGTTGATATCTATTCCACAATATAAACAATATAAGTATATAACAAAACCATCTCTTGAAATAAGATGTTTGTTAGTATGCTCAATTGCAAGAAACTTATGCTCCAACTCACATGGTGAGCTAACCATTTCCTTATTAGTAATGCATTGGAAAGAATCTAAGGAGTAAGATAAATGAATTACTTTGTCTCATGCGAAGCTCATCTTCATGTTCAAATAAGATGTAGGAGTATTTCAAACAATGATCAAAGAGGTCACAATCATGAAACGCAGGGAAATATTCGACACAACACATCATATGGACTATGTGATGGTGTATGTGATGTTGTCATTTGTTCCTAAACCAAATCTAGACCTGGCATGTACATTGATCTTTGCAAAGGATAAACCTCTCGTGATATCAGATATCATCAACGATGACTGAAGGAGTTTGCGTTACAAATAACAAGTAAAATTACACACAAAATCATCCATCACTACAAGCACCGATGATTTCTCATCTGTGGTTGCTCTCTTTGTCGGCAACGACGCCGGTCAACTATTGGCAGATGTCGACTCCACCATTCAAGGTGGTGCAAGTTCTTCCTATGTGGTGACTTTCATCAGAGGTCAAACTTCATTCAGGGGATAGACATTTAAGTAAAGTTGAATGGTTTCTAGATTGAATTTGAACGTCTGTTTGCCATATCCATGATATGATACCAATATTGTTTTGACCATAAGGTCCGAACTCTTGTCACAAAGAAATTCTTTTGTAGGTTGACATAGAATCACAGTTCGCAAGTTTTCAATTCCAAATCCAATGTGATTGACTGATTGGTGCATGACTTTTGTCAAGCTAACAAATGTTGTTGATAATGAGACAATCTAAGTACATCGATTAACAAGGATGAAATCCATACCAAAGTTGAATCTTCTCTTTCTCTAACCATAAATGTGTCCAAAGACAAACCTTGAAGACTCAAGATAGATGTATAATTACAACGACGCTATAAGAATGCTACATGCATGCTAGCATAATTTTGACCATTTTGGCATGACTTAGTTTGTTCAACACTTTCTCTGCTTATGTGATATCAAGTGCTAAGTTGCAATCACCTTACGTTCTCGGAGTTAAACTCTCAATCAAAGATTTGATATGCATGTGAAACATATCACGTATCTTGTAAGATACTTACCCACTTCCTATCAAGTAGTCACTTATCAACGGAGTTACCTAGTCCGCCTTTCAAATTAAAATTCTTAAGTTAATGATATAGCCAACATGTTGACCATTGTCATACTTTCACAAGAGACAAATTGAATTGGATATCTCTTCTTCAAGTTCATTCGCATCCCGATAAATGTTCTCCAAACAAAGAGGAAGTTATGCTACTAACATTTTTCTTGGAAATACTACTAACTGTTAATGTAGTGAATTATGTCTCACTTCAAGGACGTGTATGAGAGAAATCTTAATATACGTAAGACAAGAAATCTTTCTTGTTTCTCTCTATGTTTTATATCTGCGATATCCCAAACTTTTCAAAAAATTTCTTGTATTTATCGATATTTCTAATTCGTTTTACTGATCGCGGTAAATAATATTTACCAACAGTTAAGATCATGAGAATTATGATTAACATTTTAACGAATTGATAATGTCGGTTGACTTCGGATGAAATTCATAGAATTTGTTTAGACGAGTTCGTCAACGCGCTGAATGTCATAATTAGAGTTATGACGAGAACGTTATGGTCAACAAATGTTTGATGTGAATTACAAAAACTGAAATACGCGAAATACTCAAGAATATATACGACTTGGCATATTTGGAAGGAGAAGACTTTTTCATTCGGGCTATTGACCTGTTGACCTATGTTGACTCTCTCTCTCTCTCTCTCAAGACCCAAAATTACAGCAGAGCTGCTCGCCAGCGGAGAGACTACGACCGGACACCTTTGGCTGTGGTTCTGGTTGGGATTGACTTGTCTTATCATCCTCTAGCTTGGGGCGGCCTTGAACTTTTTAGATTAATGGCTGATGTGAGAGAATCGAAGGAGAGTAAAGCTAGGGGTTCAGCTAGTAATCACCGCTGATACCTTCGGCGACAATTGAGGTATGATTCAAATCCTTGTTTTGTGTTGATTGTAACAAGCCAAACCTATATTACCATGATAATCCTTATTCGCTGAGCTTATTATTAGTTGATCCTGCTTTGGCGTGTTTATCAAGATTATTAATTTTGTTGCAATTTAAAAATTGACATTTTAGTAGTTGTGATTTTTGAATCACTTCCTTTACAAAAGTTGTAGGGAAAATTATTACAAACTCGTGCGTATTTTAAGTGGATTTTTCGGAGGTTCGAACTAATTATTACGAATTTTAGAAGTTTTGAGTATTTATGTGATTAGTTCAAGTCCAGCTCAGCTAGTTTAAATATTTTATGTTTACGATTATGATTTACATTTCAAGTTATATGTTCGACAATTTAGATGGCACTTATACGGATGTCTTCAGTTCAGTTAGTACTTGTATTATAGTGTTTGCTCGTCCAGTCCAACTAAAGTTCTAAATCTCCTTGTCGTTTTTGAGTTACGTACAATTCAAGTTCATCTAGTCATTTTTTATTTCAGTTGTCTTAGCCTATGATATTTTCAGTCTAGATGTTATCAGTTCAGATGTGTCTTCAGTTTTACTATGTCAATTCAGATGTGTCTTCAGTTTCAATAAGTCAGCCCGTGACTCTATTACTATCAGTTCAGATGTTATTGGCTACTTTCTTGGAGGTCTTTATTATTACGTATACATACATGTCATTCGACTGATCATCGAGTGGCCACGAAGACGCAACATCTCTGATTGTGTCATAGAGATGCAGCTCCTGTATGACACTAGGTGACTAGAATGCTAGACTATAGTCACCGCCTCTGCCTAGATTATTCTAGATTTCCTTTTTTAGATCATACTACTCCAGATGTATCATGGAGTCATGCAAGTCATATATCATTATAGATGCAAGCCTCCTAAACAATATTTGATGAGTGCAGACGCCAGATACGTACCTTAGTCATTGCTCCTACTATTTTACTTCAGTTTCAGACTATCAGATTTAGATGTCCGTCAGTTCACTTTGATTTTCGCTTTCAGACCATCAGTCATGGGAGTCGTCTTAGCTATTTAATACAGTTTCATGAATTATATGTACACACATACTAGATTTTTCAAAGAAATTTAGTGGAAGGACATAAATATATTTTCGTAGTTTTTCTTCTATATTATAATTTTTGTCCACTCACTCTAATAAGTTTATGTTTTTGGAATGTTCTTCCCTGAGCTCTTTGATTTCAAATGCCCACATTGTGGAGTTCAATGGAGGTCGGACGCACACGCAGTTCGAGGCATAAAAGTCACCTTACCGTAAGATACTCGTTTGACCCTACTATTCTAGATGCTTAGATAGTTTAGTTCACTACAAGAAAAACTCACCTAGACCACGGACCGTTTCCGTCATCTAGGTGAGCTTTTTCGTCATCTAAGTACTTAGACGATAGAACTTCTGTGGACTAGGTTACGTCCTCCAAGTACCGTCGTCCAAGTACTTAGACGACAGAAATGGAGGGTTGCGCGGTCCAAGTGGAACTTAGACCGCGGACTTTTTCCAACTTAGACTACAGAGAAAGTATTTTCCGTGGTCCAAGTGAGACTTAGACCGCAGAAAAATTCCGCGGTCTAAGTCTCACTTGGACCACGGAAAATACTTTCTCTGTAGTCTAAGTGATCACTTAGACTACGGAGAAAGTATTTTTCGTGGTCTAAGTGAACACTTAAACCGTGGATATGGTGCATATATCCGTCGTCAAAGTGAACACTTAGACCGCGTATATGACTGTCTCTGTAGTCTAAGTGATTATTTAAATTTTTTTAATTAACATTTTAATTTAAAGTAAAATATTAATAATTTAATTAAAATACAAAATTCTCATTTAAATAATTAAATATTTATAAATTAATTAAAACAATAAATTTTTACTTAAATAATAAAAATTTGTACGTACATTCATGAAATTAAATCGTTCGGAATCGGAAAAAACGATATGATAAACTACATAGCTAGAATACATGCTAACTACTAAAATACTGGAGCAGCAGACGCGCCGCCGAGTCCCCTGCCTCCAGTCGTGTCGTCGTCGTCGGGGTATGAGTTTGGAGGAGGTTGACACTGTTGTCGAGCCTGATTTTTCATGAGGGCGACAAGTTGGGCTATCCGCGCTTCTTATTGATCAAGCCTCTGACGCATATATTGATTTTCTTCCCGCGCGAGTCAAGCCTCTTCAAAGGCGGCTTGGACGGCTGCAGCCTGTGTACTTTTTCTCGCCAACATCCCGTAGATGAGTCGGAGGAAAAATCTCGCGGTACCTTGCGTCCCATCCCCCTAACCTCCTTGCCAACTCGACGACCGTGTACCTCATCGGCGATTGCAATTTGGTTCTCCATCAATAGAGGAGGCAGGTCTTCTGGTGGCAAATTAGGGTGTGCAAGTTGCGTGTTAGCCAATTCCTGCTACGCCCGTTCTACCAATCTCTCCTGAAAAAAAAATTAAATAATTATAATTTTATACGAAAATTTAATAAATAATAATTAAATAATAACTACGCTAATTAAAAGCATATATAATATCACTTACGCCGTATTGACTCGCTTCATTCTCGAGCCTAGGCGTCACGTACGCGTTGACGCTAGCATCCAGATAAGGGTGTTTGGAGCCCTTATCTCTGTGCTCCTTGGCTATTTGGATCATCTGCTAGGAGCCGGAGGTATGATGTTTGTCCTTCTTCTCCTGGTTGGTCTTGTTGATGTTGGAGAATTTATGTTGGACAACATAAATCATTAAAAAATTAATAAGTAACTAAAATAAAAATAATTTAATTCTCTTAATTTAAATAAAAAAATAATCACCTTATATTCTTCTCCTTGGAAATGGTTACACAACCACTCCCACTCATCTTCCCTATCCCCACGCAGCTCTACGGGGGTAGGCACGGGGCCGATATCGTCATAATATTTATGAAGTTTGTATTTCCAATCACGGTAGATGGCGTTGGCGGTTTGGTTGATGTGCCTAAGCATCTCCGGTGTGTGATCCACCTCATATTGTTCCTATAAGAAATAAATAGAAAATTATAATCGTATATATTATGAAATTACGATTTTTATTGGTAATTAGAAAATAAATTTAAAATTGTACGTATTACGTACCGAAAGTTCTTTAAACACTTTCGCCTTCTCTTCATCCGGCAACTCCTTCCAAGTAGGGGCAATCATACGAACCCTGTTGCGAAGGATTGACCTAATGTTGTGCGCTAAGAGACTAACTAGCTGAGATGTGGGAGGGCCATCGGTGAATTCGTCGTACGGCAACTGGATCTTTTGCCCGGTCGCCTTGAACAATTTCTCAGATTTTCCGCCTTTGACAAGACCACGAGTCCTTTTGGGTTGAGGGTCTGTCGAGGCCCTCCTGAGCTTGCGCCGCGCACTGTAGAAGATAGATTCAGAGGAGGCCGACGACGCCTGAACACATTCTGTCATGGACGTCGAACCGGAATAGGTGTCATCACCGGTCGAGATAGGTGGGGCAGCGGGAATTTCCCCAGTGGGAGCTGTCGAAGAACCAGCTGAAGGGTCCAAAGGAGGCGTGTCGTTGTCCTCCTCTAAATCCCAACCAAGTTGCTCTGCCAAGCGTCAAAGTAGAGCATCTTTAGCCTCCTTTTGGGCATTTTTCTTTCCTGACGGGGCCTTTTTAACCTAGGAGTTGTTAAAATATTATTACCATAACAATTATATATAAAAATTTACGATAATTATTTACAAGTATTGAGTGCGCCTAAGATTTAAGGAGAGTACACTAGCTTGGTGTTTGGGTCGTTCAATGGACGTGCGACCCGCGCAATAAAGTATAAACTTTCAATCAATCAGCCTTGGTTTAATCGAAAAACATGGCCAGTTAGGGATAAAGATAACGCGAGAAGCATGACTAATTTCGACAAAAAACCCCGAGGCTAACCAAATCAATGGTATATACTCTATTGGTGTTAGTCAAATTTGAACCGTTTTCCCAAAAATAAGGCGGTGGTTATTGGACAGCCATGCTTCTTCAACCTAGACGACGAAGACATACATCTCCATCGTCCAGGTGGCCAGATGGCCTTTTTCTGTCGTCCAGGTGGTCACTTGGACGACGGAGATGGGTAATCTCCGTGGTCCAAGTGAAATTTACATAAAATTAATTTTTTTAAATAATTCGCAAGGAAGTTGCCAATTTGTCATTCGAATGAAATAGTCGTAAAATATCGATTAACGCATCGTATATATAAACAATTGAATTTGAGACGACGAATAATCTTATAGTCTTTAAACTTGTTAAGTATTTACTAATCTTTATAACTTAAGTGTTATTAAGTATCGGCTCATTGCATATCGATATTAACGAAATTGAATTTGGACAAAACAACCGTTGGATACATTCGCTGTAAGACAATATATAATTAGAATAATTTTCCGAAAATAGTAAGTTTGTGAAGGGTTTCATCGGCACAGTCAAAAGAAAAACCGAATTTTTGATAAACCAGAAACGTGGATACACGAAAATTCGTAACTTCTATTTTGGAACCGTTGAAGCTCACACTCCAAGAATTGTTTACTCTATGGTCTTGACGAAAAGAATATGCATTGGGACATAGTTTAGATGGTCGTTGTCTTAGATAAAATTACAAAATCTTCACTTAGACAACGCAAACACACGTTTGCGTCGTCCAAGTCAAAATTCCCTTAATATAGGGTTGGGGCCTTAGGGTTTAGGGTTTGGGGTATACTTAGACGACGGGTTGACCCTTTTGCGTCGTCTAAGTACTATTTTTAGGATTTAGGATTTTATATATATAGGTATAATTAATTAGTATTGTGTTTAATTACCTTAGTATGGACTACGAAAAGTCATTTTTTCGTCCCCGTTTTAATAGTCGTGAAAATTAATTAATGTGATTCGATCGATCAAATTATCGATCGATCCGACTCACGATCCTTTGGATGGATTAATTAATTAATTTTAATTTACGTCGGTTGAATTGACCATGCTATGTAATTAAATATTAAATTAATTAAGTACAAAATTAATAGTTGTACATACGTACTCCTCCTCATAATATATATATTAATTAATTGATCGATCATGCATCATGTATTACAATAATTACAATAATTAATTACCAATTAATATTCCTAGTCGTTATATTGTACTTTTCATCATAATCGTCATCATCCTTATCCCCGTTATCTGATTGCTCTTCCTCTTCATCATACTCAACATCGTCGGACGAATAACCTGAGTCCTCGTCCTAGTCCTCATCCTCATCTTGCGCGTCTTTTTCATCTACCTCATTAATTGCGTCAATAATCTCATCTTCAATTAGATTTGTACAACTATCAGGCATGGGTAAGCGTTCACCATCTTGAACTAGGTCCATTATGTCGGAGCGGATGACAAAAATATTAGGCTCTTGATAGGTAGGAATGTCTCTTTCCGGTTCAGCAGCATCTTCAGTCGCCGGTGTCCCTTCAATTGTCATAGTATTCCATATTCCTCGATGAGAGATATGGTTCACTATTTTCCACCCTTCACCAGCTTTCGGATCATCTAGATAGAACACCTACCTAAGTAAGGTGGCGAGAGCGAAAGACTCATCCTCATACCAGCTTGTGTTTGTATCGACTGATAAAAGTCCCAGGTTTTCCTTTGTACGCTTGAACCATTTGCACTTGAATAGGAAAACGTTGACATCATTCCCCTAACATAGCTGAACGACATATACAATAGCCCTGTAATGTAGATCATTGTCTTTCCCAACCGCTACCCCACTGTTTTGTGTTCTTCTTCCTTCATCTCGGCCCAATGAATGGAACTTTACACCGTTTACAAAACATCCGGGGTAAATATAGTGTTTAATCGGCTTCCCTGCTAGCAAGTGCTTTGGCCAAGACCACCACCCCCCGTGGTTTTCAAATTTTTGTAGATCAATCATCTGCAAAAATGGGAAAATTAAAGGGTTTACTTTCTACAAACATGATCGATATGTATGTAAACTAAATACCGAGACATACGTACGTACGTACCCATTGGAAGAAATAATCAGGGAACTTCTTCTTAACAATTTTCTCAAACCACGCCGAACTTTTGTCCAAATTTAACGCCTGAAGCCTCTCCCTGTATGACATCATGTAGGGCTCAACTTCGTCACAGTCTCGCAACACTACCCAATGTGCCTTAATAAGTTTTTCCCGTGTTAACAATTCCTTTAATACTCCTCTAAACGGTCGTACGACATTTGTGACGACAAAAAGATTGATGCGGGTACTGGGATCGGAGGCAGTGGGAGGTGGTGGATCTTTAAGGTACCTGTTGCAATAAGTAACACACTCATGCATTAGGTATGTCTCAGCTATGGAGCCATTTGGGGCCGACCTGTTTTTGACGAATCCTTTATACTGTCCAAGCTGTCTACAAAATCAAACGTTCAATTAATACATTGTACAATAAAAATAAGTACATATAGCTAGTAATCTCCAGTGGAAGAAATTATGAATCGAAAAACCTGTATTATTAATTAGTTGTACGTACATTCTTGAGGATACATCCAAGTGTACTGGACCGGACCAGAAATGGGCACCTGCTCGGGCATGTGGATCATTAGGTGAATCATGATGTCAAAGAAAGTAGGGAAAAAAAATCCTCTCTAGTTTGCAAATTATGTGCACAATTTGTTGTTGCAGTTCCACCACATCTAACTTCTTTAATTCTCTGGCGCATAACCTTTGCCACCATGTGCACAATGCCACTATTGATTCTACAACTTCACGAAGCAAATATGGTCTAATTACCACTGGAATCAGACGTTGTAGCATAACGTGATAGTCATGTGTCTTGAGACCAACAAACTTGTGTTGCACCTCGTCCACTGCTCCTATTATAATAGCTGCATACGTAGACGGATAATGAGCACTCTTAAACCAGTGAAATACAGAACGTCTAAATGTCGGCTTCACTATGTAAGGTGTAGCTGACATCTTGTTGTACACTCCTCTCATATCCCTCCTCAACCACAAGGGACGATGTAGATTCATTGATTCCAGATCTTTGCGCCCTTTGGGAGTATCTTTAGTCTTGAACTTAATACCGAGAATTGTTCCCACGCTGTCACACACATTCTTTTCTATGTGCATCGCATCCAAGTTGTTCCTTAACTTCAACTTCGACCAGTAAGGGAGTTCAAAAAATATACTCTTGTGATGCCAATAGCTGAGATCATGTGGAGGTATTGGATTGCATTTCTTTACATTTGCATCATTGGTCAACACACCAAAGTCAAAATAGCTCCACCTCTCTAAAATCTCTTTGCCCGACCAACTAAGGGGTTTAGGATTGTTCTCTACCGTCCCATCGAAATGAGCTTCATCCTGTCGCCACTGGTGGTCGTGAGGAAGGCATCTACGGTGACCTAAGTAACACACATTCCCCGCTTGCCAACTCGAGTTCACGTCATCTAAACATATAAGACATATATTATATCCTTTCGTCCTACAGGCTGCTAACATCCCATACGCTGGAAAATCGCTGATCGTCCACATTACGGCAGCCCTCATCGTGAATATCGTGTCAGTGAATTTGTCATAAGTTGGGATTCCATTTTGCCACAACAGTTTCAGCTCGTCGATCAAAGGTCTGAGGTAGACATCTAAGCACTTCCCCGAAGATTTAGGACCTGGAATTAGCAGAGTAAGGAAATTAAATTCCTTGTTCATGCACATACACGAAGGCAAGTTGTACGACATCACAATAACTGGCCAAGTGCTGACGGCGGAACTATTACTACCCTAAGGATTGAATCCGTCTATCCGAGTCTAAGATTTCTAACCTCTGCGGCAAAGTCTCCAAATTCTCTATTGAAATGTTTGAAAGCCTTCCCATCTGCGGCGTGTCTCAAGACATCATCATCTATTCGCTTTTTTGCGTACCATCGCATCGCCTCTGCTGTGTATAGAGACATGTACAGGCGCTGCAATCTGGGAATCAAGGGAAAATATAGAAGAACTTTCACAGGAATTCTCTTTTTCGAACTCTTCATATTCAGCTCATATCTACACAGGCCACATAAGGGACAATAGTCCAAATCTTTATACTCTTTGTAAAACAGCACACAATCATTTGGACATGCATCAATTATCCTGTACTTTAGGCCAAGGCTGCTCAAGATATTTCTAACCTTATAATGGGATTTAGGAAGATTGTGATCATCAGAAAGCAACTTACATATTTGCTCCTGAATTTCGTCAAAAGCACTGACTGACATTTTGTGCTTCACTTTTATCTTCATTTGTTCCATCACATATTGCAACACATTCTCTCGACATCCAGGGTACACCGGGGTCTGCGCTTCAAGTAGCATCCTGTTGTACTTATCCATCTCACTAGTGTCAGTGGCCAAGCTAACAGCGGAGAATGTGTCATCATGCTCTTGAGTGGTATTGTAACCTCTCTCTTGGTGTTGGTGTCCACCATAACTAAATTCCGGAAACGCATCATGAACCAAATCTGCAGTTGGGTTCCAAGCAGGGGGCCGACACCACTACCGCTGGATGAGGCACCATGGTAACTGTACCCTGAGCTGAAGTCTGCTGAGCTGAAGTCTACTGCTTCACCATGCTCGTTCCACGTAGTGTAACTCCACATCATACCATTTTCGTACAGATGTTGCACCATAACATTAACCTCCACATACTGACATTTAAGACATTTTTGGCATGGACACAACGCTTCTTTTCCTGACCATGTTCTATCGCAAAATTCACAAATTCGCTAATTCCATTCATATACTAGACATCACTTCTATTCCCAACTTCCTCCAACTCTTGTCCATACTTCTACGAATTTTAACAATTAATTATCATATTAGTCAACTATTCTATATATATACAGATTTTCAAGCTAGTAATTATATATTCAACTATTATATATATATACACAAATTTTCAAATACCTTAATATATTAAATTAAATTATTAATTAATTACCTTCAATAATTACCTTTATTAATTATTGGTGAATATATGTACTCGATCTACATCAATTAATTACGGAAATATGTCTAACATACATGTACGTTTTAAGTAAATATTAACCAAATTTTTAAACATCAATGCATATATATACGTACTACATACTGGTCAACATTAATTAACTAATATATATATATAATCAATTACCTAACTTAATTATAAATATATATTAGAATGTACTAATTATTAACAATGTAATCAATCAAACGTACAATTAATTATATATATATAAACGTTAAATGATCTTGAGAAATTAACTACGTACGTACGTACCTAGCATTCTCCGATATATGGCAAATCGATGCTCGGATATAGTGCTAGCTAGCTAGAATTTGCATGCGCCTGAGCCATATACGTACGCGTGAGGATCGGAGAGTCGATCTGATCTATCAAGAGAGAGAATTAATTGAATGATCAATCGACATATGTATGCATGGAGATGAAGTTGAGACGAGCGAGCGGAGGGGAAGAGAGTTCGTCATGGAAATTATATAATGCTTCACTTAGAGGACGGATTGGGCACTTCTTCGACGTCCAAGTGCTTACAAGGACGACGAAGAAATTTTCTGCGGTCCAAGTGGCCACTCGGACCACGGCGTGTTGGTCAGCGGTCCAAGTGGCCACTTGGACGACGGAGAAGTGTGTTTCTATCGTCCAAGTAGCAACTTGGACAATGGAGAATTTCTCCGCAGTCCAAGTGAGACTTGGACGACGGAAACACTCCTTCCGTTGTCCAAGTTTCACTTGGACCGCGGAGAAATTCTCTGTCGTCCAAGTTCCACTTAGACCGCGGAACCTTAAAGGTTCCATGGTCTAAGTGCATTTTTCTTGTAGTAGTTGGTTGTGATGACCCGAATCAGAATCAGTATAGTAATCGGCTTAATCCACGAGTTTACGCGTAATCACAGTTTTCCGTAAGTTAATTGAATTGGCGATTTTGATCACGACTTAATTATCAGGCGAGAAATTGAGTTGAGTCTCTTGACGAGAGTTGTTGTACGCGTGATTTCGAGTTCGTGGGGGTTCCGGATAATTATTTTGACGACCGAGGAATATATTTTGAATATTTGAAATCACGGAATTTCGTCGTGATTATCCGTTTGGATTTGAGTTATCTGAAACGTGATTGTGATTCGATATGGACCGTCGATCGTATCGAGCCGTGAGGATAAATATCGGAAATAGTCAAAAAATTGTCGAAAACACTGTTCGGGAAGTTTGACCGTCGTTGACCAAACCTTGACTTTTTGGTTGATCGGAGCTCCACCGCGGGTTGCAAGCTGCCGCCGTCGGGTTTGGGGATTCCGGCCACCTATAGCCTTGAAACCGGTATGATTAGCTTCCTCTCTTCTTTTGCAATGGATTGGAACTTGGATTTGTGGAAATTGATGTTGCTTTGAGGTAGAACAAACTTGAAGAAAATTGGGATTTTTGCCGGATTCGGGTTAGGTGTTCCGGCGACGGTTAAGGTCGGGTGTTTGGGGGGAAAGCTTCCCCTCAACCTCTAGTTGCTTTGGGTAGAAGGAATTTCAAGATGATTGTCGTTTTGGAGCTCGCCGGAAAGTCACCGGAATCCATGGATTCTGTGACTTTCAAGGCTTTTTCCGGCCACTATGGTGGTTGGATGGTAGTGGTTTTTGAGAGAAGATGTTGGGCTTGGAAGGAAGAACATTTCTGGAGAATTTGGTTGGATTTGGACGCCGTTGCCACCGCGCCGCCGCCACTCCGGCGAGGTTCAGATTTTCAAGATTTTTATGTGTTTCCGACTTATTTTCGCGCTCCGAACGCAGTCGTGAGGTTTTCGAGATGATTTGGGTGCCAGATTTTTAGTCAAGGGTTTGTGTGGAGATTTCGGAAATTTCGTCGATTATTTTGTACCGCGTTATATGTTTCCGGGAACGGTTGGTTTCCGAGGTGTGGTACAGTGTGTTGAACTATAATTTTGATCAATTACATTTTATGATTATTCAGGGGATCGAGATCGTGCTTTGGGCGAGAGATCTTCCGCCGGATCTCGTGATTAGCGCGAGTGCACGCTGTGCTCACCTGTGAGTGGACTTTTCTATTTTCACTATTGTTGCGAGTTCGTGATTTTTCGTATTTATTTATATACGATGTTGAGATTATTTATTGCTTTTGGAGGTATTTTTTATATTTTATATGGTGATGGCATTACTTGCATCGATGCTTTGGCTACTCGGCTGATCACCGGTAGTCAGACCCAGAGTTGAGAGATTCCTCTGGGCAGGGTTCAGAGATTCACCTGTTATGCCACTGGGCTTGAGAGATTCGCCTAGCCTATCACCGTCGGGCTTGAGAGATTCGCCTGGCACCTCCATATATTTTCCGAACTCGCTTTGCATTGTTTTATGTATATGTAAATGGTGAAAGGCATATGTTTAATTTCGTCCACTCACTCTAACGATTCTATTGCCTTTCCCCTGGGCTTTTCGATTTCCGTGCCCAGTTTACAGTTCGAATTCTTGTGTCTCACGTCGCGGTTGGAGGCTTAGCGTTCGTGCTACCTTTCTTTTTCAGTAGGTTTCTTGTTTTGCCTACTGTTGTACATTTTTGTATATATACACTAGAGATCGCTCTGATACACTACTGATATGTTATCGTATGTTTTTCTCCATATTTCTATAAAGTACAGTTTTGATTACTGCTTTACTTTATTGTTATGATGTTGAGAAATCCGGATGGGATTGGTGCCCACTATTTGGCTTTTGTGGCATAGGATGAAGTTTATTTTCCGGGTGCAGGTTAATGGTAGATCCGCGTTAGTAACAAAACTCTGCCGAAATTTTTGTGGTTTTTGTTGGTTCGTGTTTTTAGAAGGGGTTTGATTCAGGTTTAGGAAACTAAATCGGGGTTGGGTCCTTTTAGCTTCGTATCAGAGCATTAGGTGTCAGATTCTGTAGACTCTTGTAGTTGTGACACTTAGGGTATTTGAGTATGTACAGCATGTCTGTAGCGATGACCCGACTGGCCAGCGGTACTCATTAATACTTCGGGTGTTGTATATGTTCAAATATCTGAGGTCTCATGATTACGTTCCTTGTGCTTGTACCTAATGCTTGTCTTGTATCAGTAGGATGCCTCTTCGACGTGGTCCCCGTGTTAATCGGGATGTGGATCTTGATGAGGATCGCCAGACGCACGACTTGGTGATGCGAGTGTTGCGTTTGGAGGAGCGTTTTGACCCTGTGGTCAAAGCTCGTACTGCTGGTGCGACTGTCTTTTCGGGTTCAGCTGATCCAGAGATTTGTGAGGCATGGTTGGTTCAGGTTGAACGCGTTTGTGTGCATCTGCATTTTACCCTTGAGCAGATGACAGTGGCAGCAGTCGGTTTACTTGAGTCAGATGCATACTTCTGGTGGGTTAGCACCGATAGAGTTCCGGTTGATACTCCGTGGACTTTGTTCCGTGATTTGTTTATGCGGAGATACTTCAACCAGGCTACACAGAAGCGGAAGTATGAGGAGTTCACTAATTTGTGGCAGGGCAGTTTGTCTATGCTTGAGTACCGGGACAGAATTACCCGCTTATCTCGGTTTGCTCATGACATGGTGGCTACTGAGGAAGCCAAGTGCCGCAGATTTGCACTGGGTTTGAACTTGAGCATTAAGGGGACACTGACTACAATGCCTCGGAACAACTTTGATGAGTTTGTCAGTGCAGCACTTCGAGGCGAGGATATCGAGAAGGAAAGATATATGAGATTCCAATCTCGACGATTTGAGGAGGGTGGACCGAGTCAGAGGCCTTCCAAGAGACTGAGTTCTGATACTCCGGATCGGCATCATCCTCGAGCAGTGGACCATTTAAATCACCAGCTAGTGCACCGAGACAGAGGCAGAGATGGAGGAGAGATCGACCACAGCGACCATAGTCTAGTGGGGGTTCTAGCGGTTCCAGTTATCCTCGGCATACTGGTGGCTCTTTTGCCGTACTGAGGGAGTACCCATTATGTAGTCTCTACAGCAGGCATCATGGTTGTCCATGTCAGCGAGACCCTATCGTTTGTTATCGTTGTTGCCAAGAGGGTCACTATGGGAGAGAGTGTTTCCATCTTGATGGTGCTGGTGGACAGGCGGCCCAGAGTTCCGGAGGAGAGCGATGTGCCACTTCTGGGGCTCGACCAGTACAGTTTTCTGGCCAGGGCGGACAGCAGGGACACTCTCAGCGTGGACGACCAGCCGGGTAAGCCAGGGTTCATGCTATGACTTTACGCGAGGGCAGAGCTTCACCGGAGGTTGTTATCGGTACGTTGCATGTCTTTGGCTATCCATTCCTTACATTACTAGATCCAAGTGCTACGCATTCATTTATGTCATATAGACTATCATCTTTAGCTACTGTACCTGCGTCTCCACTTCCGGGGTTGTGGAGAGTGTTATATCCGTCCGGTGAGGTTGTGGGTATTGGTTGGGTATATAGAGATTGTGAGATTTTTATTGGAGGTCATGGTTTAGCCGCGGATTTGTTATTGCTGGATATCGTCGACTTTGATGTGATTTTGGGTATAGACTTCTTGGAGACACATTGGGCTATGTTCGATTGTCACAAGAAGGAGGTTGTGTTTCGACGACCAGGTTTCCTCGAGATTTTGTTTCGCGGTGAGAAGAATACTTCATTGTCATGTGTGATTTCAGCGATGAAGGCTGATTGGATGATAAAAAAGGGTTGTGTTGCTTACTTAGCTCATGTCGTGGATACTACGGCTGCTGTACTGGACATTGGTGATATTGAGGTTGTTTTTGAGTTTCCAGATGTGTTTCCGGAAGAGTTACCGGGTATTCCTCCAGTTCGGGAGATCGATTTCACCATTGAGCTATTACCGGGCACTGGACCCATATCACAGGCACTGTATCGTATGTCGCAAGCGGAGTTGAAAGAGCTATAGATTCAACTTCAGGAGTTACTGGAGAAGGGTTTCATACGACCCAGTGTATCACCGTGGAGTGCTCCGGTATTGTTTGTGCCGAAGAAGGATGGTTCCATGCGGTTATGTATCGATTACCGGAAGCTGAATCAGGTCACTGTGAAGAACAAGTATCTGTTGCCGCGGATTGATGACTTGTTTGATCAGCTCAAGGGAGCTTCAGTCTTTTCGAAGATTGATCTCAGGCCCGGATACCATCAGTTGAGGATCAGAGAGTCATATATGGCCAGGACAGCTTTCAGATCACGGTACGGACATTACGAGTTCTTGGTTATGCCGTTTGGGTTGACCAATGCCTCCACAGCTCTTATGGACTTGATGAGCCGAGTGTTCAGACGGTTTCTGGACAAGTTTGTGATCGTGTTCATTGATGACATCCTGATTTACTCCAGGAGTGTGGGCCAACACAAGAAGCATTTGCTAGCGGTTTTGCGGACTTTGCGGGATAATTAGTTGTTTGTGAAGTTCAGCAAGTGCGAGTTTTGGTTGGATAGCGTGAAGTTTCTAGGTCACGTGATATCAGCTAAGAAAGTCAACGTGGATCCTGACAAGATCGAGGCCGTGTTGAATTGGAGTAGACCTACCACCGTACCAGAGATCAGGAGTTTCTTGGGTTTGGCAGGTTACTATCAGCGCTTTATGCAGGATTTTTCACGGATTGTCACTCCACTTACCAGATTGACGAAGAAATGCGTCAAGTTCGAGTGGTCCGATGCATGTGAGGAGAGTTAGTTACTCCTGAAGGAAAAGTTGACTACTGCACCGATTCTGACTTTACCTGACGACAGTGGAGAGTTCGTGGTTTACAGCGATGCATCAAAGTTGGGACTTGGTTGTGTACTGATGCAACATGGCAGGGTTGTGGCCTACGGTTCCAGGCAGCTGAAACCACATGAAGTCAACTATCCGACGCATGATTTGGAGTTGGCTGCTATTGTGTTAGCGTTGAAGAGTTGGAGACACTACTTGTACGGAGCTCAGTGCAAGATATACACTGATCACAAGAGTCTCACTTATTTACGCACTCAGCCAGACTTGAACATGAGGCAGCGCAGATGGATGGAGTTGATCAACGACTATGATTGCACTTTCGAGTACCATCCAGGGAAAGCTAATGTCGTTGCTGATGCATTTAGTCAGAAATCCGGAGCTTCATTGTTTCATGTGTATATGGCCAGAGTATCTATGTTAGCCGAGTTTCGGGCTACAGGAGCTGAGTTCGTGTGGGACGATGATGGAGCTTTGTTGGCTAGCTTCCATGTTCGACTGGTGTTGGTTGACCAGGTGTGGGAAGCTCAGGATACAGATTCCTACCTGTTGGACAAGAAAACCATGATTCGGAATGGTGTACCAACAGATTTTCGGTTGAGTGATGATGGTATGTTGCTATTCAAAGGCAGATTGTGCGTACCCAGGGACGAGAGCCTGAAGAAAGAGATTTTAGACGAAACTCATTGTTCGGCGTATGCGATGCATCCCGGTGGTACGAAGATGTTTCGTACACTTCAAGCGTATTACTGGTGGCGCAATATGAAGCGGGAGATTGCCGCACATGTGAATAGATGTTTGATTTGTCAGAAGGTTAAAGCGGAGAGGCAGAAGCCTGCGGGAAAGTTGCAGCCCCTGGAGATTCCGATTTGGAAGTGGGAGCACATTACCATGGATTTCGTGTATCAGTTACCACGTACATCGGCTGATAATACTGGTATTTGGGTTATCATAGATCGATTGACAAAATCCGCTCATTTTCTTGCACTTCCGGGGAAGATTTCAGTGGGCAGATTGGCAAAGCTATATTTGGCGGAGATCGTTCGACTGCACTGTATGCCTGTATCTATTATTTCTGATCGAGACAGTCAGTTTACTTCAGAGTTCTGGCAGGCATTGCAGCGAGCCATGGGCACTAGATTGCATTTCAGTACAACTTTTCATCCTCAGACTGATGGGCAGTCTGAGAGGACTATACATACTCTCGAGAATATGTTGCGGTCTTATGTTTTACAGTTTCGAGAAAATTGGGACTATCAACTGCATTTGATTGAGTTTCCTTATAACAACAGCTATCAGGCCAGTATTGGGATGACACCGTATGATGCCCTATACAGGAGGCAGTGCCGCACTCCATTGTGTTGGAGTGAGGTGGGCGAGCGATGGCTCATTGGCCCCGATCTGGAGAAGAGCACCATGGAGGACATTCAGATTATCCGGGATAGACTGAAGATTGCCCAGGATTGCCAGAAGAGTTATGCGGACGTGAAACTATCTTCGTGGAGGGGAGTTGTGCGTTTTGGGAAGCGTGGCAAGCTTCGACCATGGTACATTGGTCCGTACGAGATTACCGAGAGGGTTGGTGCCATGGCTTACAGATTGGAGTTACCATCCGAGATGGCTCGTGTACATGATGTTTTCCATGTTTCGATGTTACAGAAGTATATCCCAGATCCATCACATATGTTAGCACCACATCAGCTACCTATCCGAGAGGATTTGACATATGTGGAGGGGCCGGTATAGATTCTCGATCGGCGTGAGAAGGAGTTGAGGCACCGTGTTATACCACTTGTGAAGGTCTTGTGGCAGAATCACTCGGTTGAGGAAGCCACCTAGGAGACTGAGCAGCGTATGCAGGAGCAGTATCCTCATCTGTTCACCTGACATGTACGTAAATTTCAAGGTCGAATTTTTTTTAAGGGGGGTAGATTTGTGACGACCCGAATCAGAATCAGTATAGTAATCGGCTTAATCCACGAGTTTCCACGTAATCACAGTTTTCCATAAGTTAATTGAATTGGCGATTTTGATCACGACTTAATTATCAGGCGAGAAGTTGAGTTGAGTCTCTTGACGAGAGTTGTTGTACGCGTGATTTCGAGTTCGTGGGCGGTTCCGGATAATTATTTCGACGACCGAGGAATATATTATGAATATTTGAAATCGCGGAATTTCGTCGTGATTATCCGTTTGGATTTGAGTTATCCGAAACGTGATTGTGATTTGATTTGGACCGTCGATCGTATCAAGCCGCGAGTATAAATATCGAAAATAGTCGAAAAATTGTCGAAAACACTGTTCGGGAAGTTTGACAGCCGTTGACCAACCATTGACCGTTGACTTTTTGGCTAACCGGAGCTCCACCGCGGGTTGCAAGCTGCCGCCGTCGGGTTTGCCGATTCCGGCCACCTCCGGCCTTGAAACCGGTATGATTATTTCCTCTGTTCTTTTGCAATGGATTGGAACTTGGATTTGTGGAAATTGATGTTGATTTGAGGTAGAACGAACTTGAAGAAAATTGGGATTTTTGCTGGATTCGGGTTGGGTGTTCTGGCGACGGTTGAGGTCGGGTGTTTGGGGGGAAAGCTTCCCCTCAACCCCTAGTTGCTTTGGGTAGAAGGAATTTCAAGATGGTTGTCGTTTTGGAGCTCGCCGGAAAGTCACCGGAATCCATGGATTCTGTGACTTTCGAGGCTTTTTCAGGCCACTATGGTGGTTGGATGGTGGTGGTCTTTGAGAGAAGTTGTTGGGCTTGGAAGGAAGAACATTTCTGGAGAATTTGGTTGGATTTGGACGCCATCGCCACCGCGCCGCCACCGCCGGCGGTGGTCCGCGGCGGTGCTCCGGCGAGGTCCGGATTTTAGAGATTTTTATGTGTTTCCGACTTGTTTTCGAGATGATTTGGGTGCCGGATTTTTAATCGAGGGTTTGTGTGGAGATTTCGGGAATTTCGTCGATTATTTTGTACCGCGTTATATGTTTCCGGGAACGGTTGGTTTCCGAGGTGTGGTATAGTGTGTTGAACTATGATTTTTATCAATTACATTTTATGATTAATTATTCAGGGGATCGAGATCGTGCTTTGGGCGAGAGATCTTCCGCTGGATCTCGTGATTAGCGCGAGTGCGCGCTGTGCTTACCTGTGAGTGGACTTTTCTATTTTCACTATTGTTGCGAGTTCGTGATTTTCGTATTTATTTATATACGATGTTGAGATTATTTATTGCTTTTGGAGGTATTGTTTTATATTTTATATGGTGATGGCATTACTGGCATCGATGCTTTGGCTACTCGGCTGATCACCGGTAGTCAGACCCAGAGTTAAGAGATTCCTCTGGGCAGGGTTGAGAGATTCCCCTGTTATGCCACTAGGCTTGAGAGATTCGCCTAGCCTATCACCGCCAGGCTTTAGAGATTCGCCTGACCGTCGGGCTTGAGAGATTCGCCTGGCACCTCGATATATTTTCCGAACTCACTTTGCATTGTTTTATGTATATGTAAATGGTGAAAGGCATATGTTTATTTTCGTCAACTCACTCTAACTATTTTATTGCCTTTCCCCTGGGCTTTTCGGTTTCCGTGCCCAGTTTGCAGTTTGAATTCTTGTGTCTCACGTCGCGGTTGGAGGCTTAGCGTTCGAGCTACCTTTCTTTTCCAGTAGGTTTCTTGTTTTGCCTACTGTTGTACATTTTTGTATATATACACTAGAGGTCGCTCTGATACACTACTGATATGTTATCGTATGTTTTTCTCCAGATTTCTGTAAAGTACAGTTTTGATTACTGCTTTACTTTATTGTTATGATATTAAGAAATCCGGATGGGATTGGTGCCCACGGTTTGGCTTTTGTGGTATAGGATGCAGTGTATTTTTCGGGTGCAGGTTAATGGCAGATCCGCGTTAGTAACAAAACTCTGCCGAAATTTTTGTGGTTTTTGTTGGTTTGTGTTTTCAGAAGGGGTTTGATTCCAGTTTAGGAAACAAAATCGGGGTTGGGTCCTTTCATTGGTGTAACATCTCAATCAAACAATAGTTTTATTCTTTTCATACAGTTTATTGGTTATTATTTGAACATTTTTGAGACTTGTGATTTAAGGGTTGAGTTTCATTATAGATTATCAGTTTAGGCAGCTAAATCGGGGTTAGGTCCTCACATTAATTGTGATGGTATATTGGAATTGATGTTCGTAGGTGAGATTTAGAGGAACCATCGACCAAAAATTGCAGCCGAATAGCGATCATTGGTGATGCCAGATGACGGTGATGATTAGCGGAGAGATTAGAGGGATTTGGATTCCCTCCTCGCCTTGAATCGATGACGCCCAGCCTCAAGCCTCAAAGTGGCTCAATAGTACAGTGTTCTACGAATATGGATCTGTCGGCTTTCGGGTTCGATTCCCGCCATTTGAGTCAAAATTAGAGGTAGCCATAGTTAGAGAAATTATTGGGCTTGATGAGAGGAACATATTGAGGTATTAACCTCCGCAACTGGCGTCTCCGTCGGTGGTGGTGCGTGGCTGCACCAGCTGCTGTTTGTTGCGGTGCGTTTGGCCGAAAAATATTTCTGAAAACAGTCGATTTATAGGAATAACTTATCAATTTTATGATATTCTAGTAAGGTCGGGTCATTACAAAATGGTATCATGCACGATTCAACACTTAGATCAAGCTCTCGTTGCGTATTATGTATACAAAATTGTTATAAATATATCATGTTAAGCTTTGAATTTACGATTGTATTCTTATTGATAGTAGATTACTGAAAACAATGGTTTATTTTTTATTTTTTTGGTAAACATTCAAATTTATTACTCTACAAATCGTCGTGAGGACGGAGGATCAAGATGGTTGACAGAAAATCGAGAAAAAGAGGAAATCAAAGATATCGATTCAATGTAAATGTTTTTCATCAAAATTAAGGTATGCTTTCTTCCGACTTATGTGGAAATACTTGTTTAGTTTATCGATAGTTATTGATATAGATTCAAGTATGATTTTGATCTTGAGTATGTATATTGTGCTGCAAAGAGCGTAAACTGAGCAATTACAAATTGAATATATTAGAAATGGTTCTTAGAAATTGTGTAACGATAGGAAGATCTTTGTATTTGACAATAATATGATTATGTGCATTGTTCACCTACTTATGTGATAAGAATAAAATAGTAGTCAATTACTTAAACTATAAGCACGTTCGTTATAAGTTATATGATCTGAACTGATTTGACTTAACGAGTACGCATTTTGGCAGCATCATAGTAATGTGTACAAAAGAATATTCTTTTAGTTATTTCTTGTGAATTATCTCATGAATTTAAAACTGTGCACGAGAACTTCGAATGTTTCATTGGAAAAGTGGTCTTGGGATTTGAGACGCAAGTACGACTCATACCTGATTTAATTTGATTATATTGTTGTGTTCTACAGATCTTGTTGATTTATTGTGCATTGGGATGTTGGATCCCGATTCCGTTAGATATTGGATATCTAGTTAAGTAGGGATTGTGCCTCCCTGGGTGAAAGATCCAAAACCGATTGGGGCTTATTTGGAATGAGCAAGTTAAGTAGGGATTGTGCATACCTAGGATGAAAGTCCCAAAACCTGATCGCAGCCCTTTGGTAGGGCAAGGATATCAAATCTAACTGATGAGGGTGAAGACAAAAAGAAAATGGATACGGAAAGATGGCTGGCACAAGGAACTGAAATGTGATACTCGTTTGGCACGAGCATATGAGATTACTGGGCTCTTTTGGGACGAGGGACCGAGTATATTGAGCTCATTTGCTATGAGCTGACGTCATGAGGCTCTTGAGATTGACAAAGAATTCATATTGAGTTGTCAATTGTAACGGATCGTGAACATCTGAAAAGAAAGAGTTTGATGAGTTCACAGGATTGGAATGACATGAGATGACTCAATGGGCAAAGGTTCGTAATTTATAGATTATGATTCGATGATACAATTCTATTTGCTAAGATTCTTGATATCAACTAGAATTGATTGATTCGTATATGTACACGTGAATGATGACTATTATGATTTTAGTGTGGATTCGTGAAATGAACATATGTACCTATGTGATTATTTGTGCTTTCACGGTGGTGTGATATTTGAATTTGAAACTATGATTATTGATTTTATCAATGGTATGTTATATATTACATTGATCAAAAATTTGTTATAGTTGAGAAATCTGGAGGAGCATTAGTGGCTCGCGATATAGGTTGAGAATTGTGTTATTGAAGTATATTTTTACTTTGCAGGTATTGGGTACTCTCATTATTGGAGAAATTTTGTCCAATTTTCCGTTTCTGCAATCTTTGAGTTGTAATTTCGAGTGCGAAATTATTTTATCGGGGGTAGATTGTGATATTCTAAACTTTTCAAAAAAATTACTTGTATTTATCAATATTTCTAATTCGTTTTACTGGTCGTGATAAATAATATTTACCAACAGTTAAGATCGCGAGAACTATGGTTGACTTTTTACAAATTGATAATGTCGATTGACTTCGGATGGAAGTTATAGAATTTGTTGAGACGAGTTTGTTGACGCACCAAATGCCATAATCGGAGTATGACAATAAAGTTTTGGTCAACGAAAGTTTGTTGTGAATTACGGAAACCGAAATACGTGAGTATATATATACGAGTTGTCATATTTGGAAGGAGGAGACTTTCCCATTCGAGCCATTAACCCGTTGACCCGTGTTGATTCTCTCACCCGGCGAGACTCTGGCTTGTTGGGATTGGCCGTCTCGTCGTCTTCTACCTTGGGTCGGCCTTTATTTATGAGATTATTGGCTAAGGTGAGAGAATTGAAGGAAATAAAATCTAGGGTTTCGGCCTAGGCAATACCTTTGGCAACAATTGAGGTATTATTTGGAATTGATCTTTGCAGGTGAGATTTAGGATAACCCTCCAAATTTCAATTCGAAAATCACAGCCGTTCGGGACAGTGAAAGACGACGACGATTGGAGGCCAGATTAGAGGGGTTTGGTAGCCCTCCTCACCTTGAGTCAATTGTACCCATCTTCAAGCCTTGGGGTGGCTCAACGGTGGTGTAGTGTCGCCGAGAAGTTTTCTGGCGGATTTGGATCGGTCGGCTTTCGAGTTCGATTCCAGCCATTTGAGTCAGAATTAGTGGTAACCATAGTTAGAGAAATTATTGGGCTAGATGAGAGGAAGAGATTGAGGTATTAACCTTCGCCACTAGCGTGGTTACTGATGGTGGCGAGTCTGGCTGGAAAAAAATTCTGAAACTAGTTGTTCCATATGTTATTGGATTCATAACGTCGTTGCGAGTCCAATCGTGAGGTTTATTTAAAGTTTAGACTTCGTCGAACTAGTGGGTGAGCGGTAGTGATGCGAGTTGCATCAGTGGTGGTGCGATTGACATAGTAATTTAGTGTATTCCATATCGTTGTGATCGTAGTGTCGTAAGGGGTTTGTCTGAAAGGATTTCGATTCGATAACATTTTCTTGGTCGATTATCTACTGGATCTATACAAATAAATTATCATTTTACGATATTTTAGTAAGGTCGGCTCGTTACAAACAATGGTCATCCAGAGAATTCTTTATCTTGATTTAACCTTAAACTGACTTTCTATTGTATGCTGGTCTAAGATACTTTCAGATTCCCTAACTTTTTTGATTAACCACATGTACATTCACATGTAACTAACTTGATTTCTAGTTTCTCGTGGATTAATTTAACCCAGAGATAAATTTTTTTGTTCCGACTGGCACCTGTGATGGCGTGTGGGCCCCACGCATTGTTGTGCGCAGCGGAGGTCCGGTGACAAGAAGTTCATTCTTTTCAGCGGAGGTACATTTGTGATCAATTTTGTGTAGTTCGTATAACTAGACATGTTTTCTTTGTAACGCCTTCGACTCATTCACAGGAACCGAGACGACTCAACACTTTTAACACGAGCAATCGTCGTGTGTCGAGTCAAGGCACATTTTTCTATAGAATTTGGTAGTAAGGCACGACGATTAGAATCAAGACATGCTTCATCGATTATATCCACGATAATTTAATATACGTCTTTTGGCGAATTTCCCTTGATGGGTTTAGCCTTTGAGGTTAGCTATCAAATATTATGATTCATTACTTCGTAGACTTTGTTTCTTTTCCTTAAGAGACTCTGAGTAGGATGTTTGAGTTAGTGGATCATCGACCTAGCTATTTACCGAGGATCTAGGTAAGTGGACATTTATTTTTCAATGTCGTTAGCGAGTCTACTTTATGTTCATGATTTCATTTACGATTATATATATATGTATATATAAACTACAATATTATTATGTTTCTGTACGGAGTCCCCTATGATACGATTTTACGTTTTTATGCATGTTATGTCTATTTATGCTGCATCGATGCATTTGGCCCTTCCGCTGATCACCGAGGTGCTCCGGGAAGGTCATGACAAGCACCTGACCCGTGATTACGTTTTCCACGCCTCCACACACACTTATGTTATATATGTTTTACTTTGACTCGCTATGGTTTTACTATACGATTTCAGTGAAAGGCATAAAGTATGTTTTTACGAGTTCTTACGAATCTTTATGTTTTTGTCCACTCACTCTAACAGTTTTCATGTTTTATATGCCTTTCCCTTGAGCCCTTTTGTTTCAACTCTCTAGGTTGCAGATTTTAAGCTAAGGTCGGATGTGCACGTAGATCTAGGCATATCAATATCTTTTGCCAACTGAAGTCCAGTAATGAGAGCCTCATATCCTGCCTCGTTATTTAAAGCTTTGAAGTTGAATTTCAGTATATATTTTACAGATACCCCATCTGGTCTAGTCAATATGGCTTCTACTTCGCTAGTCTTGGAGTTGCGGGATCTGTCAACATACAAGTTCCATAAGGATGTGTGCTTGTTGTTTGCATTAGGCTGGATACTTTGTGTGGGTGTTGCCTTTTCCTTGTTGCCTTCTCCATCTGGAGGTGTGAGTTCTGCTATAAAGTCAATTATTGTCTGACCCTTCATAGTGAGTCTTGGTTTGTAGTGGATATCGAACTCACTAAGTTCTATTGCCCACTTGCTCAGACACCCACTATTCTATGATGATTGCATAATTTGATGCAACAACATGTTTGTCATTACATGGATTATATGAGCTTGGAAGTATAGGCAGAGCCTTCTGGCGGATGTGACTAGTGCTAACGCAAGGAGCTCCAAGACTGGGCATCTTGTCTCTGGGGGTGTTAGTCCCCTGGTGGTATAAAAGACTAAAAGCTCACCTTCTTCTTTTTCCATTTTGACAAGGGAAAAGCTTACTTCCATTAGAGACACTGCCAGATATAAGTATAAGGTCTCTCCCTTTAGGGGTCGGGACAGTAATGATACTGCGGCCAGGTACTGTTTGATGTTCTGGAATGCATCTTCACACTCTTGGGTCCATTCTAATGACTTTCTACTAGTCTTCTGTAAGTCCTTGAAGAATGGTTCACACTTCGTCAGTGTAACAGAAAATATAACAATTCAGTGAGGATAGCTTTCATGTTAGACTCTGCATATCAGCCTTTGTGGCTGGGGTTTTTTTTGCCAATATTGCTTGTATTTTGTCAAGATTGGCCTCTATACCTCTTTCACTGACGATGTATCCTAGTAATTTACTTGCTGTAACACGGAAGATGCACTTCACAGGATTCAAACACATGCCATGCTTGATCAGTATTTGTAGATTCATTGTTAGGTTAGCAACATGGTTTTCTACCTTCATGCTCTTGACTAGGATGTCATCAACATATATTTCCACTGGTTTCCAAGTTGAGGCTCGAATATGCTATTCATGAATCGTTGCTATGTGAAGCCAACATTCTTTAGCCCAAACGGTATGTCGTTATAGCAATACAGACATTTGTCCATTGTGATGGTTGTGGTCTCTTGATCTCTTGGTTCCATCAGTATTTGATTATATCATGAATAGTCGTCCATAATCGAAAGGAGTTCATGGCCCGCGGTTGCTTCAACAAGCGTATCTATTCTTGGCAGGGAGAAGTTGTCTTTGGGCAAGCTTTGTTGATGCTGGTGTAGTCAACGCACATTCGCCAAAGTCAGTTACTCTTTTTGACTATCACAGCGTTGTAGATCCACTTAGGATAGCTGACTTGACATATGAATCCAATTTTGAGCAAAAGGTCGACTTCGGATGCATGGCTGCATAACGCTCATCATCATAAACTTATCGCTTTTGGTTGACTGACACTGCTCCAGGGGCAATGGCTGCTCTGGGGAGATGCCAGGCATCTCTGCGTATGATAAAGCGAAGACTTTCTGGTTGTCTTTAAGACACTTGAGGAGCTTCGGGTTGACTTCAGAACTTAGTTGAGTCCTTATACGAACTGTTTATTCTATATGTGTGTTGATAGTTGTATCGTAGTAAGTGAGTCATTTTCATTGGCTTGAAGGAATAAGTATTGTCTTTGGGGTAATCCGGGACGTCTGCGTTTAGTGTGGTGATAGTGAGTGACTCGTTTACTGCTAAGACCTCATGACATCGTGTCCCGTAAGAAGTTGATGGTATATCCAGGGTGTCGTATCCCCTATCGTATCTTGTCCCATGCTCCATTGAAAATTTGAGGAGGAGAATGTGATTGGCTATGATTACTTTGAGCTTATTAATGGCAAGTCTACCCAGGATGATGTTGTATGCAGACAACTCTGTCCAAATCTCCTTATGTAGTATTCCTAGTGTGCCTAGTCTAAATAACATTGTGTCTCTTCCTAACGGGCGTAGAATTTTACCTGAAAATCCGGTTTGGGGCTTGTGATCTTATACCAATTTTTTGGTGAATTGCCCCAAGCATTTATAAGCTTGAAGAAAGACTGTTTTCTAGTGCTTCCTCGGCTCTTATTCGAGCTTGGCGTTCCTAGATCCTTTCCTTCCTAGCTTGCTCCAGTTGTTTCAAGAGTTTTGCGTTGACGGCTGACTCGTTGAAGTCTAAAGTCATATTTATTGTACTGGATCCTAGTGTTGCAGATCCTCTTGCTGCTCTCAAATGTTCTCTTATGAGTGTGACGAAGTCCAAATTTCTGTCTTGCCTTACCATGACATTGAATGACTTTTTCGTTTGGTAACGCAGTTTGCAATTGATATGTTTTTCACAGACGATGCCAACTGTTTTAACCTATTTTTGTAAGAGTCCTTAGTCAGGGGACAGTAAGATGACTATGTGGATCACTCCTGATAGATCAATCCTTCCTCTGTACTACACCTGTATATCACAGTATGTCAGAAGTTGAGACGAGGTAGCCCGCCTTCAACACTCTAATGCTTAAGAAGTTTAACATCATTAGCAAAATACTAGTGTTAGATTCGTTATCTCCTTCCCTCCATAAATCACGTATTAAATAGGTGGTTATAGGTTGGTTGAACATTTACTATTCGATGTGGGTTTAATGCTCATTATGGCAGCCGTAATCCAATAAAAAAGAAATATATTTTTTAAAATTTTTTATTGAAAAAAACATAAAATTTGTGAATTATTTCAGCTGAGTCAATAAAACGTGTTTTTTTTCTGAATCTTTCGAAAAATTTGGAAAACAGACGTTTTTTCAAAAAATCGACGATTCACGAATAATTTGCGAATTACCTAACTAGGTTTGCTATAGGTCAGCTTGGGACCCTAGCACCGTGGGGATACTACATCTTCCAAGAGAGGGCACTACTACACAAGGTCCTTTTTTTGACAATGGTGATTGCATTCTGGAATCAGAAGACGTGACCTCATAATTTTTGAAACAAATCTTAGCTTCTCTTACATGTTACCGACGTCGTCCGTCATTGTTTATGTGAACTACTTTAGGGGGTTTAATATTGTCGTATCACTTAGTGATCACTGATAAGTGTCTTGTAATCTCATTATTATCGTTTTTAATAAGTTTTTTCCACTATAAAAATATATAATTGTGATATAATTTCGAAAGCACGCTTTCACAATATTAACTAAAATGAGTAAAAAAAAAACAGGTAATGGCGAAAATAAATTTGTCTATATCCTCAAATCTTACTCAATGGTGTACCTAGAAATGTAATTTAACCATGTCAGAAGTGAAAACTGAATTAAAATAATTTTTTATTTTATGAAATAGTATGAATAATATAGTCAAATTTTATCTATGAAGTCTTTTCAATTGCACACTTTGCTAGTTGTTGTGAGTTTGATGGGGTTTGGTTAGATGATTTTGCGACAATTATTATTAATGATGTTCTCTACGAGATAATTGTGTATTACAAAATGTAGATCCAGGCTCTGGTTTTAGGTCCCCCTGGTACAAGAAGTTGTTACTAGTGATATTAATAATACGGTAGATGACAGCAAACTTTAATCTCGGCTAGTCATTCTTCTCTATGCTTTGCCTTCAAAAAATTCTTTCGAAAAATTTGGGATTGAATTTGATGACTTAAAATCGCTCATTTCAACTATTTTGATCAAATTAATGTTTGGTAAAATAATAAAAAATTCTTATTTCAAATTTTTAGTTCAAAAATCATGGTTAAAAAAAGCAAGTGAATGTTAGCCTTTTCTAAACTTTGTTTTTATTTTATTTTTAAAGTTGAATATTTTGACTTCAATCCCAAACTAAGCATAAGACGAATCTTTGTATTTCAAAGCTATGATAATATGAGAAAGTTTGTTAATTGTATATAACTTTGTAAATAGAGAGTAGAGAGAGAAATGTAAGCTTATCTTATTAGTCTAATTAATAGATAAATACATGTTACCATCTTCATAAGTGAATTTGACTCGGGAATCATATCAATTCCAAAATATGATTCAATTTAATACAGCTAATATTTAAGAAATTAAAAAACCAATAATGTACATTTGGTTTCTAATCTCACCCCGGCCGTATCAATTTCATTTATTAATCTAAATTGAAGTGTGAAATATCAAAATTTAACATGACTTGTTGCCTATCATTAAGGACTGAGCCGTGTCATTTGACACTGCTCAGTACCACACAACTATGCTCCTGATCTTATTGGCTAAACTACATCACCATGAAACTGAAATAGTGTCACTGACTCTACACATGGACCGACCAAATGTGGAGGTTATATGCAACTAGACCTGTCAACGGAGCGAATTTTGATCTGGACCCGTACTTATTAAATGGATATGAATCTAATTTTTGAACCCGTTGATTCGTTTGTGACCTAGACCCGTTGATCCGTTTACTTAATGGATCAGATCCAGATCACAAGTGATTCGATAAGTTTATGATCTGTAGTCATATTCTGGTGGTCAATTGAATTCGTGGTCAATCATCATTGGATCTATATCTAACGGATGAGTATAAACTATACTTTAACACACTCATGATTAACTACCGTTAGATATAGTTCAAATGATGATTGACTACAACTGACCACGAATTCAATTGACCACCAGAGTACTACTCTTATGATCTGTCCCACTTATTTCTTAATTTATTTAATTATAATTTACTTTTATTTACATATATGAAATATTTATAATCTAAAAGTCTATTTTTAAAAATAAAATCTAAATGCCTTTATCAAAGTTATATAAAAATATTAATCAATTAAATTATTAAAAACCCAAAATAATATGTTTCTTGTTAAGTTCCTCGATGTAATTTTGAACTTTTTTTGTCAATTTGTTTTATCTAGTTTGGTTCTAATAAAATATTTTAGTTATGTAATGGGATCATGTGACATGCATGCTTATCGATAATAATTAATATATTATTAAAAAAATTTAGTAATTAGAATATTGATAAACAGGTCTGAATTTGCTCTATTTATCTGTTATTTAATTATTAAAAATTAGCAGAATAAACGAAACAGATCGAGTCTAATTTTTTCTCTCTTTAAACGGATTTGGATCTGGCTCCGTCCGATTGATTATATGCAACTTTTATTACTCCCAGTGTCGTATAAGCACAGAACCGATTTTATGCGTGTATGTCACGCGCCTCCACCGTCCTCCTCCTCCTCCCTCTCTCTCTCTCGTAACAAACCCATTTCCGCTCCAACCTCTCAGTCTGCTACATCACACACAGTCACACACTCTCGCTCTCTCTCTCTCTCTCTCTCTCTCTAACAGGTTCTCTCTCTCTCTCTCTGTCTCTCGCTCTCTCTGTGACTCAACTTGGTTTGATTTGGTAGCAGAGAAACCCTTGGAGTAGATGAATCTAGGGCTATTAGATTCACTATCCGCTCCTGCTAAAACTGATCGCAGTCACCTTGTTCACAGGTGCTCGCAAGATCCTCGTCTTCCAATCGTGTTTGCATCGCTCAGATTTCGTCAAGGTAGTGCTGCCGCAGTTGAAACTTTTCTTCGTTATGATTCGTTTATTTGATTTGTTGATTCGTTTCTTCGCTGCTTATTTTGCGGTGTTATTGTTTGTTTTGCAGCGACTCGTCGTCCAAAATGGTTTCCTTCGAGATGAACGATCGGAAAAGTAAGTCGGACAAGTTTTTAGTACTGATCTTTGCTTTGGTTCTTAGTTTCGGAATATCTTAACGACTATGCTTATCTTATTTATGTGAACATCATAGGAATTTGATTCAGTGATAAATCTGGCTATAGTTGAGTGTACTGTTATTCCTGCCTTGGCTTAAAAACTTAGAAATTCTAATTTGGAATGGTTCTGTTGATCAGTACGAAATTTAACGCATTCTGGCAGATTGTGCTTAGAGTTTAGTGAACGAATATGAAGATTTTTTTGTTGTTTTTTGTTTTTACTTCTTCCTAGTTTATGTGACTTGTCTGTCTCTATTGTGTTGGAAGTATCTGTATCGTGAATAATTTCGAGTAACAAAAGAGCTATTTCTGGAATATAATTTGTTTCTATTTTAGTCTGCCTTTCTTTCCTGCTTCTGCTTACTGTGTTTGAGTTGCATTGAGAAAGACGACTGGTTACCAGCTGAGGGTATTTTTATCTAATTTAACTGTTTGCTGTCCTAAGAAGCACCGATACGAGGGTAAGCCATCGTATCACGTATCAGATATGGGTACGGGTACGAAACGTCATGGATACGGACTGATACGACCCGATACGGTATTTGAGTTTGGATAAGAATTGGGTACGTGGGTATCCGAATTGGGTACATGAGTATCTAAATCATCTCCTCTCATTCACATCTGATAGAGGTTCTGAATCTCCTCTCATCCACATATTCGAATTCACCGGCCGATTTGGGTTTTCCACCAGGTGGTGAGAGGCGGAGAGATTGTGCCGGCCTCTATTTGATACTGGTTTGACCTGTTGAGAGAGAGAGAGAAGAGAGAAAGAAGACTGTTGTGGGCGGACAGGGAGATATTGACCAAGAATGTGGTTATCTACTTGGCCATGTTTACAACACCAAAGGAACATAAAAAATCTTTATGCATGCGTCATATATGGACCAATGCCTTGATTAATAAAAGTCTCTCCCTTGGAAACAAAAAATACTCCAATATTTTTAAATATAATTCAATATTAATAAATTATTTATTAGTCGTATCCGCTTATTTTTTGAGTTTGGCATTTCATCGTATTGTATGGTATCTTCGTATCTGTATCTGTTTCGGTGCTACTTAGTTGCTGTCACTGCTAATGGATGCATTTTTGAAATGAGGCAGAGATCGGACTGGGGTTGACAGGATTTGGTGTATTTTTCTCATTCTTGGGAATGGTTTTCTTCTTTGACAAGGGATTACTTGCAATGGGAAATGTGAGTCTACTTTACATTTACTCTTCTTGCTGTGTGATCTGCTATCTGTGTATTTACATTATGTTCAGTTCATTATACATGTTGTAACACTTGCCATTTGTTTGTGGTTCTTAATCAGATCCTCTTCTTTTCGGGAGTGACTTTGACAATTGGGTTTAAGTCCACGATGCAATTCTTCATGAAACGTCAAAACTTCAAGGTTTTTGTTATTCAACTTGTCTCTGAATCTGTGTCGATGTATTTCAACTTTTTCCCTCTCATTTTGTGAATTTTCTGCGAGGATACAGGGGTCAATCTCCTTTGGTGTTGGATTCTTTTTGGTCCTCATTGGGTGGCCTATTCTGGGCATGATATTGGAGGCATATGGGTTCATCGTACTCTTCCGGTCTATACAAATATAACTTTGATCTGTTTACTTGTGAGATTTTGTTTTTAGATCCTAGTTGCTGATGGAAAGTATGTTGTGCAGTGGCTTCTGGCCAACACTGGCAGTTTTTCTGCAGAAGATTCCAATTCTGGGCTGGGTGTTCCAACAGCCATATGTTAGATCGGTATGTTCAGTTTGTTGATGTTAATTGCCAACTAATTTCTAATGTCTGCCTGGACTTGAGCTTGTGTGAGTGCCCTTGGGAAATAACTTCAATTTCTTATGCATTTTTGCTGTTGTTTTTGGTGATGCACATCAGGAACAGTTAGTCTGGTCATTTTATATCCATGACGACATAATAATTATTTGTTAAACAAAAGAACAAGATTGTTTTAGTCAGGATAAAATGTTTTAGTCAGGATAAACTTGTATGAATGGAAAGTAATGCAACCCCCTATAGCGAGGATTAAAACTAGCAAAACGGTGTACTTATCTGGACGATTAGGTGCAATCACCTAGCTTGATAGTTGTGGCACTGTTTTACCATATGAGTTCACAATAATATTCTTCTACTAGTAGTGATAATTTGGGGAAGGGTGGCCGTGCTTATCCACCTTATTTTTCCCCCCTTTATACTGCTGACAACTTAACACAGAGATATGTATATATGAATTGTATGGATTTATTTTCCCCAAATTTCCCA
This sequence comes from Geum urbanum, assembly GCA_946800695.1. Taxonomy (NCBI): domain Eukaryota; kingdom Viridiplantae; phylum Streptophyta; class Magnoliopsida; order Rosales; family Rosaceae; genus Geum; species Geum urbanum. The sequence goes on from OX327012.1 coordinate 27,198,540, forward strand.
TGTAGGATGCAAGTCAATTTTTAAGAACTTTGCCATTCAGACCGGAAAATGTATGCCACTTTTTCCAGTCTTCTTTTGTTAATGAAAATTCTTAATTATCCTGATATGTTTTGGTGGTTTGATCCGATGTTTTTACTAGCTGAGTTGAAGTTCTTTACACTTTTTTCAAACAAAAGATACAGGAGTTTTAGAGCAATCTTGTTTTTGAAATAGTTGGGTAATGATCAGATATCACCTCCATCCCCTCAGCTAGTGGTTGTTTGTTCTTATCAACGAGAAAACTAAAGAAATGAATAAAATGTAAAACTAGTGGCTGTTTGTATAGCCATTTATTTACCTGTTATTGTCTTACACGTGACCTTGGTGTGGACATATCTGATATTTTATTTTAAAAGTATTCGTTGTTTTTGTATCCTGACACTTAACTTAGGAAACAGAAGATATCCATGAACTAGTCAGTGTCATCTACAGTAGTTAAATGATGTGCTCAAAACCTATAGATATAGGGCTACATTCTGATAGTGTGGGGTCTCTATTAATAAGGTGGCAACAGTGCTTACTACCATTCTTAAAGTCATGCTGTTAAAGAATTATTGATACACCTGGTTTATAAGTTAAATTAAAGTCTAAGAGTCATTTCATGTATTTGAAGCTCGGAGTGTATTTTTCGTTGGCCTTTTATCTACCAACTTTTTTTGTGGAATTACTATTGTTGAAATGAAAACGACTTATGTTAACCGCACCAAAAATAACTCATAATGCAACTTACAACTTCACTCCATACCACATTATCGACTACTACAGGATATTTTTCTTGTGCATAACTATATGGAAATAGTAGGGCAAGTCTGAAAATCTGTGCTCTTTACTGCTTATCATGGTCTCATTCTGATGTAGTTTTTTTCTTTTACTTTCTCTATTTTTCTTATGTGCAGTTCTTTGATCGATATCGAGGCCGAAGGGTGCCTGTGTAGCTAGGAAGCTAGGAACAGTGTCAAATCTCCATGCACTCGAACCTGTAATTGCTTGTAATACACGGTAGATGGATAAACATGATTCTTTCAATCCAGCCCACAAATTGTCTGTAGGAAAGTACCAAGCTTTATCTTTTTATGAAAAATGAAAAGAAAATAGAAAGGAAGATGGATGAGATTTTATCTGTAGCTTGCTGTGTTATTCTGATTCTTTGGTCCTCAGTGTTGAACAATCACCAGAATCTCCAAGACATGACGTCATATAATGGCGTGTCACTGTGCTCGGGAATCATCTATAGAAAATGGTGATGGATGACTTTCTTGCTAAGAAGTGTTGAACTTTTGAGAAGATGTATTTGTGGCTGCGGCACTTTTTTTAGTGGAACCTTCACCAAAATACCATCTGCATGCCACTCCCAGTCAAATGGAAATCCTACCAGATAGTGATTGTATACTTGTCAGATTATCTGGCACCATATTAACTCTTATTGCTCTCATAACCACAAACTAAAATATATGCAGATACAGAAACAAGTTAAAAAAGCGTCAATATGTAAGCCTGCATCAATATCATTTCGTCATACAGAGTGATGATTCAGTTTAACTTTTCCGAACAGTTGACAGTGTAACCAAAACCTAGTGATCCTAATTCTTTATGGCATTCACTCTTTAGACGACATGTGATATATCTTTTAATCGCCTTTACATTGAACCGACTGGAGGTTCTGGATTAGTTCCAGAGGAAAGAGGCTACCTCGGGGAAAATCCATTTTGACTCGTGCGGGACATATCTAATAAACCACAAACTGTAACAGAGATGCCATCTATTGTCTCAAGAACTGTGGCAGTATGTCTCTTTGAAATGACTGCGGAGCTAAAGATTCTTGCTGCAGCTCTCCTGTCTCATAAAATCAGAAACGAAACGAACATGAACAATAATGGCAAGGGTCCATAGTAAATGATGCGCAAACCCAATAAAATGTTACTTGTGTTCCACTGTAATGAAATCAGATTCAATAACAATAATGACGCTTGCTTGCTAGGCTGAGTCTTATGGTCACAATATGTAGTTTGAAAATCAAAAACTCATAATGTTATGCCTTTCACTTTAAACTGAAAAACTATAACTGATATGTCTTTCACTATAAATGTACATAAAAATGACGCGAGTCTAAAAATATGGTCATCTAGGTACTCCTGGGTACTATAAAATATGTGGAGGCTATGACTCGGGTCATCTAACCTCAAGTCCTAATAATGTCCAAGTCAGGTTTTCTGGCCCTCTTGGGTGCTCAATAAATTATCGGGTCAGGTTTCTAGCCCTCCCGGAGCATCTCGGGGATCAGCCATGCTGGTCGATGTATCAAAATACAACCAAGGCCCAATTTCGAAGCATCACTATAAATAATATATTCCCCACTTTCATCAGGCAATGTCAACACTGGTGCTGTGGTCAATTTTTCCTTCAACGTTAAATAACTCTCTTCACACACATCAGACCACTCAAATTTGATTCCCTTCTTCGTCAATCGGATAAGCGGAGTCGCAATCCGCGAAAAGTCTTGTACAAAATAGCGATAATAACCTGCTAAACCCAAGAAATTTCTTATCTCATTTACACTTGTAGGTTTGCTCCAATTCAACATCGCCTCGATTTTATCTGGATCAACACTAACTCCCTCAGCTGAAACCACATGACCCAGAAATTTCACAATATCCAGCCAAAATTCACACTTGCTAAACTTTGCATACAACTGAGAATCCCGCAAAGTTTGCAAAACAACACGTAGATGCTTCCGGTGTTGCTTCTCATCCTTGAAATATATTAAGATGTCATCGATAAATACAATGACACATTTATCCAAGAATTGCCTGAAGACTCAATTCATAAGGTCCATAAAAGCGGCTGGGGCATTTGTCAAGCCAAAAGGCATAACAAGAAACTCATAATGCTCATAGCATGATTGAAAGACCGTCTTAGAAACATCTGATTCTCGAATCCGAAGTTGATGGTATTCCGATCTGAGATCAATCTGCGAGAAAACTGTAGCTCCTTTTAGTTGATCGAATAAATCATCAATCCACGGTAAAGGATACTTATTCTTCACCGTGACTTGATTCAATTTTTGATAGTCAATGCACAACCTCATTGAACCATCATTATTCCTTACGAACAATACGGGAGCACCTCAAGGTGAAACACTGGATCTAATAAAACTCTTATCAATCAACTCCTGCAGTTGAACCTACAACTCCTTCAACTCTGTTGGGGCCATTTGATATGGTGCCTGAGAAATAGGATCAGTATCTGGAAGTAACTCAATGGTAAAATCAATCTCCCTCACTGGAGGAAGACCAGGTAAATCCTCAGGAAAAACATCCGGATACTCACAAACTACTGGAATATCCCCGATACTTGGCACACAAACTTTAGTATTAATCACATGTGCCAAGTATGCCACACAACCCTTCCTTAACATCTTTCCCGCTTTCATTGCCGAAATCATACAAGGCGAAGAAGTATTTCTTTCACTGCGAAGTAAGATTTATGGCATTCCTAGACTTCTAAAGACTACCTCCTTTTTATAACAATCAAAGACTGCTCAATGACCCTCTAAGAAGCCCATCCCCAGAATTATATCAAAATATAAAATGTCTGACAACATCAAATCCGCAGCTAACCCATAACCACCTACGAAAATCTCATAATCCTTATACACCCATCTGACACACACAACCTCATCAGATGAATATAACACTCACCACATACTCGAAAGTGGAGAGGCATGTATAGTGGCCAAAGATGTCAATCTATACGACATAAAAGAATGCGTAGCCCCCGGGTCTAATAAAATAAGGACTGGATAACCAAAAACATATAATATACCGATGATAACCTCTGAGGAAGCTCTGCCCTCTCGTAGGGTCATGGCATGCACTCGGGTCTACCCAGCTGGTCGTCCATGCTGATTGCGGTTATGCTGATTTGCTTATCATGTAGGCTGCATTGGCCGAACTCCCTGGAAAAGTGACCCTCCTGGCCACAACGATAACAACCTCTGACACCTTGCTAACACCGACCCAAATGATGCCTATTACAAATATTGCATATTGGAAATTCTCTTGGTGCAGTTGGAGTGTTATATGACCGTCGAGGGTAACTCGACCCACTAGAACTCCTACTTGATGATTGCCTCTGAGGTCGATTCCTCCTCCATCTCTGGCTCTTACTCTGACCAGATGTGCCAGTAGGAAATCTATATCCACTGCCAGAAGAAGAGGCTAAGCCTAATATACCTGAACTTAATCTCTTCAAAAGACCTTGGCCGGGTCCACCTTTCTCGAAGCATCGAGACTAAAATTGCACCTGTCTCTCCCTTTCCACATCCTCGCCTCTGATTGCTGCACTAACAAACTCATCAAAATTATCCCGAGGCATAGTTGTCAATGCCCCTTGATGTTAAGATTCAGACCCAGCTTTAACTTTCTGCATTTGGATTCCTCACTTGCCACCATATTATGCGTAAATCGAGACAAACGAGTAAATTTATCTCGATACTCAAGCACTGACATACTGCTTTGCCTCAGGCTAGTAAACTCTTCATATTTCTGTTGCTGAGTACCCTTATTGAAATATCGGCACATGAACACTTCTCTGAATGTAGGTCATGGGGTGTTAACATAAACCCTCTCGGTACTAGCCCACCAAAAGTAAGCATGCAATTCAAGTAAACCAACAGCTGCTACCGTTATCTGTTTTGGAGTGAAGTGAAGTCGTTCACATACTCGCTCCAACTGAACTATCCATGCCTCACATATTTTAGGGTCTGTGGAACCAGAAAAAGGGATTGCTCCAGCTATTCTTGCCCTTGCTACAGGATCAAAATGCTCCTCTAACTGTAAAACTCCCATAACCAAGTCACGCGTTCGCTAATCCTCATCACGATCCTCAGCTCTATTAATGTGGGCTCCACGTCTAAGAGGCATCTCCTATAGAGGAGAAAACACATTAGTCAACAAAATAAGAAGGATACAGTCATGAAACCTTAAACATTTAAAAACACACAACACCGTGAGCATTGATAGGGATCTGCCAGCCGACCGGGCCATCGCTCCGAAAGTGTTGTGTATTCCTAAATGTCCTTAGTAACACAATTGTGGAAGTCTACATAGCCTACAACCTAATGCTCTGATACCAACTTAAAGGACCCAAGCCCGATTTAGTTGCCTAAACCGGAATTAAGCTCTAACGACAACTGAATCTATAAAAAATTTGCCAGAGTTTCTTCTAAAATCAAGAAATCCAAAAACCTGCAAGGAAAACATACTTCTAAAATGTCCACAAAAATAAACCATGGTTACCAAATCCCAACCGGGTGTCTAAAATCAGTCAAACACTGAATCCACTAGAAATATAAAATGTTTACAGAAAGTGATAAGAAATTCGAAGACTGAATGGAAAATACAACACAACGGAAGTAAACTCTATACAGTATTCAGAGCGACTTCTAATTTACATAATATACAGGACTAGCAGGTTAAGCTAGGAACCTACTAGATGAGTATAGTGACACGAACTCTATGCCTCTGTTGCTGACGTGCTAACACAGGATACAAACTGTAAACTGGGCGGAGGAAACCGAAAAGTCAAAAGAAAGACACATAAAATAACAAAATTGTTAGATTGAGTGGACGAAAATAAGATTTCACTTTAAACTGAAAACTATAACTAATATGCCTTTCACTATAAATATACATAAAAATGATGCGAGTCTAAAAATATGATCATCCAGGTACTCTTGGGTACTAAAAAATATGTGCAGGATACGACTCGGGTCATCTAACCTCAAGTCCTAATACGGCACAGGTCAAGGTTTTTGGCCCTTCTGGGTGCTCAATAAATCATCGGGTCAAGTCTCTGGCCCTCCCGAAGCATCTCCAGGATCAGCCGAGAGGCAATGCATCGATGCAACAACTGTGACTATGCTTTGTGTAAAATAGTATGTTGTATGCCTCCAAGCTAATACATAACTATAATAATGCATAACTAAAAAGTGCATAACTATAAAATGCATAACTGTAAATGCATAACTAGACTCGCAAAACAACACTGAAAATAAAGTGTCCACTCACAGTACAAAGCTAGCTCTGTAGTCCGACGAAAGTCCCCTCGCAAAAATCTCATCGCGGTCTCCTCAATAAATAATAGATTCATTTAATACTGGAATTCGATAAAACATGCAAAAATCAACTCAGAAACTACTCCAGAAATCCCTCGGTAAATTTTTGATTTTCGCCTTTTCGGAGCCCCGCCGTGGACAGCTGCGCGTGGCCTTCACGCGCCCCCACAGGCGGCGGCGCGTGGGTCACACACGCCTCCAACGTGAACTGCTATGATGGGAGCGTTCGACCCCATGTTGGAAAGATATCTCCAATCCCAACAATATTCCTAACTAGACCCATCCCTAACTCGTCGTCGTTTGGGTGAAAATCGGCCCGAAAGTCCACGGCCCAAAATTTCCGAAAAAAGTTTCTCCTCGGTCCCCTAAACCTTAGGGGTTCGACTCCTAGGATGAAGCCCGATCTTTTCCACCCCAGCACCTCGTCGGGATGTGGCTGGAGCACCACCATCGGTTAAACCAAAAAACCGACGAGTTAATCGACTCGATTCGTTTCCTAAAACCACCCAAAAACTAACAATATATACATGAATCAAAAGAGGGAAGAGAGAGCTTCAAAACCACACCAAGAACGCCAACAATGGTGGCGTTTTCTGGCAGGTTCGAAGTCGGGTCTAGTCGGGTCACATCGCCTAAAATACGGGTCGTCTAGATTTGGATATTTTCTCTATATTTTCTGATTTTTCTCCGTATTTACACCATAAATACCGTATTTGTACCCAAGCACATGATCAGATCAACGGCTAAGGTTTGATCTGATGTTGATCTGATCAAGATCCAATGGTTCATGTTAAACCGACCTAAATTAAATACTTTAAAATATTTTCTTTACGCAGACTTCTAAAATTCATAAAAAAAAATAGCTCGGTTAACCGAAAAATTCCTCATAAATTCCTACGAGCTCAAAATAAAATACTATACTACTTCCGTGAAGAAAATAAAGTCTATTCTTACTCAGTGAAAAAAGCCTTTAACAAACCACATGATACGATTAATTAGTGATAAATCTAATTCGTACCGATTTGTGCGTAATTTGGTTTGGGTTGCTACAACATCAGAGATGATTGACACCTTAAAAGAGACAGATTCGAGCCAACCAGGACACACACATCAATTATTGTATCTTAACACAGTAGCAACTTCCTTTTTGTAGATCAACTAATCTCAAAGAGAAAAGGATCAAAGCGCAGATGAGCAAATTTAAACGCGATTTATGAAACTCAAGAAAAATCTGCTACTCTCGTAAACCGACCAAAAAACTAAACTATGTTACAGAAGAGTTGCAATCTGTTGATGAAACTAAGCAAGCTTAGAGAATTTCCAAATATGTTTCGGAGAGGGAAACAAGCTGATTTCTCTGAAAGCACAAAGAAGGGGGCACACAAACCAAGTAGTGTTGTTTTGAAAAGTAATAGTGCTTTCCTAGATAGAAGGATGACGTTCTCTCTCTAAAAATCCCCATAACCATAACATTACCAGAGAATGCTAGGGCGACAAAAACACAATGATCGCTATCCGTAGACACCAAATAATATAGAATCATAGTTATGCTAAATTACAAGCCTAACAAACTAACTGGGAACAATAAGCACATAAGTAACATATCAAAAAGACCCAAGGTAGATGTCAATTACGTTTAGGGGTATTGAATAATCAAGACTCTGAACGCCATCGAGACTATTATTAGAAATTTTGTGATTTAAAATTAAAATTATATTCATATTTATTTTTTACATTAATCTAAGAGAAGATTCGTAACAGAATTTCTTGCAGACATTCTATTCATTTTTCAAATTGTCAATTCATATGAGCATCGCTTTGCTTTTCTTTACTAACCAAAATGGTGTTGGTTCAAAAGTTTGCATCTTAATATTCATTGAATCATTTACGAGATCATAGACATTGATGAGCATGTCAAAACACAAGGATCAACATATATTCTTTGTCTAACTCCTTTCTTTATGATACAGAGCTATATTAAGATTTTATTCAAAATACTATATCAAATACGCTTAACAATATACAACAAATGTATGCATGACAATGTAATAATTACATTTCTGAGGTATAAAATTTCTTTCATTAGCTAATTATGCTATAATAATTGTTTGATTAACTATTTCATTCGTGACATACTCTTCTATTCGTGATATATCTCAACTATATACGCATATTAGTTGAATTTGTAGTCTAGCACTCTAGCTAATGGCTACTATATAGTGACAAGTTTTCTAGTAGTGTATATCACTAACAAAAAACACACATAGACGACGAATCATTTTCGTCTTCTAAGTAGTTTTTTTCGTCGCCTAAGGTTCGTCGTCTAAGTACTTAGACAACGAAATAAACTTCGTCGTTTAGATTTTTGGACGACAAAAAATTAATGAAACAACGACAAAAATTTTCGTCGTTTTAATGAGATCTCAGACGACAAAACTCACAATTCGTCACATAAGTGTTACTACTTACACAACGAAATTTTAAGATTTTCATCGCCTAAGTGTCGAATTTTAAAATAAAAAATAAATAATCCACTTAGACGACGAATGTTTTTCGTCGTCTAAGTGGTAAATTTTAATTAAAAAAACTTTAAAAAATAAAGAAATAAAGAACTTAGACGTAGAAACTATTGATTTCATTGTCAATTTTTTTTTAAATAAATAAATAAAAATTAATTAAATCGTAATTAAATAATTAATTATTAATTAATACAAAAATTATAATTAGGAGATAATTTAATGATGGTGGTGGTGGTTGGGGTGCCGAGGTGGTGGTGGTGTCGAGGTGGTGGTGGTGGTTGTGTGTATGCATGGTTTGAGAGAGATCGAGAGAGATTGCGAAAAATGGAGGACAATTTTTTTATAGGCGATCACTTAGGCGACGAAACTAACATGTTTCGTCTCCTAAGTGACTTAAATTTTTGGAAAAAAAAAATTTGCAGAAAAAATTACCGCCAAAAGTTTGAACTTAGGCGACGAAACCAACAAGTTTCGACCCTTAAGTGATTTTAAATTTTTGGTAAAAAATTTCACTACCCTAATTTGGTGGAAAAAAAACTGCGAAAATTTTGGAAAAAATAAAAAATAAAATTCACTTAAGCGATGGAACTAATAATTTTCGTCGGCTAAGTGAAATTTATTTTATTTTTTGTAAATAAAAATTAAATTAAATTAAAAAATTCACTTAGGCAACGAAACTATTTATTTTTCGTCGCCTAAGTGAAATCTATTTTTTTATTTTTATTTTTATTTATTTTACTTTTACAAAATATATACAAATTAATTTTGGGTAGTTACTTAAAAATCATCAAAAGTCAACAGTTAGATATAACCATTACATTTATATAATATTGTAAAAATGTTTTTAACCTAATTCTGATTAGTGTAGGATTCGATCAAATGAATTTAATTAGTGATTATCGAAAAATAGTTAAAAAATAAAAATTATTGTAAAAAATAATTTGTAAATCCGTTTCCGAAATTATGGGTGTTTGTATTGTCGTAAAAACTTAATTTATCAACTAAATATAAATTAAATGAAAATTGACATAAAAATTTATTTAAGACTAAAAACTTGTTATATATATACTAATGTTGTATAACTTAAGTATTCGTATGTCTATGTTCACTCCATATCAACATTAACGAAATTGAATTTGGATAAATAACTGTTGGATATATTCATCATAACATAATATGTATGTGGATGAATTTTCTTTCAAAACGAAGTTTTTTAAGGGTTTTGATCGGCGTAGTTAACCATAAAACTAAAATTTCAACGAAACAGAAATGTCGATATATGAATACTCTTAGCTCTAATTTTTTAACCATCGACACTCACAGTCCAAAAATTGTTTACTTTATACCCTCGATGAAAAAAATATGTATTTTAAGATGGTTTATATGATCGAACTTTTAGAGATCAGATTGTGAAAACCTACGTAGACGTGCATATATGGTCTGCATGTGCTTTTGCATAAAGCTTACGAGAATCTGTAAGCTCCATATGTGATTAAGCTTTACGTCTTACTCAAACTACGTGAATGTATTTGGATTTAACTACGTCAGTTACTATTTTGAAATTGACTATTTCATTATTGCATGTTAATAGTGTTGATTGCTGTGAAATTTTAATTACTCATTTTTGTTACAAGTATTTTTATACCATGTACTCATTTATTTTGAAGGTTGTGAATATTGAAAAAATGTGGGGGTAAGATTTAACTCCCTTTATATCTTATTATCTATTGTTTAAAGATCGAACATTACGTATTTCAGTAATGAGGAGGTTACTATTTGAAATCAATGATTTCATTAGCATTTTCATTGCTGATTGAGAATTATATCACTCATTATGATATGACTATTATTTTATGAATTATTATTTGGTTGCGAAAGTGTGGAATATATATTAGAGAAATGTGGGTGTACGTTTTTGAGTATAACCTCGTGCTGGTGCTTTTTTTTTTTTTTCAGAACACTAAATATTACGAGCATGTGGAGGTAACTTTCCTTGTAGAACTTAATGATTATTACTATCATAGTTAGAGTTATGAGAATATGGGAGCAATCAGGGCCGGTCCTAAGAAATTCAAAGTTCGAGACAAAAAATAAAGTTGGGTCTGTTAAGGAAAAAAAAATGAAAAGGAACGACTATAAATAACTCTAATATACATTAGTATCAACTATCAAGTAATATTGTGCCCTTAAACTACATTTAATATAATCTTCTGCAAGAAAAACTTTAACTGAGTTATTAAGCTAACTTGACAATAACAACTAATAATGTCATAAATGCAAACAATTCAAGAATACAAGAATACAAAGAGACAAAGACCACCGGTATATCAAGAATAAAAAAAGACCACCTATATCAATATAACTGTATAAACGAGATATATCAAATCCAGCACTCCTCAACGAAAAATACTATTTCTCTATCAAATATTGTTGACTTGCTCAAGTTAAATCACTCAAAAGATGGACCTTCTCAACACATTTCATCGTCTTTTCATATTCTTCTCTTTATGTGTTAGAGCCTTAGAGGCATTATATTGAGCACTTTGTGGGCATCTCATTTGCTTCAACTCACGAGTAAGCTAAAATGTTGCCAAGGAATTAGAAGAAAAAAGACAAATGATTCTAATTTCACAAATTACAACTACAATATAATGTTGGTAAGACTGATTGATCGACTCACAAACTGAAACTAGTGAAGTTACAAATTTTTGAGAAACTGCACTTGCAACCTAAAGGCCCAGCCGATTTAGAGATGGGGTAAACTCAAAGGAATTGTTGGCCTATTTATAGAGAGATTGAGGGATATAATATGAGTTATTTTCTCCATGATTGATGATGGAACTTGAAAAATTGGGAGGATTGAACATTGAAGAAGGAAAAGATGAGAAAACGCAAGGAACCGAAGAGGATGGTGTTGCTTCATTCTTCTTCTTTTTTTTGGATAATTGACGGTGTTGCTTCCTAATCGTACGCAATGATTTTTTTTTTACTTTTACTCTTTTATATATTTTACTCTTTTATATATTACTAGCAGTGAATAAAAATTAGACACTCTGGAGTTTAGACCCTGGGCGGTCGCCCTGCCCTCCCTCCCTCCCTCAGGACCTCCCTCCCTCCCTCCTCAGGACCGGCCCTGGGAGCAACATTGTAGTTATAGTTTACGTGACTATTACTCTCATATGGAGGAAATAAATACTCCTATGAGAAGTACGACTGATGATTTACTTGAGCTTGTAGATATTTAAAATACAAGTTGTATATAGCTCGTGTCAAAATGAAAATTGACAAAGCATATACTGATATGACAAGTCAGACAAGCCTTGAAAGTCTAATATGTCTCGTTGAGAAGGTTATCTATATATATATATATACACACACACACACACACTAATTGACAAAAGTCATAAAAGCCTTAAAAGGTTAATATATGTCTCACTGAGGAGACTATATATATCAATTTTTGAGGGGGATGAGCTCAGGCCCGTAAGGGAGTCACCTAGGGAAGCAACCCATCTTCTCTGATTAGAGACCTCATGAAGGAAGTTCAATGGGTACAAACAATCCATACTGCGTGACTCGAATATAGCACACATTATTTGAGGATATATCCAAAAGAGATATCAACCTGTACACATCTCTAAGGCATCATGTGCTATATTAAATGTGACGTCAGGAGAGGAAAACTATGATACTCTGAATGAGTTTCAAGTTGGGCAAACTCCCGCATGATGCGGGCACACGTACCATTGGAGAACTCACCTAAGTGAGGGTAGTTCGTGAGGCCGCGAAAATGAGAATTAGGTTGTTCTCTAATACTTTCATGATAATCAAGATACACATATAGCCATAAATGCGTTGACGACGAACTTGACATATTATCCGTACTATGTGTATGATATGATGAAGTTTGGTATGATATGATATGATAAGTTGTTCCTATATAAAAGCTATATATTATACTATTTTCTACTCTTTCTTCATTTCATTTTCTTTACTATAATTCTAATTCCCAAGAAATGATCATATTACTTTGTGTGTTATGATTTTGCTGGAATACTGAAACCCTCATTTATATTTTTTACATTATTCCCTGAGACCAAATCTAGTCCTTGAAAGAACTGACAGCTTAACTGAATGAAATGAAACCAAATAAGTCAAAGGTGAACTTTCATGTATTAGTGATAAATGCCTTAATAATTTTTCAACTGGCTGAAATGTTACGTACAAACCTTGATAGCCGAAATGAAATTGAAAAGTAAGCTAAAAAGAAAGTACATAACAAATTTTCTATCATAGAGTCAGGGTCATCATGGACTGGATTAGGAGAATACGAGAAAAAAATAAGAAAAGAAAAAAAAACTGTTTAAAGAAATAATGTTCCCGGTATTCCAGTGTGTGTCTTGTCCTAATTAGTATAGTTGTAGAGATTCTCCCAATCCTTTATTTAGAAGGATATTAATTGTAACATATTGTAATGTCTATTTAAGGTCATCTATTAATGAATAAATGACAATTTTAGATCATATCTTCTGCGTATCTATTTTCTCTTTCAACAAGTTATCAGCAGATCTTCAATTGATGGCCATCACGACCAAAGAAAAATACCTAAACCCATAAACACTTAACCTTCATCACCACCGCCAGAGCACCACTGCCAAAATTCTTCTCCACCGCCGCTGGATTTCTTCCGTCGACAACAACTCGCCGGAATCCCTCTTACTTCAAAATTTTTATAAGTTTTAATACCCAGGATAACACTCTCGAGGTAAATTGATTACCTTTCTTCGATTTAAAATTAGGTTGTAAAACTTAATTACTGCAACACCCTAGATCTAGATCTAGATTTAGGTTTATTATACCTTGATTTTATTTCAATTATATGCCCTAGTTCTTATGGAATAATACAGGTTAGGAGAGAAGGGGATTTTATCACCTTTTCCTTGAAGGTTTCATATTAGTGACAGTTTTGGAGGAGTCACGATTATTAATGATTATCACGGTTAATTGTGATTTCACATTAGAAAAAGAGAAGTTGATCTTTATGACTATTTGACAGTCACGGTTTTCTGGGGAGTGGTATGAAGCCACCAGTTTTGCATCGATTTTTGTGACCAAATTTCGTTGATCATGGATCTCATTTCTTAAACTTTATATTAGTGGTTCATTCGATCAAATACTAATTATATCTCTTATCATTTATAGATGACTGAGCTGGTAAGGCCAGAATTTGATATCTTTGACATTCAAGGAGCAGAATACCATAAATGTGTATCAGACGTTAAGAACTTTTCTTGGTAAACGTCTCATTGATACTATCCAACCACTACCACCTGGCACTGAAGCCAACAAGGACACCCTAGCTCGAAAAGCTCAAGTTATCTTGTTTCCCAGAAGACATATTCATCCTGCTCTGAGGAAACAATACTTTTCAAAGGATGACCCCACAAATTTATGGGCAACTTTGTAAGAACGGTTCAATAATGTGCATGATGCACAAATTCCAAAGCTTAAAGAACAGTGGGATAGTATTCAATTATTGGATTATCCTGAGATCAATAATTTTTAGCAAGATATGTTAGAGTTACAGTCAGAGCTTGTCATTTGTGACGTTGTAAACACCGACTAAGCTATGGTCGAGAAGTCTTTGAGCACATTTCCTACTTCTATGGACACCCTTTCACATCAGTATCACATTTATTATGAGCAATGAAGACTTAGATCATTCAGTGATCTTATGAGTGTCCTCGCCAAGAAAGAGAGGCATCACGAAATCATTCTCCACAACAATGCTAGGCCAGCCGGTATAAAGAAAATCCATGAAAATTACAACACTGGTGGGAAGGCACGAAAGAATAAGGGGAAACATTCTGAACCTTATCAAACTTGTGGTAGTAGAGGAGGGAATGACAGAGGTCGTGGAAGAGGAGGAAATAGTCGGAATATGACTTGGACTCGCCAAGACAATAGCCAAAACTCCAACAAGAATCAGTCCAATTCCAGTTCTAGGAATGGTGAAAATTCTTCAAATTCTTCTTCTATTTCTCGTTTGTCACCTTTTTATAGGTGTGATTCTATTAAGCATATGCACAAACAATGTCGTGCACCAAAGAATGTTCAAAATGCCTACAAAAAGTGTCAGCAGTACTTGGGACGAGACCAACTATGCTGAAGACTATGAGATGGAAGATGGCGGTGAAGTCAATCTTATTATAACAGTTGACACAAAAGCAAGTCTGGAGACTGCGGTTTTTTGATTATTCTATGTATTAGGCTTATGTTTCTGCTATGTAATCAAGTTTAGTTTATTTTGACTTGCTGTAGCCGATTTTGTTTAGAATAAGACAATCTTTTGATGTAAGTTTTTGATGTTGGCAAAGTAATAAACTTTTCTTCCTTTTGGTATTTGAAAGTTTTAAGAATGATTATTTACCTTTATATTGCTTGAATGGTTCGAATTATACATAGTTCTATGGTACTATAACAATAAAATACTATAAAAACGAGACAAAAAGAGAGCATGGTTTTAATCCTGAAAATTTTTGACCCGTCGAAGAACACCCCCTGGATTGGTTTTGGCACTATTTCGACCCATCGAAAAAGTTTTCCCTAATTCTTTCGACCCATCGAAATATGGTCCTCGGTCATATATTTTGCACCTTTGACCCGTAGAACCACCATCTCGACCCGTCGAAGGCATGCCACTGTCTCCAAAATTGTCCAAATTTGATCCGTCGAAAAAAATATCAAAAAATTGATATTGGTTTTAGATTTTTCTTCGACCCTTCGTCTCATCTCCTCGACCTGTCAAAGGGGTCTCCCTGGACATAATTTTCTAGATTTTTGACTTGTTGAAAATCAGTATCGGAAATTCATATTGGTTTTTGGGTTTATTTCGACCGGTCAAGTGGATTTCTCAACCAGTCGAGAACCTAAATCAGAATTGGTGTTTTTGATGTATCTCACATCGGTTTTATCGAAAAATAAAGGGTCATAAAAGATGTCTTACAACCAATATCTACTACTGCGCCTGATACTCTACATCAGATGTAGTTTTACATCGGTGTTTGGATGTTGTATTGATCAACACTCCAATCGATCCTTCCTAAGTAAAAATATTTGTGCCAAAGGTTTTCAATTGGAATAATATTGTGAGAAAGGAAAAGAGTTTTTGGTGCAATCCCCATAGAATGCTGCCAAAGGCGTAATCTGAAGAGGTTTACGAGGATTTGTAGTGATTTATATCTTACTATGGTATGGATCATTTAATCAAATGCAGTCATTCATACTATTGTATGTGACTCTGCCTCATATAAGCTTTTGCCTTATGATGATCAAAACATTGGAAAATTCTCATGGTCATTAGTCCTTAAGAGAAAATAAGCATATCAGAATACCTAAAACCATTGTTTAAATGGGGGGGGGGGGGAGAATGAGTCACTCGGTCTAGGCTCGGTGTCCAAGACGAGTGAAGCGCAATCTCGTGCGATTTTCTCACCGGATGCCTTTATGAAAAAATCCAATGCATATTACTCGGTTTGCAAAACTGGTTCATGTTTGTAATGTTGTTTACTTGCATGATGATGTTTTGTTGTAGACACGACTTCCATTCCTCCATAGATTCCAAAAAATATAATTATGGACCAATCAAACCGGTATGCATACTATTTATATATGGTTTTGATTGCTGCATCGACAAATATATCACATGTCTTTGCAATCTACATGGTACGCTAAATTTGTAAAACTCCTAGCATAGATTATTAAGCTTCGGGCTCACCACGCAGAAAATCCAATCAAGCCAATTAGATTGGATAATGTAGGAGAGTTTACATCAAAATCTTTTGATGATTATTGCATGTCAATTGGAATTGAAGTTGAACATCTCGTCCCTTATGTTCACACACAGAATAGTTTAGAAGAGGAATAAATCAAGCGGTTACAGCTTGTAGCCAGAGGTTTGGTAATGCATACTATTTACCGGTATCTGCTTAGGGATATGCAGTGTTACATGCAGTTATGCTTATTCGCCTGAGACCAGTAACTTGCCAACCATTCAGTGCGTACCAGTTGGTAACTGGATATGAGCCTGATATCTCACATCTACGCATCTCATGTGGCACGGTACATGTGTCTACTACGCTTCCATTGCGTATAAAAATGGGTCCTCAATGACGATTAAGCATTTATGTTGGTTATAATTCTTCAATGATTGTCTGCTATTTGGAACCTTTGACAGGAGATCTCTTTACTGCTTGTTTTCTACAATGTTACTTTGATGAGATACACTTCTCGCCATTATTGGGAGGTGGGAATGGTTTCATTCTGGTTAAACGTCAGAAATTGATGTGGTATGTCCCCACTATGTCTCATCATGATCTCCGCAAATATTAGTATGAGATTAAAGTGCAGTGTATTCTCGATCTTTAGAAAGTAGCATAATCGATGCCTGACTCCTTTATTGATATCAAAAAATTGACGAGATCGGTTATAGATGCTGCAAATCCTGCAAGGTTGAAAATCCCTGAAATTAGGCAAGTTAACGCAACACTCGGGTAAGATAGTGTTTCTTCTGCCCATAGTGGGGGTGTAGCATCAGTCAAAACCCACTGATGAGTTGCCGGCGAAAAGGCAAGCCATCAAGGTACAACCTTTCATCATCAATACATGAGATTGTTTCTGACTGCAATTGTGTCTAAAAGTCGACATTGACAAACACTAGGGGACGCCTCAGAGTCAATAACAATGTCGCTAAACAAAGAAATCTCACCAAGTTAAACAAATGCTAGCTGTATTATGGATGGTTCTTCCATGGTCGTTGATGATGCATTTACTTATTCTTTCGTTCTGGAATTGACGACGATGAAATGGAACATTACTTTGTTGCAGATTGTCAACGGTTAACGTACAGCAGATTGACCGATATGAAAAGTTGCAAGTTAGGTTTAACTAGACTCTCTTACCAAATGCAAGTTTTCAGTATGGTAGTGCTATAACCACCAAAGGGTAAGCCGGTTAGACACAAATGAGTCTTAGTTTGGAAGCACAATGAGAAGAACTTGTGGCGCAAGGATTTTCTGAACGCCCTAGTATTGATTACGAGAAGATGTATTCTCTGGTTATAGACATCATTACTTTCCACTACCTTATCAGTTTGGTAGTGTCCTAAAAACTAAGTATGCAGCTAATGGATGTGTGGTTATAGCATATCTCTAGATATATATGAGAGTGCCGGTTGTCATGGTTCTTCCCAATATAAGTAACTCTAAACCACGGAGTGCTCGTGTGTTCAAATTGAGATATTCACTAGTCTAAGTGACTACTTGATTAGGAAGAGATAGAAGAATGATAAGTTATGCCCATGTGAGTTCATTAGATGAACAAGTTGTTTGAGATGTTAGACCTTGGTAGGATTTGATTTTCTTTTGGTTTAGAGATGGGACATCGAGTTGGTAGAATTCTCATTCACCAGTCTGCTTATGTCTAAGTCAAGCAATGGTAAAAACATACCCTCTTAGCACACCGATGGTTGTTTGCAGTTTGGAACCCAAAAAAGATCTGTTTTATCCGAAAAGATGATGGTGAGGAACTTTTGGAGCTAAGATTTCATATCTTAGTGCGGTTAGAGCTTGGTTATATATAATATGGTGCACACAAAGTCATTGGAACAGAGTTATTCATAACTTCAGGTACTTGAAGGGATCCACTGACTTAAGCCTATTCTTTCCCTACAAAGAAAACGAGAGAAGCTTGAAATTTCCAAAAAATGGATGGTTGAATTGTAGCGTACAAGTTCTGGGATTTTTGACCTATCGAATGGATCTTTTGACCCGTCGAAGGTTGTACCTTTGATCAACCCAAAGCTACCATTTGACCCGTTGAGTGAAAGTTTGACACGTCGAATTCCCCTCTGACTGCGAGCACTATACCTCAATTCAGTGTGGTCCTCTACTCAAAGATACCTTGTGATGTCTTGGTTGGTTTTGTTGATACTGGATATCTCTCTGACCCACATAAAGGACGTTCCCAATCAGGTTTTGTATTCACCATGGAGAACACAACGATTTCCTGGAGATCAAAAATCAAACTCTTGTTGCTACTTCCTTGAATCATTCTGAAATTATATCTTTGCATAAAGTAGTTAAAATGTGTGTTTGGTTTAGGACTGTAATACACCATATTCGAGAGTCTAGTAGATCACCATTTTCTATGACAACACCAACTTTTATCTTTGAGGATAATACGTCTTGCATTGAACAAATGAAGTTGCGTTACATTAAGGGCTCTAATACTAAAATAATTTTGCTAAAGTACTCCTACAATCACCAATAGCAGCAGTTATTGAATATCTATCTGAGCTGGATTGGTTCGGTGGATAATGCTGCAGACTTGTTCACCAAGTCTTTACCAAAATCTACATTTATGAAGCATGCGAGACGCATTGGAATGTGAAGGTTATTTGAACTCCAAGATTGAGTTACTAATAAGGGGGAGTTCATTTCGTAGACATCAGGGGAGTTTTACATCACATGTGGTCGCTTATGTAGCTGATGTGTTGTACTCTTTTTTCCTTGGACCAAGCTTTTATTTTTATCCAAGAAGTTTTTTGTTTGCTTGACAAGGTTTTTTAGCAAGGCAACAAGTTATGCATCATCTATTAGGATCGCGACACAATGAGGAGTGTTTAAGAAAATATTATTTCTAGTATCCCGATGTGTGTGTCTTGTCCTAATTAGCATAGAAGTAGATATTCTCTCAATCCCTGATTTATAGGGATATTGATTGTAACAGATTATAGTGCTTATTTAAAGTCATCTATCAATGAATAAAGGACAGTTTCAGATCATATCTTCTACATATCTATTTTCTTCAACAAAAACATGATAATAATAAAAGTTATATTACATTTCTAGTCAAAATGGTCAAAATGGGCTCGACTTTTAAGGTCAAAATGGGTTAGATTAGGCTAGCCTTCACCATTTAGCCTTAAAGCCTCTTTTAAACCCGTTCGACCCATGAGGCTAAAACCAAGTTCAGCCTCGTGTTAAGGCTTGAGCCATGTAAGTGAAACTCGGCCTGACTCTTCGGCATAGCCTCTTTAAGCCCTAGGGGCTAAGCCTAACCCAACACATTTTGACCTTAAAAGTCGGGTCTATTTTGACCAATTTTACTAGAAAAAGTAATATAATTTTTACTATTATCATGTTTTTGTTGACTCTTGTTGGTGTACTTGTCACTCTCATTCGGTTATACTTAAATATACGAGTAGAATATGGACTTCTATGAAGAGTACAAAAAAATTCATTATACAAGTCCTCGGCCTATACCACAGAAATCCCCCACTTCAATGAAAAAGTAGCTTGTGCTAAAAGTAACACGAAGAGGTTATCATCAGAAACCATTTCATATAAAGAAGTTGAAGATGGTATTGCCCCATTAATGTCAAATGACTTATTACACAAGAAAATTGATTATTGTCTCATGGCGTCTCCGATAAATCAACACTGCTGGAGTACAGGATTAAGCTAAACATCCTAAAGTTCTCCTCATTTTCTCTTGACAGGCAAGAAGAATTATATCAGAAAGAAGAAACAAAAATGAACAAGTAAAGAATTTGGGCCACCAATGGATTACTTACTTACACTTCGCAGCGCTTATGGCATATTCTTCTGTATGCCAGCCAATCAACTCAATTCTGATAAAATCTCAATAACACTGCATGTACAGATTCTGTTTTCGGAAAGTATTCACACTTGGCAGCCATTGTAGTCAGTAACAACACAGGTTTCACTTCACTTGAAAATTTCACTCTACAGCTGGGCCTTCAAAACCCAGTTGTGTATCTCACTTATCTTGTGTCTTCACATATTAAGCTGTGAACTGGTTGGTAAATTAGAAAAATCTCATGTTCATTTCTCAACAACTAACCTCAATGACCTCAGCTTCATTATCACTATAATCTCCCCAACATTTGCTTGGCTTTTCCTCAACTACTAAATCGCTAGTCCCCTTCTCCACACCCGAATCACCAGGAAGTTTATCGGTATCAATAGGCCGTTCTTCAATTTCTGGATGAACATTGACATTATCTACAGATTGATCGTCCTGCAGCTCTCTGTCAACTAATGGCTTCTCGCACTCAACTTCAATTGAAGACTTATCATTTGTCTCCTTTGTGGAACCTTCTATGTTCGTTTCAACACCTATATCAGCAGTTACAACAGATGATGACTCGTCTGAACTGACAGGAGATGTTGGAGACCCATTTTGAGTCACAGGAGTACCATTACTTGATGACGGATACCCATTTGGGGACACTGAATAACCATTTGGAGACGGCAAGAAACCATTGGGAGATACGGGATAGCCATTGGAAACCCAAGGTTGGCCAGGTACAAACTCAGCTGCATGTGGATTCATTATTCTAGGAGGGCCATCCTCTGTAGACTCACCATTGTGAAAAGTTCCTTTATTACGTGAAACCCGGCTTCCAGATCTGTTATAGCCACCTGATAGTCGTGGACCATAAGGAACTCTCGCTGTTGCCGATTGATGAGGTGATCTACGAACAGAATTAACTGCAAGCATTGGAGGGATATTTACAGGTGGGAGCAAAAGCCCTCCATGGTCATTGAAACCTGGAACCGGAACTGGAATTGAGCCGAAAACTGGAATGGGGGATGGATTAAAAGGAGGAGCGGCTGCAGAAAGCTTTTTGCTCGTCTCCCTTCCAGCTTCTTGTTCGTCTACCTTCTCTTCATCAGTTGGCACTGATTTAACTATGTTGCCATTTGGTAAATCTCCATCAGAAGGATTAGCTGATGAAGTCCTGGGGCAAATATCTGGCCCTAGGGCCTCTGATAGTCCACTTTCAGTAATCTCAACTCTAGGAACTGCAAGTTTTACAGTAGCTTCTTTTTCACCTTCAAAAGTGGAATTTTCTAGTTCAACAATTTCAGCTTCAACTTGTACTCCAACACTAAGTTTAGCTTCAACTTGTACTCCACTAGCATGCTTCACCACAGAATTCTTCACTTTTGCATGTTTTACAACAGAGGGGCTTTTCTCAAGAATCTGTTTTTCTCCCATGGATTTCTGATTTTTTTGTTCCTTTGCATCTTTTATTGCTCCAACTTCACCAACAGCAACCTCTGTTGTAGGTGTCTCCTGGCTCACCTGAGAAGTTTGTACTATAGGAAGATTTCCCCTCGGTAACTGCTCTGCCACTGCCTTCACAATTGTTCCAGGGGGAGCTAACGCAACTTCTTTGTAGGAAAATAGTTTTCCAGCGGACTGAACACTGATTAGACTAACAGACTTCACAACTTGATCAACAGAAGCTGGGGTAGATGGTGCTGATTTCGGATTTAGTAATCTCTCTGGACCCCCACTAGCTGATGTGCTGGAGTTTATTGGCTTATGACTGAAGCTTGCACTCTTGACAAACTTCTTTGACACAGAAAGATCAGGTCCAGTTGAAGCAGCAGGCTCATTTGGGCTTGTTTTTGGCGATGTGAAATTATTTGCCTTACCTCGATATCTAGATGACTGAGATGTATTAATGTAGTTAGTATAAAGTTTTTCAAGGCTTGGCCTCCTGGACCCAGTAGATTTGAGACTTATAAGTGAACGGCCTTTAGGAACGGCTTCTTGCCAGCCCTCGTCTGAAATGTCATCTTGTGCCAATTCATCATTTGTGGCAAATACCATTGATTGCTCAAGTAGACGTGAATCAGATTTCTCATTCCGAGGCTCTCTAAATTGAGCTTCAGACTTGTTCTCCTTGTCACTTAAACTCTCTGCAACGGGATGGCTAGGTAACAAAGTTTCATCCTTCTGATAATCATCAGAGACTGCCTCACCGTTTTGTCCCAGTTTGCCTTTGACCTGTATTTGAAGGAGAAATCAGATAATCTTCCGATTTTTTTCCACAAAAGAGAACAATAAAGAGTTCTTGAATCTCAAAAATAGATTAAGAGGGTATGACCTTCAAACGCGCTTTCCTTTGGGCCTCTCGTGCTTTCATTTCGGCATCTGGTGTTATATAATCCAAAAGATCTGATACACTGATCAAAGAGGGGGGAAAAATTGCATGTAATTGTTGATACCACGGTAGATAATAGATTCTTTTTGAATTTTCCGTATTTGAAGAACTTTGACAACTGAACTCGAGTCTCTTGAAATCAAATATCACATTATACTGAAGATACAATATTTAATTCTGCTTTCTGTTATTACCTTAAATGACCTTTGCTGGAGATTGAAGCATCTGGCTTAGGAGTACCATTGCGTGCAGCTTCTCGTTGCTCCAAAGCCTTGGACTCAAAATACTCAAGCCATGCAGCC
The DNA here is from genome assembly GCA_946800695.1 of Geum urbanum. NCBI lineage: Eukaryota > Viridiplantae > Streptophyta > Magnoliopsida > Rosales > Rosaceae > Geum > Geum urbanum. The sequence goes on from OX327012.1 coordinate 27,221,556, forward strand.
GCATCCTATAGTAGGGGGAATATAAGATTAATCCAAAGTAAGAATCATGTCATCATTTATAAGAAGTGTGCGCACATGCTGTACATGTGGTGATGAAAGCTACTGCAGAGACAAGCTGTCAAAGATAAGTGTCTTATCGAATGTTAAACGGAATAAATGGTCAACAAAGAATGTGCTCTTAAGAATCATATATCTATAAAACATGGTTCACGAGATCATAAGAGACTGAATATGTTAAGCCAACATTACCTGTGTGCGAAGATCCTCAGGTCCAAGTTTTGCCTGTAGTATCTGTAAGGTTGTTTGTTCGTGCTGAACACTTAATGAGTATGCCTCCATCAAAGAAAGTGCAATGGCTATAGCGTGATAGCTAGCAGCAGTCTAAAGTAAGAAAACATGAGTCACAATATGTACCAATTTACGAATACAAAAGTCATAATGCTCATTTGTAAACACAAACAAAAGCGAGCAGGGATCTTCATAGATAAAGGACAAGCACAAAGAAAAAAAATAATGGATCTCATGAGTAACTGTTGAGGAATTCTTGTATATATTTTAAACAATAATTGAGATACAAAATCATAGTGTTTGGAGCATATCTATATTCATTAATATCCCCAACATTCACCAAAATCTATATCCACTCATTTTGGGCCAACAGTTCGAGTATATTAGTGATATCAGAGCACATGTACAGTGTTCTCAATTTTTTTTGCAGAAATCAGATCATTGATAAGGACCCTAATCGATTCTTTACATTCAAAAATCCTCCATATGAATGTTCACACCAGTGACATGCACAATCTTTCCTTCATATTGAACATCACTGACGGACTTGAGAGAGAGAGAGAGAGAGAGAGACCTGTATATGATCAGCTCCAAGAAGCCTTTGATTGCACTTGAGAGCTTCATGGAGGTGCCTAAGAGCAACATGAACGTTCCCTAAACCTTCTTCCATCATTGCTACATTGATATAGGTGGCAGCCGTGTTTGGATGAGAAGGCCCACAAGTTAGGTGCAATAGATACAACGCACGGTTGACATACCTAGAGTAAGAAAGAAGAAAGTAAGCCATATATCTACAGACTGCACCATAAAAAAATTAAAAAAATTGTTCCCTAAATGTATGTCCAAAAGTGATATCACTTATGTGAGAGACAGAGATAGAGTTTGTGCGAGGACTTCTTCTAAAGTACCATTTGGACCATACGTGCACAGCTGTGCTGATCTGAACTGTAGAGTAACATCGAATCCCAGTGGAAATTGTCTCGGTTTGTGTAAGAATTTCATCATATATTTGTATCTTCACCAATTGTTCTCCAAATAAAAATCTTGATCAATGAGAATTTATTTAAAAACACCTCTACCTTTACCAATATCCAAAGACAAATTTCTTTGTCTGGTGTTTTGTATGTCTTTAGCATGATTATGATACTAAGGAGATGGATCCAGCCAATCACCAAGTGTTAGAGTTGGAGTCAAATTCATATTGAAATGGGCACACTAACACAAGTTGACTTATAACCAAGGGTATCGTCATGAAATGTATTAACTGGGGGTATATACATATAGACAGAGTTAGAGGAGCATACTTCAAGGCCAATTCTGTATGTTGAAGTCGGTAGTAGAATACAGCTAAGTCTCCGTAACTTTTCATTGTATCAGGATGATCAAGTCCAAGCTCTCTCTCATTAATATCCAATGCTTTTTGCTGATAAATGGTTGCCTGCATGCGATGTACAGCATGTGAAATGATTGTAGCAGATATTGTAAGTCAATCCTCGTGGCAACTTTTAACTAACAAGTTATTGTTCCTACATGAAGCATAATAAATCTAGCTTGTCAGCAATGTGCATTTAGAAATAACTTTTAACTAACAAGTTAGTGGTCCTACATTACACATAATAGACATAGATGTAGTCATAATGTCTTTTATATTTTGTCGAAGTAATAAAAAACTCTAAAGTGAAAAATGAGGTCTAGTTTGTCAGCAATGTGCATTTAGAAATATGCCTTTTCGTGTCATCAAAGGCAGAAGGGTTCAATGTTCAAATATTTGATTTAATATTGAAGCACATATACCTGATTGAAGTCCCCAGTGTGATACAGTACTACAGCAAGAAGACTATATGCTCCAGCTGTCATTCGATGATAAGGCCCACATACAGACACAAGTTTTGCCAATGCCTACCAGATTTATGTGAAAGTTGGATCAGTTCAAATTGACCTTAGGGAAGATCATGGTATAATATGTTAAAAAACTGATGCTTAATAAAGGAACATAAGTAATTACTTACCTTAGTGCCATAATTAATGGCATCCTCCAGTTTACCTTTATCCAAGGAAGTCTTGGAAGATTCCAACAGTGTACGTCCATCAGCAGATGAACAGGAAACATGCTGTGCATATAAAGTACCAAATAATTGATTACAAACTACGATCGAAGGGTCTGGAGTCCAATTTCATAGTTTCTAAAGTGATATCGCATATAGTAAATGTTTGTATACCTTGTACACAGGTACCATGCTTACTATATCTGATTTCCTAAAAGGAGATGAAGAGTCCATATCATAGTCCCTCGGAACAAGCTCAAGGCCAATCTGATGAAGCACAACTTTAGTTGGAAAAGTGAAGAGGCAGTGGATACAGTTAACCATAACACATTACCTAGTACTCTATGACCACAGAGCCGACATACATTACCTTGTGACACAACCCACGCAGAATGGCAAACTTCCTTAAGTCCTCGACACTTTCATGTTTCCATTGCCATCCAAACCTATTCAAAACAAATGTTTCCACCCACTTCCACTTTAGTGTATCATCAGAAGTATTATCTCCATCCCGACTTTCAGCTGATGGAGTGCCTAGTAGAATATTCAAACATGCTGCTATTGATGCAGCCAAGTCTGCAACATTATCAACTGCTGCTACAACTGCTTGCAGCATGTGTTTGTATGACCTCACAACCATCTCATGGATACAGAGCGATTGTATGTGAGGGAGCTTATCTGCAAGTTCAACCTAGTATAACAGAGTAAATGTAAGAGATTAAGAATCAGCTTATGTAAAAGTTCAACCTATCTATGCATCCGCTGTAGAGCTGATCAAGAGAGAGGAGTAAGAATATAGGAAGTCTAAGTGGGTATCAACAGTTGGATTCTCTCAACGGGATCCAAGAAAATCAATATAAACACTAGTTGTCATCAACATATTCTCCCTTCACTTTTCAAAACATGTAATTAAGACCATCTATTCCAAACTATTTTGATAGGGTGAGTAGAGCCATATTTTACCATGAAAATGTGCAAGATGAGGAAAAGAAGTTAAAGGGACTTACCACGCGCCCCAGTGAACACATTTGCAAACCCCTGGTATGCATAAAATCTGTCAATGTCCTTCCATCAACTGGTGAAAGTTCAAGGGAGCCAAAATCTGCCACCTAAGACAACCACCCAGAATAGTAAGAGGATAAAATGTGACAACAAAGAGGAGAAGACAAATTATGAGCCTAGAACAGCATAGGCACTAACCAGTTTCGGAAGTGCAGTATCAGCGTAATATTTATGTGCCTTTTCAATCAACTCCTCGGGTGACTGCCAATTCAAACACTCAGTCAAATGTTGCAAGGCTACATTAGAGATCAGGCAACAGAAAACACAAATTTCATGATGGATAATAAAGAATATTCTGCACCCAAACAATAAATGTGATGATATGAGCTAGCTACCCAAGTGTAAACAAATTATAAGTAAAAATGAGATAAAATTATCAATTAGCAGTTGGCAAACCTTAAGGTGGAGACCAGTTTCTGATTCTTTGAGACGTGAATAGGATGCATCAGACAGTAGCTTTCTCCAAATTGTTTCCTTTTCTGCATCTCGCTTTTCTAACTCCACTTGACTGGTGGCGTCTGAACTTTGATTCACATCATAGTTGCTAGCCCCAAGAACTCCCTTTCCCTGCTCAGTTTTACTTCTGATATCCATTTTCTTCTTTATTTCCTTTAGCAGTCCACCTTGCTTTCCGAGGCCCTTAACAGCTGGCTCTATTTTAGCTTCTTCATTTTTTTTAGGCTCAGGTTTTGCTGAAGCTTGATTTTGCAAATGTTGCACCCAACATGCTCCTAGCTCCCATCTGATTGACTTGGTCTGACCCGAAGATCCACCCTGCAACCTTAATAAACTTTCTTCAAGTACTTTCCTTACTAAGGACCTAGCAGAACATACATTTTCAAAATCTGTACTCTGGCTACGTTGAACTGTAGTTGACTGAAGCAGGGATGACTGTTGCAATAGCATTCTCAGGCTGAAATATAAGTTTATGGAGAATACATACCAACATTAGTACTATATGGTTAGTTATGCATAAGGAAAGGAGTTACTGCCCCACCAAAAGAAAATAGAAGGGAAATTAAGGATCGGCAAGCAGAATACATGAACTGACCTGTTCACATTCAAGGCATTTGCACCTCCTTCAGGCTGGTCGTCAATTTCAATGTCCTGAGGAAGAGACCTCTCTACCCAATTCAACTCAGCTAAAACTTTCACAACAGCAGTAAATCCACAATGTCTAACAACCACAACGCCTAGCGTAGAAGTATCCTACATAACCAAAAATTTGATTTCAGATGTTGACACGACCACTTTGACAAGTTGTAGAACTATGGAAGAACTCGTTAATTCAATAAACTCACATGAACTGTTGCACTCTCGTCAGCAGTAATGCCTTTGAGTAGGTTTCTCTGTGTAACTTGTTCTTGTGGTATTCCTAGAACTTGACTGCCATCATTCTTGCAATCCACCTTTATACTTGCATCAGGTGCATCTCTAACGACCTTAATGATTAAATCTCCAACTTTCTCCTCATGATGAAGTAAAAGAGTCGAATCATTTAAGGAAGATTGATGAGTGTCTATTAGGCTCTTAATAGCTGCAACAGCTTTAAGAACAGAGACGTCGACAAATAAACTGTGAAGCAGGAAGGCCTTGCGATCTCGAACTTGCCTCTCCTCTGCTGTAGCGCAAGGCATTGCTGCCAGAATAGCAAACTCTTTTGCCCAAGCCCTATTATCATGCTTACCATCTCTTCCCTGACCACCCCCATTTCCTCCCCAGTTTTCATCTTCAAGAGGAAGTGGTGGGAAAGCAGACGGACTCTCAGCAACAACAGGAGGGACAACCCATGTGTTTGCCCGAAATCCATAAGGAAGGTTTCCAAACTGAAATCAAACAAAAGAGTCTCAGTAAATATTTAGTCTTAATTCAAAAAACCTAACTAAGAACATTAAACACCTACTTTATTGTGCTCGGTGAAAGCCTTCATAACAGCATTGTATGCCTGCAGGGATGTGACGCAACCAAAAATTAAGAGCTTACAGCAACAGTAAACCATGAGCTTAAAACATAAAATTAACAGAAAAAGCGTAACATACGGCATCGAATGGCCTGCTTATCTGCTGAAGAAGAGCAACCAAAGAGTGAGTAATAAGAGGACGTTTTCCAGCAGGGTAGAACCCTTTCCTGGATGCAACTATCGTGGTCGGCTTCCCGCTGCAAACCCGAACCTGCAGCATTGAGGACCATACAAATCACACCTGAGTCACTCACTACTCTGTGCATATTATCATGCTCATATTGGATCAAATTAAATCACAAATATATAGAACATAGTTATAATCCCCATACTAAATAACCCTGAGTCAGTACTCTCTGCCTTATATCAAATTAAACCAAATCTTAAACTTAAATTTCAAATTTATAAGCTTAATAACAACAATGTAGAGGCTCACTCACATCAATTTGAAACAGGTCCTCCTCTTTCTTGTCCTCAAGGAACGGACGGTTAGATCTTCTAACGTCTGCAACACCGCACCAAAATCACCGCCATTAAAATGTGAAAGCCACAGAGAGAGAGAGAGAGAGAGAGAGAGAGAGAGAGACTACGTACAGTGGAGTGGAGGAGTGAGGTGAGACAGTGAGAAGAAGTCGTAAAACTGTCCGAGTCTCGGCGGAGGATACATCGCCGACTCCCCGGCTTTCTCAATTGAACCGCCGCCGGCGACGACCGGAATCTGACCGGAAACTTTGGCCTTCGGAACCGCATTTGGCTTGTCACCGCCGTTTTGAGCCTCGACCTCGTCTGAGCCGGGGGTTCGGGGCGAAGATGAGGACCCAAACGACGTCGTACAGGCGACGATGTCGACGAGTCGTCTAATGTGTGCCACGGCCTGGTGTTCCGTGTAGTCCTCTGCTCAAGAAAACGAAAAATTAAAACGAAATGATCCGGTACAGGGCGTGCATTGGTAAACACCGTGGGGGTGCTTTAGAATTGTTTGTACCTTCGACGACGGTGAGGTGGCAGGGCTTGAGAGAGAGGATGTCTACAGCATCCTTCAGTCTGGGTCCTCGCACCTGATCACAACCACACGATTACAGTAAGGGTCAAAGTCAACACATGAATTAATTAAGTATAAAACGTACACGATAATTACTCCTGTCCCGAAACTTCCAGCAATCACAGATCGCAGACAATCCATGATGCTGGATACGGTGTGGGGACCCACCTCGTGTGACAGGGAGAAATTGGTCAAATGGCATGTGTCTACGTGGGCAGCTAACAGCTTTCTCACGTCTAGGAGCCTGTCCGTGGAGATACCCTACATAACAATTTTGGGGGCGAGCAGAAAACGTTAATGATCAATAACCAAATTTAACACAAAATTGATGATATTTGATTTATTTAATACACATTTTTTTTACAGTAATGTATATATACACTAAAAAATCTCTATAGTCATATTGTTGGCTAAACATAATTTATTTCTATAAAAAGATTATTTTTTAATAGAGGTTTAGTTCAAAATATATCTCAAATATCACACAAATATTTAAATATAATTTATTTGTAATAACAATTGTAGTGATAATGTAATACAAGCTCAAATAAGTGATAGCAACTATAAAACATAGATCATCGCCTCAAATTACTATAAAATTATAGTTTTTTTCTCACTACCGAAAAAAACACTATATCCGACGAGATATGGAAAACTATAACCGACAAGATAAAAATCTCGTCGGATATAGTGAAAAAATAATTTTTTTTAAAATTTTTTTAGAAATCTCGTCGGTTATAGTACTATAGCCGACGAGAATGGGTAAAAACCTCGTCGGATATAGTATTACCGACCGACTTTAGCCAGCTGACTATAACCGACGACGAGATTTCTAAAAAAAATTAAAAAAAAAATTATTTTTTCACTATATCCGACGAGATTTTTATCTCGTCGGTTATAGTTTTCCATATCTCGTCGGATATAGTGTTTTTTCCGATAGTGTCTTAAATCACATTAAGTTTTCTTATTATTGGCAATTATTACTATTCAGAGGCAAGTGTTATATACATGGGACCATAAAATTTTATAACTTATCACAATTTATTTGAAAAAAAATTATTACAATATAGAGATTATTCTTATTTATAACTTGTTCCGAGTTGAGATCGGACATTTATATCGCTAATAAGAGGTTATTTCTATAAAGAGTATTCCTATATAAATATTTTACTGTATCTCTACTATAATAATGGGAAGCGCTGGAAGTTTTGGTGTCATCAGACATACCAAATGTTAATTTCTAAAATTTTCCTAAATAATATTAAAAAGTAATCACAAATAAAATGATATAAAAAAGATTGTACTGCAAATTTTTTTTAAAAAAAGTAAAATATAAAAAATTACTATCACCGATTACTTGTATTTTTTCTCCCACTTCCACACCCGTATTGGTAAAAAAAATTCTAGTATATATCTCTCGACTGTCGAAGTGTGATATTTCTAACGGTACCTTCAAGTTGACTATTTGATACAACATTACACAAATTTAATACATTAAGTAGACTGAGCTAGTTTACTTTGTACAATATATTAGTCAAATTATATTTTTTTTTGGCACAAATTGTAATAATTTGAATTAGCTGGTCTACCTCTGTATCAAATTAGTCTACTTAATTATCAAAGTGATCTAATATATGGGTCCATTTTTAATGCACCATGTAATTTTCCTTGACTTTGAACTCGCATGACTGAGGATAGGGCCGGATTACGATTAGATGAACATAAAACCTTTTATGATAACTAATTACATGCACTATATTATGCGTATGCACAACTTTTTATATAATTGGAGAAATGATTAAAATTGTAATTGTCGTCGAGAACTGATTAAAAGAACAGTAAAAACTACAGTAAAACATGTCGTATAACATTGTGTTTATTCTTTCAGAAAGAAGTTCACAGAGATGAGTAACTAACTTAGCTTAATTAGGCCAAATATGCCGAATGAAAATGTTGAAAATAAGGGAATTCCTTTATACTGATATATCAAAGGAGATGGGCATATTGTCCTATTCCCAATGTGCTTGGCACAGTTGTCATTTTGGGCGGCTCATCTTGTTGGTACTTACTAATACTCTGGCATTAGGCTCGTGATACTTGACTCGGCTACCATAGATTGGCCAAATTAATGTACAGAAATTCAAAAGAAAGATAATTTTTGAAATTCTTCAAAAGATATTGAAATCAGATTGTTGTAATTAACTTGTAAACTTATGTAGAAATTAAGTTAGATTTGCTACATACGTACATTCGTGCTTTTTTCAATTCATACCTTAAGGGTGACTTGCGACTCATCAGGATTTTCTATGGTAATCTCGATTACGGTAGGCAAAACTGCAATCATCAAATTTGAGGATATAAGAAAAACAAACATACATACATAATTAAGATATATAGCTACTAGCTTTACGTACTAATTAAGGAAAATTAAAAAAACCTTTCTCTTCCTTCTTCTTCTTATCTCCCTTGGCTTTGTGTGGCTTGGCTTTCCCTGTCTTGGGAGCCATTGTCCACCAAAGCTATTGCTCTGGTTTTATAGGCACACCAAACAAACAAAACCTAGCTAATTCGAACTGTACCTCTTTGAACGATGATACCTATGACTTCCCAAATTGAATGTATCGAATAATTAAAACTAGTTAACTACTTTCTCCTCTTCCACAGCTTCAAAGTATCTCCGTCCACCGAGTAACAATTGGCGTACGTTCGAACACTAGTAGAGGAAAGGGCTTCAGACGACGGTGAAAAATCGTTGTCTAATCTGTTGTCTACAAGTCTGTTGTCTGAAAAACCCAATGTCACAGGCCCCGTTGGAGCGAGAGTGGGAGTTGAGGGAGTGAGAAATGAAGTGGGATTTAGTTACATGGCGGAATGAAGTGAAGGAGGGAACTGAAGTTGATGAGGTAGTCGATTTGGTATTCTGGTGATAGGGAGCTAGCTTTGGTATTTTGGTGATAGGGAGCTAGCAGGGGACACACAAGAGAGAGAGAGAGAGAGAGAGAGAGAGAGAGAGAGAGAGAGAGAGAGAGAGAGAGAGAGAGGTAGGTTTTGGAGAGGGAGATTTGGAGGTGGATAGGATAAGGTAAGCCAAGCAATGCCTAAGAGAAATACAGAGAGACAAATTATAGGAGGGGAATATGCAAGGCTATCGATTTCGGGCCTCTCATTTCTCTCCTCCTGGCATGACTTAGCTTTGCTTTGGCTCATCGATGAAGATTTTACATCTTATCTCTTTCATTTTTCTTTCTTACTAGCACGTCAATTAATCTTGCAAAGTTTTCTTTTAGTACGTACGTTAATTACTTTTCTTATTTTGAGTTTTGACAAGTACAAGCGCGCACCAGCAAATTCAAAGGCCCAAGGTGCCCTCCGGTTTGGGCAAATTCACACTCCCGATTGAATTTGAATGTGGGGCGTGTGCTGCAATTGTGCATTACCGTAGATATTAACAAGGGTGCGGTTTTCACTAGAACCGAAATTAAAACCCAAATGAATTATACTTTTGGTTAGTTTTTGAGTAACGAGATGAGAGGGTGGAGAGACCCTAGAATACTTTTTGCAACGACAACGGATCCCTAGCGGATTTGGTCATCGTTGAGCATTGCGGCTTCCCTCTCCAGCGTGGCCTCTAGATCGCTTGCTCCTAACAATGGCAAAGGGGTTCGTTCCTCCTTTTGTTTCTTCTCAATGTTTCGGTGGTCGGCATGTCTCGCAAGCTTAATTTGTTTCCATCGGGTTCCTAGCTTCCATTGCTCGGCGTCAAACAAGAGCTTGACTGAATGAGTGGGTACCAGTGTGCTAGAGGTGGCTGCCTGGTACGTTGATCGCTCGCTGGAGGATGTTGACTTCGGGCGAGGTTGGTTGGGGGTATGCGCTTCTACCGGCACGTTCCCCGGCAGACTGTTAAATACCAAAAGCTTTGTATGCAGTAACTCACAAATTTTGGTGAATGTACTTATTTTCATTGCAGTAGAAGTGAGGCATAAATAGCCTTTACAAGGAACTTAAAAAATATGTTAATTCAATCACGATTAACAAACATAAACGTGATCTAACAAACTGAGAAATAGTCAAATAATAAACGTGTTCCTACAAACTAGGAATTATTAACTTGAAGCTAAAGTAAAGCAAACACTAACAAACTGGTGCATCCACCAACACCAAGTCTGTAGCTTCCAAATGTGCCTCCCCTAAACTGGAAATGCTAACAAGCATCCAGTTTAATCAGTCAAAGCTTGAACACCAAGAAGCTGGCAAAGCTTCTCAAACGTATCCAACTTCACAGGCTTGGTCATTATGTCTGCAACCTGGTCCTCAGTTCCACAAAACATTAACTTCAAAGCTCGTTCATTAGTAAGATCACGCGAGAAATGATATCTTAGGTCTATGTGTTTAGTTCTTCTAGGCATAACTAGATTCATTGAAAGCTTAATAGAAGAACTATTATCAAAAAAAATCTCCACACACTTACATTGAGAAAAACCAATCTGGTTAAGAACTTCTTTCATCCAAACACATTGACATGCGCAAGCTGCTGCTGCGACATACTCAGCCTTTATCGAAGACAAAGTAACTATTGCTTGCTTTCTTAAACTCCAACATACAACAGCTTCACTCAGCAGAAAAACATAACCAGATGTACTTCTCCTATCATCCACATCTCCTGCATAGTCACTATCAGTGTACGCTTTCAACTCACCACAAGTTTTTCTCTTGTAAAATAATCCTAAATCTAGTGTCCCTTTCAAGTATTTAAGCACCCTTTTTGCATCCTGCAAATGCTCCTCCTTAGGTCCACCCATAAATCTGCTGATAAGACATACAACGTACATCATATCAGGCATTGTTGCCGTCAAATACATCAAGCTCCTAACTAACTTCTTGTACAACACTGCATCCACATCTATACCACCTTTTTTAGACAACTTGGTTCCTGGGACTATTGGATTCTTCACTGGATTGCAATTCCACATTTTGAACCTCTCCAAAACTTCCCTAGAATACTTCTTTTGGCACAAATGAATTCCCTCTGAACTCTATTGGACCTCCACACCCAAGAATTAACTCATCTTCCCAAGATCAGTCATCTCGAATTCTAGCTTCATTGAGTTCTTAAATTTTTCACACATATCAACATCATTGCCTGCATATATCAGATCATCAACATAGAGACTCACCAGCAACAGCTTCTCACCTTCTTCTCTTTTGACAAATAGTGTGTGATCAAGGTTGCTCCTCTCAAACCCTTCTCTGTGAAAGTAACTTTCAATTCAACTAAACCATGCCCTAGGGGCTTGTTTTAATCCATATAGAGCTTTGTTAAGTATGTATACTTTGTCTTCCTCCCCCTCTTTGATGAACCCCAATGGTTGCTCAATGTATACCACTTCTTTCAATTTCTATAATGAAAGGCACTTTTTACGACGAGTTGATACACCATCCAACCTCTTTGAGCAGTGTTGTAGAATTTAACCCCCTACACTTATTAAGCTATTTACTAACCCATAAGTGCAAAAGTGATCTTCACCCGCTAGTATACTGGGTAAGTTATATTATAGAAAAGGTAGTCGAGTGTCGAACCCATGAGGATTAAGCAATATAACTCCTTAACTCAAAATAGAAAGCACTTAGACTACGGACACACTAAACACTAGCTTGACACTAAAAAGGAAATAAAATATAGAAATGAATCTCACATCACTAAGTCCTTTGGAGACTTAGCATTACAAGGGATGATGAAATTAAGATGAGTAATTAACGAAGTTTGATTGGCTGGTTATTACACTAAAATGCACACGAAAATAAACAAACAAGTTTGTATAAGGAAAGATGGTCGACTAGGGCAATCCCCACTAACCATATGATGCATCAAACAATGTCCCAGTTAATGTATATAGATTTAAGTTCGTTCACGCAAATGAATGTCCAAATCATGACCTTATGAGTCACGTTTAGTTTTGAACCTAAGCTCCCAAGCCATTTTGGCTCTAGACTACTCAAGCCCAACATTGAAGAATATCATGAATAGGAGACTAAGACCCAAGCCATTTCGGCTCGCATTTTAATAGTATGTCACGTTGTGAAATGAGCAAGCATATTGTATGAAGAATGTGGAAGGTTCTAACCTCTTGAATCTTTATTGGAGAATCCAAGAGGAAGTCTAGATGAACTCCTCGACTCGCACATAATGAGTTACGAGCCAAGGAATTCTATGAATTGACACACTAACCTTTTTGTATTAATGTGTGCTTAACTAGAGTCTCTCGGGTCAATTGAGACTCAAAAGAACTCTCGTTCATGCTATGTGCTAGGAAAACCAAATCTCTCAAACAATACCCTAATCATATTCACAGGCTCATCTATCCTTAAGTGAGTAGCTAGTTCATTTAAGGGTCATTTTTAGCTTCTTATCGCATTCATCAACTTAGCTAGGGTTAACACATGCATTTGGGAAACTAGGCATGAGGCTCAAGCATATAAACATCCACAATCACACAATAGCTCAATCACAACACAAAAGCTACATAACATTCATTAAATCAAAAGTCATACAAAACCAAGACAACATTTGTTCATCATAAGGCAAGGATTCTAACCCTAGCCTCCCAAAATCTACTATTCACTACACATAACTAAATACAAGAGTTGATACATGTTTGAAAGTAAAAGAGAGTAGAAATAACCAAGGGTCCCTAGCCAAAGCTTCCAAGTGACTTTAAGCCCTTCTAGCTCTGCTTCTTCTTCTTTAATAAGCACAAAGTCTTCAAGATGAGGAAATGCAACCTCTAAGACTCAAAGAAGCCAAGGAGAAGAGGGATTACTTCTCACCTCTTCAGGCTCTAGAGAATCACACAAGTCCTTGGAGATGAGGATGAGAGGATGAACACCCAAAGCAAGCCTAAAGATGGTGAGATTATGATGAGGTTTGGCTCTACCCAAGTGTGGGAGGAGCTAGGTCTCTTGTAGTGGTGTAGATGGAGGTGTTTAGGCTTGATTTGCGAGTAAGAGAGGTAGAAAAGAGTGTTTGAGGGTTGGGGTATGGCTAATAGAGTTAGATAGAGTAAAAACTATGAGAAATCTGAAAAATGAAGTGAGTTGTGTGTAGGTGCAAGAGGGAGCTAGAACTTGGGCTGAATGAGAGGCAAATATGGACCCTTGGATGATAGGAAATGGTGAGATGGAAGATCTAAAGGTTAACTTTGAATTATGGAGACTATGATTCACTATTTTAGGTTATGGAAAGCTAAGCTCCAAAATAATGACATCATGCGGTCCATCTTCTCCTATTTCTCTCCAAATTAGATTGGTAACCATAGATGGGCTGAATGGACCTCCATTGGGCTGGACTCCATGTGATTGGGCCGGCCAAGGTGGGTCGGCTGGCTGTAGCAAGTTCTGGCAGGTTCCGGGCAACTTCCGGCGACCTCCGGTGAAGCTATTTCTTCATTTGCCCAAAGTTGCTCCAAATTATCTCTTGACCTCGAAAATATATACGTCTTTTTCAATAAGTATATAATTCTTAATATTTAATACATTTCTGAGCCAACTCCACATTTCCTAGCAAGAATAGGAAACGTCATAAGAACAATGCTTTATTTATAGAAAACAAGCTATAAGCATAAAGTTAGGAGCGTAATCGGCACATAATTGTGATCCTAACAAGCAGCCACAACTAATAACATCCTTATTATGTCCCAATGAGCAAGTGGAGCAAATACTTCGTTATAATCAACCCCTTATTTCTGCGCATAGCCCTTTATGACTAATCTGGCCTTTTAATTGTCAACTTCACCATTTTTCGTCTAACTTGGTCTTGAAGACCCACTTCACTCCAATCTTTTTAGCTCCTATAGGCAAACTCACAAGCTCCCAGGTCTTGTTTCTCTTGATGGCCTCTATTTCAAGTTTCATTGCATCTTTCTACTTTCCTTGTTTAGCAGCCTCTTCATAGTAGGCAGGAGCTTTATGTGACATGAAAAATGCCAAGTTCTGGTCATTTTCTTCCTCTGACAACCCTTCTCCACTCACGTAGTCTTGTAACCATGCTAGTGCTCTCTGAACTCTTTCTTCTTGTGAGCTTGATACACTTTGTTCCGGTGAGTTTTTTTTGCTCAACAGTTGTCTCCAGTGGATTCTCCTTTGCCTCATTTTCTTTCTCTTCTTCACTTTCATTCACTACATCATTGTTTCCATCTCTCCAATCTAGAACATCAAACTTGGCTTCCTCTGAGCTGATTCCCCAATTCCACTTCTCATTCTCTTCAAAAACCATATCTCAGCTCAGGATCACTTTCTTTGCATTAGGATCATAAAGCCGATAGGCTTTTGATTCATCAGTTACACCAAGAAGTAAGCTTTTGTGACTTCTATCATCAAGTTTCAGCTTCCAACACAGACTGTGGCTATGTCAAGGTGAGGTCGCCTATAACAACAAGTAGATGGCATGACGTCTCTTTTCCAGTGGCGTCGTCGGACTAGCAAGATAAGTGTTGCGTGGTTGTGGGGTCGAGGGGCTGGTCGATCACAGTAGCGGCTAGCTGAGGAAAGGAGTCTACCAGTGAGATAAGTGTCTGAGTCATCTAACACTGTAACTTGTATCTGTTAGAGGAAGGGAAAAGACTTGCACAAAAAGAAATAGAGTTTTATGAGTTTTAGGTTTCTATTTTGCAAGTACTATATTATATATTACAAAATATCCAAAACGACGACGTTTTATCTTAATGCAATTCTTTTTTTTTTATTCGGTTCAATTTTTGGAGACCCAAAACCAAAACCACCAACGAACTGAATTTTTATGATTTTTTCATTTTAAATTTTTTCAAGTTCAGTTATTTTAGTGGTGGCGGTTAGGTTTTGGCCATATTTCTTTTTTCTGATTTTGGTTACAGATTTTGTCCTACCCCTAGTAGATATGCTATGTTCACATATACATGCATGTGGATTTTGGGTCATTTAAGTTTATAATATATAGGTGCGGCTATTCACACATCCACTTTTGTTATGTACATTTCCGTTTATATTTTTGTACACAAACTTTCTATTTTGCCCATAATTTTGTTTTTTTTTTCTACATCTTACACCAGATAATTTTTTGCAATAACCACCTCCAACAATACTGATTGCCACCAACGCCGCTGCCTTATCTAATTCTCTTGCTTCCTCTTTTTGTCTTTTCTTATTTAATTAAGATCCCATTGTAGAGAATTACAAGGAGAAGGAATTATGAATTTCATGGTTATGAGTTTTAATAATTACAAGTTTTTTCAAATGGAATTCATGGGTCAATGGTTTTTTATTTTATTTTTATATGAAATAGTGGCATCGAATAGAGCTTGTTCATCGCTAATACTCCTAGATTTTCATAATAAAGATAAAGGCAAACCAAACTATTTCGATGGAGGTAATGTGATGAAGAGATTGATCAACCACATAAGAGCTGATCCAATAACCCAAAATATGAGAAAAAGGACTACACATCCAGCCAAAATTTTAAGGTAAGGAGAGCATTGCGGAGCGTCACCCCGCTTGAGTTAACTTTGGTGGACTTTTTATTTGTAGGGTAAGATTTTTACATTCACACAGGTAGCCATCTTTATCTTGTTTGCAATTTCAAAATGTGTTTTCCTCAACCTGAAATCAAAAGTTGCTTTGCCAGCGAATGGAATCCGATTCCAAGATTTGAGCCCCGACGAAGAATCAATTGCCATAAAGCTCCATCAAATATGGATTACATCTTACAATCACTAGTAACACTAATCTTGGATTCCTCTCACTCTGTCACTCTAGTCATGAGGTCATTGATCTTGGTGACATGAGGAGACAAAAAAATGATTGATGAAAATCCATGGATTATTTACACATAGCTGCGATGAGATCTAGATGTTGTACAAAATAGAATGTTTTCTTCTATTTGTAGTTAGGAGCATATTTGGATTCTAAAAATTTCAAAAAACTATAAAGGTGCATATAAATAGCATAAAATGGAGATGCGAATAGACATTTAGAACACATGAAAGTTGCCGCTAAAATTATCTACTATGTTATCGAATACTAGGAAAAATAACGCTTAGAACACAAAAAACTACCCTTTTTATAATTTTTATTTTTTGAGATGGTCGATAATTATATTACAGATGTGGTAGCATTACAAGACTTCGCCAGATCACTCCGCCCATAATAAAGCGAAGCCCTAAAGCAACACTACACTAGTCATTAACTATGAACAAAACTTAGATTCGCAAACAGAGGTAAAACAAGGACTATCAAAAAAATTATGGGTCCCATCCCCTAAGTAGCTAGGTATCGTCTTTACATAATTAAATTGAATAAAGTCAATTAGGCCACTGAGCCCACTTTTACTAGGAGACCCTAGAGTTTTAGAAAAAAAAACCTAGCCTCCACAACTTCATGTTGCCGCCCGTCGACATAGCTGCCTTTAAGAAAAGGCATGTCGCCGCCGCCACTTGCCTTGTCATCACCACCAATAAGAAGCAGAGTGAACTTTCTATTGTGAACTTTCTATTTGCTTCCAATGAGAAAATTATCGTCATCATCAAACATGATGAATACACAAGGTTAAAGGTGCACCAACCGGGATCCAAATAGTCAACAATCATAATAGTTGCATTACCCACATACCATATAAGAAGAACATTAAGAGGAAGAGATTCATCTTCCCTACTCACCCATCCCATGAACTCCCAAATGAAGAAAAGAGATGATACAAGAGAAGGAAGTAAGAAATCCTGAAAAAGCTTCATGGAAAACAGAGATATGGAGGTCCATAATTATGTTCTAATTATGCTCCTAACTTTATGCTTATTACTTGTTTTTCATGAATAAAACATCACTCGTATGACATTTCCCGTTTATGTTAGAAAATCATGGTTTGACTCAAAAATGCACAAAAAGACAAGAATTATGTGTTTTCCAGAGGAGGAGAATACATTTCTGGAGTCACGGGAGAAAATGGTGCCGGTTGGATCCCAATTAGGCAAATACACAAGGTCTGATTGATTGATTGATTGATTACGTCTAATGCAAAGACAACAACTTAACGATGTAAATGCAATATAAAGGGAATGGTCAGCTAGAGATATCCCCGCTAATCACTCGATGCACAAACAATATCTCAATTTATGATTATGAGTTATTTTAGTCTGTTTCACACAACAATGTCCAAATCATAACCTTGTGAGTCATGTTTGGTTTTGAACCGAAGCTCATAGGTCATTTCAAGACTCTAGAAGACTTGCGGCCCAACTTTGAAGCATATAGTGAATCGAGATCAAGATCTAAGTCATTTCAAACTTACACCTTAACCGTATGTCACGTGAAATGAGTTCGACAATCAATTAATGTGATAGATGTAGATGACTCCCCTACCCAAACCTCTGCACCTATTAGGATACAAATTGAGAGAATAAACCATTAGCCATAACAATTTCACGAATCGATGTGAGCTTGACCAAAGCTCTTCGATCCTATTGGAAATCAAGAAGTCTTTAGTCCTTGCTTTGTGCATAAGGAATCCAAACCTCAAGGCTTTCCCCCTCGGATTTAACCCTAATCATGTTTATATGCTCATCTTTCCTTAGGTGAGTAGCTAATTTAACCAAGGTCTAATTTTTAGTTTCTTAACACACACATCAACTGAGCTAAGGTAAACATATGCATAAATAAAACCATTCATTGAGCCCCAGCACATAAACAAATCATAGCTTATTCACAAACTTATTCAAAGCATAACATACACAAAAACATAACTCATATCATAAATAAAACATCATTTGTTCATATCAAGTAGCTAGAGTTTGACCCCTAGACTCCCATATAAAGACTACTCATAGCTAGCCAAAGCTCCTTCAAGCCCTCCAAACTTGTGAGAGGATGAATACCAAACTAGCCAAGGTGGTGGACATGGATGAGTGATTTTGATGGTGGTGGTGGTGAAGGAGGGAGTTAAGAGGGTTTTGGTAGAGAGAAAAGATAGAAAGAGAAACCTAGAGCTAAGGAAAATTGTATAAAATGAAAAAACGTTTAAAATGATTGGGTTGGGAGAGAGAAAGTGAATTTGAAAAATGTGTGACTTGGTAGATATTTTTTTCAATTTTGAATTTTGAAAATTGAATTTAGAGTGTGTACCTAAGGTGACTCACACTACAACATTTTTGCCCATTACCGGCGAGATCACCGGAGACAAGGCCGGCGACCGGAAAAGTCGCCGGTAATGTTCAACCTTACCGGCGACTTAGCCCGTCGCCGGTAATGTCGCCGGAATCTCGCCGGTAATGTTGCAAAACATTACCGGCGACTCCAACCGTCGCCGGCAATGTCTAGGGAGACATTTCCGGCGATTTTCCGGCGGGAATTTCGCCGGAAATGTCTCCCTAGACATTGCCGGCGACGGTTGGAGTCGCCGGTAATGTTTTGCAACATTACCGGCGAGATTCCGGCATAAAGTCGCCGGTAATGTCTTCATTTCCGGCGACTTACTCCGTCGCCGGCAATGTGTAGTCGGAAATTGTAGTCGGAAATTGTAGTCGGAAATTGTAGTCGGAAATTGTAGTCGTTAATCGTACGTATACGGAAATTGATAATCAAAATTTTAGTCGGAAAATGTAGCCGGAAATCGTAGACGGAAATTGTAGTCGTTAATCGTAGACGGAAATTGATAATGGAAATTGTAGTCGGAAAATGTGCATAGCTGGAAATGGTACGTACGTATACGGAAAATGTAGTCGTTAATCGTACGTATACGAAAATTGATAATCGAAAATGTAGTCGGAAAATGTAGTCGTTAATCGTACGTATACAGAAATTGATAATCGAAATTTTAGTCGGAAAATGTAGCCGGAAATCGTAGACGGAAAATGTAGTCGTTAATCGTACGTATACGGAAATCGTAGTCGTTAATCGTACGTATACGGAAATCGTAGTCGTTAATCGTAGTCGTTAATCGTACGTATACGGAAAATGTAGTCGTTAATCGTACGTATACGGAAAATGTAGTCGTTAATCGTACGTATACGGAAATCATTAATCGAAAATGTAGACGGAAAATGTAGTCAAGTCGCCGTTAATGTCTTCATTTCCGGCGACTTACTCCGTCGCCGGCAATGTGTAGTCGGAAATTGTAGTCGGAAATTGTAGTCGGAAATTGTAGTCGGAAATTGTAGTCGTTAATCGTACGTATACGGAAATTGATAATCGAAATTTTAGTCGGAAAATGTAGCCGGAAATCGTAGACGGAAATTGTAGTCGTTAATCGTAGACGGGAATTGATAATGGAAATTGTAGTCGGAAAATGTGCATAGCTGGAAATGGTACGTACGTATACGGAAAATGTAGTCGTTAATCGTACGTATACGAAAATTGATAATCGAAAATGTAGACGGAAAATGTAGTCATTAATCGTACGGATACGGAAATTGATAATCGAAATTGTAGTCGGAAAATGTAGCCGGAAATCGTAGACGGAAAATGTTGTCGGATATTCTTCGGGAAATAATGACATTACCAACGAGTTGAAGTCGTTGGTAATGACATTACCAACGAGTTATAAGCAACTCGTTGGTAATGACATTACCCACGAGTTAACTCGTCATTGGTAATGTCATTACCAACGAGTTGCTTATAACTCGTTGGTAATGACATTACCCACGAGTTAACTCGTCATTGGTAATGTCATTACCAACGAGTTGCTTATAACTCGTTGGTAATGACATTACCAACGAGTTATAAGCAACTCGCCGGTAATGTTTTCTGGTTTCCCCCATATCGAGCCCGAGCCTTTCATTTCTCCTCCTCTCCCTCTCCTCCTCCTCTCCCTCTCCTCTCCCTCTCCTCCTCCCAAATCGGTCCGGTGAGTGTATGTGCTCCTCCTCCTCCTCTCCCACTCCTCCTCCTTATCCTCTACTCCTCCTCTCCCTCTCCTCCTCTCCACCGATCCCCTCTCCTCTCCTCCTCCGAAAATCTCCTCCTCCCCTCCTCCCCTCCTCTCCTCCCCTCACCATTGTAGGTGGAAATTCATGGCAGGTCCGATCCTCTCTCTCTCCCTCTCTCTCTCTCTCAATTTTTAATTATTTTTTTGCATGTGTATGTGTATGTGTATGTGTATGTGTATGTGTATGTGTATGTGTATGTGCATGTGTATGTGTATGTGTATGTGTAAATTAATTAGGGTGCTAAGTTGGAAATTAGGGTGATAAGTTCTAAATTAGCATGTATGTATATATGTGATGTATATATATATTTAGGTATGTGAATATGAAGTGATGTATATATATATGTGAAAATTATGTATAAATGTGGTTTGGATGAATATGTGATGTATATATATGTGGAAATTAAACCTAATTAAGATGCATGATATATATATGTGTGAAAAATGTGGAAAATTAATTAGGGTTTGTGATTTGGATGAATATGTGATGGATAAATTTAATTAAGATGCATGATGTATATATATATACACATCGAATATGTATAGTCGTTAATTTAGGTGATATAGTTGTTAATTAATCGTATAAATGAAGGTGGAAATCGGGATCGGGACGGTTTAGAACCAGAACGGTTTTAAACCGGAACGGTTTGGAACCGGAACGGTTTGGAACCGGAACTTATTGTAACTGGAACCGTTATGTTACAAACGGTTCCGGTTACAAACAGTTCCGGTTTCAAACGGTTCCGGTTCCAAACCGTTCCGGTTCCGATTTGTTATAGAACCGAAACGGTTTGGAACCGGAACTTATTGTAACTGGAACCGTTATGTTACAAACGGTTCCGGTTCCAAACAGTTCCGGTTTCAAACGGTTCCGGTTCCAAACCGTTCCGGTTCCGATTTGTTATAGAACCGAAACGGTGTGGAACCGGAACGGTTTGGAACCGGAACTGTTTGTAACCGGAACCGTTATGTTAGAAACGGTTCCGGTTTCAAACGGTTCCGGTTTCAAACAGTTCCGGTTCCAAACCGTTCCGGTTCCGATTTGTTATAGAACCGAAACGGTTTGGAACCGGAACTTATTGTAACTGGAACCGTTATGTTGCAAACGGTTCCGGTTCCAAACAGTTCCGGTTTTAAACGGTTCCGGTTCGGAACCGTTCCGGTTCCGATTTGTTATAGAACCGAAACGGTGTGGAACCGGAACGGTTTGGAACCGGAACTGTTTGTAACCGGAACCGTTATGTTAGAAACGGTTCCGGTTTCAAACGGTTCCGGTTCCAAACCGTTCCGGTTCCGATTTGTTATAGAACCGAAACGGTTTGGAACCGGAACTTATTGTAACTGGAACCGTTATGTTACAAACGGTTCCGGTTCCAAACAGTTCCGGTTTCAAACGGTTCCGGTTCCACACCGTTCCGGTTCCGATTTGTTATTGAACCGAATCCATGACTATTACGATGTCCAGGAGGTTTTGTGGCTAATTGGCTTCGGAGAGGTTCCCGAAATAGTGGAGGGAACAGTAGTCAAGCTTCCTCCTCGCCCGCAGTTAGCAACACGCCCAGTGGGCCAATGATGACTGCTCGCACGAGAGCCTTGCTAGAGGCGCGAGCTGAGGAGGAAGCTGCACGATCAAGAGCCGTGGAACAGGAATTCGAGGCTCGAGCCTCAGTCTCTAGACGCTCAATCAGCAGACGTCCCTCCGGTGGCAGAGCCTCAGACGAGCGACAGTCAACGGGGGCATCAGAAACTCCCTCAATCCGAATGCCCCATATTCGGATGGTGCCTACTCCCGTTTCACGGGAATCATCTGAGGCACATGGTGGTGCTGGCGCCTCATCGTCCAGGCCTCGTCTATCTCCGCCGTCCGGTCTCTTCCTACCCGACGAGATTCCTGTCATCCCTGAATTCGATGATAGGGGGATGCCTGTTTATATTGAAGGACGGCCGGATTTCCTGACCGTGGAGGAAGCGTATAACTTCCTCCCGTTCGACCCCGTGTATCTTTGGAGTGTGAGGTGCACCAACCAACAAACGGACGATGCAGGTAAATTTTATTTAACATCAGATTGATTACTTAATTATTACTTAAGACTTGCGATTGGTTCAATTAATGATATCAATTTGTTGACATTGTTTTATTAGGCAATTTCGTTAATGGGACTGGAAAACGGAAAGGGGCTAGAGGCACCTGCACCGGGAAGAGACTTGAGCAGGCCACTGGCGGAAGGAAAACGCCCATAAGGGCCAATGAGGATGGCGAGGTGATCGAGGCATTCCACACCACGCGCAAATATGTCAGCATGGCCGGTGCGATCGTGCGGGACAAGGTCCCAATGCTTTGGCCAGATTGGGAATCTGTGCCTATCTACGTGAAGATGCAAGTGCATAATGCACTCAGTGTGAGTAAAATCGTATTTTCATTACGTAAATTTTACATTTATTAATTAAGTCCACTTAAATATATAATTTTACCTTTTATATATTCATATTGCAGGTGTGGTTTGACGTGGATGAAGTTCTTATTCACACGTGGGTAGAGCGTCAACTACATAATCGGTGATGTGCTTCGACTTATTTGAATATATATCGAGTTAGATTTTTGTTTATCAACTGTTTTAATATCTCTAACTTTTTTTCCTTGTTTTAATATAGGTATAAAGAGTGGAAGAACGAGCTTTCTTCCCATTACACTGTATACAAGGAGCTAGGCCGAGGTTCTACCCCTAGCGAATTCCGGTTTAGGGAGTACGAGTGGCTGTGGCTGATAGCCCACTTCGAGCACCCCAAAGCTCAGGTATGCATCCTTAATATATCTTACAAGCCTAATGTATCGTATCAGATTGAAATAGTGTGAGATCTAATTTTTTTCCATATGTTTATCAAACAAGGCGATTTCGAAGACGAACCGGGCGAATAGATTGAAAAACACCAGGGCCCATCATGCAGGTTCACTCAACTACATGGGTTGGTCGACTAAGGCGCAGCAACAACAAGAAGTGAACCCCTTGGTGTATATTCATCAGAAGTTCTATCCGCAGTGCCCTGACGAAGCGGTAAGTCTTTCGCCTCTCCATGTGTTAATAAAACTATTTTTCGATATTAATAGATGTTGTTAGTTAATACGTTGTTCATTTTCGCTTTTCAATTAGGCGAGAGTGGAGGAGGCGACCACAGAAGTGACCATGAGTATAGCTCGGACTAACCATCCTGACTGCTCCGAGGAAGAAGTCACCCAGTATGCCTCTCAGATCGATCCGCTTGATCCCCCGATAGCGGCTCAGATCATGGTAAAAGCGTGCGGGACTGGAAAGAATACCTACTACTGTAGGGGAATGGGCTCGGCGGGCGAAGGAGTATTGAAAACCACTTCACAATACTCTACCGGGTCAAGAAGTTCAAATTCTAGTCGTAACCTCGCATCGGAGCTTCAGATGACGCAGAGAGAGTTGGAGGAGCAAAAGAGGCAGATGGCCGAGTACCAAATGCAGCAGACACAGGTGCAGGCTCAGATGTACACATGGATGCGGACGATGTACGAGGCTCACACTACCGGACAACCGTTCCCCACACCTCCACCGGTCCCGGTCCCTCCGTTCCCTAGCTATCCACCACCACCACCGCACCAGTCAATGCCAGAGCAAGACCAAGGAAGCCACCGGAATTCAAATGAGTACATGGATTACTTCGACCCTGACCCGCAAGTTCCTGGACCCTGACCTGTAGTTGTAGTTAATTTTCGTATCGTCGTTGCTATTTGTACTGTACGTTGGACATTTATGTGTACTGTTGAACTTGTATGATTGTACGGTTTATGTCTTTCAATGCAGGTTCTGGAATTGGGCCCAATCCAGAACCGCGTTTTTTTTTCAAAATTTTTTCAGACATTGCCGGCGACATGGACCTCAGTCGCCGGCAATGTCACAAATTCCGGCCACGGCGGCGGAACCATTGCCGGCGACGGCGTCGCCGGTAATGTCGGAGACATCACCGGCGACGCCGTTTCCCGTCGCCGGCAATGTTAACACCGGCGGGAGATTTCCGGCGACGTCATTGCCGGCGACTCGTCGCCGGGAATGACATTTCCGGCGAAAAAAAAAGACAAGGCCGGCGACCTCCCGTCGCCGGTAATGTCTCCTTTTCTTGTAGTGTCACCATGGCATGTGCCTCTCATGTGACTTACTTTTGCCCAAAATATCTCCATGGATGACTTGTTGACTTGACCCAAGGTTGACCATCGGCGGCCGGAATCTCAGATTATTCCGGCGATCGTTTTTGTCTTTTTCTGGAATTTGCTCTATTTCTCCCACAGCTCTAGAAATGTCCTCACCTTCACTGGAAAAGTGCCTAATCATCGTCTTTTAGCTCATTTCCTTGTCAAACCATGATTTTCTAACATAAATGGGAAACATCATATGAATGATGCTTTATTCATGAAAAACAAGCAATAGACCTAAAGTTAGGAGCAAATTAGACACATAATTATGGTCCTAACAAGCTCTTTACCATTCCACACATCACCACACTTTAAAACTTCATTTTTACACACTTTAGAACTTTAGCCTAATGTGACAACCCGAACCGAAAATGGTATGTTTATCGGCTTGATTTGCGAATTTCGCGATTAGTCGTGGTTTTGTCGTAATTGGTTGATATGGCGGGTTTGTTAATGAATAAATTATCGGGCAAGAATTT
This sequence comes from Geum urbanum, assembly GCA_946800695.1. NCBI lineage: Eukaryota > Viridiplantae > Streptophyta > Magnoliopsida > Rosales > Rosaceae > Geum > Geum urbanum. The sequence continues at coordinate 27,246,590 of OX327012.1, forward strand.
GTGATGAGTTCCTTCACGAAAGTTGTAGAAAATTTAATTTCGAGTTTGTGGGAGTTTCCGGAGGATGATTTCGAGTTACGTGGAATAAGTTATGAATATTTTCAGCCGTTGGATTTTGTCGTGTTTATCCATTTGGTTTCGATTCGTTTTGGACGGTACATGTATGGTCTAAATATGGTATGAATACGTGACAATTAAGGAAACTTTCCATTTTGAGAAACTGGGTTGTTGACCCGCGTTGACCACGAGTTGTTTTGACCCATTTTGGGCTGAGATCTTGTCGCCGTCGTTGGGCCATTTTCTGGCCATGGTTAGCCGTGGTGTCTTTATAAAACTTGTTGGGCTTTGTGTCCTCTTCATTTTGGTAGGTGGATCTTCGTGTTTGGTGGTCGGAGGAGGGAGATTTGACGGAAAGAAAATCGGGAATTTCGGTGGTATTCCGGCGAGATTCGGCGGCGGTGGCGGCTGAGTTGGGGGTCGACCATATAGGGGTTTTGAAGCCCTTGGGATGGTGAGTTGATCTCGAGTGGTCTTGCACCCTTGCCGTGGCCAGTTGTGGCCGATCGGAGTTAATGAATTCCGGCGAGGATTTTTGACTTCAATGTGAGTTTTGGAGGTTTTCCGATTAAAATTGGGCTTAGCATTGAACTACAAAGTTGTTGGAAATGTCAAGATCTTCAAATCCATATGTAGGTTGTAATTTTCTGGGCTGATGGGTTTTCTGGCGGCGGCAGCGGCGGCCTGGCGCGCCGCTGTGCGCGGTGGAGTTCCGTCTGAGTTGGTTTTCGACAAGTTTTATGTCGTTTTGCTCGGAATTGCGCACCAATCGCAGTGGTGAGAGTTATATTTTGAATTGAGCATCGGAATTTGTGGGGAGGTTTTATAGTGTGTTTATTGGATTTTTGACGATTTTGTCGATATTCGAGTTATATGTTTTCAGGAATAGTTGATTCTCAAGATGTGGTTCAGGGTTTTGAATTATGATTTTGAAAAGTGGTATTTATGATTATTTAGGAGATCATGATCGTTCGTTTGGCGAGAGATATTCCGCCGGATCACAGGATTAACACATTTTACGATGTGCAACTCTGTGAGTGGACACATTTCTTGTCACTGATTGGTTGCGAGTCTTTTATATATACGTTTTACGAGCATGAGCATGCAATTATGATTATGATTTATACGAGCATGTGCTTTATGAATATGCATTTACGAATATGCTTTTATAATTATGCAATACGGATATGCATTTACATTTTGCTTTATACATTTGCATAGAAACTATTTATGATTTGGTTTACACAGAGTACAGTCTCAGTATGTATGGTTGTATCGATATACTTAGCATCCCGTGAAAGGACCCAACCCCGATTTAGTTGCCTAAACCGAAATCGAACCCCTTCGAAAACACGAACCAACAAAAACCAACAAAATTTCGGCAGAGTTTCATTACTAACGTGGAATTACCATTACCTGCACGCGGAAAATACACTTCATCCTATGCCACAAAAATCAAACCGTGGGCACCAATCCCATCCGGATTTCTCAATATATCAACAATAATGTAAAGTAGTACATATATTTGTACTTTACTGAAATCCGGAGTAAAATCATATAAAATATACAACAGAATACTCAGAGCGACCTCTAATGTATAATCATATACGTATACCACAGTAGGTAGAACAATAAACCTACTGGAAGAAACAAGGTAGCTCAAGCACTATGCCTCCGACCACGACGTGCGACACCAGAGTCCGAACTGCAAACTGGGCATGGAAACCGAAAAGCCCAGGGGAAAGACATGAAAACCGTTAGAGTGAGTGGACGAAAATAAATGTCTTTCACCAAATAATATATACGTTATAAAAACATATGCGAGTCGAATGTATAAAAATCAAATGGTACACGAGGGAGACTCTAACTCCTCACGCGTCCGGGTACACGAGGGAGACTCTAACTCCTCACGCATATAGAGCATGCATAAAAATCTCACGGGGTCACTCGTGGACACATCCGTGCTAGTACAGTCAGAATCACGGAGTCCCAGACTTCCACGTAATTCTTAGCCAGAAAGGCCTCAGTTCCGGGGTACTGCCCCTCGCCGGTCAGGTCGGGGTACTGCCCCTCCTGGTAGGCCTATCATCGGGGATCAGCCGAGAGGTAACTGTATCGATACAACAACGTAACTGAGACTGTATTCTGTGTAAATCAAATCATAAATAGTTCGATGCAAATGCATGAAACAATATACAAGTGTATATACGTAATATATATACTGGTATAAGTATAATCGTATAACACATGCTCATAATAAACATAATCTCGTATGAAATCTCATGCTCGTAAAACCATGATCATACTGCATGCTCAAGTTCGTAAAACGTATATAAAAGACTCGCAATCAATCCGTGAAAAGAAATTGTCCACTCACAGACTAGCGTAACGCAGTTCGCGTTAACCCGTGATCCGACGGAAAGTCCCTCGCCAAACAAACGATCACGAACCCCTGAATAATCACAAAATCCATTACTCAAAATCATAACTCGACAATTCAAGACAAATCACGAGAAACCACCGTTCTCGGAAACACGTAATTCAATGTCGACGAATCGTCGAAAATCCGATATTTATACCTCAATACCTCACTATAATTTCGGACGCTCAACTCGAAAAACGAACCTCCCCAATGCGATCGGGGCGCGATTTCGAGTGAAATGACATGCAACTTGTCGAAAACCCCAAAAAGTCAAAGTTTGACTGTTGACCACCGCCGGCGACGGCAGCGCAACTCGAACTGAAATTTTCTCGGCGGAGCAACCTTTATTCCACTCCAAATCACCCACTGAGCCAATTCACACTCTAACTAGTCCAATTTCATGCAAAACCGAATTGGAACCAAACTTTCAAATTCAAAATTCTCCAAGCACAAGCAAAATTAGATCACCAAACTTACATGGTAGCTTCTAGGTGATGAGGGCTATAAAACCCAGTCCTTGTTGTAGCTCGAATCGGCCGAAAAAGTATAGTCCGAATTCACTCAAAATTCCTCCAATTTAGGCCGGAAAATTCTCCTCCTCCGGCGTCCCACGCCGTGAAAGGAGGCCGGGGATGGGTAGAGGGCATTGGGACGAAGAGAATAGGACCGGAGTTGAGCACAGAGGTGGCCGGACGGGCTTCGTCGCCGGCGAGCCGTACGGCGTCGCGCCACCCCCTTCTCCACTGCCTTTGACCGAGTCAACCACCATAAATAACCATGTGTTGACTTTCCCCAAATGGCAACCCACATTTATAGCTTTCCCAAAATAGAAACTTCCAAAAATACATTTTACGACAAACTTAAAATACCCGAAACTTCCGCGTCGTAATTCCGATTTCGATAATTCTTGCGGGAACAAACTCGACTCGACATATTCTTCAATTATCACTCGAAGTCAAACACATTGACAAATCGGATAAAAAGTCAGCGGTTCACCCAAACACATACATAATCCAACTAAATAATCAACAATCGGAAATATTCACAACATAATCCTCGTAACTCAGAATAATTCTCTGGAAGTTCCCACAAGTTCGAAATTTAAATTCTCAACAACTTCCGTGAAGAAGCCGAAATCAGATTCTCGTCCGGTAATTTAGTCGTTAAGAAATCCGACATATAAAACCGATTATATCAAAACTTCAAATATTCATAACTTATTCCTCGGTCGTCCAAATAACGATCCGGAACCACCCACGAACTCAAAATCACACGTACAACGACTCTCGAGAAGAGACTGAGCTCCAATTGAAAGGACCCAACCCCGATTCAGTTACCTAAATCGGAATCGAACCCCTTCTGAAAATACGAACCAACAAAAAATTTTCAAAATTTCGGCAGAGTTTCGTTACTAACGTGGAATTGCATAAACCTGCACCCTGAAATTAACACTTCGTCCTATGCCACAAAAGCCAAACCGTGGGCACCAATCCCATCCGGATTTCTCAACATCATAATATAAGCAATAACAGTAAACATACTGTACTATGTATATATATATATATCCGAGAAAATCCGTATAAACATGTATCAGAATGTATCAGAGCGACCTCTAGTGTAAATAAATATAATATACACATTAGTAGGCGAAACAAGAACCTACTGGAAAACACAGGTAGCTCAGATCACTAGCCTCCAAACCGCGACGTGAAACACCAAACCTGAACTGCAACTGGGCACGGAAACCGAAAAGCCCAGGGGAAAGACATGAAAAATGTTAGAGTGAGTGGACGAAAATAAATGTCTTTCACCAGTTGATATATATGTTTAAAATAACATATGCGAGTCCAGGTAAATAAAAATAACAAAGTACATGAGGTGAAATCACACTCCTCCAGCGTACTGAGCATGCAAGTAAAAATCTCACAGTCAGAACCACGGGGTCCCTAGCCCACACGTGATCCTAGCTGAGGTAGTACAGTCAGAACCACGGGGTCCCTAGCCCACACGTGATTCCAGCCGGTAAACATCCTCAGGGATCAGCCGGGATGCAGTGTATCGATACAACAACGCAACTGAAACTGTACTCTGTGAAAATCAAATCATAAACAGTTCGATGCAAATGCATGAAACAACATATAAGTGTATATATACTCGTATACGCATATCCGTATATGTATATTCATAAAACACATGCTCATGTAATCCGAAATCTCATACGCATGCTCAAGCTCGTAAAACGTATAAAAGACTCGCAAGAATTCCGTGAAAAGAAATTGTCCACTCACAGGTGAGCAAAACGCGCACTCGTGCTAATCTCGTGGTCCGGCGGAAGATCCCTCGCCTGAAGCACGATCTCGATCTCCTGAACATTCATAAACATAAATGATCAAAATCATAGTCCACAACTCTGTACTGAACCACGGAAACCAATCGTTCCCGGAAATATACAATGCAGTACAAAATGGTTAACGAAATTCCCGAAATCTCCACTTGAAACCTCGACTGAAAATCCACTACCCAAATCAATTCGAAAACCTCTGGACGATAATCAGGGCGCGATTTCGAGAAAAACGACATTAAAAACACTCAAATCCAAAAAGTCAACTCCTCGCTGGAGCACCACCGTTGACCGCCGCCGCCGACGGCGGTGCGCCGTCAACCGTGACTTCCTCCAGTGAGGAAGCTCCAGAACTCTAGTTCTCCTCAAGCCGAATCATTTTCATAACTACAACTCAAGCTAAATCCAACCGGAACCCAGTCAATTAACTCGAAACAGATCGGCGATCCCAGATTCCGGTGACCTAATCGGACTTCACCAAAAACTCATCCTCCACCCAGACTAAGCATATGGGGAGACTCACCAGGGCAAGGGGAGTCTAACCCCCCTAACCACCACCACAAAAGCTCGCCGGAAAACGGCAAACCAATACCGGCGACCAAACTCAAACCGACCCGATTCGGGTCACCACAAAACCTTAACAATTCCCTCAAACTCAAACATCAATCGACTCAGAATCGAAAGGGGAAGCTAACCATACCTTCCTCAAGGTCTGAGGTGGCCGGAAAACGGTCGTCGGACGGCGAAGCCTCAACGGGAAAGTTTTCCCCTCAGGTCAACGGTCAAACTTGTTATTTTTGGAAAGTCAACGCTGGTCAACTCCAAATAGTGATTTTCGACGATTTTACGACTATTCCCGATATTTATACTCGCGCCTCGGGTCAATCGACGGTCCGAAATGAATATTCGAAATGATTCGGATAAGCTCGAAACAATCGGATAAACTCGTCGAAAACCAAAACTTCAAATAATCGTGTTATATTCCTCGGTTATCGGAAAAATCTTCTGGAACCGCCCACGAGCTTAAAATCACGTACTCTACAACTTCTGTGAAGACACTCAACTCAAATTCTCGGCCGAAAACATAGTCGCGAATAGAGTCGACAAACCACATATTTATCGTAAAACTGCGACTAAGCATAATCTCGTGAATCATGCCGAATATTCTACTGATTCTGGTTCGGGTCGTCACACCAATTCTCGGCCAATAATTTAGTCGTTATCAAATCCGGTTATTCAAACAACTGTCAGAAATCTGCGATAACGCAGTAACTCATGAAGTAAGCTGATCACACTGCTGATTCTGGTCCGGGTCGTCACAAATCCACCCCCCTTAAAAAAATTTCGACCTCAAAATTTCCAAGTCTGTTGGCTAAACATAGGAGCACTGCCTCTGCATACTGCTCAACTCTCCAGCGACAATGTCAACTGAACAACTCTGACAACAGACTCCACAATAGGAGATAGCTCCGTGCTGAAATCCTTGTACCCTCAAATCTCGAATCTGAACTGGCTCCACACAATCGCCAAGTGTTCCTACATAAGGAACAGATAGGGTACACAACACGTAACAACCTGAAACATATTTCCGCCACACAGAATACAACACACACCAAAGCCAACACTATAGGCGATGCCGAACTATACGGCACAACACAAACTCGCCTATGACCACATACAGATCAAAACAATGTGGCAATTCACAACTCAACACACTCATATCAACATAGCTCAAACACCAAACTCAAGCAATTATCATCCTGTTTCTGCTAATCCGAAAGTCTGTGGTAACATCGTTCCAAACTCAGATCCAAACTCGCTCCAGTACAATGGAGTATAACATCGTTCCTCAAAATGACAACATGCAACATCAAAACCATAGTGGTCCACAAACTGGTACTGTAAGCAATCTCGAACAAGTGAAACTGCTGGTCCCAAATCCTCTGGAACTGCAATACCGAGGACCACAATGTGCCCTCCAAGGTCTGAATAGTCCTCAAAGATCGCCCGCCAATCTGAGGATAAGAAACTGTACTAAACTGTAATCTGGTCCCCAATGCTCGCTGTAAATGTGACGACCCGAACCAGAATCAGTTGTGTATTCGGCACGATCACGAGATTCTGTTTAGTCGCAGTTTTACGTTATATATGTGGTTTGCCGATTCTATTCACGACTATGTTTTCGGTCGAGAATTTGAGTTGAGTGTCTTCACGGAAGTTGTAGAGTACGTGATTTCGAGCTCATGGGCAGTTCCGGAAGATTTTTCCGATAACCGAGGAATATAATACGATTATTTGAAGTTTCGGTTTCCGACGAGTTTATCCGATTGTTTCGAGCTTATTCGAATCATTTCGAATATTCATTTCGGACCGTCGATTGACCTGAGGCGCGAGTATAAATATCGGAAATAGTCGTAAAAATCGTCGAAAATCACTATTTGGCGTTGACCACCGTTGACTTTCCATTTTTGGAAGTTTGACCTGTTGACCGAAGAGGAAAGTTTCCATTTCGGGTTCTTGTCGTCAGACGACCATTTTCCGGCCACCTCCGGTCAAGTGAAAGGTATAGTTCGCTTCTCCTTGCAATTTCGAATTGTTTGGTGTTTGGATTTGTGAAGTTTGGTGAGTTTTCGATGGAACCCGAATCGGGTTTGGATTCCGGGTTTCGCCGTGATGGGGGGAGGCTCTCCGGCAAGCCACGGTTGCTGGGAGGTTGGGGGTTTACCTCCCCTTGGCCTGGTGATGCTTCCCCTATACTTGGATTAGGCTGAAATGAAGTTTTCCGGCGAACCCGATACGGTTGCTGGAGTTGAATTTCAACTCGGGTTCGAGCTGATTTGGATGAGTTAAACCTTGAATTGGACCTTGTGACTGTTGAAGAAAAGACTTGGCTTGAGATGGGCTTTAATTCTGGAGCTTCCTCGCCGGAGGAAGTCACCGTTGACGGCGCACCGCCGCTGGCGGCGGCGGTCAACGGCGGTGCTCCGACAAGGGGTTGACTTTTAAGATTTCAGTGTTCTTAATGTCGTTTTTCTCGTAATCGCGCCCTGATTATCGTCCAGAGGTTTTCCGGTTGATTTGGGTAGCCGATTTTCAGTCGAGGGTTTCGAGTGGAGATTTCGGGAATTCCGTTAATCATTTTGTATTGCATTGCATATTTCCGGGAACGGTTGGTTTCCGTTGTTCAGTACAGAGTTGTGGACTATGATTTGATCAGTTATGTTTTGTGAATATTCAGGAGATCGAGATCGAGATCGGGATCGTGATCGTGCTTCAGGCGAGGGATCTTCCGCCGGACCACGAGATTAGCGCGAGTACGCGTTTTGCTCACCTGTGAGTGGACATTTCTTTTCACAGATTGTTTGCGAGTCTTTATACACGTTTTATGAACTTGAGCATGCATATGAGATTTCGGATTACATGAGCATGTGTTTTACGATTATACATATACGGATATGCGTATACGAGTATACATACACTTATATGTTGTTTCATGCATTTGCATCGAACTGTTATGATTTGATTTTCACAGAGTACAGTCTCAGTTATGTTGTTGTATTGATACACTTGCCTCTCGGCTGATCCCCGATGGTAGGCCTTCCAGGAGGGGCGTCGTTACCCCGACCTGACCGGCGATGGGCGTTTCCCCGGAACCGAGGCCTTTCTGGCTTAGAATCACGTGGACTAAGGACCCCGTGATTCAGACTGTACTAGCACGGGTGTGTCCATGAGTGACCCCGTGGGATTTTTACTTGCATGCTCAGTACGCTGGAGGAGTATGAGTTTACCTCGTGTACTTTGTTATTTCTATTTACCTGGACTCGCATATGTTATTTTAAACTTATATATCAACTGGTGAAAGACATTTATTTTCGTCCACTCACTCTAACAGTTTTCATGTCTTTCCCCTGGGCTTTTCGGTTTCCGTGCCCAGTTACAGTTCAGGTTTTAGTGTTTTCACGTTGCGGTTGGAGTTGAGCACAGAGGTGGCCGTTTGGGCTTCGTCGCCGGCGAGCCGTACGGCGTCGCGCCACCCCCTTCTCCACTGCCTTTGACCGAGTCAACCACCATAAATAACCATGTGTTGACTTTCCCCAAATGGCAACCCACATTTATAGCTTTCCCAAAATAGAAACTTCCAAAAATACATTTTACGACAAACTTAAAATACCCGAAACTTCCGCGTCGTAATTCCGATTTCGATAATTCTCGCGGCAACAAACTCGACTCGACATATTCTTCAATTATCACTCGAAGTCAAACACATCGACAAATCGGATAAAAAGTCAACGGTTCACCCAAACACATATATAATCCGACTAAATAATCAACAATCGGAAATATTCACAACATAATCCTCGTAACTCAGAATAATGCTCCGGAAGTTCCCACAAGCTCGAAATTAAATTCTTAACAACTTCCGTGGAGAAGCCAAAATCAGATTCTCGTTCGGTAATTTAGTCGTTAAGAAATCCGACATATAAAACCGATTATATCAAAACTTCAAATATTCATAACTTATTCCTTGGTCGTCCAAATAACGATCCGGAACCACCCACGAACTCAAAATCACACGTACAACGACTCTCGAGAAGAGACTCAGCTCCAATTCTCGGCCAATAATTTAGTCGTTATCAAATCCGGCTATTCAAACAACTGTCGGAAATCTGCGATAACGCAGTAACTCATGAAGTAAGCTGATCACACTGCTGATTCTGGTCCGGGTCGTCACATCCCGACTGATCCCAGAGGATGTTTATCGGAGGGGGGAGGGAGGGAGCAGATACCCTGACGCGATGCCCTTTCTGGATGGAATCACGTGTGGGTCTGGGATCTCGTGATTCAGACTGTACTAGCGCGGATGTGTCCATGAGTAACCCCGCGGGATTTCCGATGCATGCTCTGTACGCGTGAGGAGTTAAAGTCTCCCTCGTGTACCATATGATTTTTATGCATTTAGACTCGCATATGTTTTATAAACATATATATTCATTCGGCGAAAGACATTTATTTTCGTCCACTCACTCTAACAATTTATATGTCTTTTCCTGGGCTCTTCGTTTTCTTTGCCCAATTTGCAGTTTGGATTCAGGTGTCGCACGTCGAGGTTGGATGCATAGTATTCGAGCCAGTTGTCCTTTCTCAGTAGGTTTCTAGTTTGGCATACTATTTGTATATGTGTATATATTAGAGGTTACTCTGAGTACTGTTTATGTTTATATTTTCAAATGATTTTTCTCAGATTTCTGTAAAGCTACAATTGTGTTTATTGCTTTACATTATGATATGTTTTTGAGAAATCCGGATGGGATTGGAGCCCACGGTTTGGCTTTTGTGGCATAGGATGAAGTGTATTTTCCGCTACAGGTTAATGGCAACCGCGCGTAATAGAGGAAACTCTGTCGAAATTTTTGGTTTTTGAAAGTTCACGTTTTTTGAAAGGGTTTGATTCCGGTTTAGGAAAATAAATCGGGGTTGGGTCCTTTCAGCTTGATATCAGAGCATTATGTTTTAGGTTCTGTAGACTTCTGTAGTCGTGTTTACTAAGGATATTGTCTGGAGCGATGACCCGACTGGCCGGCGAATACTCATCAATGCTCTGGGTGTTGTATACTTTCAAATGTTTGAAGTTCCATGATTACGTCCTGTTTGTTGTGAATAATGTCTTATTCATTAGGATGGCTCCTTGACGTGGTTTCTGTGTCAGTAGGGTTGTGGATCCTGTTGAGGATCAATCGACGCGTGACTCGATAATTTGAGTTGTGGGTTTGGATGAGCATTCTTGATTTAGAAATATGTGTGGCATGGTTTGCCCAGTTATACGTGTATGGGTGCCTACATGTTGCTTCATAGCAGAGAATTGTGGTAGCTGATAGTGTGCTTGAGTCAGATCATTGTATTTGGTGGGTTGGTATTGTGTGAGTTCCTGTTGCGACTCCATGACCTACATTCAGGGTATTGTTTATACGGTAATGGTTCAATCAGGCTACCCAACAACGAAAATATGAAGTGCTTACTAGTTTGAGGCAGGGATGTATGTTAGTTCTTGTTCACATGTTTGTCCCAGTTTGCACGTGTTATGTGGGTTCAGAGGAAGCAATGCAGGAAGTTCGAGCTGAGTTTGAACCTGAGCATCAAAGGGATTTTGACTGTTATGCCTCGAGACAACCGTGATGAGTTTGTTGTGCTGCACTCAGAGGCAAGGACATTGAGAAGGAAAAGCATATGCGGTTTCAGACATGTCAGTTTGAGGAAGGTGAACTTAGTCGTGATACTTTGATGAGGGTGAGTTTAGGCACCTCGGTGAAAGAAATGAGGTCAAGGTACCATTTCTGGAGGAGGTCAAGGTACCATTTCTGGAGTTTGACCAACGCAGACTTTTAGACAAGTCAATCAGCAAAGTTGCAATCAACGTGGATGGTTAGTTGGATATGCCAAAGTTCATGCCACGACCCTGTGTGAGGGCAGAGTTTCCCTGAGATTATCATTGCTTGACATCCATGACTACTATGCTTGCATCTTCACTTCTGAGTTTATGGAGAATGCTATATCCCTTTAATGAGATTGTGAGTATCAAGTGGGGTATCGAGACTATGAGGTTTGCAGGAGGTTGTGGACTAGCTGCGGAGTGGTTGTTCATCATAAGAATGTTGTAGTCCTTTAACGTCCAGTCATGCCAAAAGATCTTGTTTAGAGGTGAAAGAAATGATTCTCTACTATGTGTGGTTTCAACAATGAGACTGAGCTAATGATGAAGCAAGGATGTATGCCGTACTTGGCACATGTTCGTGATGTTGAGGTTGTTGTACTTGATGTTCATGATGTTGAGGTTATCTGTGAGTATCCAGATGTTTTTCAAAGAATTTATCAGAGTTGAGGGAGTTGCAGATTCAACTTTAGGAATTGTTTCAGGAAGACTTCATTTGATTTAGTGTTTTACCTTGGGGTGTTCCAGTATGTTTTATGAGGATGTATAATGGTTCGATGAGGTTGTGCATCGACTACCAGAAGCTGAATCAAGTTTTAGTGAAGAACAAGTATTCTCCACTTCGGATTGATGGCTAGTTTGATAAGCTTAATGGAGTTTCAGTTTTCGGAGATTGATTTCAGATGTGAGTATCATCAGTTTCGATCAGAGGGTCGAGTTTGAAATGGTCAGGTACCTGTGAGGAGAGTTACGTGTTGTGGTTAGAGGAGAGGTTGATTACTGTGCCAGTGTTCACATTATGTGATGTCGGTAAAGTGTATGTTATGTATAGTGATGTTTCGAAACTAGATTTTGGTCGAGTTCGGCTGCAGCATGGCAATATGATGGTATATGGTTCCAGGCAGTAGAAACTTTATGAAGTTACTTATTCTATGTGTGATTTGGGAGTAGCTGCCATTGTGTTAGCATTGAAGAGTTGGAGACACTACTGGTATGGCATATAGCGCAGTGTAGGATGTACACTGATCACTTGAGTTTCATCTACTTGCGTATTCAGCTAGATTTGAGCATGAGGCAACGTAGATGGATGGGGTTGATTAACGACTATAGCTGCACATTTGAGTTCATCTGGGAAAGGTTAATATAGTTGCACTTTGAATATCATTCAGGGGAGACCAACGTTGTTGCTGATACACTTAGTCGAAAATTTGGAGTTTCTATGTTTCATGTACATGTTGCAAGAATCTCATTGTTAGCTAAGTTGCGAGCTACGAGAACTGAGTTAGAGTGAGATGATGGAGCATTGTTGGCTAGTTCCAGGATAGACCTGTGTTACTTGATCAGGTCTGTGAGGCTCAGGATGCGGATTCCTACTGGTTGGACAAGAAGAATGTGATTCAGAATGGTGTTCCAGCACAGTACCAGTTGAGGAATGTTGGCACTTTATCATGCAGTGTGAGGCTAGGTGGGCCCAGAGACGATGAATTAAAGAGGGAGATGTTTATTGAAGCTCATTGTTCTACGTATGTTATGCACTAATGGTACGAAGATGTATCAGATACTTAGATTTTACTACTCGTGGCGCAACATGAAGAGGGAAATAACAGCTTATGTAAGCAGATGCCTCATTTGGCAGCAGGTGAAGGCAGAGACAGAAACTTGCTGGGAAGTTACAGCCATCGGAGATTCTCGATTGGAAGTGGGAGCATATCACTGTGGATTTCGTGTATCAGTTACCGCGTACTTCGGCTGGTAATACTAGTATTTGGGTCATTGTGGACCGTTTGACGAAATCAGTTCATTTCCTTGTACTTCCAGGAAAGATCTCAGTGGGCAGGCTGGCAGAGTGGTATTTGGCAGAGGTTGTCCATTTGCATGGTGTGCTTGTGTTCCGGGTTTTTGATCAAGATAATCAGTTACAACAGAGTTTTGGCAGGCATTGCAGTGAGCATTGGGGACCAGATTACAGTTTAGTGCAGTTTTTCATCCTCAGATTGGTGGGCAATCTGAGAGGACTATTTAGACTTTGGGGGACATGTTGTGGTCCTGTGTATTACAATTAAGAAGGATTTGGGACCAGCAGTTTCATTTGTTTGAGATTGCTTGCAGTATCAGCTTGCAGACCAATATTGTTATGACATTGTATGAAGTTGTATATGAGGAACAGTGTTGCACTCCATTGTTTTGAAGCGAATTAGGAATGAGATGGCTTTTGGTTCTGCTTTAATGAAATGCGCTACTGTAAACCTTCGGATTAGCAAGGACAAGTTAATAATTGCTCGAGTTCGACAGAGAAGTTATGCAGATGTGAGTATGTTAAGTCATTAAGTTCAAGGTTGGTGACTAAGGTTTCCTTGGAAAGATGTGATTTGTTTTGGGAGTTGTGGTATACTTTGCCACATTATATTGGTCTGTATGTGATCATGGGGCGAGTTAGTGTTGTGACCTATAGTTTGGCATTGCCTGTAGCGTTGGCAAGTGTGTATGTTGTATTCTATGTGGTGGAATTACATTTCAGATTCATTGCATGTTTAGCACCCTATTAGTTCCCTATACCGGAAGACTTGACATATGTGGAGAAGCTAGTTCAGATTCTGGATTTGAGGGTGTAGGGATTACAGCACAAAAATATTTCCTATTGTGAAAGTCTGATGGCAGAGTCATTCAGTTGAAGTAGTCACTTGAGAGGTTGAGCAGTATGCAGAGGCGGTGTCCCTACTTTACAGTTGGCAGGCTTGAAAATTTTGAGGTCAAATTTTTTGTAAGGGGGATAGATTTGTGACAACTAGAACCAGAAATGGTATGTTTATTGGCTTGATTTGCGAGTTTCGCGATTAGTCGCGGTTTTGTCATAATTGTTTGATATTGCGGGTTTGTTAACGACTAAACAATAGGGTAAAAATTTGTGATGATTTCCTTCACGAAAGTGATAGAGAATTTAATTTCGAGTTCGTGGGAGTTTCCGGAGGATGATTTCGAGTTACGTGGAATAAGTTATGAATATTTTCGGCCGTTGGATTTTGTCGTGTTTATCCGTTTGGTTTCGATTCGTTTTGGACGGTACGTGTATGGTATAAATATGGTATGAATACGTGACAATTAAGGAAACTTTCCATTTTGAGAAACTGGGCTGTTGACCCGCGTTGACCACGAGTTGTTTTGACCCGTTTTGGGCTGAGATCTTGTCGCCGTCGTTGGGCCATTTTTCGGCCATGGTTGGCCATGGTGTCTTTATAAAACTTGTTGGGATTTCTTTCCTCTTCATTTTGGTAGGTGGATCTTCGTGTTTGGTGGTCGGAGGAGGGAGATTCGACGGAAAGAAAATCGGGAATTTCGGTGGTATTCCGGCGAGATTCGGCGGCGGTGGCGGCTGAGTTGGGGGTCGACCGTATAGGGGTTTTGAAGCCCTTGGGATGGTGAGTTGATCTCAAGTGGTCTTGCACCCTTGCCGTGGCTAGTGGTGGCCGATCGGAGTTAATGAATTCCGGCGAGGATTTTTGACTTCAAGGTGAGTTTTGGAGGTTTTCCGGTTAAAATTGGGCTTAGCATTGAACTACAAAATTGTTGGAAATGTCGAGATCTTCAAATCCATGTGTAGGTTGCAATTTTCAGGGCCGATGGATTTTCCGGCGCACCGCTGTGTGCGGCGGAGTCTCGTTTGAGTTGGTTTTCGACAAGTTTTATGTCGTTTTGCTCGGAATCGCGCACCGATCGCAGTGGTGAGGTTTATATTTTGAATTGTTTCGCTTTGAATTTGTGGCGAGGTTTTATAGTGTGTTTATTGGATTTTTTACTATTTCGTCAATATTCTA
Organism: Geum urbanum; assembly: GCA_946800695.1. Taxonomy (NCBI): domain Eukaryota; kingdom Viridiplantae; phylum Streptophyta; class Magnoliopsida; order Rosales; family Rosaceae; genus Geum; species Geum urbanum. Next base: position 27,261,649 of record OX327012.1, read on the forward strand.
GTTATATGTTTTCGGGAATGATTGGTTCTCAAGATGTGGTTCAGGGCTATGAATTGTGATTTTGAATAGTGGTATTTATGATTATTTAGGAGATTGTGATCGTTCGTTTGGCGAGGGATTTTCTGCCGGATCACAGGATTAACGCCTTTTGCGATGTGCAAGTCTGTGAGTAGACACATTTCTTTTCACTGATTGGTTGCAAGTCTTTTATATATACGTTTTACGAGCATGAGTATGCAGTTATGATTATGATTTATACGAGCATGTGCTTTATGAATATGCATTTACGAATATGTTTTTATAATTATGCAATACGAATATGCATTTACATTATGCTTTATACATTTGCATAGAAACTATTTATGATTTGGTTTACACAGAGTACAGTCTCAGTATGTATGGTTGTATCGATACACTTAGCATCCCGGCTGATCCCCGAGGATGTTTATCGGGGAGGACTGTTACCCTGACCCGAGGTCTTTATTGGGGGGGGGGGGAGCAGATACCCTGACGCGAGGCCCTTTCTGGCTGGAATCACGTGTGAGTCTGGGATCTCGTGATTCAGACTGTGCTAGCGTGGATGTGTCCATGAGTAACCCCGCGGGATTTTCGATGCATGCTCTGTACGCGTGAGGAGTTAAAGTCTCCCTCGTGTACCATATGATTTTTATGCATTTAGACTCGCATATGTTTTATAAACATATATATTTATTCGGCGAAAGACATTTATTTTCGTCCACTCACTCTAACAATTTATATGTCTTTTCCTGGGCTCTTCGTTTTCTTTGCCCAGTTTGCAGTTTGGATTCAGGTGTCGCACGTCATGGTTGGAGGCATAGTATTCGAGCCACTTTTCCTTTCTCAGTAGGTTTCTAGTTTGGCATACTATTTGTATATATGTATATATTAGAGGTCACTCTGAGTACTGTTTATGTTTATATTTTCAAATGATTTTTCTCAGATTTCTGTAAAGCTACAATTGTGTTTATTGCTTTACATTATGATATGTTTTTGAGAAATCCGGATGGGATTGGAGCCCACGGTTTGGCTTTTGTGGCATAGGATGAAGTGTATTTTCCGCTACAGGTTAATGGCAACCGCGTGTTATAGATTAAACTCTGTCAAAATTTTCGATTTTTGAAAGTTCACGTTTTTTGAAAGGGTTTGATTCCAGTTTAAAAAACTAAATCGGGGTTGGGTCCTTTCACATAACCCTTCTCTCTCTAGTTTTCTCTCTAGAGTTCTTAGTTTAGTTCTCTATAGACAAGCTAGATTTCGCTCTATCCCTCTTCTCTTCCAACCCTCTACAAATCTAAGAGATGTAACCTTCCAAACCTTGGCCAAACTTCTTCCACTCTCCCTTATCACCATCCTTCACTTCCTCTTTTTACCTTTGTCTCTTAGGATTTGGTTGGTTTCTTAGGTTTCCAAGAGGTGGGAAGTAATCCCCTAGGTTGTATGGAAGCACAGAAGAGAGCGTGTTTCGCATATCGAAAGCGAAATCGTGCCAGAAGCGGGGACGAATTGCCCGAAATCGTCCAAATTACTTCTTCTAATATTATTCCGTTTGAAAATGCGTTGGAATCGTAGTGATCCCAAAGTGGAAGTGTGATAAACTCAGATTGAAAGCGTGTTAAACTTGCACATGAATCGAAACATTCAATACGCATACAACCCACCTTGTTTTCTCTTTGAATTTAGAAGTTGCTCAATGCTGAATGGGGAGAGAAAGAATCAGTAAATTAGCAAATTGAGAAACCCAAAACTTATCACCAGACTTGCAATTCGAGAGAAGAATCACAGAGTGAGAGACTTTTGTACGTTTCAAACATGGTTGCCAGTTAAACCAAGAGACAACAGCGACAATCAGCTAGATTTTGACAAATTAAGGATGATCAATTACTTAGATAGGTGAGCAAAGAACAAATATGGGGAAGCCAAATAAGAGATGAAGTATTCAGATGACGGGTGGGTAGTCATCATATATGATTATAGAGAAAAAAGAAGAAACAAAGGTTAAATATTCTTAGCCACACGTAGAACTCACATGAACAACATAAATTAATGAAGAGCACTGGCCAGAGTAATCAATAGATGAGTTGAACCGTTTATGATGTATTGTTCCAATGAAAGGACTTCTCTCCATTGGTTATGAAACTTCACAACTACAAGTGTATCCCACCTCTCCATTCTGACCATTGATTTAATCATGCACTCATACGTTGTCCGTAGCAAATTCGTGGTCAAACTCAGTATGTGTGGTAATTAATACACCGATGACTTGGCAATCTCGCCGGGAAATTCGCACTTCTTATCTAGGTCGCCGATCAACAAATCAACACTCCTTAAAGATGTACTCCTAGTCATGATTCACTTTATATGTCATGTCTTTGCTCATTAAAATTTGATGATCCTCTTGATCGAGTACTCGTTGTTGGATCGGAGACATAAACAAAAACAACATTAATTCAGAGAGAAAGGAATAATGAATAACGAATGAGATGATAGGTGGCATCCAGTGGTGGGTGGCAGCTGGTGAGATGCAAAGCTCTAAGTGTCCAGAGCAATTGGGAGTCAATTAAGCCTCTAATTATGAGTTAGGCTTTACTCGAGGCCTACGTCACCTGCAAATCAACTTACTAGCCATTGACACTTCCGCAACTTACTACCATTTTCAATCTGTATCATTTAAATCAATTAATCAAACTATATTCAAATGACCACAAACCAGATTCAAATCACCCTCAAATCATTCAAATCAATTAATCGAAAAAACATTGGAGGAGTTGTGGAAGCAAGCCAAGATTTAGCTTCTCGGAAGAAGAGACGAAGAAGTCTCAAACCATCACTACCTCTGCTAAACTCTTCGACTTAGTCTCAGTCGAGGCTTCCAAGCAAGCCGACATGCACCTTTAAAGCTACGTACTCTACGTATGTAAGCAAGTGAGTGAGATTCGAGTATATATATGATGACTAGCTGCGTGATTAATTGAGATAGTAGCTACTCCTGTAATGAGTTTCTAGAGCAATAATGCTGCCACAGACACTCTCTCTCTCTCTCTCTTTCTCTGCTCTCTCCCTCTCTTTCCCTCCCTCCCCTGGTGGTGATGACATTCTCTGAAAAACCGGTTCCCTTGCCGCCTCCGCTAATTGATTTAGACACTCAGAGCAACAGCGACTACAATTTTCAATTGGTCGCCTGCCGTCGTCGACCTCCTGTCCTCTTCACCCCACTCTGTCGTCTGTCGATACTGACGACGCCGATGACGTCGTTGTCGACAGTCGACATAGAGGACGAAGACGATGATGGTTTTGTGGCTCAAAAGTAACGGCCCAGAAAATTAAAAAAAAATTGGACGGCTCAGATCGACCCAAACAAATCAAATCTAGTTGAAATCAATTTTATTTATTTTCTTTAAAATTATAAAAAATAGGTTAAGATTCTGAAAATTCTACAAATTTTTTGACGGAACCATTTTACGTCTACGTTATTCTAAAATTATTGAACACAAAAAATTTTAAAGACCAAATGCGTCATTCGATTATCAATAAGTATTTATATTGAAATATAAATGTTTAAAAAAACTACTAATTGATAAAAAAGAAAATCAAGAAAATGGACCGTATGATTAGATCTAGGGATTAATTATTTTGTACATCCCCATAAAATTTGAACAATTTCGGTGACCGTTTTGAGCTCGATCGATATAGTAAACTTTTATTTTGAATGAAATTTATCAATTGAAAACTCTCAAGAATAAAAAATAAATAGCTCGGTCGCTGAACAAATTTGTGACATCCGAACCAAAATCTACGTATTAATCAGCACGAAATTGAATTATCGCAGATTAGTCGCATAATTGGGTTTGTTAACGACTATTTCATCAGGCGAGAACTTGTATTGACTTCCTTCACGAGAATTGTAGAGTATTTAATTTCAAGATCGTGAAAATTTTCGGAGAATTTTTCGGATAAGCGAGCAATGTTTTATCGAGTTTTGAAGTCGGTTGGTGAATATATATAAAAGTGTTATTTTTATTGTTCATTTAATCGTGACAATCCGATTTGGATCAGATTGAACCGTAGCCGTTGATTCGGGCTGGTATGTGTATGGGTATATATACGGTATAAATACAACCTATTTTTGGAAAGTTTCCAATTTGAGAAATCTGGGTTTGACCGCGTTGACCCACAGGTCAAATTGACCCGTTTTGTCACCGAATATGGTTGCCGGCGGTGAGCTATTTTCCGAACACCTTTTGTCGTGACTCCTTGATGAGAATTTTTGGGCTTGGACTCCTCTTTCTTTTGATAGGTGGATCTCCCCTGTTGGTGGCCAGAGGAAGAAGAACCGATGTGATGAAGATGAGAGAATTCCGGCCGAGTTTCGTCAATGACGGAGGTGGCGGAGACAAATACTTCAAAGTTGGGCTCAAGTCATCTAGAGTCCGAAATGGCCTAGGAGCTTGGGCTCAAAACCAAACGTGACTCAAAAGGTTACGATTTGGACATCCACTTGTGTGAAATGGACTTTAATTACATACATAAATCGGGACATTGTTTGAGCATCAAATGATTAGTTGGGATTTCCCTAGCCAACCATTCTTTCTTACTATGAATTTGTTTGCTATTTAGTTTCCTCGCTTTAGACTAATACATCAATCAATCAACCTTCGTTTAATCACTCACCATATCTTAATCACCTCTTGCAATGCTAGGTCTCCAAAGGACTTAGTCTTGTTAGATTCATTTCCACATTTTTTTAGTTTTAATGTCATGTTCAGTGTCTCTAGTTAATCCATAATTTGAGTGCTTAATCGAGTAAAGCTAAGGAGTTTAAGTGATCAATCCTCGTGGGTTCAACACTCGACTTCCTTATAAATACTATAACTAGACCCCGTATACTTGTGTGTAGAGGAATTCTTTGCGCTTATGGGCTAGATAATAGTTCACAAGTGTAGGGGTACAATTCTTTTCAATAGAAGGCATAACCGGATCCAATCGGAATCAAACAATTTCGATTCCAATTGATGCAAAACCTACAAATACAAACAAAACAAGTTAAGATAACCCATAAAGAGGTTCTCATGACCTGGATTCTATACCTGAATAGGCCGAAAACCACGTCGGTGACATCCAACCTGAACCCAAAAAATGCTAGGAATTTCTTCTCTTCGATTCTCTCTCCTTGATGCTCCATCGCCAGAATTAAGGCTGAAATTAGGTAGAGGGGATGTAGCTAAGTCGAACCCGACCAATCTCGTGGTCGGAGGTGGCCGGACGTACGTCATGGCGCCACTGGTGACTGCCTCACACCGCTGTTGCGCTCTCTCTCTCTCTCTCTCCTCGGGAGAGAGGGTTGACCAAAAGTCAACCCCTATCTAGACTTGTGACCTACCGGAAAAGGAAACCTCACACATATTTATGTTTTCAAATACGGTAACTCGGTACACTACCACATTCGAGCTCATTACCGGCGATTTTTGAAAAAAAAAGGCCGGCGACCGGGAAAGTCGCCGGTAATGTCGTTCATTGCCGGTGACTTACTCCATCACCGGTAATGTGTAAAAAAGTCGCCGGTAATGTTTCCAAACATTGCCGGCGACCTATTCCGTCGCCGGCAATGTTTTGACACATTTCCGGCGACTTTTCGCCGGAATTTTGCCGGCAATGACTCCATTTCCGGCGATGTAATGAATCGCCGGCAATGCCTCTTATATCAGATGCAGATCGCAGCAGCTCATTCATTTGGATAGAAAAAAATCCAGTGAAATCGAAAGAAGGAAAACGCTCTGAAATCCTTCGGTATTAATTGTCAAAAGGCGTCGAAAACTCGATCACTCGGGAAGCTATATATATATAGGTATGTATATACGTATATGTGTATGTATATATATATATGTGTGTGTTGATCGATTTAATTAGATCGATATATATATATATATATATGCATTTGTTGATTTAGAGTTGATATATCGCGTCGATTATTGGTTTGATACGCAAATAGAGTGGCTATATTTTTAATTTATATGCATGCATGGGTCGACTTTTGTTAATTAATCGGATGAATTCGAATGTAATTAATGATGATTTATTTTATAATTAGTAGTGAATGTGTGTGTATATATATAGTACGTAATCTTGTTAGAATTTTCAGGATGGACACGAGTTAGATGAGCCTCGAAAGATGGGATGTGAGATATCACCAGAGAATTAGGAGTTTTGTGAATTTTGTGAAGGCTAATTGTGGAGACACTACACTTCATTATTGCCAGTGTAAAGAATGTAAGTGTCGCAGCGATCGATTTCGTTTTCCTATTGATAAAGTCCAGAAGCACCTGAGTAAATACGGGTTTTGGGATAAGTACAGTTGTTGGATTTATCACGGTGAAACATCGTTAGCGGGTCCGCATGATCATGGACAATTTGGTGAGAGGGCCAGTCCACGCTATGATCATGGACATTTTGCTGAGAGGGGCAGTCCATCCTATGATCCAACATCGATGTTAATCAATGATATGTTTCCTCATGAGAACGGTGTATTTGCTGATGAAGCACCAAATGCCCCTCCCGTCGTTGAGGGTTTCCCCCATATTGAGCCAGTTGAGCCATTACTTGGAGCTCATGTCAACACAAGCGGTATGGACAAATACAACAACCTGATTACATTGCAACAGACTCCGTTGTACGACGGTTGTAGTAAGACTGTTCTTGAAAGTGTCATGGGAGTGATGCAGCTCAAAATGGAGAACAAAATGTCTGTCAAAGGTGTTGATTCTTGGCTGAAGTGGACTACTTCGCTACTGCCACCCGGTCATCATCTTCCTACCACTCATCATAAGGTGCGACATATCCTGAAAGATCTTGGGCTTTCCTACATCAAAATCCATGCATGCAGATATGATTGTATTCTCTTCTGGGGAAAAGATCTTGAAGACCTTGAAGCCTGCCCGATATGTTTTGTAGAAAGGTATAAGTTGACTCCTGCAGGCAACAAGAAAGCTGTGAAGATACTTCGATATTTCCCGCTTATTGATAGGCTGGAGCGGTTGTTCATGTGTGCTTTCACGGCCGAAGCTATGAGATGGTGGGCTGAGAGGAATTTGCCTGACGATGACACCCTTATACACCCTTCCGACGGAGAGGCTTGGAAGCACATGGTCAGGGAGTTTGATCATTTTGCAGCAGAGGTCCTAAATGTTTGGCTAGGGCTCTCATCTGACGGATTCAACCCTTTTGGCAACATGAGTCTTCAATACAGTATAAGTTATTTTGGTACCGTACAACCTTCCACCATGGATGTGCATGAAGAAGGAATACAATATGCTCACTCTGTTAATTCCGGGCCTGGGTTATCTAGGAAAGTGTCTCGATGTGTATTTGAGGCCTTTGATTGAGGAGCTTAAGTACCTGAGTGAGTGTGGCCACCCCACTTACGATAGGTTCAAAAAGGAGATGTTCCAGATGCATGCCATGCTTGTTGGCACCATCAGTGATTTTCCTGCCCGTGGTATGTTGACGGGCAACGTTACCAGGGGTTACATGGCTTGTTCAGAGTGCATGACGGTTGATTGTTGCAGTCCTCATTGCAGTAAAATTGTTCAGATGCGTCACCGTTGTTGGCTTCCATATGATCACCCATTTAGGCAGGATCCAGACGCGTTTGATGGGACTGTGGAAACAGGTGTGGCACCCAGGCGGTGGACAGGGGAAGAAATTTTGGAAGTGTTGAATGAATATGATTTTGGCCAGCTGAGAAATCATCCTGAGATAGTGGCGTCAATTCCAGACAAGCCCGAAAGGTATAAGTTTTGGACACACAAGAGCATATTCTGGGAACTCCCCTACTGGCCCAGGTTGCCTATCAGACACTACCTAGATGTCATGCAAATAGAGAAGAATGTGTGTGAAAGTGTGGTGGGCACAGTTCTTAACTTGGAGGGGAAAACAAAAGACATCCCTAAGGCACGCATTGATCTGAAAGCTATGGGACTGCGGAAACATTTGTGGTTAAGAGATGGTAAGAGAAAAATGCAGCAAGCTCCTTACACCGTAAAGCCGAAGCATAAGCATGAAATTTTTGGGTGGCTGAGTAATGTCAGGTATATATTCTTATGGCTATGCAGGAATTTGGCCTTAAATTTTTATGGGAACATGGTTATATGCGAGAAATATAATTGTTGCCTATGGCTATATATATATATATATATATATATATATATGCAGGTATCCTTATGGCTATGCAGGAAATATAAGCAGGTGTGTTAACTTCTGGGACAATAAGATGTACGAATTAAAGAGTCATGACTGCCATGTACTGCTTCAACGCCTTTTCCCTATTTTCATTCGAGGGTACCTGCCCAAAGAGGTGGTGGAGCCGTTGGTGGCCTTGTCAAGATTCTTTCAGAAGTTATGCACCAGGGAAGTTAAAAAATCAGATCTCAGGGAGATGCAAGATGACATCATTTTTATCATGTGCAAGCTTGAGAGGATATTTTCCCCAAATTTTTTCGACATCATGCCTCACCTGATGATCCATCTTCCCGAACAATTGTTGCTTACCGGTCCCGTACACTACACTTGGATGTATCCCATGGAAAGGTACAAATGATTCATACATTTGGTTTGCCTCTATTTTTATATGTAAATTCTTATTTTTTAAGTAAGTTAACATGCACTTGTTAACTTGTAGACAATTGGGAGCCTACAAGGACTATGTGAAGAATAAATATGCACCTGAAGGGTGTATCGCTGAAGCATATGTTGCGCACGAGTGTGTAACGTACACCAAAGTGTATTTGTGAGCGCTTGAGGACCCCCAACAACAGATGCCGATAGATGAACCCCAGTTCAACCTTTCTATCATCTCCAATGACGTGGTAGTACAGGGAAGCTTGCCAAAGTCGTACAAGTTGGATGGAAATGAGGTAGTCATTGCCGTACAAGTTGGATGGAAATGAGGTAGCCATTGCCGTACAAGTTGGATGGAAATGAGGTAGCCATTGCCCACTGGTCGGTACTGATTAACTGTCCATAAGTACAATATTGGAAAAACTATCATCTTCACTGCCCTGCTATTGCCGAAAATGTTGATTACCACAACAGGACGTTTGCAAACTACTTTGGTCAATGGGTAAGGGTATATGTGTATATCTCTATTTTTTATATATATCCTTATATAGCATGTGTGTACGTACGTGGTTTTGTGGTTTCTATGTTCATAATTTCTTGTGTGGTTTCTTATCGTTTTCAGATGAACCATGTAGCAAATGATGGTTGCCTAGAATGGTCAAACGAATTGAGGGTCCTGGCGATGAAACCGATAGCTTCAAAAGTTTACTCGATGTGTCAGGTCAATGGCGTGAAATTTATACGTGAAAATCAAGACGACCGACTGAAAACACAGAATTGTGGGGTGATGGTCCATGGTGGGCAGGATGGCGTTTACTATTACGGTGTCCTTCATTCAGTTGTTGAACTAATTTATGGGAACCGCATGAAAGTGCACTTGTTCAAGTGTAGATGGTTTGATACTAGCCCGAAGAACGCAAGGATCGATCAGTATGGAACATTTTCGGTGAATACTGCTACTAGCTGGTATGAAGAAGACCCTTTCGTTCTTGCCTCATCAGTAAAACAAGTATTTTACCTTGACGATCTTCTGAACAAAGTCCCGTGGAAGGTGGTTAACCATGTTGCTCACAGAAACATATACAGTGCTGCCACACTTGGTGAGACCGCAGATGATGAGGAAGTTACTGCATACCAAGAGCCGAACGCTTTTGACATTCCGGAATCATCTACGATTCGCCTTAATAATGTGAGATCTGGGAGTGTGGTTAGAATTACTGGAGCAGAACTTCTCGATGTTAATCCATATGAAGTTGACGCTGATTCAGATGACGAGGAGCGACACATATTGCCAGAGGTTACCTATGAAACCGAGTCAGACTCAAGTGATGAAGATGATTACGATTATCATCCTTAGTACGTTAATGATGTACGTATTTTAATTATAGTCAGAAATTGTAGTCGGAAATTGTAGTCGTAAATCGTAGTCGGAAATTGTAGTCGGAAATTGTAGTCAGAAATTGTAGTCGGAAATTGTAGTCGGAAATTATAGTCGGAAATTATAATCGGAAATCGTAGTCGGAAATCGTAGTCGGAAATCGTAGTCGGAAATCGTAGTCGGAAATTGTAGTCGGAAATTTTAGTCGGAAATCGTAGTCGAAAATTCTAGTCGGAAATCGTAGTCGGAAATTGTAGTCGGAAATTATAGTCGGAAATTATAGTCGGAAATTGTAGTCGGAAATTGTAGTTGGAAATTCGATCTTGTCGGAAATTGTAGTCGAAAATTATATATGGTCGGAAATTATATAGTCGGAAATTGGTCGGAAATTGTAGTCGGAAATAGGTCGGGTATTCTTCGGGAAATAATGACATTACCAATGAGTTAACTCGTTGGTAATGACATTACCCACGACTTAACTCGTGGGTAATGACATTACCAACGAGTTGCAACTAACTCGCCGGCAATGGTTACTGAATAGAATGAACCCAGCTCGAGCTCGAGCTCATTTCTTCACTATCTCAACCCTAAAACTCCTCCTCTCCTCCTCCCCAAACAGTTCCGCCTCCCTCTCCTCAAATCTCTCTTCCTCTCCTCCCCTCTCCCCTCCCCTCACCTCCTCTCCCTTCTCCTCTCTCCACACTAAAAAACCCCAATTCAAATCTCAATTTCCTCTCCTCCCCTCTTCTTCTCCTCCCCCCCTCCTCCTCTACCTCCTCCCCTCACCTCCGTCGCCGGAAATTCAACTCGAGCTCCACCATGGCAGGTGCATGCAAGCTCACTCTCTCTCCCTCTCTCTCTCTCTCAATTTTTATTTATTTTTATGCATATATATATACGTATGTACGTATGTGGAAAATTTATATGCAATGTATATATATATGTATGTGGAAATTAAATTTAATTAGGGTGATTTGGATTAATTTATATGCAATGTATATATATACGTATGTTTGAAAAATGTGAAAAATTAATTAGGGTGATTTGGATTAATATGTGATGTATATATATATGTGAAAATTAAATTTAATTAAGATGATGTATATATATGTGATGTGTATATATATGTGAAAAATTTAATTAAGATGATGTACGTATATGTGATGTATATATATATGTGGAAAATATTTAAGGTATAATTTAAGGTGAAAAATCGGAATCGGAACCGTTTGGAACCAGAACGGTTTTAAACCGGAACTGCGTGGAACCGGAACCGTTTGGAACCGAAACTATTTGTAACTGGAACCGTTTGAAACCGAACGGTTCCAGTTCCAAACGGTTCCGGTTCCAAATGGTTCTGGTTCCGATTTGTTATAGAACCGAATCCATGACTATTACGGTGTCCAGGAGGTTTTGTGGCAAATTGGCTTGGAGGCATCAAACGGAGAGGGACTAGAAATAGTGGAGGGAGCAGTAGTCAAGCTTCCTCCTCAGCCGCAGTCAGCAACACGTGCAGTGGGCCAATGATGAATGCTCGCACACAAATGTTGCTAGCTGCGCGAGAAGAGGAGGAAGCTGCACGATCCGGAGCCGTGCAACCCCCAGTCCAGTCTCGAGCCTCAGTCAGTAGACGCTCAGTCAGCAGACCCTCCGTCAGCAGGCCCTTAGACGAGCGACAGTCAACGGGGGCATCAGAAAGTCCCTCCATCCGAATGCCCCCTATTCGCCCGGTGCCTACTCCCGTTTCACGGGAATCATCTGAGGCAGATGGTGCTGGCGCCTCATCGTCCAGGCCTCGTCTATCTCCACCGTCCGGTCTCTTCCTGCCTGACGAGATTCCTGTGATCCCTGAATTCGATGATAGGGGGATGCCTATTTATATTGAAGGACGGCCGGAGTTCCTGAGTGTGGAGGAAGCGTACAAATTCATCCCGTTCGACCCCGTGTATCTTTGGAGTGTGAGGTGCACCAACCAGCAAACGGACGATGCAGGTAAATTTTATTTAACAAGATTGATTACTTAATTATTACTTAAGACTTACGATAGGTTCAATTAATGATATCAATTTGTTGACATTGTATTATTAGGCAATTTCGTTAATGGTACTGGAAAACGGAAAGGGGCTAGAGGCACCTGCACCGGGAAGAGACTTGAGCAGGCCACCGGGGGAAGGAAAATGCTCATTAGGGCCAATGAGGATGGCAAGGTGATCGAGGCATTTGACACCACGCGAAAATATGTCAGCATGGCCGGGGCGATCGTGCGGGATAAGGTCCCAATGCTTTGGCCAGATTGGGAATCTGTGCCTATCTACGTGAAGATGCAAGTGCATAATGCACTGAGTGTGAGTTAAATCGTATTTTCATTACGTAAATTTTACATTTATTAATTAAGTCTGAATAAATATATAATTTTACCGTTTATATATTCATATTGCAGGTGTGGTTTGACGTGGATGAATGCCTTATTCACACGTGGGTAGAGCGTCAACTACATATGAGGTGATGTGCTTCGATTTATTTGAGTATATATTGAGTTAGATTTTTGTTTATCAAGTGTTTTAATATCTCTAACTTTTTTTTCCTGGTGTTAATATAGGTATAAAGAGTGGAAGAATGAGCTTTCTTCACATCACACTGTAGACAAGGAGCTAGGCCGAGGTTCTACCCCTAGCGAATTCTAGTTTAGGGAGTACGAGTGGCTGTGGCTGATAGCCCACTTCGAGCACCCCAAAGCGAAGGTATGCATCCTGAATATATCTTACAAGCCTAATGTATCGTATCACATTGAAATAGTTAGTTACTAATCGTTTTACATATGTTTATCAAACAAGGCGATTTCGAGGACGAACCGGGCGAATAGATTGAAAAATACCAGGGCCCATTATGCAGGTTCACTCAACTATTTGGTTGGTCGAGTAAGGCGCAGCAACAACAAGAAGTGAACCCGTTGGTGTATATTCATCAGAAGTTCTATCCGCAGTGCTCTGAAGAAGCGGTAAGTCTTTCGCCTTTGTATTTTGTACTTCACATATGCATGTGTTAGTAAAACTATTTTTCGATATTAATTTATTTTGTTAAATAATACGTTATTCATATTCGCTTTTCAATTAGGCGAGAGTGGAGGAGGCGACCACAGAAGTCACCATGAATATAGCTCGGAACAACCATCCTGACTGCTCCGAGGAAGAAGTGACCCAGTATGCCTCTCAGATCGATCCGCTTGATCGCCCTATAGCGGCTCAGATCATGGCAAAAGCGTGCGGGACTGGAAAGAATACCTACTACTGTAGGGGAATGGGCTCGGCGGGCGAAGGAGTATTGAAGAACACTTCAGAATACTCTACCGGGTCAAGAAGTTCAACTTCTAGTCGTAACCTCGCAGCGGAGCTTCATAGGACGCAGAGGGAGTTGGAGGAGCAAATGAGGCAGATGGAGGAGATGAGGCAGATCGCCGAGCAGAAGGCAGTCAGAGATGCCGAGTACCAGGGGATGATTGAGCAACACCGACTCATGGTCCAGCAGCAGACACAAATATTCACATGGATGCAGATGATGTACGCGGCTCAGACTACCGGATAACCGCTCCCCACACCTCCCCCGGTCCCTGTGTTCCCCAGTTATCCACCAACACCACCGCACCAGTCACCGCCACAGCAAGACCAGGGTAGCCACCGAAGTTCAAATGACTACATGGATTTCTTCGACCCTGACCCGCAAATTCCTCGACCCTGACGTGTAGTTGTAGTTTATTTTCGTATCGTTGCTATTTGTACTGTACGTTGGACAATTATATGTGTACTGTTGAAGTTGTATTTGTACGATTTATGTCTTTCAATGCAGGTTCTGGAATTGGGCCCAATCCAGAACAGGCTTTTTTTTTTTACAAATTTTTCCATCCATTGCCGGCGACTTGGACCAAAGTCGCCAGCAATGACCTCATTTTCCGGCCAAGGCGGCGCAAACATTGCCGGCGACTCATGTCGCCGGTAATGTCTCTCTCATTGCCGGCGACTTGTGTCGTCGGTAATGTCTCCCTCATTGCCGACGACTTGAGTCGCCGGTGATGAGTAGGACATTACCGGTGACACAAGTCACCGGCAATGAGAGAGACATTACCGGCGACGTGAAAATAGGTCGCCGGCAATGCTATCTCCGACGGCCAATTTCTGGCGAAAAAAAAACAAGGCCGGCGACTTAAAGTCGCCGGCAATGGTATCGAATGTGGTAGTAGTAATTAATTTTTGACAAACTTCCGTCTATCGTAACTTTCTTGTCGTAACTCCGATTTCGACGATTCTTGCTTCCACGAACTCGTCTTGACAAATTATACAATTTCTATTCAAAGTAAACCAACTTCGAGAATTCAATGAAAAGTCAACCTGAGACACCTCGGTACTTACCGACGGTAAAAATCTTTTACCGCGATCGCTAAAACAAACTTGAATTAATCATAAATATTAAAAATTATATAAAAAAGTTGGGGTGTCACATGAGTTACACATTAGGACTACCTAAAAGCCTAAAGTTTAAGATCATGTCGAACCATCTAATATTGAATCATATAGACCAAAAATATCTCTATATTGCCTAGAGGGTCGAGTTCCCTTCACCCCACACATAGATCTCACCTTATTTCTCACTTCTACATAGTTTTAGCATAATTCCTTAGATCCCAACCTTTTTCTATCCCTTTAGCTCTCTCTCCTCATCCTCAAACACCCTCTACGTCACCAACAAATCAGCCCCTTAGTGTGGAGCTATCTTACTTCCCGTAAGCTCTCTCCCCATTTCCTCCTCCTCCTCACTTGATTGTACATCCTTCTTTGTGCAATTAAGTTTTTTCCCCTCTTATCTCACCTCTACCTCAAGTTTGATGCATTTGAGAGCCTAGAAGATGAAGCTTGAAGACCAAGGATGACTTAGCTTGCCTAGGAGTTCTAGGGTTATCTTTAAATCTCTCTATCTCTTCAATTATGTATCTAAACTTGTTTTACATTATGCTAAGTGAGTAGTTACCTTTTGGACCTAGCTAATTTTATGTACAAACAACTATGTTTTGAGTTATGGAATTGAATTTGGTTTAGTGTACTACATGTTGTGAATGGGGTTTGATAAATTGTGATGTAATTGTGGTATATTTGCATGTTGAGCTTGATTATGTTTTCATATTCATGTCTTAGCCATGACTAGGTTGAGATACATTTAGGGAATCTAAAAATGAACCTAAGTGAACTAGTCACTCATCTAAGAAAGAAAAACATGTAAACATGACTTAGGTTGCATTTGAGAAGATGGGCTTAAGGTTTGGTTTTCATTGGTGTAACAACCCGAACCAAAATCTACGTATAAATCAGCATGAAATAGAATTATCGCGAATTAGTGGTATCGCGTGGGTTGTTAACGACTTTTTCATCAGGCAAGAATTCGTGTTGACTTCCTTCACGAGAATTGTAGAGTATTTAATTCCGAGCTCATGTGAATTTTCAGAAATTTTTTTCGATAAGTGAGCTATGTTTTAATGAATTTTGAAGTCGGTATGTGAAAATATTTAAAAGTGTTATTTTTATTGTTGATTTTATCGTGACCGTCCGATTTTGATCAGATTGAATTATAGCTGTTGATTTGGGCTGGTATGTGTATGGGTATGTATACGGTATAAATATGAGTTAATTATGGAAAGTTTTCATTTTGGAAAATACCCGTTGACCCGCGTTGACCACGGGTCAAATCGACCTGTTTTGGCTGTGACACTTCTCAATGGCGGTGAGCCCCATTCTAGCCACCTATGGCCGTGTTCTTTGGTGGGAAATGTTGGGTTTGAGCTCCTCTTTCATTTGGTTGGTCCATCACTGGCATTGGTGATCAGAGGACGGCGAGCAAAACCGGCCGGAATCGGTGTTGATTTCGGCGGAGATGGAGGCGGCGTAAACGGCAACGATGGGGATCAAAATTATGGGGTTTTTGAATCCCTTGGGATGGTGAGTCTAACCCAAGTGGTCTTGGCCCTTTCCGTGGCCGGATTTTGGTGAACGGAGGAAATGAAATTCCGGTGGGCATTTCGGTTTTTCCGTTTGATTTTGGTTTTGTGATGTACTACAAAGTTGTTGAGTTTGTCTTGGGCTTTCCAATGATGTATCATTTGCAGGTTTTGATGCTGGTGAGATTCTGGTGGCCGGCGGCGGCGGTCCGCGGTCCCATGAGCCACCGTGCACGACGGAGCTCTGGCAATGTTGAATTTCAACAAGTCTTATATCGTTTCGCTCGTTTTCGCTGATATGGATATATATGGTTGCAGAAAGATTGCTTATGAATTTATGGTAAACAAAGCTATTGTATCTAATAGCATGTTGGTGTTGTCAACTAGATGGGCAAAGGCGCATGTGAATAGCTATGAAGACATGACTTATGAACTTATGAACATAGGGTGCCTAACAATTGAATTGGCAACTCTTGTGAAATGATATGTACTTCATTGTTGTATGCTCATAGTCCCTTCATTTTGAAAAAGAACTTAGAGACATCTATTAGTTTTGCCAAATGACCTGACTCATCTGACCATGGGAAATGACTATTTTTTATTATCGAATATGGAAATGAAGAGTTTGAAAGAAATAAACTATATTGATCTCAATCTGAAACAAAGTTTAGCGTTTGTGGATTGTGTAATATGTAGGCCTTTCAATGGGTCGTGTCGGGTCATATAATTTTTTGTGTCAAAAATGTAAACCCAAATTCAAACCATATAATAATCCTGTCAAAAAGGCAAACATAAAACCAACCCATTTATAAACGGGTCAACCTGCATAACCCATTTCGGATCCATTTAATAATTGAACTGTGTCGTGTCGTGTTGAATTATGTAACTCACTTAAACTAAATAGGTTAAAAGTTCAAACAACTTCACATACAAAACAATAAAATTATTAAAAACACAAACTCTTAAATATTGAAAATCCAATGAAAATTTAATTTATTCAATAGGTTTTATAAATTAATATAAAGTTAAAATAGAATAGCATGCAAACCCCAATTAAATAAGACGTACATGCGAGTCATGTATATGTCAACTCAACCCAATTAGTAAATAAGTTACACATGTAATAATCTTGTTAGCTGGTTGACCCGTACTTAACCAGTTTATTAAACGGGTTATGGCGGGTTGATTCGTGCTTGACTCGCTTTTTAATCGTAAGGGTTCAACCTACTTTATTTCGTGCGGGTTTCGAGTCGGGTTCATAGGTCGTGTCGAAATTGACATCCCTAGTAATATGGAAATTTACTTTGCCAAAATAGAAATTTTTTTCTATTTGTCATGTAATTTTGTTTTTTAGTAAGTTTTGACATTATTCGATTTTTAACACTTGTGTTTTTGGCAAAACTACGATTTGGATGTACACTATACAAGTGAAACCAAATTAGACTTGAAATATTAGATAAATAAAAAATGACAACTTGCCATGCGGCACGTTTTATGTGCGTGCAGAAAGGCTAGTATATATAATTTAAAAAAGTAAATTGAGATAATAGATATGACATCATCTACAATAAAAGGATGTTAATAAGATGACAAATATGATGTCATGTTATCCTATTAAAAGACGACATATATATGTCGTTTATTGTATGTGAATTCATAGGACAAATAATATTTGTCATCTAATAAACTCAACAGACGACATATACTATATTGTCTTATCTGTCATTTGATGGAACTTTAATAGACGATTGTGTGGTACACGACAGTTGCGACCATCCTTTGACTATGTAGACGTAAGAGTCGTTTTGTGGCACTTCAACAGAGGATTGCGTGGTACACGTCTATTGCGAGCACCCTCAGATGACACAGACGTAAGAGTCATCTGAGACACTTTTTCACGTAGTGAAGGCTTCACAACCAAACAAAAGGTTTTGACTTGTGGCCGACAAATTCTTTTTGAAGAAGAGGGTATACGTACCTTAGACTCCTGATTGGCGTTCAAAGCTACTTCACGAGTTTCACTTCACACTGTTGACATGTCGTTTACGTTACCTCTGCATTTTTGCTAGGATCTTCAAGACTTTCAACTAGACAAGTCTCCAAAAGAATGTCAAAAAGTTTGTGGTCGAGTGCGATTAATGTCAGCGACAATCTTATGAAATTATATTACCACCGAGAATTCTCCAACCATTACCGGTGCCGGAAAATATTTTCTTGGACATAGCCATGAATTTCATATATGGTCTTTATTGTTCGATGGAAAATTTTCAGTACTTGTCGTGGTAGACATTGTTGGAGAATCTATCCCTTCTTGCTTGAGTTCCATCGCATTAGGCGACTGCTCAAGTGAGTCTCATGGAGGTGGATTGGCTAGAAAGTGAATCGTGCTTCAGAATGATGGTCGATGGTCTTCCTGACCCATGATTTTGCCCCCCCTGGTTTGTACTCAGCATGACTGAGGACCCATTGTGGCTTTGGCTGCAATGTTGCTTGTTTTTTGTTGCGTGTTGTGTCTTTTTAATGCAAGTTTTTTATTCAGGCCAAAAAAAGAGTCAAGGTTGACATGGTGTCTAAATACTGCCACTTTTTGGCAATTGCCCAGTCATACATCACTACAACAGTTGTAGAGGTCTTGATCAAGCTGATCTTCCGTCTTTATGGCATGCGTAGCTAGGGGTCGGCAAAAGCCCGGCCCGGCCCGGCCCGGCCCATGTATAGCCGGCACGGGCCGGGCCGGGCCGGGCCTCAACAACATTTTAATATATGCGGGCCGGGCCGGGCCGGGCTTTATCTTTTATATAAGGATCCGAGCCCGGCCCATTCAAGCGGGCTTTGCGGGCTTTTGCGGGCTTTTGCGGGCCGGGCCTTTGCGGGCTTTTGCGGGCCGGGCCTATCGGGCTTTAATTATTAAAAAATTAAGACATTTCAAAATAAACGTAACCTTTATCCATGCACTGGGGTTTAAACGTACTCCGACGAGTCTAAATTTTACGTACGATGTTTATCACTATAAGATGGAGTTTTCTACATGTCCTCGTTTATTATTAAAACATATTTAATTCTTATATTGCTTGAATTATTCATATGTATATTAATATTCTTACGTTTGTTCATTTGTTATATGGAATGAAATACTTTTGTGAAACTTAATCGGACATGTTTAATTATTTTATAAAATTGACCATTAGATTGATTGGTTAGAATATTATAACCATGCCTTTAAAATTTTATAAATTTTGGACTTGATTTAGACATCGATCCATGTATTTCGCCAAATGTGACAATAGTACTCTTACGACTAAAACGGAAATTACCCCTCCCGAAAATAATTTTTTAACATCAAATTTTGGACACATACTCTTATGGAATACATATCTATCTCATAGTATAAAAAAAATTGACATAAAAAATTGATTTATCTACTCCCCCCATAGGAAAATAAGGAAAATAAGATGAGTGTATTTTAGTGTTTTCACAAATTTTGTTTAATTGTATTGACTGGGATCCAAACGTACTTCGATTAGGCTAATTTTTACGTACGGTGTCTTTTATTACAAGGTGAACTATTATATATGGCCTTCTTTATTATTAAAACATTTTTAATTCCTATATTGCTTGAATTCTCTACATGCACACTAATGTTCTTACCTTTATTCCTTGGTTATATGGGTTGAAAGTCCTTTGTGAAACGTAATCGATCATGTATCATCATTTTACAAAACTGACTGTCAGATTGGTTGTTCATAATATTCTAAGCATGCCGTTAAAAATTTATAAATTTTGGACTTGATTTAGACCTACATCTATGAGTTTCGCTAAATGTGACCGTAGTACCCTTACAACTAAAACATAAATTACCCATCCCTAAAGGAATTTTTTAAGATAAAAATTTTAACACACATTCTTGTAAATTACATATCTATCTCATAGTGTCAAAAAAATTGATATAAAAATTTAATTTATCAAGTTTCTCCATGGAAAAATAAGCAATATATAAGAGAAGGGTATTGATGTCATTTCACACACTCTCAATTAAACTCTCACCATTGAAAAATTACAAAATCTAATCTGAACCATCTATTATATTTACTGTTTTACAGTGTAAATCGATAAAAAAAATTACAATGAAACCCTAAACCTAAACCCTAACCCATAAACCCTAAACCCTAACCCCTAAACCCTAAACCCTAACCCCTAACCCCTAAACCCTAACCCCTAAACCCTAACTTACTCTAAACCTCAAAATTCCTAAAACCTAAAATCTAACTTACTCTAAACCTCAAAATTCTTAAACCTTAACTTACCCTAAATCTCAATCCCCTAAACCCTAAGTTACCTTAAACCTAAACCCTAACTTAATTATCCTAAACTTTAAACAATGATTTAATAGTAAAATAGATACATAAATATAACTATATATGGAATTCCAATATTTGATCAATATATGTATATGTAATATATTAATATAAACATACACAAATATAAAATATATATATATAGTACTAGTCACTATATTATATATATAAGTGTAGGTATAATGATATACGTACTACTATCTTATATATATAAAAAATTGAATGTCGGATTGGTTGTTCATAATATTCTAAGTAGGCCGTCCCTAATTTTTATAAATTTTGGACCTAAACCCTAAACCTTAAAACCTAAACCCCAAACCCTAAACCCTAAAAAAATTACAATAAAATCCTAGAACCGGAACCCTAACTTACCCTAAACCTCAAATTCCTAAACCTTAACTTACCATAAATCTTAATCTCCTAAACCCTAATTTACCCTAAACCTAAACCCCAACTTATGCTAAACTTTAAATAATGACTTAATAGTAAAATAGATACACAAATTTAATTATATATGGAATTCAAATATTCAATCTATCCATCTATATGTAATATATTAATATATATACACAAATGTAAAATATATATCTATATAGTATTAGTCTATTAGACTACTAGTCACTATATTATATATATATGTCAATATGTGTGTAGGTAAACATTAACTAGGTATAAATTGTATAATGATTAAAATTCATTAAATAATTTAATGATATATGTCAATATGTGTGCGGGCTTTGACGGGCCGGGCCTAACGGGCTTTGACGGGCCGGGCCTAACGGGCCTTGACGGGCTTTTGGCGGGCCGGGCCCGCGGGCCGGGCCGGGCTTTAGATCTCTAAACCATGGTCGGCCCACCAACCACCTTGGCGGGCTTTTGCGGGCTTTTTTGCGGGCCGGGCCGGGCTTTTAGCCCACGGGCTTGCGGGCCTCCACCGGCCCACGAGGCCCACGGGCCAAATGATGACCCCTATGCGTAGCTAAGAGTATTGTTAGCGACCATGATAAGGTATTTATTGGCCAATTTTGGAATCAGTTCTTCGAGCTCCAATGTACGAAGCTGTGTTAAAGTTTCGTGTATTACATGCAAAGCGATGGGCAATATGAAGTTCAATCGCACACTCAAGTGCTACATGAGATGCTTTGTCACCGACAAGCCAACTTCTTTGTCCACCTTGCTTCATTGGGCAGAGTTCTAGTATAACACAACTTATAATAGTGCGATCAAGATGACGCTTTTCCAAGTTTTCCACGGATCTTTACCTTGTGCAAATCTACATCTCAGACTCGAGAGTAGTACACGCCGGCCGATACAACCTTACTCAATGACGACTCGTTGCTTCGCATGCTGCGTGAGAATATAACATTGGCTTAGAATCTAAGAAGCACAGAAACGTCATATTGGTGAGGTATCGCGTATCAGATACCGATACCGATACGAAACGCACAGAATACGCCGGGATTCGTTTGGATACGGTTTCGATTTTTGGATACCTTATGGATACGTGCGTATCTAAAAAAGATACGGAAGAGTGTTTTGAAAGGATACGTGGGGGTAAACGAAGACCTGATTCAAAATCTTGGAAGTAGCCTCATCGGAGAGCTTGTGAGACTTTGATGAGCTAGCAGATGAGCTTGCTCTTCCGGCTGCTGCTCCTGGTCTCCTCCAATAAATCCAGCATAATACTGGTAGTGGCTAGTGAGGATGATGACAACGACGATGATGGTACTGAATCAGCGAGTGATGTCAGTGATGATGGACCGAAAACACATGCAGAGGGACGACCTGGATCTGAACATGGAAAGGGGCTGGGGTCGGAGGCGGAGCTACTGGAGAGTAGACGTGGACTGGTGGTGGTGATGCAGCGGAGAAGGTCTGATTGGGGACGAACTCAGAAGCCTGGGCAAGTGGGCATTGATTATATGAAGTCACACGTGGGGGTTAACAATCTCAAGTCACAAGTGGGGTTATTTTATGTGAAAGGATACGTGAGTGTTTTGAAGAAAAAATAATGTGACTTGAGAGTGTTTTGAAAAGATACGTGGGGGTCTGATTGATGATGTTAGATTGTTAGAATTAGTTAAAATTTGCGTATACAATTTGTTTGATTTACTCTCTTTTTTCTCTTGTATGATCATGGTTGTTTGCTCTATTCTTTTGTTTCAAGTTGCGGTCTGTAATTGATATTTGAATCCATAATTGACAATTTTGGTAATGTGTTGAAGTTTTCGGGTTAACGCAATATTTTTTAACTGTCTACATTTGTCTACAGAGATTTACTTTCTGCATGCGGTTGAAGAAAATAACGTATATATTTTAATGGATTATTTAGTTTTCGTATCCTACTCGTATCGTATCCTTTGACTTTTTTATTTTGCCGTTTCGGCATATCGTATCGTATCCCCGTTTTCGTATCCGTTTCAGTACAACTTAGCTTAGAATATAATAAAGCATGGCTTCTATGATGGAGCACCGTCCATCTCAGAAGCTTGTTCCCCGCTTCTACTGTCCATACCAAGTCAAATCGAATCGGTAAGGTGGCATATCCCCTCGTATATGGGTAGCAAGAGGGAGCTTATGCCCACATCTTGGTTTGTACTGCGCCACCACTTATAGACACTGATGGA
Source organism: Geum urbanum (assembly GCA_946800695.1). NCBI lineage: Eukaryota > Viridiplantae > Streptophyta > Magnoliopsida > Rosales > Rosaceae > Geum > Geum urbanum. The sequence continues at coordinate 27,284,620 of OX327012.1, forward strand.
TCGCTTTCATGGATACCTCTACGAGTTCTTGATATGTCAGTCGAGCGTTCAAGAAAGAAGGATGTGACCAAATGACTAGTGGTAGACCGGATTGCCAAATGAATATGCAACGTGGGAGGAGGCCCAAACCATCTTCTCTCATTTCCCTCACTTCAAAGCTTAGTTCTCAAGAGGGTGGGACTTGTTGAGATCACAACCTACATTATAACCTAAACCGCCCCAAGGCAAGGAGTACATGCGACACTATGCTTTATCCGACTAGAAGAGCATCTCTGCGTTTTGTCATATAGTTCAGTACGCAGACGAGTCTGTGGAACTCAGGAAGGAAGCCGGTGAACTACTTTATCTCGCCTTTGTAACAATGTTCCTTACCCCGTGTCCAATTACCATTGAAGAAAGTCGTCCTCAACTTCTTTATATCGTAAACAAATACCCATTCTTGGGTGCTATTAGATTTTCCAATTTAGTTAATAAAAATCGTTTGCATGAAAAAGAAAGATCAAGATATTGACCGCGTATTAATTTGATTACGTCAAATGTATTTCAAAATTTTCTCAATAACATGTGAAATGCTCTGCACCACAATACCTCGTTACTTTGATGTCTTCATTATTTAACACAGGTACTCAGGCTGGAGAGTTCCCAGTTGACGAGTCTTGCATCTTATGGACTCATAGCACAAGATGATGTGATGGACACTGAATACTACCGAATTAGCAATTGTGAACTGTATTAAAAGTATAAAACATACTAGAGGTACTACCTACAGTCCACAGCGCACGAATTTTAGCATCTTGTGAAGGAGGGTACTAAGATGTGCTAAGATGATGGATTACAAGTAGACTTCTCAACGCAGGTAATAACAACCTCTCAATTCATTAGGAAAATATATCATTCTACAAAAGATGTGAAAAATACAGGTTTACATGTCAGACATGCCTTGCATTACCTCTATTCTGCCTTCCTATTTACTTTCAGATAAGGCAGTGCTCCAATCACATTGTCATAGTCGCTTCGACTAACAGCGTGCTGCACAGCAAAAGACCAAAGTAACATAAGATATGCAGAAACTATATTAATATCTGTAACATAAAACATAAATCGCTGATAGCTACGCACATCCAAGTAGGGAAGGTGTATCTGGGTAAATAGATGGATGTGATGTGTTGAAAGGGTAATGAAAGATTCATTTATTTATGTTGCATGTTAAACTGTTAACTTTTCTATTATGTGAGCATAGTAGTTCTGCCCCTACAAGCATACCTGAGATAGTAGAAACCCATAAATTAAAGAACTTTATGTTGCAATAGAGAAAAGGCCCCAACAAAGGTGCAGTGGTTCCATGTAAATAGAAGAGAACAGTTTACACTCCTTGACACCCAATGCATAACAAGTAATCAGACATTTTAAAATAAAGTCCATATTATAACATTCACCCCTTCACAGAAGTTTAACAATCTATTTCCAAATACCTGGTTTATTCAGAAACATAAAAAAGGAAAAACCAATTCTCTTCCTAGAATAAGTTATCTGAGGACCATTGAAAGATACCCTTCTCTTTTGAGTCCTTTCTCAAACGTATTTGAGGAATTCATCTTGTTGATAGCTAAAATATAGTTTCCATGAAGATACAGCACAGATATTATTATCCCCACAGGCTTCAAAGTGAACCTCAAAAACAAGTTATTGAACCGGGTATGATCTTTAAGCTATCCTACTTATTTAAGAACACCAAAGAAATAATTGTCTTCCACGACGCAATCTTGCATTATCCAACTCAAGTATACTGACCTCCCTAAGAGTAAGTCCTACTGCCAAGACAACCACAGCCAGACTAATTAAGTCCTACATTAGGCAGCTCTCATAATCTACATAACTTTAAGAAGAAACACTGCCAGTGTAGTCTCTAACATGTTACCAATCTCTAAATGATGTTCAAGGAAACTTACCATTTTGGACAGTCGGTTTCTCCTCTTGGCATTCTTCTTCACAAGTAAATGCTGCTTTCGAGCTCTCCTCCGAACTATTTTTCCCCTACCTGTCACCCTGAACCGCTTTGCTGAAGCCTAATAGTAACACAACAGACCACATTGGTATGCTAGTAAAATAGAACAAGAAATTTCAAGCCTTTCTAGTTTCCACATTTCTTAAAACAAGTGAATTCATGCAGAAACATGGTTTTTATGACCGATCCAGATAAATATACCTTGTGGGTCTTCATTTTGTAACCCTTATGAGCTTCAATGGTGAGAGAGCGAAGCCTAAGAGGGGTGGAAGTGATGGCGCAGAGCCTGAAGGGAAGAAGAGAGGCGAACCCAGAAGAAATGGAGTGTGTGGAACTCAGGCTCAGGGAGTTGGCCTTGTTGAATTGAGACACTTGAACTGGGCGGAGAGAGCATAATGGGGAGTAGTATCTCGCACCAAACGAGACCGTGGCCATGGCCATGGTCGCCGAAGCCATTTGCTGCTTTGCTTTCTCTTTCGAGTTTTGCCGATAACGCGCGACACAGTTGTGGATAAGAGTTTTTGGGCCTCTTTATGTAGAATTCTGAGTCCCTCAAATCTTTTTTGCGTTCTATTCTATTTTAAAATATCATCTATTAAACAACTCTCATTTATATAATTTTTTATTTTCTTCCAGGAGAAATATTTTGTTACGCGTCTTGTACTAATTAAAGTAGAAGTAAATATTCTCTCAATATCTTATTTATAGGGATAATGATTGTAATAGATTGTAATGTTTATATTTAAGATCATCTATCAATGAATAAAGTACAATTTTACTCTATATTGGTTGCATATCTATTTTCTCCTTCAACACGTTATCAGTAACTCTTGAGTTGATAACCATCACCCCAAACCCCTAAACACCTTTATCACTACCAGTTTCCACCATCGACCATCATCACCGCCGCTGCCAAAAGTTCTCCACCGTCACCGGAATTCATGGTTCATTCGTCCTTCTTCAAACTTTTTATAAGTTTTCATACCGAGCATAACACCCTAGAGGTAAATCATCTACCTTCTTCAATTTAGAAATTAAGTTGTTCAAAACTTAATCACTCCAACACCTTAGATCTAGGTCTACATTTAGGTTTACAATATCATGATTTTTATTTCAATTATATGCCCTAATTTCTATGGATTAATACAGGTTATGAGACAAGGAGATTTGATCACCTCTTCACTCAAAGTTGAATATTAGTAGTGGTCTTGGAGGAGTCATGGTATATTGAAAAAAAAGGAACTCGATATTTGTGACTAATTGTGAAAGTCACGGTTTCTGGATGTGGTATAAAGCCACCGTTTTTGCATCGATTTTTGTGGCCAAACGTCATTCATCACAATTCTTATTCCCTAAACATGATATTAGTGATCGTGGTTTTTCAATCAGTACTAATTACATCTTTTATCTCTTTTGTAGATGACTTCAACTTAGCCGGCAAGGCCCGAGTTTGATATTCTTGATTCATAAGGAGCAGAATACCATCGTTGGGTATCAGATGTTGAGAATATTCTTCTCGGTAAAGATCTTACTGGTACTATTCAACCACCACCAACTGGTGAAAACGCTTAGGAACTAACTCCAGCTCGCAGAGTTCAAGCCCTCATGTTCTTGAGGCGACATATACATCCATTTCTGAGTATTTTCTCAAGAATGACCCCGCGGATTTGTGGTGACTTTAAAAGAAAGATTCAACAATTTGCATGACGCACAACTACCAGAATTGCAAGAAAAATTGGATTCAATCCGGTTATTAGATTATCCGAAGAGTAATGCATTTAATCAAACTATGTTGGAGCTTCAATCGAAGTTTGGCCATTTGTGGTGTGGTAAAGACCGATAAGGCTATGATTAAGAAGTCTTTAAGAACCTTCCTTACTTCCATGGATACACTCATGCACCATTATCAGACAGATTATGAGCAAGGAAAAATTAGATTTTGTGGCGTGGTAAAGACCGATAAGGCTATGATCGAGAAGTCTTTAAGAATCTTCCTTACTTCCATGGATACACTCACACACCATTATCGGATGGATTATGAGCAAGGAAGAATTAGATCATTAAGTGATCTCATGAAATTTCAGGCCAAGAAAGAGAGATATCGTGAGATACTTCTCAGCAACAATGTTAAGCCAACTGATACTAAGAAAATTCATGTGATATATAAGGAAAAGAAGAACGATCCTACCAAGCAAGAATCAGAATTTGACTTGGACTTGCCAAGACAATAGCCAAAACAACTCTAACAAGTATCAATCTAATTCCGATCCTAGGAATAATGGAAATTCTTCTCGTTCTACTTCTTCTAGCTTGTCACCTTGTTATTGATGTGGTTCTACCAAGCATATGCACAAACAATGCCATGCACCCAAAGATGTTTAAAATGCCTACAAGAGGTACAAACAGTATTTGGTACATGAGACCAACTACACTGAAGACTATGAGATGGAAGATTGCGGTGAAGCCAATCTTATTGTAGCAAATGAAACAAAAGCAAGTCTGGAGACTACGGATTTTGATTAGTCTATGTATTAGACTCATATTTCTGCTATGTAATCAAGTTTAATTTTGTTTTTGACTTTATTTTTAGTCATAGTTTCAGAATAAGACAATCTTTGATGTAAGTTTGATGTTGGCAACGTAATAAAAATTTCTTTCTTTCGGTATATGAAAGTGTTAAGAATGGTTATTTTAATACATATTACTTGAATGGTTTGATATATATAATATTTTATTCATCTATTGTGAGAGAAAATTTATTTTGCTTCAGCTTAGATCTCTGTGAACCTGCAAAATAAGTTGGAGCACGGTGTGGTATCGTGCTTAGACCCTCCGACGCTCAAGTCAGTTCTTATCTCAAGAATTGAATAGTAAAATTGGGCAGAGTAACGTTGCCTCGAACCATACGGAGATGGCCTATATATAGTGATTGGGCTAAGTCTAAGTATAATCCATATCGAATAAGATTACTTTACTTTCTGATAGGAGGAATCCATTAAGAAATGAATCTCCATATCCAGGGCCAATCAAATCTCATGATTACCACAGGCCCTTTGCCATAGTCCTACTATGATATGTATAAATATTTCCTTTTCCTCCTTAGATTCTATCAACCCCCCAAGGTCCGATCGAACTGTCCCTTGAGGTCAGATTGCCCAGCCTCCTTGAGATCTGATCTTACTTAGGATTATTATACCCATCAAACATTCCAGAAGACTCCACATTGTTCCAGAGACTTCTAGAAATCTCCAAATCATTCATTCTTTGATCGAGCCCATAATCGTCTGAGCCTAGGCCCATATCTGACCTCATCGAATCCCATCCATAATCATTCTATCCGAGCTCATCTTTCTCTAGCTCGGGTGGCCAAAACTGACTTCCACAAATACCTCCACCGTAGCGTGAGGCTCGACAAGTGTTGACCTCGTGCTGCTGTTCGCCCAAGCTCTTCGGTCTTCGAGGCACTTCCTTCTTTCCCAACAAGTAACGTGTGAAACCCCAAGCACGTGTTCGTCCTGCTCCACTTTCGTCATGACCCGTGCGTCATCACGCCTCATCAGTCATTACGTTTCTTCTCGTAACCTTTCCCACTTCTAACTCTTTTCAAAAGATCAATCATATCCCTTAAAATTCGAAGCAGCTTATCTCCTCAAATGGCCACTTCGTGTCACTTCACATCCCTTCGAGGTATATAAATCGAAGGCCCTCTCCCTCTCCCTTTTCATTTTTTACGCTTGCAAAATTCTCTCATCGAACCTAGAAAGCTCATCCCTGCAACTATTCGACCTTCAAAGTTCTTTCCAGAAAAACCCAGAAAACCCTCAACACTTTTCCCAAAAACTCAGATTTATCCAATGGCCTCCAACAATACTTCCTCTTCCACCCCGATCGAAGTCACCATTCTTCAAGATCCCAGCGCCGTCGACTTGATCGACCGTTCCAAGCCACTCGCCTCTGTTGGACCTCTCCCCCAACCGCAGTCGGCCGCCACCGAATCAATCTCTGAGCCCCTCATTGAGGTCGTCAAAAATCCTCCCTCACCCACTACTTTTAAGGTGGATAAGATTGAAGTCATCAAACCGTCCGTTCTAGAAGTTGAAGTTGGCCCCTCTTTCATACAACTTCAGCCGCGTACTACCATGGCCGCTCCTAAGAAAACCCGTGAAGAACTTTACCCTTCCGCCTTGAAGATTGATTTTGCCGAGGCCCTTGCCTCATTCATTCAAACTTTCCACCAGGGGAACAACGAAAACTTTTGTTTCGCTCTCGTCCATGACAAAGCGAGAGTGTCAGAACTTGAAAAAGCTCATTGCCCGGGCCTACTCGTTCATCCCTTTCAAATCGTCTGGGGGCTCTCCTTCCCAATCCCTGCCTTCATTTGTTCCGCCCTTAAGTTCTATGGTATTTCTGTGAAGCAATGGTGCCCATATAGTTTCTGCTATCTAGCCTGCTTTGATAGGCTCAATTGGTGGTTTGATTGCCGTATAGGTCTGTCAGAGTTTAGGCTTATTGTCCAAGTCAAGCCTACTCTGGTCAATCAGTTTTACCTCTCACAAAGGATCATGTATGTCAAGGAGTCTCTACTGATCGACCCGCCATATTCTCCAAATGACTAGAAGAACACCCCCATCCTCGTCTTCGAGGACTGGGAGAAACTTGGCCGAGAAGCCGGCTTTAAGGTCCCCACTGCCATCAACCGCCTTCCTAAGCTTCCAGAGGATTTGACCAGGGCCATCGAGTTTCTCTGTGACCTTCTCAATGACACTCTAGCCATCTCCGCCAAGTATCGCAAGTACCGGTGGCTATGGAGCAAGGAACGCCTCAGACCTAGAGGTTTAGAGGGCATCGTGCCCCTCCAGCATGAGAACCGCCAAGAGGTGATCGAGGTCACTCGAGCTCCCAGGTCCACAAGAAAAGAGCCCCGACCCCCAAGCCCGCATATGTCGAAGCTCTTAGCGAGCAGGGGGAGGGTTTCAAGCCCCAGAAGTGGAGGTTGGTGAAGGCTTTTGAGCTTGTCAAGGGCAAGGTCCAAGTCATAGAGCCACTGGAGGCTCTGGATATGGTTTCCCCTACTGCTACTGCTACCACCAACACTGATGCTGCTGCTGTTCCTCCACCGTCTCCCCCTCTCAAGAAGATAAGGACTAACCTGGAGGCCTCCCGGCCCAAATACTTCTTTCTTGGTAAGTTTACATTCTCTCGTATCCTCGGTATCATTGGTCATGCTTTATAGCTCTTATATCATCTTACATGCCCTTATAATCTTGTTTGCATGTGCTGTGCTTGCTGAATATACATGCTTTGTCATACCGTTGGCTATGCAGGTCCCCTTGGGAAGGTGGTTGAAGGGTTCTTGCCAGACCATCCCCGGGTTTACTTCAAGAGGTCCCAGCCGAACCAGGGCTACCTGATTCATCCTCCCCATGATCATACAGAGGGGGAGATGGAGGCCCTTGGCGAGGGCATTGTGCTTTCTCGTGTGGGGAGCTTATCCCCTCCCAATTTTGCTCGGATTTGGCTCGTGCTAACATCGTCTGCCCATCTCTGGTTTCCATGGTTCTCGAGCAGGATGCCAAAAACCTTGGATAATTGGAGACCGGGGATCTGATGACAGCATCCTGGACTTCCATATACCGAGTAATATTTTCTTTCACGCATCTAACATCTTGTCGTGCTTGTTTTACTCAATCTCTACCTTTGAATCTGACACACATTATTCTTTCCTCTATTCCAGTCTTCTGCTACCCTCACCTTAGCCTTTGGACGCCTGCACGCTGAGGCTAGGGTGGCCAAAGATAAGGTCAAGGAGCTCAAGGGCCACGTGAAGGGGCTTGGGGAGGCCCAAGACCTTGCTTGCCGCATGATCGATCAAGGCAAGAAGGACTTGGAGGCCGCATGCTCCGCTCATGAGAAGGAGGTCAGGTCCCTGAAGTCCGAGCTTGAGCGAACCCGATTTAAGTTGAGAGAGGCAACGAAGGCTGCCGACACCAAGCTCAAGGAGGCTCTGGATGCTAAGGAAAAGGAGTGTGAGGATTGCTTGGCTGCCCTGAAGACCTCCCATAGGCTCCAACTTGAATCCCAACGAGTGGAATGGGAACATGAACGAGTAGAGTTGATCTGTGCCTACGACCTTTGTGCTACTGCCTCATTGACCGAGTCTGAATGAAGCCCCCAACCTGTCCTTGGGGTGTAGCTTATGTAATAGCGTTATGACCATTGAACAATGTTTCACTTTTTTGTTTCTCATTGTACATAACTTATTTTTTATCTTGGCCTGGGTCTTTAGCCCAGAGAACTCTTATGGCAAGAGCAAGTATGGTACTTAGTCCATCGTACTTTGCTTTATCGTTCTTAGCTCATTGTATTCAACTATTTTGTACCTTTCCACACCGTGCTTTTATTCCATGCCCATCGATCTTGCTTTATGGGGCTTAGGGGATCTGCCTCTGAGTGCATGTGGCCTCAGTGCGACTCTCGGATCCCCACACGTACTAAATGCTCTCGGTAGAGGCTTAAGGAGATTGCCTTGGTAACCTTAAGGTTTCCTGGGAGGTGCTTGTGATTTTGAGACTGCCTCCCTAATTTGGGGGGGGGGGAGGTGCATACCTACCCCGGTCTGTACAAAGACCATTGTACTCCAGACCCTCCCCTTGACCAAGCTCTTTAATCCCGATGGATCTTAGCCTTCATAGGGGCACCTGATTAGGGTTGCCCTTCAAGCTCAGATCTCACCAGGGGGGCTTGTCTGTAGTGCCGAGATGGGGTCTGCAAACACTTTTCTCATCGACTTTGACTTATCCCTAGGGCGTCGTCGGGTGTATACGCTTGAGACTTACGATGCCCAGTTTTGCCAGAATATGGCCAAGCCACCACTAGGGTGTTTATTAATCTTACCACGTACATTCTAACCTCGAGGACTTTACTGACCCAAGATTACTATGAGCTCTCGCGGGGTTTTAGTCCGAATATTTTGGTCTATCCACGTGCATCCTTCTTAATGCCCTAGTCATCCCTCCCTCGAGGTGCATTACCTTTGGAAGGGCTGACTAGCTCGTAGAGTGAAAGTCATTCCTTGGGAACCAACGTCATTTGTCTCGCTCAAGCTCGTTGCCTTTCCTGGGCTTTAAGCTCCCCCTAATCATATTTATCGGCCCGTGAGCTGCTACAGAACACACAGGATCGTACCCCCAAGATCGAACACACGAAATCGTACTTAATGAATCAAACACACAGAATCGTACTTAATGAATCAAGCACACAAAATCGTACTCAAAAGATCGAACACATGGGATCGTACTTTAAACACTTTGTACATTATTCAAAAAAAAACATAGCCATTGAGATCAGGGGTTTTTATTGAATGATTGGACACTATCGTATAATATCTGTCACATCGAACATATCGTACTATATTAATCACATTGAGCAGGAAAGTGTCTCACATGCCTCTCCAAACCTGTTCAAACAATCGTACGATGTAGATTAAACTTGTTAAGAAGAGTGCATGGCCCTTCAGACCCTAAGCCTTCATCTCCGCTCTAAATGGTACTTCTTTAGGTAGAGGGTGTTCCACCGTTTACCCACCAGGGCTCCGGTTCTAGGATTTTCTAGCTCATATGACCCGTTATAGCCTTTTTCGACGATCTTATATGGCCCTTCTCAATTTGCCCCTAATTTTCCCTCTCCTGGGACCTTTGTATTTTCGAACACACTAAGGTTCCAGGGAGGAAAACTCTAGGTCGAACATTCTTGTCGTAATAAGCTTTTATCTTCTGCTGGTAGGAAGCCACCCTTATTTGAGCTTGTTCTTTTCTCTCCTTTAGCAGGTCCAACTCGTGCCTCAGGCTCTTTGAGTTGCTCTCCTTTGTCTGTTCCTCCAGCTTGAGGTTAGGGATCTTATAGTTGATTGGAATGACTGCCTTTGCTTATTAAACCAAGGCGAAGAGAGTTTCTCCAGTGGGTTTTCTCTTGGTCGTTCTATAAGCTCAAAGTACGTTTGGGAGCTGGGACACCCACTGCCCCTTCACCGATTGATCGAGCCTCCTCCTTAGTCTATGCAGTATCGTTTTATTCGAAGCCCCTGCCTGTCCGTTACCCTGAGGATACCTGGGGGTTGAGAATCAGATCTTGATGCAGTGTTCGGCACAATAATCCCTAACCTCTTGGCAATTGAACTGAGGGTTGTTGTCTGCCACGATCGTTTATGAAATTCCGAACCTGCATATTGTAAACTTCCCAGTAATTTTTTTTACCTCAGCTCCCCTGATTTTAGACAAGGCTTCAGCCTCAATCCACTTCAAGTGGTAGTCGGAGGCTACTAGGAGGTACATTTTCTGTCCGCCCCCAACTCTGGTTGGAAATTCTCCCATTATGTCTAACCCCCATTGTGCAAAGGCACACATTACTAAAACTGGGTGCAACTCCTCCGGGTGCAGGGGGGTTGAGGGGCGTGTCATTCCATGCAATTTTTCTTCATCGTTGGCCAGTAATACCATTCGATCAAACATTGTACCACAAGATTCCTGCCTCCAATGTGCATGCCACATATCCCGGAGTGGAGCTCCTGCATAATCATTCTCACCTAGGTGGGATGCGCCACCAACTAGTTAGGCCCCTCGAAGGATTGCATGTATAACTTCCCCTCTCTGATGTTGTAACTTGCTGCTCGTCGTACTATCCTTCTAGCATCCACCCTGTCGTCCGGGAAGATGCACGTTTTTATGTAGTTCATTATTTCATCCATCTATGAGGGTCCCAACTGGATGGGTATTACAGTCATGATTTCCTGCTCGTCTGTGCTCGAGTTAGGCAGGGTGCTCTATAGGAATCATTCTTCTGAGCTGGTAGTCAACACTGGAGGTTAGATTTGCTCGAGCATATGCGTGCATGTTCTCAGACCTTGGGAGCTGCATAATTGAATTTTTTTCAAACTGAGTGATCAGTCCCTTAGCTAACCTTAGATACGCCTCCATAGATGCGTGGTGGGCTGCGTATTCTCCTAGGACCTGGTTTGCAATCAACTGTGAGTCACAAAACACCTTTACCTTTTTTACATTCAGTTCCCTTGCCAGCCTCAGCTCTGCTAGGAGGGCTTCATACTCGGCTCCGTTATTTGTGGTCTTCCAACCCAAAGTTAGGGCTTGTTCCATGATTGTTCTGTATAGGGTTTTTAGCACCAAGCCAGTTCCAGCCTCCTTGTCTTTTGATGATCCATCTGTATACAATGTCTAATGAACTACCCCCGGCACCTCTTCCTCATTCTCTCTCTTTTCCTGGACGTTTGCTTCAGACATAGTAAACTCTGCTAGGAAGTCTGCCAGAGCTTGCCCCTTCATCGCTGTTCTAGGTCTGTACTCAATATCGTGTTGTGCCAGTTTGATGGCCCATTTAGTCACCTTGCTGGAGGAGTTTGGGGTGTGGAGAATCATTCTCAGTGGATATTCAGTCATGATGATGACTTTGAAAGCTTGAAAGTATGGCCGAAGCTTATGCGACAACCCGACCAGGGCTAGTATCAGTCTCTTTAGCTTGGGGTAGCGGGTTTCTGGGTTGAGGAGAGCTTTAGACACATAGTATATGGGTAGCTGCCCCCAGTATCTTCTCGAACCAGAACTCCGCTAATTACTACATCGCAAACTGCCAGGTACATGTACAGATTTTCCTGATACACGCAAAACATGCTTTTACGATAACACAAAGTAGACCTTAAAAACACCGATTACGCGCATTGCAATTTAAACCCTTCGTTTGTCATTTGTAATATTGGCGAGTAGGGATCGTTCTTTATCCGGGGAATTAAGGGCGCATGCATGGTTTCGTTATTATGCGGAAATGTAAATATTTGGGGGGATTGGAAGTTGGTTATTTAATCTACGAATTTAAAGTACATAACATGCAAACACAACTAAAACTCTTAGGCATCTAACATGTTTTACTCATAGACAAGTTTCAACAATCAAGAAACTTAAAGTCTAATTATGCTTGCTAAAAATAAGAAGTTACACTATTAATTACATGTGATCAACTCATCTTATTAACCTACCCTTTTCATGCATCAAACCTTTGTGTAAGTTGCGAAATTCATAACTTATAACTAAGTACACATGCTTGATAATTGTGTAGGAATGCAACTTAGCGTATAAACATCCTAAACAACATACGATCATCGAAACATGCAAAAGAGAGGGACTTAGCGTATTTTCTAATACATGCATTCGAAGCTTTAAGATTGTATCAAACATGCATAAAAAGCTATAAATCATAAACACATGCATATTACAAATCGGTTTAGGCACATGAAACACAAATCTAAACTTGTTATTCATTTGATACACAAATCTAAACTTTCTAAACTTGTTATTCCAATACATCAAAAGATTCACATACAAAGCTAAAGAAATGAAAGTGAAGATCATGGTTACACTTTTTATCTTGAGTGCTTGATGAACTACGGTGGAGATGGACTTCCTTCACAAGGGACTTAGCGTATTGTGAGGGATGGAGGATGGTTTGCTTCGGCTTGGAAGGATGGAGGAACCCTAGCTTGCTTCGGCCTTGAATGGAGGAAGATGATGCTTCGGCTTGGTGTGTGAACTCTTAAGTGTTTAATGGTGGAGGAGTATTTGTGTAGAGCTTTGCTTAGTAAAATGAGTGATGCCCTTAAATGGTTCGGCCTCCTTGGTATTTATAGGGCAAGGATGTTGCTCTTCTCTCTTCCACCTCTCCTCCCACCATTTAATGCATGTAATGATCATTAAGGCAAGTCACACCCTTAGTCACACACTTAGTCACCATTTGGGAACCCTAAGCATGAATCACCATGTGTAGTCACCATGGCAAGTCATCTTTTCAATTAATGCAAGCCTTAGTCACCTTGTGTAGTCACCATTTGTGATCATTAGCTTGATTATGTTGACTTGCCCTTTCAAAACAAGACTTTTCCTCTTCACCAAAAGGCTTCCAAGCCGAATTGAATGGTCATGGGCTTGATAATGGGCCGAAACAAGAGTTGAGAATTCGGCCCACAATTTGCTTTGTGGCCCGGCCCATTTTCGGAGGTCCAAAATCGCAAAAATCGCAAAATCGCCGAAATTCCTCCGAATTGCGTCGATATTAATCTCCACCGTAATGAACTTCAAAATAACAATTTAAATAAGGAAAACATAAAACTAAGATAATAACATAGCTAAACGTAAAGGGAAATGCGTTAAGAAACGAGCATAAAATGCGTATATCAAATTCCCCCACACTTAGACTTTGCTAGTCCCTTAGCAAACACTAAGTTTAAACTAAGACTTTCTAAGAATTTAAAACAAAAGATAGAACACAACTAAGCCCTTAGCTAAAATTTGTCTCAGAATTTTCATAAGTATATGGCGATGTCTCACATGATTTTCAACTTGTATGCTCAACGAATTCAAGAGATAATTGCGATATAATTTATGTAATGAACAAGTAAGACATAGAGAAAACGATGGTTATGTTATAGCTGTGCATGCTTTGAATAAAGGTTTAATCAACTCACAAGGATGCACTCATCATATTTTTCACTCATGAAAATGGTTCACTTAAAGTGTATATGAATTGAAATGAAAACCACATGAATAAAGTTTGATTACTTGCACAAATGATCCAAAACCATAAGCTTACTCATGCAACTTACTCTACTAATTGAAAGCTACTCATTTTAAGGATCATAAAGGACTTTTAGTGAGGTTGTAATGGGGTTAAGGCTAAGGCATTCGAAATTTAGATATGTGGTGATAAAAACGTTCCAACGACTTAGTCTAGCACCAAATTCGTCCTCCATCTCCACTCGAATGTTACCATGTATACTTCAATTTAAACTACCCTTTGAGCTTTTCGGACAGGACAAAGGCCATATTTGTTCTATTTTTGGGCCTTCAATTTATCGTAAACTCCAAATCCGTAAATAAGGGGGACGTTAATCCAAATGGTTATTCTTAGAACACAACATATTGCCATGAGAGATACTAATTTTTTTTTTTCTTTTCATTCTCTCAAATATATATTTTTTTTTTCTTTTTTTTTTTTTTTGGCAATCACATACTTTTTTTTAGCTATTTGGACAAGTCTTTCCCCTTACTCACATTAACTCTTCCAATCTTTCCTACCGAACCACCATCTTATGTGCTAGTTTCGAAAAATTCTCACCAAGTTTCCGGAACAAAGGTAAGGATATTCTATACTAGGGTAAGTGTTTAGGTACATATGGTGATGAAAGAAAAGTTTAACGTGGGCTCAATTGGTTTATCTAGGGGTGTCGCAACTCGTGCGTACAAATGGGATACATGGATATTTGGCGAAGTGGTGGAAAATCCTAAATGCCTTTAATCATTTCCAAAATCAAAGTATGTATCAACTTAAAAGCTTTGCAAATTGACATGAGTAAGTTCTAGCATTCTCTAGTTCATTAAAATCTATGGCAAGCAATCAAATGAGGCATATATAAGCTAGTAGCTACGAAATGGATGTATATTCACTCGAATAAAGAACAGATAGCTCAAAAGCTCACATAGGGTTCATATGATTAAAAACTTATTCAAGCATGCGATTTCTGTACCATGTTTTTGCAATTCATATCTACTACATGTTAAAAACATATAGAATATCTCAATTAGCACAAGAATTCGATGCATGTGATTCATACGCCATATGTGTTCGTATCGGTCCATTTTTCATCATCGACTAGTTAAGGGCATCCTAAAGACTTTGAAAAACACTAATTTAGACACAATTAAATTGTAAACCCTTCCCCCACACTTAAACTCTACATTGCCCTCAATGTACTAAAGTAAAAGTATAGAATTAAACATGGAGTATAGGATCTACGAAAATTCTAATTTAAAATGCAAAAGCCATTAAATTAATTAAAAGGGGAGAAGAAATCAAATCTGTTGTCTCCCTATTGGGTTGCCTCCCAATGAGCGCTCGTTTTACGTCGTTAGCTTTGGACGTGATGCATCATTTTGTTTTTGAAATGGCCGGTTCTTGGAGTTGCATCTCCTCCACGGTGTGCTCCGCAAATGCCTCAAAATAGGGCTTCAAGCGATGGCCATTTACTTTGAACTCACTACCTTTGTCGATAGATCGAATGAGAACTGCTCCATGAGGTAGAACTTGAGAAACTACGAATGGGCCCATCCATCGAGAGCGAAGCTTTCCCGGAAAGAGCTTAAGTCTTGAATTGAAAAGCAATACTTTCTGCCCAGGTTCAAAACTCTTCCCGCGAATCATCTGATCGTGGATCTTTTTCGTCTTCTCTTTGTAAATCCACGCATTGTCGAAAGCATCATTTCTGATTTCTTCTAGTTCGCATAGTTGTAGCTTTCGATGCAAGCCTGCGGCATCTCGATCAATGTTGAATTTCTTCACGGCCCACCATGCCTTGTGCTCTAGTTCAACCGGAAGATGGCACGCCTTCCCATAAATTAGTCGGAAAGGTGACATACCAATGGGGGTCTTGTAGGCAGTCCTGTAAGCCCACAATGCATCGTCTAAGCATTGACTCCAATCTTTCCGGTTGGGGCGGACGGTTCGCTCCAAGATCTTCTTTATCTCACGGTTGGAAACTTCAGCCATTCCATTGGTTTGAGGGTGGTATGGTGTGGAAACCTTGTGTTTGACGCCATACTTCCTCATCAGTGCTTCCACCGTGCGGTTGCAAAAGTGACTTCCTCCATCGCTAATTAGAACGCGAGGCATTCCAAATCTACTGAAAATGTTAGTTCGTAGGAAATCTGCAACAACTCGCGAATCATTAGTACGGGTGGCCTTTGCCTCCACCCATTTAGAAACATAATCTACTGCGAGTAAGATATAAGTAAAACCATTGGAGGGAGGAAATGGTCCCATAAAGTCAATACCCCACACATCAAAAATTTCAACATTAAATATGTAGTGTTGTGGCATTTGATCTTTAGGTCCTAAATTACCGAATCTTTGGCACTTATCACATGTAGCGCAATATGCATGAGCATCGCGAAATAAACTAGGCCAAAAGAAACCGCAATCTAAAATTTTAAGGGCTGTCCTCTTAGAACCAAAGTGTCCCCCACATGCTTCATTGTGACAAAAGTCTAAAATAGGCTTGAATTCACTATCCGGGATACATCTCCTAATTACTAAATCGGAGCATTGTTTCCACAAATAAGGCTCATCCCAGATAAATGTTCTAGCATTATGCTTAAGTTTGTCACGTTGAAATTTATGCATGGTAGACGGAAACTCACCGGTAACTAAATAATTAACGATATCGGCATACCAAGGAGTTTCCGAAGTAGTTACCTCAATTCCGAAGAGTTTTTCATCCGGAAAAGTTTCTTCAATCTCGATAGGCTCATGGTCACCTATCAAACGTGATAGGTGGTCAGCGACGACGTTTTCTACTCCCTTCTTATCCTTGATTTCTATGTTGAATTCTTGGAGTAGAAGTATCCATCTGATAAGCCGTGGTTTTGCGTCCTTCTTGAGCATTAGATACTTCAAAGCTGCATGGTCGGTAAACACAGTTACTTTAGTTTGAAGTAAATAAGATCGAAATTTATCTAATGCAAAAACCACGGCAAGAAACTCCTTCTCGGTAGTAGTATAATTTCTTTGCGCTTCATCAAGCGTCCGAGAGGCGTAATAGATTACGCAAGGCTTCTTGTCCTTCCGCTGACCCAAGACGGCTCCTACGGCATAATCCGAGGCGTCGCACATGAGTTCAAATGGCAGAGACCAATCAGGGCTGCACAAAATAGGAGCGCTCGTAAGAAGCTCCTTCAACTTGTTGAAGGCAGCGTTGCATTCTTCATCAAAGACGAACGGGGTCTCCTTTTGCAGCAGTTTACACAAGGGGCGCGAAATGTGGGAAAAGTCCTTGATAAACCTACGATAAAATCCTGCGTGTCCAAGAAATGAACGAATCTCTCTAACCGAAGTTGGAGAGGGTAAGTGACGCACAAGATCTACTTTAGCTTTATCTACTTCTAACCCTTTTTCAGAGATAATATGACCTAACACTATCCCTTGCGTAACCATGAAATGGCACTTCTCCCAATTAAGCACCAAGTTCGTTTCAACGCATCTTTGTAAAATTGTTTCTAAATTGTTTAAGCATGCATCAAAATCACTCCCAAATACACTAAAGTCGTCCATGAATACTTCAATAATTTTTTCAATGTACTCGGAGAAAATTGAGAGCATGCAACGTTGAAATGTACCTGGTGCGTTACACAGTCCAAATGGCATGCGGCGATAGGCAAACGTTCCGAACGGGCACGTGAACGTTGTCTTTTCTTGATCTTCCTCCGCAATGCTAATTTGGTTGTAGCCGGAATATCCGTCGAGAAAACAATAAAATGCATGGCCGGCTAATCTTTCCAGCATTTGGTCGATGAATGGTAAGGGAAAATGATCCTTGCGGGTTGCAGCGTTGAGCTTCCGGTAATCAATGCACACTCGGTGTCCAGTGATCGTCCGTTGTGGCACAAGTTCATTTTCCAGATTCTCGACGACGGTTATTCCCGATTTCTTGGGTACTACCTGCACTGGGGAAACCCAACGGCTATCAGAAATAGGGTAAATAACTCCACAGTCCATGAGTTTAATTACCTCCTTTTTTACCACCTCCATCATCGGAGGGTGGAGCCGACGTTGCGCTTCCCGCGTAGGCTTGGTGCCTTCTTCAAGGAAAATCCTATGCACACAGGTTGCTGGATTGATTCCCTTGATGTCCGCAAGTGTCCAGCCTATTGCGGGTTTGTACCGTTTGAGCACACTCACGAGCTTCTCCTCCTGCTCCTCTTCTAGCGCGGACGAAATAATGACGGGTAGAGTGTCATTCTCGCCCAAGTACGCATACTTAAGATGGTCCGGTAGCAGCTTGAGTTCTAAAACGGGAGCTTCTACAATGGAAGGAACCATTTTATTAGTACCAAAAGTAATTGGTATAGGAGGAGAAAAGCTTACTTTCCGTGGTGCGGCATTTAGGGCCATGGCCATGTCTTGGATTCGAGGTTCAAGCTCTAGTAAGGCCTCGAGAAGGTCGTCATGTCCAAGTTGAATGGCCATGTCGAGTTCATCCTCGTTGATGGTGTCGAGGTAACCTTGTGCTAAGGTATCCACAGGATCGTATGTCGAAATGGCAGCTAAGCTCGACATTGGAAACTTCATTCCGTCCAGGATGTTGAACTCGATTCTTTCTCCATCAATCTCCATGGAGAAAGTGCCTTGGAAAACATCAATCTTCGTCCTCGCAGTCCGCATG
The DNA here is from genome assembly GCA_946800695.1 of Geum urbanum. NCBI lineage: Eukaryota > Viridiplantae > Streptophyta > Magnoliopsida > Rosales > Rosaceae > Geum > Geum urbanum. The sequence continues at coordinate 27,302,898 of OX327012.1, forward strand.
AAAGGTCGTCCAAGCAGCAATGGCGTGGTGTTCAATGGACTCTCTTCCATGTCAACTATGTAGAAATCGGCTGGGAATATCAAGTTGTTGACTTGTACGAGAACGTCTTCTACGTATCCCCTCAGATACTTGTGGGTGCGATCGGCTAACTGGATGACAACACCATCTTGCTTGAGATCTCCAAGCTCCATTGATTCGAAAAGATAGTAAGGCATGACGTTGATGGAAGCTCCGAGATCAAGCATCACGTCTTCAAAGTGGGTGTCACCGATTACGCAAGGAACTGCAAAGCTCCCTGGGTCCTTCAGTTTTGGGGGTAGCCGACGCTGCAAAACCGCCGAAACGGTTGCGTTCACCTTCACAACCTCCTTCTCTCGAGTTTGCCTCCTCTGAGTGCATAATTCTTTCAGAAACTTGGCGTATATAGGCACTTGCTTTATGCACTCGATCAAGGGCAAATTCACTTGCACCTTTCGGAAGATGTCCAGGATATCTTCATATTGGGCATCCTTCTTCTTTGATTTTGCTAATCTGCTTGGGAAAGGTGCAACAGCAAACGGAGAATTAGTAATCACCGTATTTGAAGGAATAGGGCTTTTACCTTTGATTGGGGTAGGTTGTGGAGGTGATTGTGCCTTGGTGACAGTAGGCGTCACCTTCTTTTTCTCGGCCTCTTGAATTGCCGGATCGATCTCATCTTCTTCTTCGTTGGTGATGTCCTCGATGGTGACTTCATCAAGATGAGATCGCTTGGTCTTTGGTTCCTCAAGTATCTTCCCACTCCTTGTGACTATAGCATTCACGTTTCTTTGATTAGGAGTGGTTTGAGGTGGAAGCCGACCGGTTTCCTTGATTTGGCCCATGAAATCAACAAGCTGGCCAAGCTGCTTCTTCACTTCGGTGATGTCGCGGCCATGTGAGTCAAGTGTCTCCTTTGTCTTCGATTGTCCGTCGAGGAGAACTTGAGTTGAGGCCGAAAGTTGCGACAACATCTTGTCGTAATCCGGATTGGTGAAGGGTTGTGATGACGAACCATGCTGCATTGGTGGTCGTGGTTGAAATGGAGGGCGTTGGTAGCTTTGTTGAGGTTGAGATGCTGGAGGGTTTAAAGTTCCCTCGTTGCTGCTCCATCTAAAACCTGGATGATCACGGTTGACATAGTTGTTGTAGTTGTTATACCTTTGTCCTCCCTGATATCCGCCGATGGCGTTAGCGTGCTCCGGCTCGCTTGCCTGCTCCTGCGCTTGAGGGCATTGGTCATTGTGGTGACCGTGTGTTTGACATATGCCGCAAACAGGCCGTTGAGTTGCCTTCGCTCTTGTCGTCTCGAGTTCTAACACCTTCTCTAGCATATGAGCTAGTTTGTCGTACTTCTCGTCCGCGTCGGTTGTTGAACTCGCCTCACCGACTGCTCGTCTGTTGGACATTCCGTATTGTGCATCATTATTCGCCCGATTCTCTAGAAGAGCTCTAGCTTCGGTTTCGGTTAAGTCCATGAATGCACCGGTGGCTGCTGCATCCAGCAATTCCCTATCGATCGGCTTGAGTCCATCGTAAAAGTAATTCATGAGATTGGTCTCGGAGAATCCATGCGATGGGCAAGTGGCACATAAAACCTTGAATCGGTCGTAGTATTGGCCGAAGGTCTCGTCCGGTTTCTGTGTGATGCCAGTGATTTGCTTTCTCAAGACGGTGATCTTTGAGGCCGGGAAGTACTTCGCTAGGAACATATCCGCAAGTTGCTTCCATGAGGTAATATGGTTCGGCGGTAGTTCCATTAGCCAAGACTCGGCCCTGTCGACTAGGGTGAATGGGAATGCCTTCAGTTTGAAGAGCTCCGTATCAGCATCGGATGGCTTCATGCTGTTACAAACAAATTGGAATTGTTTAAGATGCTTGTTCGGATCTTCATTGGAAAGTCCGTGAAAAATGGGTAGTCGGTGGAGGAAGCCACTCTTTAGCTCGATATCCTTCATGTTTTCCTCCGGTTGTGGAAAAGCAATGCTCGAAGGCCCACTGCTCCATTCGGTTGAGCAGGTGCGCTGGCGAAGAGATTGTCCTGCATTGGCCATGTTGACTTCTTGTGCTTCTGCTTCTGAGTTGTGGTCGGTTGATGAGGCTAAAGTATGTTCGAATGATGAATGTGAAGACTCGGAAACTTCTTCGAGGATGGGATGATCCAGGATGTCAGCTCTAAGTCTCGCTAGTCTTTCTGTGAGTTCCTCAAACGTGGTTCTAGATGGTCCTGGATTCTGATCGGACATTCATTAGCCTGACATCCACCAAAGACCAAGTGTTAGTATCAACAAATAATTTGTGATGAATATAAGAATACTAACCAAAATTGTAATGCATATTTTTAGAAAACAAAGTGATAACAAATAAAATAGTAAAACTATCAAAGCATACTATAAATACACACAAATACTTAAAAACTACTAATACACACAAAATTTATACAAAATTTATAATAGTTAAGACACTATATGTATTTTACTAAGTAATGCAATTGATTTAATCAATTTTGGGGGCTATGCACATGAATGTAATAAACTTAAAACACACGTTTTCTGCAAATTAACACTATATAATGCTAAACCTAAAAAAATTTAGTTAGAACATGTATAAACAAGGTTCAAATACAAGTAAACCATAATTCACATTGAATTTATGCACCACACATTTTCTTGCAATAAAATGCATTAAACAATAATCCTACGTGAAAGATGGAGTGAATGCATAAGAGAAAACGTTAGAACCTGCAGAAAACAAACGAGTTACGTGTTTAAACTATGAATGAAAAGAATGACCTCTTCTTCGATCTTATGCCCCTAACTTCACTTAGGTTAGGGTACTCGGTAGTGAAATCCGAGTATCATAAAACCTTAGAGAGGTTATGTAAGCTAAGTGACGGTTGTTAGTCCTTTACAGTTTTTAATGCACAAATAAACACAAAAATTTGACTAAGTTTTATTTATTTCCTTTGGTCCCGATGGTACGTGGTGCAGAGGCTCTCGACTGTGCAATGGGTCTCGTTCATCCGAAGATGAAGTCTGATTCCGGGAGGTCTAAGCATGCTTAATCCGATATACCATCTATTTAAAGGATTATGTCGTATTAAGTTCATGTATTTATCCGTATGCATATGCACTTATGATTTATAGAGAGTACGTAAATTGAGCATTAAGTAAAGTTCCTGGACGTGCGGCCCGTGCGAAAATATATACCTACTACAATTCAGCTTAGTTACGTTTAGAAATGGTTAGTAGGAATAGAGATAACGCGAGAGGTAAGGACTAATATTTAGAACAACCCGAGGCTTACTCGTAAGAGTATATACTCCAATGTTGTTCCTAGAGACACCCCGAGGCTAACCAGTTACGGTATATACTCCAATGGTGTTCTATTGCTTAGATCCGAAACCCGGCACCAATCATAAACCCATTCACCATATCCAACAATCAGCCAAATTTGTGAGATAGTATATAATCTCAAGTTCTTAGTAAACTCCGCCCACAACCTCGTGCCCATAACTTCACTTAGGTTATGGCGTGTGGTGATGAAATCCACACTTCACGAGGGGTTAAGGAGGTAAACCAGAAAAAGAGGCACCACCTATTCCAAAGAACTAAACTTAATAACCAATAATCGTAATCAATGTAAATCAATTTAAGTACGTCTACATTTTGATTGCGCCTAAGATTTAAAAGGAATACATGATTTAGTTACGAGTAAATCTCTTCGTCCTGCGGCCCGCACAAAAGAGTATACTAACTATCGTTAATTCTCGTAATTGTTGGAAATGACCAGTTGGGATAGATGTAACGCAAGAGGTGAGAACTAATTTCTGGGAACAACCCGAGGCTAACCAGTTAAGGTATATACTCCAATGTTGTTCTTAGAAATACCCCGAGGCTTACTCGTGAGAGTATATACTCCAATGGTATTTCTGTTTTCTTAGTTCAAAACCAGTCACCATTCATAACCCTTCTAGACATCAAAACCAACTCTTACTCGAAATCACAAGATAGTATACACTCTCAAATGTTTGTAGACTCCGCCCACAACCTCGTGCCCATAACTTCACTTAGGTTATGGCGTGTGGTGATTAAATCCACACATTTCACGAAGGGTTAAGGAGATAAACAAACAAATGAGGCACCACCTGTTCCAATGAGATTTACTTAGTAACTAAATGCTAGTACTTAATTTAAATCTAAGACTATCCTTTAACATGGAAATAAATTATGTAAGTGTAAAATAAACTAAGTATGAATAAATTCGGCTAAGTAAAAGTAGGCATTGTAAACATGTATGAAAATTTCTCTAAGTATAAAAAATGAACAAGTATGTAGCATTGTAAACATGTATGAAAATTTCTCTAAACATGTATGAAAATTTCTCTAAGTATGAACAAGTATGGACTTCGAAAAATTATAGACATGCTTTTAATCAAAAATGTACAACGAAATCATACAAAACATTCTAGATCCCCGGCAACGGCGCCAAAAATTGATACACGCAAAACATGCTTTTACGATAACACAAAGTAGACCTTAAAAACACCGATTACGCGCATTGCAATTTAAACCCTTCGTTTGTCATTTGTAATATTGGCGAGTAGGGATCGTTCTTTATCCGGGGAATTAAGGGCGCATGCATGGTTTCGTTATTATGCGGAAATGTAAATATTTGGGGGGATTGGAAGTTGGTTATTTAATCTACGAATTTAAAGTACATAACATGCAAACACAACTAAAACTCTTAGGCATCTAACATGTTTTACTCATAGACAAGTTTCAACAATCAAGAAACTTAAAGTCTAATTATGCTTGCTAAAAATAAGAAGTTACACTATTAATTACATGTGATCAACTCATCTTATTAACCTACCCTTTTCATGCATCAAACCTTTGTGTAAGTTGCGAAATTCATAACTTATAACTAAGTACACATGCTTGATAATTGTGTAGGAATGCAACTTAGCGTATAAACATCCTAAACAACATACGATCATCGAAACATGCAAAAGAGAGGGACTTAGCGTATTTTCTAATACATGCATTCGAAGCTTTAAGATTGTATCAAACATGCATAAAAAGCTATAAATCATAAACACATGCATATTACAAATCGGTTTAGGCACATGAAACACAAATCTAAACTTGTTATTCATTTGATACACAAATCTAAACTTTCTAAACTTGTTATTCCAATACATCAAAAGATTCACATACAAAGCTAAAGAAATGAAAGTGAAGATCATGGTTACACTTTTTATCTTGAGTGCTTGATGAACTACGGTGGAGATGGACTTCCTTCACAAGGGACTTAGCGTATTGTGAGGGATGGAGGATGGTTTGCTTCGGCTTGGAAGGATGGAGGAACCCTAGCTTGCTTCGGCCTTGAATGGAGGAAGATGATGCTTCGGCTTGGTGTGTGAACTCTTAAGTGTTTAATGGTGGAGGAGTATTTGTGTAGAGCTTTGCTTAGTAAAATGAGTGATGCCCTTAAATGGTTCGGCCTCCTTGGTATTTATAGGGCAAGGATGTTGCTCTTCTCTCTTCCACCTCTCCTCCCACCATTTAATGCATGTAATGATCATTAAGGCAAGTCACACCCTTAGTCACACACTTAGTCACCATTTGGGAACCCTAAGCATGAATCACCATGTGTAGTCACCATGGCAAGTCATCTTTTCAATTAATGCAAGCCTTAGTCACCTTGTGTAGTCACCATTTGTGATCATTAGCTTGATTATGTTGACTTGCCCTTTCAAAACAAGACTTTTCCTCTTCACCAAAAGGCTTCCAAGCCGAATTGAATGGTCATGGGCTTGATAATGGGCCGAAACAAGAGTTGAGAATTCGGCCCACAATTTGCTTTGTGGCCCGGCCCATTTTCGGAGGTCCAAAATCGCAAAAATCGCAAAATCGCCGAAATTCCTCCGAATTGCGTCGATATTAATCTCCACCGTAATGAACTTCAAAATAACAATTTAAATAAGGAAAACATAAAACTAAGATAATAACATAGCTAAACGTAAAGGGAAATGCGTTAAGAAACGAGCATAAAATGCGTATATCATTTCCCCTAGCACGGGCTTGCTTCGGACGGGGGGAGAGATGAGGTATTGCTTATGTGCTTGAAATGCCCTCTCGCATTCTTCGGTCCAGAGCTTGGCCTTGGTCTTTTTGAGTGCCTCGAAGAATGGCTTACATTTGTTGGCCGATTTGGATAGGAATCTGCTTAGGGCCGCCAGTTATCTATGAATTTACGCCGTCCCCTGTGGTTAAAGAGGGATAGAACATGAGTGTACAACAAGATGCCAGATGCACCTTACACAGTGAAGCTGATACTGAGGGATATTGTATTCAACTGGTTTAAAAATATTCATTATTTGTCTAATTATACAATGAATATATTTAGATGTGCTAACGTTAGGGAACACAAGTTTATTAGTCTAAAGACTCATGACTATCATGTTATGATGCAATGTTTGATTCCAGTGGTAATTTGACCATATTTTCCTCATGACGTCGTCGAACAAATAGTAGCATTATGTAGATGGTGGCAGCGGTTATGCACTAGAGAGTTGAAGAAGTCTGATGTGGTCGAACTACAATACAAAATTGTTCACATCCTTTGCAAATTACAGAGGATTTTTCCCCTTGCTTTCTTTAATATCATGATTAACTTCATCACCCAATTTCCCAAACAAGTGCTGCTTTCTAATCCGATCCACCACACATGGATGTATCCTCAGGAAAGTTACAATTAATTAGAACACAGTTTTTCATCATTTATATATATTTTTGAGTTTCTAGAATTTGTCAAATAATTACTTAATTTTATCAATTTACAAACAACTTGGTCAGTATAAAGGATTCGTCAAAAATACATATGCCCTAGATGGCTACATAGTAGAAACATACCTAATGCATGAATGTGTAACCTACTGCAAAAGTTATCTCAAGGATCTAGTCCAGGCCACCACGTCCAATCCATATGACTGCAACAATCATTCAGCCGTAACAGATGTTGTATGACTATTTAGAGGAGTATTAAATGAAAGATTAACTCAAGAAGAAATTATTGTAGCGCATTGGGTTGCAAAATGTGACAAGGTCGACCCGTACATGAAAGCTTATAGGGAGAAAATGAAGACAACAAACTTGACAAGAGTCATAACTGGGTTGAAAAACTGTTTAAGAAGTTCCTTGATTATTTCCTCTAATGGGTATGTTTAAATTGAGAAATTCATATGGGAATAGGTGTACGTACTAAATTAATTTGTTATTTTGGGTTTGCTTATTCGAAGTGTTTTTCCTTAATTTGTGCATACAGGTTTTTGGTTTCCTTTTGTTTTAGGGGAAACTATGTTAAATTTTTGGTAGAAATTAAATACACATTTATATATCTTCTTCACAAATTTGTAGATGATCGATCTAGAAAAATCCAGTAACCACGAGGGGTGGTGGCCATGGGAAAAGCACTTATTTGCCCATAAGCCAGTCCAACACTATATTTATCCCGGATGTTTTGTCAACGGTGTAAACTTTCATTCATTGGACTGAGATGAAGGAAGAAGAATACAAAACAAAGGGATCACGATTGTGAAAGACGCTGATGTATATTACATGGATCTTGTTAATGTCATTCAACTACTTTATAGGAATGATATCAACATTTTTCTATTCAAGTGTAAATGGTTCAAGTGTATGAAGGCAAATATGGGTCTTTTATTAGTCTATATAAATTCAAGCTAGTATGAGGATGAGTCATTCGCTCTTGCCACCTTAGTTAGGCGTGCGTTCTATCTAGATAATCTGAAAGCGGGTGAAGGCTAGAAAATAGTTAACAATATGTCTCCACGAAGAATATGGAGTGTCACAACACTTGAAGTTTGGACGTAAGTGAAAATGCTTGTAACGTCAGAAATTGTTTTAAGACTAATAATTTACGATTGTTTCTGTTTTTTAAACTTTTGTCGATATTAACAAAACTATATATATCGATCGAATACCCAACTATACCGAGTTGGCGTCAATTTTTTTCTACAATATTATGTAAACGTAATGATTATATCTGACAGTTGATTTCTTCCTATATTTAGCCAGGTACCCAATTTTCTTTTCAAATAGCTCAAAAAAAAACTTATGACTTAGACGACGAAACACGTATGATTCGTCATCTGGGTTCCTTCTTAGACGACGAAATAACATGATTTCTTCATCAAACCACAAATATTAGGCGAGTTATTTTTTTCTACCAAATTTTTGGGGATTTTTTTAAAATGACTTAGACGAAAAAACACCTAGAGTTCGTCATCTAAGTCGACTAAGGTGACGAAAACCTATTATTTGTCATCTAAGTTGATCGATAAGATCGACTAAATCATCTTCTTCCCCAATTTTTCATAAATCTCTAAAACAACACCGGCCTCTCCTCTCTCTCTCTCTCTCACTCTTCCTCTCTATCTATATCTCTCTGTCTCTGTCTCTGTCTCTCTCTCTCTCTCTCTCTCTCTCCAAACACCATCGTTCCTCACCTCTTATCTCCCTCAAGCTCAAGCCGCACCTTCTCTCTCCTCTCTACTAAACACCCCCGCCACCGTTCCTCTCTCTTCTCCTCCAAACACTACCGAGGTCTCTGTCTCTCGCCCCGAGCACAACACCGTCGATACTCCCTCTCACCGACTCCATCACCGCTATAACCCACCGACGGTGACCCCCACTCCATCATCGCCACCACTGTGTCTCCCCCACACCACCATTCCACCGACGCGTTTTCTCTCTCTCTAGATTGCTGTGTTAAATAGAATGTGTTCTGTGAAGGTTTGGTCTCAAATTATTTGTTGTGTGATGATAGACATAATAAAGCTTCAGACAACTGAAAGACATTAACAATGCAAGATATATACCTTATAAGTTGATACACGCTAAAACTAACTGCTAAATAAACACTTAAAAATCACTAGAAACGTGCATGCAATTAAAACCATTTTTTGTAAGATGTAGCATTGATAACTAGGGTATCATTCTTTAACTGGGGATTGAGGGTGCATGCACAACTACGCTATGGTTTTATGGGGGTTTTATAATTTTGAGTTATAATCTACGAAAACTAAAGCTGAAACATGGCTCAAACATAACAACATCCTAGACTTCTAACATGCTGAAAGGACCCAACCCCGATTTAGTTTCCTAAACGGGAATCAAACCCCTTCTGAAAACACGAACCAACAAAAACCATAAAAATTTCGGCAGAGTAACGCTACTAATGCGAAATTGCCATTAACCTGCACCAGGAAAATACACTTCATCCTATGCCACAAAAACCAAACCGTGGGAACCAATCCCATCCGGATTTCTCAATATCATAACAGTAATGTAAAGTAATAAATAAAACTATACTTTACAGAAATCCCGGGAAAAATCGTATAAAAGTATAACATCAGAATGCTCAGAGTGACTTCTAGTATATATATACAAATAGTAGGCTAAACTAAGAACCTACCATAAAAGAAATATCGCTCGAATACTATGCCTCCGACTGCGACGTGCGACGTGCGACACCAGAGTCCGAATTGCATACTGGGCACGGAAACCGAAAAGCCCAGGGGAAAGGCAAATAAAAACGTTAGAGTGAGTGGACGAAAATAAACATATTCCTTTTACCAATTTCATATACATAAAACAATGTAAAGTATAGCGGGTTCGGAAAATATATATGGAGGTGCCAGGCGAATCTCTCAAACCAGGCGGAAAATTCCTCGCCAAACGAACGATCATGATCCCCTGGATAATCATAAAATCCACTGCTTAAAATCATATCTCAAAACCTCGAATCACATCACTAGAAACAACTGTTCCCGGAAACATATAATTCAATATCGACGAAATCGTCAAAAATTCGATAATCACACCATAAAACCTCGCTATAATTTCTGATGCTCAATTCGAAAAATAAACCTCACCACTGCGATCGGTGCGCGATTCCGAGCAAAATGACATATAACTCTTCAAAAACCCCAAAAGTCAACCCTCGCCGGAGCTCCGCCGTTGACCGCTGCCGGCGGCGGCGGTGCGACGCTAACCGAGAAATTTTCCGGCAAACCAATACCTATTCCACACAAAATTATCCAACAAACAACTTCCATAACTACACCAAAGTCAAATTCTAACTCTAACTAGTCCAATTTTATACAAAATCGAAATCTCACAAAAACTTCAATTGATCGATTCTCCATGTACAAGTGGAATTGAAATGCCATACATACATGGATAGCTTCGTGGTGATGAGGGTTTCAAAGCCCAGTGCTTTACGTAGCTCGATTTGGCCAGAAAAATGTCGACCCGAAACCCTCAAAATTTTCCAACTTTAGGCCAGAAATTCCTCCCTTTTCCGGCGTCCTTGCCGTCGATGGTGGCCGGGAACATGTCGGGGACATCGAGACGAGTTGAAAGAGCCATACCCTGAGGTCAGAGGTGACCGGACGGCGAGCCGAGCCACCCCGCTGTCGCACCTCCCTCTCCCCGAGTTGACTCGGTCAACTCCCCCATTGTCCAAGTTTGACTTTCCCAAAAAGGAAACCCACTATTTATACTTTCCATTTTTGGTAACTTCCAAATTTACTTTACGACAAACCTTGATCAAATGTAACTTTCGCTTCGTAATTCCGTTTTCAACGATTCTCGCGTCTACAAACTTATCTCGACAAATTCTTCAATTTCCACCCGAAGTCAATCAACTTCGACAAATCCAATAAAAAGTCAATGGCTCAATTCAACACAAGCTTATCCGATAAAATGATCAACGGTCGAAAATATTCATAACTTAATCCGCGTAACTCAAAATAATAATCCGGAACCGCCCACGAACCCGAAATCACGCGTACAACAATTCTCAAGAAGAGACTCAACTCAAATTCTCGGCCAATAATTAAGTCGTGATCAAACCGGCAATTCAATCAATTTACGGAAAACTGCAATTACGCACAAGCTCGTGGATTAAGCCGATTACACTACTGATTCTGTTCCGGGTCGTCACAAATCTACCCCCCTTAAAAAAATTTCGACCTCGAAATTTCCAAGTCTGCCAACTGAAAAGTAGGAACACTGCCTCTGCATACAGTTCAAATCCCAAGTGGCAACCTCAACTGAACGACTCTGTTAATGGAAAATATCTCTGTACCCTCAAATCCCGAATCTAAAGTGGCTCCTCCACAAATGCCAAGTCTTCCTACATAAGGAACTGATGGGGTACACAATATACAATAAATCTGAAATATAGTTCCACCACATGTAATATAACATACAACCAAACTGGCCAACGCTATAGGCAATGCCAAACTATACGGCACAACACTAACTCGCCCCATGATCACATACGGACCAAAATAACGTGGCAAATTCATAACTCAACCTGCTCATGTCAATATAACTCTAACGTCGAACTCGAGCAATTATCAACCTGTCCATGCTAATCCGAAGGTCAATCTCGAACAAATGAAGCTGCGGGTCCCAAATTCTTCGGAACTGCAATACATAGGACCACAACATGCCCTTCAAGGTCTGAATAATCCTCAAAGATCACCCACCAATCTGAGGATAAGAAACGGTACTAAACTGTAATCTGGTCCCCAATGCTCACTGCAATGCTTGCCATCACTCTGTTGTAACTGTTTATCTGGATCAGCAAACTGGAACACAGGTGCCCCACGAAAATGGACAACCTCCGCCAAATACAACTATACCAGTCTGCCACCGAAATATTTTCCGAAAGTACAAGGAAAAGAACTGGTACGTAAAATCCACAGTGACAAGCTCCAACTTCTAATCGGAAATCTCCAATGGCTGTAACTTCTCAGCAAGTCTCTGCCTCACAGCTCTCACCTGCCGACAAATGTGACATCTACTCACATAAGCTGCTATATTCCTCTTCATGTTGCGTCACGAGTAGTAAACTCGAAGTATCTGATACATCTCCGTACAATTAGTGCATAACGCACGCAAAACAATGAGCTTCAACATCATCACACTCTAACTCAGCTCTCGTAGCTTGCAACTCGGCTAACACAGAAACTCGAGCCACACACACATGAAATAATGAAGCTCCTAATTTCCGATTGATTGCATCAGCAACGACATCCCCGAATGATAGTCAAAGTACAACCACTAGCCTTTCTCGGATAAACTCAAATGTGCAGCCATAGTCGTTAATCGACTCCATCCATCTACGCTGCCTTAAGCTCGAATCTGGCTGAATATGCAAGTAGATGAAACTCAAGTGATCAGTGTACATCCTACACTGCGCTGCACGCCGTAGCAATAGTGTCTCCAACTTTTTGATACTAACACAAAGACAGCAACTCCCAAATCATACATAGGATACGTAACTTCATAAAGTTTCCACCGCCTGGAACCATAAGTCACTACTCTGCCATGCTGCATCAAAACACAACCAAGTCCCAATTCCGATGTATCGCCGTAAACCACAAACTCTCCACTGTCATCAGGTAAAGTCAGAACCGGTGCAGTGGTCAACTTTTTCTTCAGAAGTAAGTAACTCTCCTCATGCGCATCGGACCACTCGAACTTCACGCCTTTCTTTGCCAATTTGGTAAGTGGAGTGGCAATCCTAGAAAATCCAGTACAAAGCGCCAATAGTAACCTGCCAAACCCAAGAAACTCCTGATCTCTGGTACGGTGGTAGGTCTACTCTAATTCAACACGGCTTCTATCTGGTTAGGATCCACGCCGACTCCCTCATCTGATATCACGTGGCCCAAAACGTCACGCTAACCAACCAAAACTCACACTTGCTGAACTTCTCAAACAACTGATTATCTCGCAAAGTCCGCAAAACTGCTCGCAAATGCTTCTTGTGCTGGCCCACACTCCTGGAGTGAATCAGGATATTGCCGACGAACACGATCACAAACTTGTCCAGGAATCGTCTGAATACCCATTTCATCCAGTCTATAAATGCTGCGGGGGCATTGGTCAACCCAAACGGCAAAACCAAGAACTCGAATTGCCCACACCATGATCTGAAAGCTGTCCTGGCCACATCTGACCCTCTGGTCCTCAACCGATGGTATCCGAACCTGAGATCAATCTTTGAAAAGATTGAAGCTCCCGTGAGCTGATCAAACCAGTCGTCAATCCACAGTGGAAGATACTTGCTCTTTTCTAAAGCCTAATTCAGCTTCCGGTAGTCGATGCACAACCTCGTTGAACCATCCCTCTTCCGCACAAATAGTACAAGAGCACCCCACGGTGATACACTAGGTCGTATGAAATCTCCTCCAACAACTCTCGAAGTTGAATCCGTAGCTCCTTCAACGTCGCTGGCGCCATACGATACGATGCCTGTGATATGGGTCCAACGCCCACTAAAAGCTCAATGGTGAAGTCGATCTCCCGAACTGGAAGAATACCCAGTAACTCCTCCGGAAACACATATGGAAACTCGGAAATCACCACAATATCACCAATGTCTGGCACAGCAGCCATAGTATCCACAACATGAGCTAAGTAGGCAACACAACTCTTTTTCCATCATCCGCTCGGCCTTCACCGCTGAAATCACGCATGGCAATAAAGTATTCTTCTCACCGCGAAACAATATCTCGGGGAAGTCTGGTCGTCGAAACACAACCTCCTTCTTGTGATAATCGAACGTAGCCCAATGTGTCGTCAAGAAGTCTATACCCAAAATCACGTCAAAATCGACGATATCCCGCAATAACAGATCCGCGGCTAACCTATAACCTCCCACAAAGATCTCGCAATCCCTCCGGATGGACACAACATTCTCCATAACCCCGGAAGTGGAGATGCAGGCACAATAGCCATGGATGTCAAGCAATGGTAACCTCAGAGAAATTCTGTTCTCACACAGGGTCGTGGCACGAACTCTGGCATGCCCAACTAGCCTCCCACGTCGATTGCGACTTTGCTGATTGACTCGTCAAAAGGGTTGCGTTGGTCAAACTCCAGAAATGGCATCTTGACCTCCTCCTGAACTCTAAGCTGTCGAACCACTAAAACAGCTGATTGAGGACGTTCCCTCATAACGTGACCCTCCTGGCCACCAAAATAGCAACTGAGAGTGCTCATCGGACACAAATCACAGCAATGCCTGCTGTGTGGAAGGATCACCAACGATCACCCTGACTCATGCCACAGGAACAAGTCCACTACTCTGTGATCTCCATCACCACCAAACGGATCTTCTGCCTTATTCAGATGACCCACAACATAATCGAAAAGGCCACAGCCTGATGAAGAAACTGATCCCAAGGTGCCTGAACTCAACCTCATCAAATATCTCGACTAAGTTCACCTTCCTCAAACCAACATGTCAAAAACCACGTATGCCTTTCCTTCTTGATGTCCTCACCTCTGAGTGCAGCACATCAAACCCCTCACGGTTGTCTCGAGGCACAACAGTCAAAATCCCTCTGATACTCAGGCTCAAACTCATCTCGAACCTCGTGCACTGCTTCCTCTGAAGCCACATAACACATGCAAACTGGGACAAACATGTGAACGATACATCTCTGAATGTAGGCCATGGAGTCGCAACAGGAACTCACACAATACCAACCAGCCAAATACAATAATCTGACTCAAGCACACCATGCCACACATATCTCTAAATCCAGAATGCTCATCCAAACCCTCAACTCATTATCAAGTCGCGCGTCAACTGATCCTCAATAGGATCCACAACCGTACCGACACGGAAAGCACGTCAAGGAGGCATCCTAATGAACAAGACATTGTTCACAACAAGTAGAACGTAATCATGGAATTTCAAATATTTGAAAGCATACAACACCCGGAGCATTGATGCGTATCCGCCGGCCGGTCGGGTCATCACTCCAGACATGCTGTACATTCTCAAATATCCTTAGTAAACACGACTACAAAAGTCTACAGAACCTAAAACCTAATGCTCTGATACCAAGCTCAAAGGACCCAACTCCGATTTAGTTTCCTAAACCGGAATCAAACCCCTTCTGAAAACATGAACCAACAAAAACAATAAAAATTTCGTCAGAGTAACGCTACTAACGCGGAATTGTCATTAACCTGCACCCGGAAAATACACTTCATCGTATGCCACAAAAGCCAAACCGTGGGCACCAATCCCATCCGGATTTCTCAATATCATAACAGTAATGTAAAGTAATAAATAAAACTATACTTTACAGAAATCCGGAGAAAAATCGTACAAAAGTATAACATCAGAATGCTCAGAGTGACTTCTAGTACATATATACAAATAGTAGGCCAAACTAAGAACCTACCATAAAAGAAATATCGCTCGAATATTATGCCTCCGACTGCGACGTGCGACACTAGAGTCCGAACTGCATACTGGGCACAGAAACCGAAAAACCCAGGGGAAAGGCAAATAAAAACGTTAGAGTGAGTGGACGAAAATAAACATATGTCTTTCACCAATTTCATATACATAAAACAATGTAAAGTATAGCGAGTTCGGAAAATATATATGGAGGTGCCAGGCGAATCTCTCAAGCCCGACGGTCAGGCGAATTTCTCAAGCCTGACGGTGATAGGCTAGGGGAATCTCTCAACCCCAGCGGCATAACAGGGGAATCTCTCAACCCTGCCTGGAGGAATCTCTTAACTTTGGTCCAGAGGAATCTCTCAACTCTGGTCAGACTACAAGTGATCAGCAGAGTAGCCGAAGCATCGATGCGAGTAATGCTATCACCATATAAAATATAAAATAATGCCTCCAAAAGTAATAAATAATCTTAATATCGTATATAAATAAATACGAAAAATCACGAACTCGCAACGACAATGAAAATAGAAAAGTCCACTCACAGATGAGCGTAACACGATACGCGTTAATCCCGTGATCCGGCGGAAAATCTCTCGCCAAACGAACGATCATGATCCCCTGGATAATCATAAAATCCACTTCTTAAAATCATATCTCAAAACCTCGAATCACATCACTAGAAACAACCGTTCCCGGAAACATATAATTCAATATCGACGAAATCGTCAAAAATCCGATAATCACACCATAAAATCTTGCTATAATTTCTGATGGTCAATTCGAAAAATAAACCTCACCACTGCGATCGGTGCACGATTATGAGCAAAATGACATATAACTCTTCCAAAACCCCAAAAGTCAACCCTCGCCGGAGCTCCGCCGTTGACCCCCGGCGGTGGCGGCGACGCGACGCCAACCGAGAAAATTTCCGTCGAACCAATACCTATTTCACACAAAATCATCTAATAAACAACTTCCATAACTACACCAAAGTCCAATTCTATCTCTAACTAGTCCAATTTCATACAAAACTGAAATCTCACAAAAACTTCAATTGATCGATTCTCCATGTACAAGTGGAGTTGAAATGCCATACATACATGGATAGCTTCGTGGTGATGAGGGCTTCAAAACCCAGTGCTTTACGCAGCTCGATTTAGCCGGAAAAATGTCGACCCGAAACCCTCAAAATTTTCCAGCTTTAGGCCGGAAATTCGTCCATTTTCCGGCGTCCTTGCCGTCGATGGTGGCCGGGAACATGTCGGGGACATCGAGATGAGTTGAAAGAGCCATACCCCGAGGTCAAAGGTGAAAAGACCCAACCCCGATTTAGTTTCCTAAACCGGAATCAAACCCTTTCTGAAAACACGAACCAACAAAAACCATAAAAATTTTGGCAGAGTAATGCTACTAACGCGGAATTGCCATTAACCTGCACCTGGAAAATACACTTCATCCTATGCCACAAAAATCAAACTGTGGGCACCAATCCCATCCGAATTTCTCAATATTACAACAGTAATGTAAAGTAATCAATAAAACTATACTTTACAGAAATCCGGGGAAAATCGTATGAAAAATATAACATCAGAATGCTCAGAGCGACCTCTAGTGTATAATAATATAAATATACCACAGCAGGCAGAACAAGAAACCTACTGGAAGAAACAAGGTAGCTCGAACACTATGCCTCCGACCACGACGTGAGACACCAGAATCTGAACTGCAAACTGGGCATGGAAACCAATAAACCCAGGGGAAAGACATATAAACCATTAGAGTGAGTGGACGAAAATAAATGTCTTTCGCCGAATAATATATGTTATAAAAACATATGCGAGTCAAAATGAATGAATATGATATAATACACGAGGTAAACCAAAACTCCTCCAGCGTACAGAGCATACATAGAAAAATCCCACGAGGTCACTCATGGACACATCCGTGCTAGTACAGTCTGAATCACCGGATCCCAGACTCACATGTGATTCTAGCCAGAAAGGCCTCAGGTCAGGGTATCTGTTCCCACTCGGAAATACATCGGCACAAGGTACAGATCCCCCTAGTAGACATCCTCCGGGATCAGCCGGGATGCAAGTGTATCGATACAACCACATATACTAAGACCGTACTCTGTGTAAATCAAATTATAAATAGTTTTATGCATACGTATAAAGCATAATGTAAATGCATAATCGTAAAACACATGCTCGTATAAGTCATAACCACAAACGTATGCTCATGCTCGTAAAATGTAATATAAAGACTCGCAATCGATCAGTGAAAAGAAAGGTCACTCATAGACGAGAGTAACGCGATACGCGTTAATCCCGTGATCCGGCGGAAAATCCCTCGCCAAACGAACGATCACGAACCCCTGAATAATCATAAAATCCACCGCTCAAAATCATAAGTCGAAACCTCAAATCATGTCACGAGAAACAACCATTCCCGGAAACATATAATTCAATATCGACGAAATTATCAAAATCCAATTATCACACCACAAAATCTCGCTATAATTTCCGATGCTCAATTCGAAAAATAAACCTCACCACTGCGATCGAGGCGCGATTCCGAGTGAAACGACATATAACTCGTCGAAATACACATCGCCGGAAAAATCGCCGCCGCGGATGGCGGCGCCGCCACCGTCGCCGGCCACCGGAATTTCCAACCTGCTCAGAAATTTTCATGTTATATATGGTTTTGAATATCTCGACGATTCCAACAAATTTCCAGTTATAAGTTAAGGCCAATTTTGATCGGAAAACCTCCAAAAATCAACTCAAAGTTCCAAACCCTTACCGGAATTTCAAATCGACGGATCTCCTTCCTCCGGCCACGGTAACTTTCAAGACCACTTACAATAGCTTCCTTACCTCAAGGCTAACAAAACCCCTCAAAGAGGAGCCACCAAATCGGCCGGAAAAGCCACATCCGACCACCACGAAATCTCGCCGGAAAACACCCAAAATTCCAACTTTGACAAGCCATAACTTCTTCATCCGGCAACCAAATTGAACGAATGACCTATCAAAAGAAAGAGGAGCTCAAGCCCAACAACTTTCATGAAGACACTACGGCCAAAAGAAGCAGGAATCAAGCTCAACGAAGGCAAACAAAAATCGGCCTGGAATGGGTCAGTTTTGACCCACGGGTCAAACTGGTCAACGGGCCAGATTTCCCAAAATGGAAAGTTTCCAAAATCGGCAAGTATTCTCCCGTATTTATACCGTACACATATCGAATCCCAAACGGATAAATACGACAATATTCGACGGACGAAAATATTCACAACTTATTCCCCATAACTCGGAAAAATTCTCCGGAAGTTCCCACTTGCTCGAAATTAATTGGTATACAACTTCCGGGAAGGATCCCAAATCAAATTCTCGCCTGATAATTTAGTCGGTAATAAAGCCGCCATATTAACAGATTACGTCGAAATCACGACAAATTGCGAAACTCGCAAATCAAGTCGATAATCATTCTATTTACGGTTCGGGTCGATCGACGGTCCAAAACGGATCACAATGACGATTCCGATGGACTCGAACACGAACGGATAAACTCGACAATATTCCAAAATTCAAATATTCATATTATATTCCTCGGTCATCGAAATAATAATCCGGAACCGCCCACGAACTTGAAATCACGCGTACAACAACTCTCGAGAAGAGGCTCAACTCAAATTCTCGGCCAATAATTAAGTCGTGATCAAGTCTGGCGATTCAATCAATTATCGGAGAACTGCGATTACGCGCTAACTCACGAATTAAACTGATTACACTTCTTATTCTGTTCCGAGTCGTAACAAATCTACCCCCCTTAAAAAAATTTCGACCTCGAAATTTCCAAGTCTGCCAACTGAAAAGTAGGAACACTGCCTCTGTATACAGTTCAACTCCCAAGTGACAACATGCGTATTTTTGATTTTCCAATGGATTTACATCTTTCATTAATGGAAATTTTTTGATGTAGTGAGTAATAACTCTGGTTGTTCGCTGTTCAAGAATTCTTGTTTAGGCAGTTCATACCATCCATACATAATGTTTTGATCTAAGATTTCAATTCTTCCATGTTTCAGCAGTAGTTAGTATATTGAACAATAGGAAATATCTTTATGCTGTAATCTCTGTACCCACGAATCCTGAATCTGAACTGACTCCCCACAAATGCTAAATCTTCCTGTATAAGGAACTAATAGGGTACAAAACACGCAACAAATCTAAAATGTAGTTCCACCACACGGAATACCACACACACAAAGGCTAAAGCTATAGGCAATGCCAAACTATACGGCACAACACAAACTCGCCCCATGATCACATACGGACCAAAATATCATGGCAAATTCATAACTCAACCTTCTCACATCAATATAACTCTAACGTCGAACTCGAGCAAGTAGCAACCTATTTCCGCTAATCTGAAGGTCTGTGGTAGCACATTCCACTAAATCAGGATCAAACGTCAGCTCAAACCAAACTCGCTCCGACACAAAGGAGTACAACACCGTTTCTCATAAATGACTTCATGCATGTCATAATCATAGTGGTCAACAAACTGGTACTGCAAGCAATCTCGAACAGTTAAAACTGCTGGTCCCAAATCCCTCGGAACTACAATTCAAGAGACCACAACATTCCCTCTAAAGACTGAATAATCCTCAAAGATCGCCCACTAATTTGAGGATAAGAAATTGTACCAAACTGTAATCTGGTCCCCAATGCTCACTGCAATGCTTGCCAACACTCTGTTGTAGCTAATTATCTCGATCAGTAAACTGGGACACAGGCACATCACGAAAATGGACAACCTCCACCAAATACAGCTATACCAGCCTGCCACCGAAATCTTTTCCGAAAGTACAAGGAAAAGAACTAAGTTCATCAAATGGTCCACAAAGACCCGACAACTGGTACCACAACCTCGCTGCCATCGCCTACCGACAAATGTGGCATCTGTTCACACAAGCTGTTATATTCTTCTTCATGTTGTGTCACGAGTAGTAAACTCGAAGTATCTGATACATCTTCGTACCACTAGTGCATAACGCACGCAAAACAATGAGCTTCATCATCATCACACTCTAACTCAGCTCTCATAGCTCGTAACTCGGCTAGCATAGAAACTCGAGCCACACACACATGAAATAATGAAGCTCCCGACTTCCGATTGAATACATCAACAACAACACCCCAGAAAGATAGTCAAAGTACAACAACTAGCCTTTCTCGAATAAACTCAAATATGCAGCTATAGTCGTTAATCGACCCCATACATCTACGCTGCCTCAAGCTCAAATCTGACTGAATATGCAAGTAGATGGAACTCGAGTGATTAGTGTACATCCTACACTGCGCTGCACGCCGTAGTAGTAGTGTCTCGAACTCTCCGATGCTAACATAAAGACAGCTACACCCAAATCATACTTAGGATACGTAGCTTCATAAAGTTTCCACTGCCTGAAACCATGAGCCACCGCTCTGCTACACTGCATCAAAGCACAACCAAATCCAAATCTCGATGCATCGCCATAAACCACGAACTCACCGCTGACGTCAGGTAAAATCAAAACCGAAGCAACGGTCAAACTTTCCTTCAGGAGTAAGTAATTCTCCTCACAAGCATCGGACCGCTCGAACTTGACGCTTTTCTTCGTGAATCTGGAAAATGGAGTGGCAATCAGAGAAAATCCCACACAAAGCGCCGATAGTAACCTACCAAACCCAAGAAACTCCTGATCCCTGGTGTAATGGTAGGTCAACTCCAAATCAACACGGCTTCTATCTGGTCAAAATCCACGCCGACTCCCTCGGCTGACATCACGTGGCCCAAAATCTTCACGCTAACCAACCAAAACTCGCACTTGCTGAACTTGGCAAATAGCTGATTATTTCGCAAAGTCCGCAAAACCGCTTGCAATTGCTTCTTGTGCTGGCCTACACTCCTGGAGTAAATCAAGATGTTGTCGATGAACACGATCACAATCTTGTTCAGAAATCGTCTGAACACCTGGTCCATCAAGTCCATAAGAACTACGGGGGCATTGGTCAACCCAAACGGCATGACAAAGAACTCGTAACGCCCGCACCGTGATCCGAAAGTCGTCCTAGCCACATCTGACTCACCGATCCTCAACTGATGGTATCCGAACCCGAAATCAATCTTCGAAAAGACTGAAGCTCCCTTGAGCTGACCATACAAGTCGTCCATCTGAAATAGAGGATATTTGCTCTCCTCTGAAGCCTGATTCAGCTTCCGATAGTCGATGCACCACCTCATGGGACCATCCTACATTCGCACACATAGTACAAGAGCACGCCACTATGATACACTGGGTCGCGTGAAATCTCCTCCAGCAACTCTCGAAGTTGAACCTGTAGCTCCATCAGCTCCGCTGGCACCGAACGACAAGAAGCCGGTGATATGAGTCCAACGCCCAGTAAAAGCTCAATGGTGTAGTCGGTCTCCCGAACTGGAGGAATACCCGGTAACTCCTCCGGAACACACCTGGAAACTCGGGAACCACCTCAATGTCGCCAATGTCTGGTACAACAGCCGTAGTAACCACAACATGAGCTAAGTAAACAACACAACCATTTTCCACCATCCGCTCGACTCCTAGGACACTGACTACTCCACCGGGATAACCTGACCGTTCTCCACGAAAACAGAAATTTTTGTCGTTCTTGACTCCAAACGCTATGATTCTTTTTGTATTTGAAACTAGAATTCTAGATCTTTCCAACCATATGGTAATTGTGTCTCGATTCATCCTGCTCTGTTCACAGTGGTGTTTCGAATTGGGCTGATGTACAAAGGCAGATTTCTGATAATTAATTTTAATCTATCTTCTTTCTTTGGGCTTGTTTGGACATGCTCTTGTACTTTGACCCATCTTTATTAATCTTGGTCCATTCTTGAGTAATTTGGGCTCCCATTCAGCAATAGGATCGACATTTTCAATATATAAGCAAGCCCGTGACAAATCCTTCTTCTATCACAATTAGGAAATGTTTCCTTCATCAATTAGGAAAGATCCTGACACTTCCTCTTCACTTTAGGAAATATTTTGCACATGTGTTCCAAATTCACTTTCCTATTCTCCCAAGGACTTCTACTTCACAAATGATTCCTAGTCGAAATAGGATTTTTCATTTTTCTGCATTTCCACTCCTTTTTAACCTCCTTAACTCTTCTCCTTTATTTATGACCTAAAAATAACAAAGTAAGTTAGAATAGAGAATACTAAGGTCAAAATAAAGCTAAATGTAAAGAGAAAGACGTTAAAAGTCAAGCATAAAATGTGGAGATCAAATTCCACCACACTTAGACTTTGCTAGTCCCTAGCAAAAACTAAATAAAAGAAAGACTAGAATAAGAAAACATACAAATCCAACGTTGGAGCTAAGCTCTATTTTGGAAAAATTCTAAGGACTCGAAAACTTTAAAATATTACAAATAGTATTAAGCCCTTAGCTAAAATTATCTCAGAAATTTCTTAAGTGTATGGCAATGGAATCACAAGTTTAAAGAGTTTAAAGCTCAATAATTTTCGAGAGATACGAGAGATATGATCATGTCATGAGCAAGTAAGATTTGGAAGAAAACAATGGTGAAGTTAAAGCTATGCATATTTCGAACTAGTTTAAATCAATCTCACATGGATGCACTCATCCTATTTTCACTCGTGAAAAAGGGTTCACTCAAAATGTATATGAATTGAATCGAAAACCTCATGAATATGATGAATTACATGCCCAAATGAACCAAACCATATGCTTACTCATGCAATTTACTCAACCAATCGAAGGCTACTCATCTTAAGGATCATGAAGGACTTTAGAAAGGTTGTAATGGGGCTGAGGCTAAGGCATTCGAATTTTAGATATGTACTGGTAAAAACATTCAAAAGACTTAGTCAACACTTCATCAATTCGAGTTCATCCTTCACACTACAAGAAAACAGCACTTAGACCACGGAACGTAATTGTTCCGTGGTCCAAGTGACACTTGGACCACGGAGAATTCTCCGTGGTCCAAGTAACACCTGGACGACGGAGAATACCATCTCCGTCGTCCAGGTGATCACCTGGAGGACGGAACAGACTTCTCCGTCCTCCAGGTGACCACCTGGACAACGGACCGACACGCCGTGGTCCGAGTAACTTCCACTTAGACGACGTACCGACACCTCCGTCGTCTAAGTGAAGCATTATATAAGCCCGATGCCAAACTCTCTTCATTCCATCCGATCCTCTGTCCCGCGGGAAATTTTAAAGATCGAAGAAGAAGGAGAAGGATCAGGATCAGGGATCTCCGCTGACTAGCTAGCTAGCTTAATTAACTGATATCGAGAAGGCCAGCAGGTACGTACGCAGTTAAAATTTGCTTAATATATATTTAGTGAAAACATACATACATGCATGGATGTTAGCTATATATACAGATTAAATTACATACGTAATTGATGGATCGATGTAGATCGAGTACGTATAATTAAGCGTAAATTAATGGACTAATATATATATATGTAATAATTAATTAATTATAATATTTTGTAGCAGTATGGACAAGAGTTGGATGAAGTTGAAGAATAGATGTGATGTCCGGTATATGGATGGAATTAGCGAATTTGTGAATTTTGCGATAGAACATGGTCAGGGAAAGAAGCGTTTCAGGTGTCCGTGCCAGAAATGTCTTAATTGTCAGTATGTGGAGGTTAATGTTATGGTGCAACACCTGTACAAAAATGGTATGATGTGGAGTTACACTACATAGAGCGAGCAGCAGTAGAGTTCAGCACAACAGACTTCAGCTCAGGGTACAGTTACCATGGTGCCTCATCCAGCGGCAATGGTGCCGGACCCCCAGCTTGCAACCCAACTGCAGATTTGATCCATGATGCGTTTTTGGGATGTAGTCATGGTGGACACCAACACTAAGACGGAGGTTACAGTACCACTAATGAGCATGATGACACATTCCCCGCTGCTAGCTTGGCCACTGACACCAGTGAGATGGATAAGTACAACCGGATGCTACTTGAAGCGCAGACCCCGGTGTTCCCTGGATGTCGAGCGAATGTGTTGCAATATGTGATGGAGAAAATGAAGATAAAAGTGAAGCACAAAATGTTAGTGAGTGCTTTTGACGAAATTCAGGAGCAAATATGTAAGTTGCTTCCTGATGATCACGATCTTCCTAAATCTCATTATAAGGTTATAAATATCTTGAGCAGCCTCGGCCTAAAGTACAGGATAATTGATGCATGTCCGAATGATTGTGTGCTATTTTACAAAGAGTATAAAGATTTGGACTATTGTCCCGTATATGGCCAGTGCAGATTCCAGGTTAATAGGAAGAGTTCGAAAAAGAGAATTCATGTGAAAGTTGTTCGATATTTTCCCTTGATTCCCAGATTGCAGCGCCTGTACATGTCTCTACACACAGCAGAGGCGATGCGATGGTACGCAGAAAAGCGAATAGATGACGATGTCCTGCGACACGCCGCGGATGAGGAGGGTTTCAAACATTTCGACAGAGAATTTGGAGACTTTGCTGCAGAGGTTAGAAATGTTAGACTCAGCCTATCTACAGACGGATTCAATCCTTGGGGAAGTAATAGCTCCGTCGTCAGCACTTGGCCAGTTATTTTGATGCCGTACAACCTTCCTCCGTGGATGTGCATGAACAAGGAATTTAATTTCCTTACTGTACTAATTACAGGTCCTAAATCTCCAGGGAAGTGCTTAGATGTCTACCTCAGACCTTTGATCGACGAGCTGAAATTGTTGTGGGAAAATGGAGTCCCAACTTATGACAAATTCACTGACACGATGTTCACGATGAGGGCTGCCGTAATGTGGACGATCAGCGATTTTCCAGCATATGGGATGTTGGCAGCCTGCAGGACAAAAGGATATAATGGATGTCCTATATGTTTGGACGACGTGAACTCTAGTTGGCACGCGGGGAAGGTGTATTACTTGGGTCACCGTAGATGGCTTCCTCACGACCAACGTACCCGTGGCGACAGGATGAAGATCATTTCGACGGGACGGTAGAGAACAATCCTAAACCCCGTAGTTGGTCGGGCGAAGAGATTTTAGAGAGGTTGAGCTATTTCGACTTTGGTGTGTTGATCAATGACGCGGATGTGAAGAAATGCAATCCAATTCCTCCACATGATCTGGGCTATTGGGATCACAAGAGTATATTCTTTGAACTCCCTTACTGGTCGAAGTTGAAGCTGAGGAACAACTTGGACGCGATGCACATAGAAAAGAATGTGTGCGACAGCGTGGTGGGAACAATTCTCGGTATTAAGATCAAGACTAAAGATACTCCCAAAGCGCGCAAAGATTTGGAATCAATGAATCTACGTCGTCCCTTGTGGTTGAGGAGGGATAGGAAATGAGTGTACAACAAGATGCAAGCTGCACCTTACACAGTGAAGCCGACACTTAGACGTTCTGTATTTCACTGGTTTAAGTGCGTTCGTTATCCGGCTACGTATCCAGCTACTATAACTAGAGCAGTGGACGAGGTGCAACACAAGTTTGTTGGTCTAAAGACACATGACTATCACGTTATGCTGCAACGTCTGATTCCAGTGGTAATTCGACCATACTTGCCTCGTGACGTCGTAGAACCAATAGTGGCATTGTGCAGGTGGTGGCAGAGGTTATGCGCCAGAGAATTAAAGAAGTCAGATGTGGTGGAATTGCAACAACAAATTGTGCACATCATTTGCAAACTAGAGAGGATTTTTCCCCCTGCTTTCTTTGACATCATGATTCATCTAATGATCCACCTGCCCGAGCAGGTGCTCATTTCTGGTCCGGTCCAGTACACTTGGATGTATCCTCAAGAAAGGTACGTACAACTAATTAATTATACAGGTTTTTCGATTCATAATTTGTTCCACTGGAGATTACTAGCTAGCTATATGTACTTATTCTTATTGTACGTTTGATTTTGTAGACAGCTTGGACAGTATAAGTCATTCGTCAAAAACAGGTCGGCCCCGGATGGCTCCATAGCAGAGACATACCTAATGCATGAGTGTGTTACTTACTGCAACAGGTACCTCAAAGATCCACCACCTCCCACTGCCTCCGATCGCAGTGCCTGCATCAATCTTTCTGTCGTCACCAATGTCGTCCGACCGTTTAGAGAAGTATTAAAGGAATCGTTAACACGGGAAGAACTTATTGAGGCACATTGGGTAGTGTTGCGAGACTGTGACAAAGTTGAGCCATACATGATGTCATACAGGGAGAGGCTTCAGGCGTTAAATCAAAACAAGAGTTCGGCGTGGATTGAGAAAATGGTTAAGAAGAAGTTTCCCGATTATTTCTTCCAATGGGTACGTACGTACGTCTCGGTATTTAATTAGTAATTTATATACATATCGATCATGTTTGTAGAAAGTAAACCCTTATATTAATTTGCCCTTTTTCGCAGATGATTGATCTGCAAAAATCTGAAAACCACGGGGGGTGGTGGTCATGGCCAAAGCACTTGCTAGCAGGGAAGCCGATTAAACACTATATTTATCCCGGATGTTTTGTGAACGGTGTAAAGTTCCATTCGTTGGCCCGAGATGAAGGAAGAAGAACACAAAACAGTGGGGTAGCGGTTGGGAAAGACAATGATCTATATTACGGGGCTATTGTATATGTGGTTCAGCTATGTTACGGGAATGATGTCAACGTTTTCCTATTCAAGTGCAGATGGTTCAAGCGTACAAAGGAAGACCTAGGACTATTATCAGTCGATACAAACTCAAGCTGGTATGAGGATGAGCCTTTCGCTCTCGCCACCTTAGTTCGGCAGGTGTTCTATCTGGACGATCCGAAAGCCGGTGAAGGGTGGAAAATAGTGAACCATATCTCTCATCGAGGAATATGGAATACAGAGACAATTGAAGGGACACCGGCGACGACTGAAGATGTTGCTGAACCAGAAAGAGACATTCCTGCCTATCAAGAGCCTAATATTTTTGTCATCCGCTCCGATATAATGGACCTGGTTCAATATGGTGAACGGTTACCCATGCCTGATGGTTGTACAGATCTAACTGAAGATGAGATTATCGATGCCATTAATGAAGAAGATGAAGACGAGCAGGATGAGGACGCGGACGAGGACTCAGGTTATTCGTTGGACGATGTTGAGTATGATGAGGAGGATGAGCAATCGGATACCGGGGACGAGGATGATGACGATTATGATGATGACTACTTAACTAAGACGAGAAAAATTAATTGGTAATTAATTTATGTAATTATTGTAATATATGATGCATCATCGATCAATAATTAATATAAATATTATAAGGAGGATAATTTTTCATATGTACGTAGATCTTAAAATTAATTGGTACTTAATTAATTAATTACACGCGTCCATATATATAATTATATATTGCGAGAGATTAATGAAATAAATGTTTCAGAAATTATACTATATTATTCTATGATTAATTGATTATATACGTTGATCGACATGTGATAGTATTATTGTGAGCACAAATGTAGTATATATATATATATGTTGTTTTAATTATGGCGTTAAATCTATATATCATGCGAGAAGGAAAATTCATACATAAATAGGTACCTTGAGCTATCTCCTTAAATCCTCGACCCTAAATCTAGCAAATCGGATCGATCGATAATTTTTTTAATTATATTCTTGAATCAGAATAATTGAACGGACACACAAATGACCGGGGACGACCTAAACCCTAAACCCTAAGGCCCTAACCCCTGAATTCAGGGTTTGTACACTTGGACGACGGAGATGGTCATTCTCCGTCGTCCAGGTACTCACTAGGACGATGGAGAAGGGAATTTGCGTTGTCCAAGTGCAAAACCCTAAACCCTAAACCCTAAGGCCCCCTGACCCCTGAATTCAGGGTCTTTGCACCTGGACGACGGAGAATCTCATCTCCGTCGTCCAGGTGCAGAGACCCTATCCCTAAACAGTAAGGCCCCTAACCCCTGAATTCAGGGTCTCTTCACCTGGACAACGGAGCTGAGATTCTCCGTCGTCCAGGTACCACCTGGACGACGGAGATGCCCTTCTCCATCGTCCAAGTACGCACTTGGACCACGGAGAAGCTCATCTCCGTCGTCCAGGTGCAGATTTCGTAATTTCTTCTAAGACAACGACCATCTAGACCTTCTTCCAATGCATATTCTTTTCATCAAGACTTTAGAGTAAACAATTCTTGGTGTGTGAGCTTCGACGGTTCGAAAATCGGAGTTGCGAAATGTCTTGTATCCACGTTTCCAGTTTGTGAAATTCTCGGTTTTGCGGTTGACTGTGCCGATGAAACCCTTCCCGAACTTATTATTTTCTAGTCCTTTATTGTAATTATATATTATGTTACGACGAACATATCCAACGGTTATTTTGTCCAAATTCAATTTCGTTAATACTCTGCTGCAAATGAGCCTATACTCATGAACACTTAAGTCGTAAAGATTAGTCGATACTTAACAACTTTCAAGACGTAAAATTATTCGGCGGTTCAAATTTAACTGTTTATATATACGATGCGTTCATCGATATTGTACGACTATTTCACTCGAATGACAGATCGCTAAATTCCTAGCGAATTATTTTAAAATTTTTTTTTTACGTAATTTGAACCTGGACGACGGAGAATGACCATCTCCGTCGTCTAGGTTCAAATTACCATGGCGGTTCGAATTAATTTTTTTATTTTTTTTTCATGTAAATTGAACTTGGACGACGGAGATGTCATTCTCCGTCGTCCAGGTTGAAAATTATGGCGGTTCATTGTGCCGCCTAAATTTTCGGCACCGCTTGAAATTTCACTTAGACGACGGAGAATCAATTCTCCGTCGTCTAAATCCAAATTTATGGCGGGTGAAACGTCCCGCCCATTAATTACGCGCCGCATCGAAAAAATTTAACGCTGCACTTGGACGACGGAAAACACTGTTTCCGTCGTCCAAGTGCACATAGACGACGAAAAATAGGGCTCCGTCGTCTAAGTGAAAGCCTATATATAGAACAGGACCCCCCTCTCCTCCTCTCCTCTCCTCTCCTCTCCTCTCCACCTCTCCTCTCCTCTCCTCTCCTCCGGCGATTTTCCTCCTCCGGCGACTCAATTTCCGGCGCGCGTGGTCCTCCTCTCCGACGAGTCAATTCCGTCGATATTCCCGATTATTCCGGCGAGGTAAATTTCTATTTTTTACCTTATTAACATTATTTTTATTTAATTAATTAATTTCTAAATATAATTAAATAATTAGTTTTATTAATATTTAGTAATCATTTATTTATTATAATTATTATCCTAATCATTTAGTTGTTATCATTTAATTATTTAGTTATTATAATAGTTATTTGGTAAATAATAATTATTGTAATTAAATAATAGTAATAATAATCATTGTTAATAATAATTAATTATATTGGTAAATAAATAATTATTATTAAATGCATGATAAATAATAATTTATTATTGTCATTATTTATTGTTTTAATTAATTGATAATTACATGTATTTTCTAGTAAATTGTATGGTAGTACGTCTTCGATTTAAATTTAGTACATAGGCTTGGTTTATTAAGTCGCACTCTTTGGAATAGATGGCGCCTCTTTTCCTAGCTTATCTCCTTAACCCCTCGTGATGTGTGGATTTCATCACCGCACACCATAACATAAGTGAAGTTATGGACACGAGGTTGAGGGCGGAGTTTGCAAAGGATTTGAGGGAGTGTAAATTTTCGAAAAATTGGCCGAATGTCGGACATGGTGTCTAGAAACGGGTTATGACTGGTGACAGGTTTTGGATCTAAGAAAGACGACACAAATAGAGTATATACCATTCATTTGGTTAGCCTCGGGGTGTTTTGTCGAAATTAGTCCTGCCTCTCGCGTTATCTCTATCCCTAACTGGCCATGTTTTTCGATTTAACCAAGGCTGATTAATTGAAAATTTACACTTTATCGCGCGGGTCGCACGTCCATTGAACGACCGAAAAAGCCAAGCTAATGTACTCTATTTAAATCTTAACCGTACTTAATTAGCGTAAATTTTGCACTTGTAATTATTATGGTAAGTAGGTATTTTAACAACGTATTCCTAGGTTTAAATGGCTCCATCCGGCAAGAAGAAAGCCCAACAGGAGGCAGAAAATGCCATGCTCCGCCGCTTGGCGGACCAAGTTGGTTGGGTTCAACAGGAGGGCAACGACACCCTCAATCCGGACCCTTCATCTGGTTCGGAGGTGGCGCCTTCTGGGGAAATTCCCTCTGCCCAATTTATCTCCAGCAGTGATGACGTCGACCCCTTTTCAACTCCGACGCCCGGTACCGGTTCAACAGCAAGTACTCAGGCGTCCTCGACCGCTGAATCTATCATGTACAGCGCCCGCCGTAAGCAAAGGAGGGCCCCCACTGACCCAGAACCGAAAAGGACTCGGGGTCTCGTTAAAGGGGGCAAAGCGGAGAAAATTTGCAAGGCGACCGGGAAAAAGATCGACTTGCCCTACGACGAATTCACCGGTGGCCCTCCCACAGCTAAGCTAGCAAGTCTCTCGGCGCATAGCATAGGGTCAATCGTTCGTAGCCGGGTTCGAATTAATTCCCCTACTTGGAAGGAGGTGCCGGATGATGAGAAGGCGAAAGTCTTTAAAGAACTTTCAATACATAATACGTACAATTTTAGTTATTATATAATATTGTTAATATTAGTTATAATTTCATAATATATACGATTATAATTTTCTATTTATTTCTGATAGGAACAATTTGCGATGGATCCGTCACCGGCGATGTTGAGGCATATCAACCAAACCGCCAACTCCATCTACAAAGATTGGAAGTACAGGCTCCATCAGTACTTCGAAACTATCGGTCCCGTGCCTCCCCCCGTAGAGCTGCGTGGGGATAGAGAAGATGAGTGGCAGTGGTTGTGTAACCACTTTGCCGATGAAGAATTTAAGGTGTTAATTTACTTTTTTTATTTCAATTAAGATAATTAAATTATTTAAATTTTAGTTACTTATTAATTTTTTAATGTTTTAATTATGTTGTCTAACAGAAATTCTCCGGTGTCAACAAAGCCAACCGGGGGAAGAAGGACAAATACCATACTTCCGGCGCCAAGCAACTCATTCAAATAGCCAAGGAGCACAGGGATAAGGGCTCCAAACACCCTTATCTTGATGCAAGCATAAGCGCGTACGTGACGCCTGGGTTCGATAATGAAGCGAGTCAATGCGGCGTAAGTGATATATATATATATGTGCTTTTAATTGTAGTAATTATTATTTAAATATTATTTCATTATAATAAATTAATTATTCTTTTGTAGGCAAGGGTGATAGAGCGTGCGCAGGAAGAATTGGTTAACACTCAGCTTGCGTTCCCAGATGTGTCGCCGGAAGACCTGCCTCCTCTATCCATGGAGAGCCAAATTGCAATCGTAGATGAGGTCTACGGTCGTAGAGCTGGCAAGGAGGTTAGGCACTTTAGGCCTAAGGTGGTTCGAGATTTGTCGACGACCTCCGACTCATCATCTACGGGAGGTTCGGGGCGGCGGAGAAGGACTCAGGCTGCGGCCATTCAAGAGGCTCGGCTGGCACGAGAGGAGAATCGACTGGCACGAGAGGAGAATCAATCCATGCGCCAAAGACGTGATGAGCAACAAGCACAAATAGCCCAACTCATCGCCCTCATGCAACAATCTCGAGAAGAATGTCAACCTCCTCCGAACCCATATCGCGACGACGACGACCCGGCTGAAGGCGGGGGACGCGGCGGCGCATCTGCTCCTCCAGTGTGTTAATTAGCTAGTAGTTGATTAATTATCTCGTTTCTTTCCGCATTCCGAACAATATTTTAATTTTTATGGGTTTTTTGGATATGTGTATGTACAAATTAATTTTAATTAATTATTTAATTAAGTAATAGTAAAAATTTAGTTTATTTAATTAATTTTAACATTTTTCATTATTTAAATTTAATTAATAATAAATTAAATTAATAATATTTAATTACAATTTAATTTAAAAAAAATAAATTAAATAGGCACCTGGACGACGGAGATTAAGTTCTCTGTGGCCCTGGTAAGCACCTGGACGACGGAGAACTGAATCTCCGTCGTCTAGGTGCTTACCTGGGCCACGGAGAATGTCCGCAGTCCAAGTGAACTTTGACGACGGAGATTAAATTCTCCGTCGTCTAAGTGCTTGGATGATAAATTCTCCGTGGTCCAAGTGCTTACCTGGGCCACGGAGATTGTTAGCTTCTCCGTGGCCCAGGTAAACACTTGGACCACGGAGAATTTAATCTCCGTCGTCCAGGTGCTTACCTGGTCCACGGACATTGTTAGCTTCTCCGTGGCCCAGGTAAGTACCTGGACGACGGAGATTCAGTTCTCCGTCGTCCAGGTGCTTACCTGGGCCACGGAGAATGTCCGCGGTCCAAGTGAACTTGGACGACGGAGATTAAATTCTCCGTCGTCTAAGTGCTTGGACGACAGCACTTGGAGCATGGAACTTGGACGACGGAGGGTCCGTCGTCTAAGTATTTAGACGACGGAAAAACTCACTTAGACGACGGAAACGCTCCGTCGTCTAGGTACTTTTTTCTTGTAGTGTCATCAACACTTCATCAATTCGAGTTCATCCTTTCTCATACATAAAAAATGGGGCCAAATTTCATTTTTTTGGGCCTAACATCATTCTAAACTTCACTTGAGGTTTGTGAACAGGACAAAGAACATATTTTTAACTATTGGACCTTCAATTCAATGCAAACTCCAAATCCATAAGTATGAGAGACATTAATCCAAACTTTTTATACTTAGAACCTATTGCCAGAGAGCTTATGATTTTTTATTTTCACCTTTTTTTTCTTTTCTTTTTCAAACAATCGGCAATCACAATTTTTCAAGCCATTTGGACAAATCTATCCCCATACGCACATCTCCTTATGTTTCTTACGCCATCTTCATGATGCTAGCTTCAAAAGTCCTCACCAAGTCTTTAGAATAAGGGTGGGAAAACTCTACACTAGGCTAAGTGTTTAGATACATATGTGGTAAATGAAAGAAAATGCTAAACGTAAGCACAAAAGGATAAACTAAGGGTGTCGCAACCCGTGTGCACAAAAGGGACACATGGCTTTTTGGTTAAGTGGTGGAAAACCTAAATGCCTTTAATCATATCCAAAATTAGAGCATAAATCAACTTAAAAGCTTTGTACATCTACATGAGTAAGTTCTAGTAATCTCTAGTCATTGAAATCTATGGCAAGCAATTAGATGAGGCATAACAATATTTTTGAGACCATAATGCATGAAATCCACTCTTAAAGGAAGTAATTTAAGCTCAAAAACTCACTTTAAGGTTTGTATGATTTAAAAGCTTATTCTAACATACGAAGTCCGTACCATATTTATACAAACTATATCTACTACTTATTATGAGAATCGAAATATCTCAATTAGCAATAGAAATTGTTTAAGTGATTTGCAACGCCATATGTATTCTTTTCGGTCCATTTTTGAAAGGACCTAACCCCGTTTTAGTTTCCTAAACCGGAATCAAACCCCTTCTGAAAACACGAACCAATAAAAACCATCAAAATTTCGGTAGAGTAACGTTACTAACGCGGAATTGCTATTAACCTGCACCCGGAAAATACACTTCATCATATGCCACAAAAATCAAACCGTGGGCACCAATCTCATCCGGATTTCTCAATATCATAACAGTAATGTAAAGTAATCAATAAAACTATACTTTACAGAAATCCGGGGAAAATCGTATGAAAATAACATCAGAATGCTCAGAGCGACTTCTAGTATATATATACAAATAGTAGGCCAAACTAAGAACCTGCCATAAAAGAAATATCGCTCAAACACTATGCCTCCGACCGCGACGTGCGACACCAGAATCTGAACTGCAAATTGGGCACGGAAACCAAAAAGCCCTGGGGAAAGGTAAATAAAACCGTTAGAGTGAGTGGACAAAAATAAACATATGCCTTTCACCAATTTCATATACAATAAACAATGTAAAGTATAGCGAGTTCAAAAAATATATATGGAGGTGCCAGGCGAATCTCTCAAGCCTGACGGTCAGGCGAATCTCTCAAACCCGACGGTAATAGGCTAGGGGAATCTCTTAACCCCAGCGGCATAACAGGGGAATCTCTCAACCCTGCCTAGAGGAATCTCTCAACTCTGGTCAGACTACCGGTGATCAGCCGAGTGGCCGAAGCATCGATGCAAGTAATGCCATCACCATAAAAATATAAAATAATACCTCCACAAATAATAAATAATCTCAACATCGTATATAAAATAAATACGGAAATCACGAACTCGCAACAACAGTGAAAATATAAAACTCCACTCACAGATGAGCGTAACACAATACGCGTTAATCCAGTGATCCAGCGGAAGATTCCTCGCCAAACGAACGATCACGATCCCCTAGATAATCATAAAATCCACTGCTCAAAATCATAACTTGAAACCTCGAATCACATCACGAGAAACAACCGTTCCCGGAAACATATAATTCAATATCGACGAAATCGTCAAAATCCTATAATCACACCATAAAATCTCGCTATAATTTCCGACGCTCAATTCGAAAAATAAACCTCACCATTGCGATCAGTGCGCGATTCCAAGAGAAACGACATACAACTCGTCGAAAAATACGTCAGACAAAAAGTCGCCGCCGCTGGCCGCCGGAAAATCACACCGGCTAAGAAAAATGCAACCTACACATGGATTTGAAGATCTCGACATTTTCAACAACTTTCCAGTTCAAAGTTAAGGTCAATTTTGATCGAAAAAGGTCCAAAACTCACCTCAAAGGTGCAAACCCTCACCGGAATTTCAACTTCTCCGATCTCCCTCCTCCGGCCACGGCAATGCTCGAAACCACTTCTAAAATCTTCCTCTATCCAAGGCTAACAAAACCCCTCAAAGAGCAACCACCAACTCGGCCGGAACGCCGCCACTCGAAGCAGTCAAAACTCGCCGGAAATCCACCATTTTCGCCGCCCCGATTCTTCCTCCTCCGGCCACCTCACGGGTCGATCCACCTTTCAAATTGAAGAAGGCCACGAGCCCAACAAGTTTCATCAAGGGACCCCGGCCAACCGTGGCGGGAATCGGCCTCCACGGCGGCGCAAAGTCCACAACCCAAACGCACACGGGTCGCCTCTTGACCCGTGGTCAACGCGGTTCAAGGCCCAATTCCTTATTTGGAAACTTTCCAAAATCGGCAAGTATCGCTTCAGTATTTATACCGTACGCGTATCGAATCCCAAACGGATAAATACGACAATATCCGACGGCCGAAAATATTCACAACTTATTCCTCGTAACTCGAAATAATCCTCCGGAAGTTCCCACGAGCTCGAAATTAAATTCTCTACAACTTTCATGAAGGATCTCAACTCAAATTCTTGTCCGATAATTTAGTCGTTAACGAAGCCGCCATATTAATCAGTTATGTCAAAATCGCGACTAATCGCGAAACTCGCAAATCAAGTCGATAACCATTTCAATTTCGGTTCGGGTCGATCGACGGTCCAAAACGGATCACAATCACTATTCGGATAAACTCGAATACGAACGGATAAACTCGACAATATTCCAAAATTTCAAATATTCATATTATATTCATTGGTCGTCGAAATAATAGTCCGAAACCGCCCACGAACTCGAAATCACGCGTACAACAAATCTCGAGAAGAGACTCAACTCAAATCCTCGGCCAATAATTAAGTCGTGATCAAAACCGGCAATTCAATCAATTTACGGAAAACTACGATTATGCGCAAGCTCGTGGATTAAGCCGATTACACTACTGATTCTGTTCCGGGTCGTCACAATTTTCATCATAGATTAACTAAGGGCATCCTAAAGACTTTTTAAAACATAAGTTAAACATAAAGACTCAAGATTCTCAAAGAAATGTAGATTTAGTTCTTGTCTTCTTTCGGCAACCTTAGTAAAATGGCCAGTTGGCGAGAGAGACCAAGAGAGGTAGGACTGATTTTCGAATTTGTCTAATCTCACATCCAAAACCTGTTCCAGTAACCATCTCCTTCTAGACACCAATTCAGAAGGATTTCTTACTAAAAGACAAGTGTTCATCCACTACACTAAATTAGATACAAAATACACTAAGTACGACTCAAAACAATTTTTTTTAGGGCATCATCCTCCGAAAAGTTCCATTGTCCGCCCGGTTTTTTACAATGTAAGACTCAAATAAAGTTGTAAATCCCTCCCCCACACTTAAACTCTACATTGTCCTCAATATACCAAAGTAAAGCATAGAATTCAGCAAGAAGGCTATTATTTATGAAAATTTAACTAAGAAATTAAAATGCAATGAAATAAAAAGAGTAAGGGAAGAGAAAGCAAATGTGATTTGTAAACTCTTCCATTGTGTTGCCTCACAATAAGCGCTTATTTTTTTAACGTCTTACAACCTAGACGTGATATTTCTTCATGTGTTTGAAGTGATCGGCTCCTCAAAAGGGGACTCATCAATGACATGTGGCTTGAAATTCTCATAATAGGGCTTCAATCTATGCCCATTCACCTTGAACAACTTCCCGGTCTCTAAAGATTGAATCTGCATAACTCCATGATGGAAAACTTGAACAACAATATAGGGTCCCATCCATCTTGAACGCAGTTTACCTGGAAAGAGTTTGAGCCTTGAATGAAAGAGTAAAACTTTTTGTCCTGCCTCAAAACTCTTCCTATGAATCATCTTGTCATGAATCCGCTTGGTCTTTTCCTTGTAAATCCATGTATTATCGAATGCATCATTCCTTATCTCCTCGAGTTCACTAAGTTGTAGCTTTTAATGCAAACCAGCCTTATCTCTATCCATGTTGAATTTCTTGACAGCCCACCATGCCTTGTGCTCTAGCTCCACCGGAAGATGACATGATTTCCCATAAACTAATCGATAATGTGACATTCCAATGAGAGTTTTGTAGGCAGTCCTGTATGCCCATAATGCATCATCTAAACATTGGCTCCGATCTTTCTGGTTTTTCTTAACGGTTCTCTCCAAAATCTTCTTAATCTCACGGTTGGACACTTTAGCCATTCCATTAGTTTGAGGGTGGTACAGTGTAGATACTTTGTGCATGACACCATACTTCCTCAATAATGCTTCCATCGTCTTGTTGAAAAAATGACTCCCTCCATCGTACGTTGATTAGAATGTGCGGCATTCCAAACCTTGTAAAAATGTTAGCTTTAAAAAAAATCTGCAACAACTCGCGAATCATTAGTACGGGTGACTTTTGCTTCCACCCATTTCGACACATAATCAACGGCGAGTAGAATATAAGTAAAACCGTTAGACACAGGAAAATGTCCCATAAAATCTATGCCCCACACATCAAAAATTTCGACATTAACTACAAAGTGTTGCGACATTAGATCTCTAGATCCTAAATTACCAGATCTTTGGCACTTATCACATTTAGCACAAAATTCATGAGTCACAAAATAAACTAAGCCAAAAGAATCCACAATCTAACACTTTAAGGGCTGTTTTCCTAGAACCAAAATGACCTCCACATGCATCATTATGACAAAACTCAAGAATGGACTAAAATTTACTATCGGGGACACACCTTCTAATAACTAAATCTGAACATTGTTTCCATAAGAAAGGTTCATCCCAACTAAAAGTCCTAGCATTACTCTTAAGCTTGTGACGTTGAGAACTATGCATGGAAGATGGAAATTCATTGGTAACTAAGTAATTAACTATATCCGCATACCATGGAGTTTCAGAGGTACTTACCTGAATTCCGAAGAGTTGTTCATCAGAAAAATTCTCCTCAATTGCAACGACCTCTTTTTCATGTACAATTCGAGACAAGTAATCAGCTGCCACGTTTTCTACTCTTTTCTTGTCTTTAATTTCTATGTTGAATTCTTGAAGTAGGAGTATCCAACGAATCAGCCTTGGTTTTGCATCCTTCTTTGTCATCAAATACTTCAAAGCCGTATGATCTGTGTAGATGATAACCTTGGTTTAAAGTAGATAAGACCGAAACTTGTCTAAGGCAAACACCACAACTAACATCTCTTTCTTGGTGGTTGTATAATTTGTTTGAGCATCATCGAGTGTCCAAGAGGTATAATAGATGGTGTAGGGCTTCTTGTCCTTCCTTTGTCCCAAAATATCTCCAACGGTATAATCCGAGGCATCACGCGTTAGCTCAAATGGAAGAGACCAATTCGGTGCACAAAGGATAGGAGCACTCGTGAGTAACTTCTTCAATCTTTCGAAGGCAGCGCGATAATCATCATTAAACACAAAGAGAGTGTCCTTTTGGAGCAGCTTGCACAAAGGGCGAGAGATATAGGAAAAGTCTTTGATAAACCTTATGCAAAAACCTATATGACCAAGAAAAGAACGGATCTCTCTAACCAAAGTCGAAGAGGGTAAGTACCGCACAAGATCTACTTTAACTTTATCAATCTCTATCCCGTTAGCCAAACTATATGTCCTAAAGCGATCCCTTGAGTAACCATAAAATGACACTTCTCCCAATTAAGTACTAGGTTAGTTTCAACGCATCTTTGTAAAATTAATTCTAAGTTACCCAAGCATGCATCGAAATCCCTCCCAAATACACTAAAATCATCCATGAAAACTTCAATAATTTTCTCAATGTAATCGGAAAAGATAGAAAGCATGCAACGTTGAAATGTACCTGGTGCATTGCACAAACCAAAAGGCATCCGTTGATATGCAAACGTTCCAAAAAGGCAAGTGAACGTTGTCTTCTCTTGATCCTCCTCCGCGATGCTTATTTGGTTGTAACTGGAGTAACCATCGAGGAAGAAATAGTATGCATGGCCAGCCAATCTCTTAAGCATTTGGTCAATGAATGACAATAGGAAATGGTCCTTGCGGGTGGTGGGGTTGAGCTTCCTATAATCGATGCAAACTCGATGTCCGGTGACAGTTCTTTGAGGGAAAAGATCGTTCTCCGCATTCTTGACCACGGTGATTCCGGACTTCTTAGGCACTACTTGCATGGGTGAAATCCAATAGCTGTCCAAAATCGGATAAATGACTCCACAATCAAGGAGTTTGATCACCTTCTTCTTCACAACTTCCATCATTGATGGATGAAGTCTTCTTTGAGCTTCCCTCGAAGGTTTGGCGCCATCTTCGAGCAAAATTCGGTGAACACATGTGGCCAGATTAATTCCCTTGATATCCGCAAGCGTCCAACGTATGGCAGATTTGTATTTCGAGAGCACTTGCACCAATTTATCTTCTTGTTCCTTTTCCAACATTGATGTGATGATTACCGACAAAGTTTTATTCTCTCCCAAGTATACATACTTCAAATGATCTGGTAACACCTTGAGCTCTAATTTTGGTGCTTTAACTATGGAGGGGACTAACGGGTTAGTGCCATATAAGATAAGAATCGGTGGAGAATGACTTACAACCCCTGGTGCTTCATTAAGTGCCATGGCCATTTCATGGATTCTTGGTTCCAATATTTCGATCAAAGCATCAATAAGGGCGTCATCCTCGAGTCGAGTCAGCCCCGCTCCTTCTTGAATTGCCATGTCGAGTTCCCATAGTGTCTAAGTGTTGCTGCGCCATGGAATCCACAACATCAATTGAACAAACATCACCAACACTAGACGTTGAAAACTTCATTGCATCTAAAATGTTGAATTCGATATTTTCTTCATCAATTTCCATGGCGAATGTTCATTCAAACCCATCAATCTTTGTTCTAGCAGTCTTCATAAAAGATCGTCTAAGTAGCAATGGCGTGGTGTTTAATGGACTCTCCTCCATGTCAATAATGTAGAAATCAGCTGGAAATATCAAGTTGTTGACTTGCACTAGAACATCTTCAACGTATCCCCCAGGATACTTATGTGAACGGTCGTCTAGTTGGATGATGACTTTGTCGTGCTTGAGCTCACCTAGCTCCATGGACGCATAAAGATAGTAATGCATGATGTTGATTGATGCCCCCAAGTCAAGCATGACATCTTCAAACCTCTTGTCACCAATCACATAAGGAACTAAAAAACTCCCCAGATCCTTTAATTTTAGGGGTAGTCAATGTTGCAACACCGCTGAAACAGTTGCATTTACCTTCACAACCTCCTTCACTCTCGTTTGCCTCATTTGGGTGCATAGCTCTTCAAAAACTTGGCATAGATAGGAACTTGCTTTATGCACTCGATTAATGGCAGATTTACTTGCACTTTCTGAAAGATATCTAAGATTTTATCGTATTAATCATCTTTCTTAGATTTTGACAATCTATAAAGGAAAGGTGCACGAGCAAACAATGCATTAGTATTAACGAAATTTGAAGGGATAGAGTTATTACCTTTGGTTGGGGTAGGTTGCATAGATAGGGGCCTTAGTGGCATTAGATGCCACATTCTTCTTCTTCTCGGCCTCTAGAGTTGCCGGATCTTCTTCTAAATCTTCATCCTAAAAATTTTTATGAAGAGGTGTCTTGCTTATCTTTGGCAAAGAAGATGCAAACATCTTCCCACTCCTAGTAACCATAGCACTTACATTTAGTGGGTTGGGAAGTGTTTGAGGAAAAAGTTGTTCGTTCTCCTTTATTTGGCCCATGAAGTCAAAGATTTGGCCCCTTGCTTCTTCATCTCGGATATATATATCGGCCATGACTATCCAATGTCTCCTTCAGTTTTGCTTGTCCGTCCAAGAGCACTTGTGTTGAAGTAGACAGTTGGGCCAACATCTTGTCATAGTTTGGATTAGCGAATTGTTGTTGGACCGGAGGAGCTTGAGGTATATATTGCATCGATTGCATGGATGCTTGAGGTAGTGATGGCCTTGCTTGAAATGGAGCATGTTGATAACCTTATTGAGGTGCCGAAGGGTTCAAATATCCCTCATTGCTACTCCACTTGAAACCTGAATGATCTCGGTTGCCAAAATTGTTGTTATTGTAGTTGTTGTAACGTTGGCCTCCTTGATATTGAAAGGACCCAACCCCGATTTAGTTTCCTAAACTGGAATAAAACCCTTTCTAAAAACGTGAACTTTCAAAAACCGAAAATTTCGACAGAGTTTCCTCTATAACGCGCAATTTCCATAAACCTTCAGCGGAAAATACACTTCATCCTATGCCACAAAAGCCAAACCGTGGGCTCCAATCCCATCCGGATTTCTCAAAAACATATCATAACATAAAGCAATAAACAAAACTATAGTTTTACAGAAATCCGAGAAAATCATTTAAAAATATAAACATATCCAGTATTCAGGGCGACCTCTAGTATATACATATATACAAATAGTAGGCCAAACTAGGAACCTACCATAAAATAAATGTTGCTCGAATACTAAGCCTCCAACCTTGACGTGCGATACCTGAATCCAAACTGCAAACTGGGCAAAGAAAACGAAGAGCCCAGGGAAAGACATATAAACTGTTAGTGAGTGGACGAAAATAAATTTCTTTCGCCGAATAATATATAGATGTTATAAAAAATATGCGAGTCTAAATGCATGAAAATAATATGATACACGAGGGAGACTTTAATTCCTCACGCGTACAGAGCATGCATCGAAAATTCCGCGGGGTCACTCATGGACACATATGCGCTAGTACAGTCCGAATCACAGGATTGAAAACGAAGAGCCCAGGGAAAGACATATAAACCGTTAGAGTGAGTGGACGAAAATAAATTTCTTTCGCCGAATACATATATATGTTCATAAAAAATATATGCGAGTCTAAATGCATAAAAATCATATGGTACACGAGGGAGACTCTAACTCCTCACGCGTACAGAGCATGCATCGAAAATCCCGTGGGGTCACTCATAGACACATCTGCGCTAGTACAGTCTGAATCACGAGATCCCTGATCCTCACGTGACTCCAGCCAGAAAGGCCTTAGGTCAGGGTATCTGCTCCCCCCCCCCCGGTGAAGACTTCGGGTCAGGGTAACAATCCCCCCCAGTAAACATCCTCGGGGATCAGCCGGGATGCTAAGTGTATCGATAGAACCATACATCCTGAGACTGTACTCTGTGTAAACCAAATCATAATAGTTTCTATGCAAATGCATAAAGCGTAATGTAAATGCATATTTGTAATACATAATTATAAAAGTATATTTGTAGATGCTTATTCGTAAATGCATAACGTAAAACACATGCTCGTATAAATCATAATCGCATATGCATGTTCATGCTCGTAAAATGTATAATAAAGACTCGCAACCAATTAGTGAAAAGAAATGTCCATTCACAGACTAGCACAACGCAAAATGCGTTAAACCTGTGATCCGGCGGAAAATCCCTTCAAAACGAACGATCACGATCTCCTGAATAATCATAAATAGCAATATTAAAAATCACAATTCAAAACCCTGAACCACATCTTGAGAACCAACCATTCCCAGAAACATATAACTCGAACAACCACCTCGGACGGAACTCCTCCGCGCATGGCGGCCGCTAGCCGCCGGAAAACTTATCGGCCCAGAAAATTGCAACATACATATGGATTTGAAAATCTCGACATTTCCAACAACTTTGTAGTTCAATGCTAAGCCCAATTTTAACCGGAAAACCTCCAAAACTCACCTTGAAGTCGAAAACCCTCGCCGGAATTCATTAACTCCGATCTGCCACCACCGGCCACGGCAAGGTGCAAGACCACTTGGGATAAACTCAGCATCCCAAGGGCTTCAAAACCCCTATAGGTTCGACCCCCAACTCGGCCGCCACCGTCGCTGTAAATCTCGCCGGAATTCTCCCAACTTCAAAACGTCATAACTTCTTCATCCGGTAACAAAAACGAGTGATCCACCTATCAAAATAAGGAGGAGCTCAAGCCCAACAACTTTCATGAAGGAACCACGGCTAAAAGATGCCGAAAAATGGCACCTCAACGACAACAAAGGCTCGGCCAAAAACGGGTCAGTTTTGACCCGTGGTCAACGCGGGTCAACGCCCCAGTTTTCCCAAATTGGATAGTTTCCTTAATTATCACGTATTCATACCATATTTATACCGTACACATACCGTTCAAAATGAATCGAAACCAAACGGATAAACACGACAAAATCCAACGGTCGAAAATATTCATAACTTATGCCACGTAACTCGAAATCATCCTTTGGAAACTCCCACGAACTCGAAATTAAATTCTCTACAACTCTCGTGAAAGAACTCATCACAAATTCTTGCCCGAAAATTTAGTCGTTAACAAACCCGCCATAACGACCACTTATGACAAAACCGCGACTAATCACGAAACTCGCAAATCAAGTCGACAAACATACCATTTGCGGTTCGAGTTATCACAGATATCCGCCAATCGCATTTACTTGCTCAGCCTCATTACTTTGCTCTGTCATTATAAGGCATTGATCATTATGGTGCCCTTGCATATGACAAACGCCACAAACAGGTCCTAGGCTTGCCTTGGCTCTCTTAGTTTCAAGTTCTAGCACCTTTTTAAGCATGGAAGCTAACTTGTCATATTTCTCATCCGAAACTTGCTTGGAACTCACTTCATGCATTGATTTTCGTGGAGCCATCCCATATTGAGCATCATTGTTTGCTTGGTTATCCAAAAGTGTACGAGCTTCGGTTTCATCTAAGTCTATGAATGCTCTGGTTGCAGCAGCATCAAGAAGCTCTCTATCAATCATTTTGTGATCATCATAGAAGTAGTTTATGAGGTTGGTCTCTGGAAAACTATGGGAGGGGCAGGTGGCACAAAGAATCTTGAATCGATCATAGTATTGGCCAAAGGACTCATTGGCTACTTATGAGATTCCCGTGATCTTCTTCCTCAAAACAGTAATCTTTGAGGCCAGAAAATACTTGCTTAGGAAAGCATCCGCTAATTGCTTCCAAGAGGAGATGTGATTCGATGGAAGCTCCATAAGCCAAGTTTGATCTCTTTCCGTCAAGGTGAAGGGAAATGCCTTGAGTTTCAAGATTTCTTCATCTGCATCCGAGGGCTTCATACTTGAACATACAAACTGAAATTACCTTCAATGCATGTTCTGATCTTCATGGGACATTCCTTGAAAGGTAGGCAACCGATGAAGGAATCCACTCTTAAGCTCAATGTCCTTCTTGTCTTCTTGAGGATTTGGGAATTGTATGCACGAAGGACCACTACTCCATTCGATTGAGCAAGTACGTTGGCGAAGAGATCGCCTCTCATTATTGGGAGGGTTGAGCGGATTGACACCGGCCATCTCTTGCTCTTCTTCTAAAAAATGATCGGTGGAGTGATGGGATGAATGTGGAGAGTCAAAACCTTCCTCAAGGAGAGGTCGGTCAAGATCTTGCTCCCTTGCAACTACTTGAGACTTCAAATTTGCCAAACGGTTTGTAAGTGC
This sequence comes from Geum urbanum, assembly GCA_946800695.1. Taxonomy (NCBI): domain Eukaryota; kingdom Viridiplantae; phylum Streptophyta; class Magnoliopsida; order Rosales; family Rosaceae; genus Geum; species Geum urbanum. Next base: position 27,347,691 of record OX327012.1, read on the forward strand.
TTGGAGATCAACTTTAGGAGTTGAGTGGGAGCTGGACATTCATAGAAATCTGATAATCGACCAAAGATTAAGTGTTAGTATCAAAAGAATACACAAGGAATAGAAGATACTAACCAAAAATGTTGGAAATTAAAAGAAAACAACAAAAACACACTAAAATGACACAAAAAGCTCTAAAACACTCTAAAACACTAAGTTAGACACTAATTAATTTTAACGTGAATGCAAGGCTCTAGAGATCCTAAAGTGTATGCAAAATGGTTAAAATGATCTAAAATAAGCTAAGACAAAATATACAACGTTTCTACAAAATTAGGCATATATACAATGCAAGACTTAGAATAAACATTAGCCACACATATGTCATGTTAAAATGCAAGCACACAATAATCACATCAAATTCATGAATCACCTAAGTGAAGTATGGAGTGAATGCATAAGAGAAAACGTTAGAAACCTGTAGAAAACACACAAGTTACGTGCTAAATTATGGATGCAACGTGACCTTTCTATTGGTCTCATGTCCCTAACTTCACTTAGGTTAGGGTACTCGGTGGTGAAATCCGAGCATCACAAAGCCGCAAGAAGGTTATGCAAGCTAGAATGCAATGTGGTTAATCCTTTACAAGTTTAAAAAGTTTACTAATGTACAAACACGAAAATTTCTAAGTATTATGCACAAATATTTTGTATTTTGAGTTGCGTCTTTAATTTAAAGAGAGTACACTAGCTTGATCTTTAGATCGTTCAATGGACGTGCGACCCGCACGATAAAGTATAAACTGTGAATCAATCAGTCTTGGTTCAATCGAAAAACATGGCCAGTTAGAGATAGAGATAACGCGAGAGGCAGGACTAATTTCGATAAAACACCCCGAGGCTAACCGGGCCAATGGTATATACTCTATTGGTGTTAGTCTTTCTTAGATCCAGAACCTGTCACCAGTCATAACCCATTTCTAGACACCATGTTGGACATTCAGCCAATCTTTCGAGAATATATTACAACCTCTCAAGTTCATTGCAAACACCACCTTCAACCTCATGTCCATAACTTTACTTAGGTTATGGTGTGTAGTGATGAAATCCACACATCAGGAGGGGTTAAGGAGATAAGCTAAGAAAGGAGGTGCCATCTATTCCATTGAGTGTACGCAATGTAAATCAAGACATCCTTTAACGTTTTTATCTACATGGCTGCAAAATAAATTGTTAATATGAACAAGTATAAATTATAAATAAGTATGTAAATTTTTTGACTATTATTCACAAGCTTTGTATATTTTTTTCTGTTTATTTACACATTTTACATGTTTACAAACATAATCACACAATTATTTACAATCCCCGGCAATGGCTCCAAAATTGATACACGCTAAAACTAACTCCTAAATAAATAATTAGAAATCACTCGAAACGTGCATGCAATTAAAACCCTTTTTTGAAGATGTAGCATTGATAAGTAGGGTATCATTCTTTAACCGGGGATTGAGGGTGCATGCATGACTATACTATGGTTTTATGGAGGTTTATAAGTTTGAGTTATAATCTACGGAAATTAAAGCTAAAACATGGCTCAAACATATCAAGATCCTAGACTTCTAACATGCTTCACTCACAGACAAGCAAACAATCAAGAAACCTAGACTCTAAACATGCTTGATCTGAAAATAAGACACTAATATAATATTTACAAGTGATCATCCCACCTAACTACCTAGCCTTTTTAATGCTTGCAAACTTTAGTAAACAACGAAATCCATGACTCAAAACTTAAAACACATGCTTGATAAATTGAATACAAATGCAACTCCGCATCTAAACACCCTACACAATGAGTATTAGAGATCATCAAAACCTACAAAAGAGAGGGACTCCGCGTATCATCCAAAGCAACTACTCGAAGAATTAAGATTAAGTTAAACACATGCCTAAGACTAAGAATTATGAACACATGGAAGTTACATAAAGAAATCAAACAAATAGCTGAATACCAAACTTTATTCTTCATCAAATAACTGAAACAATCGAATACAAGGCAAAAGAATGAAAATAGAAGGTTATTGCTACACTTTTAATCCGTGCACTGCACTGCAATCTCAAGTGCTTCCACACCTTCTAGGGAGATGGATCAAACTCTCGAGGAACTTCGCGTATTTTGAATGATTGGAGACTTGTGGAGGATGGAGTACTTCAGCCTTGGAGAGGTGGACGACATCTTTGTGGAGCAGAGGTATTTTTGCAAAGCTTTGGCTTCTAAGATTGGTGATACTTTTGTTCTGGCCGAATCTCCCTTTATATAGGCACCAAGCAAAACCTAGTTCAACTTCTTCTAGGACTCTAAGTACTCCACCCGGGTAACCTGACCTTTCTCTACGAAAATAGGAATTTTTGTCATTCTAGGACTCCAAATGAAAGGACCCAACCCTGATTCAGTTGCCCAAATCGGAATCGAACCCCTTCTGAAAATACGAACTAACAAAAACCATTCAAAATTTCGGCAGAGTTTCGTTACTAACGTGGAATTGCATAAACCTGCACCCTGAAAATAACACTTCGTCCTATGCCACAAAAGCCAAACCGTGGGCACCAATCCCATCCGGATTTCTCAATATCATAATATAAACAATAAACAGTAAACATACTGTACTATATATAATATATCCGAGAAAATCCGTATAAACATGTATCAGAATGTATCAGAGCGACCTCTAGTGTAAATATATACAATATACACATCAGTAGGCGAAACAAGAACCTACTGGAGGTAGCTCGGATCACTAGCCTCCAACCGCGACTTGAAATACCAGAACCTGAACAGCAAACTGGGCACGAAAACAGAAAAGCTTAGGGGAAAGACATGAAAACTGTTAGAGTGAGTGGACGAAAAGATAATTGTCTTTCTCCGGATAATATACAAGTTATAAAAATATATGCGAGTCTGAATGCATAAATAAAGAAATGGTACACGAGGGAGACTCTAACTCCTCACGCGTACAGAGCATGCATAAAAATCTCACGGGGTCACTCGTGGACACAACCGTGCTAGTACAGTTCGAATCACGGGGTCCTTAGTCCACACGTGATTCTAGCCAAAAAAGGCCTCTGTTCCGGGGAAACGCCCCTCGCCAGTCAGGTCCGGGTAACGCCCATATTGGTAGGCCTACCATCGGGGATCAGCCGAGAGGCAAGTGTATCGATACAACAACGTAACTGAGACTGTACTCTGTGTAAATCAAATCACAAATAGTTCGATGCAAGTGCATGAAACAACATATAAGTGCATATACGTAATATATACTAGTATAAGCATAATCGTATAACACATGCTCATATAAATCGAAATCACGTATGCATGCTCAAGTTCGTAAAACGTGTAATAAGACTCGCAAACAATCCGTGAAAAGAAATTGTCCACTCACAGATCAGCAAAACGTGCACTCGCGCTAATCTCGCGATCCGGCGGAAGATCCATCGCCTGAAGCACCATCACGATCTCGATCTTGATCCCCTGAATATTCATAACATAACTGATCAAAAATATAATCCACAACTCTGTACTTAACCACGGAAACCAACCGTTCCCGGAAATATGCAATGCAGTATAAAATGATTAACGGAATACCCTAAATCTCCAGTCGAAACCCTCGACTAAAAATCGGCTACCCAAATCAATCCGAAAACCTCTGGACGATAATCAGGGCGCGATTACGAGAAAAACGACATTAAGAACACTAAAATCCAAAAAGTCAACCCCTCGTCGGAGCTCCGCCGTTGACCGCCGCCGCCAGCGGCGGCTCGCCGTCAACGGTGGAATTCCATGGCGAAAATTTCCAGAACTCAAGATCTCGACAAGCCTAACCTCTTTCACAACTACCACCAAGACCGAATCAAACCGGAACTACCCCAATTTCAGCTCGAACTGAACGGAATCCCAATTTCCGGTGACCTAATCGGGTTCAACCAAAAATCCATCCTCAGCCCAAAATAAACACATGGGGAGACTCACAAGGTCAAGGGGAGTCAAACCCCCCTAACCTCCACCACCGAGGCTCGCTGGAACACGGCCAACCATCACCGGCAACAAACTTCAAACCGACCCGATTCGGGTTCAAGCAAAACGCAACCAATTTCAACCAAACCAATTACAAAACGATAAAGGAGATCAAAGTGAAGCTAATCATACCCTTGCCGAAGTCGAAGGTGGCCGGAAAAGGGTCGTCGGACGGCGAAACCAATCCGGAAAGTTCCCCCTTCGCGCCCAACGGTCAAACTTCAATTTTTGGAAAGTCAACGGTTTGGTCAACGTCAAACAGTATTTTCGGCAATTTTACGACTATTTCCGATATTTATACTCGCGCCTCAGGTCGATCGACGATTCGAAATGGATAACCATCACGATTTGGATAAACACGAAACAATCGGATAAACTCGTTTTAAACTGAAACTTCAAATAATCCTATTATATTCCTCGGTTATCGGAAAAATCATCCGGAACTGCCGTCGAGCTCGAAATCACGTACTCTACAACTTCCATGAAGACACTCAACTCAAATTCTCGGCCGAAAATATAGTTGCGAATAGAATCGACAAACCACACATTTACCGTAAAACTGCGACTAAGCATAATCTTGTGAATCGTGCCGAATATTCTACTGATTCTGGTTCGGGTCGTCAAAAATCTACCCCCCTTAAAAAAAATTTCGACCTCAAAATTTACGTACCTGTCAAATGAACAGATGAGGATACTGTTCCCGCATACGCTGCTCAGTCTCCCAGGTGGCCTCCTCAACTGAATGGTTCTGCCACAAGACCTTCACTACCAGAATCACACGGTGCCTCAACTGCTGTTCACGACGATCGAGAATCTGCACAGGTTCCTCCACATACGTCAAATCCTCTCTGATCGGCAACTGCTGTGGGGTTAACACATGTGAAGGATCTGAGATGTACTTCCGCAACATTGAAACATGGAAGACATCATGAACACGAGCCATCTCAGCTGGTAACTCAAGTCTATAAGCAACAGCTCCAACCCTCTCTGTAATCTCGTACGGACCAATGTACCGTGGTCGAAGCTTGCCACGCTTCCCGAAACGCACAACTCCCCTCCACGGAGATAGTTTCAGGAAGACCCAATCACCTACCTCAAACTCGAGGCTCTTCCTCCTCACGTCCGCGTAACTCTTCTGCCGATCCTGGGTGATCTTCAATCGATCCCGGATAACCTGTATGTCCTCCATCGTACTCTTCACCAAATTGGGACCAATAAGCCAACGTTCGCCCACCTCACTCCAACACAATGGAGTGCGACACTGCTTCCCGTACAGAGCCTCGTACGGTGCCATCTCAATACTGGCCTGATAGCTGTTATCGTAGGCAAATTCTATCAAATGTAACTGCTGATCCCAGTTTCCGTGAAACTGCAACACACATGATCGCAGCATATCCTCAAGAGTCTGAATGGTCCGCTCGGACTGCCCGTCAGTCTGAGGATGAAAAGCTGTACTAAATTGCAACCTCGTGCCCAAAGCGCGCTGTAACGCCTGCCAAAAATCAGAAGTGAACTGACTATCTCGGTCAGAAACAATGGACACAGGCACACCATGCAAGCGAACAATCTCTGATAAGTACAACTTGGCCAATCTGCCCACTGATATCTTCCCCGGAAGTGCAAGAAAGTGTGCGGATTTGGTCAATCAATCCACAATAACCCAAATACCAGTGTTGCCAGCCGAAGTACGCGGCAACTGATAGACGAAATCCATCGTAATGTGCTCCCACTTCCATACCGGAATCTCAAGTGGCTGTAGTTTCCCTGCAGGTTTCTGCCTCTCCGCTTTCACCTGCTGACAGATCAAACATTGACTCACGTACGCGGTAATCTCCCGCTTCATGTTGTGCCACCAATAGTACGCTCGAAGTGTACGAAACATCTTCGTACCTCCAGGATGCATCGCATACGCTGAACTATGGGCTTCATCCAGAATCTCCTTCTTCAAGCTCTCATCTTTGGGTACACATAACCTGCCTCTGAACAACAACGTACCGTTGTCGCTCAAACGAAACTCTGTAGGCACACTATTCTGTATCATGGTCTTCTTGCCCAACAGGTAAGAATCCGAATCCTGAGCCTCTCACACCTGATCAACCAATACGGGTCGAACCTGAAAACTAGCCAACAAAGTTCCCTCGTCATCATACCCAAACTCAGCACCTGTAGCCCGAAGCTCAGCTAACATCGACACTCTGGTCACACCCATATGGAACAACGAAGCTCCAGATTTCTGACTAAGTGCATCTGCTACAACATTGGCCTTCCCCGGATGATACTCAAAATTGCAATCGTAATCGTTGATCAACTCCATCCACCGGCGCAGCCTCAAAATTGCAATCGTAATCGTTGATAAACTCCATCCAGCTGCGTCTGCAAGTAAGTAAGACTTTTGTGGTCGGTGTAGATCTTACACTGAGCTCCATACAGGTAATGTCTCCAACTCTTCAACGCTAACACGATAGCGGCTAACTCCAAATCATGCGTCGGATAGTTGACCTCATGTGGTTTCAGCTGCCTGGAACCATAGGCCACAACTCTACCATGCTGCATCAACACACAGCCAAGCCCCAACTTCGACGCATCACTGTACACAACAAACTCACCACTGTCGTCTGGCAATGTCAGAACCGGTGTGGTAGTCAATCTCTCCTTCAGGAGCAAATAACTCTCCTTGCACGCATCAGACCACTCAAACTTGACGCCTTTCTTCGTCAATCTGGTCAGTGGTGTAGCAATCCGGGAGAAATCCTGTATAAACCGCCGATAATAGCCTGCTAATCCCAAGAAACTCTGGATCTCCGGCATAGTAGTAGGTCTACTCTAGTTCAGCACGGCCTCGATCTTGTCAGGATCAACACTAACTCCCTCGGCCGAAATCACGTGGCCCAAAAACTTCACACTATCCAACCAGAACTCGCACTTGCTAAACTTCGCGAACAACTGATGGTCCCGCAAAATCCGCAACACTGCTCGCAAATGCTTCTTGTGCTGGCCCATACTCCTGGAATAGATCAAAATATCGTCAATGAATACAATCACGAACTTGTCCAGGAACCGTCTGAACACCCGATTCATCAAGTCCATGAAAGCTGCGGGGGCGTTGGTCAACCCAAACGGCATAACCAAAAACTCATAATGCCCATACCGCGACCTGAAAGCTGTTTTGGCCACATCCGAATCCCGAATCCTTAACTGGTGATAACCGGATCGAAGGTCAATCTTCGAAAAGACTGCTGCTTCCTTGAGCTGATCAAACAAATGATCAATCCGCGGTAACGGATACTTGTTCTTCACTGTAACCTGATTCAACTTCCGATAGTCGATGCACAACCGCATGGACCCATCCTTCTTCCGCACAAACAACACCGGAGCACCCCACGGAGAAACACTCGGTCGAATGAAACCCTTCTCTAACAACTCCTGGAGCTGAATCTGCGACTCCTACAACTCCGCTGGCGCCATCCGATATGGTGTCTGGGAAATCGGTTCTGTACCCGGCAACAACTCAATACTAAAATCAATCTCCCGCACAGGGGGTATACCATGTAACTCCGCTGGAAACACATCCGGAAACTCAGACACAACCTCAATACTACCAAGGTCTGGTACAACTGTTGTAGTATCCACAACATGGGCTAAGTAAGCAACACAACCCTTCTTCATCAACCGATCTGCCCTCATCGCGGAAATCAAACACGATAGTGAAGTGTTCTTCTCGCCATGGAATAGTATCTCGGGTAACCCTGGTCGTCGAAACGCGACCTCCTTCTTGTGACAGTCAAACATGGCCCAGTGCGTCTCCAAGAAATCCATACCCAAGATCAGATCAAAATCCACAATATCAAGCAATAACAGATCAGCGGCTAATCCATGACCATCAATAAACACCTCACAGTCTCTGTACACCCAACCGATACTCACAATCTCACCTGACGGATATAACACTCTCCACAACCCCGGAAGTGGAGATACAGGTACCGTAGCTAATGATGATAGTCTAAATGATATGAATGAATGTGTGGCACCTGGATCTAACAATGCAAGTACTGGAATACCAAAGACATGTAACGTACCAATAACGACCTCCGGTGATGCTCTGCCCTCACGTAGAGTCATACCATGAACCCTCGCCTGTCCGGCTGGTTGTCCTTGCTGAGGCTGTCCCTGCTGTCTGCCCTGGCCTGCAAACTGTGCTGGTCGAGCTCCCGAAGTGACACCTCGCTCAGCTCCGGAACTCTGGGCCGCCTGTCCCTCAACACCATACGACTGAGGACACTCCCTCGAATAGTGACCCACCTGGCCACAACTATAACAAATGACAGTACTCCGCTGACATATACCAAGGTGACGCTTGTTGCAGAAGCTACACAATGGACAGTCTCTCAGAACAGGAAATGTGCCACCAGTACGCCGAGGATAACTGGAACCACTGGAACCTCCACCAGCCTGTGGTCGCTGCGGTCGATCTCTCCTTCATCTCGGTCTCTGTCTAGGTACACTTGCTGGTGGTCGATATGATCCACCGCCTGAGGATGAAGCTGAACCGGAAGTATCAGAACTCTGCCTCTTTGAAGGCCCCTGACTCGGTCCACCTTCCTCAAATCGTCTTGGCTGGTACCTCTGCTGCCTCTCCTGCTCAATATCCTCGCCTCGGAGTGCTACACTGACAAACTCATCAAAGTTGTTCCGAGGCATCGTAGTCAGAATCGCCTTGATATTCAGATTCAATCCCAGCTCAAATCTGCGACACTTGGCTTCCTCAGTAGCCACCATATCACGCGCAAAACGAGACAAACGGGTAAACCGGTCCCGGTACTCAAGTACAGACAAACTGCCCTGCCTCAAGTTTGTGAACTCCTCATATTTGCGCTGCTGGGTAGCCTGATTAAAGTACCTCCGCATAAACAGATCACGGATCAAAGTCCACGGAGTATTAGCTGGAACTCTGTCGGTGCTAACCCACCAAAAGTATGCATCACCCTCAAGTAATCCGACTGCTGCCACTGTCATCTGCTCAGGAGTAAACTGCAGACGCTCACAAACACGTTCAATCTGAACCAACCATGCCTCGCATATCTCTGGATCAACTGAACCCGAAAACACAGTAGCACCAGCTGTACGAGCCTTGACCACAGGGTCAAAACGCTCTTCCAAACGCAGCACTCGCATCAGCAAGTCGCGCGTTCGGCGATCCTTATCAGGATCCTCTTCCCGATCAACACGGGGACCACGTCGAGGAGGCATCCTACTGATACAAGACAAGCATTAGGTACAAGCAGAAAGAACGTAATCATGAAACCGCAGATATTTGAGAACACACAACACCCGAAGTATTGATGAGTACCGCTGGCCAGTCGGGTCATCCCTCCAGTCATGCTGTACAAACTCAAATACCCTAAGTGTCACAACTACAAGAGTCTACAGAATCTGACAACCTAATGCTCTGATACCAAGCTGAAAGGACCCAACCCCGATTCAGTTGCCCAAATCGGAATCGAATCCCTTCTGAAAATATGAACCAACAAAAACCATTCAAAATTTCGGCAGAGTTTCGTTACTAACGTGGAATTGCATAAACCTGCACCCTGAAAATAACACTTCGTCCTATGCCACAAAAGCCAAACCGTGGGCACCAATCCCATCCGGATTTCTCAATATCATAATATAAAAAATAAACAGTAAACATACTGTACTATATAAAATATATCCGAGAAAATCCGTATAAACATGTACCATAATGCATCAGAGCGACCTCTAGTGTAAATATATACAATATACACATCAGTAGGCGAAACAAGAACCTACTGGAAAACACAGGTAGCTCGGATCACTAGCCTCCAACCGCGACGTGAAATACCAGAACCTGAACAGCAAACTGGGCACGAAAATTGAAAAGCTCAGGGGAAAGACATGAAAACTGTTAGAGTGAGTGGACGAAAAGATAATTGTCTTTCTCCGGATAATATACAAGTTATAAAAATATATGCGAGTCTGAATAAACATGTACCATAATGCATCAGAGCGACCTCTAGTGTAAATATATACAATATACACATCAGTAGGCGAAACAAGAACCTACTGGAAAACACAGGTAGCTCGGATCACTAGCCTCCAACCGCGACGTGAAATACCAGAACCTGAACAGCAAACTGGGCACGAAAATCGAAAAGCTCAGGGGAAAGACATGAAAACTGTTAGAGTGAGTGGACGAAAAGATAATTGTCTTTCTCCGGATAATATACAAGTTATAAAAATATATGCGAGTCTGAATGCATAAATAAAGAAATGGTACACGAGGGAGACTCTCACTCCTCACGCGTACAGAGCATGCATAAAAATCTCACGGGGTCACTCGTGGACACAACCGTGCTAGTACAGTCCGAATCATGGGGTGCTTAGTCCACACGTGATTCTAGCCAGAAAGGCCTCGGTTCCGGGGAAACGCCCATCGCCGGTCAGGTCGGGGTAACGCCCCTCCTGGTAGGCCTACCATCGGGGATCAGCCGAGAGGCAAGTGTATCGATACAACAACGTAACTGAGACTGTACTATGTGTAAATCAAATCATAAATTGTTCGATGCAAGTGCATGAAACAACATATAAGTGCATATACGTAATATATACTAGTATAAGCATAATCGTATAACACATGCTCATATTAATCGAAATCACGTATGCATGCTCAAGTTCGTAAAACGTGTAATAAGACTCGTAAACAATCCGTGAAAAGAAATTGTCCACTCACAGATCAGCAAAACGCGCACTCGCGCTAATCTCGCGGTCCGGCGGAAGATCCCTCGCCTGAAGCACGATCACGATCTCGATCCCATGAATATTCATAACATAACTGATCAAAAATATAATCCACAACTCTGTACTTAACCACGGAAACCAACCGTTCGCGGAAATATGCAATGCAGTACAAAATGATTAACGGAATTCCCGAAATCTCCACTCGAAACCCTCGACTGAAAATCGGCTACCCAAATCAATCCGAAAACCTCTGGACGATAATCAGGGCACGATTACGAGAACAACGACATTAAGAACACTAAAATCTAAAAAGTCAACCCCTCACCGGAGCTCCGCCGTTGACCGCCGCCGCCGGCGGCGGCGCACCGTCAACGGTGGAATTGCACGGCGAAAATTTCAAGAACTCAAGATCTCGACAAGCCTAACCTCTTTCACAGCTACCACCAAGACCGAATCAAACCGGAACTACCCCAATTTCAGCTCGAACTGAACGAAATCCCAATTTCCGGTGACCTAATCGGGTTCAACCAAAAATCCATCCTCAGCCCAAAATAAACACATGGGGAGACTCACAAGGTCAAGGGGAGTCGAACCCCCCTAACCTCCACCACTGAGGCTCGCCGGAACACGGCTAACCATCACCGGCCACAAACTTCAAACCGACCCGATTCGGGTTCAAGCAAAACGCAACCAATTTCAACCAAACCAATTACAAAATGATAAAGGAGCTCAAGGTGAAGCTAATCATACCCTTACCGAAGTCGGAGGTGGCTGGAAAAGGGTCGTCGGACGGCGAAACCAATCGGGAAAGTTCCCCTTCGCGGTCAACGGTCAAACTTCTATTTTTGGAAAGTCAACGGTTTAGTCAACGTCAAACAGTATTTTCGACAATTTTATGACTATTTCCGATATTTATACTCGCACCTCGGGTCGATCGACGGTTCGAAATGGATACCATCACGATTCGGATAAACACGAAACAATCGGATAAACTCGTCGAAAACTGAATCTTCAAATAATCGTATTATATTTCTTGGTTATCGGAAACATCATCCGGAACCGCCCTCAAGCTCGAAATCACGTACTCTACAACTTCCATGAAGACACTCAACTCAAATTCTCGGCCAAAAATATAGTCGCGAATAGAATCGTCAAACCACTCATTTACCGTAAAACTGCGACTAAGCATAATCTTGTGAATCGTGCCGAATATTCTACTGATTCTGGTTTGGGTCGTCACACCAAATGCTGTGATTCATTTTGCATTGAAAACTAGACATCTAGATCTTTCCAACCATATGCTAATCGCATCTATTTTCATCTTTCTCTGTTCACAGTGGTCTTTCGAAGTTAGCTTACTTACAAAGGCCGATTTCTGATAATTAAATTTTAAGCCATCTTCTTTCTTTGGACTTCTTTGGACATGCACTTGGACTTTGGCCCATCTTCATTAATCTTGGTCCATTCTTGAGTAATTTGGGCTCCCATTCAGCAATAGGGTCGACATTTTCAATATATAAGCAAACCCGTGACAAATCCTTCTTCTATCACAATTAGGAAAGATTTCCTTCATCAATTAGGAAAGATCCAGACACTTCCTCTTCACTTAAGGAAATATTTTGCACATATGTTCCGTATTTACTTTCCTATTCTTCCAAGGACTTCTACTTCACAAAGGATTCCTAGTCGAAATAGGATTCTTCATTTTTCTGCATTTATGGTTACACCTGAACCCCTTGTTCTTTATAGAGAATAATGCCCTTAAGGAACTATAATAATTGGTTGATTCAATCATTGGTGTTGGCAGGACTTGGTGGTATCCTAGCTGACGACTGAAGTAAGGAGGGTTGTACAACTCTATGCCATATTTGTGGTGTCTGCCAGCTAAACTCCATGTCCCCGACTATTACTTCCACCAAAGACGCATGACCACTCTCTCTAAACAAAATGTCCAACATACTTTGCATCCTCCACGTGTACTATGAAGTTGTTCAAATCCTTCTCTTCTTTCATTTTAATATTACTTTCAAACCTCCTTTTTCTTCTTTGCACACTTAGTCTCCACACTACACCAACTTCTTTCATTTGCAGCAACCATGCTTTCAAGCTAAACACTCAACAACCCAAAAACTCCAATTTTAATCCCATGTTCCTCCATCTCATCTGTTAGCTTCATTATGAAACCCATTCTTCATGACAGGAATCTCCATTAAATGGGTTCTTGAATTCAAGTAAATTGAAATTGGATTCCTTGATTTCTACATGGCTCAAGTAAATCTCCCTAACATTCATCTCCTCATTTTCTCATCCACTCCCTCTATAATTAATCGTCTCTAATCTCTTCCTCCTATTCCCAGATCTGATATGAAGTTATGAACAAACTGACAGAAAATAAATCACTTCTAGCAGTTTGTATTATCTAGGTATGTTTTATTGGAACAAGGAACATTTTTTTATTTATAAAATCGGGCAATTTCCTCATGATTTCCATCCATTTTGTGATGACAGGCGTATGAAGCTCACACCCTATTCAAAATGCTTTCCATGTCAAACTTTAATTTGGAGGATCATTACTTCACCTATTCAAATTTATGACACAACATTCCGGTAAGTATCATGAACGATTAGAAAGATTCTAAATTAGTGCTCATTTTGATTGACGTTGATCCTTCAAGGTTCCCAATATGGTGTACAAACTCATCCACCATTGTATAAACTACCACATTTAAACTTATGGGTATTGATGTATAAATATCAAATGATAGCTGTGAAGAAAAGATGTCACACTGATGCTTTTGCTTTGCTCAATTTTGGTTGAGTATGATTGCTGTGGCTATTTCATTTCACATATTCATCCGAAATGCAGTAATACCTATTTGGGAATCTCGGCTGAAATTTGGATAGTAAGATAATTTAGAATTTTTTACATTGTAACAAAACTTATGTGCAGTGTGCACCATACCATAAAGGGCTACTAACGGCGAATCAATATAATCACTAGATTACCTTATGTTTTAAAGGCCAGTATGAGGAAAAAGGTAGCCGAAGATAAGAGAATAACGTTTTGTCCCAGACAGAACATGCAGCTTTCTTGGCCTTATAGATATGCAAGTATTTGGTATGCATGTCTTTTAAGATGGTGACAACTGAGGAGGTTTAGCTGGCAGACATCACAAATGTGGCGTAGAGTTATCACTACCAGAGAAAACAGTATAGTCGACGACTTGCCGGAAAATAGGTCGAGGACAACCCTTATCGTTGGGTATAGTAGGGTATAGCTGACGAGGTTCTCCAGTCGTCGGTCATAGTACTACAGCCGACGACTTGATTCTAGTCGTCGGCTATAGTAGCCGAAAAATCGTCGGGTATAGTTTGTAACTATTACCGACGAGTGTTTTTGACTATAACCGACGACTTTGTAGTATCGTCGGTTATAGATGTTTATAGATCCAATCTGGGCAGCAGCTCGGTCATTCAAAAAAAATTCTCCCGCGGAAACTGAAAAAGCTCTGAAATCATTGGGTGTTGTCGAAAACTGTCCACAATGAGTTCGTGATTGTGGTACATATATATATGCATGATGTATAGAGTTGAGATATATATATTGTTAATTTTGAGTTGATTGTTGAGTTTGAGTGATTGATGATTGATTTTGAGTTGTTGATAGTTGATTTGTAGTAATTGTCGTTGATTATTGTGAATATAGGGTGATTTATTTGATTATTGTGATTATTATCGGGTTAATTGTGATTATTATGGTTAATATATATTGTGATTATTGTGTGTTTCGGTTAATTGTAATTGTAGTGTAGTTATTATTTAGATTTTTGTGATTAAAGTTAGGGTATATATATTAAAATTATGGGAATTGTACGTGCGTGTAATCATATATATATATATATTAATTGATTGATTGTTGATTTAATTTGAGTTAAATTAGACGAAAATAAATATATGATCGAATAATTAGAGATCGAGTAGAATATATAATTAGACAAAACTAAGTTTTATATATGAATATAAATTAGACAATATATATATATATATATGTTCATTTGTAATTAGGGATCGATCGAGTAGAATAATTAAATTATGTAATTTCTAGTTTAAATATCGATATATATATATATAATCATGAATTTTTAATTAATTAGATCATAGGTATATATACAGCTATAATTTTCAAGATGGACAAGAGTTGGATGTGTCTTCCAAGATGGGATGTAAGATATCACCGTGGAATTAGGAGTTTTGTGGAATATGTGAAGGTTAATTGTGGAGGGATGACAATTCATTATTCTCCGTGTATGAAATGTCAGTGTCGTAGTGAGCGATATCGTTTTTTCACATCGATAAAGTATTGGAGCACTTGAAGAAAATGGGTTTTGGGATAAGTACACATGTTGAATTTATCACGGTGAGAGCTCATCAAATGGTCAGCATGATTAAGGATAATTTTTTGAGATTGCCAGTACATCCAATGATCCAACAACAAGGTTGATCAACGATTTGTTTCCTCATGAGAGCGATGTATTTGCTCAAGCACCAGATATCTCTCCCACCGTTGGGGGTTTCCCTCATATTGAACCAGTCCAGCAATTACCTACAACTGTCAACACTACTAGTATGGACAAGCACAACAACCTCATTGCCTTCCAACAGAGCTCGTTGTACAACGAGCGTAATAAGACTGTTCTTGAAAGTGTTATAGGAGTAATGAAGCTCAAAGTGGAGAACAAAATGAGCGTGAAGGCTGTTGATGATTGGCTGAAGTGGTCTGGTTCGTTGTTGCCCCCCGGTCATCGTCTTCTTACCACTCATCGTAAGATGCGACAGATCCTGAAACATCTTGGGCTTTTCTACATCAAAATCCATGCTTGTAGATATGATTGCATTCTGTTCTGGGGTGAAGATGCTTATGGGAATGATCTTGAATCCCTTGATGGATTCCCGGTATATGGTACATATAGGTATAAGTTGACTTCTGCCGGAAATAAGAAAGCTGTGAAGATACTTCGGTATTTTCCGCTTATAGATAGGCTAGAACGGTTATTCATGTGTGCACACACGGCTGAAGCTATGAGATGGTGGGCCAAGAGGAATTTGCTCGACGGTGATACCCTTATACACCCTGCTGATGGAGAGGCTTGGAAGCACATGGTGAGGGAGTTTTCTTATTTTGCATCAGAGGTTCGAAATGTTTGGCTGGGGCTTTCATATGACGGATTCAACCCTTTTGGCAACATGAGTCTTCAATACAGTATATGGCCAGTTATTTTGGTACCGTACAACCTTCCTTCATGGATGTGCATGAAGAAAGAATACAATATGCTCACTAAAAATAATTCCAGGACCGGGTTATTCAGGAACTCGATGTGTATTTGAGACCCTTCATTGAGGAGCTTAAGTACCTGAGTGAGCATGGTCATCCCACTTATGACAAGTTCAAAAATGAGATGTTCCAGATGCATGCCATGCTTGTTGGCACCATTAGCGATTTTCCTACACGCGGGATGTTGTCGGGGAACGTTACCAGGGGATACAGGGCTTGTCCAGAGTGGATGACTGTTGAGTGTTGCAGATCTTATCGCAGGAAGATTGTACAGATGCGTCATCGTTGTTGGCTTCCACATGATCACCCATTTCAGGAGGATATGGAGGCATTTGATGAGACTATGGAAACATGTGAGCAGCCGAGGAGATGGACGGATGATGAAATATTGGAAGTGCTAAATGAATATGATTTTGGGTAGCTCAGTAATCATCCTGAGATAGTGGCATCAATACCTGACAAACCCAACAGGTATAAATTCTGGACACACAAAAGTATTTTTTGAGAACTTCCGGGTTGGTCCAAGTTGTTAATCAGACACTACTTAGATGTCATGCACATAGAGAAAAATGTATGCAAGAGTGTGGTCGGCACAGTGTTGAATTGGGAGGGAAAAACTAAAGACGGACCGAAGGCACGCACTAATCTGAAAAGAATGGGACTGTGAAAACATTTGTGGTTGAGAGATGGGAAGAAAAACATACCTCAAGCTCCTTATACCGTCAAGCCTGCCCAAAAGAATGAAATTTTTGGCTGGATGAGTAATGTCAGGTATCCTTCCAGCTATGCAGGAAATATAAGTCGGTGTGTTAACTTCAAAGACAATAAGATGTATGGACTAAAGAGTCATAACTGTCATATACTGCTTCAACGCCTCTTCCCTGTTTTCATTCGAGGGTACCTGCCCAAAGAGGTGGTAGAGCCGTTAGTGGCTTTATCAAGATTCTTTCAGAAGTTATGCACGAGAGAAGTGAAGAAATTGGACATGTGGGAAATGTAACAGGACATCATTTTTATCATGTGAAAATTGGAAAGGATATTTCCTCCAAATTTTTTCGGCATCATGCCTCATCTGATGCTCCATCTTCCGGAACAATTGTTGCTTACCGGTCTAGTACACTACACATGGATGTATCCCATGGAAAGGTACGTAAGGCATCTTTGAATCTGGCTATGTCTTTAATATTATTTATTCACTTATTTTACAATAATCATAACATGCTCTTTACTACTTTATAGACAATTAGGGGACTACAAAGACTATGTGATGAACAAATCTTCACCTTAAGGGTGTATCGCTGAAGCATATCTTGCGCACGAGTGCGTATCGTACACCAAATTGTATTTGGGAGCGTTGGATGACCATCCACAACATATGCCGGTAGATGAACCGCAGTGCAACCTTTCGATCATCTTAAATGATGTTGAAGTTTCTAGAAAGGTTCCCAACTCATACAATTTAGAACCAGATGAGCTAGTCATTGCCCACTGGTTGGTATTGATTAACTGTCCAGAAGTTCAATATTGGAAAAATGTGCACCTTTACTGCCCTGCTATTACCGGTGATGTTGAGTACCACAACAAGACGTTCACAAACTATTTTGGCAAATGGGTACGTATATAGATATATTTACTTGTATATGAATTTAAGTGTCTCGTATCCTATTTATAGTTCAGCTAATAAATGATTATTTTCAGATGAACCTTGTACAAGATGATAGTATCTCTCAGTGGTCACACGAATTGAGGCTCTTGGCGCAAAAACCGGTAACTTCCAGAGTTTATCCTATGTGTAAGGTAAATGGCGTGCTATTTATTTGTGAACATAGAGACGTCAGACGAAGAACACAGAATTCTGGGGTAATTGTGCATGGTGGGCAGAATGGAGTTGACTATTACGGTGTTCTCCATTCAGTTGTCGAATTAATTTATGGGGAAGGCATGATAGTGCACTTGTTTAAGTGTAGATGGTTTGATACTGACCCTGAGCACACAAGGACCAATCAATATGACATATTTTCGGTGAATACTGCTATAAGCTGGTATGAAGATGATCCGTTTGTTTTGGCCACGGCGGTGAAACAATTGTTCTATCTTGATGAACTTGTGCATAAAGGTGCGTGGAAAGTGATTAACCATGTTCTTCCAGGAAACATATACAGTGCCTCGACACGTGGTGTGACCTCAGATAATGATGAAGTTAGTGCATACCAAGAGCCGAACGCAATTGGTATTCCTGAATTCTCAACAATTCGCCTTACTAATGTGATACAAGGTAGTGTGGTACGAATTCCTCAACCGGAACTTATTGATGTTAATCAAAATGAAGACAATGAAGACTCAAGTGACGAGGACTTACACATCTTACCTGAAATTAACTCGGAAACCGAGTCAGACTCAAGCAACGATTCTGACTATGCGCCTTTGTGTATGTATGTTAATTTGAGTATGAACGTGCAATGTAAAATGATGTGTAGGACGATGACTTGAAAGTGCAATTTGAGTATGAACATGCAATGTAAAATGATGTGTAGGACGATGACTTGAAAGTGGAATTTGAGTATGAACGTGCAATGAATAATGTCAACATTCATGATATGTAAAGTAGGAACTTTGTTTAATTACCCTTTTTTATAAGTAACTAAAAAAAAACTCCTAGCCTTTTTTACTAAATGAGAAAAAACAAAAGCGGAGTGAAAGGAAAAAAAAAGTATAGCCGACAATATTCATAATAAATATCGTCGGCTATAGACTATACTTATGTCGTCGGCTATAGTTGTGGGGTTTTAACCCCCAGAACAGCCGTTTTGGACAGATAGAAAATGAAACTGCCCCATTTTTTTTACAAACTGTCCGGTCTTTCTTTGTTGAAGCAGCGCCGCCGTCCTTCTATAACCCAAAAACAGGTTCCTCTCCCTAAATCCCCAATTTTGATTTTTTTTTTTTTGATTTAGGTTCAATTTATGTTTAGTTTGTTGATAATGTGGATGTTTGGATGAGTTGTGTGAATATATATTGGATTATTGTTGAATTTTGTTGATTTTTGGAATTATTGTTGGATTATTGGATATTATTGGATTATGAATATATATATATATATATATATATGAGATTGTTGGACTAGGAATTTTTGGAATATAATGGAATCTTTATGAATTTTTATGAATTTTTATGAATTTTTGTAATTTTTGGATTATTATTATGAGCATATATATATGAATTAATTTGGATAATATTTGGTGATTAATGTGAATTAATTTTTATTATTCTAGATCTATGTGAATTAATTTTATTTATTCTAGATTTATGTGAATTAATTTAGAATTTGGTAGATTAATATATATGAATTAATTTGAATTTTTTGTAATTTATGGAATTATTGTGAGTTAAATATGGAAATATGTGAATTAATGTATATGGCATTTTGTTGATTAATGTGAATTATTTTTAATTTTGGTAGAAAAATTTTAAAAACTATATAAAACTGAGTATGTTACGTAATCTTTATAGAAACGATGAATTGGTTGAACTGCGGTGCTTCGCGAGGGGGTCGAGAGGGAGATCGGGACGTGGGGATGAGGGCAGCGGAAGTCACTCCAGATCCGGATCCGCCAGTATCGACAACACTTACAGCGGTCCTCCCACCTCACTGCACCGTGCACTTCTAGATCAGGGACAACCTCAGCAGCAGCAGGTCGAGCCTCGCCGACCGCGAGGAGGCTTTATGAGGAAAATCGCACGCCTTCAACGGATAGTGCGACTCAATCCTCAGTTCAAATGTTGGACATTCATCGGTCGGAGCCTTCCCCATCCACCGACCAGACTCCTTATTCTTCCAAGGAGGCTGGTGGATCGACTCAGTCCTCGGCCGGGATACGACTATGCCCGTCGTCTACCCTATTCTTACCCTTGGAAATCCCGACGATACCCCTCGTCGATCCCATGGAAATGCCTGTTCCAGGACAGCTAGGGTTCATTACCCCGGACCAGGCATAAGCGTATGTACCCTTCCCGCAACCTCTCTGGAGTGCAAGGATTCCGAGACAATGCACCGACGAATCAGGTAAATATTAATTAGTGATATCTTTGTACTTAGTAATATTTAAATTCAATTAGGTGTTGATGTTTAAAAAATCGTCTATAAATATGATAGGCGCGATCGTGGCCTGTGAAAAACAGAAGGTCACTCGACAGTACGCAAGGATGACAGGCAGCATCATATGGGATAGAGTTCCAATGCTGTGGCCAGATTGGAATTCGGTGCTGCAATCCGTGAAATATGAGTTGAATAATGCGCTATTGGTGAGTAGAATTGTATATTCATTATGTATCTTTTCTATATAAATATGTAATATTTATATATATATGCATTGCAGAGGTGGTTCCGCGTGGACAACGACATTAGACCCACGTGGGCAGATGAAGTGCAAGGGAGTAGGTTACTCATTCATTTGTTTAGATTTTTTCGTTCGTTTTGATTATGTTCATAAAATGTTGTAAGTTACTAACATTTGTGTTTTATTAATATAGGTACAAGGAGTGGAAAGCCGAGCTGAAAAAACATAGGAAAAAGTACGGCGACGATCGTTCGGGTACCCCTAGCAAGTTTTGTTATAGCGAGTACAAATGGCGATGACTTGTGGTTCACTTCAACAACCCGAGATTGAAGGTACGCAACCTTCGATCGATTAAGTTTTTGTTTTATCGTACTTCCCCCAAATTATTTGGCTAATATTTTTTTGATGTTGGATTAATCGAACAAGCTATTTCTGAAGTCAACACAAGGAATCGGGCGAAAAACACAAAAAATCATCATGCCAGTTCCATATCATACTCGGGTTGGATCGAGGAGGCAGCCAACCACCCAGAAGTCCCTCCTCTTGTCTATACGATGCAGCATGCGTATCCGCAGTCCCCCGAAGATGCTGTAAGTGTCCTTATAACAAAATAAACATATTTCTAAATTTTTTTGATTGTTTACATTAATTAACATTTTATTTTTCTTTGTCAATTAGGCAAGAGTTCAGGATGTGATTCTGGAGGTGTTGACTCAAGTGCCAAGAGAGCGCTATCCCAACACCTCCGATGCAGAACTCCCGACTGATCAGATTGATCAATTTGATCCGATCATAGCCACCAGGATCATGGTAGCCGCGATCCCTCCAGGGAAGAACACTTTCTACTACAGGGGGCTCGGAAAGTGGGGTCAAGGGCTGCTGAAGAAGACTCCTGAATTCTCTCGCGGATCAGGATCTTCGATGGCTAATGAGCTACAGGAGCAGCTTCAGAGGTAAGTGATGGAGATGGAATCTCCACGGCTACGGATGGAGGAGCTGAAGCGGGCGAGAGCCCCCGAGCAGGAGGCGCGAGCCACAGAGCAGAATCGGTTGGCCGAGCAGGAGGAGACAATGGGGACATGGATGCAGCACTGTTATGCACAGTTGCAGGCGTCTAGAATCTAGATAGCTCCCCCGCCCATTTTCAGTGCATCACAGCCACAACCACAGCTGCAGCCGCAGCCGCAGCCACCGCCGGAGCCATATCAGCAGACGCCGGACCAGGACCAAGGAGACAATAGCGATCCATTTGACCACATTTACTTAGGAAACCCGTAGTACGCATATGTATATAGATTTGAACGATTTTGATTTTTTATTTTATTTACGTGTATAGTTTCAATATTTTTGGATTTTAAAAGTGAACAATATTGGTGTTTTTTGGAAATACAGATTCTGGGATGAAACCCAGAATCTGCAAAAAAAATTAAAATATCACACACTATAGCTGACGACATACATATGTATCGTCGGCTATAGTTCCCTCCATAGTTAACCAGTTTGACTAGGGGAGGAGGTATGGCCGAAGACAACCCTATCTTGTCGTCGACTATAGTATTACTGACGGTCCATTACCGACGAGCCTATATCCGAAGACTCCTCGTCGGTTATAGCTATGGCCGACGAATTAAGGGGACAGGCCGACGACTTCATGTCATTGGCTATAGTGTTTGTGCTGGTAGTGTATACAACCCTCCTTACTTCAGACGTCAGCTAGGATACCACCAAGTCATGCCAAGAAAAATGATTGTATCGACCAACTGTTAGAGTTCCTTAAGGGAATTATTCTCTATAAAGGACAAAGGGTTTAAGTGTAACCACGAATCTCTATGTAATAACTTGAAGATGCCACTTAAACTGAGAAATGTGTCTTACAACTCCTTGGCTGAGTATGATTGTTGGTGGACTGAGAAGGTTAAAGATCAATTTGAACCAGGCGTAATCAAGTGTAGGTTGACAGCTTTGAAAGGATGTACATGGCGCAAAACTCAATCGAACGGTGAATCTGTTAAAAAGAGCAACATAGCCAAGTGCGACTCATCGGATACCACATCCAACATAAGTATACTGGTCTCATCAATTCATATTTGATTTAGTGTTGTAGTTTGCTTATATCAGCGATCAGGTGATACCAATGTGATCATATAGTTGGTTGACGTCTATGTGTGCAAGTGTAGAACTTTCCCTCAAGAAATGTACAACTAAACAAGACACAAGGGCAAGGAACACGGACACTAAGGTGACCAATGATGTTGTTCAAGGTACGTTGTACATTAATTCATGGATGGATCAAAGTCAATTAGGTCCAAAACTTTGAGGATGTTGGACTAACTATTACCTTTTGTTGAATAGACAACCAGGAAGAAGGGAACATTGTCATCTCTGTCGTCTCCAGAAAAGGATCATTAGCGTCTAGATGATGAGTCGACAGAGAGTGACCAGATACTAATCTCAAAAAGAAGTTGTTACACTATGAAAGATGGTGCATGTAGACTCGACCATGCTACCAATAGAAAATGAATCCCATTTAGATATGAATTGCCAAAGCGGGATAGAAACAGAGACATGTGAGGATAACAATATTGTCTTTGTCAACCGTAACCAATATTCTATGAAGGTATATGATCTCTTTAGCATATGCATTGTTAATATCTTTTTAAGGGTTTCAATAATGTTACATCTTTGCTGGCTATCGAAGAGAGTATTAACACTCAAACTCTGACTGACTTGCAGAAGATGTTTCTGTCTACTTCAGAGCCACCCCTAACCTTGGTTAGTATCACTTCAGAATATTTGTCATACTTAGTTGTCGTTGCGATATGACCAGAAAATTGCATTCCTCGTGTTCTATTTAGCTTGCAGGGGGATATTGAAGATGATTTTGCTACATTGGCAGCTTTCTGGGAAGAGATAGGATGTCTAGCGATAACCTCTTGACCACCTATCCAACCAACCAATGATGTCCATCAAAATGTTCGTGATGCCTTGACTCAAACTGTTGATGCCATTATGCAAACTAAAAGAATTCAAACCTTGAAGGAATCAATGGAAGCATTGCTAAAGGATGGTGGGTTGCCAGATGATATAACTAATCATGCTCGTGTGGGTGTGGATAGGATAGTGCATCAACTCACTCCTTTGATCATTAAGAAATAGGAAGTGGATGATATAGCCAAAACGATTGAGAAATTGACTCAATTGAGCACCGATGAGCAACAAGTCAAGATGAAGTGTATTGCACAAAAGAAAGAAGCTAAAGCCATAACTGCTCAAGTTGAAGAACTAGAGACCATGTTGGAGAATACAACGAGAGAAAAGGGATCTCGCTATCAGTCGCTGCGTCCAAGGAAAAGAAGAGTCAACCCGAGTGAGGATTCTTTGTTAGGATCTTGAACACAAGCTTGCGAAATCTTGGGTTACTCGAGGAGAGTATGATAATGACTGTGTGATGATTTCCCAAGAGTTAGAGTCACTTCACTCTTTAGTAGCAAAATACCTATAGTCAGTCGGCTATTATTAGCTATTTATATCTAAACTTGCTCAGTAGAACGTTTAACTGTAATATGCATATTTCTGTCATCTACGTTCTTAACTTTGACCTTGATGGCTTTGCTCTGTCTTTATTTTCTGTGCTATCTAGACTTTAATCACGCATATTACAAGTATTTATAAACGGCTATTGGGTTGCGATGACCCAAAACAGAATCAGCAGTGGAATCAGCTTGATCTACGAGCTTGCGCGTAGTCGCAGAGTTACGACAGTGTTTGAATCGCCAGATTTGTTAACGACTGAATTATTGGCCGAGAATTGGAGCTGGGACTCTTCTCGAGAGTCGTTGTACGTGTGATTTTGAGTTCGTGAGCGGTTTCGGATCATTATTTGGACGACCGAGGAATAAGTTATGAATATTTGAAGTTTCGGCATAATCAGTTTATAATTGTGGCATTCTTAACGACTAAATTACCGGACGAGAATTTGGTTTCTGCTTCTTCACGGAAGTTGTTAAGAATTTAATTTCTAGCTCGTGGGAACTTCCGGAGCATTATTCCGAGTTACGAAGATTAAGTTGTGAATATTTCCGAATGTTGATTATTTAGTCGGTTTAAATATGTGTTTGGGTTGAACAGTTGACTTTTTATCCGATGGGTCGATGTGTTTGACTTTGGATGATAATTGAAGAACATGTCGAGTCGAGTTTGTTGCCGCGAGAATTATCGAAATTGGAATTACGACGTGAAAGTTTCGGGTATTTTAAGTTTGTCGTAAAATGTATTTTGGAAGTTTCCAAATTGGGAAAGTGTTAATGAGTATTTATTGGGGGGTTTCCCCTTTGGGAAAGTCAACCTTGCAATTATTGTTTGACCGAGTCAAACTTGGAGGAGGAGAGCTCACGACGGCAGCCATGGCCTCCACGGCGGTGTACTCCGTTTGGCCTCCCCAGGGAGCGAGGCTGCTACCGTTCGACTCGCCTTGAAGCGTTCGACACCGTGCCGTCCTCCGTTCACGGCGAGGCTCGCCGAAGTGAGAGGAAAATCCGGCCAAAATTCAAGGAAAATTGGGTGAATTCGGGTTGCAAGATTCCGTTCGAGTTGAGCTTAATCAAGCACTGGGTTTTGAAGCCCTCATCTCCATGATTCTAACCATGTAAGTATGGAGTTCTAATTCGATTTGTGCTTGGAGAATTTAGGATTTGAAATTTTGGGAACAATTCGGTTTATCACGAAATTGACCTAGTTAGAGTGAGAATTGGCCTTTGATGCAGTTGAGGAAGTTGCTCAGTGGGTGATTTTGCATGGAATAGGGGTTGCTCCGCCGTGGAATTTTCCGTTTGGGTGGCGGCGCCGCCGTTGGCGGTGCTCAACGGCGGTCAACGGTCAAAGTTTGACTTTTTGTGGTTTTCGACAAGTTGCATGTCATTTCACTCGAAATCGCGCCCCGATCGCGGTGGGGAGGTTCGTTTCTCGATTTGAGCATCCGAACTTACAGCGAGGTATTGATGTCTGATTTCCGGATTTTCGACAGTTTGTCGTAATCGGATTATGTGTTTCCGAGAACAGTGGTTTCTCGTGATTTGTTTTGAATTGTCGAGTTATGACTTTGAGTAATGGACATTGTGAATATTCAGGTGTTCGTGATCGTTCGTTTGGCAAGGGACTTTCCGCCGGATTACGGATTAACGCGAACTGCATTACGCTAGTCTGTGAGTGGACAAGTTTCTATTTTCATTGTTGATTTGCGAGTTCGTGGATTTTTATGATTTCCGTGTTTACTTTATACGATGATTGAGATATATGTTATTTTCGGAGGTGTTGTTATATATTTATTGGTGATGGCATTTATTGCATCGATGCTACCAGAGTTGAGAGATTCCTCTGGACTAGAGTTGAGAGATTCCTCTGTACAGGGTTGAGTGGTCCCCTGTGTGCCACCGGGGTTATGAGGTCCCCTGGCCTATTACCGTCGGGTTGAGCGATTCACCTGACGTTGGGCTTGAGAGGTCGCCCGATAACCTCTATATATATGTGTTGTGTTCTGAACTCGCACTGTTTTACATTGAGTATGTATATAAACTGGTGAAAGGCATACGTTTATTTTCGTCCACTCACTCTAACGTTTTTTATTTGCCTTTCCCCTGAGCTTTTCGGTTTCCGTGTCCAGTTTGCAGTTCGGATTCTGGTGTCGCATGTCGTGGTCGGAGGCATAGAGCTCGAGCTACCTTGTTTCTTCAAGTAGGTTATTGTTCTACCTACTGTGGTATACTTATATGATTATACTTTAGAGGTCGCTCTGAGTATTCTGATGTATATGTTTATACGATTTTACTCCGGATTTCAGTAAAGCACAGATATATTTATTATTTTACTTTACTGTTTATATATTGAGAAATCCGGATGGGATTGGTGCCCACGGTTTGATTTTTGTGGCATAGGATGAAGTGTATTTTCCGCGTGCAGGTAATGGTAATTCCACGTTAGTAACGAAACTCTGCCAAAATTTTGTTGGTTTTTGTTGGTTCGTGTTTTCGAAAGAGTTTGATTCCGGTTTAGGGAGCTAAATCGGGGTTGGGTCCTTTCTGCTTGGTATCAGAGCATTAGGTTATAGGTTCTGTAGACTTCTGTAGTCGTGTTTACTAAGGATATTTGAGAATGTACAGCATGTCTGGAATGGTGACCCGACCGGCCGGCGGATACTCATCAATATTCCGGGTGTTGTATGCTTTCAAATATTTAAAATTCCATGATTACGTTCCACTTTTTGTGAACGATGTTTTATTCATTAGGATGCCTCCTTGACGTGCTTTCCATGTCGGTACGGTTGTGGATCCTGTTGAGGATCAATCGACGCGCGATTTGCCAGCGAACTGTGGATTTAGATGAGTATTCTGAGTTCAGAGAATTGTGTGGCACGGTTTGCCTGGTTGTGTGTATGAGCGTCTACATGTTGCCCCAGAGCTGAGAATTATGGCAGTTAATGTTTGCTTGAGTCAGATCATTGTATTTGGTGGGCTGATATTGTGTGAGTTCCGGATTGCGACTCCGTGGCCTACATTCAGGGTGTTGTTTATACGGTAATGGTTTTATCAGGCTACCCAGCATTCGAATGAGGAGTGTTTACCCACCTGAGGCAGAGATGCATTGTCCACATGTTTGTCCCTGTTTGCACGTGTTATGTGGCTTCAGAGAAAGCGGTGCACGAGGTTCGAGATGAGTTTGAACCTGAGCATCAGAGAGAGTCTGATTGGTGTGCCTCGAGATAGCTGTGAGGAGCTTAGTGTGCTGCACTCACAGGCGAGGGTATCGAGAAGGAAAGATGTACGCGGTTTTCGATGTGATGGTTTGAGGAAAGTGGACATAGTCGAGATTTTGATGAGGTTGAGTTCCGACACTTCGGGATCAGTGACTCCATCAGGCGGTAACCTTTTCGATTATGTTGAGGGTCATCAGATCAGGCAGAGGATCCGTTTGGCGATGACGGAGATCACAGTGTAGCGGACTTGCTCCTGTGGCATGAGTTTGGGAAATCGTTGGTGATCCTTTCACGCAACAGGTGTTGCGGTGATTTGTGTTCGTGGAGCACTTTCAGTTGCTGTTTCGGTGGCCAGGAGGGTCACGTTACGAGGGAGCGCCCTCAGCCAGCTGTGTTTGCGGTTCGACAGCTCAGAGTTCACGAAGAGATCATGATGCTGTTTCTGGAGTGACCAACGCAGCCTTTTTGATGAGTTATTCAGCAAGTCGCAATTGACGTGGGCGGCTAGTTGGGCATGTTGGAGTTCGTGCCATGACCTTGTTTGAGGACAAACTTTTCTCTGAAGTTACTGTTGCTTGATATCCATGGCTATTGTACCTGAATCTCCACTTCTGAGTTTTGGAGAGTGTTGTATCCATCCGGAAGTTGTGAGATCCTTGTTGGAGGATATGGGTTAGCTGTGGATTTGTTATAGCTTGATATCGTGGTTTTGGTGTGTTTGTGAGTACGGACTTACTGACGATACATTTGGCTGTGTTCGAGTGCCTCGAGAAGGAGGTTGTGTTTCGACGACCAGACTTTCCCCGAGAAACTGTTTCGCGGTGATGGTCGAGCGGATGATGGAGACGGATTGTGTTGTTTGCTTAGCTTATGTTGTGAATACTTCGGTTGCTGTGCCCGACATTGGAGACATTGAGGTGATTCCCGAGTTTCCAGGTGTGTACCGGAGGAGTTACCAGGTGTTCCTCCAGTTCGGGAGGTTGACTACACTATTGAGCTTGTACTGGGCGCTTGACTCATTTTACCGGCATCTTGTCGTTCGTAGCCAGTGGAGCTGATGGAGCTATAGTTTCGACTCCAGGAGATGCTGGAGGAGGTTTCAGGAAATTTCATGCCACCCCGCGTATTTGCGTGGTGTGCTCTTATATTGTGTGTACGGATGATGGATGGTTCGACGAGGTGGTGCATTGACTACCGGAAGCCTGATTCGCTTCAGAGGAGAGTGAGTATCCTCCACTTCGGATTGACGAGTGGTTTGATCAGCTCGCGAGAGCTTCAGTCTTTTAGAAGATTGATTTCAAGTTTGAATACCATCAGTTGGGGATTGATAAGTTAGATGTGGTTTGGACAGCTTTCAGATCTCGGTGCGGGCATCATGAGTTCTTGGTCATGCTGTTTGATTGACCAATGCCCCCGTAGATCATGAGGACTTGATGGACCAGGTGTTCAGATGGTTTCTAGACGAGTTTGCGGTCGTGTTCGTTGGCAACATCCTGATTTACTCCAGGAGTGTGGGCCAGTACGTGAAGTAAATGCAAGCAGTTTTGCGGACTTCGCGAAATGATTAGCTGTTTGTGAAGTTCAGCCAGTGTGAGTTTGGCTGATTAGCATGAAGATTTTGGGTTGTGTGATGCTATCCGAGGGAGTCGGCGTGGATCCTGACCAGTTAGAAGCTGTGTTGATTTGGGGATTGCCCTACTATTGTACGAGAGATCGGGAGTCTCTTGGGTTTGGCAGGCTATTACCGACGGCTTGTGCAGGATTTTCCCAGATTACCACTTCACTTTTCGGATTGCCGAAGAAGGCGTCAAGTTCAAGTGTTCGATGCACGCGAGGAGAGTTACTTACTCCTGCAGAATGGTTGACCGTTGCTTCGGTTTTGACTTTACTTGACGACCGCGACGAGTTCGTGGGTTATGGCGATGCATCGAGGTATGGATTTGGTTATGTTTTGATGTTGTGTAGCAAAGCGGTGGCTCATGGTTCCAGGCAGTGGAACTTTGTGTAGTTGCATATCCTGTGTATGATTTGGGTGTAGTTGTCTTTGTGTTAGCATCAGAGAGTTCAAGACACTACAACTATGGCGTGCAGCGAGGTGTAGGACATACACTGATCACTTGAGTTTCATCCACTTGCATTTTGGCCAGATTTAGGCTTGAGGCAGTGTAGATGGATGGGGTCGACTAACGACTATGGCTGCACCTTTGAGCTTGTTCGGGAAAGGTTAGAGGTTATACTTTGACTACCCACCTGGGATGTTGTTGCTGATGCATTCAGTTGAAAGTTGGGAGCTTCAGTATTTCATGTGTGTGTGTGTGTGGCTCAAGTTTCCGTGTTAGCCGAATTGCGAGCTATGGGAGCTGAGTTCGAGTGTGATGATGTTAAAGCTCACTGTTTTGCGCGCATTTGGCGCTAGTGATGCGGAGATGTATCAGATACTTCGAGTTTACTACTCGTGACGCAACATGAAGAGCAATATAGCAGCTTGTGTGTGCAGATGCCACATTTGTCGACTGGCGATGGCTAGGAGGCAGAGACTTGCCGAGAAGTGTCAGCCATTGGAGATTTCCGATTAGACGTGGTGTTTGTCCCTGTGATATTGTGTGTGTTTGTGTACACTTTGATTTGTAATACCAGTTGTCAAGCCTTTGTGGACCATTTGATGAACTTGGTGCGTTTACTTGTACTTTTCGGAACAGAATTCAGTGGCAGGCTGGCATAGCTGTGTTTGACGGAGATTGTCCATCTACGTGGAGTACCTATGTCCCAGTTTGTTGACCGAGATAATCAGCTACGTCTGAGTGTTGGCGAGCTTTGCGGTGAGCATTGGGGACCAGATTACAAGTTAGTACCGGTTCTTATCCTCAGATTGGCGGACGATCTTTGAGGACTATTCAGACCTTGGAGGGCATATTGTGGACCTCGGTATTGTAGTTCCGGAGGATTTGGGACCAGCAGTTTCACTTGTACGAGATTGCTTGCAGTACCAGTTTGTTGACCACTGTGATATTGACGTTGCTTGATGTCGTTTTGAGGAACGATGTTGTACTCCATTGTGTTGGAGCGAGTCAATGTGAATTGACGTTTGATTCTGATTTTGTGGAATGTGTTACCATGGACTGTCAGATTAGCGGAAATGGGTTGATAATTGCTCGAGTTCGATGTGAGAGTTATGTGGATGTGTGTAGACTAAGTTGTGATTTGCCATGTTGTTTTGATCCGTATGTGGTCATAGGCGAGTTTGTGTTGTGCCGTATAGTTCGGCGTCGCCTATATTGTTGGCTTTTGTGTGTGTTGTGTTCCGTGTTGCGGAACTATGTTTCAGGTTTGTTACGTGTTGTGTACCCTATCTATTCCTTATGCAGGAACACTTGGCGATTGTGTGGAGCCAGTTCAGATTTATGATTTGAGGGTACAGGGATTTTAGCACGGAGCTATCTCCTATTGCGGAGTCTGTTA
This sequence comes from Geum urbanum, assembly GCA_946800695.1. Taxonomy (NCBI): domain Eukaryota; kingdom Viridiplantae; phylum Streptophyta; class Magnoliopsida; order Rosales; family Rosaceae; genus Geum; species Geum urbanum. Next base: position 27,378,377 of record OX327012.1, read on the forward strand.
TCAGAGTTGTTCAGTTGATGTAGCTACTTGAGAGTTTAGCAATATGCAGAGACAGTGCTCCTACTTTTGGTCGGCAGACTCAGAAATTTCGAGGTCGAAATTTTTTAAGGGGGGTGGATTTGTGACGACCCAGAACAGGATCAGCAGTGGAATTAGCTTGATCTATGAGCTTGCGCGTAGTCGCAGAGTTACGACAGTGTTTGAATCGCCAGATTTGTTAACGACTGAATTATTGGCCGAGATTTGGAGCTGAGACTCTTCTTGAGAGTTGTTGTACGTGTGATTTCGAGTTCGTGGGCGGTTTCGGATCGTTATTTGGACGACCGAGGAATAAGTTATGAATATTTGAAGTTTCGACGGAATCGGATTTAAGTGGTGGTGTTCTTAACAACTAAATTACCGGATGAGAGTTTGGCTTCGGATCCTTCATGCAAGTTGTAGAGAATTTAATTTCGAGCTCGTGGGAACTTCCGGAGCATTATTCCGAGTTACGAAGATTAAGTTGTGAATATTTCCGAATGTTGATTATTTAGTCGGTTTAAATATGTGTTTGGGTTGAACAGTTGACTTTTTATCCGATTGGTCAATGTGTTTGACTTCGGATGATAATTGAAGAACATGTCGAGTCAAGTTTGTTGCCGCGAGAATTATCGAAATCGGAATTACGACGTGAAAGTTTCGGGTATTTTAAGTTTGTCGTAAAATGTATTTTGGAAGTTTCCAAATTGGGAAAGTGTTAATGAGTATTTATTGGGGGGTTTCCCCTTTGGGAAAGTCAACCTTGCAATTATTGTTTGACCGAGTCAAACTTGGAGGAGGAGAGCTCACGACGGCAGCCACGGCCTCCACGGCGGTGTACTCCGTCCGGCCACCCCAGGGAGCGAGGCTGCTACCGTTCGACTCGCCTTGAAGCGTTCGACATCGTGTCGTCCTCCGTTCACGGCGAGGCTCGCCGGAGTGAGAGAAAAATCCGGCCAAAATTCAAGGAAAATTGGGTGAATTCGGTTTGCAAGATTCCGTTCGAGTTGAGCTTAATGAAGCACTGGGTTTTGAAGCCCTCATCTCCATGATTCCAACCATGTAAGTATGGAGTTCTAATTCGATTTGTGCTTGGAGAATTTAGGATTTGAAATTTTGGGAACAATTCGGTTTATCACGAAATTGACCTAGTTAGAGTGAGAATTGGCCTTTGATGCAGTTGAGGAAGTTGCTCAGTGGGTGATTTTGCATGGAATAGGGGTTGCTCCGCCGTGGAATTTTCCGTTCGGGTGGCGGCTCCACCGTTGGCGGTGCTCAACGGCGGTCAACGGTCAAAGTTTGACTTTTTGGGGTTTTCGACAAGTTGCATGTCATTTCACTCGAAATCGTGCCCCGATCGCGGTGGGGAGGTTCATTTCTCGATTTGAGCATCCGAACTTACAGCGAGGTATTGAGGTCTGATTTCCGGATTTCCGACAGTTTGTCGTAATCGGATTATGTGTTTCCGAGAACTGTGGTTTCTCGTGATTTGTTTTGAATTGTCGAGTTATGACTTTGAGTAATGGACATTGTGAATATTCAGGTGTTTGTGTTCATTCGTTTGGCGAGGGACTTTCCGCCGGAATACGGGTTAACGCGAACTGCGTTACGCTAGTCTGTGAGTGGACAAATTTCTATTTTCTCTGTTGATTTGCAAGTTCGTGGATTTTTACGATTTCCGTGTTTACTTTATACGATGATTGAGATATATGTTATTTTCGGAGGTGTTGTTATATATTTATTGGTGATGGTATTTATTCCATCGATGCTACCAGAGTTGAGAGATTCCTCTGGACCAGAGTTGAGAGATTCATCTGGACCAGAGTTGAGAGATTCCTCTGGACAGGGTTGAGTGGTCCCCTGTGTGCCGCCGGGGTTGAGAGGTCCCCTGGCTTATCACCGTCGGGTTGAGCGATTCACCTGACATTGGGCTTGAGAGGTCGCCCGACAACCTCTATATATATATGTGTTGTGTTCCGAACTCGCACTGTTTTACATTGAGTATGTAAATAAACTGGTGAAAGGCATACGTTTGTTTTCGTCCATTCACTCTAACGTTTTTTATTTGCCTTTCCCCTAGGCTTTTCGGTTTCCGTGCCCAGTTTGCAGTTCGGATTCTGGTGTCGCATGTCGTGGTCGGAGGCATAGAGCTCGAGCTACCTTGTTTCTTCCAGTAGGTTATTGTTCTACCTACTGTGGTATACTTATATGATTATATTTTAGAGGTCGCTCTGAGTATTCTGATGTATATGTTTATACGATTTTACTCCGGATTTCAGTAAAGCACAGATATATTTATTATTTTACTTTACTGTTTATATATTGAGAAATCCGGATGGGATTGGTACCCACAGTTTGATTTTTGTGGCATAGGATGAAGTGTATTTTCCGCGTGCAGGTAATGGTAATTCCATGTTAGTAACGAAACTCTGCCAAAATTTTGTTGGTTTTTGTTGGTTCGTGTTTTCGAAAGGGTTTGATTCCGGTTTAGGGAGCTAAATCGAGGTTGGGTACTTTCATCGGTACCTAGTCGAATATTCTTTTATTCATCGGCCCTTGTTTCCCACAGAGTGGGGTAGTATTTTTTTAAGTATTGTCCATTAATAGGCATTACTTGTAGCTCACCGTATTTATCACTTAAATGATATGCCCCTTTGTGGAGTACCTTGTCAATTATAAAATGGCCTTCCCAAGTTGGACACCACTTTCCAAACCTTGGATCTTTCGTTCCGACCGGTAGCATAGTTTCCACACAAGTTCTTCTTCTCCAGAACTCTTTTTCTTCGTCTTCTTGTTATAAGGACGAGCTATAGCTTTCTGTTGAGCTTGAAAATGGTCATAAGCATCCATTCAAACCTGGTCAAGATCTTCTAATTCTTGCAATATAGCTTGATTATATTCTTCAGTGGTAAACTCATGTTGGGTGGCTACTCTTAAAGATTTGACTGTTATTTCCATTGGGAGTATGGCATCATGCCTATAAGTCAGAGAAAAAGGTGTAGTGCCTGTAGCTAAATGTTTCAAAGTCTGATAGGCCCACAATGTCTGAGATAGCAAGTTGTGCCAATTCCTCAAATTATCTTAGATCATCTTTTCCAAAATTTGGATGAGAAGTTTGTTAGTGGCTTCTACTTGTCCATTGGCTTGGGTGTAATATGGAGTGGATTGTTGCATTTTAATTTTGTATTCAAATATTTTATCTATAACTACGGCGTCTATAAATACCGTGCCATAGTCCGTTGTAATGGTCTCGGGATTCCAAATATGTGGATAAGATGTTGTTCAATAAATTGAATTACCAATCCGCTGCTCACAGTGGTTAATTGGATAGCCTCCACCTATTTTGTAAAATAATTAGTAGCCTTTTAAATCTATTTATGTTGTTGGGATGAACGAGGGGAGATTAAACCAATCAGATCCATGGCCCATCCTCTAAATGGCCAACGTTTAGTCAATGCATGCATGAGCTCATATGGTACTCTTTGGATCGGTCCATGAGTTTTACATGGAGCACAACCTTTAGCATAATCAATACATTCTTTTAACATAGTCGAAAAATAATAACCATAAATACCTTCATGAACCACAGCCATGACCAACAACGCTTCATTGCTACTCAAACACCTTAGTAGGACATCGCCGCCTTGACTTTTTTGTATAATTCCCCATTCTTTATGGTATAAATGCTAGCTAATGCTTGATGTCGACGATTGCCACTGTATATGTTCCGCAAATGTTATTGCACTATGGGAAATCTCCAATCATTAGTTGGAACATTTATTTCGAATACATCTGCTGTCATTCCTCTCTCCACCATAGATTGTAGTGACTTCTTTTCAACAATTAGGACCTCGTTGGACCTGACACAATTTATGCCATCTCGTTCGCTTCATTATTGTAATTTCTAGGCAAATGCATGAATTCGACTTTTTGCAAGCGACATAGTAATTGTTGTGTGGGTGCATAGTTGTAGCATTTGGTTGATGACTAACTGCGAGTCACCGAGCTCCAAGTTCCATCAAAATATCTAAACCAATTATCAGTTCTTCATACTTGGCTTGGTTATTGGTGCATTCAAAATCCAACTTTGAAGCATACATGTATTTATTGCCAATTGGTGTTTTGATTACTAAGTCAGCTCAAGCTGATTCACTTGTACTTGATCCATTAAAGAAAATAGACCATATCCCCTAATTAAGCTGCCTGATTTGAGTAGCACCTATCTCAACATCTTCCATATTTTCAATCTCGACTGAAGGATGGTAGGCCAAAAACTATGCAAGAGCTTGACCTTTGACGGAATTTTGAGCTTTATATCAAAAACAAAATTCAGATAGAGCCATTGTCCATTTTCCAATTTGGCCTTTGATGATTGGTTGAGTCAGCATATACTTGATCGTATCAGTTTCTAATATTATCTGCACAATTCAATAAGGAGGGTTTGTTAGTCCAAAAGCTAGGGTATCACCCTATTTGGGCCTTTGAGGTTCGACGCCATGAAATTTTCTATCAAATTTTAGGGTCGTGGCTTTTGAAGCCGATTCTGGCCATGTCAGGTGTTTTTGGAGAGCGTAGGTTTAGGGGTTTGGTTGGGGTCGAGGAGAGGAGCATTTTGAGGGCCAAATTGCTGTCGTTGGTGGCAATTGCTGGAGTTTTAGATTCGTGCCATTCATGGTGGTTTTGGACCCCAACGCCACTGAGTTGGACCTCAGCCCAGTTATGAAAGTAATAGGCCTCCTTAAGAGCTTTCGATCGAGGTATAAAACGTTGAAAATAGTTTTTTTTTCATTATGATTGCATTAGTTAGTTACATCGATGCACTGACTATTCGGCTGATCACCAAATAGTCCATTCATGGGAGGTCAAGGTGCCTTGCCTACTCCATCACCTACATTTTTTATTACAGATAGTCGACTCAGGTTAGGGAAAAACTCCTGAGGGACCGCCTCCATCACTTTTCAGATTTATGATACTTGAACTCGCATTATTTTACATAGATTAGTGGAAACACATTAAACTATATTTTATTACATAGATTATTCGAGTTTTTGTCCACTTACTCTAATGTTTTATGTTTTTAAATGTCTTTCCCTGGGCCTTTAAACTTTCGTTGCCTAGGCTGCAGTGTAAATCTCTAGATTACGGGTTGTAGAAGGATTTGATTCCACCTATCAGCTCTTCATCAGTAGGTTCCAGTCAACTATTAGACTATTTTATATGTATCCTTTGTACATAAAAGCCGCTCTAAATATCAGTAGTTATGTTATTTCAAGTAGTGTACTCTTCATCAAAACCAGTATTTGTAAATAAGTCTTAAAACTTCTAAGTTTAGTTTATTGTTTAGTTTGTTTATTAAGAAATCCGAATGGACAATCGGTGGTCCACAGTTTGTTTTTGGAATTTGGTTTTAGAAGTGTTATATTCTTGCAAGTTTTTGGGTGGTTAAGATTTTTAGGGGAATTATGTCAAAATTATTGTAGAATTTCATATAGTATGGTTAATCGTTAGGACTTAATTCTAGTTTACTAGCTAAACTAGGGTTGGGTCCTTTCAGTTTTTTATCAGAGTGTTAGGTCCAAGATTCTGTAGACTCTTTGGTCATGTGGATATATGCATTTGATAGTGTACAAGAAACCCGGGAAGATGGCCGGACCGGCCGACAGATCCCCATCACAACTCCAAGTGTTGTGCATTATTAAATGTTTAGAGTCTCAAAGTTAAGCCATTTTCTCTTGGTGCCTTTGAGTGGGCTAACCTTTTTGTGGAATCGTAGGTCATTATGCCTCGACAACCAGCTTAACAAGATGAGTGGAAGTCTTTGGCTCAACAAATGCGTGAATTAATTACACGCATGATTCCAGCGCCACGTGAGGGTTATGATGATTTAGTTACTAGAGCCAAAAACGTGGGAGCAGTTCCCTTTGTAGGATCTCATGACCCTAAAGCTTGTTCGAACTGGCTTATAAAGATTGGTCGAGTATGAGACCGCCTACGACCCCACTTGACCCCAAAGAAGAGAACATAGTTAGTTATGGGTTTGTTAAAGGATCATGCTTATCGTTGGTGGGAGAGCACTGACAAGATTGAAACCACCACCCTGTGGGCAGAGTTCATGGAGTTATTCATGAGTCATGTCTTCAGTAAAACGATGGAGCATAGGAAATATGAGGAGTTTATGAATCTTCGGCAAGGAGACTTGTCTGTGATGGAGTATCGGAACTGTTTCACTCGCTTATCTTGATTTGCTCCAAATTCTGTTAGGTTGGTGAAGGAGAGATTTTGGAGGTTTGAGCAAGGTTTGTGGTATGAGATTGCTCCATACTTGTTAGGTGTGTCATTCACTGATTTTTATGAGTTTTTCAGTGCTGGTATGAGATGTAAAGATAGGCTACAGCCTGAGCAGGGCCAGACTTGATGATTCGAGGAAGGTGGGCTTAGCCAGGTCCTTCTAAAAGGGGAGGCTCTAGCGCATCTGGATCCACATCATCTTTTGGCGAGGGATCTCATACCTCTGCTCCTGGCACATATTGCCTGAGTTGTTTTTCGAGATGGAGGCAGAATCGACCACAAAGGCAGGGATATGGGGCCAGTTCTAGTGGGTCCAGTAGATACCGACCTACTCCATCAGTATCTAGAAATATTCCTTTACGCAACATCTGTCACAGACGCCATCCTCGACAATGTCAGCTTGGGACTTCAGCTCGCTGCTATTGTGACCATATGGGATACTTTGCGAGGGAATATTCACAGATGAACACTTCAGGTGGATTTCCAGTGCAGAGTTCTAGTGGTGATTAGGGAGCCACTTTAGGTGGAACTCCCTTATTGGAAATTTGGCGAGTGATATATCTCTTTGGCAATGTGATTTTAGTTGGGCTAGTTTATCGAGATTATAGCATTATGGTTGGAGGTTTAGGATTGTCTGCCGATCTGATACCTCCGGACATTGTAGATTTTGACTTAATTTTGGGCATGGAATTTCTGAGCAACCATCTGGCTTTGGTTGATTGTCATCGAAAAGTGTTAGTATTTAGAAGTCTGAGGTTACCAAAGATTTTATTTTGCGGGGAGAAAAATATTCTGTCATCATGCCTTATTCTAGCTATGAAGGCTGAGAAGATGCTGAAAGGACCCAACCCCGATTTAGCTCCCTAAATCGGAATCAAACCCTTTCGAAAACACGAACCAACAAAAACTTTTCGAAATTTGGGCAGAGTTTCGTTACTAACGTTGAATTACCATTACCTGCACGCGGAAAATACACTTCATCCTATGCCACAAAAAGCAAACCGTGGGCACCAATCCCATCCGGATTTTTCAATATCTCAACAGTAAAGTAAACAATACAAAATATAGTACTTTACTGAAATCCGGGTTTAAAATCGTATAACATATACAACAGGATGCTCAGAGCGACTTCTAATACATAATCATATACGTATACCACAGTAGGTAGAACAATAAACCTACTGGAAGAAACAAAGTAGCTCGAGCACTATGCCTCCGACCACGACGTGCGACACCAGAGTCCGAACTGCAAACTGGGCACGGAAACCGAAAAGCCCAGGGGAAAGGCAAATAAAAATGTTAGAGTGAGTGGACGAAAATAACATATGTCTTTCACTAGTTTATACACATACTCAATATAAAACAGTGCGAGTTCGGAAAACACAACAACACAACACATATATATATGGAGGTTGTCGGGCGAATCTCTCAAGCCCGACGTCAGGTGAATCGCTCAAACCTGACGGTGAAAGGCCAGGGGAATCTCTCAACCCCGGCGGCACTCAGGGGAATCTCTCAACCCTGCTTCAGAGGAATCTCTCAACTCTGGGCCAGAGGAATCTCTCAACTCTGGTAGCATCGATGCAATAAATGCCAATCACCAATAACACATAATAACATACCTCCGAAAATAACATATATCACAATCATCGTATAATTAAATACGGAAATCAATAAATCCACGAACTCGCAAAATCAACAGTGAAAATAGAACTTGTCCACTCACACGCTTGCGTAACGCGTATCGCGTTAACCCGTGATCCGGCGGAATGTCCCTCGCCAAGCAAACGATCACGAACACCTGAATATTCACAAAATCCATATCTCAAACTCATATCTCGACAATACAAATCAAACCACGAGAAATCACCATTCTCGGAAACAGATAATTCAAAGTCGACGAATCGTCGGAAATCCGTATATACCACTTCAATACCTCGCTTTACGTTCGGACGCTCAACTCGAAAAACGAACCTCCCCACGACGATCGGGGCGCGATTTCGAGTCAAATGACATGCGATTTGTCGAAAGTCAAAAAGTCAACTCTGACCGTTGACCACCGTCGTTGATCGCCGTCCACGGCGGCGCCACTGTTGACCGGAGAATTTCACGGCGGAGCAACCCCTATTCCATGCAAAACCACCCACTGAGCAACTTTTTCAACTGCACCGAAGTCCAATTCTCACTCTAACATGGTCAATTTCATAAAAAACCGAATTGTACACAAAATTTCAAATCCAAAATTCTCCATGCTCAAGCAAAATTAGATCACCAAACTTACATGGTAGCTTCATGGTGATGAGGGCTACAAAGCCCACCCCAAAGTTCAGCTCGAATCGGTCTGAAAATTCAAACCCGAAATCATCAAAATTCTTCCATTTTTTGCCGGATTTCCACCTCTCCACCGCCACCCTCGCCGTGAGGGGTGGCCGGAAGTGAACTCGGGGTGCCGGGGCGCACCGAACGGGACCAGCCCCGCCCCCTAAGGTGGCCGGAAAAGCCACCATCGTCGGCAGCCGTGAGCCACCGTCGCACCTTCTCCTCCCACTCGGTCAAACCGAGTCAACTCACCAAGTCAACACATTAATTCAGCTTTGACTTTCCACAAATAGCAACCTACTATTTATAGACTTACCAAATAAGGAAACTTTCCCAATTAATTGCGACAAACTTCGAATATCCATAACTTTCTCGTCGTAATTCCGATTCCAATAATTCTCGCGGCCACGAGTTCAACTCGACATAATCTTCCATAATCACCCGAAGTCAAACACATCGGCCAAACGGATAAAAAGTCAACTCTTCGAACCAACACGCAATTAAATCAACCAAACAAACAACAATCGGCAAAATTCGCAACTAATGCCTCGTAACTCCAAATCATGCTCTGGAAGTTCCCACGAACTCGAAATTAAATTCTGAACAACTTCCGTGAAGAAGCTGAAACCAAATTCTCGTCCGGTAATTTAGTCGTTAAGTAGCCCACCATTTAAATCTGAACTTCAAATATTCATAACTAATTCTTCGGTCGTCCAAATAACGATCCGGAACCGCCCACGAATTCGTAATCACATGTAGAACGACTCTCTAGAAGAGACCTAGCTCCAATTCTCGGCCAATAATTTAGTCGTTAAGAAGCTCGGCGATTAAAACAACTGTCGCAACTCTGCGACTACGCCGTAGCTCACGAATATAGCTAATCATACGGCTGATTCTGGTCCGGGTCGTCACAAATCCACCCCCCTTAGAAAAATTTCGACCTCGAAATTTCTGAGTCTGCCGACTACAAGTAAGAGTACTGCCTCTGCATACTGCTCAACTGCCCAGTGATAATGTCGACTGAATAACTCTGATAGCTGACTCCACAATAGGAGATAGCTCCGTACTGAAATCTCTGTACCCATAAATCACGAATCTGAACTGGCTCACACAATCGCCAAGTGTTCCTACATAAGGAACAGACAGGGTACACCATGTGAAACCAACCTGAAACACAGTTCCGCCACACGGAACACAACTCGCACAAAAGCCAATGCTATAGGCGATGCCGAACCATACCGCATAACACAAACTCGCCTATGACCACATATGGATCAAAACATCAAGGCAAATCACAACTCAGTTCACACATCATTATATCTCACACACTCACATCCATATAGCTCAAACATCGGACTCGAGCAATAACCAATCCATTTCCGCTGATCTGACAGTCTGTGGTAACACACTCCACAAAATCGGAAACAAACATCAACTCAAATTCAAACCAAACTCACTCCAACACAATGAAGTACAATTCGTCCTCAAAACGACATCAAACAATATCAAAATCACAGTGGACAACAACCTGATACTGCAAGCAACCTCGAACAGCTGAAACTGCTGGTCCCGAATCCTCCGGAACTGCAATACCGAGGTCCACAACATGCCCTCCAAGGTCTGAATAGTCCTCAAAGATCGCTCATCAATCTGAGGACAAGGACTGGTACTAACTCGTAATCTGGTCCCTAATGCTCACTGCACAGCTCGCCAACACACAGTCGTAGCTGATTACCTCGATCGGCGAACTGGGACACAGGTACACCACGTAGATGGACAACCTCCATCAAACACAGCTATACCAGCCAACCATTGGACTCATCTCCGAAAGTACAAGGAACTGGACTGAGTTCGTCAAATGATCCACAAAGGCCCAACAACTGGTATCACAACCAAACTGTACACATACACACACAATTACAGCAGCAACCGTCACGTCTAACCGGAAATCTCAAATGGCTAACACATCTCGGCAAGTCTCTGCCTCCTAGCCATCGCCAGTCGACGAATGTGGCATCAGCACACACAAGCTGCGCTCGCACAAGCTGCTATATTGTTCTTCATGTTGCGTCACGAGTAGTAAACTCGAAGTGTCTGACACTTCTCCGCGTCACTAGCGCCAAACACGCGCAAAATCACGAGGCTCAACATCACCACACTCAAACACCACTCTCGTAGCCCACACTCGACTAATACAGAAACTCGAGTCACACACACATGAAATCTCGACTCTCGACTGAATGCATCGGCAACAACATCATCCCAAACGGATGGTCAAAGTACAACCACTAGCCTTTCTCGAACAAATTCAAATGTGCAGCCATAGTCGATAGTAGACTCCCTTCATCTACACTGTCTCAAGCCCAAATCTGGCCGAAAAATGCAAGTGGATGAAACTCAAATGATCAGTGCACATCCTACACTGCTCTACACGCCATAGCTATAGTATCTCCAACTCTCTGGTGCTAACACAAGGGAAGCTACACCCAAATCATACATAGGACACGTAGCTACACAAAGTTCCACTGCCTGGAATCATGAGCCACCGCTCTGCTACACAGCATCAATGCACAACCAAATCAAAACCTCAATGCAACACCATAACCCACGAACTCGTCGCGGTCGTCAGGTAAGGTCAACACCGAAGCAACGGGCAACCATCCGACAGGAGGAAGTAACTCTCCTCGCGTACATCGAACCACTTGAACTAGACGCCTTCTTCGTCAATCTGGAAAAATGAAATGACAATCCGGGAAAATCCTGCACAAGCCGTCAGTAATAGCCTGCCAAACCCAAGAGACCCCTGATCTCTGGTACAAAGTAGGGCAAACTCCAAATCAACACGGCTTCTAACTGGTCAGGACCCACGCCAACTCCCTCGGCTAACAGCACGTGGCTCGAAGTCTTCATGCTAACCAACTAAAACTCACACTGGCTGAACTCACAAACGGCTAATCGTCCCGCGAAGTCCACAAAACCGCTCGCAATTGCTCCAGGTACTGGTCCACACTCTCGGAGTACATCAGGACATTGCCAACGAACATGACCGCAACTCGTCCAGAAACTGTCTGAACACCTGGTCCATCAAGTCCACACAATCTACGGGGCATTGGTCAACCCAACAACGTGACCAAGAACTCCAGGTGCTCGCTCCGAGATCCGAAAACTGTCCAAACCACATCTGACTCATCGATCCACAACTGATGGTATCCGGATCCGAAATCAGTCTTCGACAAGACTGAAGCTCTCAGGAGCTGATCAACCAATAGTCAATCCGAAGCGGAGGATACTTGCACTCCTCTGAAGCAAATCAAGCTTCCGGTAGTCAATGTACCACCATGTCGAACCATCCGATACCCGTATACACAAATGCAAAAGCACACACGCAAATATGCGGGGTCGTCTGAAATCTCTTGAAACCTCCTCCAGCAACTCCTGGAGTCGAAACTGTAACTCCATCAGCTCCGCTGGCTCCGAACGACAAGATGCCGGTAAAATGAGTCCAGCGCCTGGTACAAGTTCAATGGTGTAGTCAGTCTCCCGAACTGGAGAAACACCTGGTAACTCCTCTGGAACACACCTGAAAACTCAGGAACCACCTCAATGTCACCAATGTCAGGTACAGCAACCATAGTATCCACAACATGTGCTAAGCAAACAACATAACTCCTATCCACCATCCGCTCGACCATCACCACGAAACAGCCTCTCGGGGAAATCTGGTCATCGAAACACAACCTCCTTCTCGAGGTACTCAAACACAGCCAATTGCATCATCAGTAAGTCCATACTCATATTCACATCAAAACCACAATATCCAGCTATAACAGATCCGCGGCTAAATCATAACCACAAACAAGGAACTCGCAACCTCCGAATGGATACAACACTCTCCAAAACCTCGGAAGTGGAGACGCAGATACTATAGCCATAGATATCAAACAACAGTAACCTCGGAGAAAAGTCTGTCCTCAAACAAGGTCATGGCACGAACTCCAACATGCCCAAATAGCCGCCCACATCAATTGCGACTTACTGAATGGCTCGTCTAGAAATCCGGGTACATTGATCAGACTACAGGAACAACATGAGGGTCTCCTCGTAACTCTGAGTTGTCGAACCGCTAACACAGCTGGCTGAGGACACTCCCTCGTAACGTGATCCACCTGGCCACCGAATCAGCAACTGAGGGTACTCCTCAAACACAAATCACCGCAATACCTGCTGCGTGAAAGGATCACCAACGATCACCCGAACTCATGCCTTAGGAGCAATTCCGCTACACTGTGATCTCCGTCATCGCCAAACGGACCAGCAGAGGATCCTCAACATAATCGAAAAGACCACAACCTGATGAAGTCACTAATCCCGAAGTGTCGGAACTCAACCTCATCAAAATCTCGACTAAATCCACTTTCCTCGAACCATCACATCGGAAACCGCATACATCTTTTCCTCATAATAGCCTCACCACTGAGTGCAACACACTAAGCTCCTCACGGATGTCTCGAGGCATATCAATCAGAATCTCTCTGATGCTCAGGTTCAAACTCATCGCGAACCTCGTGCACCGCTTCCTCTGAAGCCACATAACACGTGCAAACGGAAACAAACATCTAAACAATGCATCTCTGCCTCAGGTGGGTAAACACACCACATACAATTGCTGGGTAGCCTGATAACACCATTACCGTATAAACACCCCGAATGTGGGCCATGGAGTCACAACCGGTACTCACACAATATCAGCCCACCAAATACTACAAACTGACTCAGGCACACATCACAGCCACAAATCTCAGCTCTGGGGCAACATATAGACGCCCATATACACATCCCCAGGCAAACCGTGCCACACAATTCTCTGAACTCTGAATACTCATTCAAATCCACTGTTCTCTGGCAAATCACGCGTCGATTGATCCTCAATTGGATCCACAACCGAAACGACACGGAAAGCACGTCAGGAGGCATCCTAATGAATAAAACATCGTTCACAACAAGTGGAACGTAATCATGAAACCGCAGATATTTGAGGAGACACAACACCCGAAGTATTGATGAGTACCGCTGGCCAGTCGGGTCATCACTCCAGTCATGCTGTATCAACTCAAATACCCTAAGTAAACACGACTACAAAAGTCTACAGAACCTATAACCTAATGCTCTGATACCAAGCTGAAAGGACCCAACCCTGATTTAGCTCCCTAAATCGAAATCAAACCCTTTCGAAAACACGAACCAACAAAAACTTTTCGAAATTTGGGCAGAGTTTCATTACTAACGTTGAATTACCATTACCTACACGCGGAAAATACACTTCATCCTATGCCACAAAAAGCAAACCGTGGGCACCAATCCCATCCGGATTTTTCAATATCTCAACAGTAAAGTAAACAATACAAAATATAGTACTTTACTGAAATCCGGGTTTAAAATCGTATAACATATACAACAGGAAGCTCAGAGCGACTTCTAATACATAATCATATACGTATACCACAGTAGGTAGAACAATAAACCTACTGGAAGAAACAAAGTAGCTCGAGCACTATGCCTCCGACTACGACGTGCGACACCAGAGTCCGAACTGCAAACTGGGCACGGAAACCGAAAAGCCCAGGGGAAAGGCAAATAAAAACGTTAGAGTGAGTGGACGAAAATAACATATGCCTTTCACCAGTTTATACACATACTCAATATAAAACAGTGCGAGTTCGGAAAACACAACAACACAACACATATATATGGAGGTTGTCGGGCGAATCTCTCAAGCCCGACGTCAGGTGAATCGCTCAAACCTGACGGTGAAAGGCCAGGGGAATCTCTCAACCCCGGCGGCACTCAGGGGAATCTCTCAACCCTGCTTCAGAGGAATCTCTCAACTCTGGGCCAGAGGAATCTCTCAACTCTGGTAGCATCGATGCAATAAATGCCAATCACCAATAACACATAATAACATACCTCCGAAAATAACATATATCACAATCATCGTATAATTAAATACGGAAATCAATAAATCCACGAACTCGCAAAATCAACAGTGAAAATAGAACTTGTCCACTCACACGCTTGCGTAACGCGTATCGCGTTAACCCGTGATCCGGCGGAATGTCCCTCGCCAAGCAAACGATCACGAACACCTGAATATTCACAAAATCCATATCTCAAACTCATATCTCGACAATACAAATCAAACCACGAGAAATCACCATTCTCGGAAACAGATAATTCAAAGTCGACGAATCGTCGGAAATCCGTATATACCACTTCAATACCTCGCTTTACGTTCGGACGCTCAACTCGAAAAACGAACCTCCCCACGACGATCGGGGCGCGATTTCGAGTTAAATGAAATGCGACTTGTCGAAAGTCAAAAAGTCAACTCTGACCGTTGACCACCGCCGTTGACCGCCGTCCACGGCGGCGCCACTGTTGACCGGAGAATTTCACGGCGGAACAACCCCTATTCCATGCAAAACCACCCACTGAGCAAATTTTTCAACTGCACCGAAGTCCAATTCTCACTCTAACATGGTCAATTTCATAAAAAACCGAATTGTACACAAAATTTCAAATCCAAAATTCTCCATGCTCAAGCAAAATTAGATCACCAAACTTACATGGTAGCTTCATGGTGATGAGGGCTACAAAGCCCACCCCAAAGTTCAGCTCGAATCGGTCTGAAAATTCAAACCCGAAATCATCAAAATTCTTCCATTTTTTGCCGGATTTCCACCTCTCCACCGCCACCCTCGCCGTGAGGGGTGGCCGGAAGTGAACTCGGGGTGCCGGGGCACACCGAACGGGACCAGCCCCGCCCCCTAAGGTGGCCGGAAAAGCCACCATCGTCGGCAGCCGTGAGCCACCGTCGCACCTTCTCCTCCCACTCGGTCAAACCGAGTCAACTCACCAAGTCAACACATTAATTCAGCTTTGACTTTCCACAAATAGCAACCTACTATTTATAGACTTACCAAATAAGGAAACTTTCCCAATTAATTGCGACAAACTTCGAATATCCATAACTTTCTCGTCGTAATTCCGATTCAAATAATTCTCGCGGCCACGAATTCGACTCGACATAATCTTCCATAATCACCCGAAGTCAAACACATCGGCCAAATGGATAAAAAGTCAACTCTTCGAACCAACACACAATTAAATCAACCAAACAAACAACAATCGGCAAAATTCGCAACTAATTCCTTGTAACTCCAAATCATGCTCCGGAAGTTCCCACGAACTCGAAATTAATTTCTGAACCACTTCCGTGAAGAAGCCGAAACCAAATTCTCGTCCGGTAATTTTGTCGTTAAGTAGCCCACTATTTAAATCTGAACTTCAAATATTCATAACTAATTCTTCGGTCGTCCAAATAACGATCCGGAACCGCCCACGAACACTTAATCACATGTAGAACGACTCTCGAGAAGAGACCTAGCTCCAATTCTCGGCCAATAATTTAGTCGTTAAGAAGCTCGGCGATTAAAACAACTGTCGCAACTCTGCGACTACGCCGTAGCTCACGAATATAGCTGATCATACGGCTGATTCTGGTCCGGGTCGTCACAGATGCGGCGGAAAGGATGTACTGCATATCTAGCATATGTAGTGCATACTTGTGTTTCCACCCCTAACCTTGAGCGGGTTGAGGTGGTTAGGGAATATTTTGATGTCTTTCCTAAGGAATTAGCAGGTCTTCCTCCTGTAAGGGAAATAAGTTTCACGATAGAACTACTTCCACGTACAGACTCCATAGCTCATGCTCCATATAGGATGGCTCTAGCTGATTTGAGAGAGTATCATACTCATCTTCAGGAATTAATTGATAAGGGTTTCATCCATCCTATTATATCACCTTTGGGTGATCCAATTGTATTTGTGAAAAAAAAATGATGGATCAATGTGATTATGCATCTACTATCGGAAGCTGAATCGGGTTACAGTGAAGAACAAGTATCCACTGCCTCGGATTGATTGTGACGATCCGGACCGGAATTGGTATAGTAATCAGCTTAATCCGCGAGTTTTGCGAGTAATCGAGATTTATCGTAATTAATCGGATATGTGTTTTTGATCACGACTTAATTTTCGGACACAAATTTGATTTGGGTTTGTTCGTGGAAATGTAGAGAATTGGATTTCGAGTCCATAGGAGCTTTCCGAGGATTTTTTGAATAATCGAGGAATATAAAATAAATATTTGAAATTATCACTGAGTTAGTTGTGTTTATCCGTTTGAGTTTGAGTTATCCGAATTATGGATAGTGTTTATTCGCGACATATAAATAGCCGAAGAGTCGTAAAGTTGTCGCAAACGTTTGAAAATGGGCTGTTTGACCGAGTTGACTGAGCTGGGCCGAGTTCACCGAGTCAACCCGTGGTTGACTCGACGTCGAGGTGGTCACCGGAATATGGCACGGTTGCCGAATTTCAAGGTAAGGTTTTGAAGCTCTTCCTTTGGGCTTTCCATTGATGTATATATGGTGTGTTATGGCGGCAGTTTGCTTGTTCGATTTTGAGCTTGAAGTTCGCTGGAATCGGGTGTAATGGTGGAGGTTTTTCCGGTGACTTTTCGAAGGGGATTTTGGGTGGTAATGGTTGGGTTCAAGCTAGGGAGGAAGCCCCTTGAATTTGGGAGGCCGAGGTGGCCTCACGGTGGAGAATTTTGCAGGAGAAATTTTCCGGCCGGTTTGAGAATTTGGTGACTTTTGAGGCTTTTTCTGGTGAACCACGACGAAATTGGAGGATAGTGTACTGGAGAGATGTGTTGGGCTCGAGGTGGAGAGGAAATCTGGGCTTTCCTCACTGGAAAATCTTTTCGGTGACAGCGTGCCGCCGGCGGCGGCGGCGGTCAACGGCGCAGCTTCGGCGAGGTGTTGACCTTTTAGATTTTAACAAGTTTTATGCCGTTTTTCTCGTAATCGTGCCCCGATTTTCGCCTTGAGGTTTTCGAGTTGATTTGAGTAATGGGATTTAAGTCGAGGGGTTATGTGGAGTATTTTGGGATTTTCGACTGGTTTTCTGTTATCTGAGTTATATGTTTTCGGAAATGGTTGGTTTCCGAGGTGTGGGTCAGAGTATTAAATTGTGATTTTGATCAATGATATTTTGTGATTATTCAGGGGATCGAGATCGTATGCTTGGCGAGGGATCTTCCGCTGGATCTTAGGATTAGCGCGTTTGCACGCTATGCTTATCTGTTAGTGGACAATTATTTACACTGCCGTAGAGAGTTCTTGGTTTCAGTATTTATTTCTAGTACAGTATTGAGATTATTTATCATTTTGGAGGTATTGTTTTATGTTTTATTGGTGTTCCGGTCTGATTTAGCCTTTAGGGTAGTTGAAGAAGTGGTTTGGCTTGTTGAGATCTTGAAATCTGGAGAATCTCGCCGTGGAATTCCACCGTTGACGGCGCGCTGCCGCCGCCAGCGGCGGTCAACGGCGGAGCTCCAGGGAGGAGTTGACTTTTTGGATTTTAGTGTTTTTAATGTCGTTTTTCTCGTAATCGCGCCCTGATTATCGTCCAGAGGTATTCGGATCGATTTGGGTAGCCGATTTTCAGTCGAGGGTTTCGAGTGGAGATTTCAGGAATTCCGTTAATCATTTTGTACTGCATTGCATATTTCCGGGAACGGTTGGTTTCCGTGGTTCAGTACAGAGTTGTGGACTTTGATTTTGATTAGTTATGTTTGTGAATGTTCAGGAGATCGAGATCGAGAGCGTGATCGTGCTTCAGGCGAGGGATCTTCCGCCAGACCACGAGATTAGCTCGAGTGCGCGTTACGCGAGTCTGTGAGTGGACATTTCTTTTCACGGATTGTTTGCGAGTCTTTATATACGTTTTATGAACTTGAGCATGCATATGAGATTTCGGTTTACATGAGCATGTGTTATACGATTATGCCTATACCAGTATATATATTACGTATATACACTTATATGTTGTTATGTGTCCACGTGTGGCCCCGTGAGATTTTTATGCATGCTCTGTACGCGTGAGGAGTTAGAGTCTCCCTCGTGTTTGTTTGTGTACGTGAGGAGTTAGAGTTTCCATCGTGTACCATTTGATTATTTATACCTTCGACTCGCATATATTTTTATAACGTATATTTTATTTGGTGAAAGACATTTATTTTCGTCCACTCACTCTAACGGTTTTCATGTCTTTCCCCTGGGCTTTTCGGTTTCCGTGCCCAGTTTGCAGTTCAGGTTTTGGTGTTTCACGTCGCGGTTGGGAGGCTAGTGATCTGAGCTACCTGTGTTTTCTAGTAGGTTCTTGTTTCGCCTACTAATGTGTATTGTATATATTTACACTAGAGGTCTCTTTGATACATTCTGATACGTGTTTATACGGATTTTCTCGGATATATTATATATAGTACAGTATGTTTACTGTTTATTGTTTATATTATGATGTTGAGAAATCCGGATGGGATTGGTGCCCACGGTTTGGCTTTTGTGGCATAGGACGAAGTGTTGTTTACAGGGTACAGGTTTATGCAATTCCACGTTAGTAACGAAACTCTGCCGAAATTTTGAAAAGTTTTTGTTGGTTCGTATTTTCAGAAGGGGTTCGATTCCGGTTTAGGTAATTGAATCGGGGTTGGGTCCTTTCAGATAATCAGATTATCAGAGACAGATTGAAGATTGCCCAAGATCGCCAAAAGAGTTAAGCATATGTGAGAAGAAAGAGTCTCGAGTTCGACATGGGTGATTGGGTCTTCCTGAAATTGTCTCCTTGGAGGGGAGTTGTCCGTTTCGGGAAGCGTGACAAGCTTCGGCCACGGTACATCGGTCCTTATGAGATTACAGAGAGAGTTGGCGTCGTGGCTTACAAGTTGGAGTTGCCTCCGGAAATGGCGAGGGTGCATGATGTTTTCCATGTCTCGATACTGCGGAAATACATTCCAGATCCATCACATGTTTTAGCACAACACCAGCTTCCTATCCAGGAAGATTTGACATATGTGGAGGAGCCAGTGCAGATTCTCGATCGGCGTGAATAGGAGTTGAGGCACAAAGTCATACCGCTTGTGAAGGTCTTATGGCAGAATCATTCAGTTGAGGAAGCCACTTGGGAGACCGAGCAGCATATGCGGGAGCAGTATCCTCATCTGTTCACTTAGCAGGTACGTAAACTTCGAGGTCGAAACTTTTCTAAGGGGGGTAGATTTGTGACGACCCTGACCAGAATTGGTTATAGTAATCGGCTTAATCCGCGAGTTTTGTGAGTAATCGAGATTTATAGTAATTAATCGGATATGTGGTTTTGATCACGACTTAATTTTCGGACACAAATTTGATTTGGGTTTGTTCGTGGGAAATGTAGAGAATTGGATTTCGAGTCCGTAGGAGCTTTCCGAGGATTTTTTGGATAATCGAGGAATATAAAATGAATAGTTGAAATTATCGTTGAGTTAGTCGTGTTTATCCGTTCGAGTTTGAGTTATCCGAATTGCAGATATTGTTGATTCACGACATATAAATAGCCAAATAGTCGTAAAGTTGTCACAAAAGTTCGAAAATGGGCTGTTTGACAGAGTTGACTGAGCTGGGCCGAGTTGACCGAGTCGACCCGTGGTTGACTCAGTGAGTCCATGACTCGTCATCGAGATGGTCGCCGGAATACGGCGCGGTTGTCGGATTTCAAGGTAAGGTTTTGAAGCTCTTCCTTTGGGTTTTCCATTGATGTATATATGGTGTGTTATGGTGGAGGTTTGCTTGTTCGATTTTGAGCTTGAAGTTCGCCGTAATCGGGTGTAATGGTGGAGGTTTTTCCGGTGACTTTTCGAAGGGGATTTTGGGTGGTAATGGTTGGGTTCGAGCTAGGGAGGAACCCCCTTGAATTTGGGATGCCGAGGTGCCCTCACAGTGGAGAATTTTGCCTGAGCAATTTTCCAGCCGGTTTGAGATTTAAGTGACTTTCGAGGCTTTTTCCGGTGAACCACGACGGAATTGGTTGATGGTGCAGTGGAGAGATGTGTTGGGCTCGAGGTGGAGGGGAAATCTGGGCTTTCCTCGTTGAAAAATCTCTTCAGTGACACCGCGGCGGCGGCGGTTAACGGCGGAGCTCCGGCGAGGCGTTAGCTTTTTGGATTTTGACAAGTTTTATGCCGTTTTTCTCGTAATCACGCCCTGATCGTCGCCTTGAGGTTTTCGAGATGATTTGAGTAGTGGATTTTAAGTCGAGGGATTATGTGGAGTATTTTGGGAGTTTCGACGGGTTTTCTGTTATCTAAATTATATGTTTTCGGAAAGGGTTGGTTTCCGAGGTGTGGGTCAGAGTATTAAATTGTGATTTTGATCAGTGATATTGTGTGATTATTCAGGGGATCGAGATCGTATGCTTGGCGAGGGATCTTCTGTCGGATCTCAGGATTAGCGCGTTTGCGCGTTGTGCTCATCTGTGAGTGGACATTTATTTACACTGTCGTAGCGAGTTCTTGGTTTCTGTATTTATTTCCAGTACAGTATTGAGATTATTTATTGTTTTGGAGGTATTGTTTTATGTTTTATTAGTGATGGCATTTACTTAGCATCGATGCATTAACTACTCAGCTGATCACCGGTAGTCCAGTTCCAGGGTTGAGAGATTCGCCTGATCTGCGCACTAGACTTGAGAGATTCGCCTAGTCTATCACCGTCGGGCTTTAGAGATTCGCCCGACACCTCCATTTATTTTAAGAACTCGCATTATTTTTATGTTATGTAAATGGTGAAAGGCATATGTTTATTTTCGTCCACTCACTCTAACGATTTTATTTGCCTTTCCCCTGGAATTTTCGGTTTCTGTGCCCAGTTTGCAGTTTGGATTCCGGTGTCGCAGTCGGAGGCTTAGTGTTCGGGCTACCTTTCTTTCTCAGTAGGTTTCTTGTTTAGCCTACTGCTGTGTATTTATGTATATATATATATATATATACTAGAGGTCGCTCTGAATACTCTAGTGTCTATATTTTCATATGATTTTCCCGGATTTCTGTAAAGTTACAGTTTTGCTTATTACTTTATATTATGAGGATGTGATTTTGAGAAATCCGGATGAGATTGGTGCCCACGGTTTGGCTTTTGTGGCATAGGATGAAGTGTGTTTTCGGGTGCAGGTTAATGGTAATTCCACGATATAGTGAAAGTCTGCCGAAATTTCTATGGTTTTTGAAAGTTCGTGTTTCCAGAAGGGGTTCGATTCCGGTTTAGGAAACTAAATCGGGTTTGGGTCCTTTCATTGATGATTTGTTTGGTCAGCTAAAGGGTGCTCCGGTGTTCTCTAAGATCGATCTGCGATCGGAATATCATCAGTTACATATTAGAGAGTCAGATGTCTCTAAGACCGCATTCCAATCTAGATACTAGCATTATGAGTTCCTAGTTATGTCATTTGGCTTGACAAATTCACCTGTTGTCTTTATGAATTTGATGAATCGAGTATTTTGGCATATGTTGACAAATTCATCATGGTATTTATTAACGATATCCTAATTTACTCTAGAGATGCGGGGCAACATGCAGGAAATTTGCATATTGTTCTGAGGTCCTTCAGAGAATCTCAGTTATATGCCAAGCTCAGTAAATATGAATTCTGGTTGGACTAAGTTAAATTTCTTTACTATGTGATTTCGGTAGATAGAGTTAGTGTTAATCCTGACAAGGTTAAGGAGGTACGGTGTTGAATTGGAGTAGACCTGCAAGTGTAGTTGATATTAGAAGTTTGATTGGCTTAGCTTGTGATATGACAAAAACATGCATTAAATTAACACTTAACACATAAATCATTCATACAATTTAAAACCATATAGATGTAGTATTTTAAGCAAGTAGGGATCATTCTAACCGAGGATTGAAGGGTGCAAACAATAATTGTGTATATAAAGAGGAGTAAAAAGAGTTTGTTTTAATTACCTAATTATTTGACTAGAAAACGTCATAAACACATAGCAAATAATTCTAGGACCCTAACATGCATTGAATCATAGACAAGCAAATACACAAAAGACCCCTAAAACATCTTCCACATATTTCGACAAAACACAAGAAAATAAAATAACTAATTATTTACAATTGATCATCTTTTTCTGCACCCTAGTAAATTTTCATGCTCACCTAATTACCTACGAAATTTATAATTCCAATTTTAAGATTAACATGCATATGTGTTTTGAATTAAGGTGCAACTAAACGTCTAAACACCCTAATCACAATTTCAATGACCTATAAAAAGAGAGGGGCTAAACGCATCATCTTCAAACAAATCAAAGCATTAAGAACATAACATAGCATGCTTCACTCAAATTAAAACTATAAATACATGGAAGATATATTAGAAAGAGTATTAAAAATCCAAATAAACAAAACAAGAACAAACCAAGCACAAAGATCAAACAAGATTAAATTAAGACTACGGAGTAAAGGTTTTATCGTTACACTTTTGATGATCCGCTAAATGCCGTAAACGCCAATAATGCAATATGAAGGCCTATGGTGTGATAGCTTTATTGCATGGATTAAATGATTACAACAAGCTAAAGATGGGAAGGAATTATTTGGTGGTGGTGAACTAGTCTTCAATTGACACTTGCTTGAGATCCGGCACTTGGAGAGCTTTAGAGTGATACTTGGGTAGAGCTTGAGCTTGGAAAAAGAGATCCCCCAATTATGGACGTGCCTCTTGTATTTATACGCCTTAAAAAAATCATTCTCCTCCTAAAATAAGGTTTTCCTTCCATTCTCGGATAAATCTGGCAGTCTGTAACGATTCACATTTTTCTAGAGTTGTAGATCTCCAAAAATTCTGATTTTGGTGTCGTTGGAAAGAAGACTCGAATATCTTTCTAACCATAGGTCGATCGTTTCTTAACATCTCATGATTTGTTCCAAGTCGTCATTCTAAGTTGGCCAATCTGCACAGGTAGATTATGTTTCCTTATTCTTCATGGTTTCCTTCTTCTTTTGACTTTGGGAATCATTTTCTTGCCAAATCTTGGTCTCTACGAAATTGGCTGATTGGATCTTGATATTTGGGCTATCCAAATGGTCTTCTAATTAATTAGACCCATTTTCATTTGTTCTTCTTCAAGATCCTTCCAGAAGCTTTCAAATCCTAGTCAACATAGGAAAGGTTTTCCTAGTCAACAAATGATTTCTTTTTCTCTTCACTCTTCATCTTTCTTCCTTGGGAATTTCGAGCCACATTTCTTCTCTCCAATATTTTGATGCGTTTTGCGTGCTTGTAGACTCCTTTACTCCGTCTTTTTGGGTCAACACCTAAAAATATCAAAAATAAGTAAAACTAATAAAATTAACAATACTAAGCAATTAACAAGGTACAAATATAGGGAAATAAATACTAATAAACACACCTAAAAAGTGTAGATCAGCTTGTTACTACTGCCAGTTTGTGCAAAACTTTTCACGTATTGTTGTACCTCTTACCCAACTTACGAGGAAGGGAGTCAGATTTGAATGGTCAGAGGCTCGTGAGGAAAGTTTTTTAGAATTTAAAGACAAGGCTTACCACTGCCCAGTGTTGACTTTACCAGTTGATAGTGAGGAGTTCACTGTTTTCAGTGATGCTTCCAAGTTAGGCTTGGGATATGTGTTGATGCAGTAAGGCAGAATTGGCGCTTATGGTTCCCGACAGCTGAAACCTCATGAAGTGAATTACCAAACGCATGACTTGGAGTTAGCAATGATTATTTTTACGTTGAAAATTTGGAGACACTACTTGTATGGTGCCAGGTATCGGATTATTACCGACCATAAAAGCCATACGTACTTCCTCACATAGCCAAAACTGAATTTCAGACAAAGCAGGTGGATAGAACTGTTGAGTGATTATGAGTGCACTTTTGAGTACTATCCTGGAAACGCGAACGTGGTAGTTGATGCTCTAAGTCGGAAATCAGGAGCTACTTTGTCACATATACAAATTACTCTGATGCCACTATTATCTAAATTGCGAGCCATTGGCGCATTTCTGCACACAACTGAGGATGAACTGGGAGCCTTATTTGCCAACTTTCAGGTTTGACCCATTCTTATTGACAAGTTTCGTGAATTTCAATATTTTGATGCCTCACTACTAAAACTAAAGGAAGCGGTATGTGGCGACAGACAACCAAACTTTTCATTACGGAGGAACGGGTTACTTGTGATCAAAGATAGACTTTGTATTCTGAACAATGAGGAGTTGAAATGAGAAATACTCGATGAAACAGATTTTTCAGCATATGCAATGCACCTGGGTAGTACGAAGATGTATCGAACTCTTAAGAAGTATTACTTGTATCCTAATATGAAGAGGGAAGTAGCGACATATGTGAGACAATGTCCCATAACAAGTGAAGGTAGAGCGACAGAAACCTTCAGGTTTAATGCAACGTTTGGAGATCCTCGTTTTGAAATGGGAGCATGATACTATGGATTTTGTGTACAAGCTACCTCGTACATACAAAGATTATTTTTAGGTTCATAATTATGTTCTAATTATGTTCCTAACTTCATGCCTAGTACTTGTCTTCTTTGAATAAAACATCATTTTTACTACATTTCCTGTTCATGCCAGAAAAGTGGGAGTTGGCTCGAAAATGCACTAAAGATGAAGAATTAGTCACTTATTGGAGAAGACGTATACATTTTCGAGGTCACGAGAGAATTTGGACAAACTTGTAAAAAGGACAAAACAGTCTCACTGAAAGTTGCCCGAGATTCACCATGGTCGGCCGGACCACCATTGTCGGCCTAATCACATTGAGTCGAGCCCAATTGATGATTAATCACCCCATTTGTTCTTACCAATCTGATTTGGAGAGCAAGAAAAGAAGTTGGACCACATGATGTCACTTATTTAGGACTTTAGCCTTACAAAGCCTAAATAAGTGGATCATGGTCTCCCTAATTCAAAGCTAACCTTTAGATGTTCCATCTCACCATTTCCTATCATCTAAGAGTGCAAATTAGCCTTCCTACTCAGCCCAAATTCGAGCTCCTCTCTCCCTCACACACAACTAACCTAATTTTCATATTTTTTTCATAGTTTTACACTCTCTATAGACCCCTTATCCTTATACAAACCCTTCAGCATTCTATTCTACCTCTCATCCTTCCTTTCTAGGCCAAAATACCTCCATAACTACCATGACTAGAGACCTAGCTCTTCCCTCTCTTGGGTAGAGCCGAACCTCTTCGCCACATCTCCATCAGTTTAGCTTATTGTGGGTATTCCTTCTCTCATCCTCACCTCCTATGGTTTGGCTACGCTTTTAGAGTTCAAAGGAATAGGAAGTAATCCATCTTCCCCTCTCTCCTTGGAAACCTAAGGTTTTACCTTACCTCCTTTTGAAGACTTGGTGCTTGTTGAAGAGAAAAACTGGATCTAGAAGGCTTAGAGTCACTTGGTGAAGCTTTGGCTAGGGGACCCTTGGTTATTTCTACTCTCTTCCTATTTTAAGCATGTATCAACTCTTGTATTAAGTAATGTATAGTGAGTAGTTTTATTTAGGAGGCTAGGGTTAGAACCCTATCCATGTGATGAATAAATGATGTCTTGGATTATCTATGATTTTTGGTTTTAGTATATGTTATGTGATGTGTGAAAGGTCCCAACCCTGATTTAGTTGCCTAAACCTGAATCAAACCCCTTCTGAAAACGTGAACCGAAAAAAACCATTAAAATTTCGGCAGAGTAACGTTTTCTAACGCGGAATTGCCATTACCTGCACCCGGAAAATAACACTTCATCCTATGCCACAAAAGCCAAACCGTGGGCACCAATCCCATCCGGATTTCTCAATATCATAACAGTAATGTAAAGTAATAAATATAACTATACTTTATAGAAATCCGGGGAAAATCGTATAAAAACATGACATCAGAATACTCAGAGCGACTTCTAGTATAGATATACAAATAGTAGGCCAAACTAAGAACCTACCATAAAAGAAACATCGCTCGAATACTATGCCTCCGACCACGACGTGCGACACCAGAATCTGAACTGCAAACTGGGCACGGAAACCGAAAAGCCCAGGGGAAAGACATGAAAACTTTTAGAGTGAGTGGACGAAAATAAATGTCTTTCGCCGAATAATATATGTTATAAAACATATGCGAGTCCAGATAAATAAATATAATAAAGTACACGAGGTAAACTCATACTCCTCCAGCGTACTGAGCATGCAAGTAAAAATCCCACGGGGTCGCTCATGGACACATTCGTGCTAGTACAGTCCGAATCACGGGATCCCAGACCCACACGTGATTCTAGCCAGAAAGGCCTCAGGTCAGAGGTCTGTCTCCCCCCGGTAAAGGCCTCGGGTCAGGAGTCACAGCCTCCCCCGGTAAACATGCTCGGGGATCAGTCGGGATGCAAGTGTATCGATACAACAACATATACTGAGACTGTACTCTGTGTAAACCAAATAATAAATAGTTCGATGCAATGCGTAAAACAATATACAAATGCATATACGTAATGTATAATGGTATAAGCATAATCATATAACACATGCTCATATAAATCATAATCTCGTATGCATGCTCATGCTCGTAAAACGTGTATAAAGACTCACGATTATCAGTGAAAAGAAATTGTCCACTCACAGGTGAGCGTAACGCAGTTCGCGTTAATCCCGTAATCCGGCGGAAAATTCCTCGCCAAACGAACGATCACGAACCCCTGAATAATTATAAAATCCATTTCTCAAAATCATAACTCGAATCCTCGAATCAAATCACGAGAAACAACCGTTCCCGAAAACGTATAATCCAATAACGACGAATTGTCGATAATCCGATAATAATACCACAAAACCTCGCTATAATTTCGAACGCTCAATTTGAAAAACAATCCTCAGCACTGCAATCGGGGCACGATTTCGAGTGAAACGACATATAACTCGTCGAAAACCACACCGGGTGAAAAGTCGTCGCCGCCGCAGTCGCTGCTGCCTCCAGCCACCAGAAAATCCAACCTGCCCAGAAAATTTCATGCTATACATAGTTCTGAAGATCTCGACGATTCCAACAACTTTCCAGTTATAAGTTAAGGCCAATTTTGACCGGAAAAGGTCCAAAACTCACATTGAAAGTATAAACCCTCGCCGGAATTTCACATTGACGGATCTCTCTCCTCCGGCCACGGCAACCTCTCAAACCACTTGCAATAGCTTCCTCTCATTGAGGCTAACAAAACCCCTCAAGGTAGAGCCACCAACTCGGCCGGAATCACCGCCTCCGTCCACTGCCGAACTCGCCGGAATTTTCACAAACTTTGCCGATTCGATTCTCCCTCCTCCGGCCACCCCATAGGACGATCCACCTACCAATCCGAAGAGGAGCACGAGCCCAACATTTCTCATGAAGAGATCCCAGCCAATCGTGGCCGGAATCAAGCTCAAAAGTCGAGAAAACCGAACGGCATCCAAATGGGCAAAATGGGTCGCCCATGACCCGTGGTCAACCTAGTCAACACCCACTTTCCCAATATGGCAGGTTTCCAAAAACGGCAAGTATCATTTCCGTATTTATACCGTACGTGTATCGAACCCCAATCGGATAAATACGACAATATTCGGCGGACGAAAATATTCATAACTTATTCCTCGTAACTCAGAAAAATTATCCGGAAGTTCCCACCAGCTCGAAATTAAATTCTATACAACTTCCGCGAAGGATCCCAAATCAAATTCTCGCCCGATAATTGAGTCGCTAATAAGGCCGCCATATTAGCAGATTACGTCGAAATCACTACAAATCGCGAAACTCACAAATCAACTCGATAATCATTCCGTCTACGGTTTGGGTCGATCAACGGTCCAAAACGGATCACAATCACGATTCGAATAGACTCGAACATGAACGGATAAACTCGACAATATACCGAAATTTCAAATATTCACATTATATTCCTCGGTCGTCCAAATAATGATCTGGAACCGCCCACGAACTCGAAATCACGCGTACAACAACTCTCGAGAAGAGACTCAACTCAAATTCTTGGCCAATAATTAAGTCGTGATCAAAGCTGGCAATTCAATCAATTATCGGAAATCTGCGATTATGCATAACCTCATGGATTAAGCTGATTACACTGCTGACTCTGTTCCGGGTTGTCACAAATCTACCCCCCTTAAAAAAATTTCGACCTCGAAATTTCCAAGTCTGTTAACTAAAAAGTAGGAGTACTGCCTCTGCATACAACTCAACTCTCCAGTGGCTACGTCGACTGAACAACTCTGTCAATGGAAAATATCTCTGTGCTGATATCTCTGTACCCTCAAGTCTCGAATCTGGACTACCTCCACACAAACGCCAAGTCTTCCTGCATAAGGAACTGATAGGGTACAAAACACGCAACAAATCTGAAATGTAGTTCCACCACACGGAACACAACACACAAAAAAGCCAACGCTATAGGCAATGTCAGACTATATGGCACAACACCAACTCGCCCCATGATCACATATGGACCAAAATAACGTGGCAATTCACAACTCAGCCTACTCACATGAACATAACTCACACATCGAACTCGGGCAATTATTAAGCTGTTTCTGCTAATCCGAAAGTCTGTGGTAGCACATCCCACAAAATCAGAATCAAACGTCAACTCAAACCAAACTCGCTCCAACACAATGGAGTACAACATCGTTCCTCAAAACGACATCATGAAACGTCATAATCATAGTGGTCTATAAACTGGTACTGCATGCAATCTCGAACCGTTGAAACTACTGGTCCCAAATCCCTCGGAACTGCAATACATAAGACCACAACATGCCCTCCAAAGACTGAATAGTCCTCAAAGATCGCCCACCAATCTGAGGATAAGGAACGGTACTAAACTGTAATCTGGTCCCCAATGCTCACTGCAATGCTTGCCAACACTCTATTGTAGCTGATTATCTCGATCAGCAATCTGGAACACAGGTACACCATGAAATGGACAATCTCCACCAAACATAGCTATGCCAGCCTGCCACCAAAATCTTTTCCGAAAGTACAAGGAAATGTACCAAGTTCATCAAATGGTCCACAAAGATCCAACAACTGGTATTACAAACTGAAGTGCGTACTGGCACACAGAATCTACAGTGACAAGCTCCAACTTCTAATCGGAAATCTCCAATGGCTGTACCTTCCCGGCAAGTCTCTGCCTCACTGCCATCGCCTGCCGACAAATGTGGCATCCGCACACACAAGCTATTACACTCTTCTATGGGTTGTGTCACGAGTAGTAAACTCGAGGTATCAGATACATATCCGTACCGCTAGTGCATAACGCACGCAAAACAATGAACTTTAACATCAACATACTCTAATTCAGCTCTCGTAGCTCACAACTCGGCTAACAAGGAAACTCGAGCCACACACGCACATGAAACAATGAAGCTCCCGGTTTCTGACTGAATGCATCAGCAACAACATCCCAGACGGATAGTCAAAGTACAACCATTAGCCTTTCTCGAATAAACTCAAATGTGCAGCCATAGTTGTTAATTGACCCCATCCATCTACACTGCCTCAAGCTCAAATCTGGCCAAAAATGCAAGTAGATGAAACTCATGTGATCAGTGTACATCTTACACTGCGCTGCACGCCGTAGTAGTAGTGTCTCCAACTCTCCGATGCTAACATAAGGACAGCTACACCCAAATCATACACAGGATATGCAACTACATAAGGTTTCTACTGTCTGAAACCATGAGTCACCACTCTGCAATACAGCATCAAAGCATAACCAAATCTAAACCACGATGCATCGCCATAAATTACGAACTCACCACGATCGTCAGGTAGAGTCAAAACCGGTATAATGGTCAACCTTCCTTCAGGAGTAAGTAACCCATCTCGCGTACATCGGACTACTCGAACTTGACGTCTTCTTCGTCAAACCGGAAAGTGGAGTGGCAATCCGAGAAAATCTTGCACAACGCGCCAATAATAACCTGCTAAACCCAAGGGACTCCTGATCTCTGGTACAATGGTAGGTAAACTCCGAATCAACACGGCTTCAATCTGGTCAGGATCCACGCCGACTCCCTCTGCTGACATTACGTAGCGCAAAATCTTCACGCTAATCAACCAAAACTCATACTTGCTGAACTTTGCAAACAACTGATCATCTTGCAAAGTCCGCAAAACCGCTCGCAATTGCTTCAGGTGCTGGCCCACACTCCTGGAGTAAATCAGGATATTGCCGACGAACACGACCGCAAACTTGTCCAGAAACCGTCTGAACACCCGGTCCATCAAGTCCGTAAAAGCTGCGGGGCATTGGTCAACCAAACGGTGTGACCAAGAACTCCTGATGCCCGCATCGTGATCCGAAAATTATCCTGGCCACATCTGATTCGCCGATCCTCAACTGATGGTATCTGGACCCGAAATCAATCTTCGAAAAGACTGAAGCTCCCTTTAGCTGATCAAACCAATCGTCAATCTGAAGGGGAGGATACTTGCTCTCCTCTGAAGCCTGATTCAGCTTCCAATAGTCAATGCACCACCTCGTCGAACCATCCAACATTCGCACAAATAATGCAAGAGCACCCCACAGTGATACACTGGGTCGTACAAAATCTCCTCCAACAACTCTCGAAGTTGAATATGTAGCTCCATCAGCTCCGCTGGCACCGAACGAAAAGATGCCGGTGATATGAGTCCAGCGCCCGGTAAAAGCTCAATGGTGTAGTCGGTCTCCCGAACTGGAGGAATACCCGGTAACTCCTCTGGAACACACCTGGAAACTCGGGAACCACCTCAATATCACCAATGTCAGGCACAGCAACCGTAGTATCCACAACATGAGCTAAGTAAACAACACAACCCATTTTCACCATCCGCTCGACCATCACCGCTGAAATCACACATGGCAATAACATTTTCTTCTCACCGCGAGACAATATCTCGGGGAAACTTGGTCGTCGAAACACAATCACCTTCTCAAAATGCTCGAACATAACCAAATGTGTTGCCAAAAGTCCATACTCAACGTCACAACAAAATCGTCGATATCCAACTATAAAAAATCCGCGGCTAACACATAACCTCCAACAAAGATCTCGCAACCTCCCAGATGGATGCAACACTCTCCAAAACCTCAGAAGTGGAGATGCAGGTACAATAGCTATGGATGTCAAGCGACGGTAACCTCAAAGAAACTCCATCATCAAAAAACAAGGTCGTGGCACGAACTCCAGCATGCCCAACAAACCGCCACGTCGATTACAAATTGCTGATTAACTCGTCAAAAAGGCTACATTGGTCAAACTCCAGAAATAGCATCATGACCTCCTCGTGAACCCTGAGCTGTCGAATCACTAAAACAGCTGGCTGAGGGTGCTCCCTCGCAACGTGACCCTCCTGGCCACCACAATAGCAACTGAGAGTGCTCCACGAACACAAGTCACAACAACACCTGCTGTGTGGAAGAATCACCAACGATCACCCAAACTTATACCACAGGAACAAGTCCGCTACTCCGTGATCTCCACCATCACCAAACAGATTCTCTACTTGATCTGATGACCCTCAACATAATCAAAAAGGCCACAACCTGATGAAGTCACTGATCCCGAGGTGCCGGAAATCAACCTCATCAAATATCTCGTCTAAGTCCACTTTCCTCAAACCAACACATCGGAAACCGCGTACGCCTTTTCTTCTCAATAGCCTCGCCTCTGAGTGCAGCACATCAAGCTCCGCACGGTTATCTCGAGGCATAACAGTCAAAATCTCTCTGATGCTCAGGTTCAAACTCATCTCGAATCTCGTGCATTGCTTCCTCCGAAGCCACATAACACGTGCAAATGGAAACAAACATATGAACGATACATCTCTGCCTCAGGTGGGTAAACACTCCATATTTCCGTTGTTAGGTAGCCTGATTGAACCATTACCGTATAAACTGAAAGGACCCAATCCCGATTCAGTTACCTATACCGGAATCAAACCCTTTCGAAAATACAAACCAACAAAAAAATTTCAAAATTTCGGCAGAGTTTCGTTACTAACGTGGAATTACCATAACCTGCACGCGGAAATTAACACTTCGTCCTATGCCACAAAAAGCAAACCGTGGACACCAACCCCATCTGGATTTCTCAACATCAATATAATTAGCAACAGTAAATAAACTGTACTATGTATATATGTATATCTGTGAAAATCCGTACAACATGTATCAGAATGTATCAGAGCGACCTCTAGAGTAAAACATATACAATATGTACATCAGTAGGTGAAACAAGAACCTACTGGAAAACACAGGTGACTCTGATCACTATCCTCCAAACCGCGACGTGAAACACCAAACCTGAACTGCAAACTGGGCTCGGAAACCGAAAAGCCCAGGGGAAAGACAATAAACACGTTAGAGTGAGTGGACAAAAATAAATGTCTTTCACCAATTAATATATATGTTATAAAAACATATGCGAGTCCAGATAAATAGAGATAATAAAGTACACGAGGTAAAACTCACACTCCTCCAGTGTACAGAGCATGTAAGTAAAAATCCCACGGGGTCACTCATGGACACCTCCGTGCTAGTACAGCCCGAATCACGGGATCCCAGACCCACACGTGACTCTAGCCAGAAAGGCCTCAGGTCAGAGGTCTGCCTCCCCCCGGTAAAGGCCTCGGGTCAGGAGTCACAGCCTCCCCTGGCACACATCCTCGGGGATCAGCCGGGATGCAAGTGTATCGATACATCATATATAAACTGTACTCTGTGTAAACCAAATCATGAACAGTTCGATGCAAATGCAATAAACAGCATATAAATGCATGTATACTCGTATACGTATATCCGTATAAGTATAATCGTATAATCGTAAAAACACATGCTCATGCAACCCGTAATCTCAATACGCATGCTCAAGTTCGAAAATCATATAAAAGACTCGCAAACAATCCGTGAAAAGAAATTGTCCACTCACAGGTAAGCAAAACGCGCACTTGCGCTAATCTCGAGGACCGGCGGAAGATCCCTCGCCAGAAGCTCGATCACGATCCCGATCTCGTTCTCCTGAATATCCACAAAAACGTAACTGATCAATAACATAATCCATAACACTGTACTGATGCACGGAAACCAACCGTTCCTCGGAAACACGAAATGCAGTACAAAATGAATTACGGAAATCCCGAAATCCCCACTCGAAATCTCGACTGAAAATTGGCTAACCAAATCAACCTGAAAACCTCTGGACGATAATCAGGGCGCGATTACGAGAAAAATGACATTAACAACGTCGAAATCTGAAAAGTTGACTTTTTCCTCGCCGTTGACCGCCGCCGCCGCCGGCGGCGCGCCGTCATCGGCAAAATTTTCCGGCGGAAAACTTCCAGAACTATAGACCATCACCAGGCGAACAACTTCCATAACAATCACGACCCCTAATTCAAAACAAAACCTCACCAATTTCCCCTCGAAACAGCTCGGGTCCATTTTCTGGTGACCAAATCGGAGCACCACGAATTCTCCACCAAATCACAAAAGAAAACCATGAAAAGCACCACCAGACCAAGGCGAGACAAACCCCTAACCTTAAGGCCACCAAGGCTCGCCGGAGAACCACCCCCCGTCACCGGCGAACCAACCCAGTTCGGCCAACCACGAACCCACTCAAAACTCAATCAATTTTCACATTTCAAAGTGTAAACCTACTCAAAATCAAACAAGGAAGCTGATTATACCTTTCACTTGGCCTGAGGTGGCCGGAAAATGGTCGCCGGATTTCAAAGCCCAAACGGGAAACTTCCCTTATCGGGTCAACGAGTCAAACATACCAAAAATGGAAAGTCAACATCTGGTCCAAGCAAAACAGTATTCCTACGACAATTCTCGACTATTTCGATATTTATACTCATCCTCGGGTCGATTGACGGTCCAAAACGAATATACGAAATGATTCGGATAAACACGAAACATTCGGATAAACTCGTCGAAACCCGAAACTTCAAATAATCATAAAATATTCCTTGGTTATCGGAAAAATCTTCTGGAACCACCCACGAACTCGAAATCACGTACTCTACACTTTCCGTGAAGACACTCAACTCAAATTCTCGACCGAAAACAAAGTCGCGAATCGAATCGGCAAACCACATAATATCGCAAAACTGCGACTAAAACCAAACCTCGAGAATCGTGCCAAGCACACATCAGATTCTAGTTCGGGTTGTCACATAAACAACACCCTGAATATAGGCCATGGAATCGCAACAGGAACTCACACAATACCAACCCATCAAATACAATGATCTGACTCAGGCAAAACATCAACTACCACGATTCTCTGCTCTGAGGCAATATGTAGACGCCCATATACGCACAACCAGGCAAACCATGCCACACATATCTATGAATCCAGAATGTTCATCCAAACCCACAACTCACTGTCAAATCGCGCGTCGACTGATCCTCAATAGGATCCAAAACCGTACCGACACAGAAAACACGTCAAGGAGGCATCCTAATGAATAAAACATCATTCGCAACAAGTAGAATGTAATCATTGAACTTCAAATATTTGAAAGCATACAACACCCAGAGCATTGGTGAGTATCCGCCGGCCGGTCAGGTCACCACTCCAGACATGCTGTACATTCTCAAATATCCTCAGTAAACACGACTACAGAAGTCTACAGAACCTAAAACATAATGCTCTGATACCAAGCTGAAAGGTCCCAACCCCGATTTAGTTGCCTAAACCGGAATCAAACCCTTTCTGAAAACGTGAACCAACAAAAACCATTAAAATTTCGGTAGAGTAACGCTACAAACGCGGAATTGCCATTACCTGCACCCGGAAAATAACACTTCATCCTATGCCACAAAAGCCAAACCGTGGGCACCAATCCCATCCGGATTTCTCAATATCATAACAGTAATGTAAAGTAATAAATATAACTATACTTTACAGAAATCCGGGGAAAATCGTATAAAAACATGACATCAGAATACTCAGAGCGACTTCTAGTATAGATATACAAATAGTAGGCCAAACTAAGAACCTATCATAAAAGAAACATCGCTCGAATACTATGCCTCCGACCACGACGTGCGACACCAGAATCTGAACTTCAAACTAGGCACGAAAACTGAAAAGCCCAAGGGAAAGACATGAAAACTGTTAGAGTGAGTGGACGAAAATAAATGTCTTTCGCCGAATAATATATGTTATAAAACATATGCGAGTCCAGATAAATAAATATAATAAAGTACACGAGGTAAACTCATACTCCTCCACCGTACTGAGCATGCAAGTAAAAATCCCATGGGGTCGCTCATGGACACATCTGTGCTAGTACAGTCCGAATCACGGGATCCTAGACCCACACATGATTCTAGCCAGAAAGGCCTCAGGTCAGATGTCTGCCTCCCCCCGGTAAAGGCCTCGGGTCAGGAGTCACAACCTCCCCCGGTAAACATCCTCGGGGATCAGCCGGGATGCAAGTGTATCGATACAACAACATATACTGAGACTGTACTCTGTGTAAACCAAATCATAAATACTTTGATGCAATGCGTAAAACAATATATAAATGCATATACGTAATGTATA
Organism: Geum urbanum; assembly: GCA_946800695.1. Classification (NCBI taxonomy): domain Eukaryota; kingdom Viridiplantae; phylum Streptophyta; class Magnoliopsida; order Rosales; family Rosaceae; genus Geum; species Geum urbanum. The sequence goes on from OX327012.1 coordinate 27,414,573, forward strand.
ACGTATAACACATGCTCATATAAATCATAATCTCGTATGCATGCTCATGCTCGTAAAACGTGTATAAAGACTCGCGATTATAAGTGAAAAGATATTGTCTACTCACAGGTGAGTGTAACACAGTTCGCGTTAATCCCGTAATCCGGCAGAAAATTCCTCGCCAAACGAACGATCACGAAGCCCTGAATAATTATAAAATACATTTCTCAAAATTATAACTCGAATCCTCGAATCAAATCACGAGAAACAACCGTTCCCGAAAACGTATAATCCAATAACGACGAATTGTCGATAATCCGATAATAATACCACAAAACCTCGCTATAATTTCAGATGCTCAATTCGAAAAACAAACCTCACCACTGCGATCGGGGCGCGATTTCGAATGAAACGACATATAACTCGTTGAAAACCACGCCGGGTGAAAAGTCGCCGCTGCCTCCGACCACCGGAAAATCCAACCTGCCCAGAAAATTTCATGCTACACACGGTTTTGAAGATCTCGACGATTCCAACAACTTTCCAGTTATAAGTTAAGGCCAATTTTGACCGAAAAATGTCCAAAACTCACATTGAAAGTATAAACCCTCGCCGGAATTTCACATCGACGGATCTCTCTCCTCCGGCCACGGCAACCTCTCAAACCACTTGCAATAGCTTCCTCTCATTGAGGCTAACAAAACCACTCAAGGTAGAGCCACCAACTCGGCCGGAATCACCGCCTCCGTCCACCGCCGAACTCGCCGGAATTTTCACAAACTTTGCCGATTCGATTCTCCCTCCTCCGGCCACCCCATGGGATGATCCACCTACCAATTCGAAGAGAAGCACGAGCCCAACATTTCTCATGAAGAGACCCCGGCCAATCGTGGCCGGAATCAAGCTCAAAAATCAAGAAAACCGAACGGCATCCAAACAGGCAAAATGGGTCACCCATGACCCGTGGTCAACCCAGTCAACACCCACTTTCCCAATATGGCAGGTTTCCAAAAACAGCAAGTATCATTTCCGTATTTATACCGTACGTGTATCGAACCCCAATCGGATAAATACGTCAATATTTGGTGGACGAAAATATTCATAACTTATTCCTCGTAACTCGGAAAAATTATCCGGAAGTTCCCACGAGATCGAAATTAAATTCTCTACAATTTCCGCGAAGGATCCCAAATCAAATTCTCGCCCGATAATTGAGGCCCTAACAAGGCCGCCATATTAGCAGATTACGTCGAAATCACAACAAATCGCGAAACTCACCAATCAAGTCGATAATCATTCCGTCTAGGGTTTGGGTCGATCAACGGTCCAAAATGGATCACAATCACGATTCGGATAGACTCGAACATGAACGGATAAACTCGACAATATACCGAAATTTCAAATATTCACATTATATTCCTCAGTCGTCCAAATAATGATCCGGAACCGCCCACGAACTCGAAATCACGCGTACAACAACTCTCGAGAAGAGACTCAACGCAAATTCTCGGCCAATAATTAAGTCGTGATCAAAACTGGCGATTCAATCAATTATCAGAAATCTGCGATTATGCATAACCTCATGGATTAAGCTGATTACACTGCTGACTCTGTTCCGGGTCGTCACAATGTGAATGAGAAATTGTGTGATTGTGGATGTCTATTGTGTTCGAGCTTGATGTCTAGTTCACTTATGCATGTGTAGACCCTAGCTAAGTTAATGTATGTGTAAAAACAATAAAAATTATCCTTAAATTGAATTTGCTACTCACTTAAGGCTAGATGAGTATGTAAACATGATTAGGTTATTTTCTAAGAGGTTTATCTTGAGACTTGGTTCCCTTAGTAACTAGCATGGACTAAAGCTCCTTTACTCTCAATAGACTTGTGGAGCTCTAGTCAAGCACACATTAAACCCAAAAGTTTAGTGTGTCAAATCGTAGAATCTATCGACCCGTAACTCACTAGGTGTGAGTTGGGGGATTCACCTACACTTCCTCTCAGATTCTCCAATAAAGGTTCGAGAAGGGAAACCTTCCTAATATGTTACACGATATTCTTGTTGACTTTACAACGTGACATACAATCGAGGTGCAAGCCCGAAATGGCTTGGGGTCTTGGTTTCGGCTCACTAAATACTTCAATATTGGGCTCAAGTCATCTAGAGTTTGAAATGACCTATAAACTTGGGTTCAAAACAACACATGACCAAAAAGGCCACGATTTGGACATTAACTTATGTGAATGGACTTTAAACTAATACATAAATTACAACATTGTTTGACGCATCATATGGTTAGCAGGGATTTTCCTAGTCGACCATATTTCCTTATCTTGAACTTGTTTGCTATTTTCGTTTGCACATTGTAGTGTAATCATGAAATCAATCCACTCGTATAACCACTCATTGTAATTCAATCACCCCTCAAAATGCTAAGAGTCTAAAGGACTTAGTGGTGTGAGATACACATTTCCACATTTTGCTTTCCATGTAGTGTCAAGTTAGTGTCTAGTTGTTTTCGTGGTCTAAGCGCTTTTCATTCTGAGCTAAGGATTTATAGTGCTAATCCTCGTGGGTTCGACATTCGACTACCTTAAAAATATTATAACTTGCTCCATATACTTTTGGGTGAAGAATTCTTTTCATTTATGAGTTAGTAAATAGTCATAAGTGTAAGGGGTACAATTCTTCTCTACATGTTTTTGGCACCGTTGTCAGGGTTTAGGCTCATCTTAATTCCTTAGCTTCGGATGGCCTTGATTTCGGTAATACTGGATATTTTGCTTAATAATTGTTCTTAGCTTTATAATTTTCTTCATTTTATCATCTAGGAATTTGTTTTGATTATCTTTGATCCCTTGAATACTTTGGTTGATAACTTTAAGGTGAATTTGTACTAGAACTTGTGTTACTAACCTTTTGCAAGGCAGTCAATTTGACCTATCGAAAAGTAGCTCGGAGGGAGACAAAAGCTTACATTCAACCTGTTGGGACATAGTCTCGACCTGTCGAAAGTTTGTCTGTGTCATCAACAGGAGTGTTCATTCGACTCGTCGAGGACATTTCTCGACCCATCAAATTTTGTGTTGTGCTTGAGGTTGTTTCACTTATCTCTACCTCTTTCATCTTAAGTATTTATATTCTTGGGAGCATATCTAAGTAGTGTCTTTATTTTATGCATAATAGTTAGTGTGTCTAGATTTAGAAAACTTAATTTCCGCTACACCCTAGATTCTTAGGATTTCATTTGGCGATTCCGATATATTGGATTGCGCATGCCTTTACCTGGATTCATTCGTTGTCCATAGCACAGTAAATGCCACTACGCCACGTACTGGATTCCCATTCGAACTCTTAGAGTGCTCATTGATGTTTCCTTGAAGGGGGTGTCAAAGAAGCACCTTGGAAGGCCCTCAAGGCTTTGAGTACTTTGAGAGTTTGGAGGCCTAATATCAAGTGGTTGATCAATGCGATTTTCAGGTTTATGCCCTTTCATCATCCACGTCTACACACGTCATATTCTAGTTCATCATTCGTTTTATGGAAGACTAATTTGGGGTTTGATATCGTGGCTCCATTAAGAGAAGGGTCAAGCACTAGTAGTGAAGAAGACGGTGGTGTACCGGTGTTGAAAGTGAATAACCAAGAAGCACTTTGAAATTTGTTTGATCTCATCGTAGAGGCAAAACGCGAGAATCTGAGTTGCGCACCTCGAGTGTTTACAATTTAATTCGATCCTCAACTTGAGGAAGAAGAAGATCCACCACTTGAAGATCCACCATTCGAAGAAGAAGTTGAACCTTCCATAGATCAAATTGCTATAGCGGAGAACGAAATCTATTAAGGGAGACTATTGAGGGAGGGAGTGTGCTTTTCCCTCTTTGGCAGCTCACACGGGGTGCATCGTTCTACAACCATTAGTAGGTGAGTCTTTTGAGATCAACCGGAGTTTCTTGTAAACTCTTCCGTTGTTCCTTGGCCATGCCAATTCGGACCCTTACTTGCACTTACTAGAGTTTGAGGAGGCATGTTCCCGCCTAAACATCCAAAATATAGACCCCAGACAATTGAGGTTGATTGTCTTTCCATCAAGCTTGCGGGACAAGGCAAAAGATTGGCTCAACGAGCTTCCTCCTAACTCTATCAACTCATGGGAGGGCCTCCAAAGGAAATTCATGAATAAATACTTTCCTCCGGGCAAAATTAATAAGCTAGAGAAGATCAAGCTTGATGACCTTTCGAGAAGAAGATTGTGAGATATTTTGCGAGGCATGGGAATTATTCAAGGACTTAGAGCTTGGTTGTCTGAAGCACGGGCAATCCCATGATATGTTTATGTCCTTCTTCTATCAAGGACTAACCACGAAGACAAGGTGAAAAGTTGACAATGCATGTGGAGGAGATTTCATTGATAAGACCTCGGAAGAAACCCATGTCTCACTCGAGAAGTTGGCAGAGAGATTGACTTTGAGGGACATAAAGCCTAGAGTAAGAAAGCCCATGGTTTCAATGAGGGAGACCATTTAAACCAATAAGGGTGGTATCTATGAAGTCAAGGGATCTCATCAACAAGAAGATGCTATCAAGCGGCTTGAGAAATCAATGAATAGGAAGTTCGAGCTCTTAATGAAGCAAAGTAGAAGTGGAGGCCAAGCCCACCTAGTGTCGAAAATTTGTGTAGAGCCGATCACTTGCTTGATATGCGAAAGCACGGTGCATAAGACTTTAAGTTGTCCTCATCAAGACGATTATCCGGAAATTATTGAAGAGTGCCAATGAATCTTCTATAACTAACAAAAGAATTATTTATATTCCAATACCTACAACCCAGGATGGAGGAACCATCCTAGCTTCTCATGAGGTGATCAAAATTAAAGTCAAGGCAACCAAGGAGGTCAAGGTGGGTTGCTAAGGCCAAATGGTGGTGGTTTCCAAGGACAAAGAGGAAGGTACAATGAAAGGGGAAACCATGGCAACTTTGGTGCTTCCAGAAGTGGAAGTAAAGGATTCTCCAATTATTAAGGAGCTCCCGAATCTGCACCAAGACCGAGTAGAGGATTTGCCAATGCTTCGGGGGGTAATGCTTATCAACCACGAGCACCTTTTGTGCCAAGATCTCAACAACTACCTCTACTCCAAGCACCAATCCCTCCACCATAATTGGAGGCACCTAAGTCCAACACGGATGAGCTCTTGGCTAGGCTAATGAAGATCCATGAAGACTTAGCAAAGACTCAAGTGGAAGATGAAAAATATTTTCTTGAGATCTTCATGTGTTTGAAAAGGCATAACCAAGCACTCTGGAATGAGAGCCAAAGCACTATTCACAAGTTGGAGATCCAAGTGAGCCAATTGGTTGAGGCACATTGATCTACGCATTTTAGGCGTATTAATTAATATATTTTCTCCACATTTTTACTTTGTTATCTACTTAATTTTGTTAATTTTATTAGCTTTTACTTATTTTTGTTATATTTTTAATTGTAGGATAATTAGAGACTAAAGAAGGTTAATTGCATGGGATTGCATGGTTTTCAATGGAATGGCTTAATTACATGGTGCATGGCATATATGGAGCTAGCTTAATGGCTTGGCATGGCTGAAACGGATGGAGCAAGTGGATATATACATGGCTGAAACATAAGCTTAATGGCATGGCTGAAACGGATGTATAATTGCATGGAGAGTAACGGGAGCTTAATTGCAAATAATGGAGGCTTAATTGCTGAAACGTCATGGAGCAAGTGGTGCTGAAAACTGTTTTCAAATGGGCATAACGGAGGCTTAATTGGAGAGTAACGGAGGGATAATTGCAATTAAGCTGAAACGGATTATATATATATGAAATAACGGAGGCTTAATTGCTGAAATAGTTTTTGAATGAGGCTTAATTGCTAATAACGGAGTTCTAAAATCAACTACTATATAAAGAGAAGTTTGGGGGAAGAAAAGGGGATCACACATCATAGAAGCCGAAACGCTGTCCTAAACACTCCTCCCTACATACACTTCGAATCCCTCTCAAAGCCGAAGCTTCCATCTTCCTCGGATCAAGAATAATTGGCGCGCTTCGTCTTGTTCTTGAGAATCATCACTTGGCGTTCGCAGTGCGCTTCACGGAATTAAAAGTGTAACCATAAACTCTCTATCCCATCTTCGGTTTTGTAAGGATTCTTTGTTTTTGTATTGAAGTTAGTTTAAATTAAGGATATACATTTTGACTAATTTATTTATCTTCCATGTGTTCTTAGTTTTTAATCTTGATTTGTATGCATGCTTGTATGCTTAAAGCTTCTTAATGTGTTGGGTGATACGCGCTTCGTTCCTCCCTAGCATATTTTGTATGAACCTTAGAATAAATAAGGTGTTGGTGCGCTTCGTCCACCTTAAAAGCATATGTATAACTTGCAGGTTGAAAGGTGAGAATTTCGTAGATGGTAAGTGGTTGAAGTATGAAACCGGTGGAGGATGACATGATGTGATGATCACATGTACATATTAGATTAGGGTTTAATTTTCGTAGGAACTTAGAAAACAAACCAACTCTGCACCCCCCTAAACAAACCTTAGCATAGTTATGCATGCACCCTCAATCCCCGGTTAAGAACGATCCCTACTTACCAATGCTACATCTACAAAGAAGGGTTTTAATTGTATTCGTGTTTGATTAAGTGTTTAATTAAATGCTTGAAAAGATGTGAATCACACATCAAGGCTAAGGGAGTAGTAGAGCTCATAAGTTTCCCTCCACTACGAAGAAGAACTACAAGCACCAAGTCAATATAGTGAAGGCTGTGTTGAGATCCGAAAAGGATGTGAAAACAATGGTGATGCTCCTATTGTGGAGAGTGATGATGAAGATGACTTGGACACACCAATTGTGTCTAAGAACGATGCCGGAGTTGAAGAGGCTACCACTAGTGAGGAAAAAGTACGTGGTAAAATTCCAAGAGAATACCTCTTTAATTCTGTATGAAAATGTTAGTGAATCGAAAGATGAAGACAACGAGTTTGAGGTTGAGCATGTAAGCTCCAAGAGTAGAATGGGTTGATATAGGCTTGCTGGAAAGAGTATAGAAGGAAGAGATTTAGCCAGAGAGAATTCTAGGATCGATTTGAGGAAAGAGGAAGGAGGAGAAGTTGCCCATAATTAAACGGGTCGAGACCCCCAGTCGACCCGTTGAATGTAGCCTACTAACCTAGATGGCACAACTTCTCAACCCGTCGAGAAACAGAGGCTAAGGGGCATTCCGAGAAAAGTCAAAGAGAGGAAGAAGTATGCCTACCATTCCCTCAAGTAAGGAATAAGGAAGGAGCCCAAGCTACCTTAGATAGGAAGACTAAGGAGTACTTGGATGTATTTAAGAAGGTAGAAATCAATATTCCTCTCCTTAAGGCCATCTAAAACATTCCAATGTACTCAAAGTTCTTGAAAGACCTATGCACCAAGCAAAGGTATAAGGACAAGCTACAAAAGGAGGTACAAGGATCCGAGAAAGTGAAGCTCAATGCCATGGTGTAGGATATCATACAAAGGAAAGTACCCAAGAATTTGCAAGATCTAGGAAATTTCACTGTGCCATGCACTATTGGGATGAAGCACTTCAAGAAAGCTCTGATGGACCTTGGGGCTTCCATTAACTTAATTCCATATTCAGTATACAAGAACGCTGGCTTGGGAAAGATGGAGCCAGTGAGCATGTCATTACAACTAGCGGATCAGAGCATTGTTCATCTAAGGGGCATAGTGGAAGACGTACTCGTCATGATTGACGACCTCATAGTGTTAGCCAACTTTGTAATTCTCGACATAGAAGAACCAAAAGGGCATGAGGATCCCCTTTTAATCTTTGGAAGAGCTTTCATAGCTACGGCAGGTACCAAGATTGATGTTAAAGGCGGAGAGCTTACCATGACCATGTTTGACAAGACGAGGGCATTCAAGATATTTAACAAGACAACACCAATCCCTTCATTACAAACCATAAGAGTTGAAGTTATGGATGATGAAGCCAAGGATTATGGAGAAGTGAGCTACAAGAAGCCAGAAGCCTATGAGTTGAGTGTCGCAGATGTGAAGGCACCAAATAAGAACAATAGTCATGAAAGGAAGAAGTTGAGGCCAAGCAAGAATATGGATGACATGCTAGTGGTGGGAAGCAAAGTTGCCTTGAAGAACTCTAACCCCTCAAGAGATGCAAGCTACAAATTGCTTGAAATATGCCAGAATGGAGTAGTGCATTTGAGGAACTTGACAAATGGGAGAACTTTTGTGTCCATAGAGAGCAAGTGGTAGCTTTCGAGGAGTTGCCAAGGAAATGGAATGGGAAGGTCAATCACTCTAAGGATCCAACCATGATGATTTGAAGCCTTGCTCTCCGCCCCGACCGTGTTAAGGTGGTTAAACTTGAACCCATGATGGTCAGACACCATTGGTATGTTAGGGAAATAAGTGTGAGATTGGAGGAGTATATAACATTATGGAATGGGCATGGAAGTCTAGAACTTGAAGAAGAGCCAAATATGGCAATTTTTGACCCGTCGAATGAAATTTTTGACCCGTTGAAAAACCCACCCTGGACTAGTTCGATCCGTCGAGGGAAATCCTCGACCCTTCAAATGCACACCCCTGTCCAATAAGTGCCACTTCCTCGACCCATCTAGGTGACCTCTTGAGGAATACCCTGCCATTTACTTTTGCAAGACCAAGGAGCTTGAGCCTTTGAGGCATCGATCATATAGTAATACAATGAGGTCAAATAAAATCTGAGAGCACCAGTGGGAACTCATGATAGCAGCGCTAAGATGGCAAGTCCTAATTTGGCCTTCGTTGGTTTACATGTTCGTGTCTATGGAGCTAGGGGCCGGTCGACAAAGCGTTTACACCATCTTTCTCCATACTCTTTTTATTTCCTTGCTTCATATGAACATGATTAAAAATGATGCTTAAGTACCATTAGTATATTCTTTGGAGTCACTTAGAATATGGTAGTCTTGTATAAGTGTGAGGTTCCTTTATGTATATGCTAGATTACAATGTCGTTTTCCTTTGAAATTTGATTAGTATGTATGCCCCGATTGTGATAGATAAGACTCTAATAGCTTCATTATTTCTTAGAGCCTATATGACTCTTTAAGTGTGATTGCAGGCTAGTTATTATGCCTAGGTTAACATGTGTTAGGAGAATAAAATGTGAAATGATGATGCCTATGTTATCTCTTGTACACTTTGTTTACTATGTGGCGTAATGCAAATTGAGGACAATTTGATTCTAAAGTGTGAGGTAGAAGGCTAAGTCATATCACTCCTTACCCAAAAATCCATAAAAATTGAAAAATGTGACAAAATGTAATACAAAAATATGTGTGTTTTGGTATGTTTTGTCTCAATAACAACTCACAATGATGAGATTGAATTAACAGCTAGTAGATTTCATAATTTTGAGCATGTTTAAAAACAGAAAACAATGCATGTTTAATCAGTTTAAAAAGTGCATATGTCATTCAAAATGAGTTCACATGAAAAAAATAATGATTGGCATGTTTTCGAAGCTATCCATGCCCATGTGATTTTTTTGTGCCTTGTTGTGCCTACATAGCTGCATTATGCACATATTCCTTCATGTGTGACATTGATCAATCATAGTGTAATCTAGAACTTACTTTAAACCTAGATGTTTATTAGAAACTTCGACATGTGAATTTCTTGCTAGGTTGCTTGGTTCTCGAATTCTTATACCCTTCTTTCATTAAACCCCTTCCTTAAGCCTTGTTACAACCCGAATAAAAGTCCTCTTGATTTGAAATGCTTGTACTTTTGGATTGCTGGAGCATTTGGTTGAAAATTGAGCTTATGGAGAACATGTGATTGATGCAATTTTTGAGTGCAAACACTAACCCTCAAACACTTGTGTGCATTGAGTAATATCTAGTGAGTTTGATGGTTAGAAAACATATTAATTTGAATACATCTCATTGTGATGCATTTGGCTTAGCACATTGCATAACCATTTCGGCTTAATACATATGCATTGATTTCATGTTTTAAAGTGTTGTTCAAAAGAAGTTCAATCCATCTAGCCATGGTTCTTTGAGGGAAATCAATCATCAATTCGGGATGCTTACATACCTTGTGTGTTTTTGTGCTTAGAGTCTTGCGTAGTTTCATTCTTTTCTTCTTTGTTTGCTTGAGGATAATCAAAGTTTAAATGATAGGTAGTTTATTAGGTCCATAATTGTGTTCTAATTAAATTTCTAGCTTCATGCTTATTACTTGTCTTGTTGGAATAAAGCATGATTTTACTATGTTTTCTGTTCATGCCAGGAAAGTGGGAGTTGGCTCGGAAATGAATTAAAGATGAAAAATTAGACACTTATTAGAGAAGACGTATACATTTTCGAGGTCACAAGAGAATTTGGACCTTTGGCTAGGGGACCCTTGGCTATTTCTACTCTCTTCCTATTTTAAGCATGTATCAACTCTTGTATTTAGTTATACGTAGTGAGTAGTTTTATTTGGGAGGCTAGGGTTAGAACCCTAGCCATGTGATGGACAAATGATGTCTTGGATTATGTATGATTTTTGGTTTTAGTGTATGTTGTTTGATTATGGGATGTGAATGAGCAATTGTGTGATTATAGATGTTTATTTTGCTTGAGCTTCATGTCTAGTTCACTTATGCATGCGTTGACCCTAGCTAAATTAATGTATGTGTAAATAGACTAAAAATTATCCTTAATTGAATTAGCTAATCACTTAAGGCTAGATGAGTATGTAAACATGATTAGGGTATGTTGTATGAGGTTTACCTTGAGACTTGGTTCCCTTACGACCTAACATGGACTAAAGCTCCTTGACTCTCAATAGACTTATGGAGATCTAGTCAAGCACACATTAAACCCAAAATGTTATTGTGTCAAATCGTAGAATCTCTCGACCTGTAACTCACTCGGTGCAAGTTGGGGAATTCACAAAAATTTCCTCTCGAATTCTCCAATTGAGATTCGAGAAGGGAAACCTTCCACATATATCACACGTACAATATGCTTGTTGACTTCACAACGTGATATATGACCGAGATGAAAGCCCGAAAATTCTTAGGGTCTTGTTTCTGGTTCACTAAATACTTTAATGTTGGGCTCAAATCATCTAGAGTTCGAAATGACGTATGAACCATGTTTCAAAACCAAATGTGACCCAAAAGGTCACGATTTAAACATGAACTTGTGTGAATGGATTTTAAACTAATACATAAACTAAGACATTGTTTGATGCATCATATGGTTAACGGTGATTTCCCTAGTCGACCATGTTTCCTTATCATATGGTTAACGGTGATTTCCCTAATCAACTCGTATAACCACTCATTGTAATTCAATCATCCCTCACAATGCTAAGTCTCTAAAGGATTTAATAGTGTGAGATACACATTTCCACATTTTGCCTTCCATTTAGTGTCAAGTTAGTGTCTAGTTGTTTCCGTGGTCTAAGCACTTTTCATTTCGAGCTAAGAAGTTATAGTGGCTAATCCTCGTGCGTTCGACACTCAACTACCTTAAAAATACCATAACTTGCGCATATACTTGCGGGTGAAGAATTCTTTGCATTGATGAGTTAGTAAATAGTTCATAAGTGTAAGGGGTACAAAATATTTGAACAGTCATACAAGTATTTAGGTAGTTGTGAATCACTTCAAAAAGTTTGCACATTTCATACCAGTCATAGTGAAACCTTATATGAGCAAAATAGCTCAGTTGTATATGCAGAAGATTGTGAACCTATATGGTGTGCCCTTTTCTATTATCTCGGATCAAGATTCTCTCTTCACTTCATAGTTTTGGAGAACCTTGCAGGAAGTTTTGTGAACCAAGATATGATTCAGTTCAACTTTTCACCCCCTGACGGAGGGCCAGTGCGAGAGAACAATTCAGATGCTGAGATCCTGCATATTCCAATTTTCAAGAAAATGGAATAAGTACCTGCATTTGATGGAAGTTGCTTATAATAACAGTTTCCACTCCATCATTGGAATGTCACCGTATGAAGCCTAATATGGGAAACAGTGCAAGACCCCACTGTGCTGGAGCGAGGTAGGAGAGAGAAGCCTTATTTGTCTAGATATTATGCATGAAACGACAGAGCATGTGCAGATTATTTGAGACAGGTTAAAGGCTGCCCAAGATCGAAAAAAAGAGTTTTGTGGACATTAGGAGGAAGGATCTTGAGTTTGAAGTTTGTGACTGGGTGTTTTTGAAATTATCACCATGCAAAGGTATAATGTGATTTGGAAAGCGTGGCAAGCTTCAGCCATGATACATTAGACCATATGAGATTATTGAACGTGTTGGTGATGTTGCTTTTCGTTTGGAGTTACCATTAGAGCTAGCACGAGTTCATGATGTGTTCCATGTGTCCTTATTGTAGAAATACATCTTTGACCCCTCTCATGTCATTGAGCCTCAACAGATCCCATTATTTGAGAACTTGGTCTATATTGAAGAACCAGTGGAGATTCTTGAGTTTAGGGAATAGGTTCTCCGGAACAAGACCATTCTTTTACTGAAGATTTTGTGGAGGAATCATGTAGTGGAACGAGCCACGTGGGAACCAAAGCAGCACATGTGAGAGCAGTACCCTTTCCTTTTCTAGTATGTATGTAAATTTTGAGGACAAAATTTTGGTAGGGGGGTGGATTGTTACGACCCGAATCAAAATTACGTGGTAATCAAATCGTACTAAACTTTATCGCAGATTAGTCGCTTCAATTGAGTTTTTAACGACATTTTCATTGGACAAAGTATTGATTTGACTTTCTTCACGGAAGTTATAGAGTATTTAATTTCAAACTCGTAAATTTTTTTGGAGAATTATTCAGTTAAGCGAGCTATTAATGATTATTGGAAGTCGGTAGGAGAAAATATTAAAAAGAATTGATTTTTTATGTCAGTTTAGTCACAGCCGTTGGATCTTGATCAGATCAATTTTGGACCGTTGATCTCTCCAACTTCTTAAGGGTATAAATAGGTATTTTTTTGAAATTTTATTTGAGAAAATCAGAAGAAAAAAACCCGTTTGAGCTCGACCCGTTTCAACTTTCTATTTTGTGTTGACAGTAAAGTCTGGAATCCACTTAAGTTTTCACTTAACACTTGAGAAGCTAGAAAGTGAGAAGTTTTGATAGAAATAAATTTACATTTTAGTACTGATGATAGATCTTTAATTGCACGTGTTAGAACAAAGAATTAATGGGTCCACTACGCATTAAAAATACATAATAATATGTAAACATACTAAAAAAAACATACTAAAATAGTATTTTGACAATTTTATCCTTACAAGGTACCAACTAGGGCAACAATGCATAAGTCTACGTACTATCTGGGTAGTTTAAAAAAATCAGGTACCAAAAAGTGCATTGGATGATAAATTTTGGTACCATTTAAGGATTTTTCTCATAGAAGAATTCCCAACAGTTTTGCTTCCATGGGGCACCAACATCAATCAAAGCTCTTTCTTTCTTTTTACACCAATGACAACCATCGTACGAGAGCAATCACCCTCCTTTTCCCATTTTTGAAATTCTTTTATTTTTTTTAACACAAAAAGAGTTTCACTTGAAAATCTTCCTTCTCCTGTTGATAATGATTACTTGAGGAAAAATGGGAATCTCCCAACTAGCTACATATAAAAGTCAGATTTGCATAGAAAATTCAGATTTGGATATAAATGTCAAATATAGCCTTCTTTAGTTCTTCCTCAGAACGTTGCTCGCTACCGAAAAATTTGGCCGTAGTCAAGATCCATGCGCATGGCCTATGGGAAGAACCTCCCGTGGCTAGCATTGATGCAGTAGACATTGACACGCTTGAGTGGGAGCTCATTGTCGTCGTCGTACCAGTACCGGCCGGTTGAGTCGATGTTGTCCAGATTATTCTACAATTGTTAGTGAACAAATCGAAAACCACACTCCCTACGAGCTAATTTCAGATAATTCCACGTAGATAATAGTTGGGCAAAAATTGATGAGGTGGCAAATGTCAACTCATTCTATATCAGTTTTTTGTATAAACTTTATTGAACCCAAGCATTTTCTGAAATTGAATTTATAGGGAGCAAAAAACTTTAAGTTCCAACCCTGTTGAAAAAATATGGACATTTAATACACCTATTTTCAAATTTATTTTTATTTTTCTTATTTTTTTTAATTTAAAATCTATTTTTAGTTAGCAAAAGTTATAAAGAACAGAATTATAGAAACACTCAAAGAGATCAAAACAACATGCATATTTTTGCATAATATGATCATTGAATATGAACAAATCAATAGAGACGTCGACTTCAATCAACTATGAGGAAGTTTATGAGAAACTTTTTTTGTGAAGTATCGCATGAGCATATACATATTTCAGTTAACACTTATTATAGTATTAGAGAGAAGCACAATCATTTTTAAGTCTAATTGAATATTATTGACCATTTGTAGAAAGGTACATTGATTTTGTCAATTCAAAATAATATATTGAAACCATTTAAATCATATTGAAAACCATTTAAGAGTTCTTTTGCATCATATCTTTTAATCATTTCATTTCACAAAATTTAGAGATAAACAAAGTTCAAGAAGGACTAACGACTACAATGGATAATCGACTTTTTTTTCTCATCTTATTTTTATTTTTATAACTTTGGCCGACTTCTTCACCTTTTCAATCTGATCTCTTTCAAATCTTCTCTGATTTTCAATCGGAGAATACATTCATCTTCGTCTCTTCAAGCCGATCCTCCCACACCCTTTGCATGTCGATGTCGAGACTTGAGGAGGAAGTCATCTCTCACACCGCGGCCAAAATGGAACTATAAGGTGTGGTGAATCTCGCCATTTCAGATAACGAGGAGGACGATGAGTGGCTCTATACAATGGCGAGGCTGTTTTCTTTAATTCCTTTGGAACCTGAGAACCTCCAAGGTTTTAAGATGTGAATGTTGGGTCTTTTGCGTGATGTTTCAGGCTCTGGCAATATTGGGTTCAATCGAATCAAGGAGGATAGGTTTGTGTGCAAGTTCCGATTAGAGGCTGATCGAAAGAGGGTTGCCAGCATGATCCTTGGTACCATCATCAGGCAACAACTGTGGTTAAGAGTTATGATGGACTTGCCGACCCGTTCCGAATGTTGGCATCGAAATATAATGCGTGGGTACATGTATGGCTGATCACGGTCTGAATATGGGACACATGATAGTCTCCTTCTCACTCACCGCTCAGAAATGAAGCTTCGAGTGGTTCTTGACCTCCATCGGTTGTTGGTAACGAGTACTACCTTTAACATTTGTACTTCATACATTGTTGATGTTGTTATGGAGTATGAATGTTTGAAAGGATTTTTTGGAGTATGTGGAGCCTTTGAGCATGATGTTAAGGGCAACTTAGGATTGGCTATAGCTCCAACGCCGAAGCCTAATGGTTTACAGGGTGAAGTGATGATACCGACGAAGCTGGACAACTTGATGGTGGCTTCTAGCTCACGGTGGGAGGCGGGCCCAGTGCATATTGCACTACAAGCTGTTCTTGGAGGTTTCCTGGCACCCGTCCAAACTAGTGTGCCAAAACCTACAATTGTAGAGTTCATGGGCCCCACAAGAAAGATATTTTGAGAGATGGATGCACATGCAAGTCACATGACTTGTGGTGAGTCACACATTAGGACAACCTAAAAGTCTAAAGTTTAAGATCATATATAATCATCTTATTTTGAATTTTAAACACCCAAAATATATCCTTGGAACCTATATGGTCGAGCTCCCCTCTCCACACGCATATCTCACATCATTTCTCACTTCTACATAGTTTAGCATCTTTCCTTAGCTCTTAACCTTCCCCTATCCCTTTAGCTCTCTTCTCCACCTCAAACACCCTCTCCATAACCACCAAATCAGCCCCTTAAGATGGAGCTATCTTGGTTTCCTTAAGGTCCCTCTCTCTTTCCTCCTCATCCTCACTTTATTGTACACTCTCATTTGTGCAATTAAGCTTTTCCCCCTCTTATCTTAGCTCTACCTCAAGTTAGATGCGTTTGGGAGCCTAGAAGATGGAGCTTGAAGACCAAGGATGACTTAGCTTGCTTGGGAGTTCTTAAGTTATCTCTACATCTCTCCATCTATTCAATTATGTATCTAAACTTGCTTTATATTATGCTTAGTGAGTAGTTGCCTTTTGGAAGGCTAGGGCTTAACACTAGCCAATTTGATGTACATACAATTATATTTTGAGTTATGGAATTGAATTTGGTTTAGTGTACTACATGTTGCGAATGGATTTGATAGCTTGTGATGTGATTGTGATATGTCTGTGATTCAATATTTTTATATTCATGTCTTAGCAATGACTAGAAGGGTTGTAGCTAATCGTTACTTCTTCTAATTTATGTTCTAACATGTGTGGATTAGGAAAGTCATTAGAATCTACTTCTATGTCCTCTAATACGGACTTAGGAAGGAAATCCATTCACATGCATCATAAGTGAACACATATTGAACTCATTAGGCATGTGGTATGATTAGGATATGATTCGTAATTGAGTTGCATTCTAGTTACGGTTTGCTTTATATTTGAATGTTGGACCAGAACACTTCTAATGCCCTAATAGAATAGAAGATTCAGTTCACAACCAATGATGACTTCAAAGGATCACGTATTAGACAAGCATGTGTGAATTGGATTAAAGTAATAACTTGGACATTATTGGTACATTGAGTTGGCTAGTGGCGACATCTCTAGACAACCAAACATTTACATTTTTTTTTGCTCTTACTTTATGTTTTCACTTAATTTAGTTAGTAGGAAACGATCAATCCACCTTTCGTTTAACCACCCATTATAGTTCAACCATCTCTCGCAATGCTAAGTCTGCAAAGGACTTAGTCTTGTGAGATACATTTCCACATCTTGATTTAGTTTTAGTGTCATGTCTTGTGTCTAGTTAATCCGTGATTTAAAGAGATTAATCGATTCAAGCTAAGGATTTTAAGTGGTCAATCCTCGTAGGTTCGACACTCGACTTTCTTACAAATACTATAACTTGACCCCGTATACTTGCGGGTAAGAGAAATTCACTTAGCCTTAGACTAATCAATAGTCAAAAGGTCGAGGGGATAAATCTCTCAACAAGTTTTTGGCGTCATTGCCAGAGATTGATTTCACTTTGATTTCTTAGCTTCGGTTCACCTTTGATTGTAGAGTATCCGGACATGTGTGTGATATTTGTTTCTTAGCCTTATAGTTATTCTTCATTTTATCACTTAGGAATTTATTTTCTATGTCATCTCTAGGATACTTTGGTAGATACATTGAGGTGAATGTGTGCTAGATTTTGTGTTACAAACCAATTTCAGAGCAGTCTATTCGACCGGTCGAAGGGTTTTCCTTGACCCGTCGAGAATTAGATCGGAGGAGGCAGTAGCTCTCTTTCGACCTGTCGAGGAATTCTCTCTACCCGTCAAAAATTGGTTGTGTCTCAGGCAAGTTCCTACTTTTGACCGGTAGAGTAAACCCCTCTACCCGTCGAAAATTTTGTTGAGCTTAAGGTTGTTTCATTTATCTCTCTACCTCTTTTACCTTGAGTATTTAAATTCTTGGGAGCATATCTAAGTAGTGTCCTACTTTCAAGCATAGTAGTTAAAGTGTCTAGATCTAGCAAACTTAATTTCCACTACACCCTAGATTATTAAGACCTTATCACATCAGAACTATTGGAGTGATCATTGTTGTTTCCTTGAGGGGGGTGTCAAACAAGCACCATGCTTAGTATGTTTTTTGGTGTCATTCCTTCAAATCCTCTTTTTGAGGAAAAATTCATCATGGACAAGGACGTCATTGAAGCAAGATTTTTAAGGGATAGTGCTTTACCATCTTTGTCAATGCATACCGGTTGCATTGTTCTTCAAGCTTTAGTGGGCGAATCCTTGAGATAAAATCTAGTTTTCTCCAAACCTAACCAATCTTTATTGGACATCAACATTCCAATCCATATTCTCACTTGTTGGAGTTTGAGGGAGCATATACAAGATTCAACATCCGGAACATGGATCTGAGACAATTGAAGATTCGGGTACTTCCTTCGAGTTTACGGGATAAGGCAAAGATATGGTTCAACAAGGTTGCTCCTAACTTGATTCACTCATGGGAGACGATGCAACGCAAATTCATCACCAAGTATTTTCCACCCTGGAAGATAAATGAGAGAAGGATAATGTTGATGACATTTTGTAAGGAAGATGGAGAGTTGTTCTACGAGACTTGGAAGTATTTCAAGGAGCTTGAGCTTGGTTGTCCTAACCACGGTCAAACCCAAGACATGTTATTGTCTCTCTTCTACCAAGGATTCTATATGGAGATGACAAAGAAGGTTGACAGTGCATGTGGAGGAGATTTCATTGACAAAATCGCAGAAGAGGCACAAATTCTAGTTGAAAAGATGTCGGAACAGTCTTCCTTATGCGATGTCAAGCCTAATGTTCAAACACCGACAATATCAAGGAGAGGAGCCATCCAAGTCAACCGGGAAAGTTGGTATGAAGTCAATGGAGCTATGTATGTACAAGAGGATGTCATAAAGAGACTTGAAGAGACCATGAACAAGAAATTTGACCTTTTGTTGTAGCAAACTCGAAAATGGAGGCTATGTTAATCAAATTGTGGAGACTAGTAACACACCTTGCTTGATTTGTAAGACTGTGATGCATGAGGCTCCATGTTGCCCACATCAAGGAGACCAGCCAGAGACTATTGAGGAATGGAAGCACATGTCATTGGGTGCACATAGGAGTAACCTGGGTTGGCATACCAATCCTATTTTCTCATGAGATGATCATAGCTAAGCCAAACACTTTGGTCAAGAAAATGGTCCAGATTTTAAGCATGGAGCTACCGGAGTTACAAAGGCTAGTAAAGAGTATGTTAATTCTATGGGAGGCAACTCTTGTAAACCAAAAGCATATTTCTCTCTAACACTACAACAAGCTCCGATACCACAAGTACCTCCACCTCAAGGGGAATTGTCAATGTCTAACTTGGAGCAGTTGATGACCAAGCTATTTTCACAACATGAGATGCTTCTTCAAAGAAAATTGGAAGCTCAACGAGCAGAGAACAAGAAGATTTACTTAGATATCTTCAAGAGCTTAATGGAAGAGAACAAGAAGATACAGAAGGAGAACCAATATGCACTTCAGAAGATAGAGGAATAATTAAGTCAATTTGTAAAGGCACATCAAGTTTAGCAAGGTGGAAGGACCAAAGAATTCCCATCTTGCACCAAAAAGGATCAAAAGCTTCAAGGTCAAGTGGTCAATATGGTGTTCGCTACTGGAAGAAGATATGATGATTATGGTGATGTGCCCTTGTAAAAATCAATTGTGAAAGTGATCATGAGGAGGACATAGGCACATTGGGTGCACCTAGCATACCTCCCGGATTTGATAATGAAGCCAAATAGAAAGACCCAAGACGAGACTAAAGTAAACCTGGATGAGCTTAAGTTGTTACCTTTTCCATAACCCAATGCTAAAGGAAGGACGTAAGATATCATTAGTCGTCACGCAAAAGCCTTCAAGTTATTAAATGAAGCTCCACCGATTTCGGCACTACAAGTCTATAGTGTTGATGTTGTGGGATGCAAGGCCAATGAAAGTCAAGGCACCGGATAAGAGCATGAGTTGTAAAAAGAAAAAGAAATTGAAGCTGTACAAGCTTGAGAAACCGGCATTGGTAGTTGGTAGCAAGATCATCTTGAAGAGCCTTAATCCCTTGAAGAGTGCTAATTACAAGTTGCTTGAGCTATGTCCCCACAGAGTCATCCATTTGTTGAATTTGAAGAATGTAAGAACTTTCAAGCTCCATGAGACACAAATTAAGGCTTTCGAGCCAAACATGAAAATGGAGTGTGGAAGTCTATCACTTTAAGGGCCCAACCATAGTGCTTTGAATTCGTAGCTTCCACCACCGATTAATATCGATAAACTTGAACCCATGATGGTCGGACACCATTGGTATGTTAGAGGAATAAGTGTGAGGTTGGAGGAGCATAGAACATAATGGAATGGACATGGAAGTCAAGAACTTGATGAAAGGCCAAATCTGGCAATTTTCGACCCGTCGGATGAAATTTTTGACCCATAGAAAATCCATCCTGGACCAGTCTGACCTATGGAAGGAAACCTTTCAGATGGTGAAAAACAACAAATTCGACCCTTCGAAGGAGGCTATCGATCCATCGAATGATTCCCCTGAACTATGTTGACAATTGTGAAGATTTGAAGACCGAGAGCTTGGGACTTTGAGGTAAGGAGCATAAAGTAATGTTTTGAGGCCGATACAACTCCAAGAGTAGCGTTTGAGGATCATGACCAAGCATATGCAACCTTGGACAACGAGGTCTAACTTTGCCTTCGTTGGTTTACATGTTCTTGCATATAGAGCACGGAGCTGGTCTTCAAAGCGTTTGAATTATTTTTCTCAATACTCTCTTTACTTCTTAGCATGACATCTATATGTTGTAAAATGATGCTTAATGTATAGTTTGCGTCGTGTTAGTATGTGGTAGCCTTTGTGTGATACATGTTGTGATACTTGTTACTATGAACTAAATGTATATCTAAGTGTTAAAGTTTTAAGTGTGAGGTCCACTCATGTTATGTGCTTGATTACAATGTTGTTTTCCTTTGAAATGGGATTAGTATGCATGCCCCCATTGTGGTTGATATGACTCTAGTATCTTCATTACTACTTAGAGACTATGACCCTTTAAGTGTGAATGCATGCTAGTTGTTATGCTTAGGAGAACATGTGTTAGAAAAATAAAATGTGATTTGATGATGCATTTACTATCTTTTGTACACTTTTGTTTATTATGTGCCTTGATACAAATTGAGGACAATTTGATTTTAAAGTGTGAGGTAGTAGGCTAAGTCGTATCACTCCTTATCCTAAATTCCATAAACATTTGAAAATTTTGAGAAAATGTAATGCAAAAATATGTGTGTTTTGGTGTGTTTGTGTCCTAATAATGATTCTCGATGATGAAATTGAAGTTATGGCTAGTGTATTGTATGATTTTAAGTATGTGTGAAATAAAAAAGGAAACAATACATTTTTAATCGGTCGAAAAGTATATGTCCCTCAAAATGTGTGCATGTGAGAAAAATAAGGATTAACATTGCCTATGTGAGATTTTGGGCCCAACCATAGTGTGATAGTTTTATTTTTAGCATCGATGCATTGACTAGTCGGCTAATGATTGACTAGTCGGGTTAGATCGGGTTAGGATAAACACCCTAGATGATCCCATCACCTTGTATTTACAGTCATGGAGTCGCTTCGGGTTATGACAAATACCATTAGCACCCACCTCCATATTTTTATTTCAGTTTATTATATTTGAACTTACTTTATTTTACAAAAATTAGTGGAAATGCATGTTATTACAGATTTATCATTTTACATATTTACGTTATTTTTGTCAACTCACTCTAACGGTTTATATTTTAAATGTCTTTCCCTTGGTTTTTCGGTTTCCATCGCCCAGGCTGTAGTATATATAAATCTTGAGTTTGCATGGAGTCGTCAAAGACTTTGAGTCTACTTGTCAGCTCCTCATTCAGTATGATCCAGTCTACTGTCAGACTTGTTTATATGTATTTTATGTTCATAGAAGTCGCTCTGAATTTCGGTTGTTTATGTTATTTTTAGTTACTCGAATAGTAGTCGAGTATATTCTCTTTGTATTTAGAACCAGCATGTTGTATTTACATTTTAAATTCTTGAGTTAAATTCCTCGTTCTTGTTTATGTTTTGTTGAGAAATCCAGATGGACAATCGGTGGTCTGCAGTTTATTTGTGGGAATCTAGTTAGAAGTGTTCTCTTCCTGCAAATTTTTGGGATGTTCATTTTTCAAGGGGAATTATGTCAAAATTTTCGTAGAATTTCTCAGAGTTAAGTAATCGTTAGGATTTAATTCTATTTTACTAGCTAAACTATCTAGTTTACTAGCTAAACTAGGGTTGTGTCCTTTCATTAGTCTTGTGAGATACATTTCCACATCTTGCATTAGTTTTAGTGTCATGTCTTGTGTCTAGTTAATCCGATATTTAAAGAGCTTAATCTAGTCAAGCTAAGGAGTTTAAGTGGTCAATCCTCGTGAGTTCGACACTCGACTTTCTTACAAATCCTATAACTTGACCCCGCATACTTGCAGGTAAGAGAAATTAACTTAGCGTTAGACTAATCAATAGTCAAAATATTGAGGGGATAAATCTCTCAACAGTCGCCCCAACAACATGTCACTTAGACAGATCAAGCCTTGGCCCTCGCGAGGACGGAATGAAGAAGGTGTCTCCCAAAAAAATCAGCAATCATACTACCAACGGATATGAGTACTAAGGAATTACGTCAAAATGCGGAGCAATAGAGAGGGTTCCTAGCTGATTAAGGAGTGATGCACCAAAAGTTTGACGGTTACTTGTGCTACTCCAGTTTATTAGTCTAGAGCCTGTTTGTCACCATGTTTATTAATGTAGAGATAAATTAGGATTTCTCTTTATCGTGCCAGGTAATCCGGTGGAATCTTGTATTGATACAAATTTTTTCCTATAATGGTAGATTTAACGTTAGTCGTTGATTTCATATTGACCTGGGGTGTAAATACCCAAAACCTACCGAGGGTGAGAGGACCACCCCGTTGACCTTAATAGCCAACTTGATTGAAAAACCCGGCCCAAATGTCTAACCCATCAGATCTTTGTCGTCCAGCCACCATTGGACGACACTCTAGTTGGAAAATCCTCCCTCTCGTACTCCCCTACCTCCCTCGTGTCTTAAAATCACCATGCACCATAGATCAGGGATGAATCGAGGCCGAGAAACTTCTCAATTTTTCCAGTTCTCCTCCGTTCGCTGACGACCCTGTTCTGGCTTGCATTAGGTGGCGAATCCGTGGGGGTTTTGATCCTTGTTCTTCCAGAAGTCGTTTGCGTCAAGTCTTTTGTCCCAACGTGGTCAAACGACGTCAGCCGGTCTTGGGCGATTTCTGGCAAACCCGCCGACTTTGGAGATTATTTCAACGGCTTGTGATCATTTTCTGGGATTGTCGTAGTTAGATGGATTTTTGGGCTTGTGGAGATGTTTAATTTGATATGCATATCGAAGGAATCTAGGCCAATTGGTTCCAACTGCCGCCTATGGTGGCGCATGTGTGTGTGGCGGAGCTCTGGCGACCCAAAAATAAACTTTTCGTAGGAAGTTTCCGTATGCCTTTTCAAAACCGTTTTCATGTAGTTTTGCATCATTAGACAATTTTCTTAATTTTTTCGACAATTTTCATGATTTGGGCCGACTCAACACTTTCACGCAATCGCGCAACATGTGTCGAATCAAGGCTCATCTTCGGCTGAGCTTTGTTTGTGAGGCACTACGATTTGGATCAAGCTTGGGATTATTGACATGAGAAGTTAGGGAACGTCGAGTACAAGCTTCGAGTATGTTTAGTAATCAGCTAATTACGTTTCTAGGCTAGCCAGGTGAGTGGACAAATTGCTTTTCAGTGGTTGTAGCGAGTGTAGGAATATGATTATGCATTTATTTTTATAAAGATTTTTGATTTATGATTTCATGATTACGTTTATGTTTATGCACGGAGACACTTATGTTATGTTTTATGATTTACACACATATTATGTCTATGATAATGCATCGATACATATGCCATCTGGCTTATCACCGAGAGTGGCCCCGGTGGGACACTTCACATCCTAGGTTGGCTACGAGTACAAGTACGATATGATGGCCTCCGCACATATGATATTTTATCTCTTAGACTCGCTGTATTTTTAGTGTTATTTATTTTTGGAGAAAGGCATAAATACTATGTTTCTCGTTACTTTAAGATTACTATTTTCGTCCACTCACTCTAACGATTTTCTATTTTTATTTGTCTTTCCCCTGTGTCTTTCAGTTTCCATCACCCAGGTTGCAGAGTTTCAGCTAAGGTCGGATGCACACGTAATTCGAGGCATAACATTATCCACCATAAGATCCAAGGATGATTCTACGGATTAGTATTCTAGTTAGCATGATATGTATAGAATATGTAGTTGCTGTGTTGTCACAAACATGTTCTCCCTTTTAAGTTTATAGTTGTGAGTTGACATAAAAAAAATCTTTGACTTGTGAGTTTGGAGTTTTGAAAATTCCACTTCAATTTCTGAGCAGTTTATATTGAATCTATGTTAGTATGGTCGTTAGGACCTAATTCCAATTTAAACAACTAAATCGGAGTTGGGTCCTTTCAGTTGTGGCCTCCGTTCCTAATTTA
The DNA here is from genome assembly GCA_946800695.1 of Geum urbanum. Classification (NCBI taxonomy): domain Eukaryota; kingdom Viridiplantae; phylum Streptophyta; class Magnoliopsida; order Rosales; family Rosaceae; genus Geum; species Geum urbanum. The sequence continues at coordinate 27,438,917 of OX327012.1, forward strand.
TAGAAGGGAGAGAGAGCGAGGGAGAAAGAGTGCAAAACAACACTAACGCTGCTGCATATATGACATTCATATACACTATCAACAGTGTCTATTGATCTTGCAGCCGTACAAATTCAACTGCCGCCGGAGTGTTCAAAATGTACTGCTCCCAATAACCTTTGTAACTCACCACAACCCCAACAAAGCTTGTCCCAACTATTTGGAACTGGCGGAATACACTAACTCTGAATCACTAATCGACATTTTAGCAGACTTTGAAGAGTACATCACTAGATATTACAGCAGAAAATTTATCTGTAAGTCGAACAACACATTAATTTCAACTTCATCACCTTGTGGTTGCTGCAGTTCCATTGTTGCACATGGAAATAAAAAAGGACTAAATTCAACTACAAATCCTCATCTCCGTTTCTAAATATCATGGCCTTGTCAAGATGGCTATAGATTCCCACTCTAAACTGCATATGACGTCCTGTTCAGGAAATTGTGAACTACTTAGCAACACAACTTTTCACATATCAGACATACCAAGAGTCACAAGAAAGTAAAGAAACCAACAAAACACATATAGCTTTCACATAACACAAACAAAAAATGGTTGAACTTCTACTCACAGAAGGATATTGCTGGTCTATATCAAAACTGTTGATTGCGCAAGGTTCTGCCAAGAGCTCAATGGGTTCCTCACCTACATGGTTTCAATATTTAAAACTTTATAAGTTCGCCTTCAATTTGTACAGAAAGTAGGTAATTATGTAAGACATAAGCTATTAGACATTATAGTTGGTCCAAGAAAAATTGCAGAAAACATCATACCCTGTTCAACAACAGCAAGAATGCCATCTTCTGAACAGATCATAGTAGGCAAAATACGTGAAGAGACATTTCCTACGTTCGAAGACTTTACATACGGGTCATACTGAACCTCCCAAACCTCGCTTTCACATGCTGGGTAAGTTACTTCACCTGACCCAACCCGCGAGAGCAAAAGTGGTTGTTGTGGCCGCCTAAGATCCCAGGAAAATACAGTACCAAAAGAGCCTCCTGCCTGTAGTACGAGAAAGTTGCAGGACATCATATGTTCAAGCGAACTCAATGTATCAGTAAATCATAGTGAGTAAACTGTGCGATTAGTACATTGATGCAAGAAGTCAGGAATGAGCTTATGCAGCATATCACCCTATAAAATCAGCACTTAAGACAGTATGATCATGAGCAAGTCTACATTAAAATTTTGGACATCATCATTATAATTAACCATGAAAATAGACATGAAATCCAAGTGAAACTAGTAAGCTATTTCAGCATCGAAATACAAAGAAAGCAAATCTAACACTAAGCCTATCCAATTTCAAAGCAATCAACACTAAAACTCCCTCTTTTATTTGGATAATTACTCAAACTCACTTGTAGTGGAGCATGGTAGGCAAAATTTTATATATGGGTATTACAAAATAATTTTCGGTCCAGTAGTAGTATTAAATCTATTGCAGAATTCATACTTTTCTATACTTACACCATTGGGCTTGCTGCAATTGTTACGGCTCAAAAATTTATAATTAAACCCAATAAAAGAAAATAATGTTACCTGAATTTTAAGATTGAAATGCAAGAGAAACAGAAAGATTGGAGATGAAGAGTGGTGACTAAAAAGACTAAACAGGCAAAGCATGATAATTTTGTAAACAATGTCCAAATCAAACAATGAAAACCAAATTCAAATGCTTTGTCTAAAATTTAAATAAAAATATGTTACCAGGCAAGTATGCTTTCTTGATGGATTAATATCAATAGAATGTATGATCCCTGAAGTTTTTCCTTGAGTCCTGCAACATTTCCAGAAAACAGAAATGCTCTTAAGGAAACAACATGGTATGATAGTTTCATGGCAAGTATTTATCAAATCACATAATCAAAGAAAAAAGACAGAAAACTAAGACGCACAAATCAGATTTAAACACAACCAAAAAAACTTTAGCCAAAAAGCTTGGATAATTCTATAGCCCCGAAAACAATTACAGCATTGCTGATAAAGACTCTAATAGTAATACAAAGTCTGTGTGTATTATATCAATATATGTCATGGACATATATTAATCTAAGAATGATGTATCTGTCAATGCATCTAAGCACAAATAACCAGAGTCCACAGACATCTCACAAGAAACATGTTTTTGCCCAAATAAATAAAAGCTTTGGAGCCTAAACCATCAATGTATCGACATCTTATGTCTGTGAATGTTCAACCTTTCCATATTTGATTCGCAGTTAGTAAAATGCTGAACTTCCACAAACAATTTTGATTTCTTAACGAGAAATGCCACAACAAATATTAACATCTAGTCCAATTCTGAATTAGAGAAGACTCGAATGCTCACCAGTCACTCTTGAACTGCGAAACCGCCCCACCAGGCTTCCTCTGATCCCACCATTGCAGACTAAACCCATATCCACCAGTAGCAAACTCACTCGGCGAGGCCCATTTCACTGATGTGAACGAAACCAATCCACTGCTATCGAAAATCCTCCTGAAACTGAGCTCAGACACCGCCACTGTGACTACATTGATCCTACCATCTTCCCCAACCGTCACACACTCAACCCCACCATCAATTACATCCACACACGAAATAGGCCCTTCGTGCATTGTCTTTTCCGGCACCGAAAGCTCCGATTCAAACGACGAAGGGTCCATCGGGTTGGAGAGCAACACGTGGACGGACCCCCCGAGGGTTGCGGCGGCCACTAGAGACTTGTGGTGGTTCATTCGAGAGGCGGCGAGGGAGGAGACTCGGGAGGGTGGGTCCCACTGCGACTGAGGGGTGAGATTTGGGGATGGGTCTAGGGTGAAGGCGTGGGTTTCTATGGAGGACGAGCCGGAATCGGAATCGTAGACGGCGATGACGGCCAGGCGGTCTAAGGCGGAAGCAGGGGGAAGCCACCGCACAGAGTCTACGTACTTGGATTGAGGGAACCTGTGGATTTTGGGAGGCTCCGACAGCGCTGTGGCTTTCCACATTGCTAGGGTTTTTCACAGGGTTTTTGCTCAGAGACAATACCCCTGGTGAAAATGCCTAATTGTCACTAGACAGTCCGAAAGAAATATTTTTGAATTTTGTACGCCCACATCTCAAATTTAGGGCCGAGACTGTTTAAATAACAGGTTGCTCTAAAAAACTGATGATCATGTAAATTTTTCAATATTTTGATCATAATATTTTGACCGAAGTGACACATACGATAATGCCAAAATTTATATGTGGCAAAGTCATACACTGTAGTGTGATTGCCTGCATTGGATACAAATACTCATAAACTTCTTGAAAATGCGTTTTCTACTAATTTTACAGAGATTAGACACAAAAATTCTTTTCCAAAAACGACTTAATTACTTGCCAAATTTTACAGAGGTTACACATAAATTTTATTACTTGACAACTGAATTACATCAAACATGTCTTATTTCAAAAACGACTAAAAACAAAGTCTTAAAACATGACTAAACAAGCCAAAAGTTAAACTTGAAAGATTACATAGCAGAAACAAGTCAAAAACTAAACTTAATCAAAATCTGAAGTCTTAAGACTCTCCTTCTTGTTGTCTAGTAGAATGAGATTGCATCAACGTCTTCTTCCATCTTATAGTCCCCCCAACAAAGTTAGCCATTGGTGCCTCTTGTAGATATTTTAGATTTCCTTGCTTGCATGATATTGCTTGTGCATGTGCTTAGTAGAGGCACATATGAAACATGGATGCTTTCCAAATGGAGCAGAGTGTGGAGAAGATCCTTCATTCATTGAACCTAACTGGTTCTTATTGGAGTTGACGTCCTGATTTCTGTGCTAAGTCAGGTATCGACTTTGGTTTCTATCATTGTCACGCCCTCCTCTCCCACCATGTGAAGCATGCCCTCCACGGTTGTAAGATTCTAAACGGTTTTTCTTCTTATCCTTACGTGTCTTCTCTCTAGTATTGTAATTTTCAGGAGTTTTCTTGGTCCCAACGAACCTTGAGTTGTTTAGAACTATATCTCATAATGTCTCTCCTCTTTGGCCAGGATATTCATTATATCATTGAAAGTCTTTATTCTTCCTTGTTCGTACTCAAACTGGTACTGGTGAGCAAGTATACGCATAGAAGAAGGGAATGTGTTCAACGACTTCTCGATCATATCTTGATCAATCTAGCATGTCAATCCTACAGAAACCCAGCTCATATTGAAGTTCCAATATAGCTTGGTTGTAAGTATCAACCTTCAGATAATCCAACAAACGAATGGTTTCCCATTTTGCAATAAACACTGGAAGTTGTGCATCATGCATGTTGTTGAAGCGTTGGTTTAGAACGTTCCATAAATCTTTATGATCTATCTTTTTCGAGTACTACTTCTTCAGAGTTGGATGAATATGACGCTTTAAAAATATGAGAGCTTGAACTTTAATTTCCTCACTTAAGGTGACCACATTAGGTTCGGTCGGTAGGAAGATAATGCTAGTGTATCTTTATTCGATAAATGTGTTTTCTACATCAAAGACCCAGCAATGATATTATGTTCCTTTTGGATCAAGGATGTCAAACTCTGCCTTAACCAGCTCAGTTGTAATCACATACAAAATAGACAAGGGAGATAACTAATATCGAAACCACGATTACTAATATCAAGTTTAGGGAATAAAAATGTGATCCAAGATGTATGGTCACAAAAATTAATATTCAATAAACGGTGACTTCATACCGCACCAAGAAATCGTGATATTCATAATCAATCACTCGTAATCGATTTCCCATATTTTTTCTTTATATCGTGACTCCCTCAAGACCATCACTAATCAAACTTTTTGAGTAAAAATGGTGATGAAATCCCCTTTGCTCGATTCACAGTATAATATAAAAGTGATAAACAACCTAAATTCACTACAAGAAAAACGCACCTAGACTGCGGACCATTTCTATTGTCTAGGTGCACTTTTCCGTCGTCCAAGTACCTAGATGACGGAATCTCCGTCGTTTAGGGTACGTCCTCCAAGTGTCGTCGTTAGATACTTGGATGACGAAAAAGTCCATTTCTGTCGTCTAAGTCACCTCTTGGACTACGGAGATATTGCGTCGTCCAAGTATAACTTGGACGACGCAAATGACGGTTGTGTCGTCCAAGTTGTACTTGGACGACGCAAATAGTCCGTGGTCTAAGTGCCACTCGGACGACGCAATAATTCCGTCGTCCAAGTGGTCACTTAGACTAGAGAATTATTGTGTAGTCTGAGTGATCACTTAGACCACGCAAAAATTCCATAGTCTAAGTGAGCACTTAGACCACGCATATGAATATGTTCCGTAGTCTAAGTGTATATTTATTTATTTTTAATTAAAATTTGAATTTAAAGTAAAATATTAATAAATTAATTTAAAATAGTAAATTGTCATTCAAATAATTAAAATTTGTACATACATCAAATTTAATAGTTCGGAATCGAAAATACGATATCATAAACTACATAGAATACAAACTACTAAAATACAGGAGGAGCAGACGCGCCGCTGAGTCCCCCACATCCAGCCATGTCGTCGTCGTCGGGGTATGGGTTCAGAGGAGGTTGACACTATTGTCGAGTCTGGTTTTGCATGAGGGCAATGGGCTGGGTTATCTGCGCTTGTTGGTTATCAAGCCTCTGACGCATAGATTGTGTTTCCTCCCGTGCGAGTCGGCCTCCTCAAGGGCTGCTTGGATCGACGCATCCCAATCATCTTTCCTCGCCGAACGTCCCGTAGATGAGTCAGAAGACAAATATCGCTGCACCTTGCGTCTCATCCTCCTAACCTCCTTGCCAGCTCGACGACCGTATACCTTATCAACAATTGCGATTTGGCTTTCCATTGAAAGAGAAGGCAGGTCTTCTGGCGAAAAAACTGGGTGTGCAAGCTGCGTGTTGGCCAATTCCTCGTGCGCCCGTTCTACCAATCTCGCCAGAAAATAATAATAAAAATTAAATAATTATAAATTTATTCAACAGTTTAATAAATAATAATTAAATAATAATTACGCTAATTAAGAAGAAATATATACGGCATTTACGCCGTATTGACTCGCTTCATTGTCGAGCCCATGCGTCACGTAAGCGCCGATGCTAGCATCCAGATAAGGGTGTTTGGAGCCCTTATCTCTGTGCTCCTTTGCGTTTTGGATCATCTGCTTAGAGCCAGAGGTATGATGTTTGTCCTTCTTCCCCCGGTTGGCCTTGTTGATGTTGGAGAATTTCTATTGGACAACATAAATTATTAATAAATTAATAAATAACTAAAAAAATGATAATTCAATTTCGTCAATTTAAATAAAAAATTAATCACCCGATATTCTTCTGCTTCGAAGTGGGTGACTAACCACTCTCACTCATCTTCTCTATCCCTATGCACACTACCGGAATAAGCAACATTACCGGCGAGATTTCCGAAAACAAGGCCGGCGACCGGAAAAGTCGCCGGTAATGTTCATCATTACCGGCGACTTACTCCGTCGCCGGAAAATCGCCGGTAATGTTTCAAAACTAAGGTACGGTATTGTCAAAATTAAGGCGCGCGTCGAAAACTCGATCACTCGAGAAGCTATATATATATAGGTACGTGTATATATACGTATATGTGTATGTATATATATGTGTGTGTGTTGATCAAATCCAATTCGTGAGATATGAAATGTTGTTGATGTCACCGAAACGAGAAAACTGCTTGTAGTTAATCTTATCTTATGTCTGAATCAACGACTGGTATTATCGTAGTGCTATCGGAGTCAGGCATAAGAGAGCCTCCTACCTAGTCAAATACTGAACTGAAAAAAGAAGAATACTATCATCGAGTACTGAATCGAATTCAGAGATTAGATCGATATATATATATATATGCATGCATGTGTTGATTTAATTGGAGTTGAATTGAGATATCGCGTCGATTATTAGTAGTGAATGTGTGTATATATAATACGTAAAATTGTTAGAATTTTCAGGATGGACAAGAGTTGGATGAGCCTCGAAAGATGGGATGTGAGATATCACCAGGGAATTAGGAGTTTTGTGAATTTTGTGAAGGCTAATTGTGGAGACACTACACTTCATTATTGCCCGTGTAAAGAATGTAAGAGTCACAGCGATCGATTTCGTTTTCCCATTGATAAAGTCCAGAAGCACCTGAGTAAATACGGGTTTTGGGATAAGTACACTTGTTGGATTTATCACGGTGAAACATCGTTAGCGGGTCCGCATGATCATGAACAATTTGGTGAGAGGGCCAGTCCACGCTATGATCATGGAGATTTTGCTGAGAGGGGCAGTCCATCCTATGATCCAACATCGATGTTAATCAATGATATGTTTCCTCATGAGAACGGTGTATTTGCTGATGAAACACCAAATGTCTCTCCCGTCGTTGAGGGTTTCCCCCATATTGAGCCAGTCGAGCCATTACCTGGAGCTCATGTCAACACAAGCGGTATGGACAAGTACAACAACCTGATTGCATTGCAACAGACTCTGTTGTACGACGGTTGTGGTAAGACTGTTCTTGAAAGTGTGATGGAAGTGATGCAGCTGAAAATGGAGAACAAAATGTCTGTCAAAGCTGTTGATTATTGGCTGAAGTGGACTGCTTCGCTACTGCCACCCGGTCATCGTCTTCCTACCACTCATCATAAGGTGCGACATATCCTGAAAGATCTTGGGCTTTCCTACATCAAAATCCATGCATGCAGATATGATTGTATTCTCTTCTGGGGAAAAGATCTTGAAGACCTTGAAGCCTGCCCGGTATGTTTTACAGAAAAGTCGAATCGATTTCGAATCGTCGATCGACTCGAGGGACGAGTATAAATATCGAAAAGTCGAAAAATAGTCGAGAAATAGTCGAGAATTTCATTTCGGGCATTGACCAGACATTGACTTTCCGTTTTTGGCAAGTTTGACTCGTTGACCCGATAGGGGGAGTTTCCCGTTTCGGCTTTGAAGTCCGGCGACCAAATTTCGGCCACCTTCGGCCAAGTGAAAGATAGGAATCGCTTCCTTGAATGATTTTGAGTACGTTGGTATTTGGTTTGGATAAAATTGATGTCGTTTTGGATGGGTTCGATTGAGGCCGAGTTGGATGGTTTCGTCGGTGACGGTGGAGGTGGTTCTGGTGAGTGTTGAGGGTCGTGAGGTTGGGGGTTTTGTTCCCCACACCTCGGTGGTGCTTCCTAGTGGCTTGGTTTTGGACGAGGAGGCGTTTTGGGAGGAACCCGATTTGGGATTTCGGTTTGTGTTTCCATTCGGGTTTGTTGAATTTTGGAAGGGTTAGAGTGTGAATTGGTTTGAGAGGTAGAAGAGAAAGTGGTTCGCATGGTCATGATGGTGTAATCTGGAAGTTTTCGCCGGAGAATCTTGTCGTTGACGGCGCGCCGCCGCCGCCGGCGGCGGTCAACGGTGGTCAACGGCGAGGAAAAGTCAACTTTTCAGATTTCGACAATTTTAATGTCATTTTTCTCGTAATCACGCCCTGATCGTCGTCCAGAGGTTTTTGGGTCGATTTGATTAGTCAATTTTCAGTCGAGATTTCGAGTGGGGATTTCGGGATTTCCGTAATTCATTTTGTACCGCATTTCATATTTCCGGGAACGGTTGGTTTCCGTGCATCAGTATAGTGTTGTGGACTATGATTTTGATCAGTTGTGTTTTATGAATATATTCAGGAGATCGAGATCGGGATCGTGATCGTGCTTCTGGCGAGGGATCTTCCGCCGGGCCACGAGATTAAAGCGAGTGTGCTTTTTGCTCACTTGTGAGTGGACAATTTCTTTTCACGGAAATGATTGCGAGTCTTTTTATATGATTTTCGAACTTGAGCATGCGTATGGGATTTCGGATTACATGAGCATGTGTTTACAATTATATATATATATATACACGGATATACGTATACGAATAAACAGATATGAGCATATTTACGAGATTACGATTATTATGAGCATGTGTTATAAACGATTATGTTACGCATATGCATTTTTATGCTGTTTACTGTACATGCATCGAGATATTTGTGATTTGATTTTCACAGAGTACAGTCGTAGTTCATGTTGTTGTATCGATACACTCGCATCCCGGCTGATCCCCGAGGGTGCTTACCAGTAGGGGTACCGTACCTTGTGCCGATGTAGTTCCGGGTGGGTACTGGTTTCTATACCTTGTGCCGATGTAGTTCCGGGTGGGTACAGATGTCTGTTTCTTGTGCCGATGTAGTTCCGGGTGGAAACAGATACTCTGACCTGAGGCCTTTCTGGCTCGAATCACGTGTGGGTCTGGGATCCCATGATTCAGACTGTACTAGCACGGACGTGTCCATGAGTGGCCCCGTGGGATTTTACTTGCATGCTCTGTACGCTGGAGGATTATGGTTTACCTCGCGTATTTTATTATATTTATCCATTCGACTCGCATATGTTTTTATAACATATATTATTTGGTGAAAGACATTTATTTTCGTCCACTCACTCTAACATGTTTATTGTTTTTCCCCTGGGCTTTTCGGTTTCCGTGCCCAGTTTGCAGTTCAGGTTTTGGTGTTTTCACGTCGCGGTTTTGAGGCTAGTGATCTGAGCTACCTGTGTTTTCCAGTAGGTTCTTGTTTCGCCTACTGATGTATATGTTGTATATGTTTTACACTAGAGGTCGCTTTGGTACATTCTGATACATGTTTATACGGATTTTCTCGGATATACATATATACAAAGTACAGTTTGATTACTGTTATTGATTATATTGTTGTTGAGAAATCCGGATGGGATTGGTGCCCACGGTTTGGCTTTTGTGGCATAGGATGAAGTGTTATTTTCTGGATGCAGGTTATGGTAATTCCACGTTAGTAACGAAACTCTGCCGAAATTTTGAAAAATTTTTGTTGGTTCGTATTTTCGGAAGGGTTTGATTCCGGTTTAGGTAACTGAATCGGGATTGGGTCCTTTCAGCTTGGTATCAGAGCATTAGGTTGTCAGATTCTGTAGACTCTTGTAGTTGTGACGCTTAGGTTATTTGAGCTGATAAAGCATGACTGGAGTGATGACCCGACTGGCCAGCAGTACTCATCAATATTTCGGGTGTTGTGTGTCCTCAAATATCTGCGGTTTCATGATTACGTTCTTTCTGCTTGTACCTAATGCTTGTCTTGTATCAGTAAGATGCCTCCTCGACGTGGTCCCCGTGTTGATCGGGATGATGATCCTGATGAGGATCGCCGAACACGCGACTTGCTGATGCGAGTGCTGCGTTTGGAAGAGCGTTTTGACCCTGTGGTCAAGGCTCGTACTGCTGGTGCTACTGTGTTTTCGGGTTCAGTTGATCCAGAGATATGCGAGGCATGGTTGGTTCAGATTGAACGTGTTTGTGAACGTCTGCAGTTTACTCCTGAGCAGATGACAGTAGCCGCAGTTGGTTTGCTTGAGGGTGATGCATACTTTTGGTGGGTTAGCACCGACAGAGTTCCAGTTGACACCCCGTGGACATTGTTCCGTGATCTGTTTATGCGGAGGTATTTTAATCAGGCAACTCAGCAGCGCAAGTACGAGGAGTTTACGAACTTGAGGCAGGGCAGTTTGTCTGTACTTGAGTATCGGGATCGGTTTACCCGTTTGTCTCGTTTTGCGCGGGATATGGTGGCTACAGAGGAAGCCAAGTGTCATAGGTTTGAGCTGGGATTGAATCTGAACATCAAGGCGACACTGATTACGATGCCTCGGAACAACTTTGATGAGTTTGTCAGTGCTGCACTCCGAGGCAAGGATATTGAGCAGGAGAGACAGCAGAGGTACCAGCCGAGGCGATTTAAGGAAGGTGGACCGAGTCAGGGGCCTTCGAAGAGGCAGAGTTCTGATACTTCCAGTTCAGCTTCATCCTCTGGCGGTGGATCATATCGACCACCAGCTAGTGCTTCGAGGCAGAGGCAGAGGTGGAGGAGAGATCGACCGCAGCGACCATAGGCTAGTGCAGGTTCTAGCGGTTCTAGTTATCCTCGGCGTACTGGTGGCACATTTCCTATTCCGAGAGACTATCCTTTGTGCAACCTCTGCAACAGATATCATTATGGCTCATGTCAGCGAGGCCCTGTTACTTGTTATCGTTGTGGCCAGGTGGGCCACTTTTTGAGGGAGTGTCCTCAGTTGGCTGGTGCAGATGGTCAGGCAGCTCAGAATTCCGGAGTTGAGTGAGGTGCCACTACGGGAGCTCGACCAACACAGTTTCCAGGCCAGGGTAGGCAGCAGGGACAGCCCCAGCGAGGACGACCAGCCGGACAGGCGAGAGTTCATGCTATGACTCTACGTGAGGGTAGAGCATCACTGGAGGTCGTTATTGGTACGTTACATGTTTTTGGTATTCCTGTACTTGCATTGTTAGATCCGGGCGCTACACATTCATTTATATCATTTAGACTGTCATCATCGGCTACGGTACCTGCATCTCCACTTTCGGGGTTGTGGAGAGTGTTGTATCCGTCAGGTGAGGTTGTGAGCATCGGTTGGGTTTACCGAGATTGTGAGGTGTTTATTGATGGCCATGGTTTAGCCGCTGATCTGTTATTGTTTGATATTGTGGATTTCGATCTGATTTTGGGTATGGACTTCCTGGAGTCGCACTGGGCCATGTTTGACTGCCATAGGAAGGAGGTCGCGTTTCGACGACCAGGGTTACCCGAGATACTGTTTCGTGGTGAGAAGAACACTTCCCTACCATGCTTGATTTCCGTGATGAGGGCGGATCGGTTGATGAAGAAGGGTTGTGTGGTGTACTTAGCTCATGTTGTGGACACTACAGCTGCAGTGCCGGATCTTGGTAGTATTGAGGTTGTGTCTGAGTTTCCGGATGTGTTTCCAGCGGAGTTACCTGGTATACCCCCTGTACGGGAGATTGACTTTACTATTGAGTTATTGCCGGGTACTGGACCGATTTCCCAGACACCTTATCGGATGGCGCCTGCGGAGTTGAGGGAGTTGCAGATTCAGCTTCAGGAGTTGTTAGAGAAGGGATTCATTCGACCGAGTGTTTCTCCGTGGGGTGCTCCAGTGTTGTTCGTGCGAAAGAAGGATGGGTCCATGCGTCTGTGCATTGACTACCGGAAGCTGAATCAGATTACAGTGAGGAACAAGTATCCGTTGCCACGGATTGACGACTTGTTCGATCAGCTGAAGGGAGCAGCAGTCTTTTCGAAGATTGACCTTCGATCCGGATATCACCAGTTGAGGATCCGAGACTCTGACGTAGCCAAGACAGCATTCAGGACGCGGTATGGGCACTACGAGTTTTTGGTTATGCTGTTTGGGTTGACCAACGCCCCCGCAGCTTTCATGGACTTGATGAATCGAGTATTCAGACGGTTCCTGGACAAGTTCGTGATTGTATTCATTGACGATATCCTGATCTATTCCAGGAGTGTGGGCCAACACAGGAAGCACTTGCGAGCGGTGTTACGGACTTTACGGGACCATCAGTTGTTCGCGAAGTTTAGCAAGTGTGAGTTCTGGTTGGATAGTGTGAAGTTTCTGGGCCACGTGATTTCGGCCGAGGGAGTTAGTGTTGATCCTGACAAGATCGAGGCCGTGCTGAACTGGAGTAGACCCATTACTGTTCCGGAGATCCGAAGTTTCTTGGGGTTAGCAGGCTATTACCGTCGATTTGTACAGGATTTCTCCCGGATTGCTACACCACTGACCAGATTGACGAAGAAGGGCGTCAAATTTGAGTGGTCTGATGCGTGCGAGGAGAGTTATTTGCTCTTGAAGGAGAGATTGACTACCGCATCGGTTCTGACATTGCCAGACGACAGTGGTGAGTTTGTTGCGGACACAACCAGATTTGAACATGAGGCAGCGCCGATGGATGGAGTTGATTAACGATTACGACTGCACGTTTGAGTACCATCCAGGGAAGGCCAATGTTGTGGCAGATACACTTAGTCGGAAATCTGGAGCCTCATTGTTTCACATGTGTGTGGCCAGAGTCTCGATGTTAGCTGAGCTTCGAGCTATAGGTGCTGTGTTTGGGTATGATGATGATGGAGTTTTATTAGCCAGTTTTCAGATTTGACCCGTACTGGTTGATCAGGTACGAGAGGCACAGGATTCAGATCCTTACTTGCTGGGCAAGAAGACCATGATACGGAATGGTGTGCCTACTGAGTTCCGATTGAGTGACGACGGTACGTTATTGTTCAGAGGCAGGTTATGTGTACCCAGAGACGAGGACTTGAAGAAGGAGATTTTTGACGAGGCCCACAGTTCAGCTTATGCGATGTATCCCGGAGGTACGAAGATGTTTCGTACACTTCGAGCGTACTATTGGTGGCACAACATGAAGCGGGAGATTGCCGCGTACGTGAGTCGATGTTTGATCTGTCAGCAGGTAAAGGCGGAGAGGCAGAAACCTGCAGGGAAATTACAGCCACTTGAGATTCCAGTTTGGAAGTGGGAGCACATTACGATGGATTTCGTCTATCAGTTGCCGCGTACTTCGGCGGGCAACACTGGCATTTGGGTTATTGTTGACCGATTGACGAAATCCGCACACTTTCTTGCACTTTCGGGGAAGATTTCAGTGGGCAGATTGGCCAAGTTGTACTTATCTGAGATTGTTCGTTTGCATGGGGTGCCAGTGTCCATTGTTTCTGACCGAGATAGTCAGTTCACGTCTGAGTTCTGGCAGGCGTTGCAGCGAGCGTTGGGTACGAGGTTGCGATTTAGCACAGCTTTCCATCCTCAGACTGATGGGCAATCAGAGCGGACCATTCAGACTCTTGAGGATATGCTGAGATCGTGTGTGTTGCAGTTCCGTGGGAACTGGGATCAGCAGTTACACTTGATTGAGTTCGCCTACAACAACAGCTATCAGATAAGTATTGAGATGGCACCGTACGAGGCCCTGTACGGGAAGCAGTGTCGTACTCTATTGTGTTGGAGTGAGGTGGGCGAGCGTTGGCTTATTGGTCCAGATTTGGTGAAAACTACGATGGAGGACATACAGGTTATCTGAGATCGACTGAAGATCGCCCAGGATCGGCAGAAGAGTTATGCGGATGTGAGGAGGAAGAGTTTAGAGTTCGAGGTTGGTGATTGGGTCTTCCTGAAACTATCTCCGTGGAGGGGAGTTGTGCGTTTCGGGAAGCGTGGCAAGTTTCGACCGCGATACATTGGTCCGTATGAGGTTACAGAGAGGGTTGGAGCTGTTGCTTACAGACTTGAGTTACCGACTGAGATGGCTCGTGTGCATGATGTCTTCCATGTTTCGATGTTGCGGAAGTACATCACAGATCCTTCACATGTGTTAGCCCCACAACAGTTGCCGATCAGAGAGGATTTATCATATGTTGAGGAGCCAGTGCAGATTCTCAATCGACGTGAGCAGGAGTTGAGGCACCGTGTGATTCCGCTGGTGAAGGTCTTGTAGCAGAACCACTCTGTTGAGGAGGCCACCTGGGAGACCGAGCAGCGTATGCGGGAGCAGTATCCTCATCTGTTCACCTAACAGGTACGTAAATTTCGAGGTCGAAATTTTTTTAAGGGGGGTAGATTCGTGACGACCCGAACCAGAATCTGATGCATATTCGGCACGATTCTCAAGGTTGAGTTTAGTCGCAGTTTATTGTCATATATGTGGTTTGCCGATTTGATTCGCCACTATATTTTCGGTCGAGAATTTGAGTTGAGTGTCTTCATGGAAATTGTAGAGTACGTGATTTCGAGCTCGTGGGCGGTTCCGGAAGATTTTTCCGATAACCAAGGAATATTTTATGATTATTTGAAGTTTCGGTATCCGACGAGTTTATCCGATTGTTTCGAGTTTATCCGAATCGTGATGGTTATCCATTTCGAATCGTCGATCGACTCGAGGGACGAGTATAAATATCGAAAAGTCAAAAAATAGTCGAGAAATAGTCGAGAATTTCATTTCGGGCATTGACCAGACATTGACTTTCCGTTTTTGGCAAGTTTGACCCGTTGACCCGATAGGGGGAGTTTCCCGTTTCGGCTTTGAAGTCCGGCGACCAAATTCCGGCCACCTCCGGCCAAGTGAAAGGTAGGAATCGCTTCCTTGAATGATTTCGAGTACGTTGGTATTTGGTTTGGATAAAATTGATGTCGTTTTGGATGGGTTCGATTGAGGCCGAGTTGGATGGTTTCGCCGGTGACGGTGGAGGTGGTTCCGGCGAGTGTTGAGGGTCGTGAGGTTGGGGGTTTTGTTCCCCACACCTCGGTGGTGCTTCCTAGTGGCTTGGTTTTGGACGAGGAGGCGTTTTGGGAGGAACCCGATTTGGGATTTCGGTTTGTGTTTCCATTCGGGTTTGTTGAATTTTGGAAGGGTTAGAGTGTGAATTGGTTTGAGAGGTAGAAGAGAAAGTGGTTCGCATGGTCATGATGGTGTAATCTAGAAGTTTTCGCCGGAGAATCTTGCCGTTGACGGCGCGCCGCCGCCGCCGCCGGCGGTCAACGGTGGTCAGCGGCGAGGAAAAGTCAACTTTTCAGATTTCGACAATTTTAATGTCATTTTTCTCGTAATCACGCCCTGATCGTCGTCCAGAGGTTTTTGGGTCGATTTGATTAGTCGATTTTCAGTCGAGATTTCGAGTGGGGATTTCGGGATTTCCGTAATTCATTTTGTACCGCATTTCATATTTCCGGGAACGGTTGGTTTCCGTGCATCAGTACAGTGTTGTGGACTATGATTTTGATCGGTTGTGTTTTATGAATATATTCAGGAGATCGAGATCAGGATCGTGATCGTGCTTCTGGCGAGGGATCTTCCGCCGGGCCACAAGATTAAAGCGAGTGTGCTTTTTGCTCACTTGTGAGTCGACAATTTCTTTTCACGGAAATGATTGCGAGTCTTTTTCTATGATTTTCGAACTTGAGCATGCGTATGGGATTTCGGATTACATGAGCATGTGTTTACAATTATATATATATATATACACGGATATACGTATACGAATAAACAGATATGAGCATATTTACGAGATTACGATTATTATGAGCATGTGTTATAAACGATTATGTTACGCATATGCATTTTTATGCTGTTTACTGTACATGCATCGAGATATTTGTGATTTGATTTTCACAGAGTACAGTCGTAGTTCATGTTGTTGTATCGATACACTCGCATCCCGGCTGATCCCCGAGGGTGCTTACCAGTAGGGGTACCGTACCTTGTGCCGATGTAGTTCCGGGTGGGTACTGGTTTCTGTACCTTGTGTCGATGTAGTTCCGGGTGGGTACAGATGTCTGTTTCTTGTGCCGATGTAGTTCCGGGTAGAAACAGATACCCTGACCTGAGGCCTTTCTGGCTCGAATCACGTGTGGGTCTGGGATCCCATGATTCAGACTGTACTAGCACGGACGTGTCCATGAGTGGCCCCGTGGGATTTTACTTGCATGCTCTGTACGCTGGAGGATTATGGTTTACCTCGCGTATTTTATTATATTTATCCATTCAACTCGCATATGTTTTTATAACATATATTATTTGGTGAAAGACATTTATTTTCGTCCACTCACTCTAACGTGTTTATTGTCTTTCCCCTGGGCTTTTCGGTTTCCGTGCCCAGTTTGCAGTTTAGGCTTTGGTGTTTTCACGTCGCGGTTTGGAGGCTAGTGATCTGAGCTACCTGTGTTTTCCAGTAGGTTCTTGTT
Source organism: Geum urbanum (assembly GCA_946800695.1). NCBI lineage: Eukaryota > Viridiplantae > Streptophyta > Magnoliopsida > Rosales > Rosaceae > Geum > Geum urbanum. Next base: position 27,455,607 of record OX327012.1, read on the forward strand.
TCGCCTACTGATGTATATGTTGTATATGTTTTACACTAGAGGTCGCTCTGGTACATTCTGATACATGTTTATACGGATTTTCTCGGATATACATATATACAAAGTACAGTTTGATTACTGTTATTGATTATATTGATGTTGAGAAATCCGGATGGGATTGGTGCCCACGGTTTGGCTTTTGTGGCATAGGATGAAGTGTTATTTTCTGGGTGCAGGTTATGGTAATTCCACGTTAGTAACGAAACTCTTCCGAAATTTTGAAAATTTTTGTTGGTTCGTATTTTCGGAAGGGTTTGATTCCGGTTTAGGTAACTGAATCGGGATTGGGTCCTTGCATTTATATGCAATGTATATATATACGTATGTTAGAAAAATGTGGAAAATTAATTAGCTAGGGTGATTTGGAGAAATATGTGATGTATATATATATGTGAAAATTAGGTGAAATTAAGATGCATGATGTATACAAAGTGTATATGTGATGTGTGTATATATGTGGAAAATTTAAAGCCGGAAATGATTTATGTATATATGTTAAGTTAGGTGATATAAAGGCTAATTTAACGTATAATATGTGAAAAATCGGAATCGGAATTTAACGTGTTTGGATTAAGGTGATATAGTTGTTAATTTAACGTATAAATTAAGGTGAAAAATCGGAACAGTTTGGAACCAGAACGGTTTGGAACCGGAACCGTTTGAAACATAACGGTTCCAGTTCCAAACGGTTCCAGGTTCAAACGGTTCCGGTTCCAAACCGTTCCGGTTTCGATTTGTTATAGAACCGGAACGGTTTGGAACCGGAACCGTTTGGAACCGCAACTGTTTGTAACCGGAACCGTTTGAAACATAACAGTTCCAGTTCCAAACGGTTCCAGGTTCAAACGGTTCCGGTTCCAAACCGTTCCAGTTCCGATTTGTTATAGAACCGGAACCGTTTGGAACCGGAACTGTTTGTAATAAGAACCGTTTGAACCTGGACGGTTCCAGTTCCTTACGGTTCCAGGTTCCAAACGGTTCCGGTTCCAAACCGTTCCGGTTCCGATTTGTTATAGAACCGGAACCGTTTGGAACCGGAACCGTTTGGAACCGGAATTGTTTGTAATCGAAACCGTTTGAACCTGGACGGTTCCAGTTCCAAACGGTTCCAGGTTCAAATGGTTCCGGTTCCAAACCATTCTGGTTCCGATTTGTTATAGAACCGAATCCATGACTATTACTGTGTCCAGGAGGTTTTGCGGCAAATTGGCTTCGGACAGGTTCCCGAAATAGTGGAGGGAGCAGTAGTCAAGCTTCCTTCTCAGCCGCAGTTAGCAACACGCGCAGTGGGCTAATGATGAATGCTCGCACGAGAGCCTTGCTAGATGCGCGAGCTGAGGAGGAAGCTGCACGATCAAGAGCCGTGCAACCGGAAGTCGAGCCTCGAGCCTCTGTCAGCAGACGCTCAGTCAGCATATCTCCCTCCGTCAGCAGACCCTCAGACGAGCGACAGTCAATGGGGGCATCAGAAACTCCCTCAATCCGAATGCCCCCTATTCGCCCGGTGCCTACTCCCGTTTCACGGGAATCATCTGAGGCAGATGGTGGTGTTGGCGCCTCATCGTCCAGGCCTTGTCTATCTCTGCCGTCCGGTCTCTTCCTACCCGACGAGATTCCTGTGATCCCTGAATTCGATGATAGGGGGATGCCTATTTATGTTGAAGGACGGCCGAAGTTCCTGAGCGTGGAGGAAGCGTACAACTTTATCCCGTTCGACCCCGTGTATCTTTGGAGTGTGAGGTGCACCAACCAACAAACGGACGATGCAGGTAAATTTTATTTAACATCAGATTGATTGCTTAATTATTACTAAAGACTTACGATAGGTTCAATTAATGATATCAATTTGTTGACATTGTATTATTAGGCAATTCCGTTAATGGGACTGGAAAACGGAAAGGGGCTAGAGGCACCCGCACCGGGAAGAGACTTGAGCAGGCCACTGGGGGAAGGAAAACGCCCATTAGGGCCAATGAGGATGGCGAGGTGATCGAGGCATTTGACACCACGCGAAAATATGTCAGCATGGCCGGTGCGATCGTGCGGGACAAGGTCCCAATGCTTTGGCCAGATTGGGAATCTGTGCCTATCTACATGAAGATGCAAGTGCATAATGCACTAAGAGTGAGTTAAATCATATTTTCATTACGTAAATTCTACATTTATTAATTAACTCCGAATAAATATATAATTTTACCGTTTATATATTCATATTGCAGGTGTGGTTTGACGTGGATGAAGTTCTTATTCACACGTGGGTAGAGCGTCAACTACATATGAGGTGATGTGCTTCGAGTTATTTGAGTATAGATCGAGTTAGATTTTTGTTTATCAAGTGTTTTAATATCTCTAACTTTTTTTCCCTGGTGTTAATATAGGTATAAAGAGTGGAAGAATGAGCTTTCTTCCCATTACACTGTATACAAGGAGCTAGGCTGAGGTTCTACCCCTAGCGAATTCCGGTTTAGGGAGTACGAGTGGCTGTGGCTGATAGCCCACTTCGAGCACCCCAAAGCTCAGGTATGCATCCTGAATATATCTTACAAGCCTAATGTATCGTATCACATTGAAATAGTTAGTTACTAATTTTTTTTCATATGTTTATCAAACAAGGCAATTTCGAAGACGAACCGGGTGAATAGATTGAAAAACACAGGGGCCCATCATGCAGGTTCACTCAACTATTTGGGTTGGTCGACTAAGGCGCAGCAACAACAAGAAGTTAACCCGTTGGTGTATATTCATCAGAAGTTCTATCCGCAGTGCCCTGAAGAAGCGGTAAGTCTTTCGCCTCTCCATGTGTTAATAAAACTATTTTTCGATATTAATTTATTTTGTTAGCTAATACGTTATTCATTTTCGGTTTTCTGGAATTAGGCGAGAGTGGAGGAGGCGACCGCAGAAGTGACCATGAATATAGATCGGACTAACCATCCTAACTGCTCCGAGGAAGAAGTCACCCAGTATGTTTCTCAGATCGATCCGCTTGATCGCCCTATAGCGGCTCAGATCATGGCAAAAGCGTGCGGGACTGGAAAGAATACCTACTACTGTAGGGGAATGGGCTCGGCGGGCGAAGGAGTATTGAAGAACACTTCAGAATACTCTACCGAGTCAAGAAGTTCAGCTTCTAGTCGTAACCTCGCAGCAGAGCTTCAGAGGACGCGGAAGGAGTTGGAGGAGCAAAAGAGGCAGATAGCCGAGCAGCAGGCAATCAGAGATGCCGAGTACCAACACATGGTCCAGCAGCAGATACAGATGTTCACATGGATGCAGACCATGTACGAGGCTCAGACTACTGGACGCCCGTTCCCCACACCTCCCCCGCACCCTGTGTTCCCTAGTTATCCACCACCATCACCGCACCAGTCACCGCCACAGCAAGACCAGGGTAGCCACCGGAGTTCAAATGAGTACATGGATTACTTCGACCCTAACCCGCAAGTTCCTCGACCCTGACATGTAGTTGTAGTTAATTTTCGTATCGTCGTTGCTATTTGTACTGTACGTTGGACATTTATGTGTACTGTTGAACTTGTATGATTGTACGGTTTATGTCTTTTAATGCAGGTTCTGGAATTGGGCCCAATCCAGAACCGTGTTTTTTTTTCAAAATTTTTCCAAGCATTGCCGGCGACATGGACCTAAGTCGCCGGCAATGTCTTCAAATTTCGGCCACGGCGGCGCTGACATTGCCGGCGACTTGAGTCGCCGGTGATGTCAAGACATTACCGGCGACGTGAAACGCCGTCGCCGACAATGTTAATACCGGCGGCCTATTTCCGGCGACGTCATTGCCGGCGACTTGTCGCCGGTAATGACAATTCCGGCGAAAAAAAAAAACAAGGCCGGCGACGGAAAGTCGCCGGCAATGTGTCTTAATCCGGTAGTGGCAGCTCTATGGGGGTAGGCTCTCGGCCGAATTCTTCATAATACTTATGAAGTTTGTATTTCAAATCACAGTAGATGGCGTTGGCAGTGCTGCTGATGTGCCTAAGCATCTTTAGTGTGTCATCCACGTCATATTGTTCCTATAAGAAAAGAATAAAAAATTATAATCGTATATATTATAAAATTACGATTTTTATTGTTTATTAGAAAATAAATTTAAAATTGTACATATTACGTACCGAAAGTTCTTTAAACACTTTCCCCTTCTCCTCGGCCGTCAACTCCTTCCAGGTAGTCGCAATAATACGAACCTTGTTGCAAATGGTTGACCCGATGCTATGCGAGAAGAGACTAACTAGCTAAGAGGTGGGAGAGCCATCGGTGAAATTGTCGTACGACAACTGGATCTTTCGCCCGGTCGCCTTGAACAACGTCTCAGATTTTTCGCCCTTTACGAGTCCTCGAGACCTTTTGGGTTGAGGGTCTGACGGGGCCCTTCTAACCTTTCACGGTGCGCTATAGAGGATAGACTCGGTGGAGGCCGACGACGCCTGAATACTTTCTGACATCGATGTCGGACCGGAAGGGACGTCGTCACCATCGGTCGGGATAGCTAGGGCATCGGGAATTTCCCCAGTCGCCTCTGCCGAAGGACCAGCTGAAGAGTCCGAAGGAGGCGTGACGTTATCTTCCTCTAACTTCCAATCGACTTTCTCTGCCAAACATCGGAGTAAAGCATCTTCGGCCTCCTTTTGGGTCTTTTTCTTACCCCACGGGGCCATTTTAATGTAGGAGTTGTAAAAATATAATTACCATAATAATTATATATAAAAATTTACCATAATTACTAAATTAGGTATAATTATGAATTTACTATTTTTAATAATTAAATTATTTATTATAATAATTACTAAATTACCATAATTACCTATTTATTATTTTTAATAATTCAATAATTTACCATAATTATTAGAAATTTACAGTAATTACAACAATAATTACAAATTATAATTACAATAATAATAATTATCAATTATAATTACAACAATATATTATAATTTTCAATCATTACAATGAATAATTATCATTTACAATAATTACAATAATTAATTACTAAATACCCATAATTATCATAATTTACAATAATTTACTATAATTACCCATTTACCAACTAGTAATAATTATTAATTATTATTACCAATTTATCAATTATTACAAATTTATTATTTTTACTAATTAATTTACCAATTTACAAATTAATTATTAAACACAAATTAAAAATATAATTATGTTAAAAATTTTAAAAATTACCGGAAAAGGGAGTCGCAGGAGAGCGGAGTCGCTGAAGGGAGGGAGTCGCCGGAGGGAGGAAGTCGCCGGATTTTGAGTTGCCGGAGAGTCGCCGGATTTTTTAAGAGAGAGTGAGAGTGAGAGTGAGAGTGAGAGTGAGAGTGAGAGAGAGGAGAGGAGGAATTGAGAATGGGATGAGGAAAAAGGATCGGATGGGTCATTTATATAAAGTTTCACTTAGATCGCGGAGGTGTTTTTTCAGTCGTCTAAGTGCTAAGACAACGGAAACACTCATTTCCGTCGTCTAGGTGAACCGACTAAATTTTTGGAAACGACACCCAATTAATTTGGCGGGTGGGAGTTAACCGCCTTAATTTTTGGGAGCATTTCAAATTTCGCTTAGGCGACGGAAATACCCATCTCCGTCGTCCAGGTGAAATTTGAACCATTCCCCAAAAATTTGGCTGTGGAAATTGAACCGCTAAATTTTTCATCCTAGACGATGGAGATGGTGTATCTCCGCCGTCCAAGTGGTCACCTGGACGACGGAGATGGTCTATCTCCGTGGTCTAGGTGAAATTTTCGTAAAATTAATTTTTAAAAATAATTCGTAAGGAAGTTTTCGATCTGTCTTTCGAATGAAATAGTCTTAAAATATCAATTAAAGAATCGTATATATAAACAATTGAGTTTAAAATGACGAATAATTTTACGTCTTTAAGCTTGTTAAATATCTACTCATCTGTATAACTTAAGTGTTATTATGTATAGGCTCATTGCACATCGATATTAACGAAATTGAATTTGGAAAAAATAACCGTCGGATACATTCGCCATAAGACAATATATAAGTAGAATAATTTTCACAAAATATTAAGTTCGTTAAAGGTTTCATCGGCACAGTCAACCGCAAAACAGAAATTTTTACAAACTGGAAACGTGGATACACGAAAATCCGTAACTCCTATTTTGGAACCGTCGATGCTCACACTCCAAGAATTGTTTACTCTATGGTCTCGATGAAAATAATATGCATTAGGACATGGTCTAGATGGTTGTTGTCTTAGATGAAATTACGAAATTTTCACTTGGACGACGCAAATACACGTTTGCGTCATCCAAGTAAGAACTTGGATGACGCACAAGTGTATTTCTGTCATCTAAGTGAAAAGATAGGGTTTAGGGTTAAGAGCCTTAGGGTTTAGGGTATACTTAGACGACGGTTTGACTCTTTTGCGTTGTCTAAGTGATATTTTTAGGATTTAGGGTTATATATATAATTAATTACTATTGTGTTTAATTACCTTAGTATGGACTTCGAAAAGTCGTTCTTTCGTCCCTGTTTTAGGGTGTCATGAAAATGTAATTCTCGATCTGATATCCTCCAGATTAATTAATTAATTAATTTTAATTTCCGTCGGTTGAAGCGACCACGGTTTTTAATAAATTTGAAGTTAATTATGCGAAAAAGTTAAAATTAATGAATTAATTATTAAATTAATTAAGGACAAAATTAATAATTGTATATACTCTTCATAATATATATAACTAATCGATCATGCATCATTACGGAAAAAAAAGTTAATTACAATAATTAATTACCAATTAATATTCCTCGTCGTTATATTGTACTCTTCGTCATAATTGTCATCATCCTCATCACCGTTATCCGATTGCTCATTCTCCTCATCATACTCAACATCGTCCGACGAATATCCTGAGTCCTCATCCTCATCATGTGCCTCTTCTTCATCTACCTCATTAATTGCATCAATAATCTCATCTTCAATCAGGCATGGGTAAGCGTTCACCAGCTTGAACCAGGTCCATTATGTCGGAGTGAGTGACAAAAATATTAGGCTCTTGATATGCAACAATGTCTCTTTCCGGTTCATCAGCATCTTCAGTCATCGGCGTCCCTTCAGTTGTCGTGGTATTCCATATTCCTCGATGAGAGATATGGTTCACTATTTTTCACCCTTCAGCAGCTTTCGGATAATCAAGATAGAACACCTGCCTAACTAAGGTAGCGAGAGCGAAATGCTCATCCTCATACCGGCTTGAGTTTGTATCGACTGATAAAAGTCTCAAGTCTTCCTTGTACGCTTGAACCATTTGCACTTGAATAGAAAAACGTTGACATCATTCCCGTAACATAGCTGAACGACATATACAATAGCCTCGTAATATAGATCATTGTCTTTCCCAACCGCTACCCCATTGTTTTGTGTTCTTCTTCCTTCATCTCGGGCCAGTGAATGAAACTTTACACCATTCACAAAACATCCGGGGTAAATATAGTGTTTAATCGACTTCCCTGCTAGCAAGTGCTTTGGCCAAGACCACCACCCCCCGTGGTTTTCAGATTTTTGCATCTGAGAAATTGGGAAATATATATATATATAGATATATAATTAAAGGGTTTACGTTCTACAAGCATGTATATAAACTAAATAATTAAACATACGTACGTACCCATTGGAAGAAATAATCGGGGAACTTCTTCTTAACCATTTTCTCAAACCACGCCGAACTCTTGTCCAGATTTAACTCCTGAAGCCTCCTCTCCCTGTACCCAATCATATACAGCTCAGCTTCGTCACAGTCTTGCAACACTACCCAATGTGTCTCAATAAGTTTTTCTCGTGTTAACGATTCCTTTAATACTTCTCTAAACGGTCGCACGACATTTGTGACGACAAAAAGATTGATGTGGGCACTGGGATCTCCAACGGTGGGAGGTGGTGGATCTTTGAGGTACTTATTGCAGTAAGTAGAACACTCATGCATTAGGTATGTCTCTGCTATGGAGTCATCCGGGGCTGACCTATTTTTGACGAATCCTTTATACTGTCCAAGCTGTCTACAAAATCAAACGTTCAATTAATACATTGTAGAATAAGTACATATAACTAGTAATCTCCAGTATAACAAATAATGGATCGAAAAATCTATATAATTAATTAGTTGTACGTACCTTTCTTGAGGATACATCCAACTGTACTGGACCAGACTAGAAGTGAGCACCTGCTCGGGCAGGTAGATCATTAGGTGAATCATGATGTCAAAGAAAGCAGGGGGAAAATCCTCTCTAGTTTGCAAATAATGTGCACAATTTGTTGTTGTAGTTCCACCACATCTTACTTCTTTAATTCTTTGGCACATAACCTCTGCCACCATGTGCACAATGCCACTATTGGTTCTACAATGTCATGAGGCAAATAGGCCGAATTACCACTAGAATCAGACGTTGCAGCATAACGTGATAGTCATGTGTCTTTAGACCAACAAACTTGTGTTGCACCTCGTCCACTGCTCCAATTATAGTAGCTGTATACGTAGTCGGATAACGAACGCTCTTAAACCAGTGAAATACACAACGTCTAAGTGTCGGCTTTACTGTGTAAGGTGCAGCTGTCATCTTATTCTACACTCCTCTTATATCCCTCCTCAACCACAAGGGACGACGTAGATTCATAGATTCCAGATCTTTGCGCGCTTTGGGAGTATCCTTAGTCTTGAACTTAATACCGAGAATTGTTCCCACCACACTGTCACACCCATCTAGCTACTTATGTTATGGTAGTTGTGATGAGCATGTAATAGTATAGGTTGCTTTAGGGAGTTCTTTTTATCATGCCGGTACCTGGTGTTCTCCTTGTAACTTACCATATTCAATGAATTTTGATCTTCATCTAAAAAAAGAAAAACAAAATGTTATAATGAGAATAGAGTATATATATGTTTTAGTTTGATACCAAACTGAGGAATCGTGGAACCGTGAAACCAAAATGGTTCTTGAACCGATTTAGTTTCAAATGTAAGGAAGCGACTCGTATATACATTATAGGTTTTCGTTTCGGAACCTGAAAATAATGGTTAGAACTTAATCATTTCCAGACCTACTCAAATTCTAAGCAAAAAACTTTATTTTTAGGAGAAAATGCCTCCACGCGCAATATTCTGATTCACATTCACTCATCAAATATGAAACTCGATGATGTAAACAATATCAACTAGGGCAGCTTCTGGTTATTTTTATGCCAACAACAATGTTAAAGGTATGCTTCAATCTATTACTACTCATAGCTAGTGTTCTTAATGTTCTTACAACCATTATCACTCAAAACCTTCAAACCCATCTTGAGGAGAATCATAGCAAGGGAATCTCTAAATCTAAAGCTAGAAAGCTAGAAATGGAAGAAAGTGACAAATGAGACCTAACGAAATAAGAGAAAGATGTATGATTTCATTGATAGATGCTACACAAGTGATTTTACAATGTGGTACCTAGTGATGTGTGAGTTAAATTTTGCGCTAGTTTTCCCTCTCATGTGCCTTGCACATGCCAAAACTAGTGAAAAATTTAACATGCACACTATTACGCAGCACACCGAAGGTGCACTCCTGCTACACTAGGGTTTACCAAGTTAAAATACAATTTCCAACTTCTACAAGAGTGGATATGTCATACCCGACACGTGTAACGATCCTAATGAAAAACACTAACGGACAACTACAACAATAATATTACTTGGACAAGCTATCCTAAGTCAACCAGGAAAGACCAAAGAGCTGGGGTCTCAACATCCCATCCCTCTTCCATAAAATACTACACCAAAACTTCATTCATATACACTGAAATCTGGATAAAGCTTCCTTATTTCATCTGCCTCCACCCAAAGAGCATCCTCAGCTACATAATCAATAGAATGGATTAAATATTTTGTAACAGCAACATTACATTTCTAAAATGTCCCTCGGACCACAATCTTCACTGGTTTCCATCTTAATTTCAAAAGCTCTAGGGATGGTGGCAAGTGCGGTTGAGTAGTAACCTTATCTTCAATCTTATTCTTCAGAAGGGATACATGAAATATTGGATGTATCTTTGCCTAAAGAGGTAGCAGGAGCTTGTATGCCACTTCATTAATTTTTGTGACCACCTTGAATCGTAAAAAAACTGGGGGTGAGATTGTGGTTGCTCTTGTATTCAACTGAGTTCTGCTTGTAGGCTTGGAGTTTCAAAAATACCATGTCATTCACTTCAAATGATATCTCACTTCTGTGCTTCTCAGCATCATTTTTCATTCTTGATATTGGGAGGTTTATACCCATAAAGAGCTTTAAAAGAACTCATTTTTATTGCAGTATGACAGATATTATTGTACGGTTGTACCACCATTCATCCCAAGGAATTAGTGTTAACCAACTACCTCCCTTTTTTGTGATCACATATTTTAAATACTATTCAAAACAATACACTGCAATCCAAAAGAATGCCTTCCAAAATTGCACTGAGAAATATTAGATCCCTGTTACTAACAATGGCTTCTGATGTGCCATGCAATCTCAAAAACTTCTTTAACATATGCCTTAGCCACATATTTGGTCACGTAAGGGTGAGCTAAAGGGATAAAATGTCCATATTTTGTGAATCTATCAACAACCACAAACTAAATAGACTTACCATGGTCATTAGGCAGCCCTTTTATGAAATCCATGGATACTCCCTTCCATGCTCCCTCAGGGTAGAGTCAAAAGTAGTCCAGGTGGAAGGATGGCTTTATAGTTAGTAGTTTAGCAAATGTCACACTTATGTACCAATCTTTTTACATCCCTTTTTATGCCTGGCCAAATAAACGTTCTGGTGAGCCTTTTGTAGGTCTGTAGATAGGCATAGTGACCTCTCACTATGCCATTGTGGAACTCTTGCAATAGCTTTTCCCTCCAAGCATTACTCACTAGAACAATGATGTTGCCTTTATACTACAAAACTACACTATTCTGTTCATAATTCCCCCCCCCCCCCAATTCACCTATAGCTCTTATATAATCATCTTGTCCTCGGTATCAAGTAACACATCATTCTATAGATCCACCATAAATTGTGAAATTAGATTGGTGACTTAAGTGACATGCAACAATTTAGCATTCCTGGAAAATGCAGTTGCATATGTAGAAAGTAGTTTCGACATCCACTTTTTAATTGATCGGTAGTGCACAATATAATTGTAACCAAGTAGTTCAACATCCACTCTTTAGTTGGTGGGAGTGGTGATTTTTTGATGTAGAAAAAATTAGAAATACGTTTGATATATTCGTGAGTACATGTATTACTTCATTATGAGGTCAATTAGGATCCAAAACAATTCAATTGTATCGAGCAAATCCAATATCAATAAACTATTTTATTTTACCTATATTCACTAATATTATTCTCTCCTAGAATGAAATTTAATAGATGAGTAAAATTTAGGGAAAATTATTTAAAACACCAAAAAGAGATAAGTTTTCCAAAAAAAACCAACTTATGACACCAAGGTAAAAAATGCCTAACTTATGAAACATTTTTTTCCAAAAAAAATCAATTGACATCATTTTCTCTCAAAAAGGCCCAATAAGTTATAAAAACCCATTTTTTCTGATGATTTAGCCCTTCTTTCCTAATTTGAATTCTAACTGTATATAAGAGAGAGCTTCTTCACAGTTCTCTCTTCCCTCCTCCATTTTTGTCGGCAAAGTAAATCTGTGTGTGTGTGTGTGTGATTGCGATCGCGATTGCGATTCAGAAATCGCCGCGACAAAAACTCTGTTCGATCTCGATGTCGTACGAAATTTCAAGGGTTGTAAGTTTAAAATCTCTCGCCATATTTGTACATAAATTGATGACTTCATATGTTCAATTCTATTGTACATCCAATTTTCACTCTGTTTTTGTATATGATAGAAGATTTGAATTGTTGTTGCACGAATCTATTTTCGTTCGTAGTTGTATTAATCGATTTCATGATAGTATTGATTATTTTGCTCCTCAAACTATATGCATTGCGATATCAAAAATCTACTTAATTAGGTTTGGATCTGATTTTGGTTCTAAAAATGCGTATTAGTATATGATAATAGTATCTGCCCGAGTATCTGTCAACGTATCTGTTAAATATCTTCCTGAATATCTGTCTCAGTATCCGTAACTCTATTTATTTTGTTAAAAATATCATACCTTAGTGTCAGTTAACCAAAGCATTTACATGCGTTTTTGCAACTCTTCATAAGGTATATTCAATGGCAACAACACCTTCTCCAATCATTGTGAAATATAATCATGGTTAAGAAGGTGTGATGGATATTTTGAGTGATGATATCACATTTGCTGACATTGTGGATATTGTCTGTCAACGATTCAAAACACTCAACAACTCTGTCTTGACGTACAAATACTGTATCCCACCAGAGGATGAACACATTTTCTTGGAAGCTGACCGTGACATGTTTTTGATGATGCTTTTTATCGAAAGACTCAATTCAAAATATATTGAGATCAGAATCACTAACCTGAATAAGGTAGAACATCCAAAAACTCTTTTGAATATTTGTTTGAATATCTGCTGTAATATTATGTCAAGCTAAAACATGTATACGTTTCCTCTTTCCAGTAAATAGCAAACATCAGGTCCAAGCAATCAGCAGTTTGTAGCAATCATAATGATAACTTAGGCCAGGATGTGCAGATGGATGGCTACTTGGAAATAAGTAATGTCGCAGACGTCGGTTTTGGATGCTTCAGAGAAGAGGAGACAAAGGAATACTTGACAAAACCATGGGCTAAACTGATACTAGAAAAATTGTAGAAATTCTTGGGCGGAGTGGCTACGTTCAGACTAAAAGCTCAGAAAGTACTCAATCGAAAGTGGATTCAAAGAAGAATGAGCCCACACGCGTAAATGTAAATTGTAGATACAAAAGGTAAGATAAATGCAACTGGTTTGTGAAGGCAAGACTGTTCAAGGAAAATGGATCATTTTACATCACTGAAACAAACAATAATTATATATGCAAAGAAAAAGTCCAGAAACGAATTGGTGAGATGATGAGATCTTCTATTGTCAGGTATGATTCGTTTTTCTAACATCACTGGCTAGCTACTTCTCCAAAAAAAAATCTGGTGGCTAAAGATATTGTTTGCTATACTTGAAACTTATCATTTATTCAATACTTAGCTCAATCGTTAAGGACAAACTGCTCGCTGACCCGAGGAGCCAAGGCCTTACAGACAGAAATCAGAGAGTGTTTGGCCTGAAAGTCCCTTACAAGATGGTGTGGTGTGGAAAGGAATTGGCAATGAACTCACTGCTTGGAAATAAAGCAGAATCATACACAAACCTTCTCTTGTTCCGAGATGAATTTATGAAGACAAATCCTAGCTCCAAAGTTGTTGTAGATATTGATCCTGAAACACAAAGGTTTCACTGCCTTTTTGTGTCATTTGGTGCCTACATGCCGGGATTCCAATACTGTAGACACATGATTTTTGTTGATGCAAGGTTCCTCAAGAACAAATACAAATGACAGATCATAGGGGCCTCTGCAAAAGATGTAGATCAAGGTGGTGTAGATAAATGAAATGATAGGTGTTAGTACGCGATGTGCTAAAACAAAAAAAAAATTACTATACTTAGCACGAAAACACTCGGGAAACCTAGAAATGCCATGCAAAAGGCTATTTACCAGGTTCAGGGGCACTCTGGTCATTCCAAATCCGTGCCATACAACGCACGATAGGCGCATCCGCAGGCATCACATGCAGGCCGTACCGATGTACCCGGTCGAATGACCAGCGCAGCCTCACGACATGCACAAGGCCAGTTTAGTCACCACAACTTAGTTTCGTATGACGCACGTGATGGAGAACAACGCGCATCACGTGTAGGCTATATGGAATGGAGCAACAATTGACCAGCGTACTCCTTAGCCACTATCATGTGGAAATGAGTCATTCCTAAACACCAAAATGGTAGGACGGCTAGTCCCACATCGAGAATCACTTCGAGTTATCAAAATCATCTAACCATAAACAGATGGCACCCGCTCCAAGGGAGAGGTAATTGATTTCACTGCTACTGTTACTTATCCGAACAATTACGTCATTTGCTAATTTAAGCATCGGAGCGTCGAAGGCGGGCTTGGCCCGCCTCGATCTCTTAGGCTAAAGTTGTTATCTTGCAGGTCAAGCTATCGTCCCAGGTCTTAAATCGGGACGCTTGGGAGCGATCTTACATCCAAAATCTTCTCCTCTTCAGAACGGGATCCTAATAGATTACGCCCAAAAAAATTGGCGCCGTCTGTGGGAACAACAATAATTTTTTCCACCACATTAAAAAGCCTATCCCATTTTTCTTTATGGCCACTAATGAACAGGATGGCATGATCACGCCCGCTGGGGATCGCTTGAGAGCATTTAAGCCGCTCCTAATGCCCAATGTCTCGACAGGACTTCCTAACGTAAATATATCTAGCGGCATTGGAGCGTTGTCCCAGACCATTACATCTAGAATCCCTACTAATACCAACATCACTCACGCCCAACTCTTGGAACAAATCGCCGAGCTCAGGGTGGAGCGGGATGTGACCTAACCCACCAACGAGAGCTTCAGTAACATGGTAAGCACCATGAAGGCTCAGCAACTTGAACTCGGCCGTCGAGAGGAGCGACGCAATATGATCCACATGAACGCTCAGTTGATCATTCCACTAATGCCCGATCCTTGGCTGCAATTTAGATACATACTCCCTAAGACGCGATAGGCCAAATCCTAACCCGGCTGACTGATTTGGAAAGCGAACTAAGGCAGAATCATAACCATCATCACACTGTGTCTTACACACCACGTACAACCCCGTTCTCCCCTTCCATCGCCAATGTGGGACGCCACCCAAGGGCAAAGAAATGGAAGGATGAACGATACTCTGGACGTGGAGACTCTGACACTCATCTCGACCGGTTTCTTTCTTTCACGGCTAGCCACAGACATGACGACGCAACACTGTGTTACTTATTCCTTGAATCACTTATAGGTGAAACGCTCAATTGGTTTTTTGAACTGGCCCCAGGATCCATATCATCGTTCAAAAAATTTACAGACGCTTTCCTCAAACGATATCGATTGCAAACATGTCACTGTACTACCGAGTCTCTTTTCTCTGTTAGGCAGGGAGGCTTTAAGAATTTATCATCTTACATCAACCGTTTCAGGGAGGCTGCTCAGCTTTGTCAAAATTTAGACAAGCAAACAGCTCAGACAAGGTTGGTAGAGGGACTCCAACCTTCACTCTTCAAAGAAAAACTTATCCGAAAGGACCAATTCGCATACAAGGCCACTCAAGATATTATGGTAGAAAAGGTTGAAGTCCACAACCGCGTCTAGAGCCAACGAGATGGTTGTATACCTCCTAATCGACGTGGCAACAAGGGAAAGCTATACCGCTCACATACACCTGAACGAAAGCAACATTGTTCCCACACACCAGAGCAGAAGCAAAGTCCATACAGGCAGCGTACTCCAGAACGTCATCGTTTCCCTGTCCGGAACAAGCACTTCATTTCAAAAAGACAAAGTTCTCCCACTCGAAACCCAGCACGACCATTCAAGTCACAAAAACATCGTTCCTATGTTTAAAGGGTCTACACCGTCACGAACGCCACATATGCAGAGATTTTTGCCAACAATAAACACCTGATAGCTCAGCCTAAGCCCAAGACGTGCAAAGCACCGCTAAAGAACACCGGCAGTTGGTGCAAATATCACGAATCAGAAACCCATAACACAGAAGATTACAACGTTTTGAAGAAAATCATACAAGAGTTATTTGATAAAGGAGAATTAAACCAGTATCGCGCCGATGGAGGCAAGCAGGACGCATTCATCAAGGCTTGGAAAGAATTTTCCATGATCTATAGAGGTAAGCGGCTGGCGGACGCCCCTTCTTGAGAAATGTTGTCCATCGCATCGAGTTCCATATCTAAGGCTCAACATCGTTCCTGTGAGCCAATGACCTTTTCCAAGGAGGATGAGCTAGGAGTTCCTCCCACAGACGCTCCATTTGTCATCGACGCCTTTGTAGACCGGTGTAAGGTAAGTCACGTCCTAATCGACTCAGGCTCAGGCGCTAACGTGATTTTCCTCAGTGCATATGAGTAGTTGAAACGACCTGGCCATTGCTTATCACATGACAACGAATCCCTCATGAGTTTCTCAGGTGACGTCGTTTACCTAACAATTACATGCGTCTAGGCCTGGGCACCACGGGTTCCCCCCAGAGGGAAGTATTTACAGATTTTATTGTGGTAGATTTACACTCCTCTTATAATATAATTCTTGGCCATCCGGCCCTCAAAAAATTTCAAGCCATTATGGCAAGTCACATGTTATACATGCAATTTCCAATGGATTTCGGCACAGGTTTTGTACATGGATACAACTTCATAATGCGCCTAATCAATCCCCAAATCGGTCACGTTGTACGTCAAGAAATTATGAAGGTAGCAAATACACTCATCCCAGACATGAAAATGGAGAAGCTCGATGATCCAATGGACGGTGTGAATGCTCTCAGGCCCATTGAAGCTAGGGACTTTATTATCGAAGTTGAAATCGATCCAGCTCACCCCGAACACAAGTCTGCATCGGCGCCACTCTAGACGTCAGCATCAGGATGAATTTGATCAGTCTCCTTTAGGAATACAACACCATCTTTGCATGGTCCTATGCTTATATACCCGGTATCTCTACCGATATAATTTCTCACAGATTGTGTATTGCCCCACACAGCAAGCCAGTCAAGCAAAAACATCGCGCATACAACGTTGAGCGTTACGCCTCAATGAACGCTGAGGTGGAATGCCTCCTAAAGATGGGTTTTATACGGCCTGTCCACTATCCCAAATGGATATCAAATGCGGTCATGGTTACAAAAAGCAACGGGAGTAGGCGAATGTGTGTTGACTACAAAAATTTGAACAAAGCATGCCCTAAAGACAGCTTCCTGCTACCCAGGATAGATTAGCTTGTGGACGCATCAGCAGGCTATGAACTCCTCTCAACTCTAGACGCGTTCTCTGGTAACAACCAGATCTTTATGAAACCGGAAGATCAAGAAGCTAAAATGTTCACCACTGACAAGGGGCTCTATTGTTATGTGGTCATGCCGTTCGGACTCAAGAACGTAGGTTCCACTTACCAGCGTTTCTTGATATACATCTTCCGCGACCTCAATGGCTCCATTGTGGAAGTATACATAGACGATATCCTAGTCAAAAGTCAAACGACCAAGGGCCACTTCGCTAACCTCCGCATAGTCTTCCAAATCCTAATAGAACATAACGTCTGCCTCAATCTTGCAAAATGCACGTTCGGCGTCATTGCTTGCAAATTCTTGGGGTACATAGTTAGCCAAGGAGGCCAACCCTGAAAAGGTCAAAGCCATCATGGATATGAAAACTCTTGCGAATAAGAAAGAAATGCAAAGCCTTACACGTAAAGGACTCACAAGAGCAGAGAAACCCTACCTAGCATTCGAAAAATGGGTCTTTGCCCTCGTCACAGCTGCGCAACGCTTAAGGCCCTATTTCCATGCGCATAAAATCCAGGTGCTCACAAACCTCCCCCTTAAGCAAGTGCCCCAATCTCCTGACCACAGTGACCGTCTCAGCAGATGGTCCATCGAACTTAGTGAATTTGACATCGAATATAAACCCAGAATGACCATTAAAGCCGAAACTATAGCAGATTTCATAGCCGAGTACACCGAAGCGGAACCTGAGATAGAACAAGCTTGTCTTGTCACTGCGTTACCCATCACTACCACTCCAACATCAAGATGGAACTTATATGTTGACAGTTCAGCCACCAAAACAAAAAGTGGTTCGGGCATTATACTTACTGGACCAAACGGCGCTCATGCTGAGTACGCTCTATGATTCAACTTCAGAACATCCAACAATGAAGCTGAATATGAAGCACTCATAGTTAGCCTACAGTTAGCACATATCTCAGACGCTTCAGACTTAAACATCTTCAGAGACTCTCAGCTCGTGGTCAGCTAAGTGAAAGGAGACTTTGAAGCCAAAGATGATTCCATGACTGTATACCTGGCATTGGCAAAGTACTACCTCTCCATGTTCAAATTTTACAATATCACTCAAGTGCCAAGAGAGCAGAACATTAACGCAGATGCTCTGGTACGTCTCACAACGACCAAAACAACATAGGGCTCGTTCTCACCCAAAGTCAAAATGCTGGTTAAACCAAGCATCCAGAGGAGCTTCCTCAAGATATTACCCGTTGAGCATGCTGAATCAGACTGGCTCGATCTTATCTTGGCTTATAAAATAAATGGGACGCTACCTGCAAATAAAAAGGAAGCTAGAACAATCGTCGCGAGGGTTGTTAACTTTAGCATTCGTGGTGGTCACATGTATAGGCAAGGATGCACCTGGCCCAACTTAAGATGCCTCCCCACAAAGGCAGGACGCTCCCTCCTAGAAGACATACACAGTGGGCAATGCGGCCACTACGCTGGAGCCCATTCCATCGCTCACAAGGCATTATGATATGGCTTTTGGTGGCCCACCGTTCACACAGACTCATTGGAAATCACCAATACGTGTAAGGCTTGCCAATTCCACGCTCATCGAATGCACTCGCTAGCTACACCACTCTCCATCATTCTGTCACAAATACCATTTGCGCAATGGGGCTTAGATCTCATCTGCGAATTGCCAAAGACCAAAGGCCAATACCGTTACGTGATAGTCATCATTGACTATCACACTAAGTTCATTGAGGCTAAACCACTCGTCAAGATCATGACGAAGAAGGTCAAAAAATTCCTCTGGAAAGTGCTCTTCTGCCTCTATGGTGCCCCGGTTAACATCATCACAGATAATGGCACATAATTCAACAATCCTGAACTCATTGTGTTCTGCAAGAAGCAGGGAACCAATATCCTCTTCTCCTCACCTGCTCACCCCCAATGCAATGGATAGGTCGAGGCGGCTAACAAAATCATCAAAGACGGTTTAAAATGAAAACTTCAAGCAATGCGGTGAGGCAGTCCCAACTTCAGACAGTGGGCGGAGCTATTTCCTGAAATTTTATGGTCAATTCGAACAACAACTGCAACGACTACAGGCGAAATGCCTTACTCCCTCACCTTCGAAACAGAGGCGTTGCTCCCCTTGGAATTAACTTGCCAAAACCCAAGGGTAGAGGCATTTGACCTCGAAACAAATGGAACCGGCTTACGCTTGGACAATGACCTGCTAGAAGAAAAATGGAACGCAGCCCACTACCACAACGCGACCAACAAAGAGAAGGTGGCACGCTTGTACAACCAACGCGTTCGCGCTTGTCCACTTCAAGTCGGAGACTGGGTGCTCAAGGCCATTCAAGGAAAGATAAAGAGCCTGAGGCCACCTTGGGATGGGCCATATAAAATTGTAAATGTCGCTAGCCCAGGCACGTTCTACCTTAGTGAGAAGGACGGTATTGTTTTATCTCACCCATGGAACATCGAGCACCTACGAAAATACTATCACTAGCGCGTTCTGTACCGCTACGCATATGATTTTTTCTCTTTCGTTTTCAAAGTGTATTATGTTTTTTGTAAACCACCACGTGACCATCTGGAGCATGTACAACGCTTTATGCTAATAAAACACGATCACATTTGGTGCATATACTGTGCTTGTCTATGGTGTCATTACTAGAGTCTTCATCTTCTTCATCCTCCCCGTCCTTCACCCCACCATTGTCATCCTCATTAAGCAGATGAAGTGTACCCGCAGCTCGATCAGCTTGATACTGTTTCGCATCGAAGTATTTGGATTTCTCCAATACCTTCATTATTCGGAGCACAATCTTAAACTCGAGCTGTGAGTACCTCTCAGACGCAAGGAAAGTTTCTACCGCCTTCTCCTCAAGCTTGGCTTGGGATCTTTCATCCAAAATGAATGACCTCAATTGAGCACACTCATCTTCCAACTTAGCACAATCTCCTTCATGTCAGCTTCGAAGCGTGTCCAGCTCAAGTTGAAGGTTGTTTAGCCTCCCTTGCAAATCCTTGGTCTTCTTCACATCGTTCAGATACCGTTCCTCTTGCGTATCCAAACGGATGTGGGCAGCATCGAGGCTTGATCGCAGCTCAACCACCATCTTCTCCAATTTAGCCTTGGACGCGGTAAGCTCCCTGACACGATGCTCAAACTCTACAATTTTCTTTTTATTCACGTCATCTGAGGCAGCGCTCCTAAACAGGGCATCCTATGTCATTTTCTTGGAATTGGTTAACACTTTCATCTCTGCCTTGAGACGGCTAATTTGCTGCTGAGCTTGAACGAGGCTGTCTGGGTCGTCAACACCCCTATCCATCACAATCTGCTGGTGCATATTGTGCACCAACCGCGCAGGGTCCACCATCAATTTGGCCCGTGCTCTTCCCTGACCCAACTCAACGGCACGAAGCCGCTGTGCGTTAGCCACTTCTGGCGTAATGTCCATCTTGCTAAAAAATAGGAAATGCTCCACTAGATCCCTTGACAAATCAGACTCCATTGAGTCAGGTGCGTCTGGGTTAATGACTGGAGAAGCAGACGACGCCGCAACAGTCTTCTTAGCCACGGTACCCCCGATGGGGGGCAGGGGAATGCGAAGGGGAGTCGGCACTCGATCACGTTAAGGAGAAGTGACTGCACGTTCTCCCTCCTGTGCCACAGTACAAGGAGGATCACTCACGAGCATTTCTTGTTGGGGAGGAGTACACCCCGTATCCGACTCTGTATCCGAGTCGCTTAACCCTACCACTGATCTGGAGCCGTTTTCTGAGTGCGACGCTAATGACGTCGACTTGGCTTTGGTTTTGGGAAACGAAGTAGATCTCTTCTTTAACTAGCGCGCTTCGGGAGGCCCCTCCGCTTTCCGTTTCCCTTTGTCAGCCCGACGACGTCTAGGCTCGACAGGACCATCAAAATCACCCGATGGAGGAATCACCATCTAACGAATGTTCAACTCCTCATGCTTAGGGTAGGGGAAATTTTCCTAGACAATGGACTTTTGCACCAATTTCCCATTCCCACTAATTTCCCACTCGCCGACTTGGTCCCCTGCTGAAGAAACTGGTTAAGCATCCCACCGAGCTTAACTTTCATCATCGCTCCCTCAGTATTAAACGCTTTTTTACCTGCTCAAGGACGACACCAACAACCAATCATAATTCAACACAGTAACAAAAGAATAATAAAAGCAAATGGTCAACACAAAACAAGCACACCCAATATACACGTACTGGGGAGACAAAAGATGGTTGTTTTCGTTACAGCGCCCAATAATTGTGGCATGCTTCAGGACGGTCCCAATAATATAACACCTGCTCCAAACGTAAATGCTCATTCTCACACGAAGGAAAATAGTACTCCACTGCAAAAAGCAAAAAGCAAGTTAGTGCAGCACGACGCGATGAAGTAGGACAATTAAGAAAAGTGCATAAATCAACACCCTCACAATTGCCAAACTCTCATTTCCCACCTACTAGGAACGCTCTCTTATGCCATCCTCCAGCGGAAGACTACACCTTCTAGAACCACCACCGTTTCCCTTCCTTCGGTGCAATGGTTACCGTTCCTAAGTCAAAATCTCGTTGCGCGTACACAGGTTTGCAAAAATATCCAATTTCTACAATAGTGGGGCAACCCATCTTGGAGAGTCAAAACACGTTGTATAGACAGGTCAGGATCCTCACAAAGATAGGCCCGCATTGGCCCAAAGAAATTCCCTAATGGGAAAGTACGAACTGAAAAAATGGATGAAGAGGCAGGTTCATCCCGTTCTTCTGGTGCCACTCGTACGCGCACGTAAAACCTTCGGGGGGGGGGGGGGGGGTTGGTAAATGTTTCACCTGGCCCCAACGGCCTCAGTACGACGCTATCCCGAGGCACACCATACTTGTCGTAAAAACTCTCGCACTCCGCCTCCAAGCACGACGTGACGGGCCCTTGGATAGGCATGCCATCCTAAAAAAACCTCAAAATGGTGCCTCCCTTCAGATTCCGCAGCTTTTCTTCCGTAATCTGGGATGTCGACGTTTTGGCCCCGCTCTGTTGACGTTGAGAGTCCTCCGATGCCTCAACCCCTAAACGGTTAGAAGAAACCATTTCTGACGCTACAGTCAATAAGAGGGGTCGAGTGTCAGGGGGAAAAAAACT
Organism: Geum urbanum; assembly: GCA_946800695.1. NCBI lineage: Eukaryota > Viridiplantae > Streptophyta > Magnoliopsida > Rosales > Rosaceae > Geum > Geum urbanum. Next base: position 27,477,865 of record OX327012.1, read on the forward strand.
CAGAGGGTTAGGACTAAGTACGACGCGCCTACACTCTATACTACTAAATGACGATGACGACGACGGGGAGGAAAGTGTCTGACTAATACTGAATGACTCCAGCGAAAGCCCTAGCCTTCGATTCAACGCTGTGACGCCTACATAAATCTTAGGGCGCCTCTTCCTACCATTAATTATCCTATGCGTTTCATCGTTAGATACATATACAGGAGAGGACAGATTCATAGTCTCAACATGAACGACCTGACAAAGGGAAACATGTTAGAGACCGTGTTAAGCCCTATAGAAACACGCCTAAAAAATTAATACAAGCCTGAAATTGCTTAAAGACAACCGTGTCTATTGGAATTTCAAATTACCCAAACCACTACACCAAGAACACAGACCCAGCAAACACATAAAACCCAGATTACGAAGAACAACATAGAAACAACAACAAACAAAGGAATCCACAACAAAACAGAAAGAGTCCGGAAGCCTTACCAAAAGATTACAAGGGTAGGTTAAAAATCCTTCAAAACTCTTCTTCTTATCTCGCACGAATGCAGCAAAAGCCTTTTTCTGATCAAATCTATCTTGGAAACAACTCTTCAAGTAAAGTAAAGAAACCCAAGTAGGGTAAAACAAGGTCTTATATAGTAGGGGCTCCGAAAGTATCGCTTCGTCCCAACCGTTGATCCGTTTGGCCAACTCACCACTGATGCACGCCACGTAACAGGTAGCATTTTGAATTCAAAACCCAAATTTCTCCTCTTAACTGTCACACCATCATGTCAGCCAAAACACGTGTTCTGAGCCAAGCCACTACCCCTTGAGCCCCGCGCTCGGCGACACGTGTTAGGCATGCATCGACAACCAAAAAGGTAATATACGACGACAAGGAACGCTTCGCACCACCATGGTCGAACGAGCCAATTTAAACCCGATATATCAGGTTGCAAAAAGACAAAAAATTACCCATCACTACCTGAAGAATAACTAAAGCCGACGACTTTATGTCGTCAGTCTGTTCAATTATGTCGTTGGTTATAGGTATACCCAACGACGCCTCGTCGGGTATATCATCGTCAAAATGAACCGTCGGTAATAATATACCCGACGACAAGGGTTTGGGATACCGTCGGCTATAGTGGTCAACCATAACCGACAGGGTTTAGGGTTTAGGGTTGTTGTCGGGTATAGTGGTGTACTATAACCGACGAGAAGTCATTGGGTATAGTTCCTCCCCTGGTCAAACTGGTTGACCATGGAGGGAACTATAGCTGACGACATGGACTATTTTCGTCGGCTATAGTGTGTGAATTTTAAAAAAATTTATGCAGATTCTGGGTTTCATCCCAGAACCTGCATTTCGAAAAATAAAGCACTAATATTGTTCACAACAAAAAAATGTTCAAACTATACACGTAGATCCAATAAAAAAAAGAAATCATTCAAATCAATATCTATCTACGTACTACGGGTTTCCTAAGAAAATGTTGTCAAAAGGGTTGGAAGACTCTCCCTGGTCCGGCGTCTGCTGCTGCGGCTGTGATGCACTGAAAAAAGGCGGGGGAGCCAGCTGGATTCCAGACGCCTGAAATTGTGCATAATAGTGCTACATCTATGTCCCCATCATTGCCTGCTGCTCGGCCAACCGGTTTTATTCGGCAACTCGCAGCTTCTGCTCGGTGGCTCTGGCCCACTCCAGCTCCTCCATACGTAGCCGTTGAGATTCCATCTCCATCGCTTGCCTCTGAAGCTGCTCCTGTAGCCCTTGACTAAACTTTTCGAGCCCCCAGTAGTAGAAAGTGTTCTTCCCTGGAGGGATCGCGGTTAACATGATCCTGGCCGCTATCGTAGGATCAGATTGATCAATCTAATCAATCGGGAGTTCTGCATCCGGGGTGTTGGGATAGAGCTATCTCGCCACCTGAGTCAATACCTCTGGGATCACCTCCTGAACTCTCGCCTAATTGACGAAGAAAAATAATATGTCAATTAATGTAAACATACAAAATTTTTAGAAATATGTTTATTTTTTTGTAAGGACACTTACAACATCTTCGGGGGACTGCGGATATGCGTGCTGCATCGTATAGACAAGCGGATAGACTTCTGGGTTCTTGGCCACCTCCTCGATCCAACCCGAGTATGATCTGGAACCGGAATGATGATTTTTTGTGTTTTTGCCCAGTTTCCTTGTGTTTACTTCAGAAATAGTCTGTTCGATTAATCCAACATAAAAAAACACTGTTAGCTAGCCAAATAATTTGGGGGAAATACGATAGAAAAAAACAATAATCGAACAGGTTGCATACCTTCAATTTCGGGTTGTTGAAGTGAACCACAAGCCATCGCCACTCGTACTCCCTATAACGAAACTCGCTAGGGGTACCCGAACGATCGTCGCCGTACTTTTTCCAATGCTTATTCAGCTCGCCCTTCCACTCCTTGTACCTATATTAATAAAACACAAATGTTAGTAATTTATAATCAAAATCACAACAAATGAAAAAATCACAACAAATGAATCACGTAACCTGCTCCCTTGCACTTCATCTGCCCACGTGGGTCTGATGTCGTTGTCCACGCGGAACCACCTCTGCAATGCATATATATTAATGTTAAAAATTTATACATAAAAGATATATAATGAATATAAAATTCTAATCACCGACAGCGCATTATTCAGTTCTTATTTGACGCAGTGCGGCACCAAATTCCAATCTGGCCACAGCATTGGGACTCTATCCCATATGATGCTGCCCGCCATCCCAGCGTACTGTTGAGTGAGCTTTCCTTCGATCACCTAGCCTCTAGCCCCAGTCTTAATCATCAATTGTCCACCACTGGTAGCCCTAATCACGTCGTCCAGTAACTTGCCAACGACGGGGCTTCTGGTCTTCTTCTCTTTTCTACCGGCCACGATCGTGCCTATAACAATTTGCAAACGATTTTTTAAACATGAACACTGTTTTTTATTTAAATATTAGTAAGTAAAAAGATATCACTTATTAATATTTACCTGAATCAGCGGTGCATAATCCCGGAGTCCTCACACTCCATAGAGGTGACGGGAAGGGTACATACGTGTATGCCTGTTCCGAGGTAATGAACCCTAGCTAGCCTGGAACAGGCATGCCCGTGGGATCGACGAGGGGTATCGTCAGGATTTCCAAGGGTAAGAATAGGGTAGACGGCGGACATAGTCATACCCTGGTCGAGGAGTGAGTCGATCCATCAGCCTCCTCGGAAGGGGATGGGGAAGGGGCCGGCCGATGAATGTCCGGCATACAGACCGAGGATTGAGTCGCACTATCCGTTGAAGGCATGTGACTGTCCTCATAAAGCTTCCTCGCGCTGGAGGGTCAGCGAGACTCGACTTCCTGTTGCTCAGGCGGTCCCTGACCTAGTAGTGCACGGTGCCGAGAGCTGGGAGGACGGCTATAGGTGTTGCTGATACTGGCGGATCCGGATCCGAATGCAGACTGATTTGCGCTGCCTTCATCCCCACGTCCTGATCTCCGTCTCGACTTCCCTCTCGACCCCCCTCTCGAAGCACTGCAGTTCAACCAATTCATACTTTCTATAAATATGTAACATAATCAAATTTATATAGTTTTAATATATCTAAATAATATTATAATTATTTCACATTAATCTGCCAAATTCCAAATTAATTAAAATTAATGTAGAATAATTCTAATTAATTCACATTAATCTAACAAATTATACCATATTAATTCACATATTTCCAAATTAACTCATAATTAATAATCTCATATATTACAAAAAATTCAAATTAATCCATATTAATCTACCAAATTCCATATTACTTCACATTAATGTATAATAATTTAAATTAATTCACATTAATCTAATAAAATGCCATATTAATGTCACATTTTTTTCCAAATTAACACAAAATTAATAATCTCATAAATTACAGAAAATTGTAATAATCTCATATATATATATATATTAATATATAAAAATCATATATTCATAATTAATCCATATATGAAATAAAATTACAAAAATCATGATGATCATTAATATATATTCCTAATATGCCAAAAAAAATCAGGATAGTTTTCCCATATATATATGCAAACAAAAATCAACAAAATCCCATTATATATAATCAAAAATCAACAAAATTCCATATATACTCTAAATAATCCTATATATGCAAAAAAAATCACACAATCACACATATATGTATCTAATCACACCCTAAACCCAAACATTCACATTATCGACAAACTAAACAAAATTTAGACCAAAATATAAAAAAAATTCATATTTGGGGATTTAGGAATTTATGGGGAGAGAGAGGGAGAGAAGACCTGTTTAGGATGGAGATCGACGGCAGCGGCGGTGGTTGGATGAACGGCGGCGGCGATGGGCTTCTCTCTCTCGGAACAGTTTCTCTCTCTCTCTCTCTCTCTCTCTCTCTCTCTCTCTCTCTCTCTCTCTCTCTCTCTCTCTCAGAACAGTTTCTTCTCTCTCTCTCTCTTGCACAGTTTCCGTTTCGTGTTCTGCCGTTATGGGGTTATAACCCGAGACTTATACCCGACGACATAAGTATAGTCGTCGGTAAAAAAACTATACCCGACGATGATACTTATGTTGTCAGGTATAAGACTATTCCTGACGACATTCATAATAGGGACATCGTCGGGTATAATGTTTTTTTTCCTCTTCCGTTTTCCTTTTCCTCATAAATACTACTTATAAATACTACATATCATGAATGTCGACATTATTAATTAATTCATTGCATGTTCATACTCAAATTGCACGCCAAATTCATCGTCGTACACATCATTTTACATTGCACGTTCATATACTCAAATTAACATACATACACTAAGGCGCATAGTCAGAATCATCGCTTGAGTCTGACTCGGTTTCCGAGTTAATTTCACGTAAGATGTGTAAGCCCTCGTCACTTGAGTCTTCATTGTCTTCATTTTGTTTAACATCAATAAGTTCCGGTCGAGGAATTTGTACCACACTGCCCTGTATTACATTATTAAGGCGAATTGTTGAGGAATCAGGAATACCAGTTGCGTTCGGCTCTTGGTATGCACTAACTTCTTCATTATCCGAGGTCACACCAAGTGTCGAGGCACTGTATATGTTTCTTGGAAGAACATGGTTAACCACTTTCCATGCGCCTTTAAGGACAAGATCATCAAGATAAAACAATTTTTTCACCGCCGTTGCCAAAACAAACGGATCATCTTCATACCAGGTTGAAGTAGTATTTACCGAAAATATGTCGTATTGATCGGTCCTTGTGTTCTCAGGGTTAGTATCAAACCATCTACACTTAAACAAATGCACTGTCATGTCTTCCCCATAAAATAATTCGATAACTGAATGGAGAACACCGTAATAGTCAACTCCATTCTGCCCACCATGCACCATTACCCCAGAATTCTGTGTTTTTCGTTTGACATCTCTATGTTCACAAATAAATAGCATGCCATTTACTTTACACATAGGATAAACTCTAGAAGTTACCGGTTTCTGCGCCAAGAGCCTCAATTCGTGTGTCCACTGAGGGATACCATCATCTTGTACATGGTTCATCTGAAAATAATCATTTATTAACTTACTATAAATATGATACGAGACACTTAAATTCATATACATGTAAATATATCTATATATGTACCTATTTGCCAAAATAGTTTGGGAACATCTTGTTGTGGTACTCAACATCACCGGTAATAGCAGGGCAGTAAAGGTGCACATTTTTCCAATAGTGAACTTCTGGACAGTTAATCAATACCGACCAGTGGGCAATGACTACCTCATATGGTTCCAAATTGTACAAGTTAGGCAACTTTCCAGAAACTTCAACATCATTGGAGATGATCAAAAGCTTGAAATGCGGTTCATCTACCGGCATATGTTATGGAGGGTCCTCCAACGCTCCCAAATACAAGTTGGTGTACGTTACGCACTCGTGCACAATATATGCTTCAGCGATACACCCTTCGGGTGCGGATTTGTTCATCATATAGTCTTTGTAGTCCCCTAATTGTCTATAAAGTGGTAATTAAAGAGCATGTTATGATTATTGTAAAATAAGTGAATAAATAATATTAAAGAAATAGCCAGATTCAGAGATGCCTTACATACCTTTCCATGGGATACATCCATGTGTAGTGTACTGGACCAGTAAGCAACAATTGTTCCGGAATATGCAGCATCAGGTGAGGCATGATGTCAAAAAAATTTGGAGGAAATATGCTTTCCAATTTGCATATGATAAAAATGATGTCCTGTTGCATTTCCAACATGTCCGATTTCTTTACTTCTCTCGTGCATAACTTCTGAAAGAATCTTGACAAAGCCACTAACGGCCCCACCAGCTCTTTGGGCAGGTACCCTAGAATGAAAACAGGGAAGAGACGTTGAAGCAGTATATGACAGTCATGACTCTTTAGTCCGTACATCTTATTGTCTTTGAAGTTAACACACTGATTTATATTTCCTGCATAGCCGGAAGGATACCTAACATTACCCATCCAGCCAAAAATTTCAGTCTTCTAGGCAGGCTTGACGGTATAAGGAGCTTGAGGCATTTTTTTTTCCCATCTCTCAACCACAAATGTTTTCACAGTCCCATTCTTTTCAGGTCAATGCGTGCCTTCGGGTCGTCTTTAGTTTTTCCCTCCCAATTCAACACTGTGCCGACCACACACTTGCACATAATTTTCTCTATGTGCATGACATCTAAGTAGTGCCTGATAAAAACCTTGGACCTATACGGAAGTTCTTAAAAAATACTTTTGTGTGTTCAGAATTTATACATCTCGGGTTTGTCAGGTATTGACGCCACTATCTCAGGATGATTACTGAGCTGCCCAAAATCATATTTATTTAGCACTTCCAATATTTCATCCCCCGTCCATCTCCTCAGCTGCTCACCTGTTTCCACAGTCCCATCAAATGCCTCCATATCCTCCCGAAATTGGTGATCATGTGGAAGCCAACAACGATGACGCATATGTACAATCTTCCTGCAATGAGGTCTGTAACACTCAACAGTCATGCACTCTGGACAAGCCCTGTATCCCCTGGTAACGTTGCCCGATAACATCCCGCGTGCAGGAAAATCGCTAATGGTGCCAACAAGCATGGCATGCATCTAGAACATCTCATTTTTGAACTTGTCATAAATGGGATGACCAAGCTCACTCAAGTACTTAAGCTCCTCAATCAAGGGTCTCAAATACACCTTAAGACACTGTCTTGGATAACCCGGCCCTGGAAATATCATAATGAGCATATTATATTCTTTCTTCATGCACATCCATGGAGGAAGGTTGTACGGTACCAAAATAACTGGCCATATACTGTATTGAAGACTCATGTTGCCAAAAAGGTTGAATCCGTTAGATGAAAGCCCCAGCCAAACATTTCGAACCTCTGATGCAAAATAAGCAAACTCCCTCACCATGTGCTTCCAAGCCTCTCCGTCAGCAGGGTGTATAAGGGTATCACCGTCAGGCAAATTCCTCTCGGCCCACCATCTCATAGCTTCAGCCGTGTGTGCAGACATGAACAACCGTTCTAGTCTATCTATCAGCGGAAAATACCAAAGTATCTTCATAGCTTTCTTGTTTTCGGCAGGAGTCAATTAACTTATACATATCTGAACCACATACCAGGCAACCATCAAGGGATTCAAGATCATTCCCATAAGCATCTTCACCCAGAACAGAACGCAATCATATCTACAAGCATGGATTTTGATGTAGGAAAGGCGAAGATGACCGGGGGGCAACAACGAACCAGACCACTTCAGCCAATCATCAACAGCCTTCACACTTATTTTGTTTTCCACTTTCAGCTTCATTACTCCCATAACACTTTCAAGAACAGTCTTATTACACTCGTTGTACAACGGGGTCTATTGGAAGGCAATGAGGTTGTTGTACTTGTCCATACCAGCAGTGTTGACAACTGTAGGTAATTACTGGACTAGCTCAATATGAGGGAAACCCCCAACGGTGGGAGGGATATCTGGTGCTTAAGCAAATACACCGCTCTCATGATGAAACATATCGTTGATCAACCTTGCTATTGGATCATTGGATGTATTGCCACTCTCAAAAAATTGTCCCTGATCATGCTGACCAACTGATGAGCTCTCTTCGTGATAAATCCAACATGTGTACTTATCCCAAAACCCATTTTTCTTCAAGTGCTCCAATACTTTATCGATGTGAAAACGATATCGCTCGCTGCGACACTGACATTTCATACACGGACAATAATGAATTGTCATCCCTCCACAATTAACCTTCACATATTCCACAAACCTCCTAATTCCACGGTGATATCTTACATCCCATCTTGGAAGACACATCCAACTCTTGTCCATCCTGAAAAGTATAACTGTATATATACCATTGATCTAATTAATTAAAAATATATCATTATATATATATCTATATATATATATATCGATATTCAAACTATACATATATTACATAATTTAATAATTCTACTCGATCCCTAATTACAAATGAACATATATATTTATATATATTTTCGTCTAACTTATATTCATATATATAAATTATTTTCGTCTAATTATTCTACTCGATCCCTAATTATTCATATATATTTTCGTCTAATTTAACTCAAAATTAACAATCAATCAATTACTATAAATATTATTAAAATTCCCATAATTTAAATATATACTCTAACTATAATCACAAAATCTAAATAACCACACTATAATCACAATTAACCGAAACATCACAATAATCACAATATTACCCATAATAATCACAATTAACCCTATAATAATCATAATAATCAAATAAATCACCATATATTCACAATAATCAACGACAATTACTCCAACTCAATTATCAATCACTCAAAATCAACCATCAATTACTCAAACTCAACAATCAACTCAAAATCAACAATATATATCTCAACTTACTCGATCTAGCTATATATATATCAACATTAATCAACACACACATGCATGCATATATATACCTATATATATAAGTGCGTACCAATATATAATGAATCACGCACGAACGTTAACTCATTGTGGACAGTTTTCGACAACACGCAATGATTTAAGAGCATCTTCAGTTTCTGTGGGAGATTTTTTTTGAATGACGGAGCTGCTACCCAGAATGGATCTGAAATAAGAAACTATAGCCGACGATGTATTCTAATCGTCGGTAATAGTGAAAAAAAGGTCGTCGGTAATAGTGAAAAACTATACCCGATGATTTTCTGGCTACTATAGATGATTAGAATACATTGTCGGTTAAATCACTATAACCGACGAGGTACTTAGGTAGGTCGTCGGTTATAGTTAACTATACCCGACGACAAGAGTTCTCGTCGGCCTGTTTTTTGGCAACTTGTCGGGTATAGTGTTTCTGCTGGTAGTGCGTCCATGAAAATTCCTTAAATGCAGTAAATAGTAAGTCTGAACCAATCATGACGGGCACCATCAACGGCCGATCACCCTGAGCGCGACGCTCCCCGATCGCACACACCACTAGAGGTATTGGCTACTTGGGGACTTAAAAATCTTCTCGGGCACGAAAAAACCCTAATCGTTGCACATCAGGAGGCTCCCAGCGGCCGGAACGCGTGTGGGTGTATTCTACCAAGCACGCCGTTCCACATAACGGACTCCCCAGTGACTGATCCTCCTAGATGTCCCTTAACGCGAAATGATTGACTTAGAATGCATTGGCTACCCAGGGACTTCACTCCCCTCGAGCCCAAAAAAGCGCTGGCTCAGCTTCTCGGAAAAGACGCCTGTAAACGGCACAAACAGCGTTGACCCACGCATCACATCAGGGGCTACCCCCATTCCAAGCACAAGTTCCTACCATACCCCGTCCATCCCTAAAAAAGCCATGACTTAGGGGCAGGCATTGTACGCAGGCATTGTTGAGGATCAACCTTGGTCAGGAAGTTGGGGGACTCCAGTACGCCTTACCTCACCCCGAGCGAGTTGGGTTGGAATGGAACGACGTTAAGTAAAGATGTTTTCTAAAAAAAAAGATTCAATTCCCCAACCAAGGTTCACCCTTGACTCAGAAACTTGGGGGACTTGTTAGTATGCGATGTGCTAAAACCAAAAAACATACTTTACTGAGCTCGAAAACACTTGGGAAACCTAGAAACGACATGCAAAAGGCTATTTACCAGGCTCAGGGGCGGTCTAGTCATTCCAAACTTGTGCCGTAGGATGCACCTCACGTGCAGGCCGTACTGATCTACCCGGTCGAATGACCAGTGCAGCCTCACGACATGCACAAGGAAATTTCGGTCACCACAACCCAGTTTAGTATGATGCATGTGATGGAGAACAGCGTGCATCACGTGTAGGCTGTACGGAACGGAGCAACCATTGACTTGCGTAACCACCCTTAGCCACTATCATGTAGAAATCAGTCATTCCTAAATACCAAAATGGTAGGAGGGCTAGTCCCACATCAAGAATCACTTTGAGTTATCAGAATCATCTAACCATAAACAGATGGCACCTACTCCAAGGGAGAGGTAATTGATTTAACTGCTACTGTTACTTATCTGATCAGTTACGTCATTTGCTGGTTTAAGCATCGGAGCATCGAAGGCGGGCCAACTCTGTCTCGATCTCTTAGGCTAAAGTTGTTCTCTTACAAGTTAAGCAAGCGTCCCATGTCTCAAATCGGTATGCTTAGGAGCGATCCTACATCCGAAATCATCCTCTCTTCGGGACGGGATCCTAACGGATTACGCCTAAACAGTAGGACTATATGAGTATCTATTTGAATAATTGTCTGGGTATCTATCTGGGTATTTGTTTGTTTTAATTTTCCTTATATAAACTCCATTTAAGTACTTTCTGTACAACTAGATAGGAACCTTAGCTTTTTGTTTATTTTCAGGTCTCTATCCAATTGCATTTGGGATAGTCGATGTTGAAAATGATAGCAGCTGGAGGTGGTTCTTGATGAACCTAAGATTAGATAGATAGACACAGCATAAACTAGGAAACTAATACTCGGAGGAAAATAAAATTCCTCTCAGACCGTGGTAATGGAATCATGAGTTCTCTTCTAGAGATGTTCCCAAATGATGAGCACGGCTACTATTTTCGGCACTTGGTGGCTAACATCAAAGACAACTATAGAGGACACACCAAAGATAGAATTTCTGAACTCTTCATGCAATGTGCATGATATGCATAAAACATGCATCAAATATTAACACAAAGTAGACACTCAACACATATTTCACACGTATGCAATTTAAAACCCTTCTTTATAGATGTAGTATTGATAAGTAGGGATCGTTCTTAACCGGGGATTAAGGGTACCAATGGATGACAACGTTTATAAACAGAAAAGTAAATGTATGGGGGGTTTGAAATTTTGGTTTAATTAACTACAAAAATAAGAACAGAAATTGGTAAGCAAACATATTCAGAAATCCTAGATTCTATCATGCTTTACTCATAGACAAGTAGAAAACAAACAAGAACAAAGAACCATAAACATGTTTGCTAGACCGAAAATAAAACTAAACTATATATATACAAGTGATCAACTCATTCATTTGCCTAACTCTTTATAACCTAACAGATTATATGCAACCTATTAAATTCTAAGTCATTAGCTACGTTTTGCATGCATATTTTATGAATACGTGTGCTTCGGGATTGCCCTAACACATCAATGATACTAAGTGGGATTGCCCTGCAAAATATCAAAGCATTAAGCACGAAAACATACATGTTATAACTAATTTCGTAGAGACAAAACAGATTACACAAAAATTATTAGAATTATATACAAAAGCATTCCTTTAAACCGATCTAAAACTACCAAGAATTCGTACAAGAAAATAAAAGAAGAAATCGTTGTTACACTTTTGGAGTTCGGGATTGCCCTAGTCTACTCGATGTAGCTTAATCCATCAATGAATGGACGAGACAGTTAGGATTGCCATGAAAGTCTCGATGGAGGATGGCGTTGATGTTGTTTGGAGGATGATGGCTTCTTGGAAGACTTGGAGTGTTTGGAGGTAGGAAATGTTTAGGCAGAGCTTTAGCTACTAGAATGAGAGATCATCTTCTTTAAGGCCGAGCTCCCCTTTATATAGGGGAAGGGTAGGTTGTTTCCTACCATAACAAGAAGTCCACATTAATTTCGGAGAAATCTGACCTCCTGTAGTATAACGCGATTTCCCTGAGTTATTATGGCATTGGAAAGATCTTTCCGAGGGATATAACATACCTTCCTTAATCACCTCAATCAGAGTTAATATGCGATTTCTACAGCCTGTCGAAGTCTGATGTCCTGTAACTTCAGATTTCCTTCCTTTTTAAGTATTAGGAATCTCAATCTCATCAAATCTTGGATTTCTTGCTCTCCAATTCTTCTTGTCCGAAAATACCATTTAATTGCACATATTTTGGGCTTCAAATCATATCCATATCATCTTGGAATATTTTCCAGAAATTTGGCCCAATGGTCCTTTATTAATTCAGCAAGGATGTGCTTTCCTGGATCGCGCAGGAGAAATGTCTTCTTCGTCATTTGCACCATTTTGGTATCCATTTCATTTGTCAAATGGTTTCCAATTCTAGACACCATGTGGGCATGCATTTTAGTAACCATTTAAAGACCATTTCTCGGACCATTTCTTCTCCAGAATTAGGAAATGCCTCCTTAATACATTTTCAGCTCCATTTTGCTCCTTTTGTCCATCCTCCTTTATTCTTCTACCTAAAAATATAAAGTAAGTTAGAAACGTATTCACTAAGCTCATAGCATAGCAAAAATGTAGAGAGAATTATATTAATAATCAAGCATAAAATGCGTAGATCAGTATATATGTCAGAAGTGAAAGGCAATATGAGTTCTTTTTTTTAACCAGCTTAAGTTAGAAGGAGGATATGCAGAGATAACAGAATTCTTCAAGGATCTCTCAAAAGAAAAATGGTGTGCTGGATTCTTCGGAAGAGATAAGTATGGCAAAATGACAAACAACATCTTAGAGTGCTTCAACTGCTGGATAATACATCTCTGTACACTACCTGTCTTCTACCTTGCAGAGGAAATTAGGTCATCCATTACAACCTGATTTATTCTAAGGGTTATTTCCAAGATATCTGTAACAATGCACTGTTTTTGAAAAAATATCATGAGTATCTGTCTGGGTAGCTGACTGAGAGATGTCTGGGTATCTGTTTTTTGGTTACATTGCAGCCATTTACAAAACCCGATTCATTCTATTATTTCTAGGATAATGCACTATTTCATTCCTTCTTTTTTCTTTTCTTTTTTGTTACTACTCTCACAGGAGAAAGGTAATGGAAAGGATGTCAAGCAAAAGAGAAGAATCAGAACAATGGTACACTGTATGGGACCGAGAATGGAAGGAAAGCTCAATGAAACACTTAAAAAGGGAAGGCATTGGAGAGTGATGCACTCCAATGGTTTTATCTACAAAGTTCAAGCTGATAAATGCAGTAGTGCAGTCAACATGGAGACATGCTCATGTGGACAGTCGCAGTTGCTGAGGTCTCCTTCACCTAATTCTTCACATCTTCGCTGACATTATCCCGGTTTTTAGCAATGAAATTATGGAAAAATAACAAATACCACAAGAACTGACACTTCAAGTTCCGTTCCACCAACTGAACAAATTCAAGATGATCCACTACTCGCTATCGTTGTCTAACAAGTACCGGAACTGACACATCGTCATCGCTATCTGTCTCTGAATCAAAATTAGAAGTTAATTCACTTTCTTCTAGAAAGGACCCAACCCCGATTTAGTTTCCTAAACCGGAATCAAACCCCTTCTGAAAACATGAACCAACAAAAATCGTAAAAATTTGGGCAGAGTAACGCTACTAACGCAGAATTGCCTTTACCTGCACCCGAAAAATAGCACTTCATTCTATGCCACAAAAGCCAAACCGTAGGCACCAATCCCATCCGGATTTCTCAATATCATATCAGTAGCAATAAACAGTAAACATAACTATAATATATAGTAAATCCTGCAAAAATCCGTATAAAACATGTATCAGTAACGTATCAGAGCGACCTCTAGTGTATACATATACAAAATATACAACAGTAGGCGAAACAAGAAACCTACTGGAAAACACAGGTAGCTCGAATAACTAGCATCCGACCGCGACGTGAGACACTAGAATCCGAACTACAAACTGGGCAAGGAAACCGAAAAGCCCAGGGGAAAGGCAAATAAAACGTTAGAGTGAGTGGACGAAAATAAACTTATGCCTTTCACCAGGTTATATACATAATCAATGTAACCTGGTGTAGCAATCCGAGAAAAATGCCCTTCTTCGTCAGTCTGGTCAGTGGAGTAGCAATCCGAGAAAAATGCTGTACAAATCGCCGGTAGTAGCCTGCCAAACCCAAGAAACTCCGGATCTCCGGTACAGTGGTATGTCTACTCCAATTCAGTACGGCCTCGATCTTGTCAGGATCAACGCTGACTCCCTCAGCCGATATCACATGGCCCAGAAACTTCACACTATCCAGCCAAAACTCGCACTTGCTGAACTTCGAAAACAACTGATGGTCCCGCAAAGTCCGCAACACCGCTCGCAAATGCTTTTTATGCTGGCCCACACACCTGGAATAGATCAAAATATCATTGATGAACATAATCATGAACTTGTCCAGAAACCGTCTGAACACCCGGTTCATCAAGTCCATAAAGGCTGCGGGGGCGTTGGTCAACCCAAACGGCATAACCAAAAACTCGTAATGCCCATACCACGACCTGAAAGCTGTCCTGGCCACATCAAACTCTCGGATCCTCAACTGGTGATATCCGGATCGAAGATCAATCTTCGAAAAGACTGAAGCTCCCTTGAGCTGATCGAACAAATCATCAATCCGCAGCAATGGATACTTGTTCTTCACTGTAACCTGACTCAGCTTCCGGTAGTCGATGCACAACCGCATAGATCCATCCTTCTTCCGTACAAACAAAACCGGGGCACCCCATGGCGAAACACTGGGTCGAATGAAACCCTTCTCCAGCAACTCCTGAAGTTGAACCTGCAGCTCTTTTAACTCCGCTAGCGCCATACGATAGGATGCCTGTGAAATGGGTCCTGTACCCGGTAATAGCTCAATAGTGAAATCAATCTCCAGAACTGGAGGTATACCTGGTAACTCTTCAGGAAACTCGGAAACAACCTCAATACTACTAAGGTCCGGCACAGCTGCTGTAGTGTCCACAACATGAGCTAAATAAGCAACACAACCCTTCTTCATCATCTGATCCGCCTTCATCGCGGAAATCACGCATGGCAATGAAGTGTTCTTCTCGCCGCGAAACAATATCTCTGGAAAGCCTGGTCGTCGAAACGCAACCTCCGTCTTGTGACAGTCAAACATGGCCCAATGCGTCTCCAAGAAGTCCATACCCAAGATCAAATCAAAATCGACGATATCAAGCAACAACAAATCTGCGGCTAAACCATGGCCTCCAATAAAAATCTCACAGTCTCTATACACCCAGCCAATACTCACAATCTCACCGGACGGATACAACACTCTCCACAAGGGAATCTCTCAATGGTGATAGGCCAGAGGAATCTCTCAACCCCGGCGGCATACAAGGGAATCTCTCAACCCTGCCCAGAGGAATCTCTCAACTCTGGTCCAGAGGAATCTCTCAACTCTGGTAGACTACCGGTGATCAGCCGAGTAGCCGAAGCATCGATGCAGTAATGCCATCACCATAAAATATAAAATAATACCTCCGAAAATAATAAATAACTCAACATCGTATAAAGTAAATACAAAAAATCACGAAAAATCACGAACTCACAACAACAGTGAAAATAGAAAAATGTTCACTCACAGATGAGCAGAGCGCGCACTCGCGCTAATCACGTGGTCCGGCGGAAGATCCCTCGCCCGAAGCACGATCCCGATCCCCTTCCAAGGTCGTGGCCCAAATTGGTCTGGAACAGAAGTTCCGACGATGAACAGTAACCGGGTGAATAATCCCCTCAGGTCAACGGTCAACGGGTTCAAATTTTGGTCAACGCTCGGTCAACGCCTCAAACAGTGTTTTCGACAATTTCCGATATTTATACTCGCGTCTCGGGACGATCGACGGTCCAAACGGATAACCATCATGATTTGGATAAACTCGATACGAACGGATAAACTCGTCGATATTCTGAAACTTCAAATAATTATATTATATTCCTCGGTCATCGGAAAAATCATCCGGAATCGCCCACGAACTTGAAATCACGTGTACTACAACTCTCGAGAAGAGACTCAACTCAAATTCTCGGCCGATAATTAAGTCGCAAACAAAACCGGCAAACCACATAATTATCGATAAACCGCGATTACGTGATAACTCGAGAATTACGATGTTTACTCTACTGATTCTGGTTCGGGTCGTCACAAATCTACCCCCCTTTAAAAAAAATTGGAACTCGAAATTTACATACCTGTCAAGCGAACAGATGAGGATACTGCTCCCGCATACGCTGCTCAGTCTCCCAGGTGGTGAAAGGACCCAACCCCGATTTAGCTTCCTAAATCGGAATCAAACCCCTTCGAAAACACGAACCAACAAAAAATTTTCGAAATTTGGGCAGAGTTTCGTTACTAGCGTGGAATTACCATTACCTGCACGCGGAAAATACACTTCATCCTATACCACAAAAAAACAAACCGTGGGCACCAATCCCATCCGGATTTCTCAATATATCAACAGTAAAGTAAACAATACATACACCAGAGCCTGAACTGCAAACTGGGCACGGAAACCGAAAAGCCCAGGGGAAAGACATGAAACACGTTAGAGTGAGTGGACGAAAATAAATGTCTTTCACCAGTTAATATATATGTATAAAATAACATATGCGAGTCCAAGTAAATAAAAACAATAACATAGTACACGAGGTAAAACTCATACTCCTCCAGTGTACTGAGCATGCAAGTAAAAATCCCACGGGGTCACTCATGGACACACACCGTACTAGTACAGTCAGAATCACGGGATCCCAGACCCACACGTGATTCTAGCCAGAAATGGCCTCGGATCCGGGGATACGCCCATCACCGGTCTGGTTGGGGAAACGCCCCTCCAGGCGGCCTACCATCGGGGATCAACCGAGAGGCAAAATGTATCGATACAACAACGTAACCACGACTGTACTCTGTGTAAACCAAATCATAAACATTTCGATGCAAATGCATGAAACAACATATAGTGTATGTATACTCGTATACGTATATTCGTATAAGTATAATCGTATAATCGTAAAACACATGCTCATAATATCCAAAATCTCATACGCATGCTCAAGTTCATAAATCAAATAAAAGACTCGCAAATATTTCCGTGAAAATAAATTGTCCACTCACAGACTGGCGTAACGCGTATCGCGTTAACCCGTGATCCGGCGGAAAGTCCCTCGCCAAACGAACGATCACGAACACCTGAATATTCACAAAATCCATATCTCAAAATCATATCTCGACAATGCAAGACAAATCACGAGAAACCACCGTTCCCGGAAACACATAACTCAAAGCCGACGAATCGTCGAAAATCCATATATAACACCTCAATACCTCGCTTTACTTTCGGATGCTCAAATCGAGAAACGAACCTCCCCACTGCGATCGGAGCGCGATTTCGAGTCAAACGACATGCAACTTGCCGAAAGTCCAAAAAGTCAAACCTGTTGACCGTTGACCGCCGTCCACAGCGGCGTCGCCGCCGGACATGAAATTTCATGGCGGAGCCATCCCTATTCCACTCCAAATCGTCCACTGAGCAACTTTGTCAACTGCACCGAAGTCCAATTCTCACTCTAACACATCCAATTTCATGATAAACCGAATTGTACACAAATTTTCAATCCCAAAATTCTCCAAACTCAAGCAAAATTAGAGCTTCAAACTTACATGGTATCTTCAAGAGGATGAGAGCTACAAAGCCCACCCAAAATTGCAGCTCGAATCGATCAAAATCATGGAACCCGATCACCTCAATTTCTCATGAACTTTAGCCAGAAAATAGCTCCTCCTCCGGCGAGCCTTGCCGTGAAAGGAGGCTGGGGTAAGGATGAGGGTGTCCATACGAGTCGAACGGGACCAGAAGGAGACTCGGAGATGGCCGGAATCAACTCCACCGCCGTGGAGCACGCCGTTCGCCGTCGGCCTTCACTCTCACCACCGAGTTGACTCAGTCAACTCGGTCAACTCCTCATTTAGAAATGTTGACTTTCCCATTTGGGTAACCTGCTATTGATAGCCTTTCCCAATTTGGAAACTCATAATTATCCATTTCGACGAACGTCAAACGCGCGTAATTTTCTCGTCGTAATTCCGATTCCGATAATTCTCGCGGCCATGAACTCGTCTCGACATATTCTTCTAATATCACCCAAAGTCAAACACACCGACCAAACGGATAAAAAGTCAACCCTTCCAACCAACACACATTTAAATCGACTAAACAGTCCACAATCGGAAATAATCATAACTAAATCTTCGTAACTCAAAATCATGCTCCGGAAGTTCCCACAAGCTCGAAAGTATATTCTGAACAACTTCTGTGAAGAAGCCGAAACCAAATTCTCGTCCGGTAATTTAGTCGTTAAGTAGCTCGCCATATTAATCCGTTTCCGTCGAAACTTCAAATATTCATAACTAATTCCTCGGTCGTCCAAATAACGATCCGGAACCGCCCACGAACTCGTAATCCCATGTACGACGACTCTCGAGAAGAGATTCAGCTTCAATTCTCGGCCAATAATTAAGTCGCTAACGAGCCTGGCGATTCAAATAACTGTCGAACAACTGCGACTACGCAGTAACTCATCGATCAAACTGATCATACTGCTGATTCTGGTCCGGGTCGTCACAGGTGGCCTCCTCAACCGAGTGATTCTGCCACAAGACCTTCACCAGCGATATAACACGGTGCCTCAATTCCTGCTCACGCCGATCGAGAATCTGTATCGGCTCCTCCACATATGTCAAATCCTCTTGAATCGGTAGCTGCTGTGGCGCTAACACATGTGATGGATCTGAGATATACTTCCGCAACATCGAGACGTCAAAAACATCATGCACACGAGCCATCTCAGCTGGCAACTCAAGCCGGTAAGCAACAGCTCCAACCCTCTCGGTGATCTCATACGGACCAATGTATCATGGTCGAAGCTTGCCACGCTTCCCGAAACGCACAACACCCATCCACGGGGATAGTTTCAAAAAGACCCAATCACCCACATCAAACTTGAGGCTCTTCCTCCTCACGTCCGCATAACTCTTCTGACAATCCTGGGCGATCTTCAATCTGTGCCGGATAATCTGGACGTCCTCCAGAGTGCTCTTCACCAGATCAGGGCCAATAAGCCATCGCTCGCCCACCTTACTCCAACACAACGGAGTGCAGCACTGCTTCCCGTATAGGGCCTCGTACGGTGCCATCTCGATACTAGCCTGATAGCTGTTGTTGTAGGCGAACTCTATCAAATGCAGTTGCTGGTCCCAATTTCCTCGAAACTGTAAAACACAAGACCGCAACATATCCTCAAGAGTCTGTATAGTCCGCTTAGACTGCCCGTCAGTCTGAGGATGAAAAGTTGTACTGAAACGCAACCTCGTGCCCATGGCTCACTGCAATGCCTGCCAAAACTCAGAAGTAAACTGGCTGTCTCGGTCAGAAACAATAGACACAGGCACACCGTGCAGTCGAACAATCTCTGACAAATACAGCTTGGCCAATCTGCCTACTGATATCTTCCCCGGAAGTGCGAGAAAATAAGCGGATTTCGTCAGTCGATCCACAATAACACAAATGCCAGTGTTGCCAGCCGAAGTACGCGGCAACTGATAAACGAAATCCATAGTAATGTGCTCCGACTTCCAAACCGAAATCTCCAGTGGCTGTAACTTTCCCGCAGGTTTTTGCGTCTCCGCTTTAACCAGCTGACAGATCAAACATCGGCTCACATATGCGGCAATCTCCCGCTTCATGTTGCGCCACCAGTAATACTTTCGAAGAGTACGAAACATCTTCGTACCACTGGGATGCATCGCATAAGCCGAACAATGAGCCTCATCCAGTATCTCCTTCTTCAGACTCTCATCTCAGGGTACGCATAATCTGCCTCTGAAAAGCAATGTACCGTCGTCACTCAGAGGCAGATTATGCGTACCCTGAGACGAGAGTCTGAAGAAGGAGATACACCATAATCTGCCTCTGAAACTCTATAGGCACACCATTCCGAATCATGGTCTTCTTGTCCAACAGGTAGGAATCTGAATCCTGAGCCTCCCGAACCTGATCAACCAACACTGGTCGAACTTGGAAACTGGCTAACAAGGCTCCTTCGTCATCCCACTCGAACTCGGCTCCTGTAGCCCAAAGCTTGGCTAACATAGACACTCTGGCCACACACACGTGGAATAACGAAGCTCCGGATTTTTGACTGAGTGCATCGGCAACAACATTGGCCTTCCCTGGATGGTACTCGAAAGTGCAATCATAGTCGTTGATCAACTCCATCCACCTGCGCTGCCTCAAGTTCAAATCTGGCTGCGTCCGCAAGTAGGTGAAACTCTTGTGGTCGGTATAAATCTTACACTGGGCTCCGTACAAGTAATGTCTCCAAATCTTCAACGCTAACACAATAGCGGCCAACTCCAAATCATGGGTCGGATAGTTGACTTCGTGTGGTTTCAACTGCCTGGAACCGTAGGCTACAACTCTGCCATGCTGCATCAATACACAACCAAGTCCCATTTCCGACGCATCACTATAAACCACAAACTCATCACTGTCATCTGGTAATATCAGAACTAGTGCAGTAGTCAACTTTTCCTTCAGGAGTAAGTAACTCTCCTCACATGCATCAGACCACTCAAACTTGACGCCCTTCTTCGTCAGTCTGGTCAGTGGAGTAGCAATCCGAGAAAAATGCTGTACAAATCGCCGGTAGTAGCCTGCCAAACCCAAGAAACTCCGGATCTCCGGTACAGTGGTATGTCTACTCCAATTCAGTACGGCCTCGATCTTGTCTGGATCAACGCTGACTCCCTCAGCCAATATCACATGGCCCAGAAACTTCACACTATCCAGCCAAAACTCGCACTTGCTGAACTTCGCAAACAACTGATGGTCCCGCAAAGTCCGCAACACCGCTCGCAAATGCTTTTTATGCTGGCCCACACTCCTGGAATAGATCAAAATATCATTGATGAACATAATCATGAACTTGTCCAGAAACCGTCTGAACACCTGGTTCATCAAGTCCATAAAGGCTGCGGGGGCGTTGGTCAACCCAAACGGCATAACCAAAAACTCGTAATGCCCATACCACGACCTGAAAGCTGTCCTGGCCACATCAGACTCTCGAATCCTCAACTGGTGATATCCGGATCGAAGATCAATCTTCGAAAAGACTGAAACTCCCTTGAGCTGATCGAACAAACCATCAATCCGCAGCAATGGATACTTGTTCTTCACTGTAACCTGATTCAACTTCCGGTAGTCGATGCACAACTGCATAGATCCATCCTTCTTCCGTACAAACAAAATCGGGGCACCCCATGGCGAAACACTGGGTCGAATGAAACCCTTCTCCAGCAACTCCTGAAGTTGAACCTGCAGCTCTTTCAACTCCGCTAGCGCCATACAATACGATGCCTGTGAAATGGGTCCTGTACCCGGTAATAGCTCAATAGTGAAATCAATCTCCAGAACTGGAGGTATACCTGGTAACTCTTCAGGAAACTCGGAAACAACCTCAATACTACTAAGGTCCGGCACAACCGCTGTAGTGTCCACAACATGAGCTAAATAAGCAACACAGCCCTTCTTCATCATCCGATCCGCCTTCATCGCGGAAATCACGCATGGCAATGAAGTGTTCTTCTCGCCGCGAAACAATATCTCTGGAAAGCCTGGTCGTCGAAACGCAACCTCCTTCTTGTGACAATCAAACATGGCCCAATGCATCTCCAAGAAGTCCATACCCAAGATCAAATCAAAATCGACGATATCAAGCAACAACAAATCTGCGGCTAAACCATGGCCTCCAATAAAAATCTCACAGTCTCTATACACCCAGCCAATACTCACAATCTCACCGGACGGATACAACACTCTCCACAACTCCGGAAGTGGAGACGCAGGTACCGTAGCTAAAGACGATAGTCTATACGACATGAATGAATGTGTGGCACCTGGATCTAACAATGTAAGTACTGGAATACCAAAGATATGCAACGTACCGATAACGACCTCTGGTGAAGCTCTACCCTTTCGCAAAGTCATGGCATGAACCCTCGCCTGCCCGGCTGGTCGTCCACGTTGAGGCCATCCCTGCTATCCGCCCTGGCCCGCATACTGTACTGGTCGAGCCCCCGAAGTGGCACCTCGCTCTCCTCCGGAACTCTGGGCCGCTTGTCCATCAGCACAATCAAGCTGGAAACACTTTCTCGCATAGTGACCTACCTGGCCACAACGAAAACAAGTAACAGGGCCCCGCTGACATGGACCAACATGATGTCTGTTGCAGAGACTACACAACGGGTACTCCCTCGGTACGGCAAATGAGCCACCGGTACGCCGAGGATAACTGGAACCGTTAGAACTCCCACTAGACTGTGGTCGCTGCGGTCGATCTCTCCTCCATCTCTGCCTCTGTCTCGATGCACCAGCTGGTGGTCGATAAGGTCCACTACCCGAGGATGAAGCCAAACCGGAAGTATCAGAAATCTGCCTCTTGGAAGGCCCCTGACTCGGTCCACCCTCCTCAAATTGTCTAGGCTGGTACCTCATCTGCCTCTCCTTCTCAATATCCTCACCTCAGAGTGCTGCACTGACAAAATCATCGAAGTTGTTCCGAGGCATCGTAGTCAGAGTCCCCTTAATATTCAAGTTCAATCCCAGTTCAAATCTGCGGCACTTGGCTTCCTCAGTAGCCACCATGTCACGCGTAAAACGAGATAAGCGGGTAAACCTGTCCCGATACTCAAGCACAGACAAACTGTCCTATCTCAAGTTTGTGAACTCCTCATACTTACGCTGCTGGGTAGCCTGGTTGAAATATCTCCGCATAAACAAATCTCGGAACAAAGTCCACGGAGTATCAACTGGAACTCTATCGGTGCTAACCCACCAGAAGTATGCATCTGACTCAAGTAATCCAACTGCTGCCACTGTTATCTGCTCAGGGGTAAAAAGCAGACGCTCACATACACGTTCAACCTGAACCAACCATGCCTCACACATCTCTGGATCAGCTGAACCCGAAAAGACAGTCGCACCAGCAGTACGAGCTTTGACCACAGGGTCAAAACGCTCCTCTAAATGCAACACTCGCATCAGCAAGTCGTGCGTCTGGCGATCCATATCAGGATCCTCTTCCCGATCAAAATGGGGACCACGTCGAGGAGGCATCCTACTAATACAAGACAAACATTAGGTACAAGCAGAAAGAACGTAATCATGAGACCTTAGATATTTGAGAACACACAACACCCGAAGCATTGATGAGTACCGCTGGCCAGTCGGGTCATCACTCTAGTCATGCTGTACAAGCTCAAATACCCTAATTGTCACAACTACAAGAGTCTACAGAATCTGACAACCTAATGCTCTGATACCAAGCTGAAAGGACCCAACCCCGATTTAGTTTCCTAAACCGGAATCAAACCCCTTCTGAAAACACGAACCAACAAAAACCGTAAAAATTTGGGCAGAGTAACGCTACTAACGCAGAATTGCCTTTACCTGCACCCGGAAAATAACACTTCATCCTATGCCACAAAAGCCAAACCGTGGGCACCAATCCCATCCGGATTTCTCAATATCATATCAGTAGCAATAAACAGTAAACATAACTGTAATATATAGTAAATCCGGCAAAAATTCGTATAAAACATGTATCAGTAATGTATCAGAGCGACATCTAGTGTATACATATACAAAATATACAACAGTAGGCGAAACAAGAAACGTACTGGAAAACACAGGTAGCTCGAATAACTAGCCTCCGACCGCGACGTAAGACACCAAAATCTGAACTACAAACTGGGCAAGGAAACAGAAAAGCCCAGGGGAAAGGCAAATAAAACGTTAGAGTGAGTGGACGAAAATAAACATATGCCTTTCACCAGGTTATATACATAATCAATGTAAAATAGTGCGAGTTCAGAAAGTATATATGGAGGTTGCCAGGCGAATCTCTCAAGCCCGACGGTCAGGCGAATCGCTCAAGCCCGACGGTGATAGGCCAGAGGAATCTCTCAACCCCGGCGGCATACAAGGGAATCTCTCAACCCTGCCCAGAGGAATCTCTCAACTCTGGTCCAGAGGAATCTCTCAACTCTGGCAGACTACCGGTGATCAGCCGAGTAGCCGAAGCATCGATGCAGTAATGCCATTACCATAAAATATAAAATAATACCTCCAAAAATAATAAATAACTCAACATCGTATAAAGTAAATAGGAAAAATCACGAAAAATCACGAAAAATCACGAACTCGCAACAACAGTGAAAATAGAAAAATGTCCACTCACAGATGAGTAGAGCGCGCACTCGCGCTAATCACGTGGTCCGGCGGAATATCCCTCGCCCCGAAGCACGATCTCGATCCCCTTCCAAGGTCGTGGCCCAAATCGGCCTGGAACAGAAGTTCCGACGATGAACAGTAACCGGGTGAATAGTCCCCTCGGGTCAACGGTCAACGGGTTCAAAATTTGGTCAATGCCCGGTCAACGCCTCAAACAGTGTTCTCGACAATTTTTTGATTATTTCCGATATTTATACTCGCGTCTCGGGATGATTGACGGTCCAAATGGATAACCATCACGATTCGGATAAACTCGATATGAACGGATAAACTCGTCGATATTCTGAAACTTCAAATAATCATATTATATTCCTCGGTCATCGGAAAAATCATCCGGAACCGCCCACAAACTCGAAATCACGTGTACTACAACTCTCGAGAAGAGACTCAATTCAAATTCTCGGCCGATAATTAAGTCCCAAACAAAACCGGCAAACCACACAATTATCGATAAACCGCGATTACGTGATAACACGAGAATTACACTGTTTACTCTACTGATTCTGGTTCGGGTCGTCACACTTCTTCAGACTCCAATTTCTTCTTGCCTTTCCCGTTGATCTCATCCTTCTTCATAACCCTGATCTTCTTCTTCTTCATATTCTTCTTCTTCCTCTTCTCTTTCTCCTTCTTCTTCTACTTTTCCTACCTTAAACTTTCCCTAACCATCTTGGCAACATGATCTTTAATCTTAGCAAACTAATCATCGGGAATAGCAGAACGAAATGAAGAGGAAGCTACTCTTCTTCCTCTGTTCCTTTTGACTCTTTTCGAATCCTTTCCCCTTAAAATAATCTGCTCCTCATCCTCAAAAGAAGAAAAAGAAGATGAAGATGAAGGCACATCAGATTTTGATGATTGAGCATACTATTTTATTTTCTTCCAAGATGATCTAGGAATTCTAGGACTTCTTTCATCTTCACTGTCTGAATCTTGGACTGCTCTATTACATTTCACAATTGATTATAGAATAACTGCAAATGATCAACACACGTATAGTTAGACAAAAATCAAAAACGGATATCCAAAAATAGTAAGATAAACAGATACCAAGATAGATACCAAGACATATACTTACAGATACCAAAATAGATACCCAAAATAATATACCTAAACAGATACCCAGATCATCTACAACAAATGCAACCACAGGAAGCTAGTACAACAAACAAAAAAGAAATGAAAACCTTAGAAAAATGTCAACAACATTTCAAAAACGTGAAATTGGTACACATACAGATACCTAAACAGATACACATACAGATACACATACAGTACTTAGATATATCCAAACAAAAGCCTTCAAACACAAACACAACAACAAACAGTAACTACTACTACAACAAACAAATAACATTCACAACACATTACATCACATACGTTCTACAAAAAATTATGAAAAAAAAAAGTGAAAATCACTGAAAATCAAGCTGAAAACTATAGACATAAGTCAACAACAACAACCGAAAATACAAAAAGAAACACGAAAAGAACCATGCAAACTGCTTAGATTAGAGAAAAAGCTCATCTACTACAAGGATGGGAAATTTGTCTTTGACAGTCACATTGTTTAGGGACCTGTAATCAACACACAATCTACTAGTAACATCTTTCTTTTTCACTAACGAAACAGGAGAGAGAAAGATCTCTTTCACTCTTCTACACTACTCCTTTCTCCTAATATTTCTTCACAGTATGCTCAATTTAATATTTGTGGTGGCAATCATATATGAATGGTCTTGTGTTGACTGGTAAAGTGCCAACTAAGAACCTAATTTTGTGGTCATGGCTCCTACTAGGGGGAAGGCTAGTAGGTGCTTCTAACATATCAGAGAACTCTTCCCTCTTTGACTGCTTTAATATCCAGAAAATAGACTTCATTCTCCTTTGATAGCGAAGTGCTCATTTGTTCGTAAGACACAATCTGAGAATCTATTTCCTTCATACCTTGCAATTCAAACAGTGTACCCCCCTTGAAGAATTTCATATTTTTCTAAACATTCCAAGTGATGTCACCCAAGGTAGAAGCACCTAGGATCATCTCACAACCAGTCATGGGTAACACATAAAAGTCACTTTTGATTTTTCGGCACTGCACCATCATTTCCAATTTAGGTATGTGACCTTCAGTTCTCATTATCTCCCCATTGGAAATCCTTACTCTCAAAGGTAGATTAGTATCAATCACACCTTAATAGTGCTTATGCAAGGATGGGTGAATGAAGTTGTGGGTGGTTCCACTCTCCAATAAATAATAGGACAAAAAGGCACAAAGCTTTCTAACCAAAACAAACATAATGTCTCATTATCGTTTACAAACGCATAAGTAAACTGAAAGTAAGCTAAATTGAAATTAACCTAAAGATTTATTCTAACACTCTGACTACACATCACTATGATGACGAAATTAAACAAAAGAATAAGGTTACTACTTCATGCTTTTTCACTTATCATCAAAGAGCATAGATTTACAAGAATTAAGAAAGTATTATTAAAAAAAACATTGGAGTATCAGTGACGTTACGCTAAGCTCCACAAAAAAAAAATATTGGTCTTGCTACTAAGTTTACTCAAAAAACTGAATATCCACATATGAAACTTGAAGATTCATAGTTTAGAAACATTTCACAAAATGCAATGATACCATATTCTGCAAAACTATTTCACAAAATGCAATGATACCATATTCTGCCATTACATCTACAGTTAGCTGAAGGATGTTCAAAACTATGACTGTCTAATAACTTATATAATACAAACTATAGCACATTATAAACTTAAAAATACCATTAAGTTTTAAAAACTAATTGCACAAGAGAATAGTACCCGACGTACTACCAACTCAGTCTTCAACAATTTTGGGTATCTGGTGGAGCATCCACCAATTGAAACTCGAAAATTATTTAGAAACAGTTTACAAATTGTAAATGACACCATATTTTTCCATTACATCGACAGTTAGCTAAAGCATTTTGAAAATCATGATATCATAATAAATTGTATAATGCAAACAATAGCACATTAAAAACATAAAAAGGCCATGAACTTTTAAAAACCAAATTGCACAAGAGAATAGTACCAGCTCAATCTTCAACAGTTTGAATATTTGATGGAGAACCATCATTTTCATGCATCAATTTTTGTCTCGCCAACATTTCATTAGGGTGATCATATTCACACACTCCAAAATACTATATACACATCGCTTTTTTAATACATGAACCATTAACTTTATTGTATTAACAACTGTTAGATACAAACCTCAAAAATTCAGAAATACCCATCATTTATTAAATTAGTAAATCTTTTAATTCTTATTCAGTAATTTTTGCCTTTTTTTTCCAGCAAATTACAGTTATGATAGTGAACCAAGAAAGACATTGCATAAGTATAAGTTGATATATGAGAGTATGATAGTGTGATCACATTCAATTAAAACCTACAAATAATAGGTTTAAACTTGATCTAAAAACCTAACCAAGTACATCTCAAAGCAATATTAATTTTAAGTTTCATAATTTATAATCATTCAACCCAATACATCTCAAAAACAACTCAATCATTGTTAAGATGCTCTAAATTATCATGGTCAAACATAGGGACATCATCCGACTAAGTAGTTTCATCATCAACCACAAGGTAATCAAGTTCCATTATCTGTGAGGAAATATTGCCTACTCTTTCAGGATGTGGCAACTGGTAATATTGTTTAAAATAATTTTAATACTTGAAGTATAGGCTCATAGCTATATCATTGACATGGTAAATCCAGCTTGGAGGAACTGGTGGTAGTGGGTGCCCAAGTGACAAGCATATTTGCCAAGAAAATAAATATATGATAATGACTACCTACACAAAGTGATTACTGTTTACAAATTCACTCAGGTAGATCATCTTTCATTAGCTTTCCCTCTATGTGTTCCCTTTCAATCATGCAATACCTAACTCTAGGTTGTCGTTGAACAAACTTCTCAATATCAATTGGAAACTTCAATGTTCCTTTGCAACCTATCTTGATCTTGTCTTGGAACTCCTTATAACTTTCAGCCCTCTTGCAACAAAATCTTATAATTGCTCTCTTCTTACTACCCCAAATACCTGAATTAGACCTCCGTATCAATATCATGCATTTATTTCTTCTTCAACTTGTACGAATTCATCGTAGTAATGCAATCTTACTTTCAAAAGTAGAAAAGTATTACAGGGGAAGTTCAATGATTTCATTCATTCTGATTTTTGGGTTAATATAGGTTTAAAAGTGGTTTCCCAAAAGGAAAAGTTATCGACACAATCCTATCTTATCTACAAAAGTTAAGTCTAATTACAATAGGAATATACTTTCCAACACTCCCTCTCAAGTTGAAGCATAAATGTCAATCATGCCCAACTTGTCAATCCAGTCGGCAAATGCTTGGTGTCACAACCCCTTAGTGAGTATATCTGCCAATTTCTCTTCAGAAGTTACAAAGGGAAACCGTATAATTTTCTTATCATGGTTATCTTGATAAAATGTCAATCAACCTCTACATGCTTGGTTATATCAAATTGTACAGGATTATGAGCAATCTCAATTACAGTTGTATTGTCACAATGCAAATCCATGGCCTTGTGAAGCTGCCTAACTCCTTCAATACATTTTGAATCCATAACAGTTCACACACTCTATGTGCCATTCCATAGTATTCAACTTCATCACTAGAGCGGGCAATCACATTTTGCTTCTTACTATGCCATGTTACTCAACTTCCATCAATGAATGTAAAGTATCCAGAAGTAGATGTCATGTTAGTCTTATCACCTGCCCAAACTACATCAGTATATCATGTAACTCCAAACTCACCACTCTTTGAAAATAGTAAGCCATTACCATGTGCAGACTTCAAATACCTAAGAATGTTTATCACAACATCCATATACTCTTGACTAGGATCATGCATGAATTGACTAAAAACACTCACGTCATATGCAATATTAGGTCTAGTATGTGATAGATAAACCAATCTTCCTACTAACCTCTGACACCTGCTCTTGTTTGTTGGAACTTGGCTAGGACGTACACAATTCCAACTTGTGATTCTTCTCAATAAGAGTATTAGTAGGTTTACAGTCCAACATTCTTGTTTTAGCAAAAAGATTAAGCACATACATTCGTTGTGACAAGGTGATTCCCACCTTGGATCTTGCAACTTCAATTCGCAAGAGATACTTCAACGGACCAAGTCCTTCATCTTAAACTCTTGGGATAATCGCTTCTTCGAATCTTCCATCTCAACTAGATCATCACCTATAATAACTATATCATCCACATATACAATTAAAGTAGTAATCTTATCATCCTCGCATTTGAAGAACAAGGTATGATCAGAGTTGCTCTGCCGATATCCAAACTTCTTCACAGCTCTATAGAATCTTTCAAACCAAGCTCTTGGAGACTACTTCAAACCATAGAAAAATTTCTTCAGTCGACAAACCTTTCCAACATCACATGGCCTACAGTTGACACCCAGAAGAATGTCCATGTACACTTCTTCTTCTAAATCTCCCTTCAAGAAAGCATTTTTCACATCAAATTGTTGTAGTGGCCAATCATATCAAACTGCTTTTAAGAATGCGTACAGTACAAATCTTTACTACTGGGGCAAAAGTCTCTTGATAGTCAACTCCATATCATTGAGTATAACCTTTAGCAACCAGAAGAGATTTATATCGATCAATGCTTCCATATGCTTTCAATTTCACTGTAAATACCACTACTACAAAATGTTCTTTATAAAACTCTAATAACACAATGAGTTTAAAAAATGTGTTGTGTGATAGTGATAAAATGGATACCTACTATTATACATCGGTTTGTTCGCACCAATGTTGTGTGTAGAAGTGAAAAAATCTATCACACAACAAAAATGTACATTTTTGGGGTATGATCGTGCTAAAATGAGTGGCATTTTCCCCTCCATTTCTGAAGTCAAAACTTATTGTAAACATGATTCTTTTGAGCACATCAAACAATAGTAATTCACATAATTGTAGTATGTGTTTTCAAATAGATCTCAAAATATTGGCTTATTTGAGTTTCATTCCAAGTTTGAACCATCACACACTGATTATCAAAAACTCACATTGTATGACAAAAATGTTGGCGGCAACTATTGGATGCCTTTTTGTTTTCCCTAAATTTTACATTTTGACACAACGGTGCATAGAACACATCATTATATAAACACATATTAGCATATTGGCGGCAACCAATTGGATGCCATTTTGTTTCCCCCCAAAAGTCATCATTTTCATACAACGAAAACATATTACTGCATTGTATGAAGAAAATCTTGGCGAGCAACAATTGGATGCCATTCCCCCCCCCCCCCCCAAATTCATTAGTTTTACACAACGAAAACATAATACTGCGTTGCATGAAGAAAATCTTGGTGGCAATAATTGGATGTCATTTTGGTTCCCCCCAAAATTCATCATTTTCACACAATGAAAACATAATACTGCGTTGTATGAAGAAAATCTTGGCGGCGACAATTAGATGCCATTTTAGTTCCCCTCTAGTCAAAATATTCACACAACACATTATATAATATTTTGTTGTATGATGCAAACTTTAGTGAAGTGTCGAAACTTGTAATATCCCGTCGCGAGAAATTTTTTTTTATGATCTATTTAAGGTTAATAGATAAAGATAGTTAATTTTGTCATCATCGGTAATTATTAAGAGCTTTTTTGTTGACCTTTTATCAGATTATCGAAGTTGGTTGACTTTGGGTGGAAGTCATAGACGTGAAGAATGCCAAAAACGGAGTTACGACAAGAAAGTTATGATTAGCAGAAGTTTATCGGAAATATAATAGTCACAAATGGACAAGTACAAATAGGACTTTCCATTTCGGGAAATTATAGTGAGGAAAATCGTAGAGTTTATCAAGACGAGTTCGTAGCCATGTCAAGTGTTAAAATCGGAGTTACGACGAAGAAGTTATGGTCAGCGAAAGTTTTGTACGTTTTACGAATTTAAATCAGTCGCAACTTGCAAATATATATACGACTTTTCAAAAATGGAAAGTCAAAACTTTCAATTTCGGTCAGACCTCTTTTGCTTTCTCCTCCCCACGTCTCTCTCTCCTTTCTCCCGAGCCTCAACATCGTCAGAGATGACATTGAACCATCGGCCACCAAAACAGGTAATCAAGGTGTCAAAATCTTCATCTTGATCTCCTCTGCCATCTCTAACACACCCACGAACCCATTTCTCATCAATTGAGGCCTAGATATTGAAGAACTCGAATGGAAAATCTCAAGAACCCTAAGATTTTGGGCGGTAGTTTCCTGCTTAATTTGATCGATGTAAAGCACTGGGCTTTGTAGGTCTCATCACCACGATGCTAGTGACACCAATAACACATCTCAATTCTACCCGAGTAGGGAGAATCAAAGGATTGAAGTTTTGAAGAATTTTGTGAACCTGAATTTCAAAGGTAAAATTTGGTTGTTTATATTGCGAATTGGACTTTCTGGTAGAAGACAGTTGTGTTATTGGGTTCATTTTGAGTAGGTTTGGCCTTGGTTCGCAAGGAAAAGTCACTGGTGGTGCTGCCGCTAACGGTGGTTCATGGTGGCGCTCTGGCGAAGGAATTTTTTATGTAAGTTTTATGTTTTTTTACTCGTAATCACATACTAATCGCAATGATGAGGTTTTTAAATTCATTGGACGTAGTTTGGTGTGAACTTGGAATTAATCGGACATTAATTAAACATTTGTTTACAATTTTATTGTTCAGTCCAGTAATACGTCGATTCGACCTTAAGTCGCACAATGTTTGAGGAACGTATTGTGACTTCCAAAGAGAATTAAGGACATAAATTAGAATTGGAATTAAACTGGTAAGAAGTTCGGAAAGCACCTTATTCGAGAATGTGATGTTTTGATGTTCTTGACGGTATGGCTCGTTGGGTGAACGAGCCTAGTTATTCGATATGATTTTCGACGATTAGTCATTAAATAATAATCGTTATTTCATGACAACATGTTAGCAGCTAGTGTGAGACAGGTAGAACGCCGACAGACAGGCTACGACTTTGTGGAAATCATGGCACAATACTGTGAGTGGACACTTTATTTTCACTGTTGATTTGCGAGTCTATGATTATGCATTTTATGAATATGAATTTATGACTATGCATTTACATGGAGGCACATATGATACGGTTTTACACAGAGCATAGTACAGTTGATACATCGATGCACTAGCTTCTCGGCTGATCCCCGAGACACTGCAAGAGGGATATGACAAACACCTAACCCGTGATTTTCACAGTACCCAGGAGGGTTAGGAAAGACATGTGACATGGGCATTCTCCTAACTTTGAGAAAAATGTACTCAAGTTACTGCATCCACACATTACATAGTACCCAGGAGGGTTCAGACAATCACCTGACCTGGACTTGTTTATTTTTAGACTCGCATCATTTTTATGCACATTTATAATGAAAGGCATTTTTTTTTATAGTTTTCAATTTTAAGTGAAATATTATTTTCGCCCACTCACTCTAACAGTTTTATTATTTTATGTGCCTTTCTCTGGGCTTTTCGGTTTAATTGCCTAGTTTACAAAGTTCGTTTGAGGTCGAGCATGCACGTAGATCGAGGCATATATAATGGTACCTACCATAGGATTAGAGGTACATCATATGAGTTAGTATTCTCAGCAGTGTAGTTAGTTTAGGATGTTAAATTACTCTGATGTCGTAACCAGTTTATAATTGCTATTTATAGCTTTCAGTTGATATAAAAGAAAATAGTTCCTTCATTTATGGCTTTTGAGTTTAAGATCTCTAGTTCGATTCTTGTGTAATTTGAGTAGACACTTTGATTAGTAGAGTTGTTAGGGTCTAATTCAGGTTTATGGAACTAAATTGGGGTCGGGTCCTTTCAGTTGGTATCAGAGCATTAGGTTATAGGTTCTATAAATTGTATTAGGTTTCTTCTGTTGTTGTGTTCGATTACGCTCAACACTTCCACAGTGATGGCCCGAATACAGCGGATCCCCATCGAATACTCACGATGTTGAACGTTGTCGAATACATGACAAATGTGACTAGCTATGAACTTCAACCTGTGAGTTAGTGTGCCCTAGTCGCTATGCCTTGCATGTCCCGATTTCGATTAGATTTATAGAAGTGTTCAAACATTTCTCCACGTTAAGAAAAACACGATGAAATGATTAGAAATAATTGAGTTCCTATGAAATGTAAGTTCAGTAAGGAGACATATGCCAATGTTAGTATTACATGGGGAATGTGGAGTCAAGTATTGGACTGGTTTCCTCATGTTGTTTGAGTAGTACGGTGAACTTCTTGTATTCACTGCCTACCTCTTGTTTCTATCCATTTTGCGATGGTACCAACCAAATACTTCACCACCGTGATTGCACACCACATTCATTCATTCAACGGTTTTCTTTTTCGACGCGTGCGTAGAGAATAAAAATGTGACGACCCGAATCAGAATTAGCAAGTTAATCGGCTTAATCCGCGAGTTTACGAGTAATCACTGTTTGTCGTAATTGAACAGTTTTAGCGACCTTACTCACGAATAAATTATCGGGTGAGAATTTGAGTTGAGTTTCTTCACGAGAATCGTAGTATGCGTGATTTCGAGTTCATGGGCGATTTCTGATAATTGTTTCGACAACCGAGGAATATGTTATCAATATTTGAAATCGCGTAATTTCGTCGTGTTTATCCGTTTGAGTTTGAATTATCCGAAACGTGGATGCGATTTGATTTCGACCGTCGATCGTATCGAGCCGCGAGTATAAATATCGGAATAGTCGGAATATCGTCGAAAAACACTATTTTGAGAAGTTTGACCGTCGTTGACCAGAAAAAGGACCGTTGACCGCGTTGACCGAGTTCAAATCGGACCGCCGTTGACTCATCGTCGGACTTCACGTTTCTCGCCACCTCCAGCTCCAATTTGGGGGATCGAGATCGTACGTTGGGCGAGGGATCTTCCGCCGGATCTCGTGATTAGCGAGTTTGCGCGTTGAGCTATCTGTGAGCGGACTTTTATTTACACTGTCGTCGCGAATTCTTGATTTCAGTATTTATTTCCAGTATAATATTGAGATTATTTATTGTTTTTGGAGGTATTATTTTATATTTTATATGGTGATTGCATTTACTTGGCATCGATGCATTGACTACTCGGTTGATCACCGGTAGTCCAGTTGCAGGGTTGAGAGATTCCCCTGATGTGCCCACTAGGCTTAAGAGATTCACCTAGTCTATCACCGTCGGGCTTGAGAGATTCGCCTGACACCTCCATTTATTTTAAGAACTCGCATTGTTTTTATGTTATATAAATGGTGAAAGGCATATGATTATTTTCGTCCACTCACTCTAACGATTTTATTTTCCTTTTCCCTGGGCTTTTTGGTTTCCGTGCCCAGTTTGCAGTTCGGATTCTGGTGTCACACGTCGCAATTGGAGGCTTAGTGTTCGAGCTACCTTTCTTTTCCAGTAGGTTTCTTGTTTAGTCTACTGTTGTATATTTATGTATATATACATTAGAGGTCGCTCTGATTACTCTACTGTTATACTTTCATATGATTTTTCCCCGGATTTCTAGAAAATACAGTTTTACTTATTACTTTACATTATTGTTATGATATTGAGAAATCCGGATTGGATTGGTGCCCACGGTTTGGCTTTTGTGGCATAGAATGAAGTGTGTTTTCAGGTGCAGGTTAATGGTAATTCCACGTTATAGTGAAACTCTGCCGAAATGTCTATGGTTTTTGCAAGTTCGTGTTTTCAGAAGGGGTTTGATTCTGGTTTAGGAAACTAAATCGGGGTTGGGTCCTTTCAACTTGGTATCAGAGCATTAGGTTTCAGGTTCTGTAGACTTCTGTAGTTGTGATACTAAGGATATTTGACTATGTACAGCATGTCTAGAGCGATGACCCGACTGGCCAGCGGTTACTCATCAATGCTTCGGGTGTTGTATGTTCTCAAATGTCTGAAGTTTCATGATTACGTTCCTTGTGCTTTGTGACTAATACTTTTCTCTTATCAGTAGGATGCCTCCTAGACGTGGTTCCCGTGTTAATAGGGATGTGGATCCTGATGAGGATCGCCAGACGCATGACTTGCTTATGCGAGTATTGCGTTTGGATGAGCGTTTTGACCCTGTGGTCAAAGCTCGAACTGCTGGAGCGACTGTTTTCTCGGGTTCAGCTGATCCAAAGATTTGTGAGGCATGGTTGGTTCAGGTGGAACATGTTTGTGAGCGTCTGCGTTTCACTCCTGAGCAGATGACAGTAGCAACAGTTGGTTTACTTGAGTGTTATGCATACTTCTGGTGGGTTAGCACCGATAGAGTTCCGATTGATACTCCGGGGACATTATTCAGGGATTTATTTATGTGGAGGTACTTCAACCAGGCTACACAGCAGCGGAAGTATGAGGAGTTCACTAATTTGAGACAGGGTAGCATGTCAGTACTTGAGTACCGGGACAGATTTACTCGTTTATCCCGATTTGCTCGTGACATGGTGACTACAGAGGAAGCCAAGTGCCGAAGATTTGAGTTGGGCTTGAACCTGAACATCAAGGGGACACTGACTACGATGCCTCGAAACAACTTTGATGAATTTGTGAGTGCCACACTTCGAGGCGAGGATATCGAGAAGGAAAGGCAGATGAGATTCCAGTCTCAATGATTTGTGGAGGGTGGACCGAGTCTGGGACCTTCCAAGAGGCTGAGTTCTGACACTTCCGGATCGGCATCATCATCAGGCAGTGGACCATATAGACCACCGGGTAGTTCAGCTAGACAGAGACAGAGATGGAGGAGGGATCCACCACAGAGACCAGAGTCTAGTGGGAGTTTTGGCAGATCCAGCTATCCTCGACGTACCGGTGGCACTTTTGCTGTACCGAGGGAGTATCCATTATGCAATCTCTGCAACAGGCATCATTTTGGTCCTTATCAGCGAGGCCCTATCGTTTGCTATATTTGTGGCCAGGAGTGTCACTATGCAAGGGAATGTTTCCAGCTTGGTGGTGTGAGTCGACAGGCAGCTCAGAGTTCAGGAGGAGAGCGAGGTACAACTTCTGGGGCTCGACAAGAACAGTCTTCTGGCCAAGGTGGACAGTAGAGTCACCCTCAGCGTGGACGACCAGCCAGACAGGCCAAAGTTCATGCCATGTCATTGCATGAGGGCAGAGCTTCACCGGAGGTTGTTATTGGTACGTTGCATGTTTTTGGCTATCCAGTACCTACTTTGCTAGATCCAGGTGCTACATATTCATTCATATCATATAGATTATCATCTTTAGCTACTATGCCTACATCTCCACTTTCGGGGTTGTGGAGAGTGTTGTATCCGTCTGGTGAGGTTGTGAGTATTGGTTGGGTATATAGGGATTGTGAGGTCTTTGTTGGAGGTCATGGTTTAGCCGCAGATTTATTATTGCTAGATATCGTCGATTTTGATGTGATTTTGGGTATGGACTTCTTGGAGACACATTGGGCTATGTTCGATTGTCACAAGAAGGAGGTTGTGTTTCAACGTCCAGGTTTTCCAGAGATATTGTTTCGCGGTGAGAAGAATACTTCATTGCCATGTGTGATTTCAGCGATGAAGGCCGAGTGGATGATGAAGAAGGGTTGTGTTGCTTACTTAGCTCAAGTTGTGGATACTACAGTGGTTGTGCCAGACATTGGTGACATTGATGTTGTTTTTGAGTTTCCTGATGTATTTCCGGAGGAGTTATTCCTCCAATTCGGGAAATCAATTTCACCATTGAGCTTTTACCAGGCACTGGACCCATATCTCAGGCACCTTATCGTATGGCGCCAGCGGAGTTGAAGGAGCTACAGATTCAACTTCAAGAGTTGCTGGAGAAAGGTTTCATACGACCCAGTGTATCACCGTGGGGTGCTCCTGTATTTTTTGTGCGGAAGAATGATGGTTCCATGCGGTTGTGTATTGATTACCGGAAGCTGAATCAAGTCACTGTGAAGAACAAGTATCCGTTGACGCGGATTGATGACTTGTTTGATCAGCTCAAAAGAGCTTCAGTCTTTTCGAAGATTGATCTTAGGTCTGGATACCATCAGTTAAGGATCAGAGAGTCAGATGTGGCCAGGATAGCTTTCAGATCACGATACGGGCATTATGAGTTCTTGGTTATGCCGTTTGGGTTTACCAATGCCCCCGAAGCTTTCATGGACTTGATGAATCGGGTGTTCAGGCAGTTTCTGGACAAGTTTGTGATCGTGTTCATCGATGACATCCTGATTTAC
The DNA here is from genome assembly GCA_946800695.1 of Geum urbanum. Taxonomy (NCBI): domain Eukaryota; kingdom Viridiplantae; phylum Streptophyta; class Magnoliopsida; order Rosales; family Rosaceae; genus Geum; species Geum urbanum. The sequence goes on from OX327012.1 coordinate 27,515,850, forward strand.
TCCAGGAGTGTGGGCCAGCACAAGAAGCATTTGCGAGCTATTTTGCGGACTTTGCGAGATAATTAGCTGTTTGCGAAGTTCAGCAAGTGTGAGTTTTGGTTGGATAGCGTGAAGTTTTGGGTCATGTGATATCAGCTGAGGGAGTCAGCGTGGATCCTGGCAAGATTGAAGCCGTGTTGAATTGGAGTAGACCTACCACCGTACCAGAGATCAGGAGTTTCTTGGGTTTGGCAGGTTATTATCGGCGCTTTGTGCAGGATTTTTCACGGATTGCCACTCCACTTACCAGATTGACGAAGAAAGGCGTCAAGTTCGAGTGGTCTCACGCATGTGAGGAGAGTTACTTGTTCTTGAAGGACAAGTTGACTACTGCACCGGTTTTGACCTTCCTGACGATAGTGGAGAGTTTGTGGTTTACAGCGATGCATCAAAATTGGGACTTGGTTGTGTTTTGATGCAACATGGCAGAGTGGTGGCTTACTGTTCCAGACAGCTGAAACCACATGAAGTCAACTATCCTACCCATGATTTGGAGTTGGCTGCTATTATATTAGCCTTAAAGAGTTAGACACACTACTTGTACAGAGCTCAGTGCAAGATATACACAGATCACAAGAGTCTCACCTATTGACGCACGCAGCCAGACTTGAATATGAGACAGCGTAGATGGATGAAGTTGATCAATGATTATGATTGTACCTTTGCGTATCATCCAGGGAAAGCTAATGTCGTTGCTGATGCACTCAGTCAGAAATTCGGAGCCTCATTATTTTATGTGTGTGTGGCCAGAGTTTCCACGTTAGCCGAGTTACAGGCTACGAGAGCTGAGTTTGAGTGGGACGATGATGGAGCCTTGTTGGCTAGCTTTCAGGTTCGACCGGTATTGGTTGATCAGGTTCGGGAAGCTCAGGATGCGGATTCCTATCTGTTGGACAAGAAGACCATGATTCGGAATGGTGTGCGAATAGAGTTTCGATTGAGTGATGATGGTACATTGCTATTCAGAGGCAGATTATGTGTACCCATGGACGAGGGTTTGAAGAAAGAGATTTTAGACGAACCTCATTGTTCTGCTTATGCGATGCATCCCGGCGGTACGAAGATGTTTCGTACACTCCAAGCTTATTACTGGTGGTGAAATATGAAGAGGGAGATTGCCGCATATGTGAGCAGATGTCTTATTTGTCAGCAGGTTAAAGTATATAGGCAGAAGCCTGCGGGAAAGTTACAACCCTTGGAGATTCCGGTTTGGAAGTGGGAGCACATTACCATGGATTTCATGTATCAGTTACCGCGTACTTCAGCTGGTAATACTCGTATTTGGGTTATCGTAGATCGATTGATGAAATCCGCTCATTTCCTTGCACTTCCAGGGAAGATTTCAGTGGGTAGATTGGCAAAGTTGTATTTGGCGGAGATAGTTCGTCAGCATGGTGTGCCTGTATCCATTGTTTCTGACCGAGACAGTCAGTTCACTTCAGAGTTCTGGCAGGCATTGCAGTAAGCCTTGGGTACCAGATTGCGTTTCAGTACAGCTTTTCATCCTTCGACTGATGGGAAGTCTAAGAGGACTATTCAGACTCTCGAGCATATGGTGCGGTCTTATGTTTTGCAGTTTAGAGGAAATTGGGACCAGCAACTGCATTTGATTCAGTTTGCTTATAATAACAGTTATCAGGCCAGTATTGATATGGTACCGTATGAGGCTCTATAATGGAGGCAGTGCCGCACTCCATTATGTTGGAGTGAGGTGGGTGAGCGATGGCTTATTGGTCCTGATCTGGTGAAGAGCACCAGGGAGGATATTCAGATTGCCCGGGACAGACTGAAGATTGCCCAGGATCGCCAGAAGAGTTATGCGGACGTGAGAAGAAAGAGTCTTGAGTTCGAGGTGGGCGACTAGTTCTTCCTGAAACTATCTCCTTGGAGGGGAGTTGTGCGTTTCGGGAAGCGCGGCAAGCTTCGACCACGATACATTGGTCCGTACGAGATCACAGAGAAGGTTGGTGTTGTGGCTTACAGATTAGAGTTGCCTTCTGAGATGGCTCGTGTACACGATGTTTTTCATGTCTCGATGTTGCGAAAATATATTCCAGATCCATCACATGTGTTAGCACCACATCAGCTTCCTATCCAGGAAGATTTGACATATGTGGAGGAGCCGGTACAGATTCGCGATCGGTGTGAGCAGGAGTTGAGACACAGAGTCATACCGCTTGTGAAGGTCTTATGGCAGAATCATTCAATTGAGGAAGCCACCTGGGAGACCGAGCAGCGTATGCGGGAGCAGTATCCTCATCTGTTCACCTAGCAGGTACGTAAATTTTGAGGTCGAAATATTTTTAAGGAGGGTAAATTTGTGACGACCCGAATCAGAATTAGCACGTTAATCGGCTTAATCCGCGAGTTTACGAGTAATCACTATTTGTCGTAGTTGAGCAGTTTTAGCGACCTTACTCAAGACTAAATTATCGGGCGAGAATTTGAGTTGAGTTTCTTCACGAGAATCATAGTATGCGTGATTTCGAGTTCATGGGCGGTTTCGGGTAATTGTTTCGACAACCGAGGAATATGTTTTGAATATTTGAAATCGCTTAATTTCGTCGTGTTTATCCGTTTCAATTTGAGTTATCCGAAACGTGGATGTGATTTGATTTGGACCATCGATCGTATCGAGCCGCGAGTATAAATATCGAAATAGTCAGAAAATTGTCGAAAAACACTATTTTGGGAAGTTTGACCGTCGTTGACCAGAAAAAGGACCGTTGAACGCGTTGACCGAGTTCAAATCGGACCGCCGTTGACTCATCGTCGGACTTCACGTTTCCGGCCACCTCCAGCTCCAATTTGGGGGATCGAGATCGTACGTTGGGCGAGGGATCTTCCGCCGGATCTCGTGATTAGCGCGTTGAGCTATCTGTGAGTGGACTTTTATTTACACTGTCGTCGCGAATTCTTGATTTCAGTATTTATTTCCAGTATAATATTGAGATTATTTATTGTTTTTGGAGGTATTATTTTATATTTTATATGGTGATTGCATTTACTTGGCATCGATGCATTGACTACTCGGTTGATCACCGGTAGTCCAGTTCCAGGGTTGAGAGATTCTCCTGATGTGCCCACTAGGCTTGAGAGATTCGCCTAGTCTATCACCGTCGGGCTTGAGAGATTCGCCTGACACCTCCATTTATTTTAAGAACTCGCATTGTTTTTATGTTATATAAATGGTGAAAGGCATATGATTATTTTCGTCCACTCACTCTAACGATTTTATTTTCCTTTTCCCTGGGCTTTTTGGTTTCCGTGCCCAGTTTGCAGTTCGGATTCTGGTGTCACACGTCGCAGTCGGAGGCTTAGTGTTCGAGCTACCTTTCTTTTCCAGTAAGTTTCTTGTTTAGTCTACTGTTGTATATTTATGTATATATAAATTAGAGGTCGCTCTGATTACTCTACTGTTATACTTTCATATGATTTTTCCCCGGATTTCTATAAAATACAGTTTTACTTATTACTTTACATTATTGTTATGATATTGAGAAATCCGGATTGGATTGGTGCCCACGGTTTGGCTTTTGTGGCATAGAATGAAGTGTGTTTTCGGGTGCAGGTTAATGGTTCGAGTATTTACATTGTCGTAGCGAGTTCTTGATTTCAGTATTTATATGAAAGGACCCAACCCCGATTTAGCTCCCTAAACCGGAATCGAACCCCTTCGAAAACACGAACCAACAAAAACCGTAGAAATTTTGGCAGAGTTTCGTTACTAACGTGGAATTACCATTACCTGCACGCGAAAAATACACTTCATCCTATGCCACAAAAAGCAAACCGTGGGCACCAATCCCATCCGGATTTCTCAATATATCAACAGTAAAGTAAAACAATAAATATAATAGTACTTTACTGAAATCCGGTGTAAAATCGTATAACATGAACAACAGATTACTCAGAGCGACCTTAAATGTATAAACATATCAGTATACCACAGTAGGTAGAACAATAAACCTACTGGAAGAAATCAGGTAGCTCGAGTACTATGCCTCCGACCACGACGTGCGACACCAGAGCCAGAACTGCAAACTGGGCACGGAAACCGAAAAGCCCAGGGGAAAAACATGAAAACTGTTAGAGTGAGTGGACGAAAATAAATGTCTTTCACCGAGTAATATATGTTATAAAAACATATGCGAGTCGAAATATAAATAAATCAAATAGTATATGAGGAGACGCTGACTCCAACTCGTAAACAGAGCATGCATGAAAAATCTCACGGGGTCACTCATGGACACGTCCGTGCTAGTACAGTCGGAATCACGGAGTCCCTGACTTCCACGTGATCCATAGCCAGAAAGGCCTCGGTTCCGGGGTACTGCCCCTTGCCGGTCAGGTAGGGGTACTGCCCCTCCTGGTGGCCTACCATCGGGGATCAGTTGAGAGGCAAGTGTATCGATACAACAACGTAACTGAGACTGTACTCTGTGTAAATCAAATCATAAACAATTCGATGCAAATGCATGAAACAACATATAAGTGTATGTATACTCGTATACGTATATTCGTATAAGTATAATCGTATAATCGTAAAACTCATGCTCATAATAAACATAATCTCGTATGAAATCTCATGCTCGTAAAACCATAATCATGCTGCATGCTCAAGTTCATAAAACGTGTATAAAAGACTCGCAATCAATCCGTGAAAATAAATTGTCCACTCACAGACTTGCGTAACGCGATACGCGTTAACCCGTGATCCGGCGGAAAGTCCCTCGCCCAAACAAACAATCACGAACACCTGAATAATCACAATAACCATTTCTCAAAATCATAACTCGACAATTCAAATCAAATCACGAGAAACCACTGTTCTCGGAAACACATAATCCGAATACGACGAATCGTCGAAAATCCGATATGTACATCTCAATACCTCGCTATACTTTCGGATGCTCAACTCGAAAAACGAACCTCCCCACTGCGATCGGGGCGCGATTTCGAGTCAAATGACATGCAACTTGTCGAAAATCCCAAAAAGTCAACATTGACCGTCGTTGACCGTCGCGTTGACCGCCGCCCACGGCGGTGCCGCCACTAACCGGAGAATTTCACAGCGGAGCAACCCCTATTCCACTCAAAATCACCCACTGAGCAACTTTGTCAACTGCATTGAAGGCCAATTCTCACTCTAACTAGGTCAATTTCGTGATAAACCGAATTGGTACACAAATTTCAAATCTAAAATTCTCCTTCCACAAATCGAATTAAAGCTTCATACTTACATGGTTAGAATCCTTGAGAAGAGAGCTTCAAAGCCCACTCAGAGTTGCAGCTTGAATCGGCCTAAAACGTGGAACCCGAATTCACCATTTTCTTCCAAAGTTTGGCCGGAAATATCTCCTCCTCCGGCGAGCCTCGCCGTGAAAGGAGGCTGGAGCAAGGATGAGGGTGTCCATATGAGTCGAACGGGACCAGAAGGAGGCTCGGAGATGGCCGGAATCAATTCCACCGCCGTGGAGCACGTCGTTCGCCGTCGGCCTTCTCTCCTCCACCGAGTTGACTCAGTCAACTCAGTCAAACCAATAAATGAACCTATTTTGATTTTCCTGATTTGGCAAGTTTACTATTTATAGCCTTTCCCAAAGAGGAAACTCATAATTATCCATTTCGACGAACTTTGAACACCCGTAACTCTCTCGTCGTAATTCCGATTTCAATAATTCTCGCGGCCACAAACTCGTCTCGACATATTCTTCAATAATCACCCAAAGTCAAACACATCGGCCAATCGGATAAAAAGTCAACGGTTCACACCAACACATATAAAATCGACAAAATAACCAACAATCGGAAATATTCACAACTAAATCTCTGTAACTCGAAATAATGCTCCGGAAGTGCCCACCAGCTCGAAATTAAATTCTGAACAACTTCCGTGAAGAAGTCGAAACCAAATTCTCGTCCCGTAATTTAGTCGTTAAGAGATCCATCATTATAATCCGAACTTCAAATATTCATAATTAATTCCTCGGTCGTCCAAATAACGATCCGGAACCGCCCACGAACTCGAAATCACATGTACTACGACTCTCGAGAAGAGATTCAGCTCCAATTCTCGGCCAATAATTAAGTCGTTAACGAGCCTGGCGATTCAATCAACTGTCGGGAATCTGCGACTATGCGATAACTCACGTATACAGCTGATCATACTGCTGATTCTGGTCCGGGTCGTCACATTATATCCAGTACAGTATTGAGATTATTTATTGTTTTTGGAGGTATTTTTTTATATTTTATATGGTGATGGCATTTACTTGGCATCGATGCATTGACTACTCGGCTGATCACCGGTAGTCCAGTTCTAGGGTTGAGAGATTCCCTTGATGTGCCCACTAGGATTGAGAGATTCGCCTAGTCTATCACCGTCGGGCTTCAGAGATTCGCTTGACCGTCGGGCTTAAGAGATTCGCCTGACACCTCCATTTATTTTAAGAACTCGCATTGTTTTTATGTTATATAAATGGTGAAAGGCATTTGATTATTTTCGTCCACTCACTCTAACGATTTTATTTTCCTTTTCCCTGGGCTTTTTGGTTTCCGTGCCCAGTTTGCAGTTCGGATTCTGGTGTCACACGTCGCAGTTGGAGGCTTAGTGTTCGAGCTACCTTTCTTTTCCAGTAGGTTTCTTGTTTAGTCTACTGTTGTATATTTATGTATATATACATTAGAGGTCGCTCTGATTACTCTACTGTTATACTTTCATATGATTTTTCCCCGGATTTCTATAAAATACAGTTTTACTTATTACTTTACATTATTGTTATGATATTGAGAAATCCGGATTGGATTGGTGCCCACGGTTTGGCTTTTGTGGCATAGAATGAAGTGTGTTTTCAGGTGCAGGTTAAGGGTAATTCCACATTATAGTGAAACTCTGCCGAAATTTCTATGTTTTTTGCAAGTTCGTGTTTTCAGAAAGGGGTTTGATTCCGGTTTAGGAAACTAAATCGGGGTTGGGTCCGTTCAAAAAATATTTTGACTGTCTGCATTATTTCTTAGACTTACGATTGCAACCTGACCAGTACTACACACTTTTTATCGGGTATATTGAGTGGCACTATGAGAACTGAGTGATAATAGCTTGTCTAGTTATTAACCTATAGCATCGACTCGAATGTTAGTCGAGATATGAGGTTGCTCTCTGGGGAAAATACAATATTTAGTAGTCTTACAATTTTTTCTCCCTTACTAAACGAGGTGTTTATGATGATGACTACGGGATGTAAGGTTTCTTTAGGAATGGAATTAACAACCGAATTGCCTCGATGGACATACTTCAGACCTCGGAGTCATTGACCCTCGAGTTAGTGATTTCAGCGATTTCAATAATTTTTGTAGCTTCAACATGAAGTGCTTTGGGTTAATGTGTTTTATGTCCCATCGGAAAAATATGCAGTGCCATAGTCATGGATGATGCGAATAGAGTAGCAAGGATATAGTGTAATCGTGAAATTGAAGATAAAATTTATGGCAGAGCTCAAGTTGATCGTGTGATATTTTTTTTGGGGGGGGGGGATGTATTTTATCGAGAGTAAGTCTTCTCTAACCTTATTTGTACTCTTTACCTCGAACCGACCTAAGTATCTGATCTTCCATCATTTTTTTTCCGGTCATCCTCTATCAGTGTTTCAGATATGTTCTACGGCTTCCTTCTCTTAATTCGATTTTTGTTGGGTTTGTTGCCTATAAGTACTAGTATAAGAGAATCAAATAGCTTTCTCTCCATGTAGCTTTATCACGTACTGGGTTTGGTGATGCACTTCGTGTCGTGGTTGATGTCGGAGGTAAGGAGTAACTATATTATGCCTTAGCAAGCTCGTTATGTGAAAATGTTATAGTGGATTATGTTACCGTCCCGTAACTTCACATTTACATCGCAATCCGCAATGATTTTACCTAGACAATATCGCTTGAATGCGTACTTATTTCATTTCAAACGTTCGATTTTCCTTGTTTAACATTTTTTTTCTTGGAACGAATTTGTAGTGCTCGAGGTAGATAGTTGTCTCAGACTATGTGAAATTTGATTTAATCACCACTGGTCACCACGACATGTAGAAAGTTTCTAATCGACGTTAGTAGTGGGGACTCATTCACTATCTTCTGATTCTATTAATTTAGTTTGGTCAGTAAGGATTAACCTTAAGTTTCTCTACACCAATCTCTTCATGATCAGGTCGTGTTCATTTTATGTCGTGAACACGCTTCCCTCTATAAAGATATCTTTTGTGATGTGTAGCCAAGTCAGAAATATAATTTTTCCTTGTTTCTCTACACCAATCTCTTCATGATTAGGTCATGTTCATTTTATGTCGTGAACACGCTTCCCTCTATAAAGATATCTTTTGTGATGTGTAGCCAAGTCAAAAATATAATTTTTCCTTGTTTTGGATCAAGTGGGTTCGCGAGGATGAAGACCTTGATATCAAAGTTCTAGATCAGAGTTGTACATTTTATGCTTGTAAACCTAGAAAACACTAAGTTTGATAATCAGTAAGGAATTGTGTACATCATAAGCACGTGCTAAAATTAGAGAAACATGAGTAAGACTTGATCCGATATTTGTTGCACAATCTTCGGATTCATGCTAGACTGGATAAAAGAGCATCATGCAGGTGACCAAGCATTCATTACTCGCACGAGAATATATGAGAATTTTACTCGAAAACGCAAACTTTTCACCAGTTTTAGACTTGTGTTCAATGAAGATGTGGTTTATCAGCTTGATAGGGTATAAGTCTTATCTTGATTTCTACTAGAGAGTTGTCATGTTTCTTAAAATTTACAGCATTCTCGTCCTCTGATTAGTTTTATTGGTTAAGCATCCAATATCCAGGAAATCACAAATTTTTGTAGTAGTATAATGACTATAGTGGCATCAATTTAGCTATTCAATTCGAGTGCGAGTCTGGGTATGTAAATTAGTGCCTCTTTATTTTATCACCTCGAGTGGACAGATATTTTAAGTAAAGGCATATCTATTTCCAACGAATTTTTTGACATTGGATAATAGTTCTTATGCAATATGTAAGTCTCATTATGAGCTAGTGATACTCACCTTTCAGTGTAGTTTGGTTTACAGATTTTAATATTTGAGGGTAATTGGAGAGTATAATTAGACTCGTTGGAATCCGCCCATATTATCGGGTGTAACAGAAGCAAAGTTCAAGTGATCCCTTGTGAGCATCATCACATTATGGTTATTGTTAATGGACTGCTAGTTTTGGGACTTAACTTACTCATCGCAGACATATAATTAGCTTATCAACATTACTCAGACGTGAGATGGGATACGGAGTTCATATCTCCAGATTTGACAGTGATTTGAGTTCATATAACTCCGTGGAGTATGCCGGTAGTTTTGGACGTATTAGAGGCAAAATTCAGGCAATTTCTTATGAGCCTCTCTACATTATAGTTATTGATATTTGAGTTAGTCTTTACACTGTATCGATCTGGTGTTATTTGAAGCGTGGAGATTTTTAGTATTGCGATCCTTGTAAATCATAATTTCATATGAGTATCTGTGGTTTATGTCCATAGTGTTGCGTATATTGATTATGAGAAATTTGAATGGAAATTGGTGCCCACAGCTTGTTTGTGGGATTTGTTATTGGAAGTGTTCTCTTTATGCCGGTTTTTGGTTTCCTTAAGTTTTAGGGAAAACTATGCTCAATTTTCAGTTGAATATTCGAGATTAAAGGAATTAAGTAGGGTAAGAATGTTCTCTAAAATCGGTCAAATGCTCACTTATGTTACAATTTTAAAATGGTTAGTCTGGGTCCTCAGCTTGTTACTTTTGTGGCTTTGAGGGTCACTTTATATGAGTGTCCGCGGAGGGACACCTCAATTAGGCTTTCGGTGCCGAATTCTGGTAGTGATCAGGGAGTCACTATAGGAGTTAGTGTTGCACCGCCACCCAGACAACTGGCATATCAGTTTGGAAATCAGTGGGCATGTCAAATTGGACTAACCAGACATGCCGACATCATTATTAGAAATTGTCATTTGAGAGGCATGGATAGGTATTTTAGTTATTTATATTACCGAGGTTGCATCCTAACCCTTTCACGTACCAGGCTAATAGTGAATTTTTGTTTGAGACTCTCGATCAAGAGAACACGACTTTGTATTAAAGAGATATATGGTGATGGTGTTACAGATAACCCCTCTTAGTGGTAGATGTTACTTGTAGACCGAAAGAACTCATGGGAGAGTAGTACCCATTGGTGTTTTACTCGTATATGCATAAATGTTGACGACGAAATTTTCTTAAGTGGGGGTAGATTGTAACTTCCCGTCCTGAAAAATTTCTATTAATGATTAATTTAAGGTTAATCAAGAAAGATAGTTAATTTTTTCATCATCGATAATTATTGAGAGCTTTTTCATTGAATTTTTATCACATTGTCAAAGTTGGTTGACTTCGGGTGGAAGTCATAGAAATTGTCAAGACGAGATCGTAGATGTGAAGAATGCCGAAAACGGTGTGACAACAAGAAAGTTATAATTAGCAGAAGTTTAATAGAAATGTAATAGTCATAAATAGAGAAGTATAAATAAGACTTTCCGTTTTGAGAAAGTATATTGAAGAAAGTTATAGAGTTTATCGAGATGAGTTCGTAGCCACCTTAAGTGTTAAAATCGGAGTTACAACGAAGAAGTTATGGTCAGCAAAAGTTTTGTATGTTTTACGAATTTAAATTAGTCACAACTTGCAAATATATATACAACATTCCAAAAATGGAAAGTCAAAACTTTCAAATTCGGTCAGACCTCTTTTTCTCTCTCTTACCGAGTCTCTTTCTCCTCTCTCCTGAGCCTCAACGTCGTCGATGACGACATTGAACCGCTGACCACAAAAATAGGTAATCAAGGTGTCAAATTGTTCCTCTTGATCTCCACTACCATCTCCAACACACCCATAAACCTATTTCTCATCAATTGAGGCTAGAAATTGAAGAACCCGAATGGAAAATCTCAAGAACCCACAAATTTTTGGGCGGTGGTTTCCGGCTTAAATTGATCGATGTGAAGCACTGGGCTTTATAGGTCTCATCACCATGAAGCTAGTGACACCAAGAACACATCTCAATTCTACCCAACTAGGGAGAAGCGAAGGATTGAAGTTTTGAAGTTTTGAAGAACTTTGTGAACCTAAATTTCAAAGGTAAAATTGGGTTGTTTATGTTACGAATTAGACTTTGTGGTAGAAGACAATTGTGTTGTGAAATATTTATTTTGTCTACTTACTCTAATAGTTTAATTATTTTATATGTTTTTCCCTGGGCTTTTCGGTTTAATTGCCAAGTTTGCAGAGTTCATTTGATATCGAGCATGCACGTAGATCGAGGCATATTGGTATCTACCGTAGGATCTGAGGTAGATCCAACAAGTTAATATTCTCATCAATGTAGTTAGTTTAGAATGTCTAGATGCTCTGATGTCGTAAACAGTTTATAATTGTTACAATATGTGAAATTTTGAAATAGTTTAGCATATAAATTTAAGTAAATCTAGTCACTCTTAGTAGCTAAAACAGTTCAAAATGTTACAATATGTGAAATTTTGAAGTCTGTTGTATTGTTTGATGAATTTTTTATCTTGGTTGTAATGGTTGTGATGATGTAGAAACATTAGGAAGTTGGTGGCAACTCCACCAATGTGACTATAGCTGCTGCAAGGCTGGGACTTGACTGCATTACTGTTCGAAGATTTATAACCCCACACTTAGTAAGCTATTGGCTAACTCATAAGTGCAAGAACAATCTTCACCCGTAAGTATACGGAGACAAGTAATAGTATAGAAAAGAAAATCGAGTGTCGAACCCACGAGGATTAAGCACTTAGATTCCTTAACTCGAAGTGAAAAACACAAAGACTATGACTCACTAGACAATACTTGACACTAGAAGGAAATAAAATGTGAAAGTGAATCTCACACTACTAAGTCCTTTGGAGACTTGTCATTGCAAGGGATGATAGAGTTACGGTGAGTGATTAAACAAAGTTTATTGGTTGATTAACTAACTAAATGAAGTGAAAACATAAAGTAAAAAAAACAAAGGAAAGGTTTGATCGGCTAGAGATATCGCCACTAGCCAACTCAATGTACAAACAATGTCCAAGTTATGAGTAGTCCGATTCGCATGAGTTTGTCCAATTCGTGATCTTTTGGAGTCACCATTGGTTGTGAACCAAATCTTCTAGGACATTAGGGCACTAGAAGTGTTCCGGTCCAACATTCAAGTATAAAGCAAACCGAAACTAGAATGCAACTCAATTACGAATCGTATCCTAATCATACCACATGTCTAATAAGTTCAATATATGATCACTTATGATGAATGTGGATGTCTTTCCTTCCTAAGTCCCTATTAGAGGACATAAAAGTGTGTTCTAATGAATTTCCTAATCCACATCTTTAAGAACATGAATTAGAAGAAGTAATGATTAGCTACAAAGCCTTTTCGAGTTAATATAAACTTGACCGAAGCTCCTTGAGTCATTTCGACTTCAAGAAGGCTTCGATCTATGCTCAACTCTAATGAAAACCAAAGCTTAAACCCATCCTTTTAAGTGAAGACCTAAGTCATGTTTACATGCTTATCTTCCTTAGGTGACTGACTAATTCACTTAGGTTCATTTTTAGCTTCATGATCTACGCATTTTATGCTCGATTATTAATGTATTTTTCTCTACATTTGGCTAAGCTATGACCTTAGTTTTCTTATTTATAACTTACTTTATTGTTTTAGGTCCAAAATAAAGAGGAATGAATAAATGAGGCAGAAATGAGCTCAAAACACAGCAAATGAAGGTTTCCTAAATCAACTAGGAATGGTGCTGGCACAAGATCAAGATGATGGTCGAATTATGATGCATTTGGATCTGAAAGTTTGAGAAGAATATCAAGGAGATCAAGTGTATCAAGAATATCAAGCAAATCGGCAAGAAGATGAAGGAGTCAAGCAAGCATATTGGCCGAAGATTTGAGGATTTTAAATAATATCAAGTATATCTCAAAAGTGCCTTATTTGAATATCAAAATATCCTACAACATATAGTAGGTTACGCCAAAATGACTTAGAGCTCAAGAAATACAAGATATGGAAAGATCAAGATTTCCTTACTCTTAGTAGGAAGAGGAAGATATGCCTGCCAGCTCATCAATGTTCAACGGATCATAGAATCTGCAATTCAACTCCAAATATACTGATCATCTATGTCTTCTTCAAGCTCTCGAGCTGATCTTTCCAACGAATCAGAAATCACAATTTTCTAAACCCTATAACTCCCAAAAAAGACGTTTCAAGATAGGCTGGCAGATTTACCTGGGCACACTAGGAATCCCTAGTTTGGAGAGGAAAAATGCAATCTTTCACCTATAAATAGTAAAGCTCAGCCTCATTCTCAAGTATCACCCATGTTAGAAGCTAAAGCTCTGCAAAAACACCTCTCCTCCATAAAGAAGCCGTCCACCTCTCCAAGGCTGAAGTACACCATCCTCCACAAGTCTCCAATCACTCACAATAAGTGAAGTCCCTTGTGAGTGTGATCCATCTTCCTAGAAGGCATTAAAGCATTTGAGATTGCAGTGCTGTTCACGGATTAAAAATGTAACAATAACCTTCTATTTTCTTTCTTTTGCCTTGTATTGGATTGTTTCGATTATTCGATGAAGAATAAAGTTTAGTTTTTAGCTATATGTTTAATTTCTCTTAAAAACTTCCATGCGTTTATGATTCTTAGTCTTATGCATACACTACAAGAAAACTGCACCTAGACCACGGACCATTTCCGTCGTCTAGGTGACGTTTTCCGTCGTCTAAGTATTTGGACGACGGAATCTCCGTCGTCCAAGGTCCGTGCTCCAAGTGCTGTCGTCCAAGCACCTGGACGACGGAGAATTAGTTCTCTGTCGTCCAAGTTAACTTGGACCGCGGACATTATCCGTGGCCCATGTATGCACCTGGACGACGAAAACTCTAAGTCTCCGTCGTCCAGGTGACTACATGGGCCACGGACATTGCTCGTTTCTCCGTGGCCCACGTGTTGACCTGGAGGACGGAGACTTAGCGTTTCCGTCGTCCAGGTGAATACGTGGGCCACGGATAATGCTAGCTTCTCCGTGGCCCAGGTGTTCACCTGGACGACGGAGAACTAATTCTCCGTCGTCCAGGTGAACACCTGGGCCACGGAGAATGGCAGGGTTTAGGGTTTAGGGGTTAGGGGTTAGGGGTTAGGGGTTTAGGGTTAGGTTTAGGGTTTGTGCACCTGGACGACGGATAACATAATCTCCGTCGTCCAAGTGAATATTTAATTTTAAAAAAAATAAATTGAAATTAAATATTATTAATTTAATTTATTATTAATTTAATTTAAATAATGAAAAATAGTCGAAAATAATTAATTAAACTAAATTTTTAATATTAATTAATGTATTAATTAAATAATTAATTAATTTGTACATACACATCCAAATTAAAAACCCGCAAAAATTATAAAATATTGTTCGGAACTCGGAAATAAAGAAACGCGATAATTAACTAGCTAGCTAATACACTGGAGGAGCAGATGCGCCGCCGGGTCCTTCGCCTCCAGCCGGGTCGTTGTCGTCGGGGTATGGGTTCGGAGGAGGTTGACATACTTCTCGATTTTGGTTCATGAGCGCGATGAGTTGGGCTATTTGTGCTTGTTGTTCGTCAATTCTTTGCCGCATTGACTCGTTCTCCTCTCGTGCCAGTCGAGCCTCTTGAATGGCTGCTTCGACGGCCGCTGCCTGACTCCTTCTCCGCTGCCCCGAACCTCCCGTAGATGATGAGCCGGAGGTCGTCGAAAAATCTCGTACCACCCTAGGCCCAAAGTGCCTAACCTCCTTGCCAGCTCTACGACCGTAGACCTCATCCGCGATTGCAATTTGGCTCTCTAAGGATAGAGGAGGCAGGTCTTCCGGCGGCACATCTGGGAACGCAAGCTGAGTGTTAGCCAACTCTTCATTTGCACGCTCTATCACCCTTGCCTACAAAAGAATAATTAATTTATTATAATGAAATCATATTTAAATAATAATTACTATAATTAAAAGCACATAATTAATATATCACTTATGCCGCATTGACTCGCTTCATTATCGAGCCCAGGCGTCACGTACGCGCTTACGCTTGCATCAAGATAAGGGTGTTTGGAGCCCTTATCCTTGTGCTCCTTGGCTATTTGAATGAACTGCTTGGCGCCGGTAGTATGGTGTTTCTCCTTCTTCCCCCGGTTGGCCTTGTTGACACCGGAGAATTTCTGTTACACAACATAATTAAATCATTAAAAAATTAATAACTACAATTTAAATAATTCAATTATCTTAATTGAAATAAAAAATATAAATTAATACCTTAAATTGTTCATCGGCAAAGTGGTTACACAACCACTCCCACTCATCTTCTCTCTCCCCTTGCAGCTCTTTCGGGGGAGGCACGGGACCGACATCTTGGAAGTACTTATGGAGCTTGTACTTCCAATCTTTGTAGATGGAGTTGGCGGTTTGGTTGATATGCCTCAACATGGCCGGTGTCGGATCCACATCAAATTGTTCCTATCAAAAATAAATAGAAAATTATAATCGTATATATTATGAAAATTTAACTAATATTAACAATATTATATAATAACTAAATTGGACGTATTACGTACCGAAAGATCTTTGAAGACTTTCGCCTTCTCATGATCCGGCGCCTCCTTCCAAGTAGGGGCAGTGATACGAACCCGGTTACGGATGATTGACCCTATCCCATGCGCCGAGAGACTTGCTAGCTGAGCTGTGGGAGGGCCACCGGTGAATTCGTCGTACGGCAAGTCGATCTTTTTCCCGGTCACCTTGCAAATACGCTCCGCTTTGCCCCCTTTAACGAGACCCCGAGTCCTTTTCGGTTCCGGGTCAGTGGGGGCCCTCCTTTGCCTACGGCGGGCGCTGTACATGATTGATTCGGCGGTCGAGGACGCCTGAGTACTTCCCGTTGAACCGGTACCGAGCGTTGGAGATTGGAAGGGGTCGACGTCATCACCGCTCGAGATGAATGGGGGAGCGGGAATTTCCCCAGAGGGCGCTACGGACGGACCAGATGATCCGTTCGGATTTAGAGCGTCGTTGCCCTCATGTTGAACCCAACCGACTTGGGCCGCCAACATTCGGAGCATGGCATCTTCTGCCTCCTGTTGGGATTTCTTCTTGCCGGATGTCGTCTTTGGCGGAGCCATTTAAACCTAAGAGTACGGTGTTAAAATACCTACTTACCATAATAATTACAACTTAAAAATTTACGCTAATTAATTAAGTACGTTTAAGATTTAAATAGAGTACACTAGCTTGGCATTTTCGGTCGTTCAATGGACGTGCGACCCGCGCGATAAAGTGTAAATTTTCAATTAATCAGCTTTGGTTAAATCGAAAAACATGGCCAAACTCCGCCCTCAACCTCGTGTCCATAACTTCACTTAGGTTATGGTGTGCGGTGATGAAATCCACACATCACGAAGGGTTAAGGAGATAAGCAAGGAAAAGAGGCGCCATCTATTCCAAAGAGTGCGACTTAATAAACCAAGCATATGTACTAAATTTAAATCGAACACGTACTACTAATTAATTTACTAGAAAATAAACATAAATATTAATTAATAATTTTTAATTAGATGCAATAATTTATATTTATTTATCATGCATTTAATAAAAAATTGATTCATTTAATAAATTATGAATAATAATTTATTCATTTAATAAATTTAATAATAAATTCATTTAATCATGCAACTAATAATAAACAATTACAATAATTACAATAATTATGATTTAATAAATTAATAACAATAATTAATCATTTATTAAATATTTAAACTAATTAATCAATTAAATTCTACTTCTAAATTATATTTAGAATTTAATTAATTAATTAAATGAAAATTATTTTAATAAGGGAAAAATAGAAATTTACCGAATCAGAGTTTTCGGGAATATCGCCGGAGTTGAGTCGTCGGAGAGGAGGAACCACGCCGGAAAAAATGTCGTCGGAGCGTCGCCGGAGGAGGATCGCCGGAGGAGAGGAGAGGAGAGGAGGAGATGGAATGATGAGAAAATGAGGGGGGGTGCAACTCTATTTATAGAGTTGCACTTAGACAACGGAGCACTATTCTCCGTCGTCTAAGTCCACCTGGACGACGGAAACAGTGTTTTCCGTCGTCTAGGTGGCGGTTTCAAAAAAATTCAAGCGGCGCCAATTAATCGGCGGGACGTTTTGAACCGCCATAATTTTGGACATAGACGACGGAGAATGGATTCTCCGTCGTCTAAGTGAAAATTCAAGCGGTCCCAAAAACGGAAGCGGTAAATTGAACCGCCATAAAAATTGGACTTGGACTACGGAGATGGTCAGTTTCCGTCGTCCAAGTGAAAATTACATGGAAAAAATAAACAAAAATAAATTCGAACCGCCATGGTAATTTGAACCTAGACGACGGAGATGGTCATTCTCCGTCGTTCAGGTTAACACCTGGACGACGGAAAATGACCATCTCCGTCGTCCAGGTTCAAATTACGTAAAAAAAAATTTAAAAAAAAATTCGCTAGGAATTTAGCGATCTGTCATTCGAGTGAAATAGTCGTACAATATCGATGAACGCATCGTATATATGAACAGTTAAATTTGAACCGACGATTAATTTTACGTATTGAAACATGTGTATCGACTAATCTTTACGACTTAAGTGTTCATGAGTAGACGCTCATTTGCAGCAGAGTATTAACAAAATTGAATTTGGACAAAACAACCGTTGGATATGTTCGTCGTAACATAATATATAATTGTCTTCAAAGGACCATAAAATAATATGTTCGGGAAGGGTTTGATCGGCACAATCAACCGCAAAACCGATAATTTCACAAACCGGAAACGTAGATACAAGGCATTTTGCAACTCCGATTTTCGAACCGTCGAAGCTCACACACCAAGAATTGTTTACTCTAAAGTCTTGATGAAAAGACTTTGCATTGGGAGAAGGTCTAGATGGTCGTTATCTTAGGAAAAATTACGATATCTGCACCTGGACGACGGAAATGAGTGTTTCCGTCGTTCAGGTAATCACCTGGACGACGGATATGAAGTTATCCGTCGTCCAGGTCAACACCTGGACGACGGAGAATGACGTTCTCCGTCGTCCAGGTGTATAGACCCTGAATTCAGGGGTTAGGGCCTTACTATTTAGGGTTTAGGGTTTGTGAACTTGGACGACGGATAATGACCATATCCGTCGTCCTAGTATGTACCTGGACGACGGATAATGACCATTCTCCGTCGTCCAAGTTCTAAACCCCGAATTCAGGGGTTAGGGCCTTAGGGTTTACGGTTTAGGTCGTCCCCGGTCATTTGTATGTCCGTTGAATTATTTTGATTCAAAAATATAATTAAAAAATTGATCGATCGATCCGAACTGCTAGATTTAGAGGGTCCAGGATTTAGCTAGGGTTTTATATGAGATTGAGATTTGGCGACAACCTGCAATTAATAATTTCTCCGTTGTCCAGGATATATAATTCGGATTAATTTCTTATCGTAAACCGGCATCGATCATATATATATTACAATAATTAGATCAATTAATTACCAATTAATCTCCCTCGTCGTATGACCGTACTCTTCGTCATAATCATCATCGTCCTCATCCCCGTTAGACGACGGCTCATCCTCGTCATCGTACTCAACATCGTCCGACGAATAACCTGAGTCCTCGTCCGCGTCCTCTTCCTGCTCGTCTTCTTCATCTACCTCATCGATAATCTCATCTTCAGTTAGATCTGTACAACTATCAGGCATGGGTAACCGTTCACCATCTTGAACCAGGTCCATTATATCGGAGCGGACCGTAGAAATATTAGGCTCTTGATAGGCAGGAATGTCTCTTTCTGGTTCAGCAGCATCTTCAGTCGTCGCCGGTGTCCCTTCAATTGTCTCTGTATTCCATATTCCTCGGTGAGAGATATGGTTCACTATTTTCCACCCTTCACCGGCTTTCAGATCGTCGAGATAGAACACCTGCCGAACTAAGGTGGCGAGAGCGAAAGGCTCAACCTCATACCAGTGCGAGTTTGTATCGACTGATAATAGTCCTAGGTCTTCCTTTGTACGCTTGAACCATCTGCACTTGAATAGGAAAACGTTGACATCATTCCCGTAACATAGCTGAACCACATATACAATAGCCCCGTAATATAGATCATTGTCTTTCCCAACCGCTACCCCACTGTTTTGTGTTCTTCTTCCTTCGTCTCAGGCCAATGAATGGAACTTTACACCGTTCACAAAACATCCGGGATAGATATAGTGTTTAACCGGCTTCCCTGCTAGCAAGTGCTTTGGCCATGACCACCACCCTCCGTGGTTATCAAATTTTTGCAGATCAATCATCTGCGAAAAAGGGCAAATTAATATAAGGGTTTACTTTCTACAAACATGAGCGATATGTATTTAAATAATTAATACCTAGACGTACGTACGTACCCATTGGAAGAAATAATCGGGAAACTTCTTCTTAACCATTTTCTCAATCCACGCCGAACTCTTGTTTTGATTTAACGTCTGAAGCCTCTTCCTGTATGACAACATGTACGGCTCAACTTCGTCACAGTCTCGCAACACTACCTAATGTGCCTCAATAAGTTCTTCCCGTGTTAACGATTCCTTTAATACTCCTCTAAACGGTCGGACGACATTGGTGACGACAGAAAGATTGATGCGGGCACTGCGATCGGAGGCAATGGGAGGGGGTGGATCTTTGAGGTACCTGTTGCAGTAAGTAACACACTCATGCATTAGGTATGTCTCTGCTATGGAGCCATCCGTGGCTGACCTGTTTTTGACGAATGACTTATACTGTCCAAGCTGTCTACAAAATCAAACGTACACATTACATAAGTACATATAGCTAGCTAGTATATATATAATCTCCAGTGGAACAAATTAATTAATTAGTTGTACGTACCTTTCTTGAGGATACATCCAAGTGTACTGGACCGGACCAGAAATGAGCACCTGCTCGGGCAGGTGGATCATTAGGTGAATCATGATGTCAAAGAAAGCAGGGGGGAAAATCCTCTCTAGTTTGCAAATGATGTGCACAATTTGTTGTTGCAATTCCACCACATCTGACTTCTTTAATTCTCTGGCGCATAACCTCTGCCACCACCTGCACAATGCTACTATTGGTTCTACGACGTCCCGAGGCAAGTATGGTCGAATTACCACTAGAATCAGACGTTGCAGCATAACGTGATAGTCATGTGTCTTTAGACCAACAAACTTGTGTTGCACCTCGTCCACTGCTCTAGTTATAGTAGCTGCATACGTAGCCGGATAACGAACGCCCTTAAACCAGTGAAATACAGAACGTCTAAGCGTCGGCTTCACTGTGTAAGGTGCATCTGGCATCTTGTTGTACACTCCTTTCCTATCCCTCCTCAACCACAAGGGACGACGTAGATTCATTGATTCCAAATCTTTGCGCGCTTTGGGAGTATCTTTAGTCTTGAACTTAATACCGAGAATTGTTCCCACCACGCTGTCGCACACATTCTTTTCTATGTGCATCGCGTCCAAGTTGTTCCTCAGCTTCAACTTCGACCAGTAAGGGAGTTCAAAGAATATACTCTTGTGATCCCAATAGCTCAGATCATGTGGAGGAATTGGATTGCATTTCTTTACATCCGCGTCATTGCTCAACACACCAAAGTCGAAATAGCTCAACCTCTCTAAAATCTCTTCGCCCGACCAACTACGGGGTTTAGGATTGTTCTCTACCGTACCGTCGAAATGAGCTTCATCCTGTCGCCACGGGTGGTCGTGAGGAAGCAATCTACGGTGACCCAAGTAACACACCTTCCCCGCGTGCCAACTAGAGTTCACGTCGTCCAAACGTATAGGACATCCATTATATCCTTTTGTCCTGCAGGCTGCCAACATCCCATAAGCTGGAAAATCGCTGATCGTCCACATTACGGCAGCCCTCATCGTGAACATCGTGTCAGTGAATTTGTCATAAGTTGGGACTCCATTTTCCCACAACAGTTTCAGCTCGTCGATCAAAGATCTGAGGTAGACATCTAAGCACTTCGATGGAGATTTAGGACCTGGAATTAGTACGGTAAGGAAATTAAATTCCTTGTTCATGCACATCCACGGAGGCAAGTTGTACGACATCAGAATAACTGGCCAAGTGCTGACGGCGGAGCTATTACTTCCCCAAGGATTGAATCCGTCTGTAGATAGGCCGAGTCTAACATTTCTAACCTCTGAAGCAAAGTCTCCAAATTCTCTGTCGAAATGTTTGAAACCCTCCCCATCTGCGGCGTGTCGCAGGACATCGTCATCTATTCGCTTTTCTGCGTACCATCGCATCGCCTCTGCTGTGTGTAGAGACATGTACAGGCGCTGCAATCTGAGAATCAAGGAAAAATATCGAACAACTTTCACAAGAATTCTCTTTTTCGAACTCTTCCTATTCAACTGGAATCTGCACTGGCCACATACGGGACAATAGTCCAACTCTTTATACTCTTTGTAAAATAGCACACAATCATTCGGACATGCGTCAATTATCCTGTACTTTAGGCCGAGGCTGCTCAGGATATTTCTAACCTTATAATGAGATTTAGGAAGATTGTGATCATCAGGAAGCAACTTACATATTTGCTCCTGAATTTCGTCAAAAGCACTCACTGACATTTTGTGCTTCACTTTTATCTTCATTTGCTCCATCACATATTGCAACACATTCTCTCGACATCCAGGGAACACCGGGGTCTGCGCTTCAAGTAGCATCCGGTTGTACTTTTCCATCTCACTGGTGTCAGTGGCCAAGCTAGCTGCGGGGAATGTGTCATCATGCTCATTAATGGTACTGTAACCTCCGTCTTGGTGTTGGTGTCCACTATGACTACATCCCGGAAACGCATCATGGACCAAATCTGCAGTTGGGTTGCAAGCTGGGGGTCCGGCACCACTGCCGCTGGATGAGGCACCATGGTAACTGTACCCTGAGCTGAAGTCTGCTGCGCTGAACTCTACTGCTTCACCATGCTCGCTCCATGTAGTGTAACTCCACATCATACCATTTTCGTACAGGTGTTGCACCATAACATTAACCTCCGCATACTGACAATTAAGACATTTCTGACACGGACACCTGAAACGTTTCTTTCCCTGACCATGTTCTATCGCAAAATTCACAAATTCGCTAATTCCATCCATATACCGGACATCACATCTATTCTTCAACTTCATCCAACTCTTGTCCATACTGCTACAAAATATTATAATTAATTATTTATTACATATATATATATATTTGTCCATTAATTTACGCTTAATTATACGTACTCGATCTATATCGATCCATCAATTACGTACGTACGTAATTTAATCGATCTGTACATATATATATAGCTAACATCCTTGCATGTATGTACGTACGTTTTCACTAAATATATATTAATTAAGCAAATTTTAACTGGGTACGTACGTACCTGCTGGCCTTCTCGATATTTGTACGTTAATTAAGCTAGTTAGCTAGTCAGCGGAGATCCCTTATCGATCCTGATTCTTCTCGGCCTAGCTTCTAGCTAGCTAGCTCCCTTCTCCTTCTCCCTTCTCCTTCAATTCTTCTTCAAATGGAATGAAGAGATCGAGGAATGAATTCAGTTTGGCATCGGGCTTATATAATGCTTCACTTAGACGACGGAGGTGTCGGTACGTCGTCTAAGTGGAAGTACGTTACGTACTCGGACGACGGCGTGTCGGTCCGTTGTCCAGGTAATCACCTGGACGACGGAGAATACCGTATCCGTCGTCCTGGTGATCACCTGGACCTCGGAGAATACTCCGTGGTCCAGGTGACCACCTGGACGACGGATATGGTATTCTCCGTCGTCCAGGTGTTACTTGGACCACGGAGTATTTTCCGTGGTCCAGGTGTCACTTGGACCACGGAACAATTACGTTTCCGTGGTCTAAGTGCTGTTTTCTTGTAGTGATATGTTTTATTTAATCTTAATGCTTCGAGTCCTTGCTTTTGATGATACGCGAAGTCCCTCTCTTTTGCAGGTTTCGATGATCACTAATAAATATTGTTTAGGGTGTTTAGACGTGAAGTTGCATTCCTATTCAATAAATCAAGCATGTGTTTTAAGTTTTGAGTCATGGATTTCGTTGTTTGCTAGAGTATTCAAGCATGAAAAAGGCTAGGTAACTAGGCGGGATGATCACTTGTAAATAAATATATTTAGTGTTTTATTTTCGGTCTAGTGAGCATGTTTAGGATTTTATGTTCTTTAATTGTTTCTACTTGTCTATGAGTGAAGCATGTTAGAATATAGGGTTTCTAAATATGTTTGCTGGCCATTGTTTGTTTATTTTCATACTTAGGATGTTAGAACAACTTTTCAAACCCCCCATACATTTACTTTTCTGTTTACAAACGTTGTCATGCATTAGTACCCTCAATCCCCAGTTAAGAACGATCCCTACTTATCAATGCTACATGTACAAAGAAGGGTTTTAAATTGCATATGTGTGAGATATGTGTTAAGTGTCTACTTTGTATTAATATTTGATGCATGTTTTACCCATATCAGTTCATTAAACACATCTCAACTTAGTCATGACTAAGACATGAGTATGAAAACATTTAATCAAGCCCAAACATATAAACATACCACAATCACATCACAAGTTATCAAACTCATTCACAACATCTAATAAACTAAACCAAATTCAAATTCATAACTCAAAACATAGTTGTATATCCATCAAATTGGCTAGGGCTAAGCCCCAACCTTCCAAAATATAACTACTCACTAACCATAGCTAAGATAGAGTATAGATACATAAATTAGAGATAAATAGGATAAGAGATAACCAAAGAGTCCCAGAAGCTCCAAGCTCTTCAAGCTCTCCATCCCTTCTTGCTCCTATGCTCCAAGAACTTGAGTCACCCACCTTAAGCTTAGGAGAAGATAGTGTAAATGAAAGTATGGTGGTGGTGATGGAGGTTTTCAAGCCTTTAGGTGGTGATAGTGGGTGTTTGTGAGGTTGAGGAGATGGTTATTGGGTATAGATATGGATGGAGGCCAAAGAGAGAGACAAAAACTATGGAAAATCAGAAAATGAAGTGAGTTATGTATGGGTGTAGTGGGGAGCTCGACCCCTATAGCTTTGGAGGGGATATTTTGGCATCGAATAATTCAAAATTAATGTTGGACATGATCCACAACTTTGGGCCTTACTTAGTGGTCCAAAGATGACTCACCAAGCATTTGAGTGTCACATGTCTCTACCAAAATATCTTCTCCCTTGGGCTTATGGGCTTGGACTTAGAATCCTTGGGCCTTAAAACATTCTGGCAAGGGGTCACCAGAGTTGACCATTGACCGGCCGGAGTTGACTTTGACAGGCAGTTGGCTTTTCGTCCTTTTCTCGGTTTTGCTCATTCTTCTCCCAATGCATAGGAAACTTGCTTGGCTTCTCCAAAAAGTGGTTAATTTCCATCGTTTAGCTCATTTCCTCACAAACTCTCCATTTTGTAGCATGACAAGGAAACGTATTAAAAACGATGCTTTATTGCAAGAAGGTATGCTTTAAGCATAAGGTTAGGTACATAATTGGAACATAATTATGGTCCTAACAATTACAATATGTATCAAGCTTTGGGATGAGGGAATTGGTATGGTTGGCATGAACGAAGATACCAATGGTAGCAATTCCAGTGCCTCTGCCTACGTGACACTTTTGTGTTGGGTTCTAGTGATTCCTCCAAAGACATGTCTTGTGTAGGTATAATTTAAAGTTAGCACCTGGTACTTTTGAATTTTTTTAGTTTAGGTAAGAGATTAAGAATCTGAATCAAGTGTGTTGTGATTTTATCAGTTGAGCAAATTTTAGCAAGGAGCAGTCTTCATCTTTGATCCAAGGTAGAACGGCTTGAGTTGCGGCAACATACACTATTTATCGACATCTTTTCTTTGGGCGATGTTTCTGCAAATGTAACTTGTTTGCTAGTTGTGTATATATCTATGGAAATGTATAGGATTAACAACATCATAGATAGGATTGACTCGGTGACATAAAGATGGTTCCACCAGAGATTTATGCACTGTTGGAAAGGTTTTTATGTAATCGGGATGGAATATGATATATTTTGTCATAAATGAATCATTAATTTAGTATATTTCAGCCTGTATTTTGGTTTTGGTATATTTCATATTCTAATTGGTATAATAATTCAGAAAATTCAAAAAATAATACACACAACGATCATTAAAAAAAATTATGTAATGTGAAGTAAACTCATACAACAAATTTACTAAGGAATTGTTATTGAATATAAAATTATAAAATGATTCTATGAATATATCATTGTATGAGGATTCAAATACATATAATGAAGTCATCTCTAACAACAATAATTATGAATATAGTGATGTTTGGAACATTGTCCATCAAAATGTCACAACTATAATGAGACTAAAACCACATGACACCATTTTTTGGAACTAAACTTTGCTGTCTGATTACAATGTCATTCTTGCGTACTGAATGCCATGCCAAATGCAATGTGCTCACGTCAAATGATATGCACGCATGTTGCGCCAGCGCATTGGCATGTCTCATCACTCAACGAGTTCTAAATAAACATTGTTGTAGGAGTTTTGTCACACAACCATTAAATACGTCGTCTGATGATTTAATCACACAACATGTAGTAACACAATGGTTTTCAATGCCTGTTTGCAATGGTATTTACAAGTTATGTGATGCATTCTATGTAGTAGTGTGCCCATCTACATCAAACAATCTTCTTTCCAGGTGATGTAGGAACAGTTTTCCATGTTCCATTCCTTTGTAGAGCCTCCAGTTCTTCATTCATAACTTGTTTCCACTTTGGGTCTGCATAGGCCTCCTACACATTACTGGGAGCAAATATCGTAGATTATTGATTAACATTAAGTGTATGTGATACAGACAACCTATGATGGGAGACAAAGCTAGAAATATGATATTTGGCTTTGGTTTCTATGATAGGCTCATACTGCTTCATTGGAACCTCTTTTGTTTCCCGTTGAGATCTCCTAGGCACACTAACTTCTACATTACCCGATTTAATGTTATCAGTACGTAACTCACATACGGCATTCTGGACAGGCTCTTCCGTTGATGGAGTATATGGGGGTCTTCAAGTATGTTTGCTTCATAAAAAGGAAGTTGAGTTTACGGTGATGTTTCTTTAGGTTCAGTTCTTGACGGGTCGATGGTCACATTCTGACCTGGTCCTGATCCATTTTTTGACAGTTCGAGAAAAGTGATCAACATGTCAAGAGGGAGGTGTGACGGCCCGAACCAGAATCAGTAGTGTTGTCGGCACGATTCATGAGTTAGCGGTTAGTCGCGGTTTTAAGTATATGTGTGGTTTGTTGATTTAGTTCACGACTTGATTTTCGGCCGAGAATTTGAATTGAGTTTCTTCACGAAAGTTGTAGAGCACGTGATTTCGAGCTCAATGGCGGTTCCAGAAGATTTTTCCGATAACCGAGGAATATAATATGATTATTCAAAGTTTTGGTTTTCGACGAGTTTATCCGTTTGTTTCGTGTTTATCCGAATCGTTTTGATTATTCGTTTTGGACCGTCAATTGACCCAAGGCGCGAGTATAAATATCGAAAATAGTCGTAAAATCGTCGAAAAACATTGTTTGACGTTGACCAGCGTTGACTTTCCAATTTTGGAAGCTGTTGACCGTTGACCGAGAGAGGAAGTTTCCCGTTTGAGCTTCGCCGGCCGACTTGCTTTTTCCGGCCACCTCCAGCCACGCGAAGGGTATGGTTCCCTTCATTTCATGATTTTAAGTTGATTTGTGCTTTGAATTGTGAGATTTGATGAGGTATAGAATGAGAACGAACCGGGTCGAGTTCGTGGGTGTCGCCGGCAATGGTTTGCAATTTTCCGGCGAGCCACGGTGGTGGTGGTTAGGGGGGTTCGACTCCCCTTGCCCTAATGAGGCTCACTATGTATTTAATTTTTGCTAAGGTTGAGATTTGAGGTGAACCCGATTAGGTTACCGGAGGAGGATTTTCCGTTTGGTTTCGAGTGAAATTGAGGTGTTTCCGGTGAGATTTGGGTTGTGTGACAGTTGAAGAAGTGGATGGGCTTGAGGTGAGCTTCAATTCTAGAGTTTGCTCGCCGTGGAATTCCACCATTGACGGTGGCGCGCCGCCGCCGGCGACGGTCAACAGCGGTGCTCCGGCGAGAGGGTTGACTTTTCAGATTTCGGTGTTTTTAATGTCATTTTTCTCGTAATCGTGCCCTGATTATCGCCTAGAGGTTTTCGCATTGATTTGGGTATCAGATTTTCAGTCGAAGGTTTTGAGTGAAGATTTCGGAAATTCAGTCGATTGTTTATACAGTTAATATGTTTCCGGGAACGGTTGGTTTCTGTGGTTAAGTACAGTGATGTGGGCTATGATTTTGATCAGATATGTTTTATGATTATTCAGGGGATCGAGATCGAGATCGAGATCGTGCTTCGGGCGAGGGATATTCTGCCGGGCCACGAGATTAGCGCGAGTGCGCGTTTTGCTCACCTGTGAGTGGACAATTTCTTTTCACGGATTGATTGCGAGTCTTTATACACGTTTTACGAACTTGAGCATGCATACGAGATTTCGATTTACATGAGCATGTGTTATATGATTACGCCTATACCAGAATATATTACGTATATGCACTTATATATTGTTTCATGCACTTGCATCGAACTATTTACGATTTGGTTTACACAGAGTACAGTCTCATTATATGTTGTTGTATCGATACACTCGCATCCCGGCTAATCCCCGAGGATGTGTACCGGGGGAGGCTGTGACTCCTGACCCGAGGCCTTTACCGGGGGGAGGCAGACCTCTGACCTGAGGCCTTTCTGGCTAGAATCACATGTGGGTCTGGGATCCCGTGATTCGGACTGTACTAGCACGGATGTGTACACGAGCGACCCCGTGGGTTTTTTATGCATGCTCTGTACGCGTGAGGAGTTAGAGTCTCCCTCGTGTACTATTTGATTATTTATGCATCTGGACTCGCGTATGTTTTTATAACATATATATTATTCGGCGAAAGACAATTATCTTTTCGTCCACTCACTCTAACGAGTTTCATGTCTTTCCCCTGGGCTTTTCGGTTTCCGTGACCCAGTTTGCAGTCCAGGTTCTGGTGTTTCACGTCGTGGTGGGAGGCTAGTGATCCGAGCTACCTGTGTTTTCCAGTAGGTTCTTGTTTCGCCTACTGATGTGTATATTGTATATATTTACACTAGAGGTCGCTCTGATACATTCTGATACATGTTTTATACGGATTTTCTCGGATATATTATATATTACAGATATGTTTCTGTTTATTGATTATGATATGATATTGAGAAATCCGGATGGGATTGGCTTTTGTGGCATAGGATGAAGTGTTATTTTCAGGGTGCAGGTTAATGCAATTTCGCTTTAGTAACGTTACTCTGCCAAAATTTTGAATGGTTTTTGTTGAATCACGTTTTCAGTAGGGGTTCAATTCTGATTTAGGTAACTAAATCGGGGTTGGGTCCTTTCAACAGGTCAAACTTGGCACCTATAGTTTCTGTATGAATTCCAACTTCAAATCTCCTTTCCAAATCTTCTAATACTTCAAATTTCATCAAATTCAGAGGATTCTTCGCATACACTTCTCTCCTCCTGAAGGGAAGACTTTGAAAATCTCCTTGAGTAATAAGGGTCAATTTCATGGAAAGAAACGTTAAGAGAAACATGCATCTTGCTCAAAACAGGATTATAACACTGATAGCCCTTTCTGAAATTTAGCATAGCCCACAAAGACATACTTCACAACACGTGGGTGAAGCTTGCCGCATAATTGTTTATTGATGTGGACATAGGCAGTGCACCCAAAAAACTCTTAGCTCCAAATTTGGCAAAAAAAGAACATTCAATATTTGATGCAACTCTTGGTAAAGATTCTGAAATTCAATCACACGAGAGGGTATGCGATTAAGACAGTAAGCAACAGAACATATAGCTTCACCCCAAATATTTCAAGGGACATTCGTTCAAAATAAGGAGTTATAGACGATCTCCATCAATTATCTATTCTTCTGTTTAGTCAATCCATTCTGTTGAGGAGTATAAGTAATAGAAGTCTGGTGTTGAATCCCATGATAGCCCAAGAATGATGACATCACTCCATTCACATATTCGCCACCATTATCAGACTGAAGTACCCAGATTAGCTGCTAGTATTTGGTTGCTCCCATCTTGTGAAACTTAGTGAATCGAGCAAACACTTCACTTTAACACTTAATCAAAGAAATCCAAATCATTTTGATACATTCATAATTAAAAGTCAAAAAATAGCGAAATCCAGAACGAGAAGAGATTCTTACAGGACCCTAAACCTCATAATGAATCTTCATGAAAGGAACTGAACATTTATTCATACTTGGAGAATATGATATACGATGGCTCTCGGCCAGTTCAAAAATATCACACTTAAAATCTTATTCTTCAACAATTGAAACTGAGGTTGTAACTTCCTAAGATATCTAAAATTCAAATGGCCTAAGTGACGATGCCATAACCACACTGCTTATTTGGTTTTATTTAGACTACTGGCATGATTTGCTTGACTCGAACTCAACTGCTCATGTCCACTGCTGGTCAGATCTAGGTAGTACAATTTTCCTCTTCTAATACCATAACCAAGAATCCACCATCTCATAATGTCTTGAAAAATACATAAATTGGGACAAAAGGTTACAAAGCAAGAGAGAGCTTTCACTACCACATTATAGGGCATTGCCGGCGACCTAAAGTCGCCGGCCTTTGTTTTTTTTTTTCGCCGGAAATTTGGCGCCAGTGAAAGTATTACCGGCGACTTATTTTTCAAGTCGCCGGCAATGCTTAAGGGCATCACCGGCGACTCAAATCGCCGGCAATGCTCAAGGAATCACCGGCGACTTGAGTCGCCGACAATGATTAAGGGCATTACCGGCGACTTGAGTCGCCGGCAATTTTCCACCGCCGTGGCCGGAAATTGAGGGGTATTGCCGGCGACTTTGGTCCAAGTCACCGGCAATACCCGGAGAAATTTGTCAAAAAAAAGCTGGTTCTGGATTGGGCCCAATTCCAGAACCTGCACTGAAAAACAGAAACCGTACAAATACAAGTTCAACAGTACACACATAATTGTCCAACGTACAGTACAAATAGCAACAATACAAAAATAAACTACAACTACACGTCAGGGTCGAGGAACTCCCGAGTCAGGGTCGAAGAAATCCATGTAATCATTTGAACTCCGGTGGCAACCCTGGTCTTGCTGTGGCGGTGACTGCTGCGGTGGTGGATCACTGTGGAACACAGGGACCGGGGGAGGTGTGGGGACCGGTTGTCCGGTAGTCTAGCATGCGTACATCGTCTGCATCCATGTGAACATTTGTGTCTGCTGCTGGACCATCATTCGGTGTTGCTCGACCCGCACCCGGTGCTTGGCATCTCTGACTGCCTGCTGCTCGGCCAATTGCCGCATCTCCTCCATCTTCCTCCTTTGCTCCTCCAACTCCCTCTGCGTCCTCTTAAGCTCCGCTGCTAGGTTAGAGTTCCTAGAAGTTGAAGTTCTTGACCCGGTAGAGTATTCCGAAGTGTTCTTCAATACTCCTTCGCCCGCCGATCCCATTCCCCTGCAGTAGTAGGTATTTTTTCTAGTCCCGCACACTTTTGCCATGATCTGAGCCGTTATAGGGCGATCAAGCGGATCGATCTGAGAGGCATACTGGATCACTTCTTCCTCCGAGCAGTCAGGATGGTTGTTTCGAGCTATATTGATGGTGACTTCTGTGATCGCTTCCTCCACTCTCTCCTAATTGAAAAGCGAATATGAATAACGTATTATTAAACGAGTTAAATTAATAGAGAAAAATAGTTTTATTAACACATGCATATGTGAACTACAAACTAATGAGGCTCAAGACTTACCGCTTCTTCAGGGCACTGCGGATAGAACTTCTGATGAACAAACACCAACGGGTTGACTTCTTGTTGTTGTTGCACCTTACTCGACCAACCCAAATAGTTGAGTGAACCTGCATGATGGGCCTTGGTGTTTTTCAATCTGTTCTCCCTGTTCGTCTTGGAAATCTCCTTGTTTGATAAACATATGTAAAAAAATTAGTAACTAACTATTTCAATGTGATACGATACATTAGGGTTGTAAAATATATTCAAGATGCATACCTTCGCTTTAGGGTGCTCGAAGTGGGCTACCAGCCACAGCCACTCGTACTCCCTAAACCGGAATTCGCTAGGGGTAGAACCTCGGCCTAGCTCCTTATACTATGTGTAATGTTTTGAAAACTCGTTCTTCCACTCTTTATACCCATATTAACACCAGAAAAAAAAGTTAGAGATATTAAAACACTTGATAAACAAAAATTTAACTCGATATATACTCAAATAACTCGAATCACATCACCTGATATGTAGTTGACGCTCTACCCACGTGTGAATAAGGCATTCATCCACGTCAAACCACACATGCAAGATGAATATATAAACGGTAAAATTATATATTTATTCGGACTTAATTAATAAATGTAAAATTTACGTAATGAAAATACGATTTAACTCACACTCAGTGCATTATGCACTTGCATCTTCACATAGAGAGGCACAGATTCCCAATCTGGCCAAAGCATTGGGACCTTGTCCCGCACGACGGCCCCGGCCATGCTGGCATACTTTCGCGTGGTGTCAAATGTCTCCATCACCTCACCATGCTCATTGGCCCTAATGAGCGTTTCCCTTCCCCCGGTGGCTTGCTCAAGTCTCTTCCCGGTGCAGGGGTCTCTAGTCTTTCGTTTTCCAGTGCCATTAACGAAATTGCCTAATAATACAATATCAACAAATTGATATCAATAATTGAACCTATCGTAAGGCTTAAGTAATAATTAAGTAATCAATCTTGTTAAATAAAATTTACCTGCATCGTCCGTTTTCTGGTTGGTGCACCTCGCACTCCAAAGATACACGGGGTCGAACATGATGAAGTTGTACGCTTCCTCGACGCTCAGGAACTCCAGCCGTCCTTCAATATAAATAGGCCTCCCCTATCATCGAATTCAGGGATCACAGGAATCTCGTCAGGCAAGAAGAGACCGGACGGCGGAGATAGACGAGGCCTGGACGATGAGGCTCCAACACCATCTGCCTCAGATGATTCCCGTGAAACGGGAGTAGGCATCGGGCCAATAGGGGGTATTCGGATGGAGGGAGTTTCTGATGCCCCCGTTGACTGTCGCTCGTCTGTGGGTCTGCTGACTGAGGGTCTGCTGACTGAGCATCTGTTGATTGAGGCTCGAGGCTGGACTGGGGGTTGCACGGATCCGGATCGTGTAGCTTCCTCCTCTCCTCCCGCAGCTAGCAACATTTGTGTGCGAGCATTCATAATTGACCCACTACGCGTGTTGCTGACTGCGGCTGAGGAACCTTGACTGCTGCTCCCTCCACTGTTTTTAGTCCCTCTCCGTTTGATGTCTCCAAGCCAATTTGTCGCAAAACCTCCTGCACATCCAACAATTAGTCCTGGATTCGGTTCTATGAAAATTAAGGAACCGGAACCGTAAGGAACCGGAACCGTTCAGAACTGTAAGGAACAGGAACCGTTCGGAACCGTAAGGAACCGGAACCGTTCGGTACCGGAACCGTTTCGAACCAGAATCATTCGGTTCCGGTTCCGGTTCTAGCGGTTATCGGTTCCGGTTCCGATTCCTATTCCAAACGGTTCCCATTCAAAACGGTTCCGGTTCAAAACGGTTCCGGTTCGAAACGGTTCCGGTACCAAACGGTTCCGGTTCCAAACGGTTCCGGTTCCAAACCATCCCGGTTCAAAACGGTTCCGGTTCCAAACCGTTTGGAACCGGAACCGTTTTGAATCGGAACCGTAAGGAACCGGAACCGTAAGGAACCGGAACCGTAAGGAACCGGAACCGTTTGGAACCGGAACCATTTTGAACCGGAACTGTTTTGAACCGGTACCGTTTTGAACCGGGACCGTTTGGAACCGGAACCGTTTTGAACCGGAACCGTTTGGAACCGGAACCGTTTTGAACCGGAACCATTCGGAACCGGAACCATTTGGAACCGTTTGCATCATATCAAACATTAAATTAAATTTCATAGGCCAAATGCTTATGATATCATATCAAACATTAAATTAAATTGCATCATATCATTTCGATCATTACGAATATAATTATCAAAATATCAATTAATTATTACCCAAATGCTTATTTAACCAATTAATTAAGTTAACAAATATACCTTAAATTATCAACTACATCAATTAATCCAAATCACCTTAATTTGCCCAACACCTTAAATTACCTTAAATTACCTATATCAATGAATCCAAATCACCTTAATTTGCCCATGCAACACCTTAAAAATACAATATAATTATCAACTATATATATCAATTAATCCAATTAAATCACCTTAAATTACCTAAATATTTTCCACATATATACATACATACACTTGCCTAATAATTATCAAAAATATTGTAACATCACCCAAAACTTAATTAATCAAGTTAATTAAAATGCAAACAAATATTAATTAAAATGCATATATATATATACATAATTAAAAAAACAAAAATTGAGAGAGAGAGAGAGAGAGAGAGAGAGAGAGAGGGAGCTAGGACATATCATAGTCGAGCTCGAAATGGGCTTCCGGCGACGGAGGTGAGGGGAGGAGGTAGAGGAGGAGGGGAGGAGGAGAGGAGGAGGGGAGGAGAGGTAGGGGAGATTTAGGGTTTTTGGGTTTTTGTGTGGAGAGGGGAGAGGGGAGAGGGGAGGAGAGATTTGAGGAGAGGAAATGTGGGGGCGGGGTGAAGAAGAGAGGGGGAGATTTTAGGGTTTGCGGAGAAAAAGTGAAGAAATGAGGTGAGGGGAGGCCCGCTGCTCGATCTGGAATATAAGGGACTATTGCCGGCGAGTTACTTATCAACTCGTCGGCAATACTATTACCAACGAGTTATCAACTCGTTGGTAATGATAGTGATTCCCGGCCAAGAATTTCCGACTAGATTTTCTGACTAGAATTTCCGATTAGAATTTTCGACTACAATTTCCGACTACAATTTCCGACTATAATTTCGACTAGAATTTCCGACTATAATTTTCGACTAGAATTTCCGACTATAATTTCCGACTATAATTTCGGACTATAATTTCGGACTATAATTTTCGATTAGAATTTCTGACTATAATTTTCGACTAGAATTTCCGACTATAATTTCCGACTAGAATTTCCGACTATAATTTCTGACTAGAATTTCCGACTATAATTTCCGACTAGAATTTCCGACTATAATTTCTGACTAGAATTTCCGACTATAATTTCCGACTATAATTTCCGACTATAATTTTCGACTATAATTTCCGACTATAATTTCTGACTATAATTTACGACTAGAATTTCCGACTAGAATTTTCGACTAGAATTTCTGACTAGAATTTCCGACTAGAATTTACGACTATAATTTCCGACTATAATTTCCGACTATAATTTCGGACTATAATTTCGGACTATAATTTATGACTATAATTTCTGACTATAATTTCCGACTATAATTTCCGACTATAATTTCCGACTAGAATTTCCGACTAGAATTTACGATTATAATTTCCGACTAGAATTTCTGACTAGAATTTCCGACTATAATTTCCGACTATAATTTCCGACTATAAATTCGACTAAAATTTCCGACTATAATTTCCGACTATAATTTTCAACTAGAATTTCCGACTAGAATTTCTGACTAGAATTTACGACTATAATTTCCGACTAGAATTTCCGACTAGAATTTCGAACTATAATTTACGACTATAATTTCCGACTATAATTTCCGACTAGAATTTACGACTATAATTTCTGACTAGAATTTCCGACTATAATTTCCGACTAAAATTTCGGACTAGAATTTCCGACTAGAATTTCCGACTAGAATTTACGATTATAATTTCCGACTAGAATTTCCGAATAGAATTTCCGACTATAATTTACGACTATAATTTCCGACTATAATTTCGACTATAATTTCCGACTATAATTTTCGACTATAATTTCCGACTAGAATTTCCGACTAGAATTTACGACTAGAATTTCCGACTATAATTTCCGACTATAATTTCCGACTATAATTTCCGACTAGAATTTCCGACTAGAATTTCCGACTAGAATTTACGACTAGAATTTCCGACTATAATTTCCGACTATAATTTCCGACTATAATTTCCGACTAGAATTTCCGACTAGAATTTCCGACTATAATTTCCGACTATAATTTCCGACTAGAATTTCCGATTAGAATTTTCGACTAGAATTTCCGACTACAATTTCCGACTATAATTTCGACTAGAATTTCCGACTATAATTTTCGACTAGAATTTCCGACTATAATTTCCGACTATAATTTCGGACTATAATTTCGGACTATAATTTTCGATTAGAATTTCTGACTATAATTTTCGACTAGAATTTCCGACTATAATTTCCGACTAGAATTTCCGACTATAATTTCTGACTAGAATTTCCGACTATAATTTCCGACTATAATTTCCGACTATAATTTTCGACTATAATTTCCGACTATAATTTCTGACTATAATTTACGACTAGAATTTCCGACTATAATTTTCGACTAGAATTTCTGACTAGAATTTCCGACTAGAATTTACGACTATAATTTCCGACTATAATTTCCGACTATAATTTCGGACTATAATTTCGGACTATAATTTATGACTATAATTTCGGACTATAATTTATGACTATAATTTCTGACTATAATTTCCGACTATAATTTCCGACTATAATTTCCGACTAGAATTTCCGACTAGAATTTACGATTATAATTTCCGACTATAATTTCCGACTATAATTTCCGACTATAATTTTCAACTAGAATTTCCGACTAGAATTTCTGACTAGAATTTACGACTATAATTTCCGACTAGAATTTCCGACTAGAATTTCGAACTATAATTTACGACTATAATTTCCGACTATAATTTCCGACTATAATTTCCGACTAGAATTTACGACTATAATTTCTGACTAGAATTTCCGACTATAATTTCCGACTAAAATTTCCGACTAGAATTTCCGACTAGAATTTCCGACTAGAATTTACGATTATAATTTCCGACTAGAATTTCCGACTAGAATTTCCGACTATAATTTACGACTATAATTTCCGACTATAATTTCTGACTAGAATTTACGACTATAATTTCCGACTAGAATTTCCGACTAGAATTTCGAACTATAATTTACGACTATAATTTCCGACTATAATTTCCGACTAGAATTTACGACTATAATTTCTGACTAGAATTTCCGACTATAATTTCCGACTAGAATTTCCGACTAGAATTTCCGACTAGAATTTCCGACTAGAATTTCCGACTATAATTTCCGACTAGAATTTCCGACTAGAATTTCCGACTACAATTTTCGACTAGAATTTCCGACTATAATTTACGACTATAATTTCCGACTATAATTTCGGACTATAATTTACGACTATAATTTCCGACTAGAATTTCCGACTATAATTTCCGACTATAATTTTCAACTAGAATTTCCGACTATAATTTACGACTATAATTTCCGACTAGAATTTCCGACTAGAATTTTCGACTAGAATTTCCTACTAGAATTTCCGACTATAATTTACGACTAGAATTTCCGACTATAATTTCCGACTATAATTTCCTACTATAATTTCCGACTATAATTTTCGACTAGAATTTTCAACTAGAATTTCCGACTAAAATTTACAACTAGAATTTACGACTATAATTTCCGACTATAATTTCCGACTATAATTTCCGACTATAATTTCCGACTATAATTTCCGACTAGAATTTCCGACTACAATTTTCGACTAGAATTTCCGAGTATAATTTACGACTAGAATTTCCGACTAGAATTTCCGACTATAATTTACGACTATAATTTCCGACTATAATTTCCTACTAGAATTTTCGACTAGAATTTCCGACTATAATTTCCGACTATAATTTACGACTATAATTTCCGACTATAATGTACAACTATAATGTACGACTATAATTTTCGACTAGAATTTCCGACTATAATTAAAATACGTACATCATTAACGTACTAAGGATGATAATCGTAATCATCTTCATCACTTGAGTCTGACTTTGTTTCATAGGTAACCTCTGGCAATATGTGCCGCTCCTCGTCATCTGAATCAGCGTCAACTTCATATGGATTAACATCGAGAAGTTCTACTCTAGTAATTCGAACCACACTCCCAGATCTCACATTATTAAGGCGAATCGTAGATGATTCCGGAATGTCAAAAGCGTTCGCCTCTTGGTATGCAGTAACTTCCTCATCATCTACGGTCTCACCAAGTGTGGTAGCACTGTATATGTTTCTATGAGCATCATGGTTAACCACCTTCCACGTGACTTTGTTCAGAAGATCGTCAAGGTAAAACACTTGTTTTACTGATGTGGCAAGAACGAAAGGGTCTTCTTTATACCAGCTTGTAGCAGTATTCACCGAAAATGTTCCGTACTGATCGGTCCTTGTGTTCTCCGGGCTAGTATCAAACCATCTACACTTGAACAAGTGCACTTTCATGCGGTTCCCATAAATTAGTTCAACAACTGAATGAAGGACACCGTAATAGTCAACGTCATCCTGCCCATTATGGACCATCACCCCACAATTCTGTGTTTTTAGTCGGTCATCTCGATTTTCACATATAAATTTCACGCCATTGACCTGATACATCGAGTAAACTTTTGAAGCTATCGGTTTCATCGCCAGGACCCTCAATTCGTTTGACCACTGTGGGCAACCATCATTTGCTACATGGTTCATCTGAAAACGATAAGAAACCACACGAGAAATTATGAACATAGAAAAACAAAACCACGTACACACATGCTATATAAGGATATAAAAAATAGATATATACACATATACCCTTACCCATTGACCAAAGTAGTTTGCAAACGTCCTGTTGTGGTAATCAACATTTCCGGCAATAGCAGGGCAGTGAAGATGATAGTTTTTCCAATATTGTACTTCTGGACAGTTAATCAGTACCGACCAGTGGGCAATGGCTACCTCATTTTCATCCAACTTGTACGACTTTGGCAAGCTTCCCTGTACTACCACATCATTGGAGATGATAGAAAGGTTGAACTGGGGTTCATCTATTGGCATCTGTTGTTGGGGGTCCTCAAGCGCTCACAAATACACGTTGGTGTACGTTACACACTCGTGCGCAATATATGCTTCAGCGATACACCCTTCAGGTGCAGATTTATTCTTCACATAGTCATTGTAGGCTCCCAATTGTCTACAAGTTAACAAGTGCATGTTATGATACTTAAAAATTAAGAATTTACATATAAAAACAGTGGCAAACTAAATGTATGAATCATTTGTACATTTCCATGGGATACATCCAAGTGTAGTGTACGGGACCGATAAGCAACAATTGTTCGGGAAGATGGATCATCAGGTGAGGCATGATGTCGAAAAAATTTGGGGGAAATATCCTCTCAAGCTTGCACATGATAAAAATGATGTCATCTTGCATCTCCCTGAGATCTGATTTTTTAACTTCCCTGGTGCATAACTTCTGAAAGAATCTTGACAAGGCCACCAACGGCTCCACCACCTCTTTGGGCAGGTACCCTTGAATGAAAATAGGGAAAAGGCGTTGAAGCAGTACATGGCAGTCATGACTCTTTAATCCGTACATCTTATTGTCCCGGAAGTTAACACACCTGCTTATATTTCCTGCATAGCCATAAGGATACCTGCATATATAGCCATAAGCAACAATTATATTTCTTGCATATAACCATATATAAGTAAAAATTATATTAAATTTCCTGCATAGCCATAAGAATATATACCTGACATTACTCAGCCACCCAAAAATTTCATGCTTATGCTTCGGCTTGACGGTGTAAGGAGCTTGCGGCATTTTTTTCTTACCATCTCTTAACCACAAATGTTTCCGCAGTCCCATAGCTTTCAGATCAATGCATGCCTTAGGGATGTCTTTTGTTTTCCCCTCCAAATTAAGAACTGTGCCCACCACACTTTCACACACATTCTTCTCTATGTGCATGACATCTAGGCAGTGTCTGATAGGCAACCTGGGCCAGTAGGGGAGTTCCCAGAATATGCTCTTGTGTGTCCAAAACTTATACCTTTCGGGCTTGTCTGGAATTGACGCCACTATCTCAGGATGATTGCTCAGCTGGCCAAAATCATATTCATTCAACACTTCCAAAATTTCATCCCCTGTCCATCGCCTGGGTGCCACACCTGTTTCCATAGTCCCATCAAAAGCGTCTGGATCCTGCCTAAATGGGTAATCATATGGAAGCCAACAACGGTGACGCATCTGAACAATTTTACTGCAATGAGGACTGCAACAATCAACCGTCATGCACTCTGAACAAGCCCTGTAACCCTTGGTTACGTTGCCCGACAACATACCGCGGGCAGGAAAATCACTGATGGTGCCAACAAGCATGGCATGCATCTGGAACATCTCATTTTTGAACCTATCGTAAGTGGGGTGGCCACACTCACTCAGGTACTTAAGCTCCTCAATCAAAGGCCTCAAATACACATCGAGACACTTTCCTGGATAACCCGGGCCTGGAATTAACGGAGTCAGCATATTGTATTCCTTCTTCATGCACATCCATGGTGGAAGGTTGTACGGTACCAAAATAACTGGCCATATACTGTATTGAAGACTCATGTTGCCAAAAGGGTTGAATCCGTCAGATGAGAGCCCTAGCCAAACATTTCGGACCTCTGCTGCAAAATGATCAAACTCCCTGACCACGTGCTTCCAAGCCTCTCCGTCGGAAGGGTGTATAAGGGTGTCATCGTCAGGCAAATTCCTCTCAGCCCACCATCTCATAGCTTCGGCCGTGAAAGCACATATGAACAACCGCTCCAGCCTATCAATAAGCGGGAAATATCGAAGTATCTTCACAGCTTTCTTGTTGCCTGCAGGAGTCAACTTATACCTTTCTGTAAAACATACCAGGCAGGCTTCAAGGTCTTCAAGATCTTTTCCCTAGAAGAGAATATAATCATATCTGCATGCATGAATTTTGATGTAGGAAAGCCCAAGATCTTTCAGGATATATCGCACCTTATAATGAGTGGTAGGAAGACGATGACCGGGTGGCAGTAGCAAAGCAGTCCACTTCAGCCAAGAATCAACAGCTTTGACAGACATTTTGTTCTCCATTTTGAGCTGCATCACTTCCATGACACTTTCAAGAACAGTCTTACTACAACCGTCGTACAACGGAGTCTGTTGCAATGCAATCAGGTTGTTGTACTTGTCCATACCGCTTGTGTTGACATGAGCTCTAGGTAATGGCTCGACTGGCTCTATATGGGGGAAACCTTGCCCGACGGGAGGGACATTTGGTGCTTGATCAGCAAATACACCGCTCTCATGAGGAAACATATCATTGTTTAACATCGATGTTGGATCATAGGATGGACTGCCCCTCTTAGCAAAATGTCCATGATCATAGGATGGACTGGCCCTCAGACCAAATTGTCCATGATCATGCGGACCCGCTAACGATGTTTCACCGTGATAAATCCAACAAGTGCACTTATCCCAAAACCCGTATTTACTCAGGTGCTTCTGGACTTTATCAATGGGAAAACGAAATCGATCGCTGCGACACTTACATTCTTTACACGGGCAATAATGAAGTGTAGTGTCTCCACAATTAGCCTTCACAAAATCCACAAAACTCCTAATTCCCTGGTGATATCTCACATCCCATCTTTCGAGACTCATCCAACTCTTGTCCATCCTGAAAATTCTAACAATATTACGTACTATAAATATATATATATACACATTCACTACTAATTAATTAATAAGTCATCATTAATTACATTCGAATTCATCCGATTAATTAACAAAAGTCGACCCATGCATGCATATAAATTAAAAAATATATATATATACCAACAATTCACAATTACAAATTAACATGCCTGTATATATATATAGACATATTAACAATTAATATTCACAAAATAATTTTATATCCATACATATATATATACACAAATTAACATATTTTCATCGAAATAATCTCAAATCTACTCAAAATCAACAGTCAATCACTCGAAATCAACAATATATCCACTCTATTTGCGTATCAAACCAATAATCGATATCTCAACTCTAAATCAACACATGCATATATACATATATATATATATCGATCTAATTAAATCAACACACATATATATACATACGTATATACGTACCTATATATAGCTACGTATATAGCTTCCCGAGCGGGTTTTCGACGCCTGGCCTTTTGACAATAATACCCAAGGATTTCAGAGCGTTTTCCTTCTTTCGATTTCACCAGATTTTTTTCTATCCAAATGAATGAGCTGCTGCGATCTGCATCTGATATAAGAGGTATTGTCGGCGATTCATTAAATCGCCGGCAATGGAGTTATTGCCGGTGAAATTCTGGCCAAAAATCACCGGAAATGCTTGAAACTTATTGCCGGCGACTTTCTCCGTCGCAGGCAATAATTTTTCACCATTACCGGCGATTTTCCGGCCGGAATTTCGCCGGCAATGGTTGAGAGATTATTGCCGGCGACGGAGAAGGTCGCCGGTAATAATTTTGAGCATTGCCGGCGACTTTTCAGACTTTTTGCCGGCGACGGAGCAAGTCGCCGGCAATAATGAGCATTGCCGGCGACTTGCCCGGTCGCCGGCCTTTTTTTTTGAAATATCGCCGACAATGGTACTTAATGTGGTAGTGTTTAGTGATTTGGCTGACAAATAAGTTATATACTAGAGAATGGAACAACAAGTAAAAAATCAAGAATTAAATCATGAGAAAGTTGTACAGATCCTTCACCAATAACAGAAGAAGGAGAACCATCAGCAATAGAAATAACATGTTTAGGAGAATTTTTTGAGGGTGTCTACAATACTAGGATTATTTGTCATGTGATCAATTGCACCAGTATAAATTATTCAAGATCTATCCGCAGATAATGTGTTAAGAGAAGATGTCTTACCCCTCATACCTGTTTCGACAATAAGTGCAGATGGTTGTCTAGATGTTTCAGTGGTGGTGACAGTGGCTTTAAGGATGTTCTTACGCGGCTTCCGAGAGACGTCCCACCATTCAGGATATCCAACAATTTCATATCACCGCTCCTTTGTATGACCAACCTCCTTGCAATAATTACATGTGAGGTTAGGAAATTTTTGTAGAGGCTTTCCACCATAATGAAGAGGACTAGAGAAACTAGGAGGAGGGCCTTGGCATCTCTAGGAATTTGCTGAGTTGGCGACACCAGGTGGCGGAGTGGAGGGGGCCATGACAAAGGCTTATGAGGGAGTTTCAGAGAGTGTGACCCGATTGTTCTGAAAGCGTCTGACGTGGGTTTAGGTCTGCTCAAGATACAACGTTGGTTATCTCCTCAAAATTTCTTCACATACTTGATTGAATTCTGTAACAATCCGAACCAAAAGTTACGCTAAACTTTACGATATAGGTTTTCCCCGAATTATGCACCTCGTGAAATTTTGTTAACGATTT
This sequence comes from Geum urbanum, assembly GCA_946800695.1. Classification (NCBI taxonomy): domain Eukaryota; kingdom Viridiplantae; phylum Streptophyta; class Magnoliopsida; order Rosales; family Rosaceae; genus Geum; species Geum urbanum. The sequence goes on from OX327012.1 coordinate 27,558,730, forward strand.
TTTCATCAGGCTAAAATTGGATCTGACTTTCTTTGCAAAAGTTGTAAAGTATTTAATTTCGTGCACGTAGAAATTTTTGGAGAATTTTTCGGGTTATCGAGCTATTTCTTTCGATTTTTGGAAGTTCGTATGTGAAATTATGTATTTTAAAATATTTTCCTTGGCGGTTTACTTTGGGCCGTTGGAGCTTGATCAGATCAAATTGTGGTCGTTGATCTGATCATAAATTTTTGGTATAAATACTGAATTTTTGGTATAAATACTGATTATTTCGTAGAAATATGGAAAATTTGTATGTGTACGTATCAACCTGTATTTTACTCCAAACGAATACCGATTTCGACCCACCGGAAAACGCCACGGTTTCTGGCGTTCTTGGTATGGATTTGAAGATCTTCATCTCCTCTTTCGATTCATGTATTCATTTGTGAATTTTGGATAGGTTTTGTGGCCGAAAAATGGCCGGGAACCCGCCGGAATCTGGGTGGATTCGGTGGCGGCGTTCCGGTCATTTTCCGGCGTGGGTTTTGGGTGGTTTCGACTGGGTTTTGTCCTAGGAGTGAAACCCCTATGATTTGGGGGACCGTGGTGCGTCGACGACGTCGTAATCGACTGGAAAAGTTTTCCGGCGATTTTCGACCCGTGAGCTCTCGAGGTAAATTTTGGCGAATCGACGGTGATTTGGACTTTGGTCCAGTTGGGAAAGATATTGGGCTCGTTGAGATCTTTCCAACGAATGTCAAACGCTCCCATCGGAGAAATTTGGACCAGGAGCGCGTGACAGCCACGCGCCGCTGCCCGTGGCGGAGCTCTGGTGAGTCAAAAATTCTATTTTTTCCCGTGGGGTTTCCGGGATGGTTTCTGAGTTTTTTTCTCGCGTTTTATTGAATTCTGAAATTAAACGAACTTGTTATTTATTCAGGAAACCGCGAGAGAGATTTTGGCGAGAGAACTTCCGCCGAACCTACGAGCTAGTTGTTACTGTGAGTGGACACTTTGATTTTCACAGTTAATTTCTGAGTCTATGTTTATGCTTTTACGATTATGGATTTACGAGTATGCATTTATGATTATGCATTTTATGAGCATACTTTGGTTCGGAGGCACATATGATTTATTTTTTTACACAGAGTATGGTTGTTATGGATGCATCGATGCTATGGCCTCTCGGCTGATCCCCGAGATGCTCCGAGAGGGTTATGAAAAACACCTGACCCATGATTACACAGTACCCAAAAGGGTTAGGACAAGCACCTGACCTGGGCATGTTTGTAACTTGAGGGAAACGTACTCAAGTTATTGCCTCCATATATTACACTACACCCAGGAGGGTTCGGACAAACACCTGACATGGGCTTGATTGTTTTGACTCGCATGATTTCGATGTGCATTTATTGTGAAAAGCATGTTGGATTTATATCTCCGATTTATGTGATATACTATTATTTTCGTCCACTCACTCTAACGGTTTTATTATTTATATGCTTTTCGCTGGGCTTTTCGATTTCCTTCTTGCCCAGTTTGCATATTCTATCCTGTGGTTGTGCGTCGTCGTTGGAGACTTAGAGTTCAAGTCACCGTTCTTTTCTAGTAGGTTCTTAGTTTAACCTACTAGCTTTGTATATTTGTAAATTAGAAGTCGCTCTGAGTATTATGTTAGTTTATTTTCTTTTGTAATGCTTTCCGAGTACTTACTGGATTTCGGATAATGAGTGTAAAGAAATACTTTTACTGTTATTCAGTAGTTTGTGAATTTGAGAAATCCGGATGGGAATTTGCGTCCCACGGTTTGGCTTTTGTGGACTATTTGGAAGTGTGTTTTCATTGCAGATTTTTGGTTTACTCATTTTATTAAGTAAACTCTGGCGAAATTTTTTAAAAAGTTGTGGTGTTGTTAGGATCTAATTCAGGTTTAGCCAACTGAATCGGGGTTGGGTTCTTTCAAATTCAGTATCAAGTCCCATAAAAAATATGTGAACTTTTTGACGGGCCATATATGAGGACGTACTCATACACAACGCCATCAATAGTAGTAGTATGATGTGATCGCCACTGATATATCTCATCTAGCCATCCGACAAGTTCGTTGTAGTAGGCTGAAAGCCCCTTCTATTCTGCTTCGCCCACAAACAAAGGCGATGAAGTTCATAAATTTGGGTTTCGTCAGATTCATCATAATATCTCTTGTACAGGGCAACCGAGATTGCTTTGGTAGTGGGCAATCTGAGGTACCGATTTCTCAATCCTGGGGACATGTTCTCCACGAGCCAACACTTCAATTTTTCATTGTCGGTAGCCTACGACTGGTATGTTTTAGAGGAGACTTCAGGTGCTTCGTTCGTAAGGAGGCTATGTTTATTGCGTCATTCAATTCGGATCTTCATGAGAGGAGCCCAACGCATTTAAGAGATCGCAAGTAGAAAAAGCAGAATTATCTTGAATGGTGTTTTGATAGTGTTAATGATTATGGACAGTGGGTGCTTCTCTATTGATGATAGGGGATTCTCCATTGTTGTCGGTGGTGAGGGCCATCTCTTAAAAAATATAGAATTCATATTCAGGTGTAGCCAAAAAATTTGGTGGTGGTGGAAATTTAGTAGTTTTAATTCAATTCGAGTTTTGTTTTTCAAATTTTGTGATGTTTGGCTCTGATGCCAAGTACAGAAGTATTCAAGGGAGAATTCATTGATTTCATTCATCCCAATTTTGGGGTTAATATAGCTTTACAAGTGGTTTTTCAAAAGGAAAAGATATCTACACAATCCTGTCATATATACAAAAATTAATTAAATTACAATAGAAATATATTTTCCAACATCAAACATCTGCACAAAACAACACATGTTGTCACAAGGATTTTAACCTACACAGATCAATTAGCTTCCATGATAATGAAATATTATCTGGTGAGTTGTGAACTCATTAGTATAATCAATATAATCACATGTTTTGGTGGGAGGTATCACAATGCTCCACTCCATTCTATGAAATATAAATTAAAAGCGGTTCAAAATGTAATCAATCTGTCTATATCCCATAGAAACCTAAACATCTACGATTGAAAATATAATCTAGTGCAATTAAACTAGATATAACAATTAACCATCTTGCTTTGACTTTGTTCCGTTACCTAAGAGGTTTGATTTTAGGATTTATAAAAATTAAAGAAATGGGAGCCAAGTTATACTAAGAGGTTTAGCAGGTCTGCACTATGACGCTTCAATACTTAAAAATTGAATTCAAAGAATTATTTATCAAAATTCAGTCAATGTTGATGATTTGATACCTAGGTGGAAAGATGCAAATCATTTATTATAGAATCCATTACGCATCCAGAATAGATGACTCTTTGAGCATTCTAGGGTTCTATCTTTAACTTCAAAGTTTGTGAAGCACGCTTGTGAACATGAAAAGATGAAGTGGAAGAGCTCGATAAATTAGGTCTTCTATTTTTTTTATTATAGATATCTATTTTGATAATTTGATTAGCCCTGAAATGTATTATTTGATGCATAAACAAAGGGATGTGTATTTAGTGTGTGAATAAAATCTCCCTTTCATTATTTATTTCTTCGGCTAGAACTCTCCTCTTGTTCTTTAATTTGTTGTCTAGCTTCTACCAACTTCCAATCTTTTGAGCAGGCTAATCCCTTAATTTTATTTGCACTCAAACATTCTCTACTATTAGAAACAATTCTAGCGCCAACACTAAAAGTTGCTTCTGATGCAACTGTGGATGTTGGAATAGATAACAAGTCACGAGCTCTACTTGAAAGAAAAGGTTACACTTCATGTGACCTCCACCAACCTAAAAGGTTAAATTTTAAACCATTAGCAAGTTCAAGACATGTGCACGTTAGATTACTATATAACAATAATTGATTCCCACTGTGTCTAAGCATTGTTCCACGTACTATTTAATCCCCTGTTCATGTGGGAGTAATTTGGTCTTTTTTCTAATCTTTCACCTCATCTCTGATCTTTCTTTCTCTTTAATCTCTTGCATCTCTCTCACCTTTGCTAATCTCTGTCGGCTCTCTCCATCTCTAATATTTGTTTATGTTTGATCTATTGCATCTCTCTCACCTTTGCTAATCTCTCTCGGCTCTCACCTCGATTAAAGACTAATCTCGCCAGGTCCTCGCCTCTTGGGCTTCGGCTCTCGGCCTTCAGCTCGATCAATCAAAGCCTAATCGTTCTCATCCGATTTTTTAGGTTGGTTCTGTGCTGGGTTTCTCTTTACGGTTTTCATTTTCTTTCTTATCAGGTATATGGTTCTTTTGTATATTTAATCCATAACCATTTATTTGTTCTATGGTGGTTCTATTTGTTCTTTCTTATATGTAATCCAGGATCATGTGTTTCATTTTTAGTGGTTATAGATCAGTTCGTGCTATTGGTTTGTTATTGAGTATATGTGACTTTCATTTAAGTGTGGAGGTTAGCTGTCAAATTTCAAGGACTAGAGTTAGTGCTTGAAAGGTATGGCCAATTGAATTACCACAATTTCATTTGATGGTGATCAAATATTTTGAATACGTAGTCACTGAAATTTTTTCTTTTCAAGAATTGATATAACTACTTTTTGTAATCTGTTTATAGTTAGTTGGGATGAAGCATGTTTGAATTTGTGGTCTTTGGGTTATTTGGGTGAATAGTTATGAGCTTTAATGAACATGGTTCACTAAAATGTGATGTCTTGGTTACGGGATAGTAAACGTGTTTCTTTGTATTGATTCATTTGCAAAGGCTACTTCAGAGTACATATGTTTGAGTTTTGTGGATTGTAAGTATGCTTTTACTGATTTGAATTTAGCTTTTGAAGAAGTTTGTTACAGCACTAGCCTCTTGCTCTCTCATAATCAAAACCATATTTCACTCGATTTTTGATCCCAAGTTTTCATCGCATTTGACCATTGTCGCTGCCGAATGTAGCTTTGTAGCTTCTATTCTTCTCTTTTGTGATTACTGAAAGTTTTTGTGTCGCTGAATCATTATTTTGGAAATACCCCTATGATAAGTATTATTAAATAATCTCAGAAAACAAAAGGGCTTTCCTTTAAAAATTGGCTATTGTAAAACCATCTCTTATCTACCATAAGGAGAATTTTTTGTCAAGTTTGTAATTAGGGATGGCTTTACTAGAAAAATATAGCACGCTATGATGATGTTATAGTCTAAAAGGTCTTTTGTATAAGTAGCAGGCTTCAACTATAATGTCTCAGTGTTTTTCAATTTTAAAATGTGTATGAGACTATGAGCACTGACCACCGCCTCTGGACTTTTGCAAAGAGACTATTTCAATGTTGGAGTTTATATTGTGTTTTGCTTATGACTACATGCTCTTATGTGTGTTAGTGATTTGTATAATATGGAAATGGCTGAGGTGTTAGATACTTCGAGTTTCCAGATTGTTTTTTTTGTTTGGGTTTGTTGTTGATGATCTACCATGAAGTTTTTAGATCTAATAGTAGTTCGGTCAACCAATTGCATTGATGATCTAATATTAGTTTGAACATGTGTTTGATATTTTAATTTTTTTTGTATAAATGGATAATCGGGTTGTGTTGTAATTTTGTGGATTGTGGAAGATCGAAAGAGTTCATTGAAGATTTATCGAATATTGAACAGACAGGGATTTTTGGATGCAGAAGACGTGATAGGAGAAAAACAGGTTGGTATTGGCTTCTCAATTCACATGTGCTGCTTGCTATGTGTCCCTTCTTGGGTTTCCAGTTTTCTTTTCGACCTAACAATGAAACACTGTTAATTAGTTTTTTGTTTATCATCTAAGCATATGCTTTAATGTAAGATATTTAGATTGTTGTTGTTGCCCTGGTATATCAGCTTGACTCTACATGTAGATGAATAAATATGAGAAACTTGGAGAGTATGTTGCCTTTAACCGAAAAAGTCTCGGACTATTAATGGTCTCTTATTGCAAGATTAAAAACTGTTAGTAATCAGGCTATTATTAATGGTGTCTTATTGTAAGATTAAACATTTGCATATGTGCTTTTGATAAGTTTGTGTAGTTTTCATTTAATATTATTAGCCAAAATTGAAACGCATCTGATTTTTTGTAATCCATTCATATAGTTTTACAGAGTCGGAGAGCTTTCCTTTTCATTATCTATTGTGTATTAGCTTATACCAAAATTGATTATTATTTAAATTTTTGTCTTAGGTATGGTGCGAAAAAGGATTTTTCACTATGATGACAAAGAGACAGATTCATTATCTATGGACTATCCTACATCATTGGAGGAGAATGGCTCAGGTTATTAGTTTATGCTTATAGTACATAGCAACCTACGTTTGCATTGTTTTGTTTGGTTTTAGAATTTTTATCTTTCAGTATGGTGCCAAGAAATTTTTTAATAATGTGAGCAAATGGACATGATCTGGAGTTCCTTTGGAGCATGAAACAGGAAGTATGTTATAACCAAAGCACGTATCCAAGAGACATTGTTTTTTCTTTTCAATATGGAGAAACTTTTGCATCCCATGAGACAATAGTGGTCTTCAATGACATAGTAGGAACTGTGGACTATCCAACATCATTGGAGGAGAATGCCTTAGATTAATAGTTTATGCTTATAGTACATAGCAATCTAAGTTTACATTGTTTTTTTCGTTTTAGGATTTAAATCTTTCAGTATTGTGCCAAGAAAAAGTTTTAACAGTGTGATGTGATCAAATGGACCGAATCTAGAGTTCTTTTGGAGCATGAAATGGGAAGTACACTCGAACCAGAGCTCGTGTCCAAGAGACATCATTTTTTTCAATCTAGAGAAATCTTGGCATCCCATGAGACAACAATGGTCTTCAATGATATAGCAGGAACTGTAAAGAGCATTGATGGTGAAAGGACCCAACCCCGATTTAGTTTCCTAAACCGGAATCAAACCCCTTCTGAAAACGTGAACCAACAAAAACCGTAAAAATTTGGGCGGAGTAACGCTACTAACGCAGAATTGTTTTTACCTGCACTCAGAAACAATTCATCCTATGCCACAAAAGCCAAACCGTGGGCACCAATCCCATCCGGATTTCTCAATATCATATCAATAGCAATAAACAGTAAACATAACAGTAATATATAGTATATCCGGGAAAAACCGTATAAAACAGGTATCAGAACGTATCAGAGCGACCTCTAGTGTATATATATACAAAATATACAACAGTAGGCGAAACAAGAAACCTACTGGAAAACACAGGTAGCTCGAACAACTAGCCTCCAACCACGATGTGAGACTCCAGAATCTGAACTACAACTAGGCACGGAAACCGAAAAGCCCAGGGGAAAGACATGAAAACCATTTGAGTGAGTGGACGAAAATAAATGTCTTTCGCCAGATGATATATGTTATAATAACATATGCGAGTCAAGATGAATAAATATAATAAAGTACACGAGGTGAACTCATACTCCTCCAGGGTACTGAGCATGCATGTAAAAATTCCACGGGGTCGCTCATGGACACATCCGTGCTAGTACATTCTGAATCACGGGATCCCAGACTCACACGCGATTCTAGCCAGAAAGGCCTCGGGTCAGAGGTCTGCCCTCCCCCCCCCCCTAGTAAAGGCCTCGGGTCAGGGGTCACAGCCTCCCCCGGTAAACATCCTCGGGGATCAGCCGGGATGCAAGTGTATCGATACAACAACATATACTAAGACTGTACTCTGTGTAAACCAAATCACAAATAGTTCGATGCAGATGTATAATGCAATAAGTAAATGCATATACGTAATGTATAATGGTATAGGCATAACCGTATAACAGATGCTCATATAAAACATAATCTCGTATGCATGCTCATGCTCGTAAAACGTGTATAAAGACTCGCGATTATCAGTGAAAAGAAATTGTTCACTCACAGGTGAGCAAAACGCGCACTCGCGCTAATCACGTGGCCCGGCGGAAGATCCCTCGCCCGAAGCACGATCTCGATCCCCTGAATAGTCATAAAATATATCTTATCAAAATCATAATCCACAACATTGTACCACACCTCGGAAACCAACCGTTCCCGGAAACATATAATACTGCGCAAAATAATCGACGAAATTCCCGAAATCTCTACTCAAAACCCTCGACTGAAAATCCGATACCCAAATCAACTCGAAAACCTCAAGGTGACGATCGGGGCGCGATTACGAGAAAAACGACATTAAAATCACTAAATTCCAAAAAGTCAACGGGTGACCGCCGCCGCCACCGGCGGCACGCCGTCAACCGGAGAGTTTTCCCGGCGACCGAGCTGCCAAACTGATCTCCTCATCAAGGCTAGCGACTTTTCCAAAGGGACCACCACCATCTAACCACCACCGTGGCCGGAAAACAGCTCGAAAGAGCCACGGCCAAGAATCACCGGAAAACTTTCCCGGCCGATTCCGGTGCCGTTGCTCCACCTCGTCCCTCCAAACCAAAGGGGAAATGATCACTGTCCAAAACCCAACAAAACCCACCAAAGATACACCCCGAAAAGTCACCGGAGCACCTCCCTCCGTCGAGGCCGATTCCGGCCAAAAACCCCAATATTTCAAATCAACATTTCTCCCTCAAATCAACCTCAAATTCCATAATTCCAAGTTCTAAACTGTAGGAAATTGAAATCCGACAGCGGCAGCACGGTGGAGAACCGGTCAACGAAAAGTCAACGGTCAGCCTCGGTCAACGACAGTCAAACTTCCCAAACAGTGTTTTCGACAATTTTTCGACTATTTCTGATATTTATACTCGCGCCTCGGGACGATCGACGGTCCAAAACGGATAACAATTACGATTACGATAAACTTGATACGAACGGATAAACTTTTCGATATTCCGAAACTTCAAATAATCTATGCTTGGAATCAATTATCAATTATGTAAATCACGGGATCCCAGACCCACACGTGATTAACATAAGTCTGAAAGACCTCGGGTCAGGATATCTGTCTCCCCCGGAGCATCTCGGAGATCAGCCGAGAAGCCAAAGCATCGATGCATTCCTATATATCCGAGACTGTACTCTGTGTAAACCAAATCATAAATCCTTTCCATGCATATGCATAATCATAAAGTGTATAATCATAAAATGTATACTTATGTGTGCGTAATTATAACTGCATACGTAAATGCGTAATCATAAATATATATTCATAAAATGCATAAATCCAAACTCGCAAATGTAACTGTGAAAATAAAATGTCCACTCACAGTACGCGGCTAACTCTGAGTCCGGCGGAAGATCCCTCGTCAAACGCTGGATCCCGATCACCTGAATAACAGGGATACGATCAATATATATTGAAACACAATATACGGAGCTAATATGCCGAGAACCCCACATTCTCGGAATATCGACGAGGATAACAAAATTCTCAAAATATACCCAATAAACCCTCGTCCCAAAATTGAGTATTCGAATCAACCCAAAAACCTCAAGACTACGATCGGGGTGCGATTACGAGCAAAACGGTATAAAACTCCCCAAAATTCCAAAAAGTCAACCATTCGCCGGAGCTCCGTCGTTGACCGCTGGTGACATGGCGTCAACGGCGAGATTTTTTGGCGACCAAGACCCCCAAAGCTTCCTCTCCCCAAGCCCAGTCCAACACTCCACTACACCATCACCCAAATCGATCGGCAACCACCTCAAAAATCTCTCGAAAGCCACCTGCTCGAAATCGCCGGAAAACTTCTCCGACCGATTTCGGCGCCATCGCTCCACCATAGCCCTCCAAACCTTAGGGGTTTCATCCTCAACTCCAACCCAACCGATTCCACCCAAAATCCCCATCAGAAAACCACTGAAAAACCATCCCCCGTTAACCCCGATTCCTGCCAATTTCACATCCAAAATCAACCAACCAAATCACCTCCAAACAACACAATATATCCATCAATCAAAAGCCCAAAGGAAGAGCTTCAAATCCCTACCTTAATCTGCGGAAACCGTGCCTTTTTCCTGCGAAAATCACGACGGCGAGTTCAATGACTCGGCGGGTCAACTCGGTTGACTCAGTCAACTTAGTTCCTAGCTCGGTCAACGCTGGTCAACAGCCCAATTTCAACTTTTCGACAACTTTTACGACTATTCCGCTATTTATACATCACGAGCTGATCAAATTCACGATTCGGATAACTCAAACCCAAACGGATAAGTACGACTAACTCGACGATAATTTCAAATATTCATTTTATATTCCCCGATTATCCAAAAAATCCTTTGAAACCTCCTACGAACTCGGAATCAAATCCTCTACAATTTCCGCTAAGGAACCCAAACCAAATTAGTGTCCGAAAATTAAGTCCTGAACAAAATCGCCAGATCGATCAATTACGACTAACTGCGACTAATCGTAAAATGTACAACTCAGGCCAATTAATATACCATTTCCGGTTCGGGTCGTTACAAATCTATCCCCCTAATAAAAATTTTGCCCACGAAATTTACATACCTGCTAGCTGAAGAGATAAGGATACTGATCTCGCATGTACTGCTCTGTCTCCCAAGTAGCATCTTCAACAGAATGGTTCTACCACAATACCTTCACAAGAGGAATAGCTCTGTGTCGCAACTCATGGACTTTCCGATCAAGAATCTGAACTGGTTCCTCCACGTAGGTCAAGTCTTCCCGAATAGGAAGCTGATATGGTGTCAACACATGGGAGGGATCGGAAATGTACTTCCATAACATGGATACATGAAACACATCGTGGACCCTGGCCATCTCGGAAGGTAATGCCAATCTGTATGCCACTGCACCAACTCGCTCAGTGATCTCATAAGGGCCTACATATCGCGGACGAAGTTTACCACGCTTCCCGAAAAGAACAACACCCTTCCAAGGAGAAAGTTTCAGGAAGACCCAATCACCAACCACGAATTCGAGATCCTTACGTCGCATGTCAGCATAACTTTTCTGTCGATCCTGAGCAGCCCTCCATCTGTCCTGAATGATCTGAACATCTTCCATGGTACTCTTGACCAAATCAGGGCCAAGAAGCCATTTCTCACCAACTTCACTCCAACATAATGGAGTTCGACACTGTTTGCCACACAACGCCTCGTAAGGTGTCATGCCAATACTAGCCTGATAGCTGTTGTTGTATGCAAACTCAATCAAATGAAGTTGTTGATCCTAATTTCCTTTAGCCTGCAAAACACAAGATCGCAACATATCCTCCAGTGTCTGAATAGTCCTCTCCGACTGACCATCTGATTGAGGATGAAAAGCTATATTGAAATGTAGTCTAGTCCCCATTGCCTTCTGCAATGCCCGCCAAAATTCAGAAGTAAACTGACTATCCCATGCAATCAGAAACTATAGACACAGGTACACCATGCAATCTCACAACCTCTTTCAAGTACAGCTTCATCAATCTGTTCACGGGAAGATTTCCTGAAAGTGTAAGGAAATGAGCTGACTTCGTAAGGCGATCCACAATCACCCAAATACCAGTACTACCACCCGATGTACGAGGCAACTGATACAAAAAATCCATAGTGATATGCTCCCATTTCCACACTGGAATCTCCAAAAGTTGTAGTTTACTTGCTGGTTTCTGGCGTTCCGCCTTCACTTGCTGACAAATCAGGCATCTGCTTACATACATTGATATTTCCCTCTTCATGTTTCGCCACCAATAATGAGATTTCAGTGTCCGGAACATCTTTGTACTACCCGGATGCATAGCATATGTAGAACAATGGGCTTCGTCGAGTATTTCCTTCTTCAAATCTTCATCTCTGGGCACACATAATCTCCCCCTGAACATCAAAATGCCATTACTCCACATCCGAAACTCTGTCGGTACACTATTCTGAATCAAATTCTTCTTGCTCAGCAGATACGCATCTGAATCTTGAACCTCACGAACTCGATCAAGTAATACCGGACGGACTTGGAAGCTAGACAACAATGCTCCATCATCGTTCTACTCCAACTCTGCTCTCGTTGCTCACAACTCTGTCAAAAGTGACACTCTAGCAACACTTACATGGAAGAGAGAAGCACCATGTTTCTGACTAAGAGCATCAGCAACCACATTATCTTTCCCTAGATGATACTCGAAAGTGCAGTCGTAGTCGTTGATCAGCTCCATCCATCTCCGCTGCCTCAAGTTCAAATACAGTTGTATACGCAAATAGGTGAGACTTTTGTGATCAGTGTAAATTTTGCACTGTGCCCCATACAGTAATGTCTCCAACTCTTCAATGCTAATACAATAGTAGCTAACTCCATATCATGAGTAAGATAGTTAACTTTCTGTGGTTTCAACTGTCTCGAACTATATGCGACCACCTTTCCATGCTGCATCAAAACACAACCCAGGCCTAGCTTCGCAGCATCACTGTACACCACAAACTCTCCGCTATCGTCAGGTAGAGTCAACATCGGTGCAGTAGTCAACTTTTCCTTCAAAGTCAAGTAGCTTTCCTCGCAAGCATCAGACCATTCAAACTTGACTCCTTTCTTCGTCAAACGGGTAAGCGGTGTCGCTATCCATGAAAAGTCCTACACAAATAGGCGATAATAACCTGCTAAGCCCAAGAAACTCTGTATCTCTGCTATATTGGTAGGTCTACTACAATTCAGCACCGTATCAATCTTATCAGGATCCACGCTGACTCCCTAAGCTGATATCACGTGGCCCAAAAACTTTACACTGTCTAGCCAAAATTCACACTTGTTGAACTTGGCGTACAACTGAGCGTCTCATAAAGTCTGCAAGATTGCATACAAATGCTTCTTGTGCTGCCCTACACTCCTGGAATAGATCAGGATGTCGTCGATGAACACAATGACGAACTTGTCCAGATAACATCTGAAAATCCGATTCATTAGGTCCATGAAAGCAGCTGGCGCATTGGTCAACCCAAATGGCATAACAAGGAACTCATAGTGCCCATAACGTGACAGAAAAGCCGTCTTATCCACATCGGACTCTCGAATCCGTAACTGATGGTATCCAGACTTGAGATCAATTTTTGAGAAATCTGAAGCTCCTTTCAGCTGATCGAACAAATCATCAATCCATGGGAGTGGATACTTGTTCTTCACCGTAACCTGATTTAACTTCTGATAATCAATGCATAGCCTCATCAAACCATCTTTCTTCCTCACAAACAATACTGGAGCACCCCAAGGTGAAGTATTTCTTGGGTATTGAGGTGGCTCAAAACGAGGACTACATTATGTTGAGTCAAAGAAAATATGTTCTAGATCTGTGAGCAGAGACTGGTATGCTTGACTGTAAACCGGTTGATACACCTATTGAACAAAATCATCGAATTGCAGAGTATTCTGATCTAGTTCCCACAGATAAGTCCCGGTACCAGAGGTTAGTTGGAAGATTAATTTACTTGTCACACACTAGACTTGATCTTGCTTATGTTGTTATTGTGGTAAGTCAATATATGCATAATCCTAGTGAAGATCATATGAATGCTATGATAAAGATTCTGAGGTAGTTGAAGTAGGCTTCTAGTAAAGGTCTTGTTTTTGCAAGCATGGAGGCTTTGGGACTAGTGGTTACATTGATGGAGATTGGGCAAGGAACATCACTTACTGACGTTCTACTTCTGGTTACTTCACATTTGTTGGTGGAAATCTGGTTACTTGGAGAACCAAGAAGCAGAATGTGGTGGATCATTATAGTGCAGAAGCTGAGTATAGAGGTATGGCTCAAGGAGTTTTTGAATTATTATGGCTGAAATATTTGTTAAGGGATTTGATTTTCAAGCAGAAACAACCAATGCCTCTTTATTGTGACAACACTGGCACTACAACATTTTTTAGTATTGCCGGCGATTTAAAATCGCCGGCAATAGTTTTTCAAGTATTGCCGGCGATTTAAAATTGCCGGCAATACTAAAAAATGTTGTAGTGTGGTGCAATTGAAATTGCACATAACCCTATTCCGCCTGATCGGACAAAGCATGTAGAGATTGATTGACACTTCATCAAGGAGAAACTAGATGCTCGAACTATTTCATTCCCATTCGTTCATTTAGATGAGCAATTAGCTGGCATCCTTACTAAAGTTGTTTCGTCTAGGGCTTTCAGTAACTCACTCGACAAGTTGGACATTCAAGACGTGTATGCTCCAACTTGAGGAGGAGTATTGGAATGAGTCACAGTCCTTATACATTTAGGAAGTGTATATTCTGTAATTAAGTAAGATTCTGTAATTGATTAGGTTTTATTCTTGAACTGTAAGTATGCTTGTATATATACCCAATTCGGGATTGATCAATATATCAAAAAATTCTCAAACACTTGTGTTCTATTTGACTTTGTAGCCTTCGTAAAAAAACTGGGCATAATAGTTGTACTTGTCCTTCAAAAGCTATAGCTGCTGAATGAACCACGTACTTCAAATGATTAATTCCAGGCAATGTTTAAAATAGCGTATTAATAGTGTATAATGTAGCGAGCATTGCAAAAGCGCATCAAGGCGTACTCAATTTAGTGAAATGTTCGAATAGCGTACGCTATTTTTGATATAACGTATGCTATGACCAATAGCGTACCATAGTGTGTCATAGCATTTTGCTATTTCCGCTTTTTGTGTTTTTTATTTAAGTTTAAAGAAGACAAAAAAAAAAACTCAAAGCTCACCCTCTTTCTCTTCATTCGTGACTTAAGCTCAAATCCTTCTCTCTTTCTTCCCTTCATCTCTCTCTTACTTCATGACCTAAGCTCAAAAACCTAACAATTGCTCAAATCGATCAAGCCCAGGTTTGGTAATCATCAAATTTCTCATCAAGGTTGATACCCATCTTCTATGAGATTCAACAGAGGCAAAATCTCAAGACTAGAACAGAGGATAATGATGAGGTTCAACTTGATGACATAGATCAACTTATGCAATTAATCTAATAGTGAAAATTATCCTACTCACTTTAATGTTTGGGATGAATTTCATAGTGATGTTGATGTAGGCAATCTTAGTGACGAGGAAGGCAGAGATTGGCACGACTAGAAGAGATGAATTAGATCGTTCTTTCGTTGTTTGTTATGTAATTTGGAGTTTAAACTTAATTTGACCATGCTTGTATACTAGTATGCCATATTTATGAAGTTCGGATGTTAATACATGTCTATTTTTATTTTATAAATGGAGAATTGTGTTATCTTATATATATATATTTAGTATGCAAAATGCGTACGTGTTACACGTTATAGCGCCAAGGTATGCAGGTGGAGCAAAAACGTGTGTGTTACACTATTCGCCATTTAAAACATTGATTCCAGTTTCTCTAGATATTGTGGATTTGTAATCTTAATTTTTCTCTAGATGAACCATTTGTCGAGTTTATCTACTTGCATTTTTTCTTCCAATGGGTGCCTTTGGATGTTGTGATTTATTCACTCAAATACTTGCTCGAATTTTTTTACTCAATGTAATAGTTGACGACAAGTTTCATTAAGTACCCTAAACGAACAAGAATCAAAAAATCTCATATCACGTGCAATAGAGAGTAAAAGATCCTAATAAAGAGAAAAAAAAGTTAAGAAAAACAAAATAACAAAGTTGAAATAAGAAATGGTAGAATTGGAAGACTCAAATTACTTTTACATTAAGAGTTATTAGAAAAAAAAATAGGGGGTGTAGAATGTAAAAAAGGGGGTGCCTTTTGTGTTTTACTTTTTTTTTACTTTTACTTTTACTTTTAACAAATCTTTTTTACAGTTTTGTGTTTTACGATAAAAAAACTTCCATTCGAATTTTGCTTTAACTCTCTGCATTAACCTTTTTTTTTAACGAATCTCCTTTCTTGCTTAAATTTTTCCGTAACTAAATTTTCTACCTATATCATAATCTCATTTATGCATCATTTCTGACTCTTCATCGTATTAGCAATATTGCACCTTTGGCGCGGGCTACCCTTCTAGTATGAATAACTCCGGCTTTGAATCTACTACCTAAAAGAAAATAGAAAATGAAAATTACATATATGTGCAGTACGTATATTCCGCTCAATGTTCAAAAAGCCCTATACGGATATTAGGCAGTTAAGCTACTACGTAGCTAGCGCCTAACCGCCTAGGAAGAGAATAATCAGACTCTATGCATATTACTTTTTATATTTTTAATTAATCATATAATTATTTGGACTATACATTATATATATATATATCAGATCCTATCCAAAGCAGAGCTCCGCTTTGAAAAACGAAGCGAAGTTCCATTTTCATAAGATTGACCAAGTTGCTCGGCTATTGAAACCACATATTATTTATATTACTATTAGACGATCATGCTTATAAAAAAAATCAGCTCAATCGGAGATGATTTGACAATTTGATTACTACATTAAACTTTTAAGCTATATAGGATAAACTATATTCATCAAAAGTTGAATGTAATGATCAAATTGTCAAATTATCTATAATTGGATTGATATTTTTGCAAGCGTGATCCTCCAGTAATAATCTAAAAGATGATTGGTTTTAATGATTGATTAATTAATGTTTTCAATCTTGTGGAAATTAGAATTTCGCTCTGTTTTTTCAAAGTAGATCTTCGCTCTGGATATGATATATAATATAAATAATAAGAAAATGAAATCACAACACATTATCTTTAGAAACAAAATAGTTCAATTGCAAAGTAAAGCACGAGATTTTTTTTTTATGTGAAGAGATCTTTCTAAATTGCCGAACTCAAATGTTTCATCATTTCTTTCATCTTCAATATCATCTTCAGAAATAAATCATCATCATCAATCAAGTTTAGAGAAAACATAAATGCAATTTTGGTTTTACCTATTTTGGGGTTTCCCCTAGTTGTCGACTTTTGAGCTAGGTGGTTATTTAGGCGTGGACTAAGCAGAGGATCGACTAAGAAGGGCGCCTAGGAAATTTTCAGTGCCTAACAGGCTACATGAACACATTTTCGAACATTGATTATGCTAAATATAAATAGTCATATGAATAAGAATATGACCGATGTCAATGAATTTTATAATCTAATAATAATAATAATTTACTGTAATAAAGTTACGTGTTCAAATGTGACTCAGCGTCCAAATTATCATCCAAACAAAAGAAAAAACGAAAAAGCGGGACGCACTCCAAAGATAATGATGAAGATGAAGGGGTTGAATAAGAAAACAAAGTCAAACAACAAACCTGGACATCACGATGAGAATAGCTTGACATCACAGAAGATGATTGGTCCAACCAGGACAACACTAGGTCCCACATCCCCCCATTTTCCGTCCCACATCCCCCCATTTTCCCCACGCTTCCAACTCCGTTGCTGTATCGGACACAACAAGAAGAAGATCCAGTCATTATCAACCAAGTGAGAACTGAAAAAACCAAACAAAACCAAACCCTCCAAAAGCTTCTGTTCACACTACATCCCACACGATCGTCTCTCTCTCTCTCTCTCTCTCTCTCTCTCTCTCTATATATATATATATATAAATATACGATCATCACGGTAGTTATAACACACGCAAGCAAAAGCAAAAGGGCATTCCTCCTCCTTGTGCGTTTGAGAGCTCTAGTCAATATTGCAAACAATTGCTTACTGCTTACTTCAAAACCCACCACCAGAATTAGCAGCACCAACCACCGTTTGAGTTTCTTCGTCAGAAACGCCATGTCGGGATCAGAGCAATCCCCATCTTTCAACACTCCCAGAATGGTGGTCAAGAAGGTCCTCGCCAAGTCCCAAAGTGAGGGCGATGGAGCTGTCGTCAGAAGAGCCATTGGAATGTAATGAAACTCGTACTCTATTCGATTTTTTTTTTATTTTTTTTTATGTTTTGGTATCTGGGTTTTGATTGGTTTTTTGGGTTCGGTTGATTATCTTTCAGCTCTGAGTTGAGGAACTTGGATCCGTTTCTCATGCTAGATGACTTTACAGGTATAGTCTGTGTTCCCTCGTGGATTACAAAACTAATTTGAATAGTTTGTGATCACATTGCTAATGTTGATTGTCTTTGTGATCTATTGATAACTGGTTTACTGCAGTGACCCCTCCGGCTGGATTTCCTGATCATCCACATAGAGGTTTCGAAACTGTCACCTATGTTCTACAGGTATAGTTCTCGAAATTTTGAATCTCTAGCACAACTCATAGAGTCAAGTTCAGCAATTTGTTTGGGGTGAATAGATTTTAGGTTCATGGGGATCTAAAATTGCATTTTGTTTCATGTATTCAGGGAGGCATCACTCACCAAGACTTTGCAGGGCACAAGGGTACCATTGGACCCGGTGATGTGCAGGTAATTAGTCTTACATTTGAATCAAAGTAATACTTAT
Organism: Geum urbanum; assembly: GCA_946800695.1. Lineage (NCBI taxonomy): Eukaryota > Viridiplantae > Streptophyta > Magnoliopsida > Rosales > Rosaceae > Geum > Geum urbanum. Next base: position 27,577,012 of record OX327012.1, read on the forward strand.
CTGTCATTGGTTGTATGTATTCGAAAACTATATTCAACTATTTGCTTAATTTCCACCTTTTTGAGTACTAAATCACATGAATTCGACATATTATTAGTACTTGACACATATTGATAATTTTTCCTATGAATTCTTGGGCAGTGGATGACAGCAGGCAGGGGAATCGTTCACTCTGAGATGCCTGCAGGGGAAGGGCGCAACAATGGTTTGCAGCTATGGATCAATTTAGCCCGCAAAGACAAAATGTATGATGTTCTCATTCTCTTCTTTCTATTCGTTTCTATCCCCTCCCCACGGTTGAAAATTTTGTGGGACTGGTGCTAGGCCTAAACTCTTCTAGTCTTCCCACCAATCTTCTAGTTATCTATAATTTCATAATCGGCCACACTCAATTATTTCAACGTGAAAAATTAGATTTAGAAAATTAGCACTACTTAGCAGCACCATGAAGTGGCCTGCCATGGATGACTTGTTCCTCAGAGTATAGTGTTCCACTAGTTTCTTGAAGGACAATGACTATTGAAAACTCAATAAAGAAAACACATCCACATAAAAATTAGATGATTTATACTTACAATTGATTTTGTATGACATCCCGGGTTAAAATCTTTCTCAGCAATTGGTGTTCCATAAAATTTTAGTATTAGTTTAAAGAAAAAAACATAGTATAAGTGGTTTGGTAATACAGTTGGGTGAATTTAACCACTATAGTTTCTCGGTGTACGTGATTAGAATGATAGTTTTCTTTAGCTGCCCTAGTCATTTTGTCTTATAATATAACTGTCTTTAGTTTTTCTAAAAATATATTTTTGTAGAAAATGTTGTCAAATCTGTTCTTTTGTTTTTTGTCTGTAACTGGATCTGTTTGGAATCGTTTTGTAGTCTTCTGTCAAATAATTCATTTTAAAATGCCAACGAATTTCCAAACTGGTTTCATGTTCATAGTTGGCTTCAGTTGACCAAAATAATGATCAACATGTAGCTCACCCACCAAGCCTGCTTCTTATTTGTAGATTTACCAGCAAACTAAAAGCGATCAACATTAAAAGATAAGTAAAATGTGCCCTTCATAATAATAATGTATAGGGGTACAAATCTCATCTTTGTAAATTGGACGCCCCGAGTTAGATTTAAGGACAGATGGCACAAAGTTTCTTGGTGAACAAAGAGTATCTTTATCCAACTTAAACTGACTGGGAACATAATGTATTATTGGATAATTGACTGCTCTCTAATGAATTGAATATTTGATTTGCAGGGTTGAGCCAAGATACCAAGAACTCCTAAGCAATGAAATAAAGCGGGCAGACAAAGATGGAGTTGAAGTTCGAGTTATAGCCGGAGAAACAATGGGAGTCAGCTCTCCCGTTTATACCCGAACGCCAACATTTTTCTTTGATTTCACTCTTAAGCCTACAGCTGTTTTGCATCAAAGCATGCCAGAAAATTGGACCTCGTTTGTTTATATTATCGAGGGAGAAGGATTTTTCGGGTCAGCGCATGCATCTGCTCATAATCTTCTGGTTTTGGGTCCTGGAGATGGTGTAAGTGTGTGCAACAAGTCATCGGAGCCATTGCGGTTTGTGTTGATCGGAGGGCAGCCGATAAATGAACCGGTGGTTCAGCATGGGCCTTTTGTGATGAACACACAAGCCGAGATCGAACAGACTATTAAGGATCATCATTATGGTCAGAATGGGTTTGAAAGTGCCAAGTATTGGAGGTCACAATGAATGATCAGCAACAACAAAAAGAAAGAAAAATGATTCAGATCCCCTCGAGTTCTAGAAGAAAAGACCGAGGGGCCATAGAAGAGAATAAGATCAGACTTTATCAGTTTCACTATTACATCCATATGAACAATCGTGTTGGTAGTGGAAAGAAAAAATGATTTCAGCATTGGGGAAGCTGATATAGTTCATCACCAAAGTCATCATGGTCAGCTTATCCTGGTTGATTGTATTTCTTTTTCTTACAACAAGATGTACTTTTTTTTTAAAATATATTTAAGTAAGCTTTATGTGGTAATTTGATCAATTGATGGTTGGATTTCGATTTTGTTTTCATTACTTTGCTAGTGTTTTAATAAATATTTTATGGTGGTGGGGTTTTCATTGTGGGTTAGATTCTTAATAATATCTAATATTCGAGAAGCTTATCCCCACCTACAATGGCATTGCTAGAACCACTTCTTTCTGTATTAAGAAACCAATGACATAATTGGGAAGATAAATGACGTTTTGATCTCGACACATTGATTAAAAGGGTCATTAATATGATATATTTTATTCTAAACATTACTCGTATGATAAATATCGCTTATTCACTCAAGTATTACATTTTTACTCACTTTACTCTGGATTCTGCAAAATTTGTGGTTTTGAATTCGAGTTATAATCGGCCAAGAAAATCTATTCGGCATTGTTGCTTTCTTCTTTGTGAGTCTTTTCATACCAAGGCCGAGTCTCAATTCAACCTGAGGAGGGGGAATCGAATATTTGAAGTTTTTGGTGTTCTTGACTTCAAAGGTTAATTCGACCACTTTCATGATGAATTGGACTTAGGTGTAATTGAGAAAATTGTTGTTTGGTTGATTTTGCACAGATTGAGCTCTGGTTTTCCAGAAATTGAAGTGATGCTGCCAATTTCTCTGATTCGGAGTAAGTAAAGTGAGTAAAAGTGTAATACTTGAATGATCAAAGTGATATTTATCATATATGAGTGAATAAAATTTAAAACGTGTGATACTTGAGTGATTTTTTTAGTCATTTTCTCTTTAATTGGTTTATATGCAAGGAAGCGAGTGCCATCTCCATTTTACTGAAGGCAAAGTTTTCAACAATGGAAGCAACACCATTTATATTTAGAGTGAAATGACTGAGAGAGTCAACCTCAAATATCAACCCCCCCCCCCCCCCGGCCCAAAACTGATTCTCAATAACTTCCTCAAATCAATACAGATGGACAGCACTTCCATAACAAATTTTGAAAGAAAAGAAACAATGAATGGATTTTTGGCAATTTACTCTAAACAATTTGGCAATTTACTCAAAACAGGCAATTTACTCTAAACAATTTGGCAATTTACTCTAAACAATTTTGGCAAATCTTGCACTGCCATGAGTAACAAGACATTTAAACTCGTCTTATAGAAACATAACAAGGGATGGCCAACTATATCACTAGATGGTATGTTGGATTTCCAACACTCAAGGCCAAATTCGTAGCCTAAGACGCCTCACCTGTGTAATCCTAACCTCGATCTAACATATATACCATACAAGTAAGTTTAACAAGAGATGTGAAAGGACCCAACCCCGATTTAGTTTTCTAAACCGGAATCAAACTCCTTCTGAAAACACGAACCAACAAAAACCATCAAAAATTTTAGCAGAGTTTCGTTACTAACGCTGAATTGTCATTAACCTGCACCCGGAAAATACACTTCATCCTATGCCACAAAATCAAACCGTGGGTACCAATTCCATCCGGATTTCACAATATCATAACAGTAATGTAAAGTAATACATAAAACTATACTTTACAGAAATCCGGGGAAAAATCGTATAAAAGTATACATCAAAATGATCAGAGCGACTTCTAGTATATATATACAAATAGTAGGCCAAACTAAGAACCTACCATAAAAGAAACATCGCTCGAATACTATGCCTCTGACCACGACGTGTAACACTAGAATCCAAACTGCAAACTGGACACTGAAACCGAAAAACCCAGGGGAAAGACATGAAAACCGTTAGAGTGAGTGGACGAAAATAAATGTCTTTCGCCGAATAGTATATGTTATAAAAACATATGCGAGTCAAATTGAAAGAATATGATATAGTACACGAGGTGAACAAAAACCCCTCCAGCGTACAGAGCATGCATGTAAAAATCACACGGGGTCGCTCATGGACTCATCTGTACTAGTACAGTCCGAATCATGGGATCCCAGACCCACAAGTGATTCTAGCCAAAAAGGCCTCAGGTCAAGGTATTTGTTCCCGCCCGAAAATACATCGGCACAAGGAACAGAAATCTGTACCCACCCGGAAATACATCGGAACAAGGTACAGTTCCCCCCTGGTAGACATCCTCGGGGATCAACCGGGATGCAAGTGTATCGATACAACCACATATACTAAGACTGTACTATGTGTAAATCAAATCATAAATAATTCGATGCAAATGTATAAAGCAATAAGTAAATGCATATACGTAATGTATAATTGTATAGGCATAATCGTATAACACATGCTCATATAAACCATAATCTCAAATACATGCTCATGCTCGTAAAACGTGTATAAAGATTCGCGATTATCAGTGAAAAGAAATTGTCCACTCATAGGTGAGCGTAACGCAATACGCGTTAATCCTGTGATCCGGCGAAAAATCCCTCGCCAAACGAATGATCACGAACCCCTGAATAATAATAAAATCTACTGCTCAAAATCATAATTCGACACCTCAAATCATATCACGAGAAACAACCGTTCCCGGAAACATATAATTCAATATCGACGAAATCGTGAAAATCCGATAATCACACCACAAAACCTCACTATAATATCCGATGCTCAATTCGAAAAACAAACCTCACCACTGCGATCGGGGCGCGATTCCGAGTGAAACGACATATAACTCGTCGAAAAACACGTCGGGCAAAAAGTCGCCGCTGCCTCTGGCCACCGGAATTTCAGATCTGCCCAGAAAATGTCATGCTACACATGGTTTCAAAGATCTCGACAATTCCAACAACTTTCTAGTTATAAGTTAAGGCCAATTTTGACCGGAAAACCTCCAAAAATAAACTCAAAGTTCCAAACCCTTACCGGAATTTCAAATCGACGGATCTCTCTCCTCCGGCCACGACAACCCTCAAGACCACTTGGAAAAGCTTCCTCTCCTCATGGCTAACAAAACCCCTCAAAGAGGAGCCACCAACTCGGCCTCCACGCCGTCACCCGAATCGAACAAAACTCACCGGAATCTACCCAAAATTCCCAAACTTTGACAAGCCATAACTTCTTCATCCGGCAACCAAATTGAACGAATGACCTATCAAAAGAAATAGGAGATCAAACTCAACAACTTTTATGCAGAAACCCCGGCCAATCGTAGCCGGAAAAGGGTCCAAAAACCGTGAAAACCGAACGGCAGTTTTGGGGTAAAACGGGTCGCCCACCTTGACCCGTTGTCAACGCGGGTCAAGGCCCAGTTTCCCAACATGGCAGGTTTCCAAAAACGGCAAGTATTTTCCCGTATTTATACCGTACGCGTATCGAACCCCAAACGGATAAATACGACAATATTCGACGAACGAAAATATTCACAACTTATTCCTCGTAACTCGGAAAAATTCTTCGGAAGTTCCCATGAGCTCGAAATTAAATTCTCTACAACTTCCACGAAGGATCCGAAATCAAATTCTCGCCCGATAATTGAGTCGCTAACAAGGCCGCCATATTAACAGATTATGTCGAAATCACGACAAATCGTGAAACTCACAAATCAAGTCGATAATCATTCCATTTACGGTTCGAGTCGATCAACGGTTCAAAACGGATCACAATCACAATTCGGAAAGTCTCGAATACGAACAAATAAACGCGACAATATTTCGAAATTTCAAATATTCATATTATATTCCTCGTTCGTCCAAATAATAATCTGGAACCGCCCACGAACTCGAAATCACGCGTACAACAACTCTCGAGAAAAGACTCAACTCAAATTCTCGATCAATAATTAAGTCGTGATCAAAGCCGGCAATTCAATCAATTTACGAAAAACTGCGATCACGCGCAAACTCGTGGATTAAGCCGATTACACTACTAATTCTGTTCCGGGTCGTCACAAATCTACCCCCCTTAAAAAATTTCGACCTCGAAATTTCAAAGCCTGCCAACTGGAAAGTAGGAATACTGCCTCTGCATACAGTTCAACTCCCAAATGGCAACTTCGATTGAACAACTCTGTCAATGGAAAATATCTCAGTGTTGTAATCTCTGTACCCTCAAATCTCGAATCTGGACTAGCTCCTCACAAATGCCAAGTCTTCCTGCATAAGGAACTGATAGGGTACAAAACACGCAACAAATCTGAAATGTAGTTCCACCACACGGAACACAACACACACAAAGCCAACGCTATAGGTAAAGCCAAACTATACGGCACAACACTAACTCCCCCCATGATCATATACGAACCAAAATAACGTGGCAACACATAATTCAACCTGCTCACATCAATATAACTCTAATATCGAACTCGAGCAATTATCAACCTGTTTCCGCTAATTCGAAAGTCTGTGGTAGCACATTCCACTAAATCAGGATCAAACGTCAGCTCAAACCAATCTCGCTCCAACACAATGGAATACAACATCGTTCCTCAAAACGACATTATGCAACGTCATAATCATAGTGGTCTACAAACTGGTACTGCATGCAATCTCGAACAGTTGAAACTGCTGGTCCCAATTCCCTCGGAACTGCAATACACAAGACCACAACATGCCCTCCAAGGTCTGAATAGTCCCCAAAGATCGTCCACCAATCCGAGGATAAGAAACTGTACTAAACTGTAATCTGGTCCCCAATGCTCACTGCAATACTTACCAACACTCTGTTGTAACTGATTATCTCGATCGGCAAACTGGGACACAAGCACACCACGAAAATAGACAACCTCCGCCAAACACAGCTATACCAACTCGCCACCGAAATCTTTTCCGAAAGTACAAGGAAAAAAATTAAGTTCATCAAATGGTCCACAAAGACCCGACAACTGGTACCACAAACCGAAGTGCGTACTAGTACACAAAATCCACAGTGACAAGCTCCAACTTCTAATTGGAAATCTCCAACGGCTGTAACTTCCCGGCAAGTCTCTGCCTCCAAGCCATCGCCTGCCGACAAATGTGGCATCTACACACACAAGCTGCTACATTCTTCTACGGGTTGCGTCACTAGTAGTAAACTCGAAGTATCAGATACATCATCATACCACCAGTGCATAACGCATGCAAAACAATGAGCTTCATCATCATCACACCCTAACTCAACTCTCGTAGCTCGCAACTCGGCTAACACAGAAACTCGAGCCACACACATGTGAAACAATGAAGCTCCCGACTCCCGATTGAATGTATCAGCAACAACATCCCAGATGGATAGTCAAAGTACAACTACTAGCCTTTCTCGGATAAACTCAAATGTGCAGCCATAGTCGTTAGTCGACCCCATCCATCTACACTGCCTTAAGTTCGAATCTAGTCGAAATGCAAGTAGATGAAACTCAAGTGATCAGTGTACATCTTACACTGCGCTGCACACTGTAACAGTAGTGTCTCGAACTCTTTGATGCTAACATAAAGACAGCTACACCCAAACCATACATAGGATATGTAGCTTCATAAAGTTTTCACTGCCTGAAACCATAAGCCACTACTCTGCCACGCTGCATCAAAACATAACCAAATCCAAATTCCGATGCATAGCCGTAAACCACGAACTCTCCACTATCGTCAGGTAAAGTCAAAACCGGTGCAACGGTCAACTTTCCTTCAGGAGTAAGTAATTCATCTCATACGCGTCAGACCACTCGAACTTGATGCCTTCTTCATCAGTCCGGAAAGTGGAGTGGCAATCCGAGAAAATCTTGTACAGAGCGCCGACAATAACTTGCCAAACCCGAGAAACTCCTGATCTCTGGTACAATAGTAGGTCAACCCCAAATCAATACGGCTTCTATCTGGTCAGAATCCACGCCAACTCCCTCGGCTGACATCGCATGGCCCAAAATCTTCACGCTAACCAACCAAAATTCACACTTGTTGAACTTCGCAAACAGTTGATTATATTGCAAGGTCCGCAAAATCGCTCGCAATTGCTTCTTGTGCTGGCCCACACTCCTGGAGTAAATCAGGATGTTGCCGATGAACACAACCGCAAACTTGTCCAGAAACCGTCTGAACACCTGGTCCATCAAGTCCGTAAAAGCTGCGGGGCATTGGTCAACCAAACGGCGTGACCAAGAACTCCTGATGCCCGCACCGTGATCCGAAAGTTGTCCTGGCCACATCTGACTCACTGATCCACAACTGACGGTATCCGGACCTGAGATCGATCTTCGAAAAGACTGAAGCTCCCGTGAGCTGATCAAACAAGTCGTCAATCCGAAGTAGAGGATACTCGCTCTTCTCTGAAGCTTGATTCAGCTTCCGGTAGTCAATGCATAACCTCGTCGAACCATCATTCTTCCGCATAAATAGTACAAGAGCATGCCACGGTGATACACTGGATCGTATGAAATCTCCTCCAGCAACTCTCGGAGTTGAATCTGTAGCTCCATCAGCTCCGCTGGCACCGAACAACAAGATGCCGGTGATATGAGTCCAGCGCCCGGTAAAAACTCAATGGTGTAGTCGGTCTCCCGAACTGGAGGAATACCCGGTAACTCCTCCGGAACACACCTGAAACCACCTCAACATCACCAATCACTGGCACAACAACCGTAGTATCCACAACCTGAGCTAAGTAAACGACATAACCCTTTTTCCACCATCCGCTCGACCATCATCACTGAAATCACACATGGCAATAAAATATTCTTCTCACCGCAAAACAATATCTCGGGAAAAGCCTGGTCGTCGAAACACAACCTCCTTCTCGAGACACTCGAACATAGCCCAATGTGTCGTCAAGAAGTCCATACCCATCATCACACCAAAATCGACGATATCCAGCTATAACAGATCCGCGACTAACTCATAACCTCCAACAAAGATCTCGCAACCTCTCGGATGGATGCAATACTCTCCAAAACCTCGGAAGTGGAGATGCAAGCACAATAGCCATGGATGTCAAGCAACGGTAACCTCAAAGAAACTCTGTCCTCACACAGGGTCGTAGCACAAACTCTGATATGCCCAAATAGCCGCCCACGTCGATTGCGACATTCAGATTGACTCGTCTAAAAGGCTACGTTGGTCAAACTCCAGAAATAGCATCACAACCTCCTCGTGAACCCTGAGCTGCCAAATCACTAAAACAGATGGCTGAGGATGCTCCCTCCCAACGTGACCCTCCTGGCCACCATAATAGCATCCGAGAGTACCCCACGGACACAAATCACAGCGACGCCTGCTGTGTGGAAGGATTACCAACGATCACCCAAACTCATGCCGCAGGAACAAGTCCACTATTCTGCGATCTCCATCACCACCAAACGGATCCTCTGCCTTATTCAGATGACCCACAACATAATCGAAAAGGCCACAGTCTGATGAAGATACTGATCCCGAGGTGCCTGAACTCAACCTCATCAAATATCTCGACTAAGTCCACTTTCCTCAAACCAACACATCGGAAACCGCGTATACCTTTCCTTCTCAATGTCCTTGCCTCTGAGTGCAGCACATTAAGCTCCTTACAGTTGTCTCGAGGCATAACAGTCAAAATCCCTCTAATGCTCAGGCTCAAACTCATCTCGAATCTCGTGCAATGCTTCCTCTGAAGCCACATAACACGTGCAAATGGAAACAAACATATGAACAATATATCTCTGCCTCAGGTGGGTAAACACTCCATATTTTTGTTTTTTGATAGCCTGATTGAACCATTACCGTATAAACAATACCCCGAATGTAGGCCATGGAGTCGCAACAGGAACTCACACAATACCCGCCCACAAATTACAACGATCTGACTTAGGCAAAACATCAACTACCACAATTCTCTGCTCTGAGGCAACATGTAAACGCCCATATACGCATAACCAGGCAAACCATGCCACACATATCTCTGAATTCAGAATGCTCATCCAAACCCACAACTCACTGTCAAGTCGCGCGTCGATTGATCCTCAATCAGATCCACAACCGTACCGACACGGAAAGCACGTCAAGGAGGCATCCTAATGAATAAAACATCGTTCGCAACAAGTAGAACGTAATCATGGAACTTCAAATATTTGAAAGCATACAACACCCGGAGCATTGATGAGTATCCACCGGCCGGTCGGATCATCACTCCATACATACTGTACATTCTCAAATATCCTTAGTAAACACGACTACAGAAGTCTACAGAACCTAAAACCTAATGCTCTGATACCAAGCTGAAAGGACCCAACCCCGATTTAGTTTCCTAAACCGGGATCAAACCCCTTCTGAAAACACGAACCAACAAAAACCATCAAAATTTTTAGCAGAGTTTCGTTACTAACACGGAATTGCCATTAACCTGCAACCAGAAAATACACTTCATCCTATGCCACAAAAATCAAATTGTGGGCACCAATCCCATTCAGATTTCTCAATATCATAACAGTTATGTAAAGTAATACATAAAACTATACTTTACAGAAATCCGGGGAAAAATCGTATAAAAGTATACATCAAAATGATCAGAGCGACTTCTAGTATATATATAAAAATAGTAGGCCAAACTAAGAACCTACCATAAAAGAAACATCGCTTGAATACTATGCCTCCGACCACGACGTGCGACACTAGAATCCGAACTGCAAACTGGACACGGAAACCGAACAGCCCAGGGGAAAGACATGAAAACCATTAGAGTGAGTGGACGAAAATAAATGTCTTTCGCCGAATAGTATATGTTATAAAAACATATGCGAGTCAAATTGAAAAAATATGATATAGTACACGAGGTGAACACAAACCCCTCCAACGTACAGAGCATGCATGTAAAAATCCCACGGGGTCGCTCATGGACTCATCCGTGCTAGTACAGTCTGAATCACGGGATCCCAAACCCACACGTGATTCTAGTCAGAAAGGTCTCAGGTCAAGGTATCTGTTCCCACCCGGAAATACATTGGCACAAGGAACAGAAATCTGTACCCACCCGGAAATACATCGGCACAAGGTACAGTTCCCCCCTGGTAAACATCCTCGGGGATCAGCTGGGATGCAAGTGTATCGATACAACCACATATACTAAGACTGTACTCTGTGTAAATCAAATCATAAATAATTCGATGCAAATGTATAAAGCAATAAGTAAATGCATATATGTAATGTATAATTGTATAGGAATAATCGTATAACACATGCTCATATAAACCATAATCTCAAATGCATGCTCATGCTCATAAAACGTGTATAAAGACTCGCAATTATCAGTGAAAAGAAATTGTCCACTCACAGGTGAGCGTAACGCAATACGCGTTAATCCCGTGATCCAGCGTAAAATCCCTCGCCAAACGAATGATCACGAACCCCTGAATAATCATAAAATCTACTTCTCAAAATCATAACTCGACACCTCAAATCATATCACGAGAAACAACCGTTCCCGGAAACATATAATTCAATATCGACGAAATCGTAAAAATCCGATAATCACACCACAAAACCTCGCTATAATTTCTGATGCTCAATTCGAAAAACAAACCTCACCACTACAATCGGGGCGCGATTCCGAATGAAATGACATATAACTCGTCAAAAACACGTCGAGCGAAAAGTCGCCGCCGTCGTCACTGCCTCCGGCCGGCGGAATTTCAGATCTGCCCAGAAAATGTCATGCTACACATGGTTTCAAAGATCTCAACGATTCCAACAACTTTCCAGTTATAAGTTAAGGCCAATTTTGACCGGAAAACCTCCAAAAATCAACTCAAAATTCCAAACCCTTACCGAAATTTCAAATCGACGGATCTCTCTCCTCCTGCCACTGCAACCCTCAAGACCACTTGGAAAAGCTTCCTCTCCTCATGGCTAACAAAACCCCTCAAAGAGGAGCCACCAACTCGGCCTCCACGCTGTCACCCGAATCGAACAAAACTCGCCGGAATCTACCCAAAATTCTCAAACTTTGACAAGCCATAACTTCTTCATCTGGCAACCAAATTGAACGAATGACCTATCAAAAGAAATAGGAGCTCAAGCCCAACAACTTTCATGCAGAGACCCCTGCCAATCGTGGCCGGAAAAGGGTCCAAAAACCGTGAAAACCGAACGGCAGTTTTGGGGTAAAACGGGTCGCCCACCTTGACCCGTGGTCAACGCGGGTCAAGGCCCAGTTTCCCAATATGACAGGTTTCCAAAAACGGCAAGTATTTTCCCATATTTATACCGTACACGTATCGAATCCCAAACAGATAAATACGACAATATTCGACGGACGAAAATATTCACAACTTATTCCTCGTAACTCGGAAAAATTCTCCGGAAGTTCCCACGAGCTCGAAATTAAATTCTCTACAACTTCCACGAAGGATCCGAAATCAAATTCTCGCCCGATAATTTAGTCGCTAACAAGGCCGCCATATTAACAGATTATGTCGAAATCACGACAAATTGCGAAACTCGCAAATCAAGTCGATAATCATTCCATTTACGGTTCGGGTCGATAAACGGTCCAAAACGGATCACAATCACAATTCGGATAGACTCGAACACGAACAGATAAACGCGACAATATTTCAAAATTTCAAATATTCATATTATATTCCTCGGTCGTCCAAATAATAATTCGGAACCGCCCACGAACTCGAAATCATGCGTACAACAACTCTCGAGAAGAGACTCAATTCAAATTCTCGGTCAATAATTAAGTCGTGATCAAAGCCGGCAATTCAATCAATTTACGAAAAACTGCAATCACCCGCAAGCTCGTGGATTAAGCCGATTACACTACTGATTCTGTTCCGGGTCGTCACAAGATGATCACTAAAATATGACATGTTCAAACATTGTTCATTAATGTATGACAAATATTATTAAAATTACTAAAAAATAACACCGTTAATCACTTTAATCACTCTGTCTCTAACAGATGTTAAAAAATTAATCAACTCATTATAAACTAGTCGTGTGTCATATGTCAATTTATGAAATTTTTTTAGGAATTTCCATGGTTTATATTTTCTTTTCTTTTCCCCCCTCTCTTTCTGTCTCTCTCGGTCAACGCCAACGATCTTGTGATTCTGGTCGAGTTCGAGAGATGGCAGTGGGAGTTTAGCTCTTCACCTCTTCCACCCATTCCGTCGGGTAAACCGAAAACAAAACAACAAAGAATCAACCAAACAGTAAAGAAGTAAAGGAATCTAAGTAACAAATCAGCAGAAATTGAATCAAACAGAGAATCAAAAACGATCAACCACATTTTTATATCTCATCGATCTCAAAATTAACAAAACAAGGAAGATTGCAACGGCGCAAGGGCCTTTGTTTGGGATCCGACGAGCGTATCCTTCACTCTCGCCATTCCTGGCTTGTTTCTGATCATCGCCTCCGTCATCGTTCCCCTTTCTTAGAATAAGTGTCTCTCATTTTTGATTTCTCAAATAGAGGCGCGCTTGGTGCAATCAAGTCTGCCAAAACCTCCCAATCATTCGGCGATGGCAGCGGAGGAATAAAGCCGCCGCGAGGTCTGCCAATGACGAGGGAAACGACCCCGTGGGTGGAAGAGGTGAAGAGCTAAACCCCCACTGCCATCTCTCGAACTCGACTAGAATCACAAGATCGTTGGCGTCGACCGAGAGAGATAGAAAGAGAGAGGGAGAAAAGAAAAGAGAAAAAAATATAAACGATGGAAATTCTTAAAAATTCTTCCTAAATTAGTACAAGTATGACACATGTCTTGTGTTTAACGACGTGATTAAATTTTTAACGTTCATTAGAGACAGAGTGATCAAAGTGATTAACGGTGTTGTTCTTTAGGACTTTAGTAATATTTGTCATATATTAATGAATAAAATTTAGAACGTGTCATATTTGAATAATCATCCGAATAATTTTCCCTAACAGGAAAACCTTTAAAGAGTGCAACAGCAGAGTAATTGCTGGACAATTACAAACCCAGAAGAATGTAGCTGTCTACTATTTCTGCAGTAACATGGTTTCATCTTTCATGCAGAGGCAAAGAATTCTGAGTTTGCTTCTTTGTTTCTCTATGAAAATGTAACACAGCACACGCAAAAAGAGCTTATCAATATTTTTGCACCAGTTACAAAAAGGTCTGCTCAAGAATACAATATAAGCTCTCAGTTTAGAAAAAAGTAATAATGAATGTTCCTTTTCTTTAATTCAATGTCAAATCACTTGGAACTTGGGCAAGAAACATAAACTTTCTTGAATCTAGCTGCTTAGCTTAATAATATGCTTACAATCACACAAAGGAAAATGGGTGTATGCTCCCTTCTTCTCATTTTCTTTTCGGTAGCAATTACATGTCTGGTATCGGAATACAAAATTTAACTGTTTAACTAGACTTGATGCAAATGATATCTTTCTATAATATGACTTATTTGGAAACCTTGAGTAGGTATCCAATACCAAACAAACAAACCAATTAAAGAACGAATTTGAGTAACCAACCTCGGAAAGGCCTCACGTGCTAATGTTATGCACTCATTTTAAGGTATAAACCATATTAACTGGAACAGCATGAAACGTAGCCTTGGGATTTCTTTGATCCTTCTGCTGCCATTTTAACCAGGCTCACCCCATTCACAGATAATTCCGCTTTGTAAGTGTCTGAATTCAAGACCTTCCGGCTCACGTTGCTATATATTTCCTGAATAACAAGCTCAAAAGCCTTGTTGACATTGGTTGAATCGAGTGCAGATGTTTCCATGAAGAACATTCCCTCCGCTTCAGCAAGGCTTTTACCTTCCTCAACATTCACAGCCCTTATATTCTCCAAATCACATTTATTCCCCACTAGCATCCTCGCCATTGTAGTATCTGAATGAGCTGCATGATTGATATTATGAAACTCAATATTAATGATTGAATACAAGGAGAAAAGAAGAAACACCTTTAGTGGAAAAACAAAATAAGGAGGCTGTGAGAACTACAGATTACAGATGAGCACTGTGCATACATTCAGTCAAACAAACAAAATGATCTACACAATCAGTTGATAAGATCTCCAGTTATAATGATCAAGTAAACGACGGTATATACATCAGTTTGCAATGTTGAAGAATAAACAAAACTGAGGTTTAAACATATTGCACAACCCAGGTATTTTCTTGACGCCAATGCATCAGTGTTCACCACAATAGTTTTGATGCTACCCAAAAGGTACTACAAGAATCACTTTGACAACTGGCTTTCAATTGCAGAGAGTTATGGGCAGGAATGCAATTGCCCCAGTTTGTAACTGGTTATTCTTTCTGGATATTTCTTATGAGAATGTCACGCCCCTGCCTAAAATTTTTTTAGTGTGATAACTACGTAGACCTTGAGAGTTATCAATGGCAATCACATGCCTCTAATAAGTGACACCACAACCAGATAGATGTCAAGAAGGTAATCTATAGTACCTTCTATAACAGATCTTATATATCCAAAATTCCCAAAGAGTATGAATTCTTCTTTGAATTCAAGATATGTATTCTTCTTTGTTGCATATCAAGCGATTGAGCATTTTCACTTGTAGGGTAAATTTTAGGAGAGAGAGCTACAATACAAAAGCATTTTAACTTCAGCGAAAGAGACATTTATTCATGATTACTGACATCTTTGGGTTAGCGTTGGTTTGCAAGAAAACATATCAAAATATCTTAGTGGGATTTATAAAATTAAAAAGAGGTAAATTGAAACTTTATGAATTCAGCTTGGCAGCTTTGGTAAGTTTCATACATGTATGAACTGACAATTTTTTATACAAGTAACTCATGATATTGCATAAAAGAAAACTTGCCGGAAAGAATTTTACTTGTCTTGTAAATTTGTAGATGGAAGGTTAACCTCTGGGAAGAACATACAAATATCACTATAGGGACCTGATTGAAATTAGTATTGTATCTTGACCATCTTCCAATAATTGACCAAAAGCTGGTTTTCTCTCTCTTTTTTTCTTCTTCTTCTTGTTTTCTTCTCTGCTCTTCTTATTTTTGGAGGAAACAATGTTACGTTGAAAGGAGGAGTACAAAGAAGAAAATGTACATGAGAGAAGAAAGATGTCCTGGGACTAACTACACAAGTCAACAACTTCCATGTAAAATGGTGAAACTAGCTAAAGAAGAATCACTATTATTAATATTTTAAGTAAAAAGAGAACATAAACACAACAGAACTCCAAATACAATAAAATTTTGCAATTATACACCCCAATTCTGAAGATTTCTATGCTTAAACCTAAAAAATATCTTTTTTTTGTGTGTGTAGCAGTAAAATTTGATTCACGTAAAAAAGAAAAAACAGATAGAGATAAAAAGGGGTTGTATGACAAGGGTCAATGGAAGCTCTGCCAGGTCGCATACCAAACAGTTAAATGAAAGATTTAAAAAACCAGCTCACAGTAATTGACGCCAAATCTAGATAAGTCACTTCCTTGCCTTCGTATATTAAAATCAGATACCATAATCATCAAAACCAAAAATGGCCATCATTTGGAGATCATATAGGACTGTATTCACAAGCTAGTCGGGTCAATTATCTTTCTTCTAATATTTCATAGAATTTGCTCACAGCAAATGAATTCAAAGGATCAAATAGATACTTGAGGTTTATATATTATAACTAACCAACCATGACCAGATGATCTATCTACCAAGCTTTCCAGCACAGAATCCTAAAAATTGTCCCGAATATCGCAGCTATGCATTTTGTGCGCTTAAAGGTTTGACTCTACAGCCGAACAAGCAGTCTGTATTCCAATGTAATGCAGCATATACATCCAAAAAAAAGCATAAGCAGTATTATTTTCGTCTTAAGACAATTTAAACCCGCCAATTGAAGCACAACACGGGTAAAAAAAAAAACATGTAATCAGAATCTTATATCCAAAGTCAAAATCACACAAATGATCATCACAAGTCAGAGCTCAAATTGCACAAAAAGAGAAAAGCTTACTCTTGAGCTCATCGAGCCAGCGACCGACGCTGTCAAAGGCGGTGCGGCGCGTGATGTCATAGATGACGAGAGCTCCGACGGCGCCGCGGTAGTAGGCGGAAGTGACGGCTCTGAATCGCTCTTGGCCAGCGGTGTCCCAAATCTGAGCCTTGACTTCTTTGCCGTCGATTTCCATACTCTGAGTCTGGAACTCGACGCCGATAGTGGCCTTGGAGTGAGCGCTGAACTCGTTGCGGGCGTAGCGGGAGAGAAGGTTCGATTTTCCGACAGCAGAGTCGCCGATGATCACGATCTTGAAGAGGTACTCCTCGCCGGAATCCTCCTCGTCTGAAGACGACATGTCGTATTCTTCTTCTTTCTGAATGGGAATGCCGCCGAGTGTTGTGTGAGTAGAGAATTGAAGAAGGAAGAATGAAGAATGAAGTTGTGGAATAGAGAATGATCGAGCAGAGAGAGAGAGAGAGACAGAGAGAGATGAATGATGGTGTATAGAGCTGGCAGACGGGGACATACTGCGCATGTAGTGCCTTCATTATAGAAACTTTTCTTTTTTCCTATTTTAATTTGCACAATTTCATGAAAAATTCTTGTATGCGCGGACTGGTTGACCTGTAATCCTCAAATTGGGAAGGAAGAACATTCACAGGAAAAAAAAAATTATCCCGAAAATTAAATCGCCGTTGCTGCCGTCCTCAACGTCACAGACCTTGATCTCCTCCGCCCAACTTTTCGTTAAACCAAACATTTGGTTCGAGCCGTAATAACTCAAACCTAAATTAGTGAGTTACTCATCATTAGTCGCGTTGATTAACTAACTAAGCATCATACGTTAAATTTATTAAGATTCGTCACGACATGAAATTGACTTTTTATAAACTATGAATTTTGAAAGTTGATTGTAAATAGTATTTGAATAGAAAATCTACCATAAGCGAGAAATTTCACCTTAATAAACCTTATGGACCATCTGATTTGGATCAAATCAATCTGGGTCATTCATCTAATTGGATAATTAGTGGGTTTTTTCATTTGGTTGCGGGTAACCCCAACACTTGTGACTCGACTCTCTCTCTTCTCATTCACGTCAGTGCGACGTCGTTGTCGCTCACGTCAGCCGGCGAGCCTTCCTCGCCTCGCCATCTCAAATCGAAGCTCTCCCTCTTTTTCATGTCTAATGTCGATTGGAGCATGCACGACTCGGTGAAGGAAGAAATCAAAGGCGATTTCTCGACAAGATTTGTCGTCGTCGACGGTGGAGATACTGCCGGAATCGAGCGGCGGTACTATAGGGCTTTTGAAGCTCATCCCAAGCCGTGGCCTGACATCGTTGTTCGATCGAGTTGAAATCTGGTGTGGGTTCCAGATTTCGAAGGTAAATGTTGATGTTTTCTGGTGCGTTTTCAAAGTTGTGTTGTACTGAAATGTTGTTGAAAATGTTGAGATGAATGTTTTGGTATGTAGGTTGGAGTAATCGAAGCATGTCGGATTTCGTCTGTCGTTTGTGGCCTACACTCCGCCATGTGCGGAGGATCTCCAACGACCAGAACACCGAACTCTTCACGGGAAGTTTTCTAGACCGATCAGTAATAGTTTTTGAATAGTTTCATGTCGTTCAATCTCTTTTGTAACATTTCAGCTATGCATAGGAATTGAGGCGACTCGACACGCCAACTCAATCCACTACAAGAAAAATGCACCTAGACCACGGACGATTTTCGTCGTCTAGGTGCAATTTTCCGTCGTCTAAGTACTTAGACGACGGAATCTCCGTCGTCCAAGTTCCGTGCTCCAAGTGTTGTCGTCCAAGCACTTGGACGACGGAGATGGAGAATTCCGTCGTCTAAGTGAGACTTAGACCGCGGACATTCTCCGGGGTCTAAGTGAATTTTTAAATTTTTTTATCACAAAAAAAAATTTATTTTTAAAAAAAAATTAAAAATTAAAAAATTCACTTAAACGACGGAGATTGTCATCTCCCTCGTCAAAGTGAATCCGTAATTTTTTTTTTAAAATAATTTTATTTTTTTAAAAATAAAATAAAATTTAAAAATTCACTTGGACGACGGAGATTACAATCTCTGTCGTCTAAGTGAATTTTTAAATTTTTTAAAAAAAAAATAATTTTACGGAATTTTCACTTAAACGACGGATATGGACAATCTCCGTCGTCAAGTGAACACTTAGACGACGGAAATCGTCCATATCCGTCGTCTAAGTGGTGATTTTGTAAAAAAAAAAAATTAAATGAAAAATTCATGAAATGCTAATTAATAATTTAATAATTAGCATTTAATGAATTTTTTATTTAATTTTTTGTATATCAATATTCATAATATTGCAAAATTTATTGAATATTAATTATTATTAATATATAATACGTACAAAATTCATAATGAATAAATAATTTAAATTATTATAGATTTAAATACAATGAATACAAAATTCATAATATAATAAAGTAAATTAATCTAGCCTAAATAAACAAAATTAAGCTAAAACTAAACTAATTATAGGCGGCGGTACGTGGTGGTGGCGGCGCCGGTGGTGTTGGCCGGAATGTGGAGGCCGGTGGTGGAGGTGACAATGTAGGCGGTAGCTAGTGGTGTGTGGTGGTGGTGGAGGCGACGTTGTAGGTGGTGGTGGTGTGTGGTGGTGGCAGCGACGGTGGTGATGCCGGTGATGGCGGCAACGATGGTGATGTCGGTGGTGGCGGCGACGGTGGTGGTGGTGGTGATGATAGTGGATGGTGATGGTGATGATATATGGTGGGTGGTTTGATTGGGGGGGGGAGATGGAGAGGGAGAGGGAGAGGGAGAGAGGGAGAGGGAGAGTGGATTGAGGGAGAGGAAAAAATGAAGAGAGATTGAGAAAATGATGAATTTATAGAGTTTTAAAACACTTAGACGACGGAAAATCAGTATTTCCGTCGTCTAAGTGCTTTAAATTTTCAAACAATACAGCCAATTTTTCACTTAGACGACGGAAAATCAGTATTTCCGTCGTCCAAGTGATTTAAATTTTTGCCAAAATTTTAGCGGGAAAAGAATACCGCCAATTATTTTGACTTAGACGACGGAGATCACAAATTTCCGTCGTCTAAGTGGATTTAAATTTTTGCCAAATTTTAAGTGGGAAAAACACCGCCAGAAATTAAAAATTTAAAAATTCACTTAGACGATGGAAATACTCCGTTGTATTTCCATCGTCTAAGTGAATTTTTAAAATTTTAATTTTAAAAAATAATTTTTTTTATTTTTAAAAAAAATTAAAATTTTAAAAATTCACTTAGACGACGGAGATGCGTATTTCCGTCGTCTAAGTGAATTTTTAAACATTATTTAAAATTTTTAATTTTTTTAAAAAAATTATTTTTTAAAATTAAAAATTAAAAAATTCACTTACACGACGGAAATACTCATCTCCGTCGTCTAAGTGAATTTTTAAATTTTTAATTTGTTTTTTTAAAATTAAAAAATTATTTTTTAAAATTAAAAATTTAAAAATTACTTAGACGACGGAAATACACATCTCCGCCGTCGATCTAGGTGAAAATTTCGTAAAATTATTTTTTTAAAATAATTTGTAATGAATTTTTGGACCTGTAATTTGAAT
The DNA here is from genome assembly GCA_946800695.1 of Geum urbanum. Classification (NCBI taxonomy): domain Eukaryota; kingdom Viridiplantae; phylum Streptophyta; class Magnoliopsida; order Rosales; family Rosaceae; genus Geum; species Geum urbanum. The sequence goes on from OX327012.1 coordinate 27,597,470, forward strand.
GAAATTGTCGTAAAATATCGATTAAAGAATCGTATATATAAAAAGTGGGATTTAAGACGATGAATTAATTTACGTATTCAAACTTGTGAAGTATCTACTAATATGTATAACTTAAGTGCCGGTACGTATAGGCTCATTGCACATCGATATTAACGAAATTGAATTTGGAAAAAACGACCGTTGGATATACTCACCATAACACCATACATAAGTAGAATAATTTCCACTAAATACTGAGTTCGTTCAGGGTTTCATCGGCACAGTTAACCGCAAATTCAAAATTTTTACAAACCGGAAACCAGGATACACGAAAATCCGTAAGTCCTATTTTAAAACCGTCGACGCTCACACTCCAAGCATTGTTTACTCTATGGTCTCGACGAAAAGAATATGCATTGGGACATGGTCTAGATGGTCGTTGTCTAGATGGTCTAAGTTCTTACTTGGACGACGGAAATGCACATTACCGTCGTCTAAGTGAAAAAATGGTTTAGGGGAAAGGGTCTTAGGGTTTAGGGTTAAAGTACTTAGACGACGGAAATGTCTTTTTCCGTCGTCTAAGTGAAAACTTAGACCGCGGAAACTTTCTCCGCGGTCTAAGTGAAATTTTTAAATTTTTGAAATTTCACTTAGACGACGGAGATGTCTTTTTCCGTCGTCTAAGTGACACTTAGACCGCGGAAATTTTCTCCGCGGTCTAAGTTTCACTTAGACGACGGAAAAAGACATCTCCGTCGTCTAAGTGTTCACTTAGACCGCAGAGAAGTTTCCGCGGTCTAAGTGTTACTTAGACGACGGAACCTTTAAGGTTCCGTCGTCTAAGTGCATTTTTCTTGTAGTGATCGTTCGTCGTGTGTCGAGTCGAAACAGAAGCTTGGTAGTGTCCGAATTAAGAACTACGAAGTTCGGATCGTGACGTGACTCATCGTGTACGAGGACGGGTTGTACTAGCGTTAATTAGTTGGTTGAAATAATCTAAGTTTCCGATCGATACAAGGTCTTGGTTTCCTTTATTAATATTACTTGGATGATCAAACTTCTATTAATCAATTTAGATCTATGGATTTTTTTAGGATCACCGAGTAGACTATCCGAGTTAGTGGAACAATAGGTTGGCTAATTATTGATGATCCAAGTGAGTGAATATTTTTTTTCACTGTCGATTGCGAGTCTACTTTATGCTCATAATTTCATGTACTCTATATATGTATATATATATAAACTACATTATGTTTATGTTCACGCATGAAGGCACCTATGATATGATTTTACATTTGTATGCACGTTATGTCTATAAATGTTGCATCGATGCATTTGGCATGTCGGCTAATCACTGAGATGTTCCGAGAAGGTCATGACAAACACCCTCGAATCGAGATTACGTTACACACGCCTCCACACACTTATGATATATTTATGTTTTACGTAGACTCACTATATTTTTCTTACCATATGATCATGTAGAAAGGCATAATTTTTGTACTTGATTTCTATATTTATATACCTTTCCCATAGGCCTTTCGGTTTATACCGCTCAGAATGCAGAATTTAAGTTGAGGTTAGGTGCGCACGTAGATCGAGGCATAACCGAACCCATCGTCTGATCCAAGATGATCCTACATATTAGTATTTCTGATGTCATAGTTAAATTAGAGGTCTAGTTGCTTTTATTTCATAAATTGATTAACAATTTCCATTTTATGATGCAAGTTGTCATCAGAAAGGTTTTTCTCGATTTATTGCTTTGGACTTTTGAATTTTCGTTCCAATTTTCGAATAGTATGAGTAGAACCTATGTTAGTATGGTCGTACGTTAGAACTTAATTTCAGTTTAGGCAACTGAATCGAGGTCGGATCCTTTCACGAGCATTCTTAAAATTGTGTGAGATCTCTATAGCCCGTGAGGCGGTCTATGACTTCAGCAAACTCTATCACAATCATCTGAATAAGTAAACCAAGTATTTTGCTAGGTGCTCAGCTACCTCCATTTTAAGTAGTTGGAGACGTGATACAAGACCAAAACTGCCTAGCTCTACACCTTTGTGGAGATGGAGATATGCGAGGATAGTCAGAGACGATGTCTTTTCACTTACTCACATAGAAAGATGTCGCTGAATGTGTTTTTTAATATTTTAATTAAAAGGAAAAAGAAACGACATGATGTCATACATATTGGGTTTTGTCCAGTTCTGCCCCAACATTTAATTCCTTATAAGTTTGTGTCGATAGAACATGAGCTGTTGAAAGGATATTTGTATCCATGTAACTATAAGGAACATATGGTTTGAATACATTATTCGAGGTTAAATTCAAGTCGAACATCTTTAATTATTATAGGGCATGCATACATGACTCCATAGGTCGCATCTATTGGCATTTCACAAAGTTAATGGTCGTTCATTTGCAGTTTAGCTTTGCCAAAGGTTTTCCTTACCATAGAGCAAACAAACAAGTTAGTGAGCATATGCTTCCTCAAAGCAATATGAAATAAATGCAAATTGCCCAATGACAAATAAGCTCACAGACACACTTCTACCTTGTTGTAAAATTGCGCAATGACAAATAAGCTCACAGACACACTTCTACCTTGCTACAACAGGGACCGTGAGAAACAATCATCTTCGTCAAAGTTCGCTTAGGCTCCGGTCAACGAGGTCAACCACTTTAATACCCATGTCTTACAAGCCTTGCAATCGAATCTGTTTTGCATTATTTTTCCTATCCCGGACTACAAAATACTGTAACCATGATGAGGGTCACTTAGAGCATCCGCAGCGCAGCTTCCTCTTGGAGGAATTCCTGCCGAAAAACGGTGGTCCCGGCGACGTTGAGAAATTCTGGGTGATGGGGGGCGTGCAGCGGTGGAATTCTGTAGCGTTGACCGGACGGCGACCAAGGAAAATTCCTCTCGGAATTCCGATTTGAGGAACCGGGAGAGGAATTCCTCCCTGACGTCACCACTCACGTGGCTGACGTCAGGCGGGAAAGTTTTTTTTTAAATCCGGCGCGTGTACCGAAAAAAAATTTTAAAAAAAATTACAGATTTACTCAGCCAATGACAGCCCGCCACGTGGCAGGCTGTCGGCTGGCTTAATCAAGCAAGGGTAGGCTTGATCTAGACGGCCCAAATTCAAACCAAAGTTGATCGGACGGCTCAAATTCGTAAGCAACGGCTATTGATTTTTCTGAAAATTTCAGAACGGAACCTACCCAAAAAAATTCCTAAAAAATTCTAAAAAATCCCAAAAAATTTCTTAAAACCCCATACTATTTTTCTATAAATATTAGGTATTTTTTCTAAACACTTCACACTCATTTGTGCACTCCACCTATTATCCTCCTCCTCCCTCTCTTCCCTCTCTCTCTCTCTCACAATATCTTTGATTTTTTGCAAAAAGATGTCCACAAATTGGCTCATTTCCAAGATGTACAATTGTGCATATCATATTGTCGCTATAGTGTGTGCCCTATCTCCGGCAACAAGCCAAAAATCGACAAATTGTGGGAAAAAATCTATGCCGATTACCAACAAAATTGGGTGATGGGTCAAGGTAAAGTGCGGAACCGAGGACCCAAAAGGCACTTACCTCTCGTTTTGCTAAGTTGAAGCCAAACTTATCACAATAGAAAGCGGCGCTTGCATACGCAAGAAGGAATCCGGAATCCGGAATCCGGCGGAAATTTGCAGGATGAGGTAAGGATTTATTTATGTTGCTCCGCTTAATTTGAATTAATTTAGTGAAATAAAAAATGTGACCTATATTAATTTTTATTTTTGTAGTTAAGGAAAGCTCAAACGTGGTATGTGGGAAAACAAAAAAAAGAGTTTACACACTTTGCGTGTTGGGAAATGGTGAAGGATCATCCTACTTTTAGAGTCGTTGAAACTAGCACTCCACCTTCTTACAATTCCTATGTCGAAGTTACGCCTACCTCAAATGTAGTGTCTCCTATGGTCAACTTGGATGAAGATGAAGTGATTCCAACATCACAAACCAACGTTGGAGGTACCTCGAGTCCGCCTAGACCTCAAGGAGTGAAGGCGGCAAAGGAGGCAAAAAGAAAGGGAAAGAAGGCCATGACACCTACGAATGAGCTTCGAGATGAGACTTTGAAGAACATCGCAGCTAATCAAAAGATGTTTGTCGAATGGCAAAAGGCAACCGAAGAATCTCAGAGAATGCTTGATGAGAAAAACTACAAATTGAGGGAACGAGAAGAAGAAACAATGATCATGACAATGAATTTCGAGGCTATGACCCCAAATTCAAAGAAGTACTTCATGAAGCGGAAATCAGAGATCCTTCAGCAAGTAGATGACGATGAAGGAGAAGTCGGCGATGCTAGCTTTACCGGTTGTTATCGTCCCCGCAACCTTGATTTTAGTGATTAGTTTTGTAATTTCAATTCATGTAATTTCAATTTCAAGAAATAAAAACGCACTTCATGTATTTAGATCGAGCTTCAAATTTAAATTCATTGATTATTAAGGGAAACACACATACAAAAGGGAAACACACAAATTGCAAACACACATATCTCGCGCACATTAATTAGAGATGTTCATCGGTTTCAAGAAACCAGTTGTGCTTCACTAAGTCCTTTTGAAGTTCACCATGGAGATAAACTGATTGTAAATCGATGAGCCGGTCGCTAAACCGTTGATGATGCTGATCTCTTCCCACTGGCTCAAATGGAATTCGGTGACCATTTTCATCCACCAGCCCATCATATAGTGTGGAAGCAGTCACTGGGTTTTGTAAATCTTCTTCCTCATTCTCCTCAAAATCGTCTTCCACAAATTCTTCCTCGACAATCATGTTATGCATTATGATGCAAGCCAACATGATCATTTTTAATGTCGATTTGTGATGACACATGGCTGAGTGACGAATGATAGCCCAACGAGATTGTAAGATGCCAAAGCACATCTCCACATCTTTACGATATGCCTCTTGTTTCCTTGCGAATAGCTTCTGTGGTTGATCTTGCGGATTGTATATTGTCTTGACGAACGAGGAATAATTGGGATATATACCATCAGCTAGATAATAAGTATGGTGGTAAGTCATACCATGGACTTGATACGTCGATTGCGGGCTTCTTCCGGCAAGGAGTTCATCGAAGACATCAGAGGAGTTGAGCACATTAATATCATTTTGTGCTCCAGGCGTCCCAAAGAAGCTGTGCCATATCCACGTGTCATATGAGGCCACCGCCTCTAAGATTATTGTCGGACGAGCCTTCCGCCCCTAGTATGACCCTTGCCAAGCTGTTGGGCAATTCTTCCATTCCCAGTGCATGCAGTCGATGCTTCCGATCATACCAGGAAATCCCCGTTGCCTTGCCATTTTTAGAAGTCGAGTTATGTCAGCCGCATTCGGAGCGCGGAGGTAACGGTCTTGGTAAAGCAAGACCACCTGTGTGCACCACTTCTTCATGCATTCGAGTGTTGTTGACTCCCCCATCCTTGTGTATTCAATACACTGATCTGCGGCTGCGCCGTACGCCAACATTCGTAGAGCACCTGTCATCTTTTGCTCGGGGAGGAGTCCTTCCAATCCAATGACATCTTCTCTTTGATGCCAAAACGGGTCTTGGTTACAGAGATCTATCTTGATCCTGTTCAACAAGTGCGTGCTCATTCGAAACCTCCGGCGAAAATCCTGCTCGTGGAAAATAGGGCGTTCCACGAAGTAATCGTCCAGCAGATTCTGACCCCTTCGTTCCCTTTGCCTTTGTACGTTTGGACGGCGGCGACGAGGTGGCTCATCATCAAACGAGGCAACTACCATGGCGGCATCAACGACGAAGGAATTCATCATTGCGGTAGCTTGCCAACGTTGTTGACGCCTCCTCCTCCTTGACTCATCGTAATCGTTAGGATCCATCTTCTGTATGAGAGAAAGTGAAGAAGTGTGTTTACGGGTGTTGTGAGGTTTCAAGGCAAGGAGGCATGGTTACAGATTTTATAGCAAAATTGGCTAATCTGATGTTGAACGACTGGTACACGTGTCACATCCTCAGTGGTCGCAAATCTGACGGGAAATCTTCAATGGATAACTTAGCCGATAACGACACGTGGATGAGTACACGTGTCACATCCTAATTTGTCGAAAATCTCACCGGAAATCTTCATCAATAATTTAGCCGACATTGACACGTGGATGAGTACACGTGTCGCATCCTGATTTGTCGGAAATCTCACCGAAAATCTTCATCAATAATTTAGCCGACATTGACACGTGGATGTGACACGTGTCGCATTATTATTTGTCAGAAATCTCACCGGAAATCTTTATCAATAATTTATCTGACAGTGACACGTGGATGTGACACGTGTCACAATATGAGTCGTCGGAAATCTTACTGAAAATTTAGTTCAATAATGTACATGATAATGACATGTGTCGCCTAGTTATTGGATAAACATATTACAAATAGTTAATCAAAATTTTATTTTATAATTATGAATAGTAATAGGAATTCCTATTTGTTGCACTGCTGCGTAAAAAAACTGAATAAGAAATCCTATTTGCTGAATAGTAACAGGAATTCCTGAAATAGGAATTAGGAATCCTGAAATAGAAATTCATGGTGCGGATGCTCTTAGGAAAAAAAAATATGGTTCATGGTCTAGGTTTACAATTTAAGAAGCATCAATTTGCATGGATTTTCCCAAAGTGACGTCGTTATAGGCTGGGTGGCTTTTTTAAAAGAAAAATACTGTGTCATTCAAGGCACAAATTACGAAGTCGTGTCAAGTGTCAGCTCTGTCAGACTTGAAGACATATGTGACCTCAGGGATCTATGGCATGTATTGTCGTGACAAGGGTCACTTAGGGAAAGAAATATGGTTCATGGTCTAGGGTTCAAAGTTTAGGAAGCAACAAGTTGCATGGATTTGCCCAAAGCAGCATCTTTATAGGATGGGTGTATTTTTTAAAAGAAAAAAAATTTGTCATTCAAGGCACAAATTACAAAGTCGTGTCAAGTGTCAGCTCTGTCAGACTTTAAGACATGTGTGAGGTCATGGATCTATCCTCAGAGAGCAAGTATTGGCCACACGCAACATTCATTTAAAACATGACACATGAGTATAGTAAACCAGAATATTCTACAACCACCTTTCACCCCATACTGATTCTAAGGTAATCCACACAAAGTAGTCTAGCTTGGCTTTGACGATTTTGTCTCACATTTTATTTCGTCATAACAAATGTGAGATTTATGTATTGGGTAAGAACTCTATTAGACTTTTTTTTTATGAGTTTTAATACATGTAGGATTTAAGTTGGGTGTATATACATATGTTTGAAAAATGCATTAAATGAAAAGAGTCGTTAAAAGAATATTTGTGTCTATTGAAGGAACATATGGTTTGAATGCATGGATTGAGGTCTGACTTAAGTCTAACATTTCTATTTTTTAAGGGCGTGCATAGATGACTCTGAAGGTCGCAATCACCGGTCTGTTTCGTGAAATAGCCATTCTTTCACAATTTAGCTTTCCCAAGGGTTTCATTTCCCCTAGAACCAACAAAAAGTTAGATAACACTAAACAAAAAGTTAGACAACACTACTGTTTGGGCCTAAATAAAATATTTACTTTGGGCTTGGATGGCTGAGGTCTATCGAAGCCCGTTATGGTTAATTGTTCCTATCGAGGAAATATGAGGTCTAGCGAGATTCGTATCGAGTTTCGCTGGGAACAGACTTAGAGTTCTATTAGGACTGTGTCTTATCGAGCTGGTTTCACGCGGCTCAGTTTCTATCATAACTAGTTGATATTTGCAGGACTCTTAGAAGAGTTATGATGGAATTAGAATACTTATGAGTGGTATGACACGATGCTGGTATGGAGATTCAGACAAAGTTACAAGAGCAAAGGAGTTAGAAACAGAATCAATGACTGATAAGTAAGCAAGTATATAAGGAACGCGAGGATCTTATGAAAAGCACGACTACAAACATACAAACAATCCTTGCTATACGCAATACAACCTAGACGGTTATCTCGTCCTCGACATATCTATCTTCTTGCAACCAGAAAAGTCTGAGTGCTGTTCACCTATCGAGTGAAGGTATTTACGACTCCAAGGAAGCAATTGCAACCTGAAGGTGGAAGGGCTGCTCACTTGTATGCTGAGGGCTTGAATACTCAAAGGAAGCGAGTGTTCTCAACACTTCATCAAGAGATTGCTCTGCTCTACACGAGAGACGTGGGGGTATCGATTTCTGGATTTAGCAGAGAGGTACACATATCAAAGTCCTAGGTTCCTAGGCGAAAAGAACCTATTCGGGTAGGGTTGGTGCTCTCCCTATCTTAATCGCTTACATTAGAAGTCAGGCGGCTGTAACTAGTCCATATTCCGTTGAAGAACGGTGGCACGCCAGCGTCGAAGCACATACAGGATAGACCGGTACACGCGGTTGAAACATCCGATATCAAAAGAGACTGCTTCGCAGAGAAAGTCTCTTCCGGGAGATATTTCTGCATCGAACATTTTGGCACGCCCAGTGGGACTGTTAATACTTCTTTGCGTCTCTAAGCGACAATTGGAGACCCTTATCGAAGGGTTTACCCTCAGTGTCGTAAACATCCACAACCGGTATACCGTGAACACACTGCTAACCAGTGTCGTTCATTAAGTAATCAAGCGGTTAAAGTTATCTTCGCTAGCGACTTCAACGCCATGGAGTTCGAAACTCTAAGTGAAACGGAGATAAAGGCACTCACGTATAACGAATACGTGGCCTACGCAACGAAACGGGACTTACACCACGCTAGTGGTTTTCGATCATTCGAAGACAGACTTGAGCAACATAATGATCATCTTGCTGCTCAGACCGACTCCTTAAAGGAGATAGCGAGTACTATGCGGTCTATGCGACTAGAGTTGAATCAAGAACAAGAGGATAAAGAATCCATAAACGCTCAGGTAACTAGTTTGGCAGAAGGTCAAGAACGCCTACGGGCGGATGTCCAAAGCCTTTTAGACAAAGGATTGGAAGAATACCGCCGGTCAGCGGCAGCTATCACTCAAAGAGTCGATAGGGATCTGGGTTCTCTAACCAAAACCGTATTGGACTTGGCTAGGAAAACCAGACGATCAGAGGATTTTGCTTTCGAGTGGGAGGCACGTATAAATAAACTCATGGATGATTATCAAGTAAGAATAACCAAGATGCATGAGACTTACGAAGCACCGTTTCCCCTAAGCAAAGACGATCCTAATGAATGGCATTGGCCAAAGTTCTATAAACACCAAACCTTCCAGACATTTTCTGGTGACGATGATGCTAATGTGGCAACACATCTGGCTTACTTCACCTTGCAGTTAGGCCAGTTTGCCGAGGACGATGGACTCAAACTAAGGGTCTTCGGTTCATCGTTATCGGGATCAGCCCTCGTATGGTACACTGGCATCGAGAAGGGCTCGATCAGTACGTGGAAGGAGATGGAGGCCTTGTTTATAGACCACTTCGGAACGGAACGTCCAGAAACCACCGTGGGAAAGTTGGCTTCTCTTAGCCAATCGGTGACCGAGAGTCCGGTCACTTTCCTACACCGTTTCCGTTCAGATTATAACCTCTGTAAGACCCCTCTAAGCAAGGAAGAGGTGGTAGAGATGGCCAAGAATGGGTTGGAGGATACTTATCACCAGCTATTCTTAAATAGCAAGTATTTCTCTCTAAATGAATTCATCGCTGCGGTGACCAGAGCATACAGCAACATGCAGGAGAGAGATAACAGAAAGAATGCGTCCAAAGGGACGTATAGCAATAGAACTTATGACAGGTTAAAGCCAAAAACTGTGGCTTATGTTGAACCAATGGATGATCAGGAAACAGATTCTGAGGACGATCATATAGGGGCTGTGGATTTAATGTCAAGTAAAGTGCTGAAACCCCGAAAGCTTCAGAAGAATAGAGGTCCCGTCAGGCTCTCGACAGTGGCTTTTACTAAGCCAGAGTTCGAGAAGTACACTTATGACGCCAACATGGCGCATGAAATTTTGGACGAGTTGTACGGTCTGCGGGTTGTCAAAGCAAACTTCGGGCCGCTTCCCACGGCTGAGCAGTTAAAGGGTAAAAAATACTGCAAGTTCCATGGAGCATGGAACCATCTTACCAAGGATTGTATCAAGCTGAAGGACCAAATCCAGAAGTGGATCAATGAAGGAAAGCTGGAGTTGGAGGGTTCGTCCAAAACAGCAGCATTGGTGGATTCTGAGCCATTCCCTGCTCAACAGGTGAACATGGTGGACGTAAGTTGGCCAGCACCTAGTAGAATCCTTGAAAACAAAGAGGCTTGGAATCAACCAGCCTATTTAACCGATTCATTCAAGACGGACATGGTGGATGAATATTTGGATAGGTTAAAGGATATGGGGTTGATTTTCTTCTACCCTGTCTATAAGCTTAGACATCTACGGTATGAAGGGCCAGCCCAACATTTTTGTAGATTCCACAATCACTTTGGCCATCGAACATCGATGTGTTCAACCCTGAGAGACAAGATCCAGGGCTTGATCAACTGGCAAGTGATTGTAATCACTGAAGACGGAGAGATGGATTTTCATCCTGAATATCCTCGTAGAATGCCATCTCCTCCGATCACAGAGTCTCCCGTCAGCGGTACTTCTTCGGAATGTAGTCAAGGTACACCAAGTCAAGAGAAGAAGAAGTCCAAGCGAAGGACCAGGCGAAACATAGCCTTTGCCCGACCCAAACGGACGCGCGTCACATACGACGCATCCTGGCGGGAAGAAATATTTGAAAAGCTATGCCAAGATGGAATAGCAGTGGTGCCTGACAATTGGGGATCACCAGACCCACATCCAGATGATGTCAGGGGTCTCCCTTATTGTCAATATCACCACAAGTGGGGAAGTCACGGGACAGCTGTCTGTAGAGATCTGAAATATAAGATTCAGCAGTTGATCGATGACGGAGTAATAGCGATCGAGCAAAAGCCTTCGCTCAACTTAACAACTCCAATCCCCATGATTGTTGGCATGTTGGACGTAACAGGTACTAAAACCAACAAAAGAAAACAATTCAACGACCAACCAACAGCTGGCGAGAGTCTACCTCGTACATCAAAGGATAAAGGAAAAGAGAAGGCGGACCCTAAAGCAGACTCGCCAATATCCCTTTGTGCACACTGTAAGTTGAGGAGTGGGTTGAAGATCTCCTTTGAAGAGCTGGCTCAGGCAGCCAAAACCTTCCCGGAATTATTTTCCAATAAAGATCCTCAGTCCCCACCATCGAAACAAAGGGATACTCCTGCTCCCAAGCGACCAAGAGCAACCAAACAAGCCAGTGTGGTTAAAACACCTGAATCTAAGGTTGCTGAAATGCTCACCAAACCGTACGTTCCTCCAGCTTCAAGGAACATCACAAAGGAGGATGTATGGTATATAAGGGAGAAGGGAAAGACAGTCGAGGTGACTCCAAGTAAGAGGAGGAACCTACAGCGACGCTTTAGTAGGGCCAAGAGAGCATTGGATGCTTACGAGGCTGGCCTTATCAAAGAAGAAGACCTGGAGTTTCCTCCAGAAGTGTTGCAGAGGCGGTTGAACACCCTTGCAGCAAATCCATTAGTGGTGTTTGGGAAGAAATCTCACGAGCCCAAAGTGAGAGCCCAAAGACCAGGGGTTTTCGAGAGAAACCCAGAATTAGCAAACAAAGGAAAAGAATTTGAACCTACTCTAAAGGTTCACCGGGTAGTTCAGAATCAATTACCAGTAAGGAGGCGCCTTACTTTTGAAGAAGACACGGTGAAACAAGTAGGGTTGAAGACACCTCCCAAGGGAGCAGAGGGGCCACCACAACAAAGTATTCCAAGCAAGCCACCAGTCCTGCAATGGAGGCCAAGGCCTTTAGTGGTAGAAGAACAAGCGAAGGCCAAGAAATTAGCCCCAGCTCCCAAGGAAACAGCTACACCACCGACACCACCGCCAGCTATCGATCCTATTCCTGAGGATATTATACAGCAAGTTGCTCATCTCGAACTGACTACATTGTCTATCGAGGAAGGACAGCCATCGACCAAAGGTGATAATGACAACGAAGACGAGGAGTTGGTGGATTACAGTGAGGATGAGGTCGATGAAGAACACGATTGCATCAAGGAGGACACTGCAGCCATTAACATGGTGTATGTCCTATCCTCCAAATATGCTTTGCCCTCACCAGCAACAAGAGACGAATCCAGGAACATCAGTAGTGTGATGCTACAAGATGAAGAACTAGAGGTGCCGGACAGTTCCACACTCGATGGCACACCGGAACTGGATTCACCAGACACAAGAGGACAAATGATGTTCTCCAAGCCCACCATTGACATGGCCATGCACATGCGACCACTATATGTCACAGGACAAGTCCAAGGAGTCCAATTGAATAAACTTTTGGTGGACTCAGGGGCAGCGGTGAACATCATCACCTTTAAGGCACTGGCCCTTATCGGTGTTCCCAAGTCAGCTATCCAAGAGACATCGCTGAGTGTCAGGAACTTCCAGGGTAGCATAACAAAGACCTTGGGGATTGTCTTCCTACAGGTACACATCGGGATAGCTTCAGGCACTTACACATTCTTTGTGGTAGAATGTACATCACCATATAGTGCCATCCTTGGACGTGATTGGATCCATAGAAGCTACTGTGTACCATCCTCGCTGCATCAGCAGATGCTATTGTGGAACATGGAGTCAGGTGAAGCAGAAATAGTCAACGCTGACCCTCGCCCATATTCCGTCTCTACTAATGCTCTAGAAGCCAGGTATTACCACAGTGACCTTAGGCCACTGGAGGTATGTGGCGTCGATAGTAAAGGCCGCCCGATGGGTGTCACGGCCTCTGAATTAGCTCAGTGGGGGATTGTTCAAGTAAATCAGGATAGTCAAAGACCCTACACCATCGAGCTACCATCCAGACGTTCTCCATGAGTGGGTCTCTATCTGAAATAGAGGCCGAGGCTTGTCTTTCGTTGCACGAACGCTTTCATAACTTTATGTTAGAAAGCCAAGCCTTAGAGAAAGTTCCAATGATTGCAGCATTGGAATACGTGGATGAAGACGTTCTGCAAGACTTAGGAGAGGAGGACGAGATTCAACTAGCTCCAGCAGCCTTAGATGATATACCTCCTAAAGTGAAAGATCCCATCGAACACATTCAGATTGGGACAAAGGAAGAGCCAATGTCTGTGGCTATAAGTACTTTCTTAGAACCTGAAGAGAGGCTCCAGATGATTGAGTTGCTAAAAGAATATGCAAATTGTTTTGCAGAAAAATATGAGGACATGCCGGGTCTTTCACCAGACTTAGTTTGTCACAATTTGCCTACCATCGAGGGAAAGAAGCCTGTAAAACAAGAAATGCGTCGCATGAACATAGAGACAGCAATTCTAGTCAAAGAGGAGATTGAGAAGATGCTCAAGTCAGGAATTATACGAGTGGCCAAATACAACGAGTGGCTGTCCAATATAGTTCCAGTCAAGAAAAAGAACGGGAAGATGCGAGTATGCGTCGACTACAGAGACTTGAACAATGCAACCCCTAAGGACGCTTATCCTATGCCAGTAACTTATTTGTTGGTTGACTCAGTTGCCCGCCATGAGATGTTAACATTCATGGATGGTACTGCAGGATATCACCAGATTCCAGTGGCGGATGAGGATAGACATAAAACGGCATTTCGATGCCCAGGCTTTGCTGGTGTTTTTGAGTATGTGGATATGCCATTTGGACTCAAAAATGCAGGGGCAACCTACCAACGAGCAATGAATTTGATCTTTCATGATCTTATTGGTAAGACCATGGAGGTATACATCGATGATGTGGTAGTCAAAACAAAACATCGAAGCGACCATTTTGAAGACTTGAGACAGGTGTTTCTCAGAATGAGGCAGCATCAACTGAAGATGAACCCAGCCAAATGTGTGTTTGGCGTCCAGGCAGGTGACTTCCTGGGTTTTCTAGTTCATCAGCGTGGGATTGAGATACCGGATGATAAGAAACAAGCGGTTATCAGTGCAGCCCCACCAAAGAGTAAGAAGGAACTACAACGTCTATTAGGAAAGATCAATTTCTTACGACGATTTATTGCCAATACTGCTGGGAAGACACAATCATTCTCTACTCTCCTCAAGCTTCAAAATCAGAAAGACTTTGTATGGGAGCCTATACATCAGGAGGCCTTCGATACCATCAAAGCATACTTAACGAACCCACCAGTCTTGGTCCCTCCAAGACCTGGGGTTCCTCTTAAGCTGTACATATCAGCTACCGACCTCTCCATTGGAAGTCTATTGGCTCAGGACGACACAGCAGGGGTTGAGCGTGCTATTTTCTACCTAAGTCGTACCTTGAACGATTATGAAACGAGATACTCTCCAATGGAAAGGTTATGCCTAGCCTTATACTTTTCAGGGTGTAAGTTGAGGCACTACATGCTATCCTTCACTACGTGTGTCATAGCACAAACAGATTTAGTGAAGTATATGTTATCCAGACCAATTCTCCGTGGTCGTATTGGAAAGTGGATTTTGGCTCTCTCAGAATTTTCTTTGCAATATGTCCCTCAGAAGGCGGTGAAAGGCCAGGCAGTGGCTGATTTTTTGGCTCATCGTCCCATGGAAGAAGTGGTCGATGGACCAGAACTGGATCTCGCTCGTATCGATTTGGCCCCTTGGTGTTTATATTTCGATGGGTCAAGTACGAGTACTATGGCTGGGGCAGGGGTAGCTTTGGTCTCCCCACGCGGCCAAACTTATTCTTATTCTTTCAGGTTGGACTTCAGGTGCACAAACAATCAAGCAGAGTATGAAGCTTTAATCATTGGACTAGAACTTCTATTAGATATGGAGATCAATGACGTGCATGTCCTTGGAGATTCCCAACTAGTGATCAGACAACTGGAGACCAAGTACAGGGCAGGTCCAATACTAGAACCTTATGCATGGAGGGCCTGTGATTTACTAAAATTGTTTACAGAGGTGGAGTTGAGTCATGTTCCTCGAGAGAAGAACTATGCAGCTAACGAGTTGGCTCAACTAGCAACGGGTGTAAGTTTATAAGAAGGAGTACGAGAAAGAATACTCAAGGTTGAAAGAAGAACCCTTCCATCTTTCCTTGCACGACAAGAAGATAAAAACGAATGGTACGTTGCTACACTTGATCACATCGATAAAGACTGGAGGCAGGAAATCATCTCCTATCTCCAGGATCCTAATAATCCGGTTGACAAGCGGATTCGATTCTTAACTCCCAATTATTTGCTCAAAGATGCTGAATTATATCGAAGGGGAGAAGAAGGCATACTATTAAGGTGTGTCTTTGGACGTGACACTAAAAAGTTAATGCGAGAAGTCCATCTTGGGACTGCAGGGGCTCATCAAGCCGGTCCCAAGATGAGATGGTTGCTAAGAAGACATGGCTTCTATTGGCCAGGAATGCTCAGGGACTGCATCACGTTCGCTAAAGGTTGTGAAGAATGCCAGAGACATGGTCCCGTCAACCATCTGCCCAGAATACCATTACAGCCTATAATCAAGCCTTGGCCAGCTCGAGGATGGGCTTTGGATTTAATTGGAATGATTCATCCTCATTCATCCGAGGGGCATAAGTTCATTATCGTGGCTACTGATTTCTTCACAAAATGGGTCGAAGCTCGACCTCTCAGGGTATCTTCAGCGAAGGCCATCCGTCAGTTTTTATTCGAAGATATTATTTGTCGGTTTGGCATCCCTGAGTGTTTTGTATCAGACCGAGGGGCAGCCTTTATGTCTGGAGAAGTAGATACCTTAATGAAGGATCTGGGGATTCATTTTCTCCACTCTTCTCCATACTATGCCCAATCCAACGGTCAAGCAGAAGCGAGTAATAAAATCATCATACATATCCTAAAACGGATGCTCGCTGGAAATGCCAGACTGTGGCATGAAGAACTTTTTCATACCTTGTGGGCTTACAGGACTAGTAAGAGGACCCCCACAAGTACAACTCCTTATGCACTGATGTTTGGGCATGATGCTGTTCTGCCTCTGGAGATTAATGTTCAGTCTTTACGAGTCATGGAGCAACATAACCTAATCGGTGAAGACTATGTCCAAGCAATGTGGCAAGAGCATGAAGATCTCGATGAGCATCGAATACAGGCTTATGAAAGTCTACGTGCTGAGAAACAAAAGGTGGCTCGTGCCTATGACCAGCGAACAAGGAGCATGAGTTTTGCAGAGGGAGAACTCGTCTGGAGGGTGATCTTGCCTATCGGTGAGAAAACGGAGGGACAAGGAAAATGGTCAGAAAAGTGGGAAGGACCATACATCATCGATCGACTGTTGGGTAAGGGAGCAGTTCGTTTGAGAGATCGGGATGGTACTATACATGCAAACCCGATAAATGGTCGTTACCTAAAGAAATTCATACAACCTGTTTGGGAGTATGATGATCCTCCAGATGCTGCTTGATCTAGTTTATTCATGCTTTCGCATCAATAAACTACAGGGGCAACTCATATACTCATCGAGGATCATAGTCGAGGATCATAATTTACCCATCAAGGATCATAGTCATCGAATAAACCTACCAATGGGGTTAAATAGTTAGTGCCTATAGTTGGGGATAAATTTTGTTATCAGAGTAATTATTTATTCCAAGTCAAAGTTCAATACAGGCCAGTCTTTGTGGCTTAAATTTTTGAGCAAACTATATACGAGTTTATCAATACAAAGAACTTTTACACTTCAAATAAAAATTACATTCAAATACTTGGAACAATACAAAGGCTTTGCGGCCTCAGGCTCTGATACCATATGGTGAAGATGAATCTAGGACAACTGCAAAAGATGAATGAAAAATCTTAAACTGCAGAAGATGAATGAAAAAGCTAAAGGATTCATTCTTCACAAGATCCTCTGCGTGGCTCTCCATCTCTCAACCTAACAAGAGGTCCAAATTGGAGAGCGAAAAGGAGGATCCCCGGTACTCCCAATCCCGTCTCTCAAGAAGATAAAACCTGCAGATCGATCTCGGTAATTTGAAGAGATCGACCTCGGTGAAGAAGAGGGAGAGGAAGTTGGACCGTCAAGACAAGAAGAGGAGGACTACAACATGAGTTGCACCTGCCTTGACGATTTCCGCCTTTTCTCCAGTCAAGGTATGCTCCCAACTTTCCCCATGGATTGCAGGAGACATTGGGGAGCACTACCACCCCCTATGCCTATAGAAACCAAACAAGTGCGAGGCAGAAATCGAAGGGGATGGAACCTCTGGATTGTGGCTTCTCCCTTAGAGTCTCCTTCAAAAAGGGAGAGCCAAGGCGACGCCTGGGCATAGATATTGCTATCTAGTCCGGGTTTGGGCATGGATATTTCTATCTAAGGAACAGAACATCGAAAGATTTATCTGGAGGTTTCTTTGGATAGTAAGACCAGAACATTTCGGGTTGGGTTTGATTCATTCTCGCAAAGGACTTGGTGTATTTTTACCAAGGGAAGGAAACCTTTTATAGCCAGGAATTACAACGGTTTGGTTTCGCGTGAGTAATTACACCCAACAACAGTGAATACGTGTTCAATTAACAGTGGACCTTGGAAGCAGTTTGTTCGCTCGCAAGAAATGCATGATAAATGAGAAGATCTTTGGGGCAGTGAAAACGTATTTCAAAAAGATTTCGATGGTTTGACACGATACGGTTTCCAAGTATAGAATTCAATTCCATTTATTGCTGAACAATCGAAAGAGTTAAAATTAGTTACAGCCTAAAATGAGACTGGGTCAGAGTTTGGAAAAAGGGCTTATTATAGAGGCCCAACCAAGTTTTAAACAGAAGCTTTGTTGACAAAACAGTGTAGATATGTATAAAAATCTTTGTTGTTCGATAACAAATACAAAAAGCCTATTCTAGAGGCCCAAAGTTTGCAATTGAAAGACGAAGCTCTTTATATTAATCTTAATATACTCCGAGGCCACCCAGGCTTGTTGAGCTGCTAAACAAGCTTCGCTAACTTTCGCACGTGCCTCTTGCAGATGTTGAGCCCGAGCCTCGTCCTCGTTCAGGAAGTGATGTACTTTGTCCTGATAAGCGGGGATTTCAGTTTCCAAGACAGCTATTTCAGAGTTGAGTTTGGCAAGGTCGGCCTCAAGAGCAAGCCTTTGGGCACGTTTGGTCAATAGAGCCTTTTCCTTTGTTTCTTTCTCCTGCACAAGTTTTTGAATTTCCTCTGCTTCCCTTTGAGTTGTTTGCTCTAGGTTGCTTGCCACTTCAGTCTCACGATCAACCCCGAGTGTTAGGTCATGAAAGGCTTCACTTTGGCGTTGATACTCAAGGAATTGTTCTTCTAACTTATCCAGGAAAGGAATAAATGTTGTAGGGGCAGTGGCTCGGAAATCCTTCACTTGTCTCGAAACGGCCTGGACATCTGTACTGGAGTCTAGTGGCCCAGAAAGAATTTTACGAAGCTGACAAATGAGGACAGTACGATCAGGAGGAGTGCTTGAAGTGCTCGATGCACCTGCAAGTTCTTGAACTACGGTTGACCCTTGCACATTGAGCAGGTCGAGTTGCTTTCCAGATGATGAGGAGGGGACAATTATTGCCTCGTTGCAAACGGAAGGTTCTTCATCATCATTGGCCATCGAAATTGGCTCTCCTACTATGCTTGCTTGTTTCCTTGGGCTATCAGGAAGAATTTGCTGAATGACCCGGTCCATAGGAACAACATCGGGCTTCGATGTAAAATAACAGGAAGTGTTAGGGGAATATCGAACAAATTACTAACCTAAGAAGTGAGGTTGCGATAGCTTACTTTTAGAGGAGACAGTATTGGTGTCTCCTCAAGAGTCTGAACTTGTGGCTCTGATAAGGGGGGATTCGATGCTTCGACCTCTGGGCTAGTCTCAACTGGAGTTTGTGATCGATCAGATCTGGGCTTTGGTGAGGAGATGATTTGTTCAGTCTCTGAAGCAACTTGTTCATCGTGAGCACTGGAACCTTCGCCAGAAGAGGAAGGAATGTTGCAGCCTTGAATTTCAATCTGAAGACGGTTGTACAAGGTGGTAAGGGCTACAGGTTGTTTCTTCTCCTCTTCCTCAAGTTCTGCTCGATGGACTCCAGCCAAGAATTCGACGATAAAGTCCTTGCAACACTCTTGGTGGCTGTTGACTATTGCCTTGTCTGCAACGATGGATATGTTGCTGGACTCATCGAACCTCAGAATAAAGGCTTGTTTGTGTCCTTCGAGGAGCCTTTCTCCTAGTGAGTCAATTACGTAGTAGGCTTCGTCTTCGGCCTTGAGGACGAAGAAGTGGTCATTCCAGCTCACTATGTAGACCTGAGGTTTCCTGCTTTTCTGAATGTGTTTCCACAAGTCATCGAAGGAGCAGTAGCCGTGACCTTTCAGGTTAGCAAACCTTTCAGGATTAAAGAGTCCTATCAAGGTTTCATCAGCCGAGAATTGGAGTGGCCGGATGTTTGCCTTCAGGATGGTGTCCAAATCAAAATGCAGGTTTGGATACTTCGTGGCCAGAGACTCGTCCTTGCATAGCTCTTGCCATTCCCTGGAGCCTTGAAGAAGGATGTCATCGAACTGAGAAAGAGTGGGAGTGCTACCTGGATTTGCACAAAACCAGTGTGCAATGGTAAAAGCAATGGCTGAGCAAGCACTAGACCCTGAGGCTTGGCTACTCCTTTGATCGAATGAAGCGAAGAAAGATGGAGTGACGAGGCGTAGTTGGTCGTTTCTGCTCCTAAGCTGAGATTCCAACCAAACTCCACTCTTTGGGGGTGCCCGTTTGAGTTTCTTGGAACTTTGGGGCTACAGAGATTAAGGGCCAATATCGAGATCAGTGATGAGAATCAGCAGGTTCTGAAAAGGTAATATATTGAATACTTACAGGTGATTTGGAACGCTGGGTCCTTTTCTTCTTGAAGGATTGAATTGCCATGGTTACGTCTGGCTCTGGATGGCACTATGAGAGAAGAGAAGGATGGTTATTATTGGTCTTAAGAGTTCCAAACACAAGTCGAACATTTTCTAAGTTAAAGACATACCTGTGGCCATGGGGTTGGGTTCGAGTCAGAGGAAGGATTGTTGATTGCTTCCTTATCTGCCGGCATCAGGAATTTGTCATCGAACTGACGGAAGATGGTGGCAAAGCATAGTGCTGGACTCGTGTATTGCAGCTCGACCCAGAATTGGGAAAACCAAGTAAGGTATTGTGGGGTGACCAACCTCGATGGAGTCAGTGGCTTAGTAACCCCGGGAACTATCACCACTGGAAAGCCAAAGTCTTCATCGATGATTTCTGCTGCGTTAGATTTACCCTCTGCCCGCCAGAGGGTATACTTGTTAACAGAGCATACAAGGGGCATAGGGGCATCCTGGCCAAGTCCAAGTTGCCTGCAGAAGTGATTGGGAGCATAAAGCTCATACCCGGAGTCTGGAAGTGGTAGATCCTGGCAGGTGTTCGACTTAACGAACAAACTCCTCGCTTGATTATCTTGATCAGGAGATGGCATGAAGCCACTTGAGAGGAGGCCAGGATGATGACGATCCAGAATTCTCTCGATGGCGGTATAAGGAAGCTCTTTGCGGTAGCAGAGGTGCTTGAAGCAGCTAAAGTAGGACCATTGCTTGGTCCTAGGTTCCATAGAAACCAGTGATTTGCCCAAAATCTTTTGTTCTTCGAACTTAGGGGTTCTGGAGGGACAGAAGAAAGGGAAATAGACCTGTAACCAGAGGTCTACCATCCAGAGTGGCCCAGCTTGTTGCAAGTCGAGCCTCGATAGAGCAACTCGCTTGAGACTGTAGTAGATGGAGGCCAGGACGGGTTCAACCAAACTCAGTGGTTCTCCGCTGAAAAGGCGCTCAGCGAGATTAGTCCACGTTTTGATGACCTTTGCTGAGGTCGTGCAGAACAGGTACTTCGATAGCCAATACTCCAAGAAGGCTATTCCTCCCTTCGCGTTGCTTTTCGTTGAGAAATGATTTACCCAGGCGGTGTAGGATGTAGGCCGTTTTTCTGAGGCTTTGTCGGGAGTCTGGCTGAAAGTCTGGGGAGTCCAGTTTTTCTCAGCGGCGGGAACTCCAAAGATGGTATAGAGGTCGAGCATTGTGATGCTCATATCTCCACAGGGAAGTCTGAAGCAGTTCGCTGTGCAATCCCAGAAGCACATTGCTGCAGCAAGTGGGGGTTTGTTGGCTCCAGCTGGAAGAGAGAAGCATAGATCAATGAGTTCTGTGATTCCTGCTGCTTCCCATCGATCTTTGTCCTGCCTACGGCGTTGGCGGTACCAGTTGAGGTCGTCGGGGGAGGAGTGTGGCCATTTCCCAATAGAACAGAGGCTGTCTTTCTGAGACCATGACTTTGGGTCTGCAGAAGGGTCTACCTGGAGAAGAAGGGAAGAGTTGCAGATGGCTTCCCGAAGGACAGTTGGGAGGTCCGGACTCAATGGGGATTCCAGAAATGGGCCGAGAAGACCTGTATTTTCTTCTAAATCTACGGCAAGGGTGCAAGTGGTGTCTGGGTTCGATCGAGTAGCAACGTCCTTGAGCCGTTTGACAAACTTCTTGGCGTGAACATGGTCAAAAGGAATAGTAATGTCCTTACGAGGAGGCATTTTTCCGAGTTAGGGTTTTGACGGCGGTGAGAATGAGGGTTTAAGCTTTTTGACTGTGAGAGTTAAAAAGTTGCAGGTCTCTGAGCAATTGAAAAGTTTTTGATGAAAGATGAAACTTGTGGATGTGGACTGTTGCTCTTATAGAGGAGTCAGTCGAGCGTCATACTTTTTGAAGAATTGAGTAGACGTGGCGGTATAGCGTTTCAAAGTCAGTAAGCACGTCGTTCAAGGTGCATTCAAGTCTTTTCGCTTGTTCAGAACGTTTCCAAGTTCAAGACCTGAGGGGCAATGTTTGGGCCTAAATAAAATATTTACTTTGGGCTTGGATGGCTGAGGTCTATCGAAGCCCGTTATGATTAATTGTTCCTATCGAGGAAATATGAGGTCTAGCGAGATTCGTATCGAGCTTCGCTGGGAACAGACTTAGAGTTCTATTAGGACTGTGTCTTATCGAGCTGGTTTCACGCGGCTCAGTTTCTATCATAACTAGTTGATATTTGCAGGACTCTTAGAAGAGTTATGATGGAATTAGAATACTTATGAGTGGTATGACACGATGCTGGTATGGAGATTCAGACAAAGTTACAAGAGCAAAGGAGTTAGAAACAGAATCAATGACTGATAAGTAAGTAAGTATATAAGGAACGCGAGGATCTTATGAAAAACACGACTACAAACATACAAACAATCCTTGCTATACGCAATACAACCTAGACGGTTATCTCGTCCTCGAGATATCTATCTTCTTGCAACCAGAAAAGTCTGAGTGCTGTTCACCTATCGAGTGAAGGTATTTACGACTCCAAGGAAGCAATTGCAACCTGAAGGTGGAAGGGCTGCTCACTTGTATGCTGAGGGCTTGAATACTCAAAGGAAGCGAGTGTTCTCAACACTTCATCAAGAGATTGCTCTGCTCTACACGAGTGACGTGGAGGTATCGATTTCTGGATTTAGCAGAGAGGTACACATATCAAAGTCCTAGGTTCCTAGGCGAAAAGAACCTATTCGGGTAGGGTTGGTGCTCTCCCTATCTTAATCGCTTACATTAGAAGTCAGGCGGCTGTAACTAGTCCATATTCCGTTGAAGAACGGTGGCACGCCAGCGTCGAAGCACATACAGGATAGACCGGTACACGCGGTTGAAACATCCGATATCAAAAGAGACTGCTTCGCAGAGAAAGTCTCTTTCGGGAGATATTTCTGCATCGAACAACTACTGAGCATATGCTTTCTCAAAGCAATATGAGACATGGAAATTGTTGAGTGACAAATGAGCTCACACACATGCATCGATCGTGTCACAACATGGACCGTGCGATAAAATCAGCTTCATCGGAGTTTGCTTAGGCCTCCGTCAACGAAGTCAAATATTATAATACTCGTGCCTTAAGACTCATGCAATCTTGTCTATTTTGTATCCTTTCCCCCGTTATACTACGAAATACTGTAACTGTGACATGGGTTACTTAAGGAAAAGAAATTCGGGTTAGGGTTTATGATTTAGGATGCAACATTTTGTATAAAGTTGCCCAAAGCAACGTCGTTATAGGCTCCGTGGTTAAAAAAAAAAATTCGTCAGCTCCCGCATCCGTTTGATTTGATGACACATGTCAGCTATATTCGTTGTCCCAAACCATTTTAGGATTATTGAAACAACACCGTATGGTTTTCAAATATAAAGACGTTTATTAGCTCGCGCTTCTCTCATTTCCCTTTGCTTACCCAGCTCATATCGATCTCTATCGTCTTCTAAGTTCGAGAACCAAGACAAGAAGGAATCATAATTTGGTATCAAGTTATACATGTTTTGGGGTTTCTGTCAAGGTTTTATGTTTCTTCTCTCATTTTGTCTTGCTATAGTTCATCACTTTAATATGTTACGAGGAGATGAATCATATATGTTGTTTGCGGTTTGTCCTGATTTTGTCACAGAATCACAGTTGTTATAGGTCAACGATGTTGAAAAGTGAATATACGTGGAGCAGGTAAACCATGTTTGGAAGTGAAGGTACATTGAGCAGGTCAACCATGTTGTTGAGTAAAGGTACATTGAGGCAAAGTAATTCATCCACTACTGTAGGGAGGATATCCTAAAGTCCTTTTGTTCCCTTGGCAAAGATATTCGTAAACATTATTTGGCCGATATAGAGGGTGAAAGATTCTCAGGCTTGGAGTCTATTGACAAATTTTATCTAAAATATTTTGCTGCCATGGATGTGGTCTAAGGAAGAGTAGACTAAACAAGAATATTGGGTATGTTCAAAGGAGGCGACTCACACCGAACTTTGAACCTTCAATATAGGTAACACGACCTAGCAAGGGTAGAAAAAGACTGATGCACTACCGTCGTAAATACTATAGCCGACGATATATGTAAAACTATAGCCGACGAGATAAAAATCTCGTCAGCTATAGTGGAAAAAATGAATTTTTTTTTTTTAAAACTCGTCGGCTATAGTACTATAGCCGACGATAATGGATAAAAACCTCGTCGGCTATACTATTACCGACAGGTTTTAGCCAGCCGACTTTAGCCGACGACCCTTAAATATCGTCGGCTAAAGTCCATTGGTTAAAACCTGTCGGTAATAGTATAGCCGACGAGATTTTTATCCATTATCGTCGGCTATATATAGTACTATAGTCGACGAGTTTTTAAAAAAAAAATTTAAAAAATTATTTTTTCCACTATAGCCGACGAGATTTTTATCCCGTCGGCTATAGTTTTACATATATCGTCGGCTATAATATTTGCGGCGGTAGTGACGGTTTGCAATTTATGAGTTGCATCCATCTGAATGCAATGGGATTGAAGGAAACGAGTACAAGTATACCTATAAGATGACAAGAGCTAGTTGTTTAGTAGTATGCAGAATTAAGCAAAATGAGGATGGTAGTTATTTGATTATTACATTTGATACGGAGAACTACCACACACTTGGTCCAAAGCAATTTGACCTATTCTTAAGATCACACCGTAGGATAATGACGACAATCTAGTGGTGGCAACTGGACTTAAAACGGTATCTCTGTTGTCAATTTGGGCTTATGATTAGTCCACTTGGCCGGGAGACAATCAATTGTTGGATTCGAACTCAAAGATCTGTACAACAAGATGTATGAAGAAAAGAAAACAAAGTTGGTTAAGGCGGGTCGAGACGCACATGCAACCATGAATTTTATCCATACAAAGCACTTAAGGAACGTTGATACAACTTGTTTAACCTCGATGAGTACTCTCGCCTAGCCAGCTTAGATTGGAGAGAAATATAGTCTTTGGCATAGTACAAGGAGTTTGTTGATATATTGATCTTGATCATCACCTACAACACTAACATCTATATGAAATCATTAGTCATTTTTGCTATTTGGGCTTCATTTCGTACATGATCAGAAAGAGAAAATTTCCAAGTGGGTGATATTTGCTTTTCTGGTATCTCTATATGGCCAACAACCAATTTTGGTGATCGCTGACATGGATGAGTCAATTAAAAAACCTGTAGTTGACCTAATGCTGTAGGCACGCTACCTATTGTGTTCATGCACATAGGAAGGAATGTGGTCAACAACTAGGGATACATACGCATCCTGTCCTACTTTTTACACTTGATTCATGCGGGAATCAATTACCCTGAATTTGAAACAGCGTGGTCAAACATGGTTTCGAGAACAATGAATGTTTTACCGGAATGTACAATATGAGAGACCGTTGGGCAAAGGCTTTTTTCAAGGAAATTTTTTTTGGTGCCATTAACACCACCCAAAGAGGAGAGAGGATGAACTGGCATTTGAAAAAGGCCGTTGGAAAAACTTTACTATAGTGTGAAGTCCTTCCTAGGCTATATATTTAGGTTGATGCAATAAAGAATGCTGCAAATGGGTCATTTCAGCCCTAGCCATCGACCACTATATTCTTGTGATTTAGGGAGATGCTGGCAAACTGTTCATGCATTACATGATTCTCCTCATAAAAGACCAAATCATGTACGACTCTAAGTTTATTTTTGAAGGCTATACTCGACTCGAGTGTCAGTAGTCTACAACATACTGAATCTCGGATCCAGCTCCTCTAAAGTGAGAGAGTCGTAAATTTATGTGAAGTTCCTTGAACCTCAGTACTCCAAATAATCAAACGGTATAGAGGGCTGCCACCACATTAATAATGGTAGTTTAGGAATTTCTGTCAATTGAATAGGTTAACATACGTTATCCCCCTTGAAAAAGGAACAAAAAATATTTGATATCAGTTCGTGCCTGTCTTGCTAAACCCAGGTTATTCGATTCGTGCGCTTCCGCTATGTTGTTTTGACGGGATCCATGTGGCTCTGATTAGTCGCGTAGTCGGTTGTGGGGAATTTTGAGAGGGAGGAAGAAGAGAATGATGGGATCGTGAACTGTGAGATCAGTTTTATCGATGAACAACTGTGAGATCAGTTTGTTTCGATCATGTCTTCTTATAGGCTTATAGCTAATCAATGAAATGATTTAAATGTATAGCTAGGGTTCTTATTTTGCATCATATATGGGCGACTATCGATTATAAACTTTCCAGAATTCTATATCAACAGTTTCAATTTTGGGATTTTTAAAGAGCAATGGTAAAATGGTAGATCTGCCTGGATACTTTTTTCTTCTTTTTAAAAAAAATATTTTCTGGACACTTGATGCAAAGTAATTAACAAGAGAAGATATCCCAGATGGAGAAAGGAACCAAGTGATTAATTAGAAAATTGGTGTTGAGTGCGGATTATTTATAGAATACATGAAGCAACTTGGCTCTCTCTTTGACTTCTTGCAATTTGTGAAGGTCGAGGAATGCGAACCAGAGCTAAAAGAGACATAGAACTCATTTGAACGAGTTGACAGTTAAAGTTAACGGGATTTGGAACTAAAATATTGAATTAGAATTTTAATCCTATATGACACCTGATTAATCATTAGATTATTTGAAACACTAAGATTCAAGGAACTTCATATAACTTTACGGTTCTTTCGCTTTAGAGGAGCCACATCTCTGAATCTCTTAGTACAAAAAGTAAGATCGAAACTATGATGTCATCGTCTTCTAACTTCATGGTCTTAACACTTGCTCGTGTACATGTCGGCTATTTGAGTCTGACGACATTCCTTTTTGTCACACATTCTGAGTCTTGGAAAACAGGCATGTGCATGCATTCCCCGCGCCCTTGGTAAATAAGAGGTGGTCAAAAGCTGTAGTTTGCCGTCATACAACGCTTTCAAACAAGTCTGACTCAATGTCAAGGGTCGAGTTACAGAGACCCTGTTATGTAAGTTACATGATGGCCACATTCGCCCATGTTGCTTCAGCTGCGTCGTCGAGTGAGGAGGCATGTGGAGAGTTTTGTGGTGAACTTCACCGTATGAGCATGCGTTATAGCAACTGCCAAGTCGATAATGAGGCGGTTGATCCGCCTTCCAATGAGACCGTGCACGTAAACATTATCCGTGACCCTCTCCACAAACCGACAAAGGGTGCTCCACAAAGAGTGGCCTTTGGTGCACAGCCAACAAATAGAAAATCACCGAAGAGGACTTCAACTTGCTTGATCTGCAGCTGTACATTGTCTTGATTAACATAAAGTGATGTTTGTTACACAAGATTGTGCTAGGAAATGCTCTTTCCACGACAAACTCTATTGGCCATGCAAGGTCGAATTTCTCTTCAAGCCCTGCTGCTCCGGCTAACTTTGTTGCCCATGCAATTGACACTGAAACAACCGGGGAGGATGAGACATTTTCAATAACACAAACAATGAGAACATGATGCGTCACCAAGAATAAGCGAGGATGTTCGATTTCTTATCTGACCAATGGGGTTCGAGGAAAGAACCATCATTGGTTGGTTCTTCCACATCCACTTCAAGTCAGACAGATAGTCTCATAATTAATTATTTGGTTCGGTCAAGATTAATAACAATTTCACTACCTTCAATGCGGCAAGTATTTTTGCTAATTAAATATTCCACATTTGTGTCAAATGATTCATTGGTGTGCCATATACCTTTAATTGTAGTTATTGAGCCACACCCACTCTGATTAAACCTAACTAGGACTGGAGAATCGAAGAATCGGACCAAATTGATTTGGAATCGTTATTTTGGTTCATTTTTTGGATTTCGTAAAATAATATTGATGGTTCGGTTCTAAGTTCAAATTTTTCAGTTCTAGATTCGGTTTCTAAGTTACACAATTTTAAAGAATCGAAAATATGAAGAAAAAAATACACATGTCAATATGTTATTGGTAGTCTTGTAAAGTATACATTATATACTAGACTTATGCATTAAAGACCATTCCTTCCAAACTTTAAAGTCTTGTTAAGTCTATGTCATATACTATAGACTATTCTTTTTATACTATAGTCATGTTTTTTGTCTTGTTATTATTCAGAATGTATTAAAGTACGTATTCAACAAGACATTCAAGATTTGGTATTGATGATAACATTCATTCTTAGTTAGTTAGTTGTAAATTGTAAGTTGTAACTTATTTAGCTTGCAAGTTATAATATATTCAACTTAAAAGACTTGCTGGTTGTAGGAATGTATGATATTTGAACTTAAAAGACTTGAAGAAATATTTTTTTAGTGAATCTGTCATAAGTTGGGACTCTATTTTTCCAGAATTATTTCAGCTCGTCAATCAAAGGTCTCATGTACAGATCTAAATACTTTTCAGGAAACCTTAGACCTGGAATTACCAGAGTAAAGAAATTAAATTCCTTGTTCATACGCATCCAGGGAGGCAGGTTATATAACATGAAGATAACTCACCAAGTGATGACCGAAGTGTTATTATTTCGAACCTCAGTTGTAAAGTCTTGAAATTTCCTGTTAAAAGCTTTAAAAGCCTCCCCATCAGCCATGTGTCTATGCATATCGCTATCTATCATGTGTTCCGCATACCATCTCATCACCTCAGCTATATATAGAGAGACATGTACAAACACTACAGTTTAGGAATCAACGGAAAATAGCAAAGCATCTTGACAGAAGACTGCTTCCTCTTCTTGTTCTTCCATCTAGATGCATTGCATATAGGATAGTAGTTTAGTTATGCATGCTCTTTGTAAAATAGGACACAATCATTTTTGTATGCATGAATTTTCTTGTACCCAAGACCAAGGTTGTGCAAGATCTTTCTTACCTTATAATAGGTATCGGGAACTTGTGATCAGGAGGAAGCAAACTATATATATGTTTATGTATCTCGTCAAAAGCACCATTTGATATTTTGTTCTTCACTTTTATCTTTATTTCCTCCATTATGGCTCACAAGACATCCTCTGGATATCCAGGGTACACCGGGGTCTTGGCTTGAAGTAGCATCATGTTGTGCTTATCTATCGCAGTAGTGTAAGTGACCACTGCAGGGACTATATTATAATGAGAAGTATCATAACCTCCCTTTTCAGGTTGGTGTCTACCAGAACTATATGACATAAAGCATCATGTACGAAATTCATAGTGGGATTCTAAGAAGTGGTTGCAATACTGCTGGGTGAGGCGCCCTGGTAACTATACCCTGAGATGAAGTCTAGTTCTTCACCATGCTCAATTCATTGAGTCTTACTGTTCTTCATACCATTCACATATAAGTGTTGAGCCATATCATTAATCCCCATAAACTCATGGTTACAACATCTCTTGCACGGACACCTGTAACGCTTCTTTCCTGGATCATGTTGCATCACAAACAATACAAACTCGTTGATTCCGTTCATATACCTTTCATCACACTACCACATTTTGACTCATTGCCGGCGACTTTTAAGTCGCCGGCAATGTTTTTGGACATTACCGGCGATTTTTGCCGGAAAAATCGCCGGTAATGTTTTTTTTTTTTTAACATTACCGGCAACATAAATGTATGTCGCCGGCAATGTCTCGATGGTAATGTAAAAAAAAAAGACATTGCCGGCGACTTCATTTATGTCGCCGGTAATGTCTTCTTTTTTTTGACATTACCGGCGACGTAAATGTATGTCGCCGGCAATGTCTTTTTTTTTTTTTTACATTATCATCGAGACATTGCCGGCGACATACATTTATGTCGCCGGTAATGTCAAAAAAAAAGACATTACCGGCGACTTAAAAGTCGCCGGAAATGAGTCAATATGTGGTAGTGTCACCTCTATCCAACTACATCAAACTCTTCTCTATATTCTACGTAAGTTATCATGAGCGAAAAAATAATTGAATAAGCAAGAAGTTAGCAAAAAAATTGTCGAAATAGTAGGCAACGTGCATGCATGATTCTCAAATATATAATTACTAAAGAACCTAGCTTAGTACTTAATTTTGACTCATCAATCAACAATCTAGCTAATTTTGAGAATATTAGCGAATTATACCTAATTTTAGGATAATTCAAGAACCTAGCTAGCTAGCTCCATTTTTTAGTCATCACCATATATAATTAAACATTGAAAATTCTAATTAAGGAAGCTAAAAGTTAAACATAAGGAATCAACTTTTTTTGAGGTGAAACGGTAGAATAAGGATCTGATAATTTACAAAGGAGTCCATCCGTGTCTGACACGATAGAAAGAACTCCCTAAAAATAATCTATATTATTACATGAACAATATGGTACCTCATATACCTAAACGGTCTAAGTGTAGAACAAAGACTAAAAAAGTAGAAGTCCCACACTCTATCTAACTATGCACTTCCAACTATCAGGGGCAGAGCCATGTTAGGGGGAGCCCAGGCCATGGCCCCCTCTTAGAATATAACGAATAACTTGTGTGTGTTTGCATCTGCATTGAAAAAGGCTTATGGCATAGTGGTAATTGTTGGTTTTAAAAACCCAGTTGTCTAGTGTTCGAACCACCGCAAGTGCACAATGGTTTTACTTCTATTCCCCCTAAGTTTTGATGATGGTTTCATTTTTTGTTTCTTCTATTTCTCACCCCAAGTTTTAGGTGCCCCCCGATATCCAAAGCTCGCTCCGCCTCTGCCAACTATGGTAACCACACACAGCTCATAACTACTCACCTAAGTCGATGTCCTACATGGGTTAGAAGCAGGACAAAGATTAAAAAATAGAACCTCTAACAATTAAACAATCTCAACAATTAAAACAATCTTGACAATAACTCTAAAAAAAACAAGAAAACAAAAGACACTTAGGCCCAGGTTACCCTAGACCCAACTAAGTTCAGGCCCAGCAACCACAAGCTAGCAGCGACAGAGAAACCCTTCAATCCAAAAACCGTCGTCCTCAAGGTGAAGCACCTCCGTCGGAATTCCTCCTTCCTCAGTCAGACCGCTTGACCCAACCATGAGCAAGGAAAACAAGCCCAGGAGCCAAAAGATCTAACAAATTAAATCGCTCAAGATCCGAGCCAAATCATTCAAACAAACGATCAACGACCACCCATCTTCATGATCCGACAAAGATACACCGCACGTCGACTGACAAACTTTGGTCCCCAACTTGAAGCTTCTTGCCAAGACCGTCGTACCACAATTGCCTGAGGAACCCGAACTGTTTATTCACAACCTACCACACAGGTGGAAAAGATAACCACCCGAACCACCCATCTGACAGCACTTGCGGCGCCTCGGCGCGACTAGAGGCTGACACGAGCACTCCAAACTTGAAAAAAAAAACCTAACCCTATATCTCTTGGGTACCGTGCGTAAGCCGCGTTCTAGTAGGATATATGTTATTTAAATTATCATGATAATGTACATAAGGAATCATCTGATCATTCTTACAATATTCATCTAATACTTAAAAAATAAATTACATAACACAATATGTATTTAAATATTAAAAACCACAAATTAATAATTATCAACTAATTAATCTAACATTTCAACATATATATTCAACACATGCATGCAAGCAAAATAGTTAACAAACAATGCTATAGAAAACGAGGGTCAACGAAAATCATTCGCTAGAAAACTCATCATACGTAATTTTTAAAAAAAAATAATTGAGAGAAAAGAGTTTATACCTTCACTGACAAGAAGAGAGGTAGGTAAGCTAGCTTGACTCAATCAAACCTTCACCGTTATGAATCAAATTTGTGGTCGGAGATGGTGTTGAAAGATGTTGAGAGAGAAGATAAAGATGAAATGTTCGATCTACAACTGGAAACTAATCTAAATAATTGAATTCACTTAGATGACAAAATTTTTCGTCTTCCAAGAGACATATTTCGTCTTCTAAGTATATACTAAAACGGCGAAAATGTTTTCTTCATCTAGGTGAGCACTTAGACAACAAATTTGGCAACAAATTTTTCATTCGTTTTGAATATAATCTAGACGACAAAAGTGTCGTTCGTCGTCTAGGTCATAAAACTTAGATGACGAATAATATTTTCTTTGTCTAGGTTTTATTACTTAGACGATTAATCCTTTATTTCATCGTCTGAAGTTTTTCTAGACGATGAATTATACGACGAATATCAGTTTCGTCATTTAAGATTTTACTTAAACGATAAAATGACGACGAATATGTGTTTTGTCGTTTAAGTGGAATCCAAACGACGAAATAATTTTCTAAAATGACGATTCTTGTTTTCATCGTCCAAAAATTGCTTAGCCAACGAAGCATTAATTGGTTCATCGTATAAATCTATTTTGCTGGTAGTGATAATATATACAAGTACGACTAGAATAAAATAAACTTGTCTACATGATCCACTGTACACATAACATAACAATTACTCGTACAAATATTATCATGAACAAATTTAACTTGTCGCATGTCGTGCATGTAACGATGAAACAAATTGACCTCGACAAAAGTCATGCACATGTCACAACCGAACAAAGATGTCATATGCCTGCACACTCTTCCAATGAGACAGATCCTTCCTTGGCCAAGATCGTTCAATGCATATGTTTGGAAGAAATATATTAGGGTGCGCCAACTTTTGTATAATCTAAGTGTAAGGAATCATATCACATCTCGAATTATGTAGGGCTTCCAAATTGAATTAGGTTCGGCAACCCATCCCATCATCGCAACCATTACTAGTGAAATATCCATATGATACGTGTTGTTTTGTGTATCTATTGGTGTTGAGAGATACACATAAGCGTACCTAAAATTTAATAAGTAATGTTCAGCCACGAATTTTAAAAGCGTATTCTTTATAGCAGTCTCTATTGACTAAAGGATACCCTTTTCATTCCAGTATCTCCATTTTTTCAATAATCCTAAATTTATATATTACATATTAAATTTCTCTCTCCGATCCTTATCTGAGTCTTATTTTATTTTTATTTTATTATATTTAATATTTATTTTATTTACAGTAATTTAAATATGTTTCTTTTTGGGGATAGTTATCATTTTTTCTATATTTTAATATTCATTTAGCTTTTTATCATTCGGTCCCTTTACCAAATAATATTATTACTATGGTCCTTTACAAATGGTTCTCGATGTTCATGGTAGGTTGTTATTTCGACGTCTTCCTCTTCTCTCAATCTCTCATTCTCATCCCTCTCTAAGTTTATCTCTACTTCTCAGTAGACGAAAGGCCTGCAAATCATTCACAAACCAGAATATATAAACTATTAAAAATATGAATTATATAGAAACGAATTAATACAGTGTCAACCCACCTTGTATTCATTTACCAATGTAATCATCCTGGATTTCTTAGAACTGATGCAATCTGTTGTGCAAATTCAATTGACATGAGTTATCATATCATTGTCGATCATATCTCAAGATGTTAATCAAGAGTACGTGAACTTACTTGTTGACGAGGGAGACTGAACCCATCATTTCCCTAAAGCGTCTACTTCAGCTCATAAGCAATCCATCTTAGATGATTGGAAGGGATGAGGATGAAGCCGATCCCAAATAGATAGAGACGTGAGAAGTGGCATAAATGATAACTACCCAATATATTTATTCATTTTCATTTTAAATCTATTTCTCAAATAAATTTTAATTATTAAATTTATATATTCATATTAGATACTAAAACGGGAGCGAATATTCAGCGTAATGGATACGGAATAATGCATACGTGACTAGTATATAAAACTAACTACAATCTCTGTTTGTAATAAAAAATATGCGAATTATATTACTAATTATCATTATCATATACATCTCTATATATTAAGAGAATTGAGTCTTTTATAGTTACAAAGATTAAACATTCATAATACTAAATTTTGTCATCTTGAAAAATAATTTGACTTTCAAAAAGTTTAATTTTGCAAGGACAAACATGTAAAATTATAATAAATTATAAAATAAAATAAAAACTAAAATCTAGGAAAAGAATATCTTCCTCTTTAACTTCCTCTATCCTTATTGACTAAACCCCTTTTATGTCATTTTTTTTCTCTCTTTTTAATTTTTATTTTAAAAAATAATTATCAGTTTTATGCACATTCATCGGGATGTGCCTTTTATCTAGTCAATTTCATAATATGTTTTAATGTATTTGAATCAAATTATTTTATAAAGAGTATTGGATACATATTTCAGTCTCCAACTGATATAAAACACTGAGTTTAATTTAATTTTTCCAATTAAATATTGTTTTCTGTATCAAATATCTTTTTGAAATAATTTATATTTATTATATCTCTAATTTTGTCACTATTTTCCGTATCTTTAGATTTAAGGATATACAATAAAAGAAAGAGTATCATTTGATATACCAATAGATACAAATATATAAGTGTTGCCAATAGGGGCGTGGCATAAGGCATTTCATTGGTAGTGAACCATGCCTGTTTCGCGTTCACCTCTTCGTTACATGATCCTCAACATACATACCATGTAAAAGGCGGGAGTCGTGCCTCTTAGTGTATGTGTTCCTCGTGTTGAAAGCTTGGTCGAAATACTCTAGTGCTAGAGGTATGTTGTGATGGTGGAAAAAATTCCGCAGCCTGCTTGAAATAGTGTTTTCGATGTCTTGAGTTCCCAACATATATTCATGAAAGTGGCTCAATTAGTGCGCCACCACTGTACGTGGTTTTTTAGTATAAATTGATGTTATGTTTATGATTATTCATATCATTTTTTTTTATGATTACAACGGGAAAACCAATGTACTATACATTACTCATTGAATCATTGGAGTATTTTGTGCACAAAAACGTACGAACATTAGTAACATCAATTGTACACGCCTAAACCAAAAAACTTACATTCATGTAATACATGTAGAACTTAGGGTACTCCTGAATGGCAGGTATTACGATTTCCTGAAGCTAATTGTAATACATCAATATATACTTTTTTGATATGACGAGTATGGCTGTTAATCGGTACAAACGATTCGGTTATTAGGCCGAACCGAAAATCGAATTGTATTTTTTAATCGGTTCGGTTCGATTCGGTTTTTTTGATTTTTTTACAAAAAAAACGAATGGTTCGGTTCGGTTCGGTTTTTTTTTTCCGGTTTTTTCGGTTTTTTTAAATAAAAAAAAACTTTCTAAAAAAAATACTATTTCTTTCTATTAGTTTCTAAAATTCGAAGATCTTCATTAGCTATTTTTTTCAATAACTTTGTGAAAGTGTGAAACATAATTTATGTCAAATCAAATCAAATCAAACTACAACAAATATAATTAATCACAAATTACACATTCAAAGTTTCAAACCATAGCAAATAGCCAAATGTTTACCGAAAGTTTATATCACAAATTCAAAGTTTCAAACATCAACAAACATAAACCAAAGTCCACACTCCATAGTCCAAGTTTAAAACAATCTACAGTCCATCCAAATAAAAATACTCAATTGAATCCATTCTCAAACTATACTCAACTTATCCACCATTCTCACTTTCTCAGCTAGAAAGTTTTTCTTTGGCAACTTAGCATTCCTTTTCTTAAACCTACAAGAACCCCAATAATCATTGTTAAGTATCAAACTATGGCACATACCAAATACTACTTTCATATGGGACAAAGAGAGATATTCAACAACATACCCATGCCAACAACATCAAACTTGATTGACACTTGTAAAACGACGTCGTTTTATTCATTTCGGTTCAAACGATTCGGTTCGGTTTTTTCGGTTTTTTTTAGACTAAAACCGAAACCGAACCGAATTTTTCGGTTCGGTTCGGTTTTTTTGTTTTTCGGTTCGGTATTTGTTCGATTTCGATTTTTTCGGTTACGGTTCGTTTTCGGTTCGATTTTTTTTTTCGGTTTTCGATTCGGTATTAACAGCCTTAATGACGAGTAATACTCTTTCAATGTTAATATGCAGAAATTTCACAGAAAGCAGAGTAAGAGAGTGAAGGAAAGAAAATATCATCACAAGATATCCCGAAAGGGTTACATTGGACTAAAGGAGGAATTGTTTATAATCTACACTTGCCTCAAATTTCATTTTCAACTTTTTCAATCATGTTATTTCTGTACTAATTATTTTTAGGCCCAAAACATATATGGTTTCCAGAAAAACCTAACTTATTACACCATGATAAAAAATTGTCCAACTTATGGCCCCTATTTTTTCAAAAAATCTAGCAGACATCATTTTCTCTCAAAAAAGACCTAAAAGTTATAAAACACAATTTTCACCTTCTGGTTTTGCCTTTCCTTTCCTAATTTGAATTCTTGCCGAGTTTAATAGAGATCTGTGAAGCTGCTCTAACTTCCCTCCTCAGATTTTGCCGGGAAAAAAAGAATCTCTCCCCCCTTCCTCCCTTCCTCTCTCCCCCTCCCTCCCTCCCTCCCTCCCTCCCTCCCTCCCTCTCTCTCTCTTGCGATAGCGATCACGATCTCACTGCCATAAACACTATGTTCGATCTGATCATTGTTCTACATCAAAAATTTCAAGCACTATAAGTTTGAACTCTCTCTCTCTCTCTCTCTCTCTTTCTCGCAATCACTATATAGAAATTAATTCGACATAATTGATGATTTTATATGTTGAATTCTGTTGTACATCCAATTTCACTATGTTTTTGTATATGATAGATGATTTGAATTGATGTTGAACAAAATTGTTTCTGTTTGTAGTTTTATTACTCATTTTCATGAAAGTATTGATTACCTTAAACAATTTGCTCCTTAATTAGGTCTGGATCTAATTTTGGTTATAAAGATCTGTTAGAGTATCTATCTGGCTATTTGTTAGTCTATTTGTTATGATAACCTATCTCTTAGAAGTATTAGACCTAACTGTTAGTTAACCAAAGTTGTTACATGTGTTTCTGTAACTGTTTAACAACTTTTTAATGTTTTTCTGCAGTATACTCAATGGCAACAACACCATCTCTAATCATTATGAAATATATTCATGGTCGAGAAGGTGTGATGAATATTTTTAAGTGTTGATATCACACTTACTAACATTGTGGATATTGTCCGTAAACGATTGAAATCACTGAACAACTCAAACTTGACTTACAAGTACTATATCCCACTAGAGGATGAACACATTTTTTCTGAAAACTGATTGTGACGTGTTTTTTATGATGCCTTCTCTCCAAAGGCTCAATTCAAAATATATTGAGATCAGAGTCATGGACCTGAATGAGGTAGAATATCCAAAACTTATTTGAATATCTGTTTGCATATCAGCTTGAATATCTATTTGCATATTTTGTCAAGCTAAACATCTTTACTTTTCCTCTTTCCAGCAAACTGCAAATATGAGATCCAACCAATCAGTTTGTAGTACACAGAATGAAAACTCATGGCAAGATGTGCAAATGGATGGCTACATGGAAATTAGTAATGTTGCTGACGTTGATTTTTGATGCTTTCGACAAGAGGATACAAAAGATTACATGACAAAACCATGGGAAAAACTCATACTAGAAAAGGGGCATAAACTCTTAGGTGGTGTGACTGAGTCTAGGCTAAAACTCAGAAAATACTCAATTGAAAGTGGATTCAAGTTTACATATGTGAAGAATGAGCCGACCCGCGTAAGTGTACATTGCAAATATAAAGGGCATGATAAATGCGAATGGTCTGCGAAGGCAAAACTATATCGGGCAAATGGATCATTTAATATCACTGAAATCAACAATAAGCATATATGCAAAGAGAAGGTCCAAAAATAAACCAGTGAGATAATGAGATCTTCTATTGTCAGGTATGAGACTTTTTTCTAACATAACTAGTTGTTGAAATATCTGTCTAAAGAGTTCTTCCTTTGTGTCAATTATTTTCTATACTTAAAACTTATCATTTCTTCAATACTTAGCCCAATCGTTAAGGAAAAAATGTGCGTTGATCCTAATAAGGGAGCCAAGGCCTTACAGACAGAAATCAGAGAGAGTTTTGGCCTGAAAATCCCTTACAAGATGATGTGGTATAGCAAGGAAATAACAATGAATTCACTGCATGGAAACAAAGCTGAATCATATACAAACCTTCTCTAGTTCCGAGATAATTTAATAAAAATAAATCCTAGATCAAAAGTTGTTGTCGATGTTCATCCAGAAACATAAAGGTTTCGGCGCCTTTTGTGTCATTCGGTGCTTGCATGCAAGGATTCAATACTACAGACCCATAATATTGTTGATGCAAGTTTTCTAAAGAATAAATACAAATGATATATCTTGGGGGCCTCTGCAAAAGATGGATATCAAGGTAATGTAGACATGTAAAGATAGGAGTTTATGGATAGGTAATGTAGACATGTAAAGATAGGAGTTTATGGATAGCTGTCTGGATAGCTATTTGGGGGTAGTTGTGTGGATATCTAATTTTGGTTTATAAACTACATTTTACTACTTACTATACAATTAGGATCCTTACCTTTTTTTGTTCTTTCCAGGACTGTATCAAATTGCATTTATGATAGTTTGATGTCGAAAATGACAGCAACTGGAGGTAGTTCTTGATGAACTTAAGAGATCAGATAGATAGACATAACATCAACCATGAAACTAATACTCGAAGGAAACTAACCTTCATCTCAGATCATCATAATGGAATTATGAGTTCTCTTCCAGAGGTGTTCCCCAATGAGGAGCATGGCTACTGTTTTCAACACTTGGTTGCTAACCTCAAAGACAACTTTAGAGGACCCTTGAAATTTAGAATTTCTGACATCTTCATGCAATGTGCATATGCAAGAAGTGAAAGACTGTATGAGTTCCTTCTTAACCAGATGAAGATAGAAGGTGGATATGGACCCATCAATGAATTCTTGAAGGATCTTCCAAAGAAAAAATGGTGTGCTGCAATCTTTGGAAGAGATAGATATGGAGAATGAAAAATAACATCTTAGAGTTCTTCAACAGTTGGATACTACATCTCCGCGCATTGTCTGTCTTCTATCTTGCTGATGAAATCAGGTCATTCATCATACCCTGTTTCATTCTATTATTTTTAGGATATCTGTAAACTACACCATTTAGTTCTATTATTTCTAGAATATCTGTAAACTGCACTGTTTCATTCCTTTTTTCTGTTACTACTCTTCCAGGGTAAAGGTGATAGAAATGATTGCAAATAAAAAAGAAGAATCTGAAAAATGACACACTATAGTGGGACCGAGGATGGAAGGAAAGCTCATTGAAATACTTAATATAGGAAGACATTGGAGAGTTATAAACTCCAATGGTCTTGTCTACGAAGTTCAAGATGACAAATACAATAGTGCAGTCAGCATGGAGATATGGACTTGCTCATGTGGATAGTGGCAATTGCTCAGGTTTCTGTGCTCCTATGCCCTTATTGTCATTCAAGAGATAGGAAAGATCCTTATGATTACATGGAAAACTTGTACAAAGTTCTATATTACAAACAAGCCTACTCCTTCACAATTAATCCAGTGACAAACATTGGGAAATCGCTTCAAGACATGTCACACTACGGACTGGAGAAGTAACTAGGAAGATCAAAGAAAAAAAGAATGAAGAACAAGGGCGAAAAATAAACAATGCCGACAAAGTGCTCAAAATGTCACCAAACTGATCACAACAGAAAAACCTACAACAACCCTATCGATTGAAAATACATGTTTGTGTGGATTATCAAAAATTTTGTCATAATAATTTTCTAAAAGTTTGAATATTTGTTGATCTACATGACTGAATATCTGTATATGAATTTCAGATCTGCGACTTATTTTTTGCAATACAAAAACAAATTTAAGGTTGTTTTTGGGTCCCTTATTTTTGTGTTTTATATTGCATCAAAAAATAAGGGCAAAAACAAATATTTTATTGCATAGGTTAATGGATTGATTCACTATATTCATGGTAGCTGTCTGTAAATCTGTTTGGATATATGACTGGACCTGGCTGATGATGCTGTATCATTAAATGGCTTTATACATACATTCATTCATCAAATCTATTGAAAAACAAAAAATGAAGAACAAAAATAAATCAAAGATACAAAAACATAAACTTCATTAACATTACTGATTCAATTACAAACAATAACAAAAAATATCCCCTATAAACAAACATAAAGTTCAAACCAAAAAACAAATGAAAATCATCTGCTTTACAACTTCCTCTTCTTGCTACCATTGTTCTTTGTGCCACTGCTACTTCCCTCTTAAAAACCTGATGGCAGACAAGGTAGACGAGATATGATATCTATAAGCAAATCAAACATCCAGTCCTATTCGACAAGGACCAGGTATATATCCTCCTTCATTGTCTCTATCTGACGCTTCATACA
Source organism: Geum urbanum (assembly GCA_946800695.1). Classification (NCBI taxonomy): domain Eukaryota; kingdom Viridiplantae; phylum Streptophyta; class Magnoliopsida; order Rosales; family Rosaceae; genus Geum; species Geum urbanum. The sequence goes on from OX327012.1 coordinate 27,637,728, forward strand.
ACCTATCTTCTGGACCAAATTTTAAAGTGGGCTATCAGGAACAAGACCTACTGGAGGTCGAGAAGCAGCAGCAGGAGGAAGGCCAAAAAAAGAGTCTTCAGAGGAAGATGACTTGGAGGAGGACTTGCAGGAGGGGGACTTGGACTTAGACTTGGACGGATCAAAATCCTTATTTGTGGAATGAACACTGGTGTCTGAATTTGGGTGCTTCTTCCTTGGGGCCATTGTTTTTTTGGTTGATAAAAAACTTGGAGAAGAAGATTCACTCAAGCAGAAGGAGTAGGAGTTGAAAATGAAGCACAGACACGTTATGGAGAATATAGAAAACCAGTTCTATTTATAGAGAACAAAACACTATGTCATTTCTGGCTAAAACAGTTTTCTTTTGCGTCTTTTCATCTTTTCTTCTCTTTTTACGATTAGACGCTTCCTCTCTCTGTGATTCTCTTCTTCTCTTTTTTACGACAAAACTCTTCCTCTCTCTTTATTTCTTCCAACAAGTGTGCATAACCACATTGAGCAACGTTAATACATAACTCTTTAACCCCAAAAAAGATGCAACTATTCCGTTAACACAACCTTTCACTTTCTATAAATAAAATGCAGAGAACATAACTTCATCACACAAAAAAAATATTCTTCTTCACCCTCCTTTGCTTCTGCAGAAAACATCAAATGACCAACTCTTTAAACAACTCATCTCAGGCATCTCCTCCCCATAAAAAATCCAAGCATGAACCAGAGGACTCTATTGAAGAAATGGTCTGAGAATACAAGGAAAACGAACGTCATCGTCGTCAACAAAAAACAACTCCATCTCTACCTATGCTCCAACAACTATCCACAAGGATAACTAACCTTGAGAATAGCATGAAGAACCTCAAGAAAAAGTAGAGAGTCATCTAGAAGAATGATGAAACAATCCTTCAACTGCTTCACCAAATCTTTGAGATGTTGCCTCCTCAAGCGCTAGGATTCGAAGGAGTACGTAGCAACAAGAAGAGGAAGCATTGAGGAACTACAAAATTATAATTCTATATTTTCTATTTAGTTTTTTGATGTACTTTTCAATTTTTATCAATTCTATTATTGTATTTTGTTTCCTATTATTTGCTCAAGTATTCGTTCATCAATTCTATCATTTTCAAAGTCTACCTGCCTAACTATCTATTCAAATATCTGCTCAAGTATCTGTTCAAGTATTTGTTCAAGTATCTTTCATTTGATTCAATTATTTCCAAAACATAAGGAGTGTTTCATATTGTTCTTTATGTGTCACCAGTACCATCATACAAAAGAGATGACAAAAAATTGGAGACAAATAAATGACAACTCAATAAAATGAACAGACACGACATAAAATGACATGTCGCTTCTCAACTATCATGGATAGCTGTCTAGAGAGCTATCTAATTAGCTGTCTGCAGAGCTGTCTTTGGTTTATGAACTACGTTTAAGTACCAAGTATACACCCAACTTTGAGTTATTTTTATGTTGTAAAATGCATTAGAGAGTGAAAAAAAAAATTCTATTTCATAGGCTTAATACATTGATTTATTCATTCAAAATTTCAGAGAAATACAAGTAGTATTATACAGACAAATACTCAGACAGATACTCAAACAGGTAGCCGAACAGATAGTCATATGATTCTATTCATAATTCTCACCAAATGTATTACTTACAAGACAGATCCCAACAACTTACAACAATGTTCACAGAATGATCACTACAACAAAATATACACATTGATTATTGTCCTACACTAGTTCATGAGCTGATTTATTCCTTCTACTTGTTCTGCGATATCCATAGAAGATCATGATCCATAAATGATTCCAACAGTTTGACCTTGAACTGAGCCACATCCTCACGATTCATAATTTGCTTTATTTCCTTGCCGAGAGCTAGGTGATACATGATGTAGCAAACAAAAGTTCTGCAATCAAGGGTAGGAGGTTTTTAAGGATTGTTGATGATAGACTGCACAGGTATTTTGTCAAAATCTAGCTCATGATCTTTCACCCATTGAATGCTTTTGTATTCATTTTCATATATTGGGATTTCCCTCATCATTAATTTATTGCTGGTGCTCTTAGAATCATCTACCAACATCTGAACACTGAGTGATAACATATCATCATTTACATCCCTGATAGAATCCATCCACACATATATCAAACGAACCTGCATCAATACAACTATCTGTCAACCTATCTATAAGCTATAAATACTAAAAAACAGGAAAAGAAAAAGAAAAGAAAAGTAGGAAGAGAGAATAAATATTACCGTTTTTAGTGCCTCCTGAAAGTGTTGGTTGTTTATTGACTTTGCATTCCTTCTAAGTGAGTCAAAATGAGACCAACATGACACACTTTTATCAAATACTAGAAGGTGAAAATGTGCATGAGAAAGGGTCAGGAGAAATAACTTGCCACTATTTCCCAAAACCTTGAATAGCCTCTCAAAAAGTCGTTCATTCATCATCTTTACTTTCATCTTTGACCCAGAAACCTGTCAAAAGCTACACACAAAAGTGAAAGAAACACATAATTAAACAACCCTTTAAACAAAAAACTTTTAAAAATTAAGAGACTTATTTAGTTTTGGCAGTTTTCACCCAATACCTCACCAACTCACTTTGGTAGCGCTCTCCTATTTACTGAAAAATGTCAAAATCAAGAAACGCTATAGACAAAGTCTCCTCATCAGTCAAAATCACCCGGATTTTTCCTGGCTCTCCTATATTCTTGTTGAACGATTTCACTACCAAAGGTGAAGCTACTCCAACAATTGCAAACTCTCCAGTGGGTACTACCTCTGCCACATCAACATTTTTCTTCTCTCTTCTACTCTGGCGCTTTTCCTTAACATCATCCACAACCTCAGTATCGCCCGGATACCAGTAGATCTCATCCCTCTGCAACGATTTTCTGGCTTTATCCTTTAACCTCTTAACATAAGAGTATAAATAAACACTTTGTCTATTGAGTCTCTCACCAGGCCCAGGAAGATCGTTGGCAATCAAATATGTTCAGACTCTCGGAGGAGATGCACCAACAGCAGGAGGAGGAGGACTCACCAGGTTTTCCACTACCTCTGGAGAGATAACCGTATAAGTAGACATTGACACTGGAGTCTTCCCGGGACTAGGAGTGGTGGTAAATAGATTGAAACATGATGCAAACTCTCCTCGTTGGGAACTCTTCTTGGTCTCCGACAAAATTCCTAACAAAGATACAACAAAGCATTCAATGAAAAAATAAGGTACAAAAACAGATACACAGACAAATACTCATACAGATAGATAGACATATAGATAGACATTTGAGTTTTCTGCAAAAAATATTAAAAAGCAAAGGAAAATCACCCATAAAATTACTTGTGTTCTGTTCCTTAAAATTAGGGGAATTATATAAGATGAAATGGCTGAGATCTATTCTTTTAAACTGTCAGAATTGGTACTAGCAAGTTCCTTTCTAACTACAGCAACATTTTTCATCTTCTAATTCTCTTCATGAAGCTGCTGATTGGTAAGCTCCAATTTCTGCTTTGCATCTTCAACATCTTTCTTTTGCTTCTCAAGGTCCTCCTTTTCACGTTGCAAAATATCCAATCTCCTCTGATGCTTCTCATTTGCTGCATGAGATGATTTAACTTATTCAGCAGCACCATCTTCAACTTGCTTTTGCAGCTTACTCTTCTTTTCAGCAACAAATTGTGTCTTCACTTGAGCAGCAACTTGTGCTTCCTTGAATTGCTTCTTCAAAATCTTAATCTCTCCAGCAGCAACTCCGACAACAACTTCAGCAGCATACTTTACATCCCTTAATCTTTCCTTAAGCACAGAGTTCTCTTTGACAGTTGCAGCAAGTTCTCTATTCACTTCCAGCAGTTTAATTATTCTCATAATTAATAATCTTTACCATTAATGTTGCAATCTCATCTGTAGCATCTACAAAAGCTGATAATTGGTTCTTTAGAACCTCATTCTCTCAGCCCAGATTTTCCATTCACATCTGAATGTATTGCTTCTACCTCTAGAGACCATCAACCTCCATTTGCAGTTCAACCAGTTGATGGTTGGGAGTAGATGGCTTTGCTTTCAAGTCCATATTTTCTTGCTCCAAAGACTTGACATCTTTTCTCCAAACACCAATTACTTTCCCAAGGATTGTATTGATATTTCTCATTTCCTGCACTACAAGAAAATTGCACCTAGACCACGGACCATTTCCGTCGTCTAGGTGCAGTTTTCCGTCGTCTAAGTACTTAGACGAAATCTCCGTCGTCCAAGGTCCGTGCTCCAAGTGCTGTCGTCCAAGCACCTGGACGACGGAGATTTAGTGATCCGTCGTCCAAGTTCACTTGGACCGCGGACATTATCCGTGGCCCATGTAGACACCTGGACGACGGAGAATTAGATTTTCCGTCGTCCAGGTGTCTACCTGGGCCACGGACAGTGCTCGTTTCTCCGTGGCCCAGGTGTTCACCTGGACGACGGAGAATTAGTTATCCGTCGTCCAGGTGAACACCTGGGCCACGGATAACTAATTCTCCATCGTCCAGGTGAACACCTGGGCCACGGAGAACGACAGGGTTTAGGGTTTAGGGGTTAGGGGTTAGGGGTTAGGGGTTTAGGGTTAGGTTTAGGGTTTTTCACCTGGACGACGGAGAACATAATCTCCGTCGTCCAAGTGAATATTTAATTTTAAAAAAAATTGAAATTAAATATTATTAATTTAATTTATTATTAATTTAATTTAAATAATGAAAAATGCTAAAATTAATTAAATAAACTAAATTTTGAATATTAATTAATTATTAAATAATTAAATTAAATTAATTTGTACATACATGAATAATCGAAAAAACCCATAAATTAAAAATTAAAATATTGTTCAGAATGTGGAAAGAAACGAGATAATAAACTACTAGCTAGCTAATACACTGGAGGAGCAGATGCGCCGCCGAGTCCTCCGCCTCCAGCCGGGTCGTTGTCGTCGGGGTGTGGGTTCGGAGGAGGTTGACATACTTCTCGATTTTGTTGCATGAGGGCGATGAGTTGGGCTATTTGTGCTTGTTGTTCGTCAAGTCTTTGCCGCATTGACTCATTTTCCTCTCATGCCAGTCGAGCCTCTTGAATGGCTGCTTCGACGGCCGCAGCCTGACTCCTTCTCCGCTGCCCCGAACCTCCCGTAGATGATGAGCCGGAGGTCGTCGACAAATCTCGTACCACCCTAGGCCCAAAGTGCCTAACCTCCTTGCCAGCTCTACGACCGTAGACCTCATCCGCGATTGCAATTTGGCTCTCTAAGGATAGAGGAGGCAGGTCTTCCAGCGGCACATCTGGGAACGCAAGCTGAGTGTTAGCCAACTCTTCATGCGCACGCTCTATCGCCCTTGCCTACAAAAGAATAATTAATTTATTATAATGAAATCATATTTAAATAATAATTACTATAATTAAAAGCACATATATATATCACTTACGCCGCATTGACTCGCTTCATTATCGAGCCCTGGCGTCACGTACTCGCTTACGCTTGCATCAAGATAAGGGTGTTTGGAGCCCTTATCCTTGTGCTCCTTGGCTATTTGAATGAACTGCTTGGCGCCGGTAGTATGGTGTTTCTCCTTCTTCCCCCGGTTGGCTTTGTTGACACCGGAGAATTTCTGTTACACAACATAATTAAATCATTAAAAAATGAATAACTACAATTTAAATAATTCAATTATCTTAATTGAAATAAAAAAAATAAATTAATACCTTAAATTGTTCATCGGCAAAGTGGTTACACAACCACTCCCACTCATCTTCTCTCTCCCCTTGCAGCTCTACCGGGGGAGGCACGGGACCGACATCTTGGAAGTACTTATGGAGCTTGTACTTCCAATCTTTGTAGATGGAGTTGGCGGTTTGGTTGATATGCCTCAACATAGCCGGTGTCGGATCCACGTCAAATTGTTCCTATCAAGAATAAATAGAAAATTATAATCGTATATATTATGAAATTTTAACAAATATTAACAATATTATATAATAACTAAATTGGACGTATTTCGTACCGAAATATCTTTGAAGACTTTCGCCTTCTCATGATCCGGCGCCTCCTTCCAAGTAGGGGCAGTGATACGAACCCGGTTACGGATGATTGACCCTATCCCATGCGCCGAGAGACTTGCTAGCTGAGCTGTGGGAGGGCCACCGGTGAATTCGTCGTACGGCAAGTCGATCTTTTTACCGGTCGCCTTGCAAATACGCTCCGCTTTGCCCCCTTTAACGAGACCCCGAGTCCTTTTCGGTTCCGGGTCAGTGGGGGCCCTCCTTTGCCTACGGCGGGCGCTGTACATGATTGATTCGGCGGTCGAGGACGCCTGAGTACTTCCCGTTGAATGGGTACCGGGCGTCGGAGATTGGAAGGGGTCGACGTCATCACCGCTCGAGATGAATGGGGGAGCGGGAATTTCCCCAGAGGGCACTACGGACGGACCAGATGATCCGTCCGGATTGAGAGCGTCGTTGCCCTCCTGTTGAACCCAACCGACTTGGGCCGCCAACATTCGGAGCATCTCATCTTCTGCCTCCTGTTGGGCTTTCTTCTTGCCGGATGTGGTCTTTGGCGGAGCCATTTAAACCTAAGAGTACGGTGTTAAAATACCTACTTACCATAATAATTACAACTTAAAAATTTACGCTAATTAAATAAGTACGTTTAAGATTTAAATAGAGTACACTAGCTTGGCATTTTCGGTCGTTTAATGGACGTGCGACCCGCGCGATAAAGTCTAAGTTTTCAATTAATCAGCCTTGGTTAAATCGAAAAACATGGCCAGTTAGGGATAGAGATAACGCGAGAGGCAGGACTAATTTCGACAAAAGTCTTTCTTAGTCCAAATCCTATCACCATTCATAACCCGTTTCTAGACACCATGTCCGACATTCGGCCAATTTTTCGAAAATTTACACTCCCTCAAGTCCTTTGCAAACTCCGCCTTCAACCTCGTGTCCATAACTTCACTTAGGTTATGGTGTGCGGTGATGAAATCCACACATCACGAGGGGTTAAGGAGATAAGCTAGGAAAAGAGGCGCCATCTATTCCAAAGAGTGCGACTTAATAAACCAAGTCTATGTACTAAATTTAAATCGAACACGTACTACCATGCAATTTACTCGAAAATGCACGTAATTAATTATCAATTAATTAAAACAATAAATAATTACAATAATGAATTATTATTTATCATGCATATAATAATAATTATTCATTTACCAATATAATTAATTATTATTAACAATAATAATTATTGCTATTATTTAATTTTAACTAACAAATATAAAATTATTACCAAATAATTAACAGCTAATAATAATTATCCCAATATTAATAATAACAACTCATTAATGATTATAATTATAATTATTAATTATTTTAAACTAGTTAATAAATTAAAACTATTAATTAATTAATTAATTAATTAATTAACAAAAATGTAAAAGAGGTAAAAAATAGAATTATTACCTCGTCGGAATGTCGCCGGAATATCGGAAGAGTTGAGTCGTCGGAGAGGAGGAACCACGCCGGAAAAAATGTCGTCGGAGCGTCGCCGGAGGAGGATCGCCGGAGGAGAGGAGAGAAGAGGAGAGGGAGAGGAGGAGATGGAATGATGAGAAAATGAAAGGGGGAGTTGCACCTAGACGACGGAGCACTATTCTCCGTCGTCTAAGTCCACCTGGACGACGGAAATAGTGTTTTCCGTCGTCTAGGTGGCGGTTTCAAAAAATTTCAATCGCCGCCAATTAATCGGCGGGACGTTCTGAACCGCCATGATTTTTGACTTAGACGACGGAGAATGAATTCTCCGTCGTCTAAGTGAAAATTCAAGCGGTCCCAAAAACGGAAGCGGTAAATTGAACTGCCATAAAAATTGGACTTGGACGACGGAGATGGTCAATCTCCGTCGTCCAAGTGAAAATTACATGAAAAAAATAAACAAAAATAAATTTGAACCGCCATGGTTTTTGAACCTGGACGACGGAGATGGTCATTTTCCGTCGTCCAGGTGTTCACCTGAACGACGGAAAATGACCATCTCCGTCGTCCAGGTTCAAATTACGTAAAAAAAAATTTAAAAAATAATTCGTTAGGAATTTAGCGATCTGTCATTCGAGAGAAATAGTCGTACAATATCGATGAACGCATCGTATATATGAACAGTTAAATTTGAACCGCCGATTAATTTTACGTATTGAAACATGTTAATTAAGCATCGACTAATCTTTACGACTTAAGTGTTCATGAGTAGACGCTCATTTGCAGCAGAGTATTAACGAAATTGAATTTGGACAAAGCAACCGTTGGATATGTTTGTCGTAACATAATATATAATTGTCTTCAAAGGACCATAAAATAATAAGTTCGGGAAGGGTTTGATCGGCACAGTCAACCGCAAAACCGATAATTTCACAAACCGGAAACGTGGATACAAGGCATTTCGCAACTCTGATTTTCGAACCGTCGAAGCTCACACACCAAGAATTGTTTACTCTAAAGTCTTGATGAAAAGACTTTGCATTGGAAGAAGGTCTAAATGGTCGTTGTCTTAGAAAAAATTACGATATCTGCACCTGGACGACGGAAACGAGCGTTTCCGTCGTTTACGTAATCACCTGGACGACGGATATGAAGTTATCCGTCGTCCAGGTGATAACTTGGATGACGGATAATGACGTTCTCCGTCGTCCAGGTGCATAGACCCTGAATTCAGGGGTTAGGGCCTTACTGTTTAGGGTTTAGGGTTTGTGAACTTGGACGACGGAGAATGACCATTCTCCGTCGTCCTAGTATGTACCTGGACGACAGACAATGACCATTCTCCGTCGTCCAGGTAATCACATGGACGACGGATATGAAGTTATCCGTCGTTCAGGTGATAACCTGGACGACGGATAATGACGTTCTCCGTCGTCCAGGTGCATAGACCCTGAATTCAGGGGTTAGGGCCTTACTGTTTAGGGTTTAGGGTTTGTGAACTTGGACGACGGAGAATGACCATTCTCCGTCGTCCTAGTATGTACATGGACGACGAACAATGACCATTCTCTGTCGTCCTAGTATGTACCTGGATGACGGATAATGACCATTCTCCGTCGTCCAAGTTCTAAACCCCGATTTCAGGGGTTAGGGCCTTAGGGTTTACGGTTTAGGTCGTCCCCGGTCATTTGTGTGTCCGTTCAATTATTCTGATTCAAAAATATAATTAAAAAATTGATCGATCGATCCGAACTGCTAGATTTAGGGTCAAGGATTTAGCTAGGGTACGTTTTATATGAGATTGAGATTTGGCGCCAATATTTATTAATTTCTCCGTTGGCCAGGATATATAATTCAGATTAATTTCTTACCGTAAACCGGCATCGATCATATATATATTACAATAATTACAGTAATTAATTACCAATTAATCTCCCTCGTCGTATGACCGTACTCTTCGTCATAATCATCATCGTCCTCATCCCCGTTAGTCGACGGCTCATCCTCGTCATCGTACTCAATATCGTCCGACGAATAACCTGAGTCCTCGTCCGCGTCCTCTTCCTGCTCGTCTTCTTCATCTACCTCATCGATAATCTCATCTTCAGTTAGATCTGTACAACCATCAGGCATGGGTAACCGTTCACCATCTTGAACCAGGTCCATTATATCGGAGCGGACCATAGAAATATTAGGCTCTTGATAGGCAGGAATGTCTCTTTCTGGTTCAGCAGCATCTTCAGTCGTCGCCGGTGTCCCTTCAATTGTCTCTGTATTCCATATTCCTCGGTGAGAGATATGGTTCACTATTTTCCACCCTTCACCGGCTTTCGGATCGTCGAGATAGAACACCTGCCGAACTAAGGTGGCGAGAGCGAAAGGCTCATCCTCATACCAGTGCGAGTTTGTATCGACTGATAATAGTCCCAGGTCTTCCTTTGTACGCTTGAACCATCTGCACTTGAATAGGAAAACGTTGGCATCATTCCCGTAACATAGCTGAACCACGTATACAATAGCCCCGTAATATAGATCATTGCCTTTCCCAACCGCTACCCCACTGTTTTGTGTTCTTCTTCCTTCGTCTCGGGCCAATGAATGAAACTTTACACCGTTCACAAAACATCCGGGATAAATATAGTGTTTAACCGGCTTCCCTGCTAGCAAGTGCTTTGGCCATGACCACCACCCTCCGTGGTTATCAGATTTTTGCAAATCAATCATCTGCGAAAAAAGGCAAATTAATATAAGGGTTTACTTTCTACAAACATGAGCGATATGTATTTAAATAATTAATACCAAGTCGTACGTACGTACCCATTGGAAGAAATAATCAGGAAACTTCTTCTTAACCATTTTCTCAATCCACGCCGAACTCTTGTTTTGATTTAACGCATGAAGCCTACTTCTGTATGACAACATGTACGGCTCAACTTCGTCACAGTCTCGCAACACTACCCAATGAGCCTCAATAAGTTCTTCCCGTGTTAACGATTCCTTTAATACTCCTCTAAACGGTCGGACGACATTGGTGACGACAGAAAGATTGATGCGGGCACTGCGATCGGAGGCAGTGAGAGGGGGTGGATCTTTGAGGTACCTGTTGCAGTAAGTAACACACTCATGAATTAGGTATGTCTCTGCTATGGAGCCATCCGGGGCCGACCTGTTTTTGACGAATGACTTATACTGTCCAAGCTGTCTACAAAATCAAACGTATACATTACATAAGTACATATAGCTAGCTAGCTAGTATATATATAATCTCCAGTGGAACAAATTAATTAATTAGTTGTACGTACCTTTCTTGAGGATACATCCAAGTGTACTGGACCGGACCAGAAATAAGCACCTGCTCGGGCAGGTGGATCATTAGGTGAATCATGATGTCAAAGAAAGCAGGGGGGAAAATCCTCTCTATTTTGCAAATGATGTGCACAATTTGTTGTTGCAATTCCACCACATCTGACTTCTTTAATTCTCTGGCGCATAACCTCTGCCACCACCTGCACAATGCCACTATTGGTTCTACGACGTCCCGAGGCAAGTATGGTCGAATCACCACTGGAATCAGACGTTGCAGCATAACGTGATAGTCATGTGTCTTTAGACCAACAAACTTGTGTTGCACCTCGTCCACTGCTCCAGTTATAGTAGCTGCATACGTAGCCGGATAACAAACGCCCTTAAACCAGTGAAATACAGAACGTCTAAGCGTCGGCTTCACTGTGTATGGTGCATCTGGCATCTTGTTGTACACTCCTTTCCTATCCCTCCTCAACCACATGGGACGACGTAGATTCATTGATTCCAAATCTTTGCGCGCTTTGGGAGTATCTTTAGTCTTGAACTTAATACCGAGAATTGTTCCCACCACGCTGTCGCACACATTCTTTTCTATGTGCATCGCGTCCAAGTTGTTCCTCAGCTTCAACTTCGACCAGTAAGGGAGTTCAAAGAATATACCCTTGTGATCCCAATAGCTCAGATCATGCGGGGAAATTGGATTGTATTTCTTTACATCCGCGTCATTGCTCAACACACCAAAGTCGAAATAGCTCAACCTCTCTAAAATCTCTTCGCCCGACCAACTACGGGGTTTAGGATTGTTCTCTACCGTACCGTCGAAATGAGCTTCATCCTGTCGCCATGGGTGGTCGTGAGGAAGCCATCTACGGTGACCCAAGTAACACACCTTCCCCGCGTGCCAACTAGAGTTCACGTCGTCCAAACATATAGGACATCCATTATATCCTTTTGTCCTGCAGGCTGCCAACATCCCATAAGCTGGAAAATCGCTGATCGTCCACATTACGGCAGCCTTCATCGTGAACATCGTGTCAGTGAATTTGTCATAAGTTGAGACTCTATTTTCCCACAACAGTTTCAGCTCGTCGATCAAAGGTCTGAGGTAGACATCTAAGCACTTCGATGGAGATTTAGGACCTAGAATTAGTACGGTAAGGAAATTAAATTCCTTGTTCATGCACATCCACGGAGGCAAGTTGTACGGCATCAGAATAACTGGCCAAGTGCTGACGGCGGAGCTATTACTTCCCCAAGGATTGAATCCGTCTGTAGATAGGCCGAGTCTAACATTTCTAACCTCTGAAGCAAAGTCTCCAAATTCTCTGTCGAAATGTTTGAAACCCTCCCCATCCGCGGCGTGTCGCAGGACATCGTCATCTATTCGCTTTTCTGCGTACCTTAGCATCGCCTCTGCTGTGTGTAGAGACATGTACAGGCGCTGCAATCTGGGAATCAAGGGAAAATATCGAACAACTTTCACATGAATTATCTTTTTCGAACTCTTCCTATTCAACTGGAATCTGCACTGGCCACATACGGGACAATAGTCCAACTCTTTATACTCTTTGTAAAATAGCACACATGTGACGACCCGAACTAGAATCAGAGGTGCGTTTGGCACGATTCTCGAGATTTGAGTTTAGTCGCAGTTTTGCGATATATTGTGGTTTGCCGATTCGATTCGCGACTTGGTTTTCGGTCGAGAATTTGGGTTGAGTACCTTCACGAAAAACGTAGAGTACGTGATTTCGAGTTCGTGGGTGGTTTCGGAAGATTTTTCTGATAACCGAGGAATATTTTATGATTATTTGAAGTTTCGGGTTTCGACGAGTTTATCCGATTGTTTCGAGCTTATCCGAATCATTTCGTATTTTCATTTTGGACCGTCGATCGACCCGAGGCTCGAGTATAAATAGTGAAATAGTCGAGAATTAGTCGAAAAACATTGTTTTCGGTTGACCAGACGTTGACTTTCCATTTTGGGAAACTTTGACCGTTGACCCGTGAGGAAAACTTTCCATTTCGGTCTTGCACTTCCGGCGACCGGATTCCGGCCACCATCGGCCACGGGACAGTTATAGCTAGACTCCTCTCTTGATTTCGAGTATGTTAGAACTTGGTTTGGGTTGAAATGGTTTGGTTTTGAGGTAACCTGAGCTGAGCCGAGTTGGAGGATTTCGTCGGCGACGGTGGAGGTGGTTCCGGCGAGTTTGGTGAGGGGATTTGTTGGAGGTTTTGCTCCCCATACTTAGGAGAAGCTCACGGGGTGGTTGGTTTTGACGGAGATGAGGTTTTGGGGTGAACCCGATTAGGGATTTGGTTTGGGTTTTCCGATCGGATTTGTGGTGATTTGGAGGGGTTGCGTTTGGAATTGGACTTTGGGGTAGAAGGGAAACTTGCTCGCCTTGATGAGACCTAGAGAACTGGAGAGTTTGGCCGTGGGATTCCTCCGTTGACGGCGCGACGCCGCCGCCGGCGGCGGTCAACGGCGGAGGAAAAGTCAACTTTTCGGATTTCTGATATACGCATTTTATGCTCGTTTCTTAACGCATTTCCCTTTACGTTTAGCTATGTTATTATCTTAGTTTAATGTTTTCCTTATTTAAATTGTTATTTTGAAGTTCATTACGGTGGAGATTAATATCGACGCAATTCGGAGGAATTTCGGCGATTTTGCGATTTTTGCGATTTTGGACCTCCGAAAATGGGCCGGGCCACAAAGCAAATTGTGGGCCGAATTCTCAACTCTTGTTTCGGCCCATTATCAAGCCCAAACCCAAACAATTCGGCAAGGAAGCCTTTTGGTGAAGAGGAAAAGTCTTGTTTTGAAAGGGCAAGTCAACATTATCAAGCTAATGATCACAAATGGTGACTACACAAGGTGACTAAGGCTTGCATTAATTGAAAAGATGACTTGCCATGGTGACTACACATGGTGATTCATGCTTAGGGTTCACAAATGGTGACTAAGTGTGTGACTAAGGGTGTGACTTGCCTTAATGATCATTGCTTGCATTTAATGAAGCAAGGCAAGGTGGAAGAGAGAAGAGCAACATCCTTGCCCTATAAATACAAGGAGGCCGGCCTCATTCATTCCCATCACTCATTTTACTAAGCAAAGCTCTACACAAATACTCCTCCACCATTAAACACTTAAGAGTTCACACACCAAGCCGAAGCATCATCTTCCTCCATTCAAGGCCGAAGCAAGCTAGGGTTCCTCCATCCTTCCAAGCCGAAGCAAACCATCCTCCATCCCTCACAATACGCTAAGTCCCTTGTGAAGGAAGTCCATCTCCACCGTAGTTCATCAAGCACTCAAGATAAAAAGTGTAACCATGATCTTCACTTTCATTTCTTTAGCTTTGTATGTGAATCTTTTGATGTATTGGAATAACAAGTTTAGAAAGTTTAGATTTGTGTATCAAATGAATAACAAGTTTAGATTTGTGTTTCATGTGCCTAAACCGATTTGTAATATGCATGTGTTTATGATTTATAGCTTTTTATGCATGTTTGATACAATCTTAAAGCTTCGAATGCATGTATTAGAAAATACGCTAAGTCCCTCTCTTTTGCATGTTTCGATGATCGTATGTTGTTTAGGATGTTTATACGCTAAGTTGCATTCCTACACAATTATCAAGCATGTGTACTTAGTTATAAGTTATGAATTTCGCAACTTACACAAAGGTTTGATGCATGAAAAGGGTAGGTTAATAAGATGAGTTGATCACATGTAATTAATAGTGTAACTTCTTATTTTTAGCAAGCATAATTAGACTTTAAGTTTCTTGATTGTTGAAACTTGTCTATGAGTAAAACATGTTAGATGCCTAAGAGTTTTAGTTGTGTTTGCATGTTATGTATTTTAAATTCGTAGATTAAATAACCAACTTCCAATCCCCCCAAATATTTACATTTCCGCATAATAACGAAACCATGCATGCGCCCTTAATTCCCCGGATAAAGAACGATCCCTACTCGCCAATATTACAAATGACAAACGAAGGGTTTAAATTGCAATGCGCGTAATCGATGTTTTTAGGGTCGACTTTGTGTTATCGTGAATGCATGTTTTGCTCGTATCAATTTTTGGCGCCGCTGCCGGGGAATTAGAATGTTTTGTATGATTTCGTTGTACATTTGTGATTAAAAGCATGTCTATAATTTTTCGAAGTCCATACTTGTTCATACTTAGAGAAATTTTCATACATGTTTACAATGCTACTTTTACTTAGCCGAATTTATTCATACTTAGTTTATTTTACACTTACATAATTTATTTCCATGTTAAAGGATAGTCTTAGATTTAAATTAAGTACTAGCATTTAGTTACTAAGTAAATCTCATTGGAACAGGTGGTGCCTCATTTGTTTGTTTATCTCCTTAACCCTTCGTGAAATGTGTGGATTTAATCACCACACGCCATAACCTAAGTGAAGTTATGGGCACGAGGTTGTGGGCGGAGTCTACAAACATTTGAGAGTGTATACTATCTTGTGATTTCGAGTAAGAGTTGGTTTTGATGTCTAGAAGGGTTATGAATGGTGACTGGTTTTGAACTAAGAAAACAGAAATACCATTGGAGTATATACTCTCACGAGTAAGCCTCGGGGTATTTCTAAGAACAACATTGGAGTATATACCTTAACTGGTTAGCCTCGGGTTGTTCCCAGAAATTAGTTCTCACCTCTTGCGTTACATCTATCCCGACTGGTCATTTCCAACAATTACGAGAATTAACGATAGTTAGTATACTCTTTTGTGCGGGCCGCAGGACGAAGAGATTTACTCGTAACTAAATCATGTATTCCTTTTAAATCTTAGGCGCAATCAAAATGTAGACGTACTTAAATTGATTTACATTGATTACGATTATTGGTTATTAAGTTTAGTTCTTTGGAATAGGTGGTGCCTCTTTTTCTGGTTTACCTCCTTAACCCCTCGTGAAGTGTGGATTTCATCACCACACGCCATAACCTAAGTGAAGTTATGGGCACGAGGTTGTGGGCGGAGTTTACTAAGAACTTGAGATTATATACTATCTCACAAATTTGGCTGATTGTTGGATATGGTGAATGGGTTTATGATTGGTGCCGGGTTTCGGATCTAAGCAATAGAACACCATTGGAGTATATACCGTAACTGGTTAGCCTCGGGGTGTCTCTAGGAACAACATTGGAGTATATACTCTTACGAGTAAGCCTCGGGTTGTTCTAAATATTAGTCCTTACCTCTCGCGTTATCTCTATTCCTACTAACCATTTCTAAACGTAACTAAGCTGAATTGTAGTCGGTATATATTTTCGCACGGGCCGCACGTCCAGGAACTTTACTTAATGCTCAATTCACGTACTCTCCGTAAATCATAAGTGCATATGAATACGGATAAATACATGAACTTAATACGACATAATCCTTTAAATAGATGGTATATCGGATTAAGCATGCTTAGACCTCCCGGAATCAGACTTCATCTTCGGATGAACGAGACCCATTGCACAGTCGAGAGCCTCTGCACCACGTACCATCGGGTCCAAAGGAAATAAATAAAACTTAGTCAAATTTTTGTGTTTATTTGTGCATTAAAAACTGTAAAGGACTAACAACCGTTACTTAGCTTGCATAACCTCTCTAAGGTTTTATGATACTCGGATTTCACTACCGAGTACCCTAACCTAAGTGAAGTTAGGGGCATAAGATCGAAGAAGAGGTCATTCTTTTCATTCATATTTTAAACACGTAACTCGTTTGTTTTCTGCAGGTTCTAACGTTTTCTCTTATGCATTCACTCCATCTTTCACGTAGGATTATTGTTTAATGCATTTTATTGCAAGAAAATGTGTGGTGCATAAATTCAATGTGAATTATGGTTTGCTTGTATTTCAACCTTGTTTATATATGTTCTAACTAAATTTTTAGTTTTAGCATTATATAGTGTTAATTTGCAGAAAACATGTGTCTTAGTTTATTCATGTGCATAGCCCCTAATATTGATTAAATCAATTGCATTACTTAGTAAAATACATATAGTGTCTTAACTATTATAAATTTTGTATAAATTTTGTGTGTATTAGTAGTTTTTAAGTATTTGTGTGTATTTATAGTATGTTTTGATAGTTTTACTATTTTATTTGTTATCCCTTTGTTTTCTAAATATGCTTTACAATTTTGGTTAGTATTCCTCTATATATCTCATATTAATTGTTGATACTAACACTTGGTCTTTGGTGGATGTCAGGCTAATGAATGTCCGATCAGAATCCTGGACCATCTAGAACAAACTTTGAGGAGATCGCAGAGAGAATAGCGAGACTTAAAGCTCAAACTGACATCCTGGATTTTCCCATCATCGAAGAAGTTTCCGAGTCTTCACATTCATCAACCGACCATACTTTAGCTTCATCAACCGACCACAATTCAGAAGTAGAAGCACAACAAGTCAACATGGCCAATGCAGGACAATCTCTTCGCCAGCGCACCTGCTCAACCGAATGGAGCAGCGGGCCTTCGAGCATTGCTTTTCCACAACCGGAGGAAAACATGAAGGATATCGAGCTAAAGAGTGGCTTCCTCCACCGACTACCCATTTTCCACGGACTTTCCAATGAAGATCCGAACAAGCATCTCAAACAATTCCAATTTGTTTGCAACAGCATGAAGCCATCTGATGCTGATACGGAGCTCTTCAAGCTGAAGGCATTTCCATTCACCCTAGTCGACAGGGCCGAGTCTTGGCTAATGGAACTACCGCCGAACCATATTACCTCATGGAAGCAACTTGCGGATATGTTCCTAGCGAAGTACTTCCCGGCCTCAAAGATCACCGTCTTGAGAAAGCAAATCACTGGCATCACACAGAAACCGGACGAGACCTTCGGCCAATACTACGACCGATTCAAGGTTTTATGTGCCACTTGCCCATCGCATGGATTCTCCGAGACCAATCTCATGAATTACTTTTACGATGGTCTCAAGCCGATCGATAGGGAATTGCTGGATGCAGCAGCCACCGGTGCATTCATGGACTTAACCGAAACCGAAGCTAGAGCTCTTCTAGAGAATCGGGCGAATAATGATGCACAATACGGAATGTCCAACAGACGAGCAGTCGGTGAGGCGAGTTCAACAACCGACGCGGACGAGAAGTACGACAAACTAGCTCATATGCTAGAGAAGGTGTTAGAACTCGAGACGACAAGAGCGAAGGCAACTCAACGGCCTGTTTGCGGCATATGTCAAACACACGGTCACCACAATGACCAATGCCCTCAAGCGCAGGAGCAGGCAAGCGAGCCGGAGCACGCTAACGCCATCGGCGGATATCAGGGAGGACAAAGGTATAACAACTACAACAACTATGTCAACCGTGATCATCCAGGTTTTAGATGGAGCAGCAACGAGGGAACTTTAAACCCTCCAGCATCTCAACCTCAACAAAGCTACCAACGCCCTCCATTTCAACCACGACCACCAATGCAGCATGGTTCGTCATCACAACCCTTCACCAATCCGGATTACGACAAGATGTTGTCGCAACTTTCGGCCTCAACTCAAGTTCTCCTCGACGGACAATCGAAGACAAAGGAGACACTTGACTCACATGGCTGCGACATCACCGAAGTGAAGAAGCAGCTTGGCCAGCTTGTTGATTTCATGGGCCAAATCAAGGAAACCGGTCGGCTTCCACCTCAAACCACTCCTAATCAAAGAAACGTGAATGCTATAGTCACAAGGAGTGGGAAGATACTTGAGGAACCAAAGACCAAGCGATCTCATCTTGATGAAGTCACCATCGAAGACATCACCAACGAAGAAGAAGATGAGATCGATCCGGCAATTCAAGAGGCCGAGAAAAAGAAGGTGACGCCTACTGTCACCAAGGCACAATCACCTCCACAACCTACCCCAATCAAAGGTAAAAGCCCTATTCCTTCAAATACGGTGATTACTAATTCTCCGTTTGCTGTTGCACCTTTCCCAAGTAGATTAGCAAAATCAAAGAAGAAGGATGCCCAATATGAAGATATCCTGGACATCTTCCGAAAGGTGCAAGTGAATTTGCCCTTGATCGAGTGCATAAAGCAAGTGCCTATATACGCCAAGTTTCTAAAAGAATTATGCACACAGAGGAGGCAAACTCGAGAGAAGGAGGTCGTGAAGGTGAACGCAACCGTTTCGGCGGTTTTGCAGCGTCGGCTACCCCCAAAACTGAAGGACCCAGGGAGCTTTGCAGTTCCTTGCGTAATCGGTGACAACCACTTCAAAGACGTGATGCTTGATCTCGGAGCTTCCATCAACGTCATGCCATACTATCTTTTCGAATCGATGGAGCTTGGAGATCTCAAGCAAGATGGTGTTGTCATCCAGTTAGCCGATCGCACCCACAAGTATCCGAGGGGATACGTAGAAGACGTTCTCGTACAAGTCAACAACTTGATATTCCCAGCCGATTTCTACATAGTTGACATGGAAGAGAGTCCACTGAACACCACGCCATTGCTGCTTGGACGACCTTTCATGCGGACTGCGAGGACGAAGATTGATGTTTTCCAAGGCACTTTCTCCATGGAGATTGATGGAGAAAGAATCGAGTTCAACATCCTGGACGGGATGAAGTTTCCAATGTCGAGCGTAGCTGCCATTTCGACATACGATCCTGTGGATACCTTAGCACAAGGTTACCTCGACACCATCAACGAGGATGAACTCGACATGGCCATTCAACTTGGACATGACGGCCTTTTCGAGGCCTTACTAGAGCTTGAACCTCGAATCCAAGACATGGCCATGGCCCTAAATGCCGCACCACGGAAAGTAAGCTTTTCTCCTCCTATACCAATTACTTTTGGTACTAATAAAATGGTTCCTTCCATTGTAGAAACTCCCGTTTTAGAACTCAAGCTACTACCGGACCATCTTAAGTATGCGTACTTGGGCGAGAATGAAACTTTACCGGTCATTATTTCGTCCGCGCTAGAAGAGGAACAGGAGGAGAAGCTCGTGAGTGTGCTCAAACGGTACAAGCCCGCAATAGGCTGGACACTTGCGGACATCAAGGGAATAAATCCAGCAACTTGTGTGCATAGGATTTTCCTTGAAGAAGGCACCAAGCCTACGCGGGAAGCACAACGTCGGCTCCACCCTCCGATGATGGAGGTGGTAAAAAAGGAGGTAATTAAACTCATGGACTGTGGAGTTATTTACCCTATTTCTGATAGCCGTTGGGTTTCCCCAGTGCAGGTAGTACCCAAGAAATCGGGAATAACCGTCGTCGAGAATCTGGAAAATGAGCTTGTGCCACAACGGACGATCACTGGACACCGAGTGTGCATTGATTACCGGAAGCTCAACGCCGCGACCCGCAAGGATCATTTTCCATTACCATTCATCGACCAAATGCTGGAAAGATTAGCCGGCCATGCATTTTATTGTTTTCTCGACGGATACTCCGGCTACAACCAAATTAGCATTGCGGAGGAAGATCAAGAAAAGACAACGTTCACGTGCCCGTTCGGAACGTTTGCATATCGCCGCATGCCATTTGGACTGTGTAACGCACCAGGTACATTTCAACGTTGCATGCTCTCAATTTTCTCCGAGTACATTGAAAACATTATTGAAGTATTCATGGACGACTTTAGTGTATTCGGGAATGATTTCGATGCATGCTTAAACAATTTAGAAACTATTTTACAAAGATGCGTTGAAACAAACTTGGTGCTTAATTGGGAGAAGTGCCATTTCATGGTTACGCAAGGGATCGTGTTAGGTCATATTATTTCTGAAAAAGGGTTAGAAGTTGATAAATCTAAAGTAGATCTTGTGCGTCACTTACCCTCTCCAACTTCGGTTAGAGAGATTCGTTCATTTCTTGGACACGCAGGATTTTATCGTAGGTTTATCAAAGACTTTTCCCACATCTCCCGCCCGTTGTGTAAATTGCTGCAAAAGGAGACCCCATTCGTATTTGACGAGGAATGCAACGCTGCCTTCAACAAGTTGAAGGAACTTCTTACAAGCGCTCCTATTTTATGCAGCCCTGATTGGTCTCTGCCATTTGAACTCATGTGCGACGCCTCGGATTATGCCGTAGGAGCCGTCTTGGGTCAGCGGAAGGACAAGAAGCCTTGCGTAATCTATTACGCCTCTCGGACGCTTGATGAAGCGCAAAGAAATTATACTACAACCGAGAAGGAGTTTCTTGCCGTGGTTTTTGCTTTAGATAAATTTCGATCTTATTTACTTCAAACTAAAGTAACTGTGTTTACCGATCATGCAGCTTTGAAGTATCTAATGCTCAAGAAGGACGCAAAACCACGGCTTATCAGATGGATACTTCTACTCCAAGAATTCAACATCGAAATCAAGGATAAGAAGGGAGTAGAAAACGTCGTCGCTGACCACCTATCACGTTTGATAGGTGACCATGAGCCTATCGAGATCGAAGAAACTTTTCCGGATGAAAAACTCTTCGGAATTGAGGTAACTACTTCGGAAACTCCTTGGTATGCCGATATTGTAAATTACTTAGTTACCGGTGAGTTTCCGTCTACCATGCATAAATTTCAACGTGACAAACTTAAGCATAATGCTAGAACCTTTATCTGGGATGAGCCTTATTTGTGGAAACAATGCTCCGATTTAGTCATTAGGAGATGTATCCCGGATAGTGAATTCAAGCCTATTTTAGACTTTTGTCACAATGAAGCATGTGGGGGACACTTTGGTTCTAGGAGGACAGCTCTTAAGATTTTAGATTGCGGTTTCTTTTGGCCTAGTTTATTTCGCGATGCTCATGCATATTGCGCTACATGTGATAAGTGCCAAAGATTCGGTAATTTAGGGCCTAAAGATCAAATGCCACAACACTACATATTTAATGTTGAAATTTTTGATGTGTGGGGTATTGATTTTATGGGACCATTTCCTCCTTCCAATGGTTTTACTTACATCTTACTCGCAGTAGATTATGTTTCTAAATGGGTGGAGGCAAAGGCCACCCGGACTAATGATTCGCGAGTTGTTGCAGATTTCCTACGAACTAACATTTTCAGTAGATTTGGAATGCCACGCGTTCTAATCAGCGATGGTGGAAGTCACTTTTGCAACCGCACGGTGGAAGCACTCATGAGGAAGTATGGCGTAAAACACAAGGTTTCCACACCATACCACCCTCAAACCAATGGAATGGCTGAAGTTTCCAACCGTGAGATCAAGAAGATTTTGGAGCGAACCGTCCGTCCAAACCGGAAAGATTGGAGTCAATGCTTAGACGATGCATTGTGGGCTTACAGGACTGCCTACAAGACCCCCATTGGTATGTCACCTTTCCGACTAATTTATGGGAAGGCGTGCCATCTTCCGGTTGAACTAGAGCACAAGGCATGGTGGGCCGTGAAGAAATTCAACATCGATCGAGATGCCGCAGGCTTGCATCGGAAGCTTCAACTTTGTGAACTTGAAGAAATCAGAAATGATGCTTTCGACAATGCGTGGATCTACAAAGAGAAGACGAAAAAGATCCACGATCAGATGATTCGCGGGAAGAGTTTTGAACCGGGGCAGAAAGTATTGCTTTTCAATTCAAGACTTAAGCTCTTTCCGGGAAAGCTTCGCTCTCGATGGATGGGGCCATTCATAGTTTCTCAAGTCCTACCTCATGGAGCAGTTCTCATTCGATCTATCGACAAGGGTAGTGAGTTCAAAGTAAATGGCCATCGCTTGAAGCCCTATTTTGAGGCATTTGCGGAGCACACCGTGGAGGAGATGCAACTCCAAGAACCGGCCATGTCAAAACCAAACTGATGCATCACGTCCAAAGCTAACGACGTAAAACCAGCGCTCATTGGGAGGCAACCCAATAGGGAGACAACAGATTTGTTTTCTTCTCCCCTTTTACTTAATTTAATGGCTTTTTGCGTATTAGATTAAAAGTTTCGTAGATCCTATACTCCATGTTTAATTCTATACATTTACTTTAAGTACATTGAGGGCAATGTAAAGTTTAAGTGTGGGGGAAGGGTTTACAATTTAATTGTGTCTAAATTAGTGTTTTTCAGAGTCTTTAGGATGCCCTTAACTAGTCAATGATGAAATTGGATCAATACGAACACATATGGCGTATGAATCACATGCATCGAATTCTTGTGCTAATTGAGATATTCTATATGTTTTTAACATGTAGTAGATATGAATTGCAAAACATGGTACAGAAATCGCATGCTTGAATAAGTTTTTAATCATATGAACCCTATGTGAGCTTTTGAGCTATCTATTCTTTATTCGAGTGAATATGCATCCATTTCGTAGCTACTAGCTTATATATGCCTCATTTAATTGCTTGCCATAGATTTTAATGAACTAGAGAATACTAGAACTTACTCATGTCAATTTGCAAAGCTTTTAAGTTGATACATACTTTGATTTTGGAAATGATTAAAGGCATTTAGGATTTTCCACCACATTGCCATATATCCATGTATCCCAATTGTACGCACAAGTTGCGACACCCCTAGATAAACCAATTGAGCCCACGTTAAGCTTTTCTTTCATCACCATATATACCTAAACACTTACCCTAGTATAGAATATCCTTACCTTTGTTCCGGAAACTTGGTGAGAATTTTTCGAAACTAGCACATAAGATTATGGTTTGGTAAGAAAGATTGAAAGAGTTAATGTGAGTAAGGGGAAAGACTTGTCCAAATAACTTAAAAAGTATGAAATTGCCAAAAAGAAAAGAAAAAATATTTGAGAGAATGAAAAGAGAAAAAAAAAAATTATTATCTCTCATGGCAATATGTTGTGTTCTAAGAATAAACCATTTGGATTAACGTCCCCCTTATTTGCGGATTTGGAGATTACGATAAATTGAAGGCCCAAAAATAGAACAAAATATGGCCTTTGTCCTGTCCGAAAAGCTCAAAGGGTAGATTAGTGCATTGAAGTATACATGGTAACATTCAAATGGAGATGGAGGACTGAATATGGTGCTAGACTAAGTCGTTGGAACGTTTTTATCACCACATATCTAAATTTCGAATGCCTTAGCCTTAACCCCATTACAACCTCACTAAAAGTCCTTTATGATCCTTAAAATGAGTAGCTTTCAATTAGTAGAGTAAGTTGCATGAGTAAGCTTATGGTTTTGGTTCATTTGTGCAAATAATCAAACTTTATTCATGTGGTTTTCATTTCAATTCATATACACTTTAAGTGAACCATTTTCATGAGTGAAAAATATGATGAGTGCATCCTTGTGAGTTGATTAAACCTTTATTCAAAGCATGCACAGCTATAACATAACCATTGTTTTCTCTATGTCTTACTTGTTCATTACATAAATTATATCGCAATTATCTCTTGAATTCGTTGAGCATACACGTTGAAATTCATGTGAGCCATCGCCATATACTTATGCAAAGTCTGAGACAAATTTTAGCTAAGGGCTTAGTTGTTCTTTCTTTTGTTTTAAATTCTTAGAGAGTCTTAGTTTAACTTAGTGTTTGCTAAGGGACTAGCAAAGTCTAAGTGTGGGGGAATTTGATATACGCATTTTATGCTCGTTTCTTAACGCATTTCCCTTTACGTTTAGCTATGTTATTATCTTAGTTTAATGTTTTCCTTATTTAAATTGTTATTTTGAAGATCTTTACGGTGGAGATTAATATCGACGCAATTCGGAGGAATTTCGGCGATTTTGCGATTTTTGCGAGTTGTACGGCATCAGAATAACTGGCCAAGTGCTGACGGCGGAGCTATTACTTCCCCAAGGATTGAATCCGTCTGTAGATAGGCCGAGTCTAACATTTCTAACCTCTGAAGCAAAGTCTCCAAATTCTCTGTCGAAATGTTTGAAACCCTCCCCATCCGCGGCGTGTCGCAGGACATCGTCATCTATTCGCTTTTCTGCGTACCTTAGCATCGCCTCTGCTGTGTGTAGAGACATGTACAGGCGCTGCAATCTGGGAATCAAGGGAAAATATCGAACAACTTTCACATGAATTATCTTTTTCGAACTCTTCCTATTCAACTGGAATCTGCACTGGCCACATACGGGACAATAGTCCAACTCTTTATACTCTTTGTAAAATAGCACACATGTGACGACCCGAACTAGAATCAGAGGTGCGTTTGGCACGATTCTCGAGATTTGAGTTTAGTCGCAGTTTTGCGATATATTGTGGTTTGCCGATTCGATTCGCGACTTGGTTTTCGGTCGAGAATTTGGGTTGAGTACCTTCACGAAAAACGTAGAGTACGTGATTTCGAGTTCGTGGGTGGTTTCGGAAGATTTTTCTGATAACCGAGGAATATTTTATGATTATTTGAAGTTTCGGGTTTCGACGAGTTTATCCGATTGTTTCGAGCTTATCCGAATCATTTCGTATTTTCATTTTGGACCGTCGATCGACCCGAGGCTCGAGTATAAATAGTGAAATAGTCGAGAATTAGTCGAAAAACATTGTTTTCGGTTGACCAGACGTTGACTTTCCATTTTGGGAAACTTTGACCGTTGACCCGTGAGGAAAACTTTCCATTTCGGTCTTGCACTTCCGGCGACCGGATTCCGGCCACCATCGGCCACGGGACAGTTATAGCTAGACTCCTCTCTTGATTTCGAGTATGTTAGAACTTGGTTTGGGTTGAAATGGTTTGGTTTTGAGGTAACCTGAGCTGAGCCGAGTTGGAGGATTTCGTCGGCGACGGTGGAGGTGGTTCCGGCGAGTTTGGTGAGGGGATTTGTTGGAGGTTTTGCTCCCCATACTTAGGAGAAGCTCACGGGGTGGTTGGTTTTGACGGAGATGAGGTTTTGGGGTGAACCCGATTAGGGATTTGGTTTGGGTTTTCCGATCGGATTTGTGGTGATTTGGAGGGGTTGCGTTTGGAATTGGACTTTGGGGTAGAAGGGAAACTTGCTCGCCTTGATGAGACCTAGAGAACTGGAGAGTTTGGCCGTGGGATTCCTCCGTTGACGGCGCGACGCCGCCGCCGGCGGCGGTCAACGGCGGAGGAAAAGTCAACTTTTCGGATTTCTGATATACGCATTTTATGCTCGTTTCTTAACGCATTTCCCTTTACGTTTAGCTATGTTATTATCTTAGTTTAATGTTTTCCTTATTTAAATTGTTATTTTGAAGTTCATTACGGTGGAGATTAATATCGACGCAATTCGGAGGAATTTCGGCGATTTTGCGATTTTTGCGATTTTGGACCTCCGAAAATGGGCCGGGCCACAAAGCAAATTGTGGGCCGAATTCTCAACTCTTGTTTCGGCCCATTATCAAGCCCAAACCCAAACAATTCGGCAAGGAAGCCTTTTGGTGAAGAGGAAAAGTCTTGTTTTGAAAGGGCAAGTCAACATTATCAAGCTAATGATCACAAATGGTGACTACACAAGGTGACTAAGGCTTGCATTAATTGAAAAGATGACTTGCCATGGTGACTACACATGGTGATTCATGCTTAGGGTTCACAAATGGTGACTAAGTGTGTGACTAAGGGTGTGACTTGCCTTAATGATCATTGCTTGCATTTAATGAAGCAAGGCAAGGTGGAAGAGAGAAGAGCAACATCCTTGCCCTATAAATACAAGGAGGCCGGCCTCATTCATTCCCATCACTCATTTTACTAAGCAAAGCTCTACACAAATACTCCTCCACCATTAAACACTTAAGAGTTCACACACCAAGCCGAAGCATCATCTTCCTCCATTCAAGGCCGAAGCAAGCTAGGGTTCCTCCATCCTTCCAAGCCGAAGCAAACCATCCTCCATCCCTCACAATACGCTAAGTCCCTTGTGAAGGAAGTCCATCTCCACCGTAGTTCATCAAGCACTCAAGATAAAAAGTGTAACCATGATCTTCACTTTCATTTCTTTAGCTTTGTATGTGAATCTTTTGATGTATTGGAATAACAAGTTTAGAAAGTTTAGATTTGTGTATCAAATGAATAACAAGTTTAGATTTGTGTTTCATGTGCCTAAACCGATTTGTAATATGCATGTGTTTATGATTTATAGCTTTTTATGCATGTTTGATACAATCTTAAAGCTTCGAATGCATGTATTAGAAAATACGCTAAGTCCCTCTCTTTTGCATGTTTCGATGATCGTATGTTGTTTAGGATGTTTATACGCTAAGTTGCATTCCTACACAATTATCAAGCATGTGTACTTAGTTATAAGTTATGAATTTCGCAACTTACACAAAGGTTTGATGCATGAAAAGGGTAGGTTAATAAGATGAGTTGATCACATGTAATTAATAGTGTAACTTCTTATTTTTAGCAAGCATAATTAGACTTTAAGTTTCTTGATTGTTGAAACTTGTCTATGAGTAAAACATGTTAGATGCCTAAGAGTTTTAGTTGTGTTTGCATGTTATGTATTTTAAATTCGTAGATTAAATAACCAACTTCCAATCCCCCCAAATATTTACATTTCCGCATAATAACGAAACCATGCATGCGCCCTTAATTCCCCGGATAAAGAACGATCCCTACTCGCCAATATTACAAATGACAAACGAAGGGTTTAAATTGCAATGCGCGTAATCGATGTTTTTAGGGTCGACTTTGTGTTATCGTGAATGCATGTTTTGCGCGTATCAATTTCGATAATTTTAATGTCATTTTTCTCGTAATCACGCCCCGGTTATCGTACGGAGGTTTTTGGGTTGATTTGATTAGCCGATTTTCAGTCGAGATTTCGAGTGGGGATTTCGGGATTTCCGTAATTCATTTTGCACTGCATTTCGTATTTCCGGGAACGTTTGGTTTCCGTGCATCAGTACAGTGTTGTGAATTACGATATTGATCAGTTGTATTCTATGAATATATTCAGGAGATCGGGATCGAGATCGTGATCGAGCTTCTGGCGAGGGATCTTCCGCCGGTCCTCGAGATTAGCGCGTGTGCGCATTTTGCTCATCTGTGAGTGGACAATTTCTTTTCACGGAAATGATTGCGAGTCTTTTTATATGATTTTCGAATTTGAGCATGCGTATGAGATTTCGGATTACATGAGCATGTGTTTACAATTATATATATATACGGTTATGCGTATACGAATAAACAGATATGAGCATGTTTACAAGATTACGATTATTATGAGCATGTGTTATATACGATTATGTTACCCATATGCATTTTTATGCTGATTACTGTATATGCATCGAGATATTTGTGATTTGATTTTCACAGAGTACAGTCGTAGTTCATGTTGTTGTATCGATACACACGCATCCCCGGCTGATCACCGAGGGTGCTTACCAGGGGGGACGCTGTGCCTTGTGCCGATGTATTTCCGGGTAGGTACAGTTATCTGTTTCTTGTGCCGAGGTATTTCCGGGTGGAAACAGTTACCCTGACCTGAGGCCTTTCTGGCTCGAATCACGTGTGGGTCTGGGATCCCGTGATTCGGACTGTACTAGCACGGACGTGTCCATGAGTGGCCCCGTGGGATTTTACTTGCATGCTCTGTACGCTGGAGGATTATGGTTTACCTCGCGTATTTTATTATATTTATTCATTCGACTCGCATATGTTTTTATAACATATATATTATTTGGTGAAAGACATTTATTTTCGTCCACTCACTCTAACGTGTTTATTGTCTTACCCCTGGGCTTTTCGGTTTCCGTGCCCAGTTTGCAGTTCAGGTTTGGTGTTTCACGTCGCGGTTTGGAGGCTAGTGATCAGAGTCACCTGTGTTTTCCAGTAGGTTCTTGTTTCGCCTACTGATGTACATATTGTATATGTTTTACTCTAGAGGTCGCTCTGACACATCCTGATACATGTTGTGCGGATTTTCACAGATATACATATATACATAGTACAGTTTATTTACTGTTGATGATTATATTGATGTTGAGAAATCCGGATGGGATTGGTGCCCACGGTTTGCTTTTTGTGGCATAGGACGAAGTGTTAATTTCTGCGTGCAGGTTATGGTAATTCCACGCTAGTAACGAAACTCTGCCGAAATTTTGAAAAATTTTTGTTGGTTCGTATTTTCGAGAGGGTTTGATTCCGGTTTAGGTAACTGAATCGGGATTGGGTCCTTTCAACACAATCATTCGGACATGCGTCAATTATCCTGTACTTTAGGCCGAGGCTGCTCAGGATATTTCTAACCTTATAATGAGATTTAGGAAGATTGTGATCATCAGGAAGAACCTTACATATTTGCTCCTGAATTTCGTCAAAAGCACTCACTGACATTTTGTGCTTCACTTTTATCTTCATTTGCTCCATCACATATTGCAACACATTCTCTCGACATCCAGGGAACACCGGGGTCTGCGCTTCAAGTAGTATCCGGTTGTACTTTTCCATCTCACTGGTGTCAGTGGCCAAGCTAGCTGCGGGGAATGTGTCATCATGCTCATTAGTGGTACTGTAACCTCCGTCTTGGTGTTGGTGTCCACTATGACTACATCCCGGAAACGCATCATGGACCAAATCTGCAGTTGGGTTGCAAGCTGGGGGTCCGGCACCACTGCCGCTGGATGAGGCACCATGGTAACTGTACCCTGAGCTGAAGTCTGCTGCGCTGAACTCTACTGCTTCACCATGCTTGCTCCATGTAGTGTAACTCCACATCATATCATTTTCGTACAGGTGTTGCATCATAACATTAACCTCCGCATACTGACAATTAAGACATTTCTGACACGGACACCTGAAACGTTTCTTTCCCTGACCATGTTCTATCACAAAATTCACAAATTCGCTAATTCCATCCATATACCGGACATCACATCTATTCTTCAACTTCATCCAACTCTTGTCCATACTGCTACAAAATATTATAATTAATTAATTATTACATATATATATATATATATATTTGTCCATTAATTTACGCTTAATTATACGTACTCGATCTACATCGATCCATCAATTACGTACGTACGTAATTTAATCGATCTGTACATATATATATATATATATATATATATAGCTAACATCAGCTAACATCCTTGCATGTATATATATATATGTACGTACGTTTTCACTAAATATATATTAATTAAGCAAATTTTAACTGCGTACGTACGTACCTGCTGGCCTTCTCGATATTTGTACGTTAATTAAGCTAACTAGCTAGTCAGCGGAGATCTCTTATCGATCCTGATTCTTCTCGGCCTTCTAGCTAGCTAGCTCCCTTCTCCTTCTCCCTTCTCCTTCAATTCTTCTTCAAATGGAATGAAGAGATCGTGGAATGAATTCGATCAGTTTGGCATCGGGCTTATATAATGCTTCACTTAGACGACGGAGGTGTCGGTACGTCGTCTAAGTGGAAGTACGTTTCGTATACTCGGACGACGGTGTGTCGGTCCGTCCTCCAGGTAATCACCTGGACGACGGAGAATACCATCTCCGTCGTCCAGGTGATCACCTGGAGGACGGAGAAGACTCCGAGGTCCAGGTGATCACCTGGACGACGGAGATGGTATTCACTCCGAGGTCCAGGTGACCACCTGGACGACGGAGATGATATTCTCCGTCGTCCAGGTGGTACTTGGACCACGGAGTATTTTCCGTGGTCTAGGTGTCACTTGGACCACGGAACAATTACGTTTCCGTGGTCTAAGTGCTGTTTTCTTGTAGTGCTGTAGTTCATAATTCATAACAGAGATCTCATCATCCTTCTGCATAATGATACCTTGCAACTTCATAACATAGTCTTCAATGTTCTTCAAATCATCTTCCATGGCAGTCAACTCGACTTTATTTTCATAGTCATTATCTTTGGCCATATCGTTAACAACTCTTAAGATAGGACTTCCTTCAGCATCAATTTAACTATTCTTAGTCCTCGATGATAAAAAACACTTGCTCAATGAAAAAGATATCAATGATATTAACAAAAGCTATTCACACAGATATCCAGACAACTATTAACAACAACACACAGCTAGATATTCACCCTTAACATATCCATGGTTTTGATGTTTCGGAGTAGTTCAAAATATCACCGAGGCTGTACTTGACCATGCTCAGCTTTGAATCCTCCTTGCAAGCTCTTGGTTTGGAAATGTTAATGATTGAAGCAAGATAAAACTGATAAAAACAATAATAATGAAACAATAAATGATACATACAGAAAAAATAAATAAAATCAAGGGATCAAAGGAAAAAAAAACTCAAAGAAATTTACCGGAATAATAATCGTGCAACCCCCGACATTCTTCGAAATGCCTCTATAAGATTTATTCTTCTCCTCATCATCATCATTCTCCTCCTTCTCCTCCTTCATCTTCTCTGCCTTCTCTATCTTCTGCTTCTTTGTTTCCTCCCTCTTCTTGACTACTTCAGGATCAAATTTCTTTGCATAAATGTCAAATGCATTGAACAAATTGTCATAGACAATAGTTTCCCGATCATAATCTTTCATTCGTTCAATACTGGTTACGCAGTTTACAAAACTAGTCGCCAAAGAACAATTAGAATTTGGCAGCAGAACAGAGGCCAGAAGAAGCAAAACTAAAAAACGAACACAGTCGTCAATATTCTCTTTGTTAGTAATTATTTTCTCCAACATCTTGCTAATATTGGTCTTGTTGATTGTGTCACCTCTCTTTCTCTCTCTCCCTCACTCTCTCAAACTCGATCCGGCCTCCCACCACCTCCCTCCGGCGACTCCCTCCCTCTGCCGCCTCTCACCCCCTCCACCGTTGTTCACTCCCTCCACGACGTACGTCTAGCATCCTCGCTCCCTCCCTTCGCCTCCACCTCCCACTGTCACCGCCACCGGCCACCCATCTCCACCGCCGATAAGTTTTTAATTTTTTTACGTATGTATGTATTTTAAATTTATTTTTAATATATATATTTAGGTATAATACATGTATTTAGGTATAAATATAGTGTATTTTTGTTTAATAATAAATTGGTAAATTAGTAAAAATAATAAATTGGGAAATATTATTATAAATTATAAATTATTATAAATTAGTAATTATTGGTAAATTAGTATGAGTTTTATTGTAATTATGGTAAATTATTGATTATGGTAATTAGTATGAATTTTATTGTAAATTATTGTACTTGGTATGAATTATGGTATATTATGGTAATTAGTATGGATTTAATTATTTGTACTATTATTTTAATTAATAGTAATATTATTTTTAATAGTATGAATTTAATTGGTAATTATGGTAATTAGTATGAATTTAATTATTTGTACTGTTACTTTAATTAAAAGTAATATTATTTGTAATAGTATGAATTTAATTATTTGTAACATTATTTTAATTATTGTAAATCAGTATGAGTTTAAATATAAATAGTAAATATTATAAATTGGTTAATATTAATAAATGATAAATATCAAAAATGGCTTTTACAAATGAAAAATATTAAAAATAGTAAATGTTGTGGTAAATATGAAAAATATGGAATAAATATATAGCAAAAATTGTTACAAATAGTAAATGGTAAAGTAGTTATAATTAATGGTAAAATAGGTTTAATTATTGATTTTTACAACTTTTAGGTTAAAATGGCCCCTTGGAAGAAAAAAAAGGCACAAAAAGAGGCGGAAGATGCTCAACTCCGATGCTTCGCAGAGCAAGTGAGTTGGTAGATGCAGGAGGACAACGTCGCGCCTCCTCCGGACCCTTCAGCTGGTCCCTCGGCTGCGACAACTGGGGAAATTTCGTCTGCCCCAGCTATACAGACCAATGACGATAACACCACTTCCGGCCCATCATCGATGTCAGAAAGTGCTCAGGAGTCGACCTCCTCCGAGTTTATTCTCTGCAGCGCGCGACGCAAGGTCAGGAAGGCCCTGTCAGACCCTCAACCAAAAAGGACCCGAGGACTTGGAAAGGGCGGAAAATCTGAGAAGTTTTTCAAGGCGACCGGGCAAAAGATCCAGTTGTCGTACGACGATTTCACCGATGACCCTCCGACCTTGCAGCTAGCTAGTCTCTCATCGCACAGCATCAGGGCAATTATTTGCAACAAGATTCGTATGGTTGTGCCTAACTAGAAGGAGTTGCCAGACTTGGAGAAGAGGAAGGTGTTTAAAGAACTCTCGGTACGTAATACAATTTTTAATTAATTTTTTAATAAACAATAAAAATCGTAACTTCATAATATATACGATTATAATTTTTTATTCTTTTCTTGTAGGAACAATATGCGGTGGATGGCACACCGGAAATGCTTAGGCACATCAACACCACCGCCAACGCCATCTACCGTGATTGAAAGTACAGACTTCACAAGTATTACCAACAATTCGGCCGCTCGCCTACCCCCGTAGAGCTGCGTGGGGATAGGGAAGATGAGTGGGAGTGGTTGGTCAACCACTTTAAAGAAGAACTTTATCAGGTTCGTATTTTTTTATTTAAATTGACGAAATCAATTTTTTTTTACTCATTTATTAATTTTTAATGATTTATGTTGTCGAACAGACGCAATCGAACGTAAACAAGGCCAATCGGGAGAAGAAGGACAACATCATACCTCTTGCTCCAAGTAGATGATACAAATCGCTAAGGAGTACAGAGATAAGGGCTCCAAACACCCTTATCTAGATGCTA
The DNA here is from genome assembly GCA_946800695.1 of Geum urbanum. NCBI lineage: Eukaryota > Viridiplantae > Streptophyta > Magnoliopsida > Rosales > Rosaceae > Geum > Geum urbanum. The sequence continues at coordinate 27,671,139 of OX327012.1, forward strand.
GCATCACCGCTTACGTGACGCCTGGGCTTGACAATGAAGTGAAACAAATCGACGTAAGTGCCGTATATATTTCTTCTCAATTAACATAATTATTATTTATTAAACTGTCGTACAAATTTATAATTTATTAATTCTTATTATTATTTTCAGGCGAGGTTGGTAGAACGGGTGCAGGAGGAATTGGCCCACACGCAGCTTGCACACCTGGATTTACCGGCGGAAGACATGTCTCCTTCATCGATGGAGAGCCAAAATGCAATCGCCGATGAGGTATACGTTCGTCGAGCTGGAAATGAGGTTAGGGGGTTGGGACGCAAGGTGCAACGAGATTTATCTTCTGACTCCTCTACGACACGCTCGACGAGGACAAGTGCTCGGGATGAAGCGGTCCAAAGAGCCCTTGAGGAGGCTCGGGCGAAAACGTTGTCTATGCGTCAAAGGCTTGATGAGCGCCAACGAGGTCTCTAGCGACGATTTGGGTAAGAATCGATTAGGTTTTGTATAGTGACTTTTTTATGTATTTTGATTTGATTTTGGTGCTGGTTTAGCTCGGGAAATTGAATGATTTTCGGCAAGCTCGATTTTGGTCTCCGCCATGTTTGAGAGTTTCTGACAGGTTTTTGGCACTGAGTTCAAGGGGTTTTGCTCCTTGTCTCCTTACGGTCCGATTAGGACTAGCAGTGGCTCGACGGCGTCGCTGCCTCGTCAAAATCATTTTCTGGTGTGTTTGTGTTTTCATTGATTTCGGGGTTCTTTTTGGGCGGATTCCACCCGAATGCCTTTCTTGTAGTTAGGCAGAATACTTAGCTCAATAAGAGCTTTCTGGTGAGGTGTCACTTTTCGCCGTCGGCGGTGGATGCGTGTGGCCGGAAATTATTTTTCAAAAATGATCGTGTGATATGTCGTTAGGTTCGTATCGTCAATAAGAACATAGTTGTGAGGTTCAATCTACATTTAAGCTTAGTCCACCTAGTCAGTGGGCGGGAGTGATGCGTGTCACCACCAGTAGCGGTGAGGCCAAAGGAGAAATTTGTTTTTCCTTATATTATCACTTCATCGTAACGGATTTGTCAAGTTATTTCTTCGACTAGATTAGTCAAAATTGTTTTCGAATCGAGTACTTCCTAGATTTATTTGTGTATTATTATTAATTTGGACAATTTTCGACAAGGGTCGGGTTGTCACAAATGGCGCGGTTCAACTCGCGGACTTCGCTTTCGTTTTGTTTCATATTTTAGAGTTTAGTCGTGAAAGTATTATGAGTCTCTTGTGATTTTTTGTTTTTGTGATCGTTTGCGAAGACGGTGTATGGTGGTCGTAGACGTGAAGTGGTTACGCATTTGTCGTTGCTAGACCTGAGGTACGCAGTTCTTTACTTTATTTTGTATCGTACACATGTGCACTACCAGAAATTGACACATTACCGGCGACCTCCCGTCGCCGGCCTTGTATTTTTTTTTCACCGGAATTGTCATTCCCGGCGACAAGTCGCCGGCAATGACGTCGCCGGAAATCCCCCGCCGGTGTTAACATTGCCGGCGATGGGAAACGGAGTCGCCGGCAATGTCTCCGACATTACCGGCGACTCCGTCGCCGGCAATGGTAGCGCCGCCGTGGCCGGAATTTGTGACATTGCCGGCGACTGAGGTCCATGTCGCCGGCAATGTGTGAAAAAATTTTGAAAAAAAAATGCGGTTCTGGATTGGGCCCAATTCCAGAACCTGCATTGAAAGACATAAACCATACAATCATACAAGTTCAACAGTACACATAAATGTCCAACGTACAGTACAAATAACAACGACGATACGAAAATTAACTACAACTACAGGTCAGGGTCCAGGAACTTGCGGGTCAGGGTCGAAGTAATCCATGTACTCATTTGAATTCCGGTGGCTTCCTTGGTCTTGCTCTGGCGTTGACTGGTGCGGGGGTGGTGGTGGATAGCTAGGGAACGGAGGGACCGGGACCGGGGGAGGTGTGGGGAAGGGTTGTCCGGTAGTCTGAGCCTCGTACATCGTCCGCATCCATGTGTACATCTGAGCCTGCACCTGTGTCTGCTGCATTTGGTACTCGGCCATCTGCCTCTTTTGCTCCTCCAACTCCCTCTGCGTCCTATGAAGCTCCGCCGCGAGGTTACGACTAGAAGTTGAACTTCTTGACCCGGTAGAGTATTCTGAAGTGTTCTTCAATAGTCTTTCGCCCGCCGTGCCCATTCCCCTACAATAGTAGGTATTCTTTCCAGTCCCGCACGCTTTTGCCATGATCCGAGCCGCTATCGGAGGATCAAGCGGATCGATCTGAGAGGCATACTGGGTGACTTCTTCCTCGGAGCAGTCAGGATGGTTAGTCCGAGCTATACTCATGGTCACTTCTGCGGTCGCCTCCTCCACTCTCGACTAATTGAAAAGGGAAAATGAACAACGTATTAGCTAACAAAATCTATTTCCATCTTGAAAAATAGTTTTATTAACACATGGAGAGGCGAAAGACTTACCGCTTCTTCAGGGCACTGCGGGTAGAACTTCTGATGAATATACACCAACGGGTTCACCTCTTGTTGTTGCTGCGCCTTAGTCGACCAACCCATGTAGTTGAGTGAACCTGCATGATGGGCCCTGGTGTTTTTCAATCTATTCGCCCGGTTCGTCTTCGAAATCGCCTTGTTTGATAAACATATGAAAAAAAATTAGTAACCAACTATTTCAATCTGATACGATACATTATGCTTGAAAGATATATTAAGGATGCATACCCGAGCTTTGGGGTGCTCGAAGTGGGCTATCAGCCACAGCCACTCGTACTCCCTAAACCGGAATTCGCTAGGGGTGGAACCTCGGCCTAGCTCCTTGTATACAGTGTAATGGGAAGAAAGCTCGTTCTTCCACTCTTTATACCTATATTAAAACAAGGAAAAAAAGTTAGAGATATTAAAACACTTGATAAACAAAAATCTAACTCGATATATATTCAAATAAGTCGAAGCACATCACCTCATATGTAGTTGACGCTCTACCCACGTGTGAATAAGAACTTCATCCACGTCAAACCACACCTGCAATATGAATATATAAAAGGTAAAATTATATATTTATTCAGACTTAATTAATAAATGTAAAATTTACGTAATGAAAATACGATTTTACTCACACTGAGTGCATTATGCACTTGCATCTTCACGTAGATAGGCACAGATTCCCAATCTGGCCAAAGCATTGGGACCTTGTCCCGCACGATCGCACCGGCCATGCTGACATATTTGCGCGTGGTGTCGAATGCCTCGATCACCTCGCCATCCTCATTGGCCCTTATGGGCTTTTTCCTTCCGCCGGTGGCCTGCTCAAGTCTCTTCCCGGTGCAGGTGCCTCTAGCTCCTTTCCGTTTTCCAGTCCCATTAACGAAATTGCCTAATAATACAATGTCAACAAATTGATATCATTAATTGAACCTATCGCAAGTCTTAAGTAATAATTAAGTAATCAATTTGATGTTAAATAAAATTTACCTGCATCGTCCGTTTGTTGGTTGGTGCACCTCACACTCCAAAGATACACGGGGTCGAACGGGAGGAAGTTATACGCTTCCTCCACGCTCAGGAACTCCGGCCGTCCTTCAATATAAACAGGCATCCCCCTATCATCGAATTCAGGGATGACAGGAATCTCGTCGGGTAGGAAGAGACCGGACGGCGGAGATAGACGAGGCCTGGACGATGAGGCGCCAACACCACCATGTGTCTCAGATGATTCCCGTGAAATGGGAGTAGGCACCATCCGAATATGGGGCATTCGGATTGAGGGAGTTTCTGATGCCCCCGTTGACTGTCGCTCGTCTGAGGCTCTGCCACCGGAGGGACGTCTGCTGATTGAGCGTCTAGAGACTGAGGCTCGAGGCTCAACTTCCGGTTGCACGGCTCTTGATCGTGCAGCTTCCTCCTCAGCTCGCGCCTCTAGCAAGGCTCTCGTGCGAGCACTCATCATTGGCCCACTGGGCGTGTTGCTAACTGCGGGCGAGGAGGAAGCTTGACTACTGTTCCCTCCACTATTTCGGGAACCTCTCCGAAGCCAATTAGCCGCAAAACCTCCTGGACATCGTAATAGTCATGGATTCGGTAATTAACCGAAACGGTTTGGAACTGGAACCGTTTGAAACCAGAACTGTTTGGAACCGGAACCGTTTGTAACATAACGGTTCCAGTTACAAACAGTTCCGGTTCCAAACCGTTCCGGTTCCAAACCGTTTCGGTTCTATAGCAAATCGGAACCGGAACGGTTTGGAACCGGAACGGTTTGAAACCGGAACTGTTTGGAACCGGAACCGTTTGTAACATAACGGTTCCAGTTACAAACAGTTCCAGTTCCAAACCGTTCCGGTTCCAAACCGTTTCGGTTCTATAACAAATCGGAACCGGAACGGTTTGGAACCGGAACCGTTTGAAACCGGAACTGTTTGGAACCGGAACCGTTTGTAACATAACGGTTCCAGTTACAAACAGTTCCGGTTTCAAACCGTTCCGGTTCCAAACCGTTTCGGTTCTATACCAAATCGGAACCGGAACGGTTTGGAACCGGAACCGTTAGAAACCGGAACTGTTTATAACCGGAAACATTTGTAACATAACGGTTCCGGTTACAAACAGTTCCGGTTTCAAACGGTTCCGGTTCCAAACCGTTCCGGTTTAAAACCGTTCTGGTTCTAAACCGTTCCGATCCCGATTTCCACCTTCATTTATACGATTAATTAACAACTATATCACCTAAATTAAGAACTATACATATTCGATGTGTATATATATATATACATCATGCATCTTAATTAAATTTATCCATCACATATTCATCCAAATCACAAACCCTAATTAATTTTCCACATTTATCACACATATATATATCATGCATCTTAATTAGGTTTAATTTCCACATATATATACATCACACATTCATCCAAACCACATTTATACATAATTTTCACATATATATATACATCACTTCATTTTCACATACCTAAATATATATATACATCACATATATATACATTGCATATAAATTTAGAACTTATCACCCTAATTTCCAACTTAGCACCCTAATTAATTTACACATACACATACACATACACATACACATACACATACACATACACATACACATGCACATGCAAAAAAATAATTAAAAATTGAGAGAGAGAGAGAGGGAGAGAGAGAGGATCAGACCTGCCATGGATTTCCACCTACAATGCTTTGCCAATCGACTACAATGGTGAGGGGAGGAGAGGAGGGGAGGAGGGGAGGAGGAGATTTTCGGAGGAGGAGAGGAGAGGGGATCGGTGGAGAGGAGGAGAGGGAGAGGAGGAGTAGAGGATAAGGAGGAGGAGTGGGAGAGGAGGAGGAGGAGGTGAACTCACCGGACCGATTTGGGAGGAGGAGAGGGAGAGGAGAGGGAGAGGAGGAGAAATGAAAGGCTCGGGCTATCATGCATCTATCCAGAAAACATTGCCGGCGAGTTTCTTATAACTCGTTGGTAATGTCATTACCAATGACTTCAACTCGTTGGTAATGACATTACCAACGAGTTATAAGCAACTCGTTGGTAATGACATTACCAACGATGAGTTAACTCGTGGGTAATGTCATTACCAACGAGTTGCTTATAACTCGTTGGTAATGTCATTATTTCCCGAAGAATATCCGACAATATTTTCCGTACAATATCCGACAATATTTTCCGCGTACGATTTCCGGCTACATTTTCCGACTACAATTTCGATTATCGATTTCTGTATACGTACGATTAACGACTACATTTTCCGTCTACGATTTCCGGCTACATTTTCCGACTACAATTTCGATTATCAATTTCCGTATACGTACGATTAACGACTACATTTTCCGACTACAATTTAGATTAATGATTTCCGTATACGTACGATTAACGACTACGATTTCTGTATACGTACGATTAACGACTACATTTTCCGTCTACGATTTCTGTATACGTAAGATTTCCGGCTACATTTTCCGACTACAATTTCGATTATCAATTTCCGTCTACGTACGATTAACGACTACAATTTCCGTCTACAATTTTGACTACATTTTCCGACTACATCATATTTCCGACAACAATTTCCGACTACATCATTAACGTACTAAGGATGATAATCATAATCATCGTCATCACTTGAGTCTGACTCAGTTTCATAGGTAACCTCTGGCAATATGTGCCTCTCCTCGTCATCTGAATCAGCGTCAACTTCATATGGATTAACATCGAGAAGTTCTGCTCCAGTAATTCGAACCACACTCCCAGGTCTCACATTATTAAGGCGAATCGTAGATGATTCCGGAATGTCAAAAGCGTTCGGCTCTTGGTATGCAGTAACTTCCTCATCATCTGCGGTATCACCAAGTGTGGCAGCACTGTATATGTTTCTATGAGCAACATGGTTAACCACCTTCCACGGGACTTTGTTAAGAAGATCGTCCAGGTAAAACACTTGTTTTACTGATGAGGCAAGAACGAAAGGGTCATCTTCATACCAGGTAGTAGCAGTATTCACCGAAAATGTTCCGTACTGATCGGTCCTTGTGTTCTCCGGGCTAGTATCAAACCATCTACACTTGAACAAGTGCACTTTCATGCGGTTCCCATAAATTAGTTCAACAACTGAATGAAGGACACCGTAATAGTCAACGCCATCCTGCCCACCATGGACCATCACCCCACAATTCTGTGTTTTCAGTCGGTCGTCTCGATTTTCACATATAAATTTCACGCCATTGACCTGACACATCGAGTAAACTTTTGAAGCAATCGGTTTCATCGCCAGGACCCTCAATTCATTTAACCACTCTGGGCAACCATCATCTGCTACATGGTTCATCTGAAAACGTCCATATATTAATACGTACAGAAGAAATTATGTCATCTTGAAACCACAAAAGCACGTACATACATACATGCTATATAAAGATATATATAAAAATATACATATACACATATACTTACCCATTGACCAAAGTAGTTTGCAAACGTCTTGTTGTGGTAATCAACATTTCCGGCAATAGCAGGGCAGTGAAGATGATAGTTTTTCCAATATTGTACTTCTTGACAGTTAATCAGTACCGACCAGTGGGCAATGGCTACCTCATTTTCATCCAACTTGTACGACTTTGGCAAGCTTCCCTGTACTACCACGTCACTGGAGATGATAGAAAGGTTGAACTGGGGTTCATCTATCGGCATCTGTTGTTGGGGGTCCTCTACATTTTCCAAGTACACTTTGGTGTACGTTACACACTCGTGCGCAACATATGCTTCAGCGATACACCCTTCAGGTGCATATTTATTCTTCACATAGTCCTTGTAGGCTCCCAATTGTCTACAAGTTAACAAGTGCATGTTAACTTACTTAACCACAAGTCATTACATATAAAAACATAGGCAAACCAAATTTATGAATCATTTGTATCTTTCCATGGGATACATCCAAGTGTAGTGTACGGGACCGGTAAGCAACAATTGTTCGGGAAGATGGATCATCAGGTGCGGCATTATGTCGAAAAAATTTGGGGGAAATATCCTCTCAAGCTTGCACATGATAAAAATGATGTCATCTTGCATCTCCCTCAGGTCTGCTTTTTTAACTTCCCTGGTGCATAACTTCTGAAAGAATCTTGACAAGGCCACCAACGGCTCCACCACCTCTTTGGGCATGTACCCTCGAATGAAAATAGGGAAAAGGCGTTGAAGCAGTACATGGCAGTCATGACTCTTTAATCCGTACATCTTATTGTCCCGGAAGTTAACACACCTGCTTATATTTCCTGCATAGCCATAAGGATACCTGCATATATATAGATAAAGCCATATATATGGACCAATTATATTTCTCGCATATAACCATATATACTCCGCTAAAAATTTAAGGCCAAATTCCTACATATCCATAAGAATATATACCTGACATTACTCAGCCACCGAAAAATTTCATGCTTATGCTCCGGCTTTACGGTGTACGGAGCTTGCGGCATTTTTCTCTTACCATCTCTTAACCACAAATGTTTCCGCACACCCATTGCTTTAAGATCAATGCGTGCCTTAGGGATGTCTTTTGTTTTCCCCTCCAAGTTAAGAACTGTGCCCACCACACTTTCACACACATTCTTCTCTATGTGCATGACATCTAGGTAATGTCTGATAGGCAACCTGGGCCAGTAGGAGAGTTCCCAGAATATGCTCTTGTGTGTCCAAAACTTATACCTTTCGGGCTTGTCTGGAATTGACGCCACTATGTCAAGATGATTGCTCAGCTGGCCAAAATCGTATTCATTCAACACTTCCAAAATTTCTTCCCCTGTCCATCGCCTGGGTGCCACACCTATTTCAACAGTCCCATCAAATGCGTCTGGATCCTGCCTAAATGGGTGATCATATGGAAGCCAACAACGGTGACGCATCGAGATAATTTTACTGCAATGAGGACTGCAACAATCAACCGTCATGCACTCTGAACAAGCCCTGTAACCCCTGGTAACGTTGCCCGACAACATACCGCGGGCAGGAAAATCACTGATGGTGCGAACAAGCATGGCATGCATCTGGAACATCTCCTTTTTGAACCTATCGTAAGTGGGGTGGCCACACTCACTCAGGTACTTAAGCTCCTCAATCAAAGGCCTCAAATACACATCGAGACACTTTCCTGGATAACCCGGGCCCGGAATTAACAGAGTGAGCATATTGTATTCCTTCTTCATGCACATCCATGGTGGAAGGTTGTACGGTACCAAAATAACTGGCCATATACTGTATTGAAGACTCATGTTGCCAAAAGGGTTGAATCCGTCAGATGAGAGCCCTAGCCAAACATTTCGGACCTCTGCTGCAAAATGATCAAACTCCCTGACCATGTGCTTCCAAGCCTCTCCGTCGGAAGGGTGTATAAGGGTGTCATCGTCAGGCAAGTTCCTCTCAGCCCACCATCTCATTGCCTCGGCCGTGAAAGCACACATGAACAACCGCTCCAGCCTATCAATAAGCGGGAAATATCGAAGTATCTTCACAGCTTTCTTGTTGCCTGCAGGAGTCAACTTATACCTTTCTGTAAAACATACCGGGCAGGCTTCAAGGTCGGCGAGATCTTTTCCCCAGAAGAGAATACAATCATATCTGCATGCATGAATTTTGATGTAGGAAAGCCCAAGATCTTTCAGGATATGTCGCACCTTATGATGAGTGGTAGGAAGACGATGACCGGGTGGCAGTAGCGAAGCAGTCCACTTCAACCAAGAATCAACAGCTTTGACAGACATTTTGTTCTCCATTTTTAGCTGCATCACTCCCATCACACTTTCAAGAACAGTCTTACTACAACCGTCGTACAACGGAGTCTGTTGCAATGCAATCAGGTTGTTGTACTTGTCCATACCGCTTGTGTTTACATGACGTCCAGGTAATGGTTCGACTGGCTCGATATGGGGGAAACCCTCAACGACGGGAGGGACATTTGGTGCTTCATCAGCAAATACACCGCTCTCATGAGGAAACATATCATTGATTAACATCGATGTTGGATCATAGGATGAACTGCCCCTCTCAGCAAAATGTCCATGATCATAGCGTGGACTGGCCCTCTCACCAAATTGTCCATGATCATGCGGACCCGCTACCGATGTTTCACCGTGATAAATCCAACAAGTGTACTTTTCCCAAAACCCGTTTTTACTCAGGTGCCTCTGGACTTTATCAATGGGAAATCGAAATCGATCGCTGAAACACTTACATTCTTTACACGGGCAATAATGAAGTGTAGTGTCTCCACAATTAGCCTTCACAAAATCCACAAAACTCCTAATTCCCTCGTGGTATCTGACATCCCATCTTTCGAGGCTCATCCAACTCTTGTCCATCCTGAAAATTCTAACAATTTTACGTATTAATTATATATATATACACACATTCACTACTAATAATCGACGTGATCTCTCAATTCAACTCTAATTAAATCAACACATGCATGCATATGTATATATATATATCGATCTAATCTCTGAATTCGATTCAGTACTCGATGATAGTATTCTCCTTTTTTCAATTCAAAACGTATTTGACTGGGTAGGAGGAGGCTCTGTTAAGCCTGGCTCCGATAACAATACGATAATACCAGTCATTGATTCAGACACAAGATTAACTACAAGCTGTTTTCTCGTTTCGGTGACCGTACATCAACAACATTTCATATATATATATATATATATATATATCTCACGAATTGGATTTGATCAACACACAAACATATATATATATACCACATATACGTATATATACACCTACGTACCTATATATATATATAGCTTCCCGAGTGATCGAGTTTTCGACGCGCGCCTTAATTTTGACAATATACCGAATGATCGATTTCAGAGCGTACGTACGTTTTCCTTCTTTCGATTTCTCTGGATTTTTTTCGCTCAAAATGATTGAATGATCGAGCTGCCCCATCCGGCATCTAATATAAGACACATTGCCGGCGACGGAGTAAGTCGCCGGAAATGAAGACATTACCGGCGACTTTACGCCGGAATCTCGCCGGTAATGTTCCAAAACATTACCGGCGACTCCAACCGTCGCCGGCAATGTCTAGGCAGACATTTCCGGCGAAATTCCGGCCGGAAAATCGCCGGAAATGTCTCCCTAGACATTGCCGGCGACGGTTGGAGTTGCCGGTAATGTTTTACAACATTACCGTCGACATTACCGGCGACGGGGTAAGTCGCCGGTAATGATGGACATTACCGGCGACTTTTCCGGTCGCCGGCCTTGTTGGCCGGAATCTCGCCGGTAATGACTCATTTTCTTGTAGTGGTGGATCGTTAATCGATACATTAATTATATTCATTTATCAATATGTTTTGATATTTGTTTATCGATATATCTTCGATATCATATTGTTATATTGTGCTGAAACGAACTTACATTACAACATTGAAAATTGAAACCGATACAAAGTGGTAACGGAACGACAACATTAGTTGTCAAATGAAATGAAAACGAGATGATATTACAACGATAAACGAAAATGATACGAGCTGAAACATAAAATCGAAAAGAGTATTTGATTAAATTTATGATTATTTGTACAATTTGTACAAATATTTGAAATGACTATTTGCATATATGTTGTCACAGACGGGCGTCAAATTGATTAATTACATTAATAACCTTGATTAGTAACCTTAAGAGTAAATGCCAAAAATGGGAAGATCAAGACAAAAGGTTGGATCAATACAGTTCCTTAACAATAGTTTACAGTAATTTATCAATTAAAGTAAGCATGTCATCTCGTCCGCACTGCGTGACTCGCCTTTCTTTTGTTTGTTTTGAGCTTGTCATCTCGTCCGCCATCACCGAGCTCTGATTCGATCTCACGCCAACAACAACAATTTGATCTTCATCACCTATTACACCATCACTTATGTCAACGTTGATCTGCTTCCCGAGAAGGACTTGGATTTGATTTCCATGTCGACGTTGATCTGCTCTCCGATCACCGCTTTGGTCTTTGTGAAATCGAAAAGGTTTCGTATAATTGGTTTGAATGTTCTTCTATGATTTCATAACTGGTTTTTCATTATTTTTTTCTTTCTTTTTCGAATGTAATCTAGGGAAAGTGTGAATGAGTTTAATAGAGTGAGTAATTTTTGATAGGTGACTCTTTGAATGCGTTGAAGAGCAATTTGGAAAATCCTAAAAATGTTCTCCATAGTTGGGATCCTTCACTATTCAATACATGTACTTGGTTTCATGTTATTTGCGATACCAATAACAGCATCACAAGAGTGTAGCAAGTTTGTTAACTCAGTAATTTCTTTATCAAGGTAAGCTTCTAGCGGTTAGTGTGTGTGTGTGTGTGTGTGTTTAAGTGGATTTGTGGTCCCTGTAGGTTATCCAAATGGTATTTCTCATGGATCGATTGCTAAAATATATAAATCGTGATCTACATTTGACTCCTTATAAGGTTCTTGCAACTGGGCAAGACGAATGAATGATGAAATTCATTCCCTCTCGCACGTTGGTGCTGGTATTGCCCTCTTTGATGGATAAGTCTTTTAGCTGCTTATAGTTAGTGGTGATCTTATTTTTATTTATGATCACTGGTTTTATATTGTAGTATATATATATATATATATAGGGATCCCTATAGTATTATATCACCAAGAATTCCTTCAAATAATGTTAAACCGGGACTATCAAGAATGTAAACCATGTTAGTGGTAGTGGCATTTGGTTCTGTGGTTAGAATTTGTGGCATCCTATACTGTATAAGCTCTTTACGCAATTAAGTATTTTACACTTGCTTTTATCATTGATGTGCATGTATTTCTGAATAGATAACTAATCATCAATATCTCAAAGCTAAATTAGTGATTTGCAGATTTGCTTATATTGCAGAAACTAAACGTCATGATGGTATTAAACTTTTGGTTCCTCCTGAGAAAGATCCTCTTCCCCACTTAGGAGGCCATATAATAACAGGAGAAACCTCGGAGGAGGCAAGAAAGAGCTCCCAAAGTTTGCTAGTGTCATGTGTCTCCTCACTAATGATATGCTGCTCTACAATGCTAACAAGTTCATACCTTGTTCAGGTTTTGTTACGTTTTGTGGCTATCTCTGATACATTATACAAAGTACCTGAATGGAATCCTAATTGTTTGTTGTTTTTGTTTTCATTGGATGGAATTCCCCTCCCGTCACTTATTAATAATGTGAATCACTTTGAAATTCTACAAGGATCTAATAAGCTTTTATGAATAGGTGACTGCTCCAATTCACTCTTTTGATAGCACAAAAGAGATGCTCGGAACCTTTAATTTGAACCAAAGCCTTATATACTTGTTTTACTTGAGACACTACCCCATCTGGTATATACATGTTTGAATAAATACTTCAACAGATAGTTTGATAGATAGTTGAAATTTGAACAGATACTTAAATAGATAGTTGAAATTTGAGCAAATACTTGAACAGATAATTTGACAGATAGTTTGACAGTTATGTGATAGATAGTTGAACAGATGTGTGACACTTATGAAATTTGAAGAAGATAAATAGTTGACACTTTCACACATATAGTTAGACAGATATGTGACAGATAGTTGGTTAGATCGAAGGTGTTTAGGCCACTAGGCATCAAAAACTTCTTATTTGAGTTTACTTTTGGTGTAATTTTACTATGTTCTTTTATGTGTGTTTCAGTTTAGTGATGGTGACAATACGTGCTACTTGGAGATCATTTACACCTTCAATATTCAGGAAAACTGGCAGGCACCGTGAACATCTCTTCAGATGTCTTTATCATAGTAAATTTTGAAGCCGATATTGGACTTTCAATTCAGTTTGACACAAAGGATCAACTTCAAGCTTGAAAATCAGCAATTTTTCCAAACAAAAATATTATAGTTTGTATATTGAACGAGAATGTGAATCTATATAATTTTCTTTGGTCCTCGTATTATTAGAAAAGGGAAAAATACATATTAAATTGTGACAAAGGGAAGAGCAAGATGAGGAGATAATCATGTTAGTCAATAGTCAATATGTTACGACCCGGAACAAGATTACACTATAATCGGGAATTTTACGATAATCGTTAATTAGTTGTTAATTAGTCGCATCATTAACTATTTTTTTTAACTGGGCGAGAATTTGATGTGATATTCTTCATGGGAATTGTAAAATATTTTATTTTGAACTCGTAGGAATTTTCAAGAAATTTTTCGAATATGTGAGATATTTATTATATTTTTTGAAAGTTTTTATTTTTAGATAAGTATCGCGATGTTTATCAGAATTTAAGGTAATAGAATATCGAAAAGAAACTCATTTTTTTATCAGTTAATTATCCGTCGTACGATCGTGGTAAAGTCGAATAATAGCTGTTAATCGTTTGAGGAGCTTTCCCCTATAAATAGCGAGTTTCGGAAAATAGTTGAACTACACGATTTAGAAAGCCAGAATTTTGTACTGTTGACCCGATCTGCATTTGACCCAAATTGTGACCCACCGGAAAAACGATGGTCCGGCAACCATTTCCAGTGCACAAGGTATGGAAATTCATCTTTCAATGTTGTGATTGTGTTTATGGGGAGAATTTGAAGATTTGATGAGGTTTGGAGGTAGTTTGGAACTGGGTTGTTTAACCCGTAGGGTGTCGCCGTCGTCGACGACACTCCGACCAGTATTGATGACGGTGGAGTAGGGCTGTTTGTCCTATGGACCACGGGGAGTCGTGTGGGACAGGTTTCGAGGGCTACGGTGGAGCGTGGCCAGCAATTCGAGGCCTGAAAGAATTTTGCCAGAGATGTGTTCCGCCGGCTTTCGGCCTCGATTCCGGCCAAACGCATCGGAATTGGAGAAAGCCATAGTTATGAAAATGAATGGGCTTGAGGAGATCTAGAGTTTGGTTGGTCGAACGCTCCAATCAGAGTAGGTTTGCCGGGAGGCGCGTGAGGCGCACACATCGCCGCCCACGGTGAAGCTCCGACGAAGCTATTTTCGATTTTGTCGATGGGGTTTCTGGGATCGTTTTTAAGCCGATTTTGTATCATTTTTCATATATTGATGTCGTATACACTATATTTTCAGGACGTCGTGACCATGACTCCAGTGAGAGAGATACATCTGGATCACAACAGTAGCTACAGACAGTGAGCGGACGTTTATTTATTTTCACGGTTGTGTGAGTTCATGTTTACGCTGATTTACAATCTCCTTATTACAGTTGAGTTTGGATGTATGTTTCTGATGGTTTTATTTTCTTCATCGATGCTTTGACTAGTCAGCTAATCACTGACTAGTCGGGTCAGACCGGGTTAGGAAAAATACCCTTCCAACCCAGATTATCTCGGGTTAGGACAAACGCCCTAGATGATCCCATCACTTTTTATTTACAGTCTTGGAGACGCTTCGGGTTAGGACAAACACCCTGAGCACCCACCTCCATATTTTATTCAGTTTATTATTTTGAAATTGCATGATTTCACAAAAATCAGCAGAAAAGCACAGATAAAATATTTTACGGTTTTATACTAATTGTGAGTTTTTGTCCACTCACGCTAACGTTTTTATGTTTTTATCTGCGTTTCCCTGGGCCTTTCAGTTTTCCGTGCCCAGGTTGTAGTGTTTTTCATGATCTGGATTTTGATTCCTATAGGCTTTAAGTCCATCTGATTATCATACCTTTCTGTAGGCTTTCGGCCTACTAGCAGTGTATTTTCATATGCTTCATTCTGCTCCTAGAAGTCGCTCTGAATATTAGTGTTGTATATTGTTTCAGTTTTAGTTGTGAATTAATAATATTGCTGGATTATGAGTTTTCAGTTTCTGTAATACTGCTCTAGTATTTTAATTAATTTACTTTTCTCACATTATTGAGAAATCCGGATGGACATCGGTGGTCAACGATATTGTTTATGGGAAATTCGAAGTGTGATTTTCTTGCAGGTTTTTGGTAGTCCACTTCATAGAGAAAATTATGTCAAAAAATTTACAGAAATCCGTAGTTTAAGTCTTATCGTTAGGACATGATTCTAGATTACTAGTTAATCTAGGATTAGGTCATTTCACAATACTACTAGGATGTCTCTGATCGATTATAGAATATTATAAGGCACGTCAAATGAAAACCACTGCAAAGCGAAACCAGCGTAATATTAACACTAATATATGACTTTTTTTAGGGAGGTGTCCATCGGTGGGCACTTTTATTTCATGCTCAATTGCACCAGTGAGCAGCGTCAGCGATAGTTCATGGCAACAAAGGTTGAGCCCAGCGCGCGCCAGGCTCAAGAGAATGGAGGGTTGCTGAGCTATTGGGGGCATCTTCTTGGTGACCATATTTCGACGTTTTCTAATGGGGTCGAGACTATTTCCATCCCATGGAGTGATGGTGTGTGCCTCTGCTCAGGTTGTCATGTTTGGTGCCTCTGGTCAGGTTTCTGTGGTTTGGCGTTGGACATGGTGGCCAGAGTCCTAACTTGGTGGCATGGTACTAGAGACGAAAGGGAATGGTTCTTGTGTTCCCTATACGGGCTGGGATGCTTGTTGAGCCTCGACCTTAGCTTAATGGTCATTCTTGACACAAATTGCTAATTGGGTCTCAGCTCTTGTCCAAGACCCAGGTTCTTGTTCAGCGCTCCTAGGGAGCGGTCATTGTAATATCTTTTGTCCTATCCAACCTTTCTTACAAGGTAATGTTAAAGTTGACGTTATAAAAACAATACTATGAAGTTACTTCTCTTTGATTTCTGCAAAACATAAATAAATTAAAAATTAACAGAAAATATAGAAAAATATAACTGGAAATAGATGTATTAAATATCACTATATATTTTTTTTAGTATGGTTGAACAACAATTGTTTTGACTCCCTAAATATTTAACTTTCAACCATTTTTTCTACATATTTGTATCAAAAATAGAGAACATTATTGGAAATTTTCTTTAACAAATCCAACTTAAAGTGTTTGGTGAAGAACTTTCAAAGTTTCAATGTGTCAAGGCCTCAAGGGTTCGAAAGTGTGTGGCAAATGAAGTAACGAACTATACTGTTATTGAAGACTAGGTTAATCAGCCCATCTATCTGATATATCAACCATGTAGCTTCACATTCAAGTTTCCTTTCTTTTGTTACCATCACAACCCAAGGGGCCCAAACCCAAAAAAAATGCTCATGATGCTATGATAGTTCATGAAATACTATGATCGTTCGTTGCATCGTAATATATATGTTATTAGGGGCGGAAGGATTAAGGCAACAGAGGGCAATTCGCCCCCGCCCTGATTTAATACATGTAATTTAATATTATAATTAATAATGAATATATATTACAAATATAATGCAAGTATGCTACAAGCCATTTATTTCTATATTTTTCTTCAAATTCTCTTTTCTTTAGTCTTCTAATCCTAATCAATGTCAATTACTACCAATTAATACATGATTCTCTTTCAACTTTTTTCTTTCACATATTCTCTTCTCATTCTTCTCACACTGACACACAAACCAGAGTTGACCATCTTCTCATAATTTCTTTCTTTTCACTCCAAACTAACAAGTTGAGGTAGTTTTTTACTACTTCTGTCTCAATTTCATTGTTTTCATGATGTATTTCTATAAACCTTACCCCAATATTTGTGTATTGATTTTATTTATTTTGCTTAAGTTCTCATCAAAACTTTTTATCAACAGAAAATATGAAAAAATATTTCAATAGTTTGACACCAGTCACATCCTCAAACCCTGATTCGTTAGAACAAGTGCCTCCAAAAGTTCAAAAAGAAACTAAGAATTCATCAAAGAAACGTTGTGGAGAACTTGATTTGGATAACCCCCCAGTTGATCCTGGTTTACGCCCTTCTATTCCAAGCTATCATCCAAATGTGAGAGATCAAGTTCGAAGAACCTATTTGTTAAGAGGTCTTTGCCAACCTAAATTGTAAATTTCCGATTTTCCTCAGACGTTATTTGGAAAGACATTAAGACGGTTCTGTAAGTCTTGATTTGATGAATTTCCTACTTGTTTAGAGTACAGTGTTAAAAGAGATGGATCATATTGTCTTTATTTGTTATCTTTTTAAGCTTGATAATGGAGATAAATTAGGTGGTGATACTTTTGCTGGTAAAAAAATTGAGGATTGAAAAAATAAAGTTAAGTTGTATGAACACATTGAAAAACACAATAGCTCACATCATACTATATGAGAAATAGGTAAAGATTTATTGAATCAGAAGCAACACATTACTACAGTTGTTCAACAACATACCGATCAAGACCGTAGTGACTATAAGACTCGTTTGAGTGCTTCAATTGGTGTCATTAGGCTTCTTTTACATCAAGGGCTTCATTTTCATGGACATGATGAATTAGAAGATTCAGATAATCAGGGGAATTTTCTGAAAATTTTGAAGTGGTTGTGTGATTATAATGAAGGTATTAAAGCTGTGACATTAAAGAATGCTCCTGAGAATTTGAAGATGACTTCACCACATATTCTGAAAGACATTGTAAGTGCTATTTCGACAGAAATCATCATTGCAATTACTAGTGAAATTGGCAACTTGTTATTTTCTATTCTTGTGGATGAATCTCGATATATGTCTTTAAAGGAGCAAGTGTCAATTGTATTGAGTTATGTGGTTGATGGTCGTGTCATTGAGCTTTATATAGGTATCGAACATGTTGGAAGTACTAAATCTATTGCATTAAAGAGTGTCATTGATGAATTCTTTTCCAGAAATGGTTTGAGCATATTTAGGCTATGGGAGCAAGGTTATGATGGAGCAAGCAATATGCGCGGTGAGTTTAATGACCTTAAAACACTCATTCTAAATGACAATGAGTGTGCTTTCTATGTGCATTATTTTGCTCACCCACTGCAATTAGCTCTTGTAGCAGTGGCTAAGAAGCACAAAGATGTCTCATATTTTTTTGCTTTGGTTAGTAATGTTGTGAATGTCATTGGAAGATCAGCTATTCACCTTGAACTTCTTCGAGAGAAACATGCAGATGTACTTTTAGAGGCGCTTAGTAACAATGAATTGACAAGTGGGAAATGCCTAAACCAAAAGACTAATCTTCAACGATCTTGTGATATACGATGGAGCTCCCATTGTAATACTATTATCAACTTAATCAAATTATTTGAGTTTGCGATATATGTGTTGGAAATCGTAAGAGAAGATGGGTCGTTTGGTCAACAAAAGTTTGAAACAAATGTTTTACTGAATTATACTCAGTCCTTTGATTTTATCTTTTGTCTACATTTGATGAGGAATGTACTGGGAATCACAAATGATCTGTCACAAGCATTACAAAGAAAATATCAAGATTCCGTCAATGCCATGAACCTTGTTTCAATTTGTAAGACGCGATTGCAGAATATGAGAGAGACTGGCTGGGACATTTTATTGACTCAAGTTCCTTCTTGTGGCAAGTATCAGATTAAATGTCTTGAGATGGATGATATGTATCAAGTTGGAGAGCGACCAAGTCAAAAGGCTAAGGTAATTACAAACTTGCACCATTATCGTGTTGGATTGTTTTATTCTGTCATCGATATGCAGATGCAAGAGTTAACTAATTGTTTTACTGAGAAGAATACACAGTTGCTCCTTTGTGTTGCATGTTTAAATCCAAGTGATGCATTCTCTTCCTTTGATAAAGAAAAGTTGATACAGCTTGCTGTATTTTACCCACGTGTTTTTCTAAACTGCAACTTGAAGTACTTGCAGAGCAGCTTGAAAATTATATTATTGACATACGCTCTAATGTTAAGTTTGCAAATTTGAAATGGATTGCTGATCTAGCATTGAAGATGTTTGAGACAAAAAAAGATAAGACTCATTCATTAGTCTACTTGCTCGTGACATGGAAATTACTCCTACCAGTAGCGACAAGTAGTGTTGAGAGCATTTTTTACTATCAATATTGTGAAAAATCGACTGGGCAACTGGATGGGTGATGAATTTATGAATGGGTGCTTGACTGCATTTATTAAAAAAAAAAAAAAATTTGACAACTTAGATGGCGAGAATATTATGAAACGGTTTCAAGATAAAAATGAGACTATTATGTACCACTTGGACCTCAAAAAATGAGGCTAGGGTTAGGTTCCGTCGGACCTAGCCAAAGTTAACGAGGTAACTTTGGACTAAGCACATGAGAAATACAAAGCACATGCATACATTTTGTTCCATATTTGCGGCAATACACCAGGTCAAACGAACACATGATATGCAAAGAAAAATGAACTGAATACATTACATTCGTTTGGTGAAACAAATTCTGAAATTGACATTGTCAACTTCCTTGATCAACCACAGAAACAATAGTTGCTTCATTATATACAACATTTTCGGGAATACAAAGAGGATTTGAAACACTACAAAATATGCATGGACATTTTCTTTCATAAATGTTCAACTCTACTTCTCTACAGAATAAATATGAAGTCTAACCTGCTAATGTAACAAAACTAGTTTAATTTCGGTCCCTTCTTGTGACCGCTTTAACTGGGCCTTTTGCTGTCTTGCTCATTTGCTTCACCATCATGATTCATGAGAGAATGTTATGTGGGTGATGGTTTGCAGCCGCAAGTGCAACCTTCAAGATCTTTGTGAAGATTCTGCATCATGAGGAAATCCAAATACAATTGTTAATAGAAAAGATTTGGGCAAGGCACATATGGGGCAGTAAATCAACAGTTTATTAACCAGGTTATCTTGTAACACTTGATTAGTTCTTAATGACATTCTTGGACAAGATATATCTTCCCCAAGATTTTGTCTAAAACTTGTGCAAATTGTGAGATGTCGAGCATTGAAGACATCAAGTGAGATCTAAAGTCCTATCATTCTATAGACCCCTGAATAATATAGAAACTTGAGGTATCTATAATTTTCTCCATTTCTCTCAATCTTATGAAACTTATATAGTTATACTATGTTCTTTCTGTTTCTCATTATGGAGTTGAAATATACAAACCTGAACTTGATTTTGTAAACCCTTGATATGTTGCACGGCCAAGTCCAACATGTCTGCATAGCTTGTTTGCTGCAATAAAATTTGTAGAGATTAGGGGTTATTTTTATCATTTATACTTCTACAGGCATCATCCTACTCAGATTCTCACTATTGTTATTTCCATGAGCACTAAAGATGAGAAAAAAATAGTAAAATTGGCTCTGCTATCCAAAATATAGTGGTGGATTAATCACACACTATAAGCATTACTGCAATTAAAATGCATCTTACCATTACACAAGCATCGAGTGCAAAACTAAAATGTTTTTTATAATGCAATGTCATTGGAAGATTAGCAGACAACTGAAATATATGCAAGTGTTTGTATTTCACGCTAGCATACACATTACCATAAAATTATTTGATCCTACTTCAAGTTTGAGATAAAATTACGCAAATGTACACTATCAGCTTCAATTACAATCTCGGAAATGATATGGAGAGTCTACTTGGAGAGCAATTTACAAATTCTCATATAGATCTCACCTCCATGTAAAGAAAAAATGACTATAATTCTTTCCAACAGAAGGGCTGAAACGAATGAATTAAATAAGGAAATATAGAGAAAGTAAAGTCAATCAAAAGTCTTGGTCTTGCATGTATTAGCTTGGGGAACTATTTATTTCAAGAACCATAACAATATCAACTTTCATAATGTAATGATTTGATTCTTCAATATCCTAAACCACTTTTGAAAGAGCATATCGATTTTAAGGTCACTTGATGCTTACAGTTTTAAATGTTTCTCCCCATTTATTAAAGGGATTAGATAATAAAGTAG
Source organism: Geum urbanum (assembly GCA_946800695.1). NCBI lineage: Eukaryota > Viridiplantae > Streptophyta > Magnoliopsida > Rosales > Rosaceae > Geum > Geum urbanum. The sequence continues at coordinate 27,692,497 of OX327012.1, forward strand.
TTTGTCACTGAAGATGACTTTGTATAGAAATATAAAAATTGCTTTATAGTCAATATGCAGCAAAAAAGCATAGAGGGCATCCATATGTCAAGACCATATATGTGTTGCCACTGATTAACATTTAGCAATCAAAATTTAAAAGCTTCTTTAGTTCTTACCTTATCCATGTTAGGAACAAGGTCTTGTAGCTTCTTTAACTTTCCACTTATCCTAGTTCTTCTGTCCTGTAATATAAATAAAAAATAAAAGTCAGTTGAAGAGATTCAAAAACCATACACTGTATGAAAAGGAAGTTCCACACATAGGATAGATGAGACATGACATTTTTCTAAAAGACAGCAATTTCAACGTGCAAGAATTTAGTTGAGATGGTCGAGGGATGATGGATTTATGAAATTATCGGCTCAACAATCCTGGGTACTACTCGAGAAAAAAAAATCAATATCAGCGTGCAAATTTTAACTGGTAAAACAATTTCTCAAGTTTCACACATCAGGACTTAATGTATTGCTCTCGAAAACAAACATAGAAGTCTAGCATTGCCGAGTCTCCGAGGCTTCTCTATACTACAAAGCATAAGACCATTTAATGGATCTCTTATTCCACTATCAGTATCACACTAGAGATGACTTTCCCTTCTTTCCTGTACCATCTTATGATTGCTGAACGAGTACACCAGGGGTCCACACACCAGGGAATGTGGACCGTCCTAAATCTATAAAGTTCCATAATATAGAGAGGCCATGTGTTAGAGGAGAAACCATAGCATTAATGGAATCCTGTCCAAACAAAGAATAGCTGGAGCGACCCTTCATCATATATATGTAGTATCATGGAGGACTTTATGATGGGGGATATATTCATTAACAATAGGAGCCAATACACAGCGGAGCTCATTAGTTTGTAATCCATACTTCCATAGTATCCCCCTGGTACACCCATTGCACTGACAAAGCAGAAAAAGTTGGTACCATAACACTGAAAAATTCACCAACCCAATTACTATATCATTTGAGAACTAATTAAAAGTTGATGTTTGTCATGTGTTAAAACGTACTAGAATTTCCCATCATTTGAGAATATAATCGATCCCCTATTTTCATGCTCTACATAATAATACAGAAGATGGCGGGTCTCCCCACCTATTCCATTTGTTTTTGCACGGGGTGTATAAAATATCTTCCTTTTTCTTGTTAGAAAATTCGAATGGAAGTATCAAGTCTTGACTATCATCTTTGAGCAGGGACAGAGCTACATGGGGGCTAGGGTGGGCCTGAAGATTAAATAAATTGGCTTGGTCTACTTAGATTATGTATATGCAGACTTGGTTTAGGGGAAAACATAGGCTTTGATACACGCCAAGAGCTGGGTTCGACTATCACCAACTACACATTTTCATTCTTTTTAATAGTTTTTCTACTGCTTTTGTCTATATTTTTTATAATTAGTTTTTCTGCTGCCTTTTTATAACACTTTTTCCTTTACTTTTGTGAGTTTTGTCTATATTTTTTATACTTTTTTTCTGCTGTCTTTTTATACCGTACTAATCGATGTTCTTCATTTTTTGTGTATCTACCTATACCTATTTTTTATAAATATTTTTATATTTTTATTTGTATTTATTTCCCAATCTTTTAAGGCGCAACCCCCCACACCCACACCCCCAATCCGGCCCGGAACTAAATCCTGGCTCCGCCAAAACAGAACATCAATTCCAAAACGGGCAGAGTGGAGACCAACTTGATTGTGTGACTTTTAAGCACCCTATCTCTGATGGACAACATTGTAAAAATAGACCATGTATCACCTACCATTATGTTAAACACTGAGTCTGTTAAACAGATATACCGGAGGTTTTGCACTTCTCAACCTCCCAAGCTCATGCCTGTTTCGTATTTTTGACTTCATAATGAACGAGACTGACTAGTATGACTTCATATTTAATCTTCCTGATGGTGATGTCATGAACTCATGATAAGCATTTTCTTTTCCAGCTTTCAGGCATTTCCAGTCACAGGAATGGGAATTCCAGACTCCTTATGTATCTAAATCTTACAATTCTATCCCAAGAAATGGTTATGAAAGCCCTCAATCTGACTCTGTGAAACACAGATAGCCTTATTGTAAGTGGTTCTTTCAAAAGCATTAATCAAGTCCAAACAGCACTTCAAGAATTTAAGGTCAGATTTGTTTCAGGAATCCATTTACATCCCACATTTGTTTTTCCCTATCTAAAAACATAAGGTCAAAAATTTAAGAACTTTAAATACAAAATCACCACAGAAAATAGCTTTTGTGTTGACTAACGCCAAATGAACTTAAACAACATAAAAGAAAGATTCAGTAAAACCTGGCAATATGGATCGACATGGCTTTTTACAAAGACAGAAATGTCAATGCTGGACATTTAAGTTGGAAATAGCTTTTAAGTTTTGTTCAAAACTTCAAATACAGAGAGACTTGGACTCATAACTTTTATTAATGTTTAATCAAGGTCTCTATTTTCTAAACCATACAGCCTAAATCAACTGGAAATCAATGTATATAACCAGATGCAATATTTTAAGGAAAAAATGTACTGCAGAAAGTTTCTGAAAACTATCAGGCTCATAGCAATTCAACAGAACTAAAGAGACATCCATCCTAATGGACCCTCATTATCTTGTGCTATGCATGTCGGATATAATATATCTGTAACTTTTACTAACCCTCTCAGCAATGCTTCTGGGATGAGTTGCACAGCCACGCTTAGCACGGATTTTGCAAGGAACTGAATCTTCAGGGATGTGTAGTAGCTTTTCTACAGTGGCCATCTCTAAAGTTGTCTGGGGAAGGCTAAACTGCAATTGACAAAAAGTGAAAGTGTTTACCAAAGGAAATGTGACTCTCTCTGAACCAGAGGTGTCAAAGTGAAATATAAAGATGATATATTATCATCTATCATTTTCATTTTGACAATTAGTAATCTATCATTATCATTTTGACAATTAATTTTTCAGTTGTAATACTGAAACAATCCAGCAAGTTCCCACATTACTACCTATTTAACTTTAAGAGAGTGTGAGCTAGCAGTTCTGAGTGTTTTTTGCGGATAATAACATGAACTACTCCTGAGAGAAGTTACTGAATACTGCTAACTTATTTGGAAGATTCTTCTTTTGAGAATCAACACAATATGGACACTTCCACAGTAAAAAAATAATTATGCTCTTCAAATTGACATAAATCATGATACACAATAGAATGGGTTTATGGAAATGAACAACATTCAGGAAGATCAGCTGATGTTTAAAACATTAGGGATTCCCAGCATAAAACATGACACCTAGCTGTTTAAAACTGAAAAGTAACTAACGTTATCATGTTTCTCTAGTCATCATTTCTGATGCAAGACAAGGTGGAACAACAGTAATAATGTTGCTCGTAGCAGTAACTAAAATGGAAAGATGGATTCTACCTTGATACAAATTTGCATGCAAGTTTCTCAATATACCAATCAATGTTAATATAAGTATTAAATGCAACTTACCTGAGATTCTAAAGTATTGAGGCAGTTAAAGATGTCACCATCCATATTTTTAGCTCGTTTACTCTGTGGAGCAGAGAAGACAATAGAATTGCTATTATCCCAGGAGTCCATCCCAAAGCTAGTAGCAGGATAATGCATGGCATTATGCTGGCTGCCGTTAGAGCTAACACCGTCAGCAGCATTTTCACTAACTTCAGAGATTTGAGAGAGAGAATCTTGCCTGGTGAAGCTCAACTGAGACTTCAACTTTGTTACTCCATGGCCAACATTAGGCCCACCTTGTGAGCTATAGCTTCCAGTTCCCCGTGTAACTGAAAATCCTCCTATTGATATGGTCAAAATAGAAAGACGACCTTTAAACCACTTTTATGACCATGACCATAAAAAGAATCTAAGACGTATTTTTTAACATGTTAAATCCTCCAATATCATAACACTTTAAACAGCAAATCAACCTGCACAATACTACAACTCACATCGTTGAGTCCTGATATTTCTTTCAGAGACAGGGACACACACAAAAAAAAATGTTTGTTTGCGTTTGATCTTTCGAAACTGAAACAGTGAAAATTAAAGAAAAATTATTAAAATTCCAAACATAATAACGACCTTTTCAAAATCCTAGGGAAACTAATAACAAACAACCTTTTTTTTTTGGAATGAATAACAAACAACTAGTGAAACTAATAATAATAATAATAATAATAATAATAATAATAATAATCATCTAACAAACATCATTATCTCTCGGAATGTGACCAATGCTAAATCCGAATTGTACTTAAACTAGAATAATGAAGAAGCCACTACGCCACCTAAGGAACCCATTCTTACACGTGATCCATAAGCGTTGGACCTGCTCCTGCTTAATGTGAACTCGCATATTTTCCTAGCTTCTTAGTTCAAAGGTAAAATGTCATTTATCGTAATAACACGAATTAATATGGACATTACAGTCAGTCTCCAGTTTTTGTCAACGTTATTCTCCCAGACCCAGCAGCTTAATTAAGGTTTAAGAGTGATCGATGACCAGAAGCCAGACAGTGACAGTTACAAAATCCCAAAAGTGCCCTTAACAACAACACACACAACAGTGACAGCGAAAGCAATATCCGAGGACATTATGGTAACATTACAAGCAAGCAAGAAAACAAATGGGAAAAAAGAGCGCACCATTGTTATCGGGGAGATGGCTTAGAAACCCAGCTGGAGAGCTTCTCTGGCGAACCAAAGCCGCCGACGTAGACGAAGGCGATCCCATCGCGGCCGCCATCTCACCCAGACCGTACGATCTGAGCAACGGCTTCGCTGCCTCCTTGTTGGATGTCGATGAGTTGACTTTGAACGTTGACTCGGATGTGACGGAGGAGTCGCCGGATGGGAAGTACCGGCCGACGAAATATCCCGGCGGCTGAGGGCGGAGGGAGGAGAATTCGCGGTCGGAAACGGCTCCGATGACGGAATCGACGGCGGAGGCGAGGAGAGAGCCCGGGGCAGAGCCGTAGCGGGTGAGGCCGCCGCCTCTGCCGCTGCTTGGGCCGCCCGGGCCCATGGAATTTTGTGAGGTAGAAGATGAGGATGAGGGATACATGGTTCAAGTTGTATGTATGCGCAGGCGGAGCTTAAGCTTGAGCGAGAGAAAAGGGCAGTTCGTTTATGGAAAGCGGAGGGATTTCTTATTGGGGTAAGTTCCAAGGGAAATGGTTGCGTCACCCGCAGGTGACGGAATCTCAGAGTGGTGCGTTTTCATAGCCACGTGCGTCAACCTTTTTTTCATTTATTTTGGAGCTCCTTCTCGGTTTTTTCGAGTCTTTCTGACTCTTTCTTTCCTAGTTGGCGTAGACATGTGACCGAATGCAGTGTATGTGTTCGGAAATTCATGTTGAGGATCGTCTGAAATTGCGTTTCTCAAAATTTCAGTCGCATGTTATCAAGAGCATCTCTCAAGTAGATGAGATTTTTTGTTTAAGCAAATTTAATTTTAGACATACTTATTCATAAAAAATGTTTGAGCAAATCAATTTTGTTATATTGTCAAATGTTAAAAAATTATTTATTAAATATATTTATAAATAATAATAATGTAACACGTGTTTATTTAATAATTATATAAGATTTTTAATAAAAATTTATTAATAGTGTGTTTAATTTTCGTATGTGTTTTATTTTAAGGTGTAACAAATATATTTTTTAATTTTATCTTAATAAATAAATTACATTTTTATTTCTCCAAAATTTAAATTACATAATGACGAGCCAAACTTAGATTTATTCCTAGTACAATACTAAAACTACTATGGAAAGAGCACGTGACTTGGGTGATAACAATCTGAATATATTTCATCGTTAGCTTGATTATGACTAGGTTCTCCTTCATTAAGGATTGCTAGTTTCCTTTTGGTGAAACACATTTTCGAGATTGGGGTCATAGCCTCCAAATTCATTGTCATGATCCATGTGTCCTCCTCTTGTTTCTTCAATCATAACTCTTCTTCCGCCCTTGCTTCCTTTAGCTTTTGAATTTCTATGTACTCTTTATAATAATTAAGCTCACTTTCATAAATGTATCTTCCTCACGGTATGCCACGATTCTTGATCACTTGCAATGATATGCAAAATCTTAACTCGTTGCTCAATAGGAGTCTTACCTTGTTTCTTTTGCCGCCTTGCTTCCTTTGCCGTCTTGCTTCCAATTGGTGTAGCAAGACTCAATGGAGCGGGCGCGTTGGTTTGAGGTATCCCATTCATTTCTACGTCACCCAAATTGATAGTTGGAGATGATTCAGTTGCGGAAGGAGTAGCTTGGTAACTACTTGCATATGGAGATGGAGTAGTAGGTAGCACCGCGACGAAAGATTGATGGTCCTTAACCGCTTCGTAACATACAAAGTGTGTAAACGGTTTCTTCTTAGCCGCATAGTAAAAGGATTGATGTTTCTTGACCTAATAAAAATAAACGATACAAAATGTTTAAACAAATTAGATATATAAATGACATAATTTAATTCATTCAATCAAATTAGATTTATATCATATATTGATAAAAGAATATAAATTTACATCATCCAATATCGAAGTGACGCTAGCTATACACATTTGTGCCGCATGCAAACATTCATCACATTTTTGCAAGAGTAGCTTGAACTTGTTGTAGTGAGACGCAAGTGCGATTCGGGTCCTTGACTCCTTCGGGGGATTTTCACCTTGTGTTGGCTCCCAATTTTGCTCATAATCGACATGAATTGTCTCCCACAATTTATCCCTCTTTTTTTGGTTGCCGTCATATTCCTCAACGCTATGATGTACGAAAGAGATGCACATTTGTAAATTTTCGGAAGGAAGTCAATGTGGACCTATTTGTTGGGAAAAAATGCTCAAAGAAATTAGAGGAGAAATGGAGGAAGATGTGAGTGCACAAATTAGTGTGAGTTGTGAATGAAATGAAGTAGTATTTATAGAAAAATTATATGGAGTGTTCTGAAAATTTTGAGATTTTTTTACAATTTTTTTTAGTTTTTCCCGTTTATTTCCGTTGGAAAACAAAAAATAGCCGTTCTGATTAATTCTTGGCCATTGGATCAGATTTCAGATTCAAAATCAAATGCCCAGATTAACTGGACCGTTGCATTTAAAATTTGCACCCGGGCTTGACAGGTGTCAGTAGCCCATTCACGTGTTATTTTTAATTTTTTTACTTTTGACTGGCACGTGCACTAATAGAAAAAAAAATAGAACACGCTTAACGTCTCTCACGTGTCATAGACTCTGTCAGACGCTCAAGCAGTCGACTAAACTTTTTTTGCTCCACTGATCGACGGAGCAAAATGTCAACGAGCAACCGTTGCTCGTTTTCGTGCTGGTGTGTCGCCGATTCTGAGTTTGCTCGGGCTTGCCCGCCGGTCCCACTCGCTGCTCGAGTAAGACCTCTCCGGTTACTCGCCGGCACGGATGCTCTAAGTTAATTCTGAGGAGAGCAGATCTTTCCAATCGTTAGTTAGTAAATGATTATCACAAAAAAAATTGAATCGTTGTAAAAATAAATTTACTAGACAGAACCGACCAAGACCCATAAATATCTGATTCCTGGTGAGAGTGTTCCTCGAGAGTCGAGACTCAGCAACGGTGGTCGGCCTTTGACGGCGAATCTATACGTGGTGTTGCGGGTCAGCGACGACGAGACTCAGGCAAAACAAGACGACGTATATGAACATGCCGAAGTTGTACCATCTGGATGCGTCGAGGTGGAACTAGAGGATAGGGGTTTCATCAAGGGTGATCTGGTTTCAAACTGTTGCTCGAGATTTGAGAAGGCACATGTATAACTGGGTTGTGGGAGGGAGGATTTTGGCGGTGGGTTGTTGGTCAAGTAATGGTTGGGTTTAGGCGGCGGGTTGCAGCGCTTGGCTGAGAAGAAAGGTTGTGGGTCGTGACATGTGCAGGCGGCGGCTATGGAGTGTGGACATCTAAAAGACTAAAACTTGCGCTTGGTTGTTTTTTGTCTCCTCATGGATTTGACTGCAATTAAGGCCTGGCGATTAAACATGATTGCATCCTATCATTCGTACGTTTTTTGCTTAATGATTCATTATTTTTCAATTGCAAAACCCAAAAAAAATATTTTTAACTTTATTTTTTTTGCTTTGTACGTTGATCGACCTATTTGGTAAAGATCAGGTGTTAGCCCGGTGCCGTATGATTTTTGAATGATAGATCAATATTGTATGAATGGCATAATACATGGTTGATCATTTGATCAATATATAGTGGCTACATATTTGTTTACACAACTCATATTGGTTATATATAGAGGGATTTTCAGGTGCGGACGTCCGCACCGTGCGGATTCCGGCTTTTCCGGCCTTTTCCGGCCACTTCCCGGCCGAATTTGGGTAAACTTCGTTCTAGACATATGTACATACACCTGTGTAGATCATTTGTCTAGAAAAAACTTTTGGCTAATTCGATCTCTAAGGCCCTCAAAATCGCGTTTCAAAAAAACTGGACATAAACCGGTCCGATTTATGTCCAGTTTTTTTGAAACGCGATTTTGAGGGCCTTAGAGATCGAATTAGCTAAAAGTTTCTTCTAGACAAATGATCTACACAGGTGTATGTACATATGTCTAGAACGAAGTTTACCCAAATTCGGCCGGGAAGTGGCCGGAAAAGCCAAATCCGTACCATGAACAGTAGGTGCGGACGTCCGCACCTGATCCGGACCGGTTATATATATATATATATTTGTATAACAAGGTCAGTATATAGTATCGAATCTTTTGTATTTCGTTATGGATGTTTAAAACCATATAAAGAATGTATTGATGTGGTCAAACGTATTCATTTGCTACATAAAGAACATTATGGTTCGTAATTTTCTACATAAACGTTGGTCAAACGTTTTTACCCTAATCATATTTTTATCACGATCTCGAAATCTTTTCAAACCATACCTAGGATATGTCTCTGGTATCAGAGCCATAAGGCTGAGAGAGAGAATTAGAGTGATAAACTCAAACCTTAGAAAGAAGATCGAGAGGAAGTAGCAACTTGTAGATCGAGAATAAGACACAGAGAAGCGCAGTGACATTATTGGTTAGCAGGGTCCTATCTAGATCTTCAACTTGATAAGTAAGTTTGTTTCCCTGAAAAACCTATCAAGCCTTATGTCTTCGATAACATGTAGTGTTCTAGAAACTAGGTTAAACTATAAAGAATGGTCTTCACAAAGTTTAACAGAAAACATAGGAAGTTGGAAACTCTCAAAGAAAAATTATAATGAAATATACAAAATAAGAAATTTTGAATTCAAAACTAAATATTCTATTAAAACTCAAGAACAAACAATAGCAATCAGATCTGATACACAAAATATTCAATTATTCACATCAGACATAATAAGAGCATATATAAAAGAAAAATACAAATATTTACATATAAGATTGGTCCAAATAGGAATCCAACCATTAACTAGAAATGATCTTCAGACTTTTGTCTTCGTCGCACTTTATGACTTTAGACACAAGAACTTTGAAAACTTCATCCTTGGATTAGTTGAGTCTTGTCTTTGTAATGGTCCAATTCATTTTGAATGTTTCCCAAACTTTCCTATATCTCTCACTGATATTGGAATCCAAAAACTTTAACCTTAAATGTCAAAACTCATGATTATTATATGTCTCCAGGTGAACAACCTCTAGCAATCATTTATAGAGTTTACTACAAAGTGATGACGATTAAGTAAACCCAAAAGAAAAAACTTTAAATTATAAAGGACAAACATTTTTGCTTGAAACATATGTTACAAAAGAAAACGTAGTAATCCCAAAATTGATTAGATTGACTGATATAGAACTTCCCACAGAATGAAAACTTAATGAAGTCGTTTCTCCACAACAAATTCAAAATCAGCAAATTGATTATATATTTCAGCACCTAGATGGAAGTGTCGGTATACGATTTACAAATGAAAATAGGAATAATTTACTTTTAAGACAATTTTCAAGTTTTAAAAAGTCAACATCTTCAATTCCAACTGTTTTAGAAGCAGAAAGAAGCCTTAGAAATTTCAAACTTCAAGAATTAGATGAACCATCCACAATACCAAAACTTTTGTATACTACAAGACATGCATCTCTTACTTAATCTTCTATGGCTGCAAAGGAAATAAGAAACTCTCAAATTTTCACATTCTCTAGACCGTTTGAAATTGGTAAAAAAATATTCAAGAAAATATTTTTATTCGGAAAAGAATAAGTTCAAACGCACAACTTCTCTTCAAATTTTATATAATCAAGAAAGGGATAAGATCCAAGAAGAATATTATGCTTTTTTTAAACAAAAATAAAGTTAACATATTTTTCTTTGATTGATACTTTGATTGGAGTAAACTAGATTAAACCAAGAAAATAATGTAACCAATAAAGTCACAAAAACTTAGACTTTAGCAGATAAAAAGACTTTAGAAGCCAAAAGACCTCCGATAGAAGAAATTCAAATCAAAGTCAAAAAAGAAAATATTATAGCTTCCTTGTTTAAAATGTAACTTGCCTTAGACAAACAAAGTTCTGCAACAAAAGATGATACACAGAAGTTAATGGAATAAAATAATTTTACAAATCAATATTTAGAAACAATAGGATCCCAATTAGATTGAATAGAAGTCTTTGGCAAAGGTGGACCAATTAAAAATAGTCAAAAGGAAGAAGATCCAAATGAACCAATTTTCAACCGTTTCAACCTTTAGAAAATTTTTCACGTAGAAGTGATAAACAAATGTTTGATAGGAATTTGACAGACAATTAAAAATGTCAAACCTTAGAGAAGCGTCAAGCTCAAATACTTTACCAAAGATAATCCAAATGCTCTACGAATAAATAGACTTTCAAATCTTGGCTATGACTCAAACAACAATTCCGAAGACAGTAAGATCAAGAAAACCTTTAAAGTCGAAAAGCTCAAATTTTCTACAACAAGAAATTACTATCCAAGACCCACACCGATTGATCTCCAATTTGAGGAAAAGAAATTAGATAAACATTCGCTAGTAATTTGTATTAGTGGAATATGGATGGAATGAGTGAATACCAAGTAATACAGCATATTAATGAAATACTTATGATAACCAATGTTTATAAAAATACAAAGATAGATAAACAAATAGGTCACATCCTGATAGCAGGGTTCACTGGACAAACTCAAAGGTTGGTGGGACAACTATCTCTCTGAAAGTGGCAGATAAACCGTATTAACCAATGTCATAAAAGAAAAAACTAGAACAACGATTGTCAATAAAAATTACCAACCAATTACAGATGTCGTCGCCACTTAATGTTACTCAATAATGCAACATTTTATAGGAGACCACAAAAGAGTCAAGGATAGAATGTACGAAACTCTTACAAATCTTAGATGCAAAAAACTACAAGACTTTAAGTGGTATAAGGATATATTCCTTTCAAAAGTAATTCGAAGAAAAGATTCACATCAAGCTGTCTGGAAAGAAAATTGTTTCAGGATTACTAAATCTTTTCGCCGAAAAGGTTAGACAAAAATTAAAACAAATATATGACGTTAATATACCTTACGAAAACTTGACTTATGGTCATTTGATTAGTTTGATCAATACTAACGGTCTAAATTGGGCAATGAATTTAGATTAAAAGCCCAAATGAAGAAAAGTCAAATAACTTCAAATAAGAAATTAGGAAATTTCTGTGAACAAATTGGTTATGAATCATTTAAATCTTCTTCTAAGAGAAAATCGGATTATCAGAATAAACATAAAAAATATTATAAGAAGAACCAATTTGGTAAGAACAATCCAGAAAAGAAACCTTCTACCAAACCATACAAAAATTACCAGAGCAGAAGGCTCAAGACTACGAGTAGACATAAAATACCAAAAGTCCCTATGCGTAGATAATGTCTGCATACAAACAACCATAATAGTCGTTGACAATTTAGATTCAGAATTTATATTAGGAACACCATTTATAACCTTAATTCATTCATTCTTAATTACCGATGAAGGACTTGAAACAAAAAATTTAGGTCAAATAGTTCGTTTTCCTTTCATGGAAAACCCAAAACAAAAAAAATTAAGACTAATCAGATCAGATGCTATTTCACAAAAAATCAGTCTTATAAAAAATAAACAAAAACATATAAATTATTTAAGACAAGATCTACATATAAAAGGAATTGAACAATAGGTTCAACAACTTTACCTCTAAACTCGAATTAAGGAATTCAAAGAAAAATTAGAAAAGGAAGTAAGCTTAAATATCTCGAATATTTTTTGGGATAGGAAAACTCATATTATAGAATTACCGTACAAAAAAAGACTTTAATGAATGAAAAATACCAATAAAGGCAAGACTTATTTAAATGAATATTGAATTACTAGAATATTGTAAAAAAGAAATTCAAGATTTTTTAGATAAAAAATTAGTAAGGCCAAGTAAGTCCTTATGGAGTTGCTCCACCTTCTACGTCCAAAAGACTTCAGAACTCGATAGAGGAGCACCAAGACTTGTAATCAGTTATAATCCCTTAAATAAAGTTCTTCAATGAATTTGATATCCAATTCCAAATAAATGAAATCTCCTGAAGAGACTCGTTAGAGCAAATATCTTCCTAAAATTCGATATGAATTCTGGCTTTTGGCAAATTCAGATAGCTGAAAAAGACAAATATATACAAAATGGCGTTTAATGTTCCTTTTAGACATTATGAATGAAATGTTATGCCCTTTGGACTCAAAAATGCCCATTCAAAATTTCAGAATATGATGAACGATATTTTCAATCCCTACACACTACAAGAAAACAGCACTTAGACCACGGAAACGTAATTGTTCCGTGGTCCAAGTTACACTTGGACGATGGAGTCTTCTCCGTCGTCCAAGTAACACCTGGACGACGGAGAAGATATTTTCCGTCGTCTAGGTGATCACCTGGAGGATGGAGAAGGTATTCTCCGTCGTCCAGGTGATCACCTGGACAACGGACCGACACGCCGTCGTCCGAGTAACTTCCACTTAGACGACGTACCGACACCTCCGTCGTCTAAGTGAAGCATTATATAACCCCGATGCCAAACTCTCTTCATTCCATCCGATCCTCGATCTCTTCATTATTCCATTCGAAGAAGAATTGAAGGAGAAGGGAGAAGGAGAAGGAGAAGGGAGAAGGCCGAGAAGGATCAGGATAAGGGATCTCCGCTGACTAGCTAGCTAGCTTAATAAACTGATATCAAGAAGGCCAGCAGGTACGTACGCAGTTAAAATTTGCTTAATATATATTTAGTGAAAACGTACGTACATGCATGCATGGATGTTAGCTATATATACAGATTAAATTACGTACGTACGTAATTGATGGATCGATGTAGATCGAGTACGTATAATTAAGCGTAAATTAATGGACTAATATATATATATGTAATAATTAATTAATTATAATATTTTGTAGCAGTATGGACAAGAGTTGGATGAAGTTGAAGAATAGATGTGATGTCCAGTATATGGATGGAATTAGCAAATTTGTGAATTTTGCGATAGAACATGGTCAGGGAAAGAAGCGTTTCAGGTGTCCGTGCCAGAAATGTCTTAATTGTCAGTATGCGGAGGTTAATGTTATGGTGCAACACCTGTACGAAAATGGTATGATGTGGAGTTACACTACATGGAGCGAGCATGGTGAACCAGTAGAGTTCAGCGCAGCAGACTTCAGCTCAGGGTACAGTTACCATGGTGCCTCATCCAGCGGCAGTGGTGCCGAACCCCCAGCTTGCAATCCAACTGCAGATTTGGTCCATGATGCGTTTCCGGGATGTAGTCATGGTGGACACCAACACCAAGACGGAGGTTACAGTACCACTAATGAGCATGATGACACATTCCCCGCTGCTAGCTTGGCCACTAACACCAGTGAGATGGATAAGTACAACCGGATGCTACTTGATGCGCAGACCCCGGTGTTCCCTGGATGTCGAGAGAATGTGTTGCAATATGTGATGGAGCAAATGAAGATAAAAGTGAAGCACAAAATGTCAGTGAGTGCTTTTGACAAAATTCAGGAGCAAATATGTAAGTTGCTTCCTGATGATCACAATCTTCCTAAATCTCATTATAAGGTTAGAAATATCTTGAGCAGCCTCGGCCTAAACTACAAGATAATTGACGCATGTCCGAATGATTGTGTGCTATTTTACAAAGAGTATAAAGATTTGGACTATTGTCCCGTATGTGGCCAGTGCAGATTCCAGGTGAATAGGAAGAGTTCGAAAAAGAGAATTCATGTGAAAGTTGTTCGATATTTTCCCTTGATTCCCATATTGCAGCGCCTGTACATGTATGTACACACAGCAGAGGCGATGCGATGGTACGTAGAAAAGCGAATAGATGACGATGTCCTGCGACACGCCGCGGATGGGGAGGGTTTCAAACATTTCGACAGAGAATTTGGAGACTTTGCTGCAGAGGTTAGAAATGTTAGACTCGGCCTATCTACAGAAGGATTCAATCCTTGGGGAAGTAATAGCTCCGCCATCAGCAGTTGGCTAGTTATTCTGATGCCGTACAACTTGTCTCCGTGGATGTGCATGAACAAGGAATTTAATTTCCTTACTGTATTAATTCCAGGTCCTAAATCTCCAGGGAAGTGCTTAGATGTCTACCTCAAACCTTTGATCGACGAGCTGAAACTGTTGTGGGAAAATGGAGTCCCAACTTATGACAAATTCACTGACACGATGTTCACGATGAGGGCTGCCGTAATGTAGACGATCAGCGATTTTCCAGCGTATGGGATGTTGGCAGCCTGCAGGACAAAAGGATATAATGGATGTCCTATATGTTTAGACGACGTGAACTCTAGTTGGCACGCGGGGAAGGTGTGTTACTTGGGTCACCGTAGATGGCTTCCTCACGACCACCCGTGGTGACAGGATGAAGCTCATTTCGACGGGACGGTAGAGAACAATCCTAAACCCCGTAGTTGGTCGGGCAAAGAGATTTTAGAGAGGTTGAGCTATTTCGACTTTGGTGTGTTGAGCAATGACGCGGATGTAAAGAAATGCAATCCAATTCCTCCACATGATCTGAGCTATTGGGATCACAAGAGTATATTCTTTGAACTCCCTTACTGGTCGAAGTTGAAGCTGAGGAACAACTTGGACGCGATGCACATAGAAAAGAATGTGTGCGACAGCGTGGTGGGAACTATTCTCGGTATTAAGTTCAAGACTAAAGATACTCCCAAAGCGCGCAAAGATTTGGAATCAATGAATCTACGTCGTCCCTTGTGGTTGAGGAGGGATAGGAAATGAGTGTACAACAAGATGCCAGCTGCACCTTACACAGTGAAGCCGACGCTTAGACGTTCTGTATTTCACTGGTTTAAGGGCGTTCGTTATCCGGCTACGTATGCAGCTACTATAACTGGAGCAGTGGACGAGGTGCAACACAATTTTGTTGGTCTAAAGACACATGACTATCACGTTATGCTGCAACGTCTGATTCCAGTGGTAATTCGACCATACTTGCCTCGTGACATCGTAGAACCAAATAGTAGCATTGTGCAGGTGGTGGCAGAGGTTATGCGCCGGAGAATTAAAGAAGTCAGATATGGTAGAATTGCAACAATAAATTGTGCACATCATTTGCAAACTAGAGAGGATTTTTCCCCCTGCTTTATTTGACATCATGATTCACCTAATGATCCACCTGCCCTAGCAGGTGCTCATTTCTGATCCGGTCCAGTACACTTGGATGTATCCTCAAGAAAGGTACGTACAACTAATTAATTATACAGGTTTTTCGATTCATAATTTGTTCCACTGGAGATTACTAGCTAGCTATATGTACTTATTCTTATTGTACGATTGATTTTGTAGACAGCTTGGACAGTATAAGTCATTCGTCAAAAACAGGTCGGCCCCGGATGACTCCATAGCAGAGACATACCTAATGCATGAGTGTGTTACTTACTGCAACATGTACCTCAAAGATCCACCACTTCCCACTGCCTCCGATCCCAGTGCCCGCATCAATCTTTCTGTTGTCACCAATGTCGTCCGACCGTTTAGAGGAGTATTAAAGGGATCGTTAACACGGGAAGAACTTATTGAGGCACATTGGGTAGTGTTGCGAGACTGTGACGAAGTTGAGCCGTACATGATGTCATACAGGGAGAGGCTTCAGGCGTTAAATCAAAACAAGAGTTCGGCGTGGATTGAGAAAATGGTTAAGAAGAAGTTTCCCGATTATTTCTTCCAATGGGTACGTACGTACGTCTCGGTATTTAATTAGTAATTTATATACATATCGATCATGTTTGTAGAAAGTAAACCCTTATATTAATTAATTTGCCATTTTTCGCAGATGATTGATCTGCAAAAATCTGAAAACCACGGGGGGTGGTGGTCATGGCCAAAGCACTTGCTAGCAGGGAAGCCGATTAAACACTATATTTATCCCGAATGTTTTGTGAACGGTGTAAAGTTCCATTCATTGGCCCGTGAGGAAGGAAAAAGAACACAAAACAGTGGGGTAGCAGTTGGGAAAGACAATGATCTATATTACGGGGCTATTGTAAATGTGGTTCAACTATGTTACGGGAATGATGTCAACGTTTTCCTATTCAAGTGCAGATGGTTCAAGCGTACACAGGAAGACCTGGGACTATTATCAGTCGATACAAACTCAAGCTGGTATGAGAATGAGCCTTTCGCTCTCGCCACCTTAGTTCGGCAGGTGTTCTATCTCGACGATCCGAAAGCCGGTGAAGGGTGGAAAATAGTGAACCATATCTCTCATCGAGGAATATGGAATACAGAGACAATTGAAGGGACACCGACGACGACTGAAGATGCTGCTGAACCAGAAAGAAACATTCCTGCCTATCAAGAGCCTAATATTTCTGTCATCCGCTCCGATATAATGGACCTGGTTCAAGATGGTGAACGGTTACCCATGCCTGATGGTTGTACAGATCTAACTGAAGATGAGATTATCGATGAGGTAGATGAAGAAGACGAGCAGGAATAGGACGCGGACGAGGACTCAGGTTATTCGTCGGATGATGTTGAGTATGATGAGGAGGATGAGCAATCGGATACCGGGGACGAGGATGATGACGATTATGATGATGACTACTTAACTAAGACGAGAAAAATTAATTGGTAGTTGAGTATGTAATTATTTTAATATATGATGCATCATCGATCAATAATTAATATAAATATTATGCGAAAAGGAAATTTCATACATAAATACGTACCTTGAACTATCTCTCTAAATCATCGACCCTAAATCTAGCAAATCGGATCGATCAATCATTTTTTTAATTTTTTTTTATTCAAAATAATTGAACGGACACACAAATAACCCTGGACGACCTAAACCCTAAACCCTAAGGCCCTAACCCCTGAATTCAGGGTTTTTACACCTAGACGACGGAGATGGTCATTCTCCGTCGTCCAGGTACACACTAGGACGACGGAGATGGTCATTCTCCGTCATCCAAGTTCACAAACCCCCCTAAGCCCTAAACAGTAAGGCCATAACCCCTGAATTCAGGGTCTATACACCTGGACGACGGAGATGAGCTTTTCCGTCGTCCAGGTTGGTACCTGGACGACGGATAAGATCATTTCCGTCGTCCAGGTACCAACCCGGACGACGGAAAAGCTCATCTCCGTCGTCCAGGTACAGATATCGTATTTTTTTCTAAGACAACGACCATCTAGACCTTCTTCCAATGCATATTCTTTTCGTCAAGACTTTAGAGTAAAAAATTCTTGGTGTGTGAGCTTCGACGGTTCGAAAATCGGAGTTGCGAAATGCCTTGTATCCACGTTTCCGGTTTGTGAAATTCTCGGTTTTGCGGTTGACTGTGCCGATGAAACCCTTCCCGAACTTATTATTTTATGGTCCTTTGAAGACAATTATATATTATGTTACGACGAACATATCCAACGGTTGTTTTGTCCAAATTCAATTTCGTTAATACTCTGCTGCAAATGAGCCTCTACTCATGAACACTTAAGTCGTAAGGATTAGTCGATACTTAACAACTTTCAAGACGTAAAATTATTCGTCGGTTCAAATTTAACTGTTCATATATACGATGCGTTCATCGATATTGGACGACTATTTCACTCGAATGATAGATCGCTAAATTCCTAGCGAATTAATTTTAAAATTTTTTTTAACGTAAATTGAACCTGGACGACGGAGAATGACAAGATCCGTCGTCCAGGTTCAATTTACCATGGCGGTTCAATTTATTTTTTATTTTTTTTTTCAATGAAAATTTGACTTGGACGACGGAGAATGTCATTCTCCGTCGTCCAAGTTAAAAATCATGGCGGTTCGATTTACCGCCTCAATTTTCGGCACCGCTTGAAATTCCACTTAGACGACGGAGAATGAATTCTCTGTCGTCTAAG
This sequence comes from Geum urbanum, assembly GCA_946800695.1. NCBI lineage: Eukaryota > Viridiplantae > Streptophyta > Magnoliopsida > Rosales > Rosaceae > Geum > Geum urbanum. Next base: position 27,710,977 of record OX327012.1, read on the forward strand.
TCCAAATTTATGGCGGGTGAAACGTCCCGCCCATTAATTATGCGCCGCTTCGAAAAAATTTAACCCTTCACTTAAACGACGGAAAACATTGTTTCCGTCGTCTAAGTGCACTTAGACGATGGAAATTAGTGTTCCGTCGTCTAAGTGAAAGCCTATAAATAGAACAGCACCCCCCCCCCCCCCTTTTCTCATTCCATCTCCTATCCTCTCCTCTCCTCCTCTCCTCTCCTCTCCTCTCCTCTGGCGAATTTTCTCCTCCGGCGACGCTCCGACGAATAATTTTCCGACGTGGTTCCTCCTCTCCGACGACTCAACTCCGGCGATATTCCCGATTACTCTGGTGAGGTAAATTTCTATTTTTTACCTTATAAAATTATTTTCATTTAATTAATTAATTTCTAAATATAATTTAATAATTGGTTTTAAATATTTCATTATTGTAATTATAATAATTTTTAGTGGTTAATTATTGTAATTAATAATTAATTAAATGCATAATTGTAATTAGTGGTTAATTATTGTAATTAATTAATTAAATGCATAATTGTAATTAGTTGATAATTAATTAAATGAATAAATTCATTATTGTAATTATAATAATTTAATGATTAGTTTTAAATAATTCATTATTATAATTAGTTTTAAATAATAACTATTGTTAATAATAATTAATTATATTGGTAAATGAATAATTATTATTAAATGCATGATAAATAATAATTTATTATTGTCATTATTTATTGTTTTACTTATTTGATAATTACGTGTATTTTCTAGTAAATTGCATGGTAGTACGTCTTCGATTTAAATTTAGTACATAGGCTTGGTTTATTAAGTCGCACTCTGGAATAGATGGCGCCTCTTTTCCTAGCTTATCTCCTTAACCCTTCGTGATGTGTGGATTTCATCACCGCACACCATAACCTAAGTGAAGTTATGGACACGAGGTTGACGGCGGAGTTTGCAAAGGACTTGAGGGAGTGTAAATTTTCGAAAAATTGGCCGAATGTCGGACATGGTGTCTAGAAACGGGTTATGACTGGTGACAGGTTTTGGATCTAAGAAAAACGACACCAATAGGTGTTTTGTCGAAATTAGTCCTGCCTCTCGCGTTATCTCTATCCCTAACTGACCATGTTTTTCGATTTAACCAAGGCTGATTAATTGAAAATTTACACTTTATCGCGCGGGTCGCACGTCCATTGAACGACCAAAAAAGTCAAGCTAGTGTACTCTATTTAAATCTTAACTGTACTTAATTATCGTAAATTTTGCACTTGTAATTATTATGGTAAGTAGGTATTTTAACAACGTACTCCTAGGTTTAAATGGCTCCATCTAGCAAGAAGAAAGCCCAACAGGAGGCAGAAGATGCCATGCTCCGAATGTTGGCAGACCAAGTCGGTTGGGTTCAACAGGAGGGCAACGACGCCCTCAATCCGGACCCTTCATCTGGTTCGGAGGTGGCGCCTCTTGGGGAAATTCCCTCTGCCCCATTTATCTCCGGCGGTGATGACATCGACCCCTTTTCAACTCCGACGCCCAGTACCGGTTCAACGGCAAGTACTCAGGCGTCCTCGACCGCTGAATCTATCATGTACAGCGCCCGCCGTAAGCAAATGAGGGCCCCCACTGAGCCGGAACCGAAAAGGACTCGGGGTCTCGTTAAAGGGGGCAAAGCGGAGAAAATTTGCAAGGCGACCGGGAAAAAGATCGACTTGCCCTACGACGAATTCACTGGTGGCCCTCCCACAGCTCAGCTAGCAAGTCTCTCGGCGCATAGCATAGGGTCAATCGTCCGTAGCCGGGTTCGTCTCACTGCCCCAACTTGGAAGGAGGTGCCGGATGAGGAGAAGGCGAAAGTCTTTAAAGATCTTTCGGTACGTAATACGTCCAATTTTAGTTATTATATAATATTGTTAATATTAGTTATAATTTCATAATATATACGATTATAATTTTCTATTTATTTTTGATAGGAACAATTTGCGGTGGATCCGACACCGGCGATGTTGAGGCATATCAACCAAACCGCCAACTCCATCTACAAAGATTGGAAGTACAGGCTCCATCAGTACTTCCAAACTTACGGTCCCGCGCCTCCCCCCGTAGAGCTGCGTGGGGATAGAGAAGATGAGTGGCAGTGGTTGTGTAACCACTTTGCCGATGACGAATTTAAGGTGTTAATTTACTTTTTTTATTTCAATTAAGATAATTGAATTATTTAAATTTTAGTTATTAATTTTTTAATGATTTAATTATGTTGTGTAACAGAAATTCTCCGGTGTCAACAAAGCCAACCGGGGGAAGAAGGACAAACACCATACTACCGGCGCCAAGCAGTTCATTCAAATAGCCAAGGAGCACAAGGATAAGGGCTCCAAACACCCTTATCTTGATGCAAGCATAAGCGCGTACGTGACGCCTGGGCTCGATAATGAAGCGAGTCAATGCGGCGTAAGTGATATATATATGTGTGCTTTTAATTATAGTAATTATTATTTAAATATTATTTCATTATAATAAATTAATTATGTGCTTGTAGGCAAGGGTGATAGAGCGTGCACAGGAAGAATTGGCTAACACTCAGCTTGCGTTCCCAGATGTGCCGCCGGAAGACCTGCCTCCTCTATCCATAGATAGCCCAATTGCAATCGCGGATGAGGTCTACGGTCGTAGAGCTGGCAAGGAGGTTAGGCACTTCGGGCCTAAGGTGGTTTGAGATTTGTCGACGACCTCCGACTCATCATCTACGGGAGGTTCGGGCCAGCGGAGAAGGACTCAGGCTGCGGCCGTCGAAGCAGCCATTCAAGAGGCTCGGCTGGCACGAGAGGAGAATCGACTGGCACGAGAGGAGAATTAATCCATGCGGCAAAGACTTGACGAGCAACAAGCACAAATAGCCAAAATCATCGCCCTCATGCAACAATCTCGAGAAGTATGTCAACCTCCTCCGAATCCATACCGCGACGACGACGACCCGGCTGGAGGCGGGGGACGCGGCGGTGCATCTGCTCCTCCAGTGTGTTAATTAGCTTGTAGTTTTTTAATTATCTCGTTTCTTTCCGCATTCCGAACAATATTTTTATTTTTATGGGTTTTTTGAATGTGTATGTACAAATTAATTTTAATTATTTAATAATTAAGTAATATTAAATTAATTAGTTTATTTAATTAATTTTATCATTTTTCATTATTTAAATTCAATTAATAATAAATTAAATTAATAATATTTAATTACAATTTAATTTTTTTTAAAATTAAAAAACATTTGGACGACGGAGAACTTAATCTCCGTCGTCCAAGTGATTACCTGGGCCACGGAGAATGTAACAATCTCCGTGGCCCAGGTAATAACCTAGACGACGGAGATTAAGTTCTCCGTGGCCCAACCAAACCCCCCAATCCCTCAAAAATCATTCAAGAGTCCTTATTTCTTCAAGCCAGAATCCAAAGCAATTCTTATTGTTGAGCCAGTATTATATGATGAAGATCCTTATCAAACCCTTAGAAAACTACATATCTTCATTATTTCCTTGCTAGTTATCCAAATAAAAGCCAAAGTTTCTATGAATTCATTATGGTCGATACTGGTTCGGTCAATATTACTCACAACACAGACAAAAATGATTAGATTACTCATTAAAAATCCAGATTCGAAAGATTTTTACCTTAGAAGATTGGGCTCAACACCCAATGACCTCCAAAATATTTTCTCAAAATTTCATTCCAAGCACTTATACATATTGGGATTATATGGACGCCTGACAATATTTTTTTATCTTCAAAATAGAAACAGGCAACACTCCTGGTTTATATTTTTCTATCAAAATTTCAGGTCCAAAATACCTTCTTGGTTCAAAAATTGGTGGTGATATTTTGGTGCTACCGAAATTATTTTTCCCCAACAAATGTAAATTTTATTCAAGTTTTTTGAAGAACATTGTGAAACAAACCTAGCGAAACCCTTTCATGCAAATTCTATGTTTTTATGGTTTTCTAAATATTGCTTGGATAATATCATGGGACATTACGGTGTCTCCACCATCTCAATATCAACAATTGATGTTGTCAAGAAGATTAAGAAAATTTTTTTTCCGGAAAATCATACACTATTATGATTCAAAGATCATCCCCAATTCTAGAAGAAGTGATCAATTGCTCAAATAAGGAAACAAAGCCAATTCTTAGTACAAAAGTCAAAAATTTAAAGTCATCTTGCAAGCGTTTCATCTTGTCGAGAATACGCCCGGAAGCTCCAAGAAACCCTATCTCAAATATCAAATGAAGATGATGAAGAAGATATTATCAAAGATGAGGGCCAATCATCCCAATTTGTAAATCATGATCCAGATGCAGCCTTTGCCGACGATTTATGAGTCGCACAGCTGTCCAAGATTCTCCAAGATGTAGCCAAATTTTAAAAAGTTCATCAACGTCCTGACAACAAAATTCAAAAGCTAACAAGAAATGCTTACTCCATTATGGTCAAGTCCCTTGTTCGTATTTACAAATTTCAAAAAGCAAATAGTTTAGATTCTCTACCAAAGTTCAAAAGATGTATGATTATGTTTGTAAATATTATTTTAATAGTCTTGTGAGATGGTTTTAAAAGCGTTCAAAGTTTCAATGTTGCGGAGAGCTTCTTTTGAAGATAAACTCTGGAGAAAAATTTCTTAGAAAAAACATGTTGTATCCAGTTCAAAATCTTCAATAAAGATATCAAGATTGCAAAGCTACTTTTCTTTCATATTTCTTTATAATATCCAACTCATATTTTTTTTATCTAAATCATATTTTCATTACAAACTCCAAATCTTTTAAAAATGAATGCCAAATTTTTACTCAAATCATATTTTCATTACGAACATGAATCTTTTAAAAATGAATGCCAAATTTTTACTCAAATCATATTTTCATTACGAACATGAAATCTTTTCAAACCATACATGGGATATGTCTCTGGTATCAGAGCCATAAGGTTGAGAGAAGAAATTAGAGTGATAAACCCAAACTTTGGGAAGAAGACCGAGAGGAAGTAGTAGCTTGTGGTCACAGGAGTAAGACGCATAGAGGCACAGTGACACTGTTTATAAGCAGGAGTGCCCCATCTTGATCTTTGATTTGAGAAATAAGTTTGTTTTTCTAAAAATTAAACCTATCAAACCTTATTTCTTCGATAGCAAGTAGTGTTCTAGAAATTATGTTAAACTGTGAAGAATGGTCTTCAAAAAGTTTAACAGAAAACATAGGAAGTTGGAAACTCCCAAAGAAAAATTATAATGAAATATATAAAATAGGAAATTTTGAATTCAAAACTAAATATTCTATTAAAACTCAAGAACAAACAATAGCAATCAGATCTCATACACAAAATATTCAATTATTCACATCAGACATAATAAGAGCACATATAAAAGAAAAATACAAATATTTACATATATGATAACTACTAGAAAAAGCTTCTTAGACAACGGAGGCTTACCATCTCCTTCATCTAAGAGGACTTAGACGACGCAAACACATTACGTCGTCTAAGATAGCACTTAGATGATGAGTAATATATTTGCGTCGTTTAAGTGGGATCTTAGACGACGCAAGCCTATATGGAGTCATCTAAGTGTTATGTTAGACAACGTAATATATTTGCGTCGTCTAAGACACCACTTAGACAACGACATATAAACTTGCGTCGTCTAAGTGGGTTCTCAGACGACGGACCGACACCATTTTTAGGCGTCGTATAAGAAATCACTTAGACGATGGATCTTCTTGATTGCGTCGTCTAAGTGATATCTTAGATGATGGAAAATTAATACTTACGTCATCTAAGTAAAAAAATACAATTATATATATGTCAATCAGCTTCTTATTCATCTCTCTGTCATTCTCTCCTTAGCTTTGAATTCTTCATATAGATCTCTTCATCAATCTCTCTAGCTAGCTCTCTCAAATAAAATAATATATATAAGCCTAGCTAGCCTACCTCTAGGTAGCTCAATCACTTCATTTCGATCAACAACGACGTCGATCGACCGACTAATAATTATCGACGAATTAAGGTACGTACGTATATTCGATTTCATCGGTGCTAATTAATAATTCTAATCCGTAAATCGATCATTGCGATGGTTTTAATTTGTTGGCATATATATATAAATATTATTCCATAATTTGAACCTAGCTAGCTAGCTATTTTGTTTAATTAATTGAGTGCTAGCTAACTAGTTATTGATGAACAATATTGCGCTTGAAATGCATATATGTGTGTGTGTGTGTGTGTGTGTGTGTGTTGATCGATATATATTAATCTCATAATTAAATAATGTTTATTACAGATAAATTAATTAATTATTTGTTAATTAATTAGGAATTGTATGAATTGAATGACAATTTTTTGTTAACTTCTAACAATGGTTTATTCGATAATTTTAAAGTTTCGTTTACTTACACAGGAATTGATCGAATATAGACAAGAGTTGGATACAGTTGGCGAATAGAAGTAATGAGAGGTATATGGACGGAATTGGAGAGTTTGTAATTTTTGCGATGCAACATGGTCAAGGAAAGAAGTGTTTAAGGTGTCCGTACAGAAAATATCTTAATCATCAGTTTGTGGAGTCTCATGTTATGGCTCATCACTTGTATGAGCATGGTATGATGTGAAGTTACACTACATGAAGTGAGCACGGTATCCATTTTGTGCACATAGTGGGCTACTGTATTACTACTATGTTTTGTGGTTTCTAAACACAGGGGAGCAAACAATAAAAACTATGGATACTTTGAAAATGCTGGTATATATGCATGAGAGACGGCTGGTATGCAGAATTTATGTATTTGTGGAGCTTCTGAACTTATAAACAATGTAATAGTTTGAGGACACTGTTGGAGATTCTAAATATATATATAGGCTCTAAGAAAGTTGACATAGGTCGACTTGAAAATTTATTTACAACAAAATCACCGTGAGCAAATTACTCCAAAGAGAAAGCAAATATCTTTTTGTTGTATTCCTCAGATTTATTTTGGGCTTTGACATGTATCAATGAAATATTGTGATGCCATAGTTTTCAGTCTCGGAAAAAAAAACTTGAACCCTATAAATGGAATATTTCGTAATGTGATGAACTATATAGATGAATTGATCTCTAAATAAGTAAAAATACTAATAGAAGATGTGTCATTGTGAAATTATTTTTCACTCATAAGATTTTTATTCAACGGAAAAAGTCTCTAAAGTGCGTAGTGGACATGAAGTGCGTGAGGGATATGAATGTTACTGAAACATAGAGTCTATGACACATGAATAAATCTATTCCTCACACTCTTATAAATGCATCGATTAATTCGCCTGCGCGTATACGCATGTAGGAAGGCTAATCTTATATGAGTGATCGTACCCTTCTTGTCGCCCAAACCACACATTTTTATTGGGGCTTACGGTCATGGGTGTAGTGTGGAAGGCAATGGAAACACATGTGCTCATTGTTGGATTAAAGGATTGGTAATTTCGGTCTTGAGCCTGAAATTTATGCCTGATGCTTTAAACCAAAGACAAAAAGTGATTGAGAATTGAAATTCTATTAAAGCACAAACCTTAAAACTAGTAGAATAGTCCACGTGTTTGATCGAAAACCAATCTTTGTAGCCCAATTACTACTCTTTGCAGCCCAAACAACCAGCCCTTGCAGCACGTATAAATTGCTTTTATTCTACCGGTGTGGTATACTTCAAATTCAGATTCCACTACAGCTATAAAAGGAATAATATGTAAGCCAGTGCTCCCCTCCTTTTTTATTTATAGTCTTAAACCCCAAAAATTTCCTTCTTATAAGCCTCGAGCCTTGCAAAATGTCCTTATTTGACCTCTTAGCCACTGTAGAATGCCCTCCTTTGCAGTAGCCTAAATACACTTGTAATCTCCTCACTTTGCAGTAACTGTAGGTGTTAACATAAATATCCCCTTAGCCTTTTGACTATTAGTTAGTCTAAGTGAAATTCTCTTTACCATAAGTATACATGGTCAAGTAATATAATTTATAAGGAAGTCGAGTGTCGAACCCACGAGGATTTACCATTCTAATTTCAAATCTTGAATCGGCTAGGTCCTAGACTATGGATTACATAAACATGCAATGTGACTCAAAACTAATGAATGAAAAGATAGAAATATATCTTACCTAGCTAGGTTCTTTGGTAACCTGACTATGTAAGGGGTAGTGTAACTACAATGAGCACTTAAACGATTAAATGATTGATTCATAATTAAATGCAATCATGAGGTAAAACAAAACAAAAAAATGTAAATATTTGGTCGGCTAGAGATGTTGCCACTAGCCAAGTCAATCTACCACAATGTCCAAGTTATGAGTTTTAGTCCAATTTACATGCTCAAACGTCATTTGGATTATAAGAACATATACTTTCATTATCCAAATCATGCCCTCTCGAGTCACATTAGGTTATGGGCCGAAATTCTTTGGCATTTTTGGATTCTAGAAGGTTTTGGTCCATCCATGAAGTACAAAGTAAACTAAAATTAGGAGCTAGACTTTTGGTGCTAGATTTTAATGTATTTCATGCGTAATGAGTTTTATTACAAACACATGTGAAGATTGTGCATGGCTTCCCTTCCTAAGCCTCTTTTGGAACACTTAGGAGTGAGTTCTAATAAAACCTCCCAACTTGCACTTATTGGGTTACAAGTCGAAAGAATCAACGATAGCTACAAATGCTCTCAGTTCAATGTAAGCTTAACTGAAAACCCCTTGAATCACTTGGACTTCAAAAGTGTTTCGATTCATGCTCAAGTACAAAGAAACCAAATCCTAAGTTTAACCTTTTAAGTCTAAGCCTAAGTCATGTTACATGCTTATCTTCATTAAGTGAATGACTAGTTTACTGTAGTTCATTTATAGCTCCCCTAGACATATCTCAACTTAGTCATGGCTAAGACATGAATATGAAAACATTGAATCAAGGCCAAACATGTAAACGTACCATAATCATAGTGCACACACAACAAGACCAATTTCATAACTCAAAGCATCATTGTATGTACATTAAATTAGCTAGGTCTAAACCTTAGCCTTCTAAAAAGTAACTATAACAAAATTTAGATACATGCTTAGATTTAGAATAGTAAAGAGATAATCAATGAGTCCCCTTAGCCAAAGCCCCACCAAATGACTCTAAGGTTTCTAGCTCCACATCTTCACTTCTAGCTAGCACCCAACTTCAAGAGAAGATAAGGGCAGTGTTGGAAGATTTTCTACCCTCTACACTTATGAACTATTAACTAACTCATAAGTGTAAAGAGTTCTTCACCCGTAAGTATACATGGCAAGTTATAGTATTTTTAAGGTAGTCGAGTGTCATACCCACAAGGATTAGTCATTATAACTCCTTAGCTCGAAATGAAAAGCGCTTAGACTTGGGAAACAACTAGACACTAACTTGACACTAAATGAAAAGTAAAATGCGGATGAGTGTATCTCACACTACCAAGTCCTTTGGAGACTTAACATTGCAAGGGATGATTGAACTACAATGAGTGGTTATACGAGTTGATTGATTTGATGATTACACTAAATGCGCAAACGACAATAGCAAACAAGTTCAAGATAAGGAATGATGGTCGACTAGGGAAATCCCCACTAGCCATATGATGCATCAAACAATGTCCCAGTTTATGTAATGGATTAAAGTCCGTTCACACAAGTTAATATTCAAATAGTGACCTTTTGGGTCACGTTTGGTTTTGAACCCAATTTCCTAGGTCATTTCAAACTTTAGATGACTTGAGCCCAACACTGAAGTATTTTGTGAATCGAAACCAAGACCCTAAGCCATTTTGGGCTTGCATCTCCATCATATTTCATGTTGTGAAGTCAACAAGCATATCGTGTGATATATGTGGAAGGTTCTCCTTCTCGAATCTCTATTGGAGAATCTAAGAGAAAGTCTATGTGATTCCCCCAACTCGCACCTATTGGGTTACTAGTCAAGTGAGTCTACGATTTGACACAATAACCTTTTGAGTTTAATGTGTGCTTGACTAAAACTCCACAAGTCTATTGAGAGTCAAGGAGCTTTAGTCCATTCTAGGTGCTCAGGGAACAAAGTTTCAAGGTAAACCTCTTAGAAAATACTCTAATCATGTTTACATGCTCATATAGCCTTAAGTGAGTAGCTAATTCAATTAAGGACCATGTTTAGTCTCTTTACACATACATTAACTTAGCTAGGGTCAACATATGCATAAGTGAACTAGACATGAATCTCAAGCAAAATAAATATCCACAAACACAAAATTTCTCATTCACAACACACAATCACATAACATACACTAAAACCATTAAGTATACATAATCCAAGACATCATTAGTCTACATCAAATGGATAGGGTTCAAACCCTAGCCTCCCAAATGAGACTCACTATACATAATTAAAATCGACTTGAAATACATCAATAGAGTAAATAGGATGAAGAAATAACCAAGGAATCTCCCCAAAGCAAGCCAAGCTTCTTCAAGTCCACCTTTGTGCTTCTAACTTCACCTTCTTTGCTCCAAAGTGCCTTCAAGATTGTAAAGAAGGAAAGAGCAACATCTAGGACTAAAAGACGCCAAGGGGAAGAGAGATTACTTTCCACTTATTCAGTCTCTAGAGAATCACCCAAACCTTGGAGACAAAGATGAGATGAGGAAGTGATAGATGATGGTGAGGGACAATGGAAGAGGTTCGGCCAAGGCTTACAAGGATAGGTCTCTTGGATTTGTACAGGGTTAGAAGGGAGGAATATTGAAAGATAAATCTATCTTCTCTCTAGAGAACTCAACAAAGAACCCTAGAGAGAAGCTAGAGAGAAAACTAGAGAGAAAAGAGCTCAAAACTTGGAAAATGAGTAAAATGAAGTGTGTTGGTCTATGGTGGTAGTGGGGAGCTCGAATTTAGGCTGAACCAGAAGTCTAATTTTCACCCTTAGATGATAGGAAATGATGAGATGGAAGATCTAAAGGTTAGATTTAAATTAGGGAAACCATGATCCACTTATTTAGGCTATGTAAGGCTAATGTCCTAAATAAGTGACGTCATGTGGTCCAACTTCTTTCCTTTCTCTCCAAATCAGATTGGTATGCACAAATGGGTTTATTGGGACTCCATTAGGGTGGTCTCTATGTGATTTGGCCGACAAGGATGGTCCGTCCGGCCATGGTGAATTTCGGCGACTTCCGGGCAACTTCCGGCGACTTCTGGTGAGGCTTTTTCGTCATTTTTTCAAAGTTTCTCTAAATTCTCCCGTGACCTCAAAAAGGTATACACCTTCTCCAATAAGTATCTAATTCTTCTTATTTAATGCTTTTTGAGCCAATTCCCACTTTTCTGGCATAAACAGGAAACGTTATAATTAAGAACGATGCTTTATTCAAAGAAGACAAGTAATAAACATGAAGTTAGGAACATAATTAGAACATAGTTATGGACCTAAAATGATGGTGTGATGGTGAAGAGGTAAGAGAGAAAAATCTAGTAAGAAGAGGAGACGGGGAAGAGAGCTTGAGAGGGTTGGAGGAGAAAAATTAGAGAGAAAAGGCTAACTAAAACTTGGAAATGTGTAAAATGAAGTGTGGTGTTGTGTTGGGAAAGGGGAGCTCGAATTTGGCTACCTTGGGAGGCTAATTTTCAGCCCTTAGATGATATGAAATGAGGGGTTGGAAGAGTCAAAATGTTGGCTTTGAATCAAGGGAACCATTATCCACTATTTTAGGCTTTGTAAGGCTAAAATCTAAAATAAGTGACATCATATGTTCCATCATCTTCCTCTTCTCTTAAAATCAGATTGGCATGCATAATTGGGTGGATTGGGCCTCCATTGGGCTGGTAAGGGTAGTCCGGCCGGCTATGTTGAATTCCAGCGAGTTCTGGGCAACTTTCGGCGAAGCTATTTTGTCATTTTTTCAAAGTTGCTCCAAATTCTTTCGTGACTTCGGAAATGTGCCCGGCTTCCCCTCCAAAAAGTGATCAATTACCCCTTTTTAGAGCGTTTCCATGGAACTCCAAATTTTATTGCATAAAAAGAAAATATTATAAGAATGATGCTTTATTCATAAAAGATAAGAAATAAGCATAAAGTTATGGACACAATTAGCACACAATTATGGACCTAAAAAATTACCTCACAATTAAGTTTTGCTTGTCCTCAAGAAAACAAAGAATAAAATAAGCAAATTAATCTAGACTCAATGCACAAAACAAAACGCAAGACTAAACACAAAAGCATGTAAGTGTAAGTGTCCTGAATGGTGAACATTTCTCTCAAATAACCATGATTTCATTGAGATATATTCAAACCAATATGTTCCTAACCATTTAACTCACAAGATATCACTCAATCCACTCGCGTGTTTAGAGGGTTAGTGTTTGCACTCAAAAATTAAATTGGTCATGTGTTTTCCATAGGCTCGATTCTCAACCAAATACTCTCACAATTCCACACACAAGAGTTTGAAATCAAGGGACTTTTATTTAGATTGTAATGGGTCTTTAAGGAAAGGAGTTCAATGAAAGAAAGAGATAGAATAATCAAAGACCAAGCAACCTAGCAAGCAATTGATATGTAGAAGTTCCTCTAAACTACTTCCAGGTGCTATTATTTCCCTTTTTCAAATCAAACAATTACCCAAAAGACTTATTCTTTATGTACAACACACACTATTTTTGAATTTTCTTTGTTTTTTTCAAGCGCAACTCTTTTTGTAGAACTTTTTTTTTCTCTTTGCTTTTCTTTCGTATTCTTTTTCATTTTTTTTCTTTTCTTTGACAACTAAACAACTAAACAAGCAAATGACCAACACAATACCTTCTCCACCTCATACTTATCTCTTGACATTCTTTGCAACAAACACAACACTAAACCCACATCCTAATAAGAATTCATCATCGCTTGCTAGTTTGCCGAGTTATGAGGGTAAGATAAGTGTTTAAGCTAGGTAAATATTTTTTGTGTTCATGAAATAAAAATCTAAGTATTAAGAAGGCTCAAATTGGCTCACTAAAGGATATATGCATCATAGGTTCAAAATGTATTTTGCCATGGTGGTGATTCTAGTGCCTCTATCATCTTTGAAAACTACTTAGGATTCGGAAAAATGCTTTGCATAGTTTAAAGCAAGTTCTAGATCACATAACCAATTAAAATCACACATGAAAGAAATGATGCATGCATTATATAAGCTAGTCATGCACAATTTGGCTCAAATTCACACATAGTCAATGATAGCTTTGAAACATGTGAGTATTTCTTTTTCTCAAATGAATACATTTTGAGAGACATATGCTTTTCAATCGATTAAAAATGCATTGTTTTCATTTTTCACACATGCTTAAAATCTTGCAATCCACTAGCCATAAATTTAATTCCATCGTATGGAACCATTAGTAGAACCCAAACACACCAAAACCCACAACTTTTTACGTTACATTTTCTCAAAATTTTCAAAATTTTATGGATTTTAGGATAAGGTGTGATAATGACTTGGCCTACTACCTCACACTTAAACACCAAATTGTCTTCGATTTGCATCAAGACATACATCACGAACAAGTGCACAAGAGGTACATAAGCATAATCATTTCACATTTTATTCCACTAACACATGTTATCCTAAGTATAATAACTAGAATGCATTCACACTTAAAGGGTCATATAGTCTCTAAGAAGTAATGAAGCTATCAGAGTCCTATGAACCACACTGAAGGCATGCATACTAATCATATTTCAAAGAAAAATGACAATGTAATCAAACATATAACATGGAGGACCTCACACTTAGAACTTTCAAACAACTTAGCATGGAATCATAAATTTATAAAGGCATTAAGTTCATAGCAACAAGCATCTCAACATGTAAACACACATAACAAAGACTCAAAGTAATACATTAATGATGAATAGATCGCTCCTTCATTAAACAAGAGTGAGCCATCAAGACATTGCAAGGCTAACAACTCTCGGAAGATACCTACTCTTGGGGTGAGAGTTAAACCTAAGCATCATAACATAGCATCATTCTTAAATGTATTCTCATTAGTGCTAGAATGTAGAGAGAGAATAAGGGACAAAGAAAGTGTAAACGCATTGTCAACCAACTCCAAGCTCCATATGCATTAGAATGTAAACCAACAAAGGCCAAGTTAGGCGTTTCCATATGTTAGGCCCATAATTATGTATTAATTATGTCCCTAACATCATGCTTATTGCTTGTCTTTTAACAATAAAGCATCATTTTTATAATCTTTCCTTGTTATGCTAGGAAAGTGGGAGTTGGCATGAAAATCCTCTAAGAGATGAAATTTAATCACTTTTTGGAGAAGCCGAGTGCATTTTAGAGGTTCTTGGAGAAGATGGAGCAAAACTGGAAAAATGACGAAAAGTCAACGCTGGTCCACGGTCAACTCCGTGAAGCTATCTTGCAAAGTGTGAGGTAGTAGGGTAAGTCATATCACTTGTTATCCTAAAATCCATAAAAATTTGAAATTTTTTAGAAAATATAATGCAAAAATATGTGTGTTTTGGTGTGTTTGTGTCCTAATAATGGTTCTCGATAATGAAATTGAATTTATGGCTATACTACAGAAAAAAATACTTAGACGACGAAGCTATTTCGTTGTCTATGTTCGAATTTTTGCCGTCTAAGTACTTAGACGACAAAATCTCTGTCGTCTAAAGTCCGTCGTTCAAGTGTCGTAGTCTAAGTATTTGGACGACGGAAATATAGCATTCCGTCATCTAAGTGAAGGCTTAGACAACGCAATTGATCTGTCGTCAAAGTGAAGGTTTAGACAATGCAAATAATATTTTGGTTGTCCAAGTACAACTTAGACTACGAATTCGAAATTGTTTCTTAGTCTAAGTCATTCCTTAGACCACGAAATTTTTTTGTAGTCTAAGTGATGACTTAGACTACGAAATTCTTTCTTAGTCTAAGGATTGACTTAGGCACGAAATTGTTTCTTAGTCTAAGAATTGACTTAGACTACGAAATCATATATGATTTTGTAGTCTAAATCATCACTTAGACTACGAAATAATATATTTTGTACTCTAAGTGGATTTAATTAATTTTTTTTAAATTTCCTTAAAATTTAAATTTAAAGTAAAATATTATTAAATAAAATAAAATAATAAATTTAATTAAAATAATTAAAAATTGTATGTACATCGATGTCGTTAGGAAAAAAATATATATTAAAAACTACGTACAAACTAAGTAAATACGGCAGGAATAGACGCGCCGCCGAGTCCCCCGCCTCCGGCCATGTCGTCGTCGTCGGGGTGTGGGGTCAGAGGAGGACGATAATCTTCTAGAACCCTGGCTTGCATGAGGGCAAGGAGGTTGGCTATCTGCACTTGTTTCTCATCAAGCCTCTGACGCATGGATAACGTTTCCACCCATGCGAGTCGAGCCTCCTCAAAGGCTGCTTGGATGGCCGCATCTTGACCACTCTTCCTCGTCAAGCATGTCGTAGATGAGTTAGATAAATCTCGCTGCATCTTGCATCCCAATCCCCTAACCTCCTTGCCATCTCGATGACCGTATACTGCATCGGCGATTGTAATTTGGCTCTCACTCGATAGAGAAGGCAAGTCTTCCGGTGGCATATCCGGGTGTGCAGCTGCGTGTTGGCCAATTCCCCATGCACCAGTTCCAAAACCCTCGCCTGAAAATAATAATGAAAATTAAATAATTATAAATTTGTACGGGAGTTTAATATATAATAAATATCAATTACATTAATTGAGAGTAAATATATACGACACTTACGCCGTTTTGACTCGTTTAATTGTCGAGCTCAGGCGTCACGCAAGCTGTGACGCTGACATCCAGATAAGGGTGTTTGGAGCCCTTATCTCTGTGCTCCTTGGCGATTTGTATCATCTGCTTAGAGTCGGAGGTATGATGT
Organism: Geum urbanum; assembly: GCA_946800695.1. Classification (NCBI taxonomy): domain Eukaryota; kingdom Viridiplantae; phylum Streptophyta; class Magnoliopsida; order Rosales; family Rosaceae; genus Geum; species Geum urbanum. The sequence continues at coordinate 27,726,946 of OX327012.1, forward strand.
TTGTCCTTCTTCTCCCGATTGGCCTTGTTTGCGTCCGATTTCATCTGTTCGACAAAAGAAATGATTAAAAAACTAATAAATGACTAAAAAATAAATTATTCAATTTCGTCAATTTAAATATAAAAAAAGACGATCCTGATACGATTATTCTTCGAAGTGGTTGACCAACCACTCCCACTCAACTTCCCTATCCCCACGCACTCTACGAGGGTAGGCGAGTGGCCGAATTGGAGGTAGTACTTGTGAAGTCTGTACTTCCAATCACGGTAGATGGCGTTAGAGGTGGTGTTAATATGCCTAAACAACCCCGGTGTGCCATCCACATCATACTGTACCTACAAAAAAGAATAAAAAATTAAAGTCGTATGTATTATGAAATTACAATTTTTATTGGTTATTAAAAAATAAATTTAAAATTATATTAGTGAGAGTTCTCTAAACACTTTCCTCTTCTCCAAGTTCGGCAACTCCTTCCAACTAGGCGCAACCATATGTTGTTGCGAATAATTGCCCCGATGTTGTGCGATGAGAGACTAGCTAGCTGCGAGGTGGGAGGACCATCGGTGAAATCGTCGTATGACAAATGGATCTGTTGCCCCGTCGCCTTGAACAACTTCTCGGATTTTCCGCCCTTTTCGAGTCCTCGGGTCCTTTTTATTTGAGGGTCTGACGGGGCCTTCTTGACCTTGTGCCGCGCGCTGTAAAGAATAGACTCAGAGGCCGACTTCTGGGCTCCATCTGACATCGACGATCGGGCTGAAAGGATGTCACCGTCTTCGCTTGCTATAACTAGGGCATTAGGAATTTTCCCAGCCGTTGCAGTCGAAGGACCAACTGAAGGGTCTGGAGGAGCCGCAACGGTGTCCTCCAAGCGCTGCCAACCCACTTGGTTTGCCAAGTGTCGGAGCCGAGCATCTTCGGTCTCTCTTTGTGCATTTTTCTTATCCTATGACGCCATTTTAACCTAGGAATTGTAAATTCCATTATTAAACCTATTTTATCATTATAACTATTTTACAATATTTACTATTTTTCCTATTTACCACAAAATTTATCATTTTTAATATTTATCATTTTTAATAATTACCATTTTTAATATTTACTACTTTTTAACATTTACTATTGGTAATTTTTACCTTTTTTTAACAATTTACCATTTTCATTATTTACAATTTGGTTTTACCATGTTTTGATATTTACCATTTTTTTTATATTCAACTTTTTGAATTTTTACCATTTTTAATATTTACCTTTTTATAGTTTTACCAATTTATTATTTTTACCAATTTACAATATTTACCATTTTATCATATTTACCTAAATACACATTATTCAACAATTTTTTACCTAAATACATATTATTTTTTTTACCAATTTATAATATTGACCTAAATACACATTATTAAACAAATTTTACCCAAACACATTATTTACCATTTTTTACCAATTTATTATTTTTAACCAATTTATAATATTTACCTAAATACACATTATTAAACAAATTTTACCCAAACACATTATTTACCATTTTTTTACCAATTTATTATTTTTAACCAATTTATAATATTTACCTAAATACACATTATTATAATATTTATACACAATATTATACGTAAATATGTATTATTATACCTAAATACATATTTAAACAAAATTATATGTACGTACGTAAAATTTTAATTTTTTGAATTTTAACGTGGTGGTGTCGGCGGTGCGAGGCACAGTAGGAGGGGGCCGGCGGTGGTGCTGGTGGTGTCTTTCGATTTTTTTTGTCATAAAATATCGACTAAAGAATCGTATATAAAAAGTGAGATTTAAGACGACGAATTAGTTTACGTCTTCAAACTTGTTAAGCATCTCCTAATGTGTATAACTTAAGTGTTACTAAGTATAGCCTCACTGCACATCAATATTAACGAAATTGAATTTGGACAAAACAACCGTTGGATATATTCACCATAAGATAGTAAATAAATAGAATAAGTAGAATTTGCACATAAATAAACAACCGTTGGATATAAGTAGAATAATTTTCGGTAAATAGTAAGTTTGTTAAGGGCTTTATCGGCATACTCAACCGTAAAATTAAAATTTTAACAAAACTGAAACGTGGATACACGAAAATCTGTAACTCCTATTTTGGAACCATCCACGCTCACACTCCAAGAATTGTTTACTTTAAGCTCTCGACGAAAAAAATATGTATTAGTACATGGTCTACATAGTCGTTCTCTTAGAGGTGAAATTACCATAACATGACTTGAACGACGAAATGTTCACATTTTCGTAGTCTAAGTCATTACTTGGACGATGAAAACGTGTTATTTCGTCATCTAAGGTAAATGGTTTAGGGTTTAGGTTTATATCACTACAAAAAAAAAATGCTCTTAGACGACGGAACCGTAAAGGTTTTGTCGTCTAAGTCGACTTCAGACGACGGGAAAAAAATGTGTCGTCTTAAGAAAATTTCCGTCTTCAAATGCACACTTGGACGACGGAGATATGTTTCCGTCGTCCAAGTGGTGGATGAGATGACAGACCGACATGCTGTCGTCTATGTGACCACTTGGACGACAGAAACTACCTCATTCCGTCGGCTAAGTGACTACTTAGACGGCGCACCTACGTTGTGTCGTCTAAGTGATGCATTATATATTGTCCATGCCAGAATCTCTTCCTCTCCGCTCGCTCGTCTCATTTTCATCCTCATCCTCATATCATTCTCTCTCGATCAGACTCTCCTCACACGTACAACTAGCTAGCATTATATATAAATATATATATCTCCGGCTCCAACCATCGATTCGCCATATATCGGAGAATGCTAGCTACTACGTAGTTAATTTCTGACAATTTTAACGTTTATATATATAATTAATTGTATGTTTGATTGATTGCATTGTTGGTACGTCTAATATTTATAATTTAGCTAGGTAATTGATTGACATATATATATATATATTAGTTAATTAATTAACTAGGTAGTACGTATATATGCATGGATGTTTAAAACTTTGGTTAATATTTAGTTAAAACGTACATGCATGTTAAATATATTAAAGTAATTGATGTATAGTATATTCACCATTAATTAATAAAGGTAATTAATAAATATTTTAATTAATTATACGTTGATAATTAAGTGAAAGGACCCAACCCCGATTCAGTTATCTAAACTGGAATCGAACCCCTTCTGAAAATACGAACCAACAAAAACTTTTCAAAATTTCGGCAGAGTTTCGTTACTAACGTGGAATTGCATAAACCTGCACCCTGAAAATAACACTTCGTCCCATGCCACAAAAGCCAAACCGTGGGCACCAATCCCATCTGGATTTCTCAACATCATAATATAAACGATAAACAGTAAACATACTGTACTATAAATAGTATATCCGAGAAAATCCGTAAAAACACGTATCAGAATGTATCAGAGCGACCTCTAGTGTAAAATATATACAATATACACATCAGTAGGCGAAACAAAAACCTACTGGAAAACACAGGTAGCTCAGATCACTAGCCTCCAACCGCGACGTGAAACACCAGAACCTGAACTGCAACTGGGCACGGAAACCGAAAAGCCCAGGGGAAAGACATGAAAACCGTTAGAGTGAGTGGACGAAAATATATGTCTTTTACCAGTTGATATATATGTTTAAAATAACATATGCGAGTCCAGGTAAATAAAAATAACAAAGTACACGAGGTAAACTCATACTCCTCCAGCGTACTGAGCATGCAAGTAAAAATCCCACGGGGTCACTCATGGACACATCCGTGCTAGTACAGTCCGAATCACGGGATCCCAGACCCACACGTGACTCTAGCCAGAAAGGCCTCAGGTTAGAGGTCTGCCTCCCCCCGGTAAAGGCCTCGGGTCAGGAGTCACAGCCTCCCCCGGTACACATCCTCGGGGATCAGCCGGGATGCGAGTGTATCGATACAACAACATATATAAACTGTACTTTGTGTAAACCAAATCATAAACAGTTCGATGCAAATGCAATAAACAGCATATAAATGCATATACGTAATATATAATGATATAAGCATAATCGTCTAACACATGCTCGTATAAATCGTAATCTCGTTTGCATGCTCAAGTTCGAAAATCGTATAAAAAGACTCGCAATCAATCCGTGAAAAGAAATTGTCCACTCACAGGTAAGCAAAACGCGCACTCGTGCTAATCTCGAGGCCCGGCGGAAAATCCCTCGCCAGAAACACGGTCACGATCTCGATCTCGATCCCCTGAATATTCATAAAACACAACTGATCAAAACATAACCCACAACTCTATACTTAACCACGGAAACCAACCGTTCCCGGAAATATGCAATGCAGTACAAAATGTTTAACGAAATTCCCGAATTCTCCACTCGAAACCCTCGACTGAAAATCGGCTACCCAAATCAATCTGAAAACCTCTAGATGATAATCAGGGCGCGATTACGAGAAAAATGACATTAAAAACACTAAAATCCAAAAAGTCAACTCCTCGCCGGAGCACCACCGTTGACTGCCGCCGGCGGCGGCAGCACGCCGTCAACCGTGACTTCCTCCGGCGAGGAAGCTCCAGATCAGAAGATTACAAGCAACTCTACCATTTCTTCCACTACCACGAAGGACAAAACAAACCGGAACTACTCCAATTTCAACTCGAAAAACCGAACGGAAAACCACTCCGGTGACCTAATCGAACTCCAGCCAAACCTCAACCAAACCTCCAATTAATCACATGAATAGCATCCCTAGACCAAGGGGAAGTGAACCCCCAACCTAACCTCCACCGTGGCTCGCCGGAGGACCACCCCCCGTCACCGGCGACATACTCAAACTCGGCCCGACTCGGGTTCCACAAAAACTCCACCAATTTTCATCAAACCAAACACAAACCCACTCGAAATCAAGAGAGGAAGAAAACCTTACCCACAACGAGGTTGAAGGTGGCCGGAAAAGAGACGTCAGACGGCAAGAACGAAACGAGAAAGGTTCCATTTCGGGTCAACGGGTCAAACTGCCATTTTAGGAAAGTCAACGATGGTCAACGCCAAATAGTGTTTTTCGACGATTTTACGACTATTCCCGATATTTATACTCGCGCCTCGGGTCAATCGACGGTCCAAAATGAGTATTCGAAATGATTCAGATAAACTCGAAACAATCGGATAAACTCGTCGAAAACCGAAACTTCGAATAATCATAATATATTCCTCGGTTATCGGAAAAATCATCCGGAACCTCCCACGAGCTCGAAATCACATACTCTACAACTTCCGTGAAGACACTCAACTCAAATTCTCGACCGAAAACATAGTCGCGAATAGAATCGACAAACCACATATATAACGTAAAACTGCGACTATGACCAATATCGGGAATCGTGCCGAATACACAACTGATTCTGGTTCGGGTTGTCACATTAAGGTAGTTGAAAATTTATATATATAATAGTTTAATAATTACTTGAAAATCTGTATATATAGTTGACTAATATGATAATTAATTATTAAATTTTGTAGAAGTATGGACAAGAGTTGGATGAAGTTGCGGAATAGAAGTGATGTCCAGTATATGGATGGAATTAGAAAATTTGTGAATTTTGCGATAGAACATGGTCAGGGAAAGAAGCGTTTCAGGTGTCCGTGCAAAAAATGTCTTAACTATCAGTATGTGGAGGTTAATGTTATGATGCAACATCTGTAAGAAAATGGTATGATGTGGTTGTACACTACGTAGAGCGAGCATGGTGAAGCAGTAGACTTCAACTCAGCAAATTTCAGTTCAGGGTACAATTACCATGGTGCCTGATCCCAGCAGCAGTAGTGTCGGCCCCCCTGCTTGGAATCCAACTACGGATTTGGTCCATGATGCATATTCGGGATTTAGTCATGGTGGACACCAACACCAAGAGGGAGCTTACAATACAACTCATGGGCATGATGACACATTCCCTGCTGCTAACTTGGCCACTGATACTAGAGAGATGGATAAGTACAACAGGTTGCTACTTGAACCTCAGACCCCAGTGTATGCTGGATGTCGAGAGAATGTGTTGTAATATGTGATGGAGCAAATGCAGATAAAAGTGAAGCACAAAATATTAGTCAGTGCTTTTGACGAAATTCAGAAGCAGATATGTAAGTTACTTCCTGATGATCACAATCTTCGCAAATCCCATTATAAGGTTAGAAATATCTTGAGCAGCCTCGGCTTAAAGTACAGGATAATTGACGCCTGTCCAAATGATTGTGTGTTGTTTTACAAAGAATATAAAGATTTGGACTATTGTTCTGTATGTGGGCAGTGCAGATATAAGTTGAATAAGAAGAGTTCGAAAAAGAAAATTCATGTGAAGGTTCTTCTATATTTTACATTGATTTCCAGACTGTAGTGTCTGTACATGTCTCTATACACACCAGAGGCGATGTGATGGTACGTAGAAAAGCGAATATATGATGATGTGCTGAGACACGTCGTAGATGGGGAGGCTTTTAAACATTTCGACAACGAATTTGGCAACTTCACCGTAGAGGTTCGAAATGTTAGACTTGGACTATCTACAAACGGATTCAATCATTGGGGTAGTAATAGCTCTGCTGTCAGCACTTAGCTAATTATTCTGATGCCGTACAACCTGCCTCTGTGGATGTGCATGAACAACAAATTTAATTTCCTTACTCTGCTAATTCCATGTCTTAAATCTCCGAGAAAGTGCTTAGATGTCTACCTCAGACCATTGATCGACGAGCTGAAACTGTTGTGGAAAAATGGAGTCCCAACTTATGACAAATTCACTGACACGATGTTCATGATGAGGGAAGCTATAATATGGATGATCAGTGATTTTCGAGCGTATGAGATGTTGGCAGCCTGCAGAAAGAAATGATACAATGGATGTCCTATATGTTTGGACAACATGAACTCTAGTTGGCACGTAGGGAAGGTGTGTTACTAGGGTCACCGTAGATGGCTTCCTGATGATCACGCGTGGCGACAGGATGAAGCTCATTTCGACGGAAGGGTAGAGAATAATCCTAAACCCCATAGTTAGTCTGGCGAAGAGATTTTAGAGAGGTTGAGCTATTTTGACTTTGGTGTGTTAACCCATTACAAGGATGTGCATAAATGCAATCCAATACCTCCACATGATCTCAGTTATTGGCATCACAAGAGTATATTCTTTGAACTCCCTTACTGGTCGAAGTTGAAGCTGAGGAATAACTTGGATGCTATGCACATAGAAAAGAATGTGTGTGATAGCATGGTGGGAACAATTCTTGGTATTAAGTTCAAGACTAAAGATACTCCCAAAGCGCACAAAGAACCAGAATCTATGAATCTACGTCGTCCCTTGTGGTTGAGGAGGGATAGGAGAGAAGTGTACAACAAGATGCCAGCTGCACCTTACACGGTGAAGCCGGCACTTAGAGGTTATGCATTTCACTGGTTTAAGAGCATTCGTTATCCGGCTACGTATGCACCTACTATAATTGGAGCAGTGGACGAGATGCAACACAAGTTTGTTTGTCTAAAGACACATGACTATCATGTTATGTTGCAACGTCTGATTCCAGTGGTAATTCGGCCATATTTGCCTCGTGACATCGTAGAACCAATAGTGGCATTATGCAGATGGTAGCAGAGGTTATGCGCTAGAGAGTTAAAGAAGTCAGATGTGGTGGAACTACAACAACAAATTGTGCACATCATTTTCAAACTAGAGATGATTTTCCCCCTGCTTTCTTTGACATCATGATTCACATAATGATCCACCTGGCCGAGCAGGTGCTCATTTCTGGTCAGGTCCAATACACTTGGATGCATCCTCAAGAAAGATACGTACAACTAATTAATTATACAGTTTTCTGATCCATTATTTGTTGCACTCGAGATTACTAGCTATATGTACTTATTCTATAATTAATTAATTGAACTTTTGATTTTGTAGACAGCTTGGACAATATAAAGTATTCATGAAAAATAGGTCGCCCCCGGATGGCTCTATAGCTGAGACATACCTAATGCATGAGTGTGTTACTTATTGCAACAGATACCTCAAGGATCCACCACCTCCCACCGCCTCCGATCCTAGTGCCGCATCAATTTTTTTGTCGCCACAAATGTCGTACGATTGTTTAGAGGAGTATTAAAGGAATCGTTAACATAAGAAGAACTTATTGAGGCACATTGGGTAGTATTGTGAGACTGTGACGAAGTCGAGCCTTACATGATTCGGTACAGAGAGAAACTTCAGGCGTTAAATCCGGACAAGAGTTCGGCGTGGTTTGAGAAAGTGGTTAAGAAGAAGTTCCCCGATTATTTCTTCCAATGGGTACGTATGTTTATTTATTTAATTTATATATATACATGTGTGTAGAAATTAAACCCTTTAATTATATATATTTCCCATTTTCCCAGATGATTGTCTACAAATATCTGAAAACCACGGTGGGGGGGGGGGGGAGCCGATTAAACACTATATTTACCCCGGATGTTTTGTGAATGGTGTAAAGTTTCATTCATTGGTCCAAGATGAAGGAAGAAGAACACAAAATAGTGGGGTAGCGGTTGGAAAAGACAATGATATATATTACAGGGCTATTGTATATGTCGTTCAGCTATGTTACGGGAATGATGTCAACGTTTTCCTATTCAAGTGCAAACGGTACAAGCGTAAAAAGGAAGACCTGGGTCTTTTATCAGTCGATACAAACTTAAGCTGGTATGAGGATGAACATTTCACTATTGCCACCTTAGTTAGGCAGGTGTTGTATCTTGATGATCAAAAAGCTGGTGAAGGGTGGAAAATAGTGAACAATATCTCTCATCGAGGTATATGGAATACCATGACAGCTGAAGGGACGCCGACGACTGAAAATGTTGAACCGCAAAGAGACATTACTGCATATTAAGAGCCTAATATTTCTGTCATCTTTTTCGACATAATGGATCTGGTTCAAGTTGGTGAACGCTTACCCATGCCTAATGGTTGTACGGATCTAACTCAAGATGAGATTATTGATACAATTAATGAAAGGACCCAACCCCGATTTAGCTCCCTAAACCGGAATCGAACCCCTTCGAAAACACGAACCAACAAAAACTTTTCGAAATTTGGGAAAAGTTTCGTTACTAGCGTGGAATTACCATTACCTGCACGCGGAAAATACACTTCATCCTATGCCACAAAAAGCAAACCGTGGGCACCAATCCCATCCGGATTTCTCAATATATCAACAGTAAAGTAAATCAATAAATATAATAGTACTTTACTGAAATCCAGTGTAAAATCGTATAACGTATTCAATAGGAAGCTCAGAGCGACATCTAATACATAATCGTATACGCATGCTACAGTAGGTAGAACAATAAACCTACTGGATGAAACAAAGTAGCTCGAGCGTTATGCCTCCGACCATGACGTGCAACACCAGAGCCTGAACTGCAAACTGGGCACGGAAACCGAAAAGCCCAGGTGAAAGACAATAAACACGTTAGAGTGAGTGGACGAAAATAAATGTCTTTCACCAGATAATATATATGTTATAAAAACATATGCGAGTCCAGATAAATAAAACAACACATGTACACGAGGTAAAACTCATACTCCTCCAGTGTACTGAGCATGCAAGTATAAATCCCACGAGGTCTCTCATGGACACACACCGTGCTAGTACAGTCCGAATCACGAGGTCCTTAGTCCCCATGATTCTAAGCCGGAAATGGCCTCGGTTCCGGGGAAACGCCCCTCACCGGTCAGGTAGGGATAACGACGCCCCTCCTGGATGGCCTACCATCGGGGATCAACCGAGAGGCAAGTGTATCGATACAACAACGTAACCAAGACTGTACTCTGTGAAAACCAAATCATAACAGTTCGATACAAATGCATGAAACAATATAAAAGTGTATGCATAATCGTATACGTATATCCGTATAGGTATAATCGTATAATTGTAAACACATGCTCATATAATCATAATCTCGTATGAAATCTCATGCTCGTAAAACCATAATCATACTGCATGCTCAAGTTCATAAAACATATATAAAAGACTCGCAATCATTCCGTGAAAATAAAATGTCCACTCACAGACTGGCGTAACGCGTATCGCGTTAACCCGTGATCCGGCGGAAAGTCCATCGCCAAACAAACGATCATGAACCCCTGAATAATCACAACGTCCAATATTCAAAGTCATAATCCGACAATTCGAATCAAACCACGAGAAACCACCGTTCTCGGAAACAGATAATTCAAAGTCGACGAATCGTCGAAAATCCGTATATACCACTTCAATACCTCACTTTACGTTCGGACCCTCAACTCGAAAAACGAACCTCCCCACTGCGATCGAGGTGCGATTTCGAGTCAAATGACATGCGACTTGTCGAAAGTCAAAAAGTCAACCCTGACCGTTGACCGCCGCCGTTGACCGCCGTCCACGGCGGCGCCACTGTTGACCAGAGAATTTCACGGCGGAGCAACCCATGTTCCACTCAAAATCACCCACTGAGCAACTTTGTCAACTGCACCGAAGTCCAATTCTCACTCTAACATGGTCAATTTCATGAAAAACCGAATTGGTTCACAAATTTCAATTCCAAAATTCTCCAAACTCAAGCAAAATTAGAGCTTCAAACTTACATGGTAGATTCATGGTGATGAGGGCTACAAAGCCCACCCCAAAATTCTGCTCCAATCGGCTTGAAAAGTTGAACCCGAATAACCACAAAAATCCCCAAACTTGGCCGGAAAATTCTTCCTCCTCCGGCGTCCCACGCCGTGGGAGGAGGCCGGAATCATGATGAGGGCATCGAGGCGCACCGAGGGAGTCCTTCCCCTTGGTCGGAGGTCGCCGAACGGCGAACCACCACCACAAGCCGTCGCCCACCGTCGCATCTCATCCTTACCCAAACTGGTCGGTCAACCCAATTCAACCCAGGTTTGACTTTCCCAAAGGGGAAAGTCACAATAAATAGCCATTTAAAACTTTCCCAATTTGGAAACCCATAATTATCCATTTCGGCGAACTTCAAACGCGCATAACTTACTAGTCGTAACTCCGATTTCGATAATTCTCGCGGCCATAAACTCGTCTCGACATATTCTTCAATAATCACCCAAAGTCAAACATATCGGCCAAACGGATAAAAAGTCAACCCTTCGAACCAACACACATTTAAACCAACCAAACAATCAACAATCGGCAAAATTCGCAACTAATTCCTCGTAACTCCAAATCAAGCTCCGGAAGTTCCCACAAACTCGAAATTAAATTCTGAACAACTTCTGTGAAGAAGCCGAAACCAAATTCTCGTCCGGTAATTTAGTCGCGAACAAACCCGCCATTTAAATCCGTTTCCGTCGACACTTCAAATATTCATAACTAATTCCTCGGTCGTCCAAATAACGATCCGGAACCGCCCACGAACTCGTAATCACACGTACAACGACTCTCGAGAAGAGACCCAGCTCCAATTCTTGGCCAATAATTAAGTCGTTAAGAAGCTTCGGCGATTAAATCAACTGTCGCAACTCTGCGACTATGCACAAACTCATCGATCAAGCTGATCATACTGCTGATTCTGGTCCGGGTCATCACAAATCCACCCCCCTTAGAAAAATTTCGACCTCGAAATTTCCAACTCTGCCGACTACAAGGTAGGAGCACTGCCTCTGCATACTGCTCAACTGCTCAGTAATCACATCAACTGAACCACTATAACAACTAACTCCACAATAGGAGATAGCTCCGTGCTAAAATCCCTGTACCCACAAATCTTGAATCTGGACTGGCTCCACACAATAGCCAAGTGTTCCCGCATAAGGAACAGGTAGGGTACACAACATGTAGCAACCCTGAAACACAGTTCCGCCACACGGAACACAACACAACTCACACGCCAAAAGACAACACTATAGGCGATGCCGAACTATACGGCACAACACAAAATCGCCAATGACGACAACTGGATCAAAACAATATGACAAAGCACAACTCAGTTTACACACATCAACACAACTCAAACATCGAACTCAAGCAATTATCATCTCGTTTCCGCTAATCCGACAAACTATGGTAGCACATACCACAAAATCTAAATCAAACATCAACTCGAACTCAAACCAAACTCGTTCCAGTACAGTGGAGTACAACATCGTCCTCAGAATGACATCAAGCAACGCTGATATTACAGTGGTCAACAAACTGGTACTGCAACCAATCTCGAACAGCTGAAACTGTTAGTCCCAAATCCTCCGGAACTGCAATACCGAGGTCCACAATATGCCCTCCAAGGCCTGAATAATCCTCGAAGATCGCTCGCCAATCTGAGGATAAGAACCGGTACTAGCTCGTAGTTTGGTCTCCAATGCTCGCTGCAAAGCTCACCAACACTTTGTCGTAGCTGATTATCTCGGTCAGCGAATTGGGACACAGGTACATCACGTAAACGAACAATCTCCGTCAAACACAGCTATGCCAGCCTACTACTGAAATCGTCTCCGAAAGTACAAGGAAACGTACTGAGTTCGTCAAATGGTCCACAATGGTCAAACAACTGACACCACAAACCAAAGTGCATACAAGCATACACAAACACAGCAGTAATCGCCATGTCTAACCGGAAATCTTAAATGGCTAACACATCTCGGCACGTCTCTGCCTCCTAGCCATCGCCAGTCGACGAATGTGGCATCTGTACACACACAAGCTGCTATATTACTCTTCATGTTGCATCACGAGTAATAAACTCGAAGTATCGGATACATCTCCGCACCACTAGCGCCAAATGCGCGTCAAACAATGAGCTTCAACATCATCACGCTCAAACTCAGTTCTCGTAGCCCATAACTCGGCTAACACGGAAACTCGAGCCATACATACACACATGCAATACTGAAACTCCTAACTCTCAACTGAATGCATCAGCATCAACATCATCCCAAATAGATGGTCAAAGTACAATCTCTAGCCCTTCTCGAGCAACTCAAAGGTGCAGCCATAGTCGTGAATCGACTCCATCCATCGACACTGCCTCAAGCCCAAATCTGGCCGAAAATGCAAGTGGATGAAACTCAGATGCTCAATACACGTCCTACACCTCGTTGCACGCCGTAGCTGTAGAGTCTCGAACTCTCCGATGCTAACAAAAGGACAGCTACACCCAAATCATACATAGGATATGTAGGTACATAAGGTTTCCACTGCCCGAAACCATAAGTCATCGCTCTACTACACAGCATCAAAACACATCCAAACCCAAACCTCGATGCATCGCCATAACCCATAAACACGTCGCGGTCGTCAGGTAAAGTCAAAACCGCAGTAACGGTCAACCACCCTGCAGGAGTAAGTAACTCTCCTTGCGTGCATCGAACCACTCGAAATTGACACCATCGTCATCAATCTGGAAAGTAGAGTGGCAATCTGGAAAAATCCTGGACAAGCCGTCGGTAATAGCCTGCTAAACCCAAGAGACCTCTGATCTCTAGCACAATGGTAGGTCAACCCCAAATCAACACCGCTTCCATCTAGTTAGGATCCACGCCACTCACTCGGATAACATCACACAGTCCGAAATCAACACGCTAATCGGCCAAAACTCACACTGGCTGAACTTCGCAAACACAAGATCGTCTCGCGAAGTCTGCAAAACCACTTGCAACTGCTTCAGGTACTGGCTCACGCTCCTGGAGTACATCAGGATATTGCCAACGAACATGACCGCAACTCGTCCAGAAACCGTCTGAACACCTGGTCCATCAAGTCTACATGATCTACGGGGCATTGGTCAACCAAACAACGTGACCAAAAATTCGTAATGCCTGCACCATGATCTGAAAGCTAACATAGACACATCTGACTCATCGATCCTCAACTGATGGTATCCAAAACCAAAATCAATCTTCAACATGACTAAAGCTCTCGCAAACTGATCAACTAGTCGTCAATCTGAAGCGGAGGATACTCGCACTCCTCTGAAGCAAATCAGGCTTCCGGTAGTCATTGTACCACCACATCGAACCCTCTCACGTCCGCACAAACAATGCATGAGCACACCACGCAAATACGCGGGGTCGCATGAAATCTCCTAAAACCTCCTCCAGCAACTCCTAGAGTCGAAACTGTAGCTCCATCAGCTCCGCTGGCTCCGAACGACAAGATGCCGGTAAAATGAGTCCAGCGCCTGGTACAAGCTCAATGGTGTAGTCAATCTCCCAAACTGGGGGAACACCTGGTGACTCCTCCGGAATACACCTGGAAACTTGGGAACTACCTTAATGTCAATAATGTTGGGTACAGCAACCACAGTATCCACAACATGAGCTAAGCGAGCAACACAATCCGTCTCCATCATCCGCTCGACCATCACCACGAAACAGTATCTCGGGGAAATCTGGTCGTCGAAACACAACCTCCTCCTCGAGGCACTCGAACACAACCAAATGCGTCGTCAGTAAGTCCATACTCACAATCACACCAAAACCACAATGTCCAGCTATAACAGGTCCGCGGCTAACACATAACCTCCAACAAGGATCTCGCAACCTCCGGATGGATGCAACACTCTCCAAGACCTCGGAAGTGGAGATACAGGTACAATAGCCATGGATATCAAACAACAGCAACCTCGGAGAAAAATCTGTCCTCAAACAAGGTCATGGCACGAACTCCAACATTCCCAACTAACCGCCCACATCAATTGCGACTTGCTGAATAACTCGTCAAAAGGGTACATTGATCAAACTGCAGGAACAACATCATGATCCCTTCGTGAACTCCGAGCTGTCGAACCTCAAACACAGTTGGTTGAGGCGCTCCCTCGCAACGTGACCCACCTGGCCACCGAATCACCAACTGAGGGTACTCCTCAAACACAAATCACCGCAACACCTGCTGCGTGAAAGGACCACCAACGATCACCCAACTCATGCCACAGGAGCAAGTCCGCTACACTGTGATCTCCGCCATCGTCAAACAGATAAGCAGAGGATCCTCAACATAATCGATAAGGCCATAACCTGATGAAGTCACTGTTCCCGAAGTGTCGGAACTCAACCTCATCAAAACATCTCGACTGAATCCATTTGCCTCAAATCATCACATCCGAAACCGCGT
This sequence comes from Geum urbanum, assembly GCA_946800695.1. Classification (NCBI taxonomy): domain Eukaryota; kingdom Viridiplantae; phylum Streptophyta; class Magnoliopsida; order Rosales; family Rosaceae; genus Geum; species Geum urbanum. Next base: position 27,742,077 of record OX327012.1, read on the forward strand.
ACAACTTTCCCTCACAATAGCCTCGCCACGGAGTACAGCACACTAAGCTCCTTACGGTTATCTCGAGGCACATCAATCAAACTCTCTCTGATACTTAGGTTCAAACTCATCTCGAACCTCGTGCACTGCTTCCTCTAAAGCCACATAACACATGCAAACAAGAACAAACACGTGGACAATGCATCACTGTCTCAGGTGGGTAAATACTCCACATTTGAATGCTGGGTAGCCTGATAAACCATTACCGTATACACAACACTTTGAATGTAGGCCATGGAGTCACAACCGGAACTCACACAATACCAGCCCACCAAATACACTGATCTGACTCAGGCAAACATCAGCTGTCACAAATCTCAGCTCTGAGGCAACATGCAGACGCTCATATACACACAACCAGGCAAACCGTGCCACACAATTCTCTGAACTCTGAATACTCATCCAAATCCACAATCTCTGGCAAATCGCGCGTCGATTGATCCTCAATAGGATCCACAACCGAAACAACACGGAAAGCACGTCAGGAGGCATCCTAATGAATACAATATCGTTCACAACAAGTGGAACGTAATCATGGAACTTCAAATATTTGAAAGCATACAACACCCGGAATTGATGATTATCCGCTGGCCTGTCGGGTCACCATTCCAGACATGCTGTACATTCTCAAATATCCTTGGTAAACACGACTACAAGAGTCTACAGAATCTGAAAACCTAATGCTCTGATACCAAGATGAAAGGACCCAACCCCGATTTAGCTCCCTAAACCGGAATCGAACCCCTTCGAAAACACGAACCAACAAAAACTTTTCGAAATTTGGGCAAAGTTTCGTTACTAGCGTTGAATTACCATTACCTGCACGCGGAAAATACACTTCATCCTATGCCACAAAAAGCAAACCGTGGGCACCAATCCCATCCGGATTTCTCAATATATCAACAGTAAAGTAAATCAATAAATATAATAGTACTTTACTGAAATCCAGTGTAAAATCGTATAACGTATTCAATAGGAAGCTCAGAGCGACATCTAATACATAATCGTATACGCATACTACAGTAGGTAGAACAATAAACCTACTGGATGAAACAAAGTAGCTCGAGCGTTATGCCTCCGACCATAACGTGCGACACCAGAGCCTGAACTGCAAACTGGGCACGGAAACCGAAAAGCCCAGGTGAAAGACAATAAACACGTTAGAGTGAGTGGACGAAAATAAATGTCTTTCACCAGATAATATATATGTTATAAAAACATATGCGAATCCAGATAAATAAAACAACACATGTACACGAGGTAAAACTCATACTCCTCCAGTGTACTGAGCATGCAAGTATAAATCCCACGGGGTCTCTCATGGACACACACCATGCTAGTACAGTCCGAATCACGAGGTCCTTAGTCCCCATGATTCTAAGCCGGAAATGGCCTCGGTTCCGGGGAAACGCCCCTCACCGGTCAGGTAGGGATAACGACGGCCCTCCTGGATGGCCTACCATCGGGGATCAACCGAGAGGCAAGTGTATCGATACAACAACGTAACCAAGACTGTACTCTGTGAAAACCAAATCATAACAATTCGATACAAATGCATGAAACAATATAAAAGTGTATGCATAATCGTATACGTATATCCGTATAGGTATAATCGTATAATTGTAAACACATGCTCATATAATCATAATCTCGTATGAAATCTCATGCTCGTAAAACCATAATCATACTGCATGCTCAAGTTCATAAAACATATATAAAAGACTCGCAATCATTCCGTGAAAATAAAATGTCCACTCACAGACTGGCGTAACGCGTATCGCGTTAACCCGTGATCCGGCGGAAAGTCCATCGCCAAACAAACGATCACGAACCCCTGAATAATCACAACGTCCAATATTCAAAGTCATAATCCGACAATTCGAATCAAACCACGAGAAACCACCGTTCTCGGAAACAGATAATTCAAAGTCGACGAATCGTCGAAAATCCGTATATACCACTTCAATACCTCGCTTTACGTTCGGACGCTCAACTCAAAAAATGAACCTCCCCACTGCGATCGGGGCGCGATTTCGAGTCAAATGACATGCGACTTGTCGAAAGTCAAAAAGTCAACCCTGACCGTTGACCGCCGCCGTTGACCGCCGTCCACGGCGGCGCCACTGTTGACCGGAGAATTTCACGGCGGAGCAACCCATGTTCCACTCAAAATCACCCACTGAGCAACTTTGTCAACTGCACCGAAGTCCAATTCTCACTCTAACATGGTCAATTTCATGAAAAACCGAATTGGTTCACAAATTTCAATTCCAAAATTCTCCAAACTCAAGCAAAATTAGAGCTTCAAACTTACATGGTAGATTCATGGTGATGAGGGCTACAAAGCCTACCCCAAAATTCTGCTCGAATCGGCTTGAAAAGTTGAACCCGAATAACCACAAAAATCCCCAAACTTGGCCGGAAAATTCTTCCTCCTCCGGCGTCCCACGCCGTGGGAGGAGGCCGGAATCATGATGAGGGCATCGAGGCGCACCGAGGGAGTCCTTCCCCTTGGCTGGAGGTCGCCGAACGGCGAACCACCACCACAAGTCGTCGCCCACCGTCGCATCTCATCCTTACCCAAACTGGTCGGTCAACCCAATTCAACCCAGGTTGTGACTTTCCCAAAGGGGAAAGTCACAATAAATAGCCATTTAAAACTTTCCCAATTTGGAAACCCATAATTATCCATTTCGGCGAACTTCAAACGCGCATAACTTACTCGTCGTAACTTCGATTCCGATAATTCTCGCGGCCATAAACTCGTCTCGACATATTCTTCAATAATCACCCAAAGTCAAACATATCGGCCAAACGGATAAAAAGTCAACCCTTCGAACCAACACACAATTAAACCAACCAAACAATCAACAATCGGCAAAATTCGCAACTAATTCCTCGTAACTCCAAATCAAGCTTCGGAAGTTCCCACAAACTCGAAATTAAATTCTGAACAACTTCCGTGAAGAAGCCGAAACCAAATTCTCGTCCAGTAATTTAGTCGCGAACAAACCCGCCATTTAAATCCGTTTCCGTCGAAACTTCAAATATTCATAACTAATTCTTCGGTCGTCCAAATAACGATCCGGAACCGCCCACGAACTCGTAATCACACGTACAACGACTCTCGAGAAGAGACCCAACTCTAATTCTCGGCCAAGAATTAAGTCGTTAAGAAGCTTCGGCGATTAAATCAACTGTCGAAACTCTGCGACTATGCACAAACTCATCGATCAAGCTGATCATACTGCTGATTCTGGTCCGGGTCATCACAATTAATGAAGTCGATGAAGAAGAGGCACAGGATGACGACGAGGACGAGAACTCAGGATATTCGTCGGACGATGTTGAGTAGGATGAGGAGGAGGAGCAATCGGATAACAATGGTGATGAGGATGATGACGATTATTACGAAGAGTACAATATAACGACAATGAATAATATTTGGTAATTAATTATTGTAATTAAACTTTTTTGACGTAATGATGCATGATTAATTATATAGTATGAGGAGGAGTAGGTACAATTAATTATTAATTATGTACTTAATTTAATAATTAATTAATTTTAACATTTTCGCATTATTAATTTCAAATTAATTAAAGAGCGATGTCACTTCGACAGACGGAAACACAAATTAAATTTAATTAATTATAAATCCGTACGATCAAGAATCACATTTTTCATAAACCCTAAAACCTCGACGACAGTATGACTTTTCGTAGTCCATAACAAGGTAAACACAATATATAGAAATTATATAACCCTAAATCCTAAAAATTTATCTTAGATGATGCAAAATGGTCATACCGTCGTCTAAGTAAACCATAAACCCTAAACCCTAGGGCGCTTAACCCTAAACCCTAAAATACGCACTTAGACGATGCAATGACACGTTTGCATTGTCTAAATTAAAATTTTGTACTTTCACATCTATGACAACAGCCATGTAGACCATGTCCCAATGCATATTCTTTTCGTCGAGACCATAGAGTAAATAATTCTTGGAGTGTGAGGGTCGACCGTTCCAAAATAGGAGTTACGGATTTTCGTGTATCCACGTTTCCAGTTTGTAAAATTTTCGGTTTTGAGGTTGACTGTACCGATGAAACCCTTAACGAACTTACTATTTACTAAAAATTATTCTACTTATATATTGTCTTATGGTGAATGTATCCAACGGTTATTTTGTCCAAATTCAATTCCGTTAATATTGATGTGCAATGAGTCTATACTTAATAACACTTAAGTTATACACATTAGTAGATACTTAACAAGTTTAAATACGTAAATTTATTCGTCGTCTTAAATCCCACTTTTTATATATACGATTTTTAATTGATATTTTACTACAATTTCATTCGAATGAGAGATCAGGAACTTCTTTACGAATTATTTTTAAAATTTATTTTTACGAAAAAATTTACCTAGACGACGGAGTAGGGGGACTCTCAGTCGTCTAGGTGAGAACTTGGACGATGGAGATAGTCTAGGCTGAAATTTTAGGCGGTCCAAATTTCACCACTATTTTTTTGGGGGCGGTTCAAAATTTGACCTGGACGACGAAAATGGGTGTTTCCGTCGTCTATGTTCAAATTTTGAACTGTTCCAAAAAATTATGGCGCTCAACTACCACCCGCCAATTAATTTGGTGGTGTTTCCAAAAATTATGGCGGTTCACTTAGACGACGGACAATCACCCTCCGTCGTCTAAGTGAAACAGTATAATTGCTCATTTCTGGGCAGTTTCGATCATTCTCTAATTCCTCTCCTCAAAACTTCCCCCCCTCTCTCTCTCAAACTCGATCCGGCCTCCCACCGCTTCCCTTCGGCGACTCCCTCCCTCCGTCGCCTCTCACCTCCTCCCTCGTCGTTCACTCCCTGCACGACGTACGTCGATTATCCTCGTTCCCTCCCTCTGCCTCCACCTCCCACTGTCACCGTCACCGTCACCAGCCGCCCAATCTCACCGCTGCGCATCTCCACCGCCGGTAAGTTTTTAATTTTTTTACGTACGTACGTATGCATCTTAAATTTATTTTTAATATGTATTTAGGTATAATTCTATGTATTTAGATATAAATATAGTGTATTTGTGTTTAATAATAATTTGGTAAATTAGTAAATTGGTAAATTAGTAAAAATAATAAATTGGTAAATATTATTATAAATTATAAATTATTGTAAATTAGTAATTATTGGTAAGTTAGTATGAATTTTATTGTAATTATGGTAAATTATTAATTATGGTAATTTGTATGAATTTTATTGTAAATTATTGTACTTAGTATGAATTATGGTAAATTATGATAATTAGTATGAATTTAATTATTTGTACTATTATTTTAATTAATAGTAATATTATTTGTAATAGTATGAATTTATTTGTAAATTATGGTAATTAGTATGAATTTAATTATTATTTTTTACTATTATTTTAATTAATAGTAATATTTTTGGTAATAGTATGAATTTAATTATTTGTAACATTATTTTAATTATTGTAAATTAGTATGAATTTAATTATAAATAGTAAACCATATAAATTGGTTAATATTAATAAATGATAAATATCAACTGATAAACTCAGGTCTTTCTTTGTACGCTTGAATTATTTGCAATTGAATAAGAAAACGTTGACATCATTCCCGTAAAATACTTGAACAACATATACAAGAGCCCCGTAATATATATCATCGTCTTCCCTAACCGCAACCCCACTGTTTTGTGTTCTTCTTCCTTCATCTTGATAACACGTAAAACATGCATCAAATATTAACACAAAGTAGACACTCAACACATAGTTCACACGTATGCAATTTAAAACTCTTCTTTGTAGATGTAGCATTGATAAGTAGGGATCGTTCTTAACCGGGGATTGAGGGTACTAATGCATGACAACGTTTGTAAACATAAAATAAAAGGTATGGGGGGTTTTCAAGTTTAATTTATTAATCTACGAAATATAAAGACAAAACATGGTAAACAAAACACTAACATATTTACAAGTGATCATCACATGCTAACAACCTAGCATATTTATCTGATTAATCCTAAGTGTCAACGAAATTTATAGCTTCAATCAAAACACATACACATGCTTATATTGAACAAGAGAGCAACCAAATCGAGTAAACACCTTAGTTCAATTTCACCTTTAGAGATCATTGAAACATGCATAGAAATCGAGTCCTATTCTAAAACACGTTTCAAAGCATTAAGAATATAAGCTAGCATATGAATTCGAATCTAAACTATAAACACATGTAAGAAACTTATTAGAAATCTTAAATAAACATCCTTTTATCAAAACTTGTTCTTGTCATACAAAAGTAAAGGAAACTACATAAAACCGAGAACAGAAACAAAGAAGCTATGTTACACTTTTGATTCCGTGAAATCGCACCGCAAATCTTGATGTAGCTGCTCCTTTGGTGCATGGAGAACACAAATATCCAAGGCCAAATTGAGCCAAGAACACTTGTGGATGGATGAAGGATTTCTAGGAGGTGGTGTTTGGTAGTGTTTCGGCCTTGGGAGGAATACTTCAACTTTTGGATGCAAGGAGGTGACTTGGGTAGAGATTTGGCTATTAGAATATGTGATGATGATGAATGAGCCGAGCCCTTGCTTTTATAGAAGAAGATTAGGGTTTTTCCTACCAAAACAAGACTTTTCTTGTGTACCCGGGCAAATCTGACAGCCTATCTTCAAACGTGTTTTCCCGGAGTTGTAGACATCAGAAAATTATGATTCTTGATTCGTTGGAAAGAAGACTTCAAGGGATATTAAATAACATATCTAATCGTTAAATTCGGAGTTGATTTGCATATTCTGTGATCCCTTGAAGTTACAAGTCTGTAGCTTGGATATTCTTTCCTTATTGCATGAGAGATATTCACCTTCTTGATTTTGTTCTTCTTTCTCTCCAAGGAATATCTTGGCCAATCTTACCTTATTCTTGCAATATATTTCGTGCTTCATATCAGGCATATATGAGATATAATTGATACATATGATTTGGCCATCTCTTCTTGCCTGATCTGCCACTTTTCTTCTTTCCTGGCCCGAGCGGGAGAAATGCTTCTGCTTCATTTGCACCATTTGACATCATTTTAATTTGTCATTTGGGTTGCTATTTCTTGACACCATTTGGGAAACACATTTTAGTAACCATGTGAAGACCATTTCTCGGACCATTTCTTCTCCAAAATTAGAAACTTCCTCCTTATTGCGTTTTGAACTCATTTCTGCCTCCTTTATTCATTCCTCTTTATTTTTTCCTATAAATAATAAAGTAAGTAAGATACAAGGATACTAAGTTCTAAACAAAGCTAAATGTAAAGAGAAAGACGTTAAGAATCAAGCATAAAATGCGTAGATCAATTTCCCCCACACTTAGACTTTGCTAGTCCCTAGCAAATACTAAACAAAACAAAGACTCTCTACAAAATAAGAACTAAAAGCCACGAAATTTAAGACTTAAAAAACACAAAAATAAAAAAGTTAGATTGGAGAGATCACACCTTATCATCAAGTTGTAACTCATCTCAAAGGCATGAACAAAAACACATCTAAGCCCTTAAACATATCTCTGGAATTTTTTTAAGTATATGGCAATGGAATCACAAGAATTAAGAGTTTAAAGCTCAATAATTTCGAGAGATAAGAGAGGTATGATCATGCCATGAACAACTAAGACTTGGAAGAAAACAATGGTGAAGTAAAATCTATGCATGTTACGAACAAGTTTAAATCAATCTCACATGGATGCACTCATCATATTTTCACTCATGAAAAGGGTTCACTCAAAGTGTATATGAATTGAATCGAAAACCTCATGAATATAATGAATTACTTGCACAAATGAACCTAAACCATATGCTTACTCATGCAACTTACTCAACCAATCGAAGGCTACTCATCTTAAGGATCATAAAGGACTTAGAAAGGTTGCAATGGGGCTACGGCTAAGGCATTCAAAATTTAGGTATGTGGTGGTTAAACACGTTCCAAAGACTTAGTCTAGCACTTAAAACTTCTCAAATTCGTGCCTCATCTTCTCCAAGACGTCACCATGGTCAGATTTCCATTTCGGGGGCCAAATTTCATCATTTTGGGCCCAGATGTCATTCTAAACTTCCATTGAGCTTTACGGACATGACAAATGCCATATTTCTTCATTATTGGGCCTTCAATTTGTGGTAACTCCAAACCCGCAAATATGAGGGATATTAATCCAAACTCTAACATCTAAAACACATTGCTGGAGAGCTTTTTTTTTTCTTTTTTTTTAGCTCTCGGATTTTTTTCTATCTTTTCTTTTCTATTTTCAGCAATTTACACACATATTTAAGCTATTTGGACAAGTCTTTCCCCATACATACATCTTTTTCTTCAAAATCTTCATCTTCACGCCATTTCCATGTACTTAGCTTCAAAAATCCTCACCAAGTCTTTAAAACAAGGGTATGAATATTCTACACTAGGTTAAAGTGTTTAGATATATATGGCAATGAAAGAAAGACTCAATGTAGGCTCAAAAGGTTTATCTATAGGTGTCGCATCTCGTGCGCACATATGGGACACATGGCTATTTGGTTTAGTGGTGGAAAACCTAAGTGCCTTTAATCATATCCAAAATCAGAGTATTTATCAACTTAAAAGCTTTGCAAATCTACATTAGTAAGTTCTAGTATTCTCTAGTTCATTGAAATCTATGGCAAGCAATTAGATGAGGCATGTAAACATTTTAATCAGGCTACTCAACAGAGAAAATATGAGGAGTTTACTAATCTGAAGCAAGGGAATATGTCAGTGCTTGAGTATCGGGATAAATTCACTCGTTTGTCTCGGTTTGCACGTGATATGGTGGCATCAGAGGAAGCAAAGTGCAAGAGGTTTGAGTTGAGTCTGAATCTGAATATCAAGGGGACTTTGACCACTATGTCTCGAGATAACTTCAATGAGTTTGTTAGTGCTGCACTCAGAGGTGAGGATATCGAGAGGGAGAGACATATGCGGGTTCAGACACGTTGCTTTGAAAAGGGTGGACCTAGTCAGGGAGCTTCGAAGAGGCTGAGTTCAGGTACTTTTGGATCGGCATCATCTTCGGGTAGTAGACCTTACAAGTATCCTACCAGCACTGCTAGGCAGAGTCATAGATGGAGGAGGAGTCGACCACAGAGGCAGCAGTCGAGTGGGAGTTCCAGTGGATCGAGTTATCCTCAACCTTTCTTCAGCACACCAGCTACATCGAGGGAATCTCCATTGTGCAACAATTGCCACATACATCACTTTGGTCAGTGTCAGTATGGTTCATCTAATTGTTACCGTTGTGGCCAGGTGGGTCACTGTGTGAGGGAGTGTCCTCAGCGTGGTACTTTTGGTGGTGTTGCTGATCAGAGTGTTGAACGAGATCAGGGTACTACTTCTGGTGATAGTGCAACACAGTCTTCTGGATAGGGTGGTCAACAGAATCACAGCCAATGTTGATAACCCGCAGGACAGGCTCGAGTTCATGGCATGTCTTTACGTGAGGGCAGAGCTTCTCCAGAGGTTATCATCGGTACGTTGTACATTTTTGGTCATCCAGTTCTTACTTTACTAGCTTTAGGGGCTGCGCATTCATTCCACTACCACATAACCTCTCATTGCCGACGACTTAGAGAAACAAAGGCCGACGATTTTTGAAGTCGTCGACAATAGTGTACTATTGCCGACGATTTGTTGCAAAAATCGTCGGCAATAGTACTATTGTCGACGATTTTTGCAACAAAATCGTCGGCAATACTCATTGCTAACGCTTTATAGCCTACAGGACTATAGCCGACGATTTTTATGAAGTCGTCGGCTATAGTATAAAATCCCTGTAGGCTATAAAGCATTGACAATAGTACTATTGCCGACGACTTCAAAAATCGTCGGCCTTTGTTTCTCTAAGTCGTCGGCAATGAGAAGTTATGTGGTAGTGTTCATGTCATATAGATTAGTATCATTGGCTACTATAACTGCATCTCCACTCCCTAGTTTGTGGCGAGTGTTGTATCCATCTGGCGAGGTAGTGTGTATTGGGTGGGTATATAGAGATTGTGAGATTTTCATTGGAGGTTATGGGTTAGCCACGGACTTGATGCTACTGGATATTGTGGATTTTGACGTGATTTTGGGTATGAATTTCATGGAGAACCATTGGGCTGTTCTTAACTTTCACAAGAAGGAGATTGTTTTCAGGAGTCTAGGCACGTCGGAAATCTTGTTTCGGGGTGAAAAGAATACTTCTTTGCCTTGTTTGATTTCAACAATGAAGGTTGAGCAAATGATGAGGAAGGGTTGTGTGGCTTACTTAGCATATGTGATTAATACGAGTGTTCGTGTGCCAGATATTGGTGATATTGCGGTGGTTTGTGAGTATCCAGATGTGTTTCCCGAGGACTTACCCGGTGTTCCTCCAGTCAGGGAGATTGACTTCACCATTGAGTTACTTCCAGGTACCGGACCTATTTCGCAGACACCTATCGTATGGCACCAACAGAGTTGAGGGAGTTACAGATTCAACTTCTGGAATTGATTGAGAAAGGCTTCATTCGACTTAGTGTTTCACCTTGGGGTGCTCCAGTGTTGTTTGTGAGGAAGAAGGATGGTTCGATGAGGCTATGCATTGACTATCGAAAGTTGAATCAAGTTACGATGAAGAACAAGTATTCGCTTCCACGGATTGATGATTTGTTCGATCAGCTGAAATGAGCTTCAATCTTCTGAAAGATTGATCTCAGGTCTGGATAGCATCAACTACAGATTCGAGAGTCTGATGTGGACAAGACGGCGTTTCGGGCACGTTATGGGCACAATGAGTTCCTTGTTATGCCGTTTGGGTTGACCAATGCGCCAGCTGCTTTCATGGACCTGATGAATCAGATTTTCAGATGTTATCTAGACAAGTTCGTCATTGTGTTCATCGACGACATCCTGATCTATTCCAGGAGTGTGGGGCAGCACAAGAAGCATTTGCATGCAGTTTTGCAAACTTTGTGAGACGCACAGTTATACGCCAAGTTTAGCAAGTGTGAGTTTTGGCTAGACAGTGTGAAGTTTTTGGGTCACGTGATATCAGCTGAGGGAGTTAGCGTGGATCCTAATAAGATTGATGTCGTGCTGAATTGGAGCAGACCTACTAACGTGGCAGAGATAAAGAGTTTCTTAGGCTTAGCAGGCTACTATCGCCGATTCGTACAAGACTTTTCACGGATAGAGACACCGCTTACCTGTTTGACGAAGAAATGAGTCAAGTTTAAATGGTCTGATGCTTGCGAGGAAAGCTACTTAACTTTGAAGGAAAGGTTGACTACTGCACTGGTGTTGACCTTACCTGACGATAGCGGGGAGTTTGTGGTGTACAGTGATGCTTCGAAGTTAGATCTGGGTTGTGTCTTGATGCAGCATGGAAATGTGGTGGCATATGGTTCGAGACAGTTGAAACCACATGAAGTTAACTATCCTACTCATGATCTGGAGTTAGCTTCCATTGTGTTAGCATTGAAGAGTTGGAGACACTACTTGTATGGAGCACAGTGTAAGATTTACACCGATCACAAAAGTCTTACCTACTTGCGTACACAGCCAGATTTGAATATGAGGCAGCGGAGATGGATGGAGTTGATTAAGGATTACGACTGCACTTTCGAGTATCATCCAGGGAAAGCTAATGTAGTTGCTGATGATCTTAGTCGGAAGCATGGTACTTCTCTTTTCCATGTTCGTGTCGCAAGAATGTCACTTTCGACAGAGTTGCGAGCAACGGGAGCAGAGTTGGAGTGGAATGACGATGAAGCATTGTTAGCCAGCTTCCAAGTTCATCCGGTGTTGCTTGATCAAGTTTGTGAAGCTCAAGATTCAGATGCCTATCTGTTGAGCAAGAAGAATTTGATTCAGAATAGTGTACCGACAGAGTTTCGGATGAGGAGTGATGGCACTTTGGTGTTCAGAAAGAGGTTGTGTGTTGTCAGAGATGACAAATAACATGCAGATATTCTTAACAGATTAAAGTTGTCGGATTATCAGAAAAGATTGCGCGTATGTCAGTCAGAGTATACTGTGGTAATTGAGTATCCTTCTAGCTATTGCCATGGAAATGAGTTATGAACAGTTATTAGCGCGGTAAGTTATGCACGTTAATAAAGATATGAGCGTTATGGTTTATCGTTTGAAAAGTATTATAAGGGCTGGCATATGGTATGAAGTATTTTATGCATTGTGGTTATGGACGTATATTCCTAATTCCCTAATGTTAGCGTGCCTCAGAAATTTCCGTTGTAGACAGTTTCAATTGCAGTTTAGTTTAGGTTATGGAACCGTTGGATGTTCTTAATTGTCGAGAGTAGATTCTCTGGAACAGAAATTTTCTGTTAGTGTCAGCGTTTGTGTTTGTACAGAAATCATACAGTAAAAGTAGTCACGTAGCAACCACAACAGTTTGTATGAGCAGTAGCTTCATTCTCCTAGCCGGTATATAAATTTCGAGGACGAAATTTTTGTTAGGGGGGTAGATTTGTAATGACCCGAACCGTGGAATGTGTACATATTGGTCCGAGCCGTGATTATTGTGAATTAATCGTACTCGTGGGTTTGCTAACGACTAAATTATCGGGCAAGAATTTGATTTGAGTTCCTTCGCGGGAATTGTAGAGGATTTGATTTCGACCTCGTGGGAATTTTCGGGGTTTGATTTCGATTTAGGCAACTAAATCGGAGTCGGGTTCTTTCAACAATGCCACTATTAGTTCTACGATGTCACGAGACAAATATGGCAGAATTACCACCGGAATCAGATGTTGCAGCATAATGTGATAGTCATATGTCTTTAGACCAACAAATTTGTGTTGCACCTCATCCATAGCTCCAATTATAGTAGCTGCATACATAGTCGAATAATGAGCACTCTTAAACCAGTGGAATACACAACCTCTAAGTGTCAGCTTTATTGTGTAAGGTGCATCTGACATCTTGTTGTACGCTCTTATTCAATCCCTCCTCAACCATAAGTAGATTTCATAGATTTCAGATCTTTACACGCTTTGGGAGTATCTTTAGTCTTGAACTTAATACCGAGAATTGTTCCCACCATGCTGTCGCAAACATTATTTTCTATGTGCATCACATCAAAATTGTTCCTCATCTTAAACTTCGACCAATAAGGGAGTTCAAAGAATACACTCTTGTGACGCCAATAGCTGAGATCCTGAGGAGATATTGGATTGAGTTTCTTTACATCCTTGTCATTGGTCAACACACAAAAATCAAAGTTGCTCAACCTCTCTCAAATCTCTTCGCCAGACCAACGACGGGGTTTAAGATTATTCTATACTGTCTCGTCGAAATGAGCTGCATCCTGTCACCACGAGTGATCGTGAGGAAGCCATTTATGGTGACCCAGGTAACACACCTACCCTGCGTGCCAACTAGAGTTCACGTCATCCAAACATATAGGACATCCATTGTATCCTTTCGTCATGCAGGCTGCCAACATCCCATATCATAAACATCGTGTCAGTGAATTTGTTATAAGTTGGGACTCCATTTTTCCACAATAGTTTCAGCTTATCGATCAAAGATCTGAGGTAGACATCTAAGCACTTCCCCGAAGATTTAGGACCTGGAATTAGAAGAGTAAGGAAATTAAATTCCTTGTTCATGCACATCCACGGAGGTAGGTTGTACGACATCAGAATAACTGGCCAAGTGTTGATGGCAGAGTTATTACTACCCCAAGGATTGAATCCAGCTGTAGAAAGTCCGAGTCTAACATTTCGAACCTCTGCTGCAAAGTCTCCAAATTGCCTGTCAAAATGTTTGAGAGCCTCCCCATCCGTGGCGTGTCTCAGTACATCGTCATCTATTCGCTTTTCTAGGTACCATCGCATGGCCTCTACTGTGTATAGAGACATGTACAGACGCTGCAATCTGGGAATCAATGGAAAATATCGAAGAACCTTTATAGGAATTTTCTTTTTCGAACTCCTCATATTCCCGTCATCCACATATCTGCACTGGCCACATACGAGACAATAATGCAAATGTACATAGTCTTTGTAAAACAACACACAATCATTTGGGCAGACGTCAATTATCCTGTACTTTAGGCTGAGGCTACTCAAAATCTTTCTAACCTTATAATGGGATTTCGAAAGATTATGATCATCAGGAAGCAACTTACATATTTGGTCTTGAATTTCGAAAAGCACTGACTGACATTTTGTTCTTCACTTTTATCTGCATTTGCTTCATCACATATTGCAACACATTCTCTCGACATCCAGCGTACACCGGGGTCTGGGCTTCAAGTAACATCTTGTTGTACTTATCCATCTCAATAGTATCAGTGGCCAAGCTAACAACGGGGAATGTGTCATCATGCCCATAAGTGGCATTGTAACCTCCCTCTTGGTGTTTGTGTCCACCATGACTAAATCCCAGAAATGCATCATGGACCTAATCCACAGTTGGGTTCTAAGCAGGGGGCCGATATCACTACCGTTGGTTGAGGCACTATAGTAACTGTACCGTGAGCTGAAGTCTGTTGAGCTGAAGTCTACTGCTTCACCATGCTCACTATAGGTAGTGTCACTTTGCATCATACCATTTTTGTACAGGTGTTTGCATCATAACATTAACCTCCACATATTGATAGTTAAGACATTTTTTGCAGGGACACCTGAAACGCTTCTTTCCTTCACCTTGTTCCATTGCAAAATTCACAAATTCTCTGATTCTGTCCATATACCGGACATTACTTCTATTCTGCAACTTTATCCAACTCTTGTCCATACTTCTACGAAATTTAATAATTATCATATTAGTCAACTATTACATATACATATTTTCAAGTAATTGTTAAACTATTATATATACATATTTTCAACTACCTTATTAACGTATAATTAATTAAAATATTTATTAATTATCTTTATTAATTAACAGTGAATATACTATACATCAATTACTTTAATCTAACATGCATGTACGTTTTAACTAAATATTAATTAAATTTTTAAACATCCATGCCTACTAATTAATTAACTAATATATATATATCAATTACCTAGCTTAATTATAAATATTAGACGTACTAATAATGCAATCAATCAAACGAACAATTAATTATATATATTAACGTTAAAGTTGTCAGAAATTAACTACGTACGTATCTAGCCTTCACCAATATGGTGAATCGATGGTTGGAGCCGGAGATAGTGTCGGTTGTTTGTGTGAGGAGAGAGAGTGAGATGATCGAGAGAGAACTAGTTACTTTTTTAATTGATGAGGAAAGACTGATCGAGAGAGAATGAGAATTAGAAAGAGATGGCCCGAGTGAAGAGGAAAAGAATCTGGCACAATATATAATTGTGTTTACTTAGACGACGGATTATGTGTAATTTATGTCATCCAAGTGAGAACGTAGACGACGCACCGACACTTCGTCGTCTAAGTAATTACTTAGAGGTGTCGGTGTGTCGTCTACGTTCTCACTTGCATGAGGTAGTGCCATTTTCGTCGTCTAAGTCATACTTAGACGACGGAAAAATATTTAATATTGCACAATTTATTTACGTCGTCTAAAGTCCACTTAGACAACGAAACCTTTACGATTTCGTCGTCTACGTTACTTTTTCTCGTAGTGCTAGTGGATTGCATAATTTTAAGCATGTGTGAAACAAAAAAGGAAACAATGCATTTTTAATCCATTTGAAAAACATATGGCCTTCAAAATGTGTGCATCTTAAAAAAAGAAGGATTAACATGTTTCAAAGCTATCATTGCCTATGTGAGATTTTGAGCCAAATTGTGCATTACTAGCTTATTTAATGCACCCATTCTTTCCTTATGATATCAATTAGTTATATGTGATCTAGAACTTGCTTTAAACCGTACAAAACATTTTTCTGAAACATGAGTAGTTTTCAAAGATGATAGAGGCATTAGGATCATCACAATGGCCAAATAGCTTTTGAACCTATGATGCATATATTCTTTAGTGAGCCTATTTGAGCCTTTTTATGCTTAACCTTTTCTGTCATGAACACCACAAATACTCATACTATCCCTAACTGGGCAAACAAGCAAGCGATGATGATGTCCTATTAGGGTGCAGTTGTAGTGTTGTGTTTATTACAAAGAATGTCAAAAGATAAGTGTGAGGTAAATGAGGTTTTGGGTGGTCATTTGTTTATTGAGTTGTTGAGTAGTCAAAAAAAGGGGCAAATTTCACTTTAGTACCCTGAGATTTTGATCAATCTTCATATCGCTACCTGAGGTTCTAAATTTTTCAGTTTACTACTTGACGTTTTAGTTTCTCTTCATGTTACTACTTAAACTTTTATTTTTTTTTTCACTTTCCTACCTGAGGTTTCATTTTCTCATCACTTCTATTTTTTCCTTAAAAAAATATGTAATGCATGAGGGTATTTTGGTCAATTTATTTATTTTTAATGAGAACAATTTTAGATTTTTTTAAAGCTAAGGGTTTGTCAAACTAGCTAAATTTATGAGTTCCCACAAATTATGTCGCCCATATGTATATATTCATATGACCCTAATCAATTAAGGTTGAGAATGACATATTTAGCCAATCGACCATTTTTTTATAAAATTAATATAAATTATTTGTTTGGAAGAAAAATTTTAGAAGATAATTTTTTTTATTAAAAATAAATAACTTGACCAAAATACCCTCTTGCATTACATATTTCTTGCATTACATATTTTTTTAAGGCAAAAATAAAAAGTGATTAGAAAATGAAACCTCAGGTAAGAAACTGAAAAAAATAAAAGCTTAGGTAGTAACATGAAGAAAAAGTCAAACCTCAAGTAGTAAACTGAAAAATTTAGAGTCTCAGGTAGCGAAATGAAGAAAGACCTAAACCTCAGGGTAATAAACTAAAATTTGCCCCCAAAAAATATGGAAAAATAGTACCAAAGAAAAGAAAAGAAAAGAATAGAAAATAGAAAGAAAAAAAAAGTTTCACAAAATAATATATGTGTTGTACATAAAGAATAAGTGTTTTGGAGAAGTGGTTTGATTTGAAAAAAATAAGAAGAGGAAAAATAGTAGCACTAAGGAGTAGTTTAGAGGTACTTCAACTTGTGAATTGCTTGCTAGGTTGCTTGATCTATGATTATCTTATCTATTTCTTTTGATTAAACCCTCCTTCCTTAAAGCCACATTACAACCTAAATAAAAGTCTTCTTGATTTAAAACTCTTGTGTGTGGAATGGTTGGAGTAATTGGTTGAAGGAGCAAGCCTATGGAAAACATGTGATCAATTTGATTTTTGAGTGCAAGCACTAACCCTCTAAACAATTGAATGCATTGAGTGATTTCTTGTGACTTAGATAGTTCGGAACATGTTAGTTTGAATACATCTCAGTGTATGCATTTTGTTTTACATGTAGCATGTTTGGCTTGTTAGACATGCATTGATTCCATATTCTAGTTGTGCTTCAGAAAAGTTCAATCCATTAGCCATGGTTCTTTGAGAGAAAATATTCACCATTCAGGACACTTACATGTTTTTATGTTTAGTCTTGTAATTATTTTGTACTTTGAGTCTAGCTTAGCTTACTTTCTTTTCTTCTTTGTTTCCTTGGGGACAAGATCTAACAACCTGAACCGAGACTACGCTTTTATCGAGTTTGTTAAAGACTTTTTTACCAGGTACGAATTTGATTTTACTTTCTTAGCCAAAGTTGTAGTGTATTTAATTTCGGGCTCGTAGGAATTTTTGGGGATTTTTTTTTATTTGGAAGCTAGCTTTAATGTTTATCAGATGTTGGCATGAGAAATAAATAAAAATATAATAATTTTTTAGTCGGTTTAATCTCGACCATTCGATTGCGATGAGATTGATTTTGAGTTGTCAATTTGGTGAGGTGCTTGGGGGTATTTAAGGAGAATTTTGGGAAAAAAATTTAGAAAATCAGGAAAAACCCAGATCGGCCTTGACCAGTATCTCTGGTGACGACCAAATTTTGACCCAATGGAAAACGCCACGGTTGCCCGCGATTTTGGTATTTTTTTGAAGCTCGTATTACCCTCTTTCTTTTCCTGTATCTGTTGTTGAATTTGGTTGTGTGTGTCGTATGAATCAACGAGGTGAACTAGTCAGTTTTTTGGGGCGACGAACGGCGGTGTTCCGACGAGTATTGGTTGTCCATGGCGGAGCTCCGACGAGACTATTTGAGGAATTCTTCAACTAGACTTTCAGGGTTATTGGGGCCGATTTACATAGTTTTACACATATTCTGATATCGTATGATCCGTACTTTCACGACATCGAGATCACGACTCTAGTACCAAAGGAAATTCAGCTGGACCCCAGCAGTAGGCATAGACTTGTGAGTGGATATTTTATTTTTACAATCGTAGCGAGTTCTTATTTTTATCAGCATACTCTACAGTTTATTTTAGAGTTTTTAATTTGGAGGTTTATTTATGATGGTTTGTTTAGTTGTATTGATGCTCTAGCTATTCGGCTGATCACCGAATAGTTTAGTCAGGGGAGCTTAGATGGCCTTGTCTGACTCTGATAGGCTCAGGTTAGGTGGCCTGAGGACGATCCCGTCACATTTATTTATTTTTCTTATAGCTAGCCAACTCAGGTTAGGTTGCCTAGGCGAGCGCCTCCATTTGTATTCAGTTTATATTTTTGAACTTGTATTATTTCACGGAAATTAGCGAAAATGCAGGATATGATAATTTTATCGATTTAAACGGATTATATTATTTTTGTCCACTAATGCTAACGTTTTATATTTTATTGCCTTTCCTTGGGATATTCGGTTTCTGTTACTCAGGCTGCAGTTTTTATCCCGAAAGTGCTTGGTAGCGTCGAAGACTTTGAGTCCACCAGTCATCCCTTCAACAGTATGTCTCAGCTCACTGTCAGTTTCTGTCATTTGTAGATTATGTATATAGAAGTCGCTTTGAATATTAGTCGTATGAAGTGATTTCTGTAGGGCTCGTGTAAATAGAGTGTTTATATAAACAGCTGAGTCAGCTTCTCATGGTATCATAGAGTTACTTTTCTTTGTATTCAGAACTAGTATCTTGTAAAATGCTTTTAAAGTCCTGAGTTAAGTTCTGGTTTTGCTCATGTCATTTGTTGAGAAATTCGGGTGAACATCGGTGGTCCACGATGTGTCTGTGGGATTAGTTTGTGAAGTGTTTCTTCCTACAGGTTTTTGGTAGTCTCAGTTTCAGAAGAAATTATGTCAAAAAATTTGTAAAAATTCTCAATTTATGTTCAGTCTTTAAGGTTTAATCTTAGTTTACTAGTTAAACTAGGGTTTGGTCCTTTCACAAGCAATGTCTAAGTTTGAGGTAGTTTGTTAGGCTTATAATTATGTGTTAATTATGTCCCCAATGCCATGTTTATTGCTTGTTTTTTTTATCAATAAAGCATCATTTTTAATAATGTTTCTTTGTTATGCTAGGAAAGTGGGAGTTGGCATGAAAATGCTCTAAGAGATGGAATTTAATCACGTTTTGGAGAAGTTAAGCGCATTTCCAAGGTCCTTGGAGAAGATGGAGCAAAATCGGGAAAACGACAAAAAGTCAACGCCGGTGAACGGTCAAACTTCGGCAAGTCATCACCGGTCAATGGCAAGAGTCAACTCAAGTTTGGGTCAAGGCCCAAGAGTCCAAGCCCACAAGGAATATATTTTGAGAGATGGATGCACATGCAAGTCACATGACTTGGGGTGAGCCACACATTAATTAGAACCACCTAAAAGTTATAAGTTTAGGATCATGTCTAAGTATCTTATTTTAAATTTTAAACACAAAAAATATCTCCTTGAAACATATATATAGGGTCGAACTCCCCTCTCTCCTCATACATATCTCACCTCATTTCTCACTTCTACATAGTTTTTGCATCTTTCCCTAGCTCCCAACATTTCCCTATCCCCATAGCTCTCTCCTCCACCTCAAACACCCTATCCATCCCCACCAAATCAGCCATTTAAAGTGGAACTATCTTGCTTCCCTTAAGGTTCCTCTCCCTTTCCTCCTCCTCCTCACTTGATTGTATACCTTCCTTTGTGCAATTAAGCTTTTCCCCCTCTTATCTCACATCTACCTTAAGTTGGATGCATTTGAGAGCTTAAAAGATGGAGCTTGAAGACCAAGGATGACTTAGCTTTCTTAGGAGTTCTTGGGTTATCTCTACATCTATATATCTCTTCAATTATGTATCTAAACTTTCTTTACATTATACTTAGTAAGTAGTTGCCTTTTGAAAGGCCCTAGCCAATTTGATCTATATACAACTATGATCTGAGTTATGGAATTGAATTTGGTTTAGTGTACTACATGTTGTGAATGGGTTTGATAACTTGTGATGTGATTATGGTATGGTATGTTTTCATGTTGAGCTTGATTCAATGTTTTCATATTCATGTCTTAGCCATGACCAAGTTGAGATATGTTTAGAGCTAAAAATGAACATAAGTAAACTAGTCACTCACTTAAGGAATATAAGCATGTAAACATGACTTAGGTTGCTTTTGAGAAGATGGGATTAAGGTTTAGTTTTCATTGGACCGAAGCCTTCTTGATGTTCAAATGACTCAAGGAGCTTCGATAAAGTTACATTGACTTGAAGGGGCTTTGTAGCTAATTATTACTTCTTCTAATTCATGTTCTAAAAGATGTGGATTAGAAAAGTAATTAGAACCTACTTTCATGTCCACTAATAGGGATTTGGGAAGGAAAGTCATTCTCATTCATCATAAGTGAACACATATTGAACTCATTAGGCATATGGTATGATTGGGATACAATTCGTAATCGAGTTACATTCTAGTTTCAGTTTGCTTTATATTTAAATGTTGGATCGGAACACTTCTAGTGCCCTAATGACTTAGGAGATTCGGTTCATAACCAACGGTGACTCAAAATGATCACGAATTGGACAAGCACGTATGAATCAGACTAAATTCATAACTTGGACATTGTTGGTATATTGAGTTGGCTAGTGGTAACATATCTAGCCGACAAAATATTTCCATTGTTTTTTTTTTTACTTTATGTTTTTACTTAATTTAATTAGTTAAACAACCATCAATCGGACAATCATTTATTGTAATTACATCACCCCTTGCATAGTTAGGTCACCAAAGGACTTAGCTAGGTAAGATACATTTCCACCTTTTCATTAATTAGTTTTAGAGTCACATTGTATGTTTAGGTAATGCAGTAGTCTAGGACTTAATCAAGTCAAGCTAAAGATTTTAAGTGGTCAATTCTCGTGGGTTTGATACTCGACTTCCTTACAAATACTATAACTTGATCCCATATACTTGCAGATAAGAGAAATTTATTTAACCTTAGACTAATCAATAGTCAAAAAATTGAGGGGATAAGTCTCATCAACACCATCCAAGGTTGCATCCAGATTGATCATGATCCCCTAACGATGCTCTTGGAGTTGTATTGGCCTCAAGTTAATGCTCTATGCTCTATGCCTTAAAGCCTCAACCTCTTGGTCTTTAAAAGTCAACTTTAGCAGGACACTTCTCGACGAGTCGAAGAAGTGACAAATTCTGGACAGTAGCTTGCAGTCGACGGGTCAAGAAGGACCTTTGACCCGTCAAGAACTTTCCAAAAATTAAGCTTCAAGTTCATGACCTCAATGCTCCATTCTTCATGCCCATTGCACCCCTAAACTCACACTTTTTCTTCTTGCATATTAATGGTGTCTGACCATCTCAAGTTCAAGTTTAACGATGTTAACACTGTCAGGTAATGGAAGCTATAAATTCAAAGCTCTCAGGTTGGGTCCTAAAACTGATAGACCTCCACACTCTATTTCCTGTTTGGCTTGAAAGCCTCAATTTTTGTCTCATGGAGCTTGAAAGTTCCCCCGTTATTCAAATTCATCAAATGGATGACTCCATGAGGAGATAGCTCAAGCAACTTGTATCGTGCACTTCTCAACGGATGAAGACTCTTCAAGGTAACCTTGCTACCAACTACCAATGTCGGTTTCTCAAGCTTATCCGGCTTCAATTTCTTCTTCTTTTTACGGCTCTTTTCCTTGTCCCACTTCCTTGCACCTTCATCATCATTGGCTTTGATTTCCACAACATCAATACTATAGACTTGTAGTGCCAGAATCGATGGAGTTTCATTGAAGAACTTGAAAACTTTTGCGTTATGGCTCATAATATTTTGTGGTTTTCCTTTAGTATTAGCTTTAGGAAAAGATAAGAACTCAAGTTCATCGGGTTTCACCTTGGTCTTGGCTTTGATCTTGACACCCTTATGCTTCCACTTGGCTTAATTCTCAAATCTGAGAGGTATCCTAGGTACACCCTATGTGTCTAGCTCCTCCTCATCATCACTTTCACAATCACTTTCTTCCAAGGGGACATCATCATAGTTGGTGAAGAACTTTCCGGGTTGCACTACCGTATTCACCACCTGAAGTCGATGTTTTTTATCCTTTTTTTTACAAGACGGGAATTCATTGGTCATTCCGCCTTGTTGAACTTTATGTACTTTTGCAAATTGACTTAATTGTTCCTCCATCTTAGAAAGTGCACATTGGTTCTCATTTCAGATCTCCTTATTCTCATTCATTAAGCTCTTAAAAATATTCAAGTACATCTTCTTGTCCTCCACTCGTTGACCTTTCAATTTGCTTTGAAGAAAGATCTCATGTTGTGAAAATAGCTTGGTCATCAATTTCTCCAAGTTAGACCCTGACAATTCCTCTCGAGGTAGAGGTACTTGTTACATCGGAGGTTGTTGTGGTATTGGAGCGAAAGATGTTTCACTACCAAAATAAGTACTATAGCCGACGAAATGATGAAAAACAGGCCGACGACATCAAAATTTGTAGGGTATAGTATAGTATACCCAATGGCAAAAAGGATTTTTTTGGCCATAGTTTCTAGTCGTCGGGCATAGTACTATAGCCGACGACCGAAAAAAAGTCGTCGGTGTTTGTCACAAGACGGCCGACGTCTATAGTTTTTGACAAACACCAACAACATTTTTCAACAATAGCCGACGACATTATGTAGTCATCGCCTATAGTTCTTTATTACAGATTGATCTAGGCAGCAGCTCAATCATTTAAAAAAAATCAGTGAGAAAAACTCAAAACGCTCTGAAATCGTTGGGTGTTGTTGAAAGCTGTCCAAAATAGGTTCGTGAAGCTAAATAGGTATATATATACATATATGTGTGTGTTGATTGTTGATTGTTGATTTTAAGTTGATTGTTGATTTTGATTGAGTTGAGTTGAGTTGAATTCGATGAAAATATAGATATATATTTATATATGTAAATTGTTGATATATGTGTGTTAATTTGTAATTAGGGAGTAGAAGAATTAAATTATGTAATTTTTAATTTAAAGATCGATATATATTGATATAATGATGAATTTTTAATTAATTAGTGTATGTATATATATATACAGTTGGAATTTTAGGATAGACAAGAGCTTGATGTGCCTTCCAAGATGGGATGTAACATATCACCATGGAATTAGGAGTTTTGTAGAATATGTGAAGGCTAATTGTGGAGAGATGACAATTCATTATTGTACGTGTACGAAATGTCAGTGTCGCAGCGAGCAATATTGTTTTCCCATTGATAAAGTATTAGAGCACCTGATGAAAAACGGGTTTTGGGATAAGTACACATGTTGGATTTATCACGGTGAAATATCATCAGCAGGTCAGCATGATCATGGGCAATTTCCTGAGAGGGCCAGTACATCCAATGATCTAACAACAAGGCTGATCAACGATGTGTTTCCTTATGAGAGCGGTGTATTTGCTCAAGCACTAGATATCCCCCCCCCCCACCATTGGGGGCTTCCCTCGTATTGAGTCAGTCCAGCAATTACCTAGAGCTGCCAACACTGCCGGTATGGACAAGTACAACAACTTGATTGCCTTTCAACAGACCCCGTTGTACAACGGGTGCAATAAGACTGTTCTTGAAAGTGTTATGGGAGTAATGAAGCTCAAAGTGGAGAGCAAAATGAATGTCAAGGCTATTGATGATTGGCTGGAGTGGTCTGCTTTGATGCTGCCCCCCAGTCATTGCCTTCTTACCACTCATCGTAAGGTACAACATATCCTGAAACATCTTTGTCTTTCCTATATCAAAATCCATGCATGTAGATATGATTGCGTTCTCTTCAGGAGTGAAGATGCTTACGGTAATGATCTTGAATGCCTTGATGCATGCCCGGCATGTGGTACAGATAGGTATAAGCTGACTCGTGCAGGGAATAAAAAAGCTGTGAAGATACTTCGTTATTTCCCGTTGGTTGATAGGCTAGAACAGTTGTTCATATATGCCCACACGATTGAAGCTATGAGATGGTGGGCTGAGAGAAATTTGCCTGACGATGATACCCTTATACACCCTACTGACGGAGAGGCTTGGAAGCACATTGTCAGGGAGTTTTCTCATTTTTCATCAAAGGTCCGAAATGTTTGGCTCAGGCTCTCATCTGACAGATTCAACCCTTTTAGCAATATGAGTCTTCAATACAGTATATGGCCAGTTATTTTGGTACCGTATAACCATTCTCCATGGATGTGCATGAAAAAGGAATACAATATGCTCACTCTGTTAATTCCAGGGTCGGGTTATCCAAGACAGTCTCTCGATGTGTATTTGAGACCCTGGATTAAGGAGCTTAAATACCTGAGTGAGCATGGCCTTCCTACTTATGAAAATACAAAAACGAGATGTACCAGATGCATGGCATGCTTGTTGGCACCATTAGTGATTTTCCTGCCCGCGGGATGTTGTCGAGCAATGTTACCAAGGGATACAGGGTTTGTCCAGAGTGCATGACTATTGAGTGTTACAGACCTCATTGCAGGAAGATTGTCCATATGCGTCACCATTCTCGGCTTCCACATGATCACCCATTTCAGCAGGATAAAGAGCCTTTTGATGGGACTATAGAAACTGGTGTGCAACATAGGAGATGGACGAGGGATGAAATTTTATAAGTGCTGAATGATTATGATTTTGGGCAGCTGAGCAATCATCCTGAAATAATGGCGTCAATACCTGACTGACCCGACATGTATAAATTGTGGACACACAAAAGCATATTCTAGGAACTCCCATACTGGCCTAAGTTACCGATCAGGCACTACTTAGATGTTATGCACATAGAGAAGAATATGTGTGAAAGTATGGTGGGCACAGTGCTGAATTGGGAAGGGAAAACTAAAGATGGCTCTAAGGCACGCAGTGAACTGAAAAGAATGGGACTGCGGAAATATTTGTGATTGAGAGAAGGGAAGAAAAAAATGCACCAAACTCTTTGCAGCGTCAAGCCTGACCAGGAGAATGAAATTTTTGAGTGGATGAGAAATGTCAGGTATCTTTTAGGCTATGCAGGAAATATAGGTCGGTGTGTTAACTTCTGGGACAATAAGATGTATGGATTAAAGAATCATGACTGCCATATACTGCTTCAATGCCTCTTCCCTGTTTTCATTCGAGGGTACCTGCCCAAAGAGGTGGTGGAGCCGTTAGTGGCGTTGTTAAGATTCTTTCAGAAGTTATGCACCAGAGAAGTGAAAACATCAGACCTGTGGGAAATGCAACAAGACATCATTTTTATCATGTGTAAATTTGAGAGGATATTTCCCCCAAATTTTTTTGACATCATGCCTCACCTGATGCTCATTCTTCCCAAACAATTATTGTTTACCGATCCAGTACACTACACTTGGATGTATCCCATGGAAAGGTACATATGATTCAACATCTGAATTTGGCTCTATTTTTAATTATATATAAATACTTATTTTTCAATAATCATAACATGCACTTTGCAACTTGATAGACAACTAGGGGACTACAAAGACTATGTAATGAATAAATCCACACCTGAAAGGTGTATCGCTGAAGCATATCTTGTGCACGAATGTGTAACATACACCAAGTTGTATTTGGGAGCGTTGGAGGACCTTCCACAACATATGCCGGTAGATGAACCACAGTTCAACCTTTCTATCATCTCCAATGATGTTGAAGTATCTGGAAAGTTTCCAAACTCCTATAAGTTGGAACCATATGAGCTAGTCATTGCCCACTGGTCGGTATTGATTAACTATCTAGAAGTTCAATACTAGAAAAATATCCACATTTACTGCCCTGCTATTGCCGGTGATGTTGAGTACCACAACATGACATTTGCAAACTATTTTGGCAACTGGGTACGTGTATATATATATATTTACTTCTATATATATATATGATATAATTAATATCAATGTTCATATTTAAAGTTAATGGTTGTACACATAGTTTTATTTCAAATGAAACATGTACAAGATGATGGTAACGTACACTAGTCACACCAATTGAGGCTCTTGGCGATGAAACTAGTAACTTCAAGAGTTTATCCGATGTGTAAGGTCAATGGCGTATAATTTATATGTGAACATAGAGATGTCAGACGAAGAACACAGAATTCTGGTGTAATGCTGCATGGTGGGCAGAAAGGCATTGACTATTACGGTGTTCTCCATTCAGTGGTTGAACTAATTTATGGGAAAGGCATGACAGTGTACTTATTTAAGTGTAGATAGTTTGATACTAGCCCTGAGAATACAAGGACCGATCAGTACGGAATATTTTCGGTGAATAATGTTATAAGCTGGTATGAAGATGACCCTTTTGTTTTTGCCACAGTGGTAAAACAAGTGTTTTATCTTGATGATCTTGTGTACAAAGGCACATGGAAAGTAGTTAACCATGTTGTTCCTAGAAACATATATAGTGTTGCTACACTTGGTGAGACCGCAGATAATGAAGACGAAGTTACTACATACCAAGAGTCGGACGTAATTGGTATTCCGGAATCATCTACAATTCGCCTTAATAATGTGATACAGGGTAGTGTGGTTCGAATTCCTCGGGTAGAAGTTGTTGAGGTTAATCCAAATGAAGTTGACGAAGACTCTAGTGACTAGGAGCGACACATCTTACCAGAAACTATCTCGGACACCGAGTCAGACTCAAATGATGATTCTGATTATGAGCCTTAGTTAAAAATTTATTTGAGTATAAATGTGTATGTTTGTTGGTCATGAGCCTAATTTTGCCCATGTTCTTTAATTTGTCAAACAGGTATTTGTGGAAAATGTGTTTTCACATGAGCCTACTTTGCCAAAAAAAAATAACACTATAGCCGACAACATTGACTCATGTCGTCGTCTATAGTCAATATAGCCGACGATGTTTTAGATGAATGTCGTCGTCTATACTATAGCTGACGACGTTTTAACTCGTCGACTATAGTTTTTGGATATATTATCCAGAATCGACCCCGCGCCGTCCAGCACGAACTAAAACCCTAAAATTTGAATTCTGTCGCACGCTTCACACTGCTGCACGTCGTTCGCCGCCCTCTCTATCTCTCTCTCTTTCTCAACACAACACAGCAATTTTAAGGTTTTTGTTCAATTTTGCAGTAGACGAATTTTGGGATTTTTTTTATGCAGGTTTTGTGCATATTGGGTTTGGGTGTGTCATTAGGGCTGTTAATTTTGTGCAGATTGTGTTATTAGGACTGTGATGCATGCTGTGTTAATTAGGGTTTGGGTGAATATGTGATTAGGCTGTTAATTTTGTGATTAGGGCTATTAATTAGGTTTGGATAATTAGGGCTGTTAATTTTGTAATTAGGCTTAGGTGATTATTAGGGCTGTGAGAATATGTGTTTGGTGAATAAGTGTATGTGTTGGTGAATTTTGTGTTGTTGATTAATTGATTATGCTATGTAAATTGATTATAAATGATGAATTGGTTAAACTACGGTAATTCTTCAAGATCAGGGTTGAGACCCAAAGGTGGAAATGGGACACATATAGCGGCCCTCCCAGCTCTTGCCACCTTCAACTACTAGGTTAAGGGCGACGCCGCAACAGGAAGTAGTGGTCCGCTGACCCTGCAGCACAAGAAGGCTCTACGATGACAACCACACACCCTCAACAAATAATGCGACTCAATGCTCAGTCCGTATGATAGACATTCACCGACCAGAGCCTTCTCCCTCTACGGCTCAGACTCCTCATTCATTTGAGGATGGTGCTTTAGGTAATTCCTCAACTGAGGTACGATTATGTCCGCCCTCTATCCTCTTCTTGCCCCTGGAGATACCTACCATACCTTCTGTCGATGACACAGGAATGCCTATTCCAGGACACCAAGGTTTCACTACCCTGGAACAAGCATATGTGTATGTACCATTCGAGACACCTCTTTGGAGTGCGAGGGTTCCAGGACAAGCTACGAACGAATCGAGTAAATATTAATTAACAACCTTGGTTATTTAATTTCAAACTTATTAATGATATGTAAATTAAATTGGATGCTTATTTTTTAATCTTTTTACCTTGTCTTAGGCAAAATCGTTGCCGGAGACAAACAAAAGAAGACCAGAGGCCCCGACTTCAGTAAGCTACTAGACGAGGCGATAAGGGGTGGTGGGAAAGTGCTTATTCAGACTGGGGATGAAGGTAAGATGATCGAGGGAAAGATTAATCAAAAGTACGCCGGCATGGTGGGAAGCATCATACGGAACAGAGTCTCAATGCTGTGGCCAGATTGCAATTATATGCCGCATTGTGTGAATTGCAAAGTGAATAATGCAATGTCGGTAAGTTATATTGTATATTCATTATGTAGCTTTTCCACTTATTAATCAAGTCCGATTAAATATTTAATTTTTATCATTTATATATACATTATAGAGGTTGTTTCACGTGCAGAACGAGCTCAAACCCACGTGGGCAGATGAGGTACAAGGGGGCAGGTGATGTGATTCGAGTTATATTGTATATATCGAGTTAGATTTTTTTGATCAAGTGTTGTCAATTTCTAACATTTTTGTTGCATTAATATAGGTATAAAGAGTGGAAGGCTGACCTTAAAAAGCACTGGAAGAAGTACGGCGATGACCGTTCGGGTACCCCTAGCGAGTTTCATTATAGGGAGTACGAGTGGCGATGGCTTGTAACCCACTTCAACAACCCAAGATTAAAGGTATGCAACCTGACTATATTTGTGTTGTATTGTATTTGGCAAAAATAGTTAGCTAATAATTTTTTGATGTATGTTTATCCAACAAGGCAATTTCTGAAACAAACTCCTAGAACCGAGGCAAAAACACCAAGAACCATCGTGCCGGTTCCAGATCATAGTTGGGTTGGATGGAGGAGGCTGCCCAACACCCAGAAGTCTTCGTGTTGGTGTATACGGTGCAGCATGCGTATTCGCAGTGTTCCGAAGATGCTGTAAGTTTTGAGCCCTTATAAATTAATTAACATATTTGCTTATATATGTATTTTCTCTATAAAAAATGGTATGTTTAAAATAAATGTTATTTTTGTTCCTTGTCAATTAGGTGAGAGTGCAGGAGGTGATGCTGCAGGTGTTGACTCAGGTAGCGAGAGCGCTATATCCTAACACCCCGGATGCGGACCTCTTGATTGATAATATTGATCCATCTGATCCGATGGTAGTGGCAAGGATCATGTCATCCGCGATCCCTTCAAGAAAGAACACATTCTACTATAGGGGTCTCAGAAAGAGAGGCGAAGGGGTCTTGAAGAAGACTCCCGAATTCTCCCACGGGTTGGAAACTTCCAGGAACTCTGAGTTACAAGAGCAGCTTCAGAGGCAGGCGAGAGAGATGGAGCGGGCGAGATTAGCCGAGCAGACGAGATTAACCGAGCAGCAGACATCTATGGCGACATAGATGCAGCAATGTTTTTCACAGTCTCAAGCTTCTGGAATCCAGATCTCAGCCCTACCTCCACACATTTTCAGTGCACCACAGCCACAGCCGCAGTTGCAGGAGGATCAGCAAGACCATGGTAGTCAAACAAATCCTTTCGATAACATATATTTGGGAAACCCTTAGTGTAGCTACCTCTTATTGTGGGTGAATATGTGTTTTGTTTGTATGGATGTATTTGTTGGACAATGTGTGTTGTTGGAAAAATATGTGTTGTATTTTGCAATTGCAGGTTCTGGGAATGAAATCCATAATCTGCAGATTTTTTTTCAAAATCATCAACTATAGTCGACGACATGAATCTATCTTGCCGGCTAAAGTTTTCCAGAAACTGACATTTCTGTTGACTATAATCGATGACATTTAAACTATAACTGATGATGTTCTAGCATGATAGCCGATGACATTCATAGAAAACCTCGTCGGCTATAGTCTGAGATCAGTCAACATTTTTGACCACGGGGGTGGGTTTGACCAACGACTTCATTGTCGGCTATAGTCTAAACTATTCCCAACAACGTGTACGTCGTCGACTATAGTTCAAACTATAGCCAATGATAAACCTATTACCTCGTCGTCTATAGTATCACAGACGGTCTTTTTCGGACGATGATATAACCAACGACACATCGTCGGATATAGCTATAGCCGACGAATTTTGTTATAAGGCTAACGAATTTTCGTCGTCCGCTATAGTGATCCTTCTGGTAGTGTTTGTGGTTGGCAAGAGTTGTCTCCCCGAGCATTAACATACTCTCCACTAATCCTGCTAACTTCGGTAACTCCATGGTTAAAGCCTAGACCATTTACTTGACCACAATAGTTGGCGTATCTTGACTCATCCCATGAGAAAATAGGATTGGTATGCCAACCCAGATCACTCCTTTGTGTACCCAATGACATGTGCTTGCACTCCTCAATAATCTCCAGATAGTCTCCTTGATGAGGGAAACATGGAGTCTCATGCATAACACTCTTACAAATCATTTAAGTTAGTTCCGTCGTAGTGTCCGCAACTTGATTTACATAGCCTCAATTCCGAGTTTGCTTCAACAAAAAGTCAAAATTCTTGTTCATGGTCTCTTCAAGTAGCTTGATGGCATCCTCTTGTACATGAGTAGGTTGAATAGCTTGAGTGGCTTCGTGCATTGAAATTGCTGGTTTTCGAACTTTAGGCTTGAAATTCCATAAGGATGATCGAACCAGCATTTTCTCCAACCAAATATAGGCTTGTTCGGCGGTCTTATCCATGAAATTATCTCCGCTAGCATTGTCGACCTTCCTTCTTGTGTCCATGCTTAGACCTTGATAAAACAAAGACAATAGCATATCTTGAGTTTGGCGATGGTTTGGACAACCAAGCTCAAACTCCTTGAAACGCTCCCGAGACTAATATAACAACTCTCCATCTTCCTCATGAAATGTCATCAACCATGTCCTTCGCTCATTGATCTTCCTCGGTAGAAAATACTTGGTGATGAAATTGTGTTTCATTGCCTCCTATGAGTGAGTTGAGCTAGGAGCAAACTTGTTAAACCATATCTTTGCCTTATCCCACAAACTAGAAGGAAATACCTAAAGCTTCAATTGTCCAAGATTCATGTTCCGGATGTTGAACCTTGTACATGCTTTCTCGAACTCCAACAAGTGAGAATAGGGATCAGAATGTGGATGTCTCATGAAAATTTGTAAGGTTTGAAGAAAACTAGATTTGATCTCAAAGGATTCTCCCGCTCGTTGAAGAACAATTCACCCGGTGTGTGCCACCAATGAGGGCAAAGCATATTCCCTCAAGGGTCTTGCTTCAATGACATCCTTGTCCATGATGAGTTCTTCCTCGAAAAGAGGATTCAAATGCATGAAACCTGAAAGCACATTAAGCAACCAATATATATTACACCTCCAAACCCTTAAAGTACTCAAAGACTTGAGGGCCTTCCACAATACTTCTTTGGCAACCCCCCCTTAAGGAAACATCAATGAGCACTCTAAGAGTTCAAATGTGATTTCCGTACGTGGCGTAGTGGCATTCACTGTGCAATGGATACCGAAGTGAACCAAGATAAGGCTTACGTTATCCGATATACCGAAATCACGAAATAAGGTCCTAATGGTCTAGGGTGTTGCGGAAATTATGTTCGCTAAATCTAGAGTTTCTAACTAATTAAACAAGCTTCAAACAAATACACTAATTTAGATATGCTTCTCAAGGATATTAATAATTTCAAAGTAAGTGAACAAGCAACTTAAACAAACTTCAAAGATAGGAATTCTTCTACCTATCGAAGTAATTCGTCTACCCGTCGAAGGGATGCTACTGTCTCAAAAACAGACCAATTTTGGCGGGTCGATAGAATCTCTCGACGGGTCAAATAGAGTGACCTAAGAAACAGCTTCACAAGTTCAAACAAGTAAGTTCACACTTCAAGCTATCAACCAAAGTATCTAAGAGACCAAAGATACTCAAAACAAAGTCCTAAATGGAAAAATAAAGAAAAACTATAAAGCTAAGAAACAAATGTCACAAGAATGTCTGGACAATCAAAGGCTAACTGAAGCTAAGAAATCAAAGTGAAATCAATCTCCGACAATGGAGCCAAAATTATAAAAGACAAGCGATAAGCATGAAGTTAGGGACATAATTAGCACATAATTATGAACCTAATAATAGTTGCCACCACCCTACTCCATGCAGCCACGTTCCCCTAAACCTAAATGATGCAGGGAAGTCTCATTTACTTGGATTTCTAGGTGTGAATTGAGAGTTCTTTGTCTATGATGATGTAGTGGACAAGTTAGAGACTATTAATAAGGGCCATTTGCCTTGTACCAGATAACACCAGCCATAACCCATCCACATCCATAACAGATCAACAACACTTTGCTTAAGCATTCAAGCATTTCAAGCACACCAAACAACCCCTTGTTTCAACAATTTTCTATCACCTTCAACATCTATCTCAACTTTCTAGAAACCTATTTCTCAATTCTTAATTATTGTAGTGTATTTCTAGCTCCCATGCCATGCTCATGGCTTAATGCCTCTTTTATGATTTGAATCACACATTTGGGTTGTCATCTCTTGATTGATAAACATAGCCTAATCTTCACTTAATTTAAAAGAACCCTTACATTGCCCAATCTTTTTTCCGGAGTCGAGGGGACTCCATAGCCTCCTATGCTAAACTTGCATGAGCAAGTACAAAGCATTCTCAATCAATGATTAGAATTTCAACTCCCCAATCAAAGTTGACTGCCTTGATATACGGAGGCTTGTGCGAAATTAATAATTAGACCTTGTTAATGAAAATTGCATACAAATATTAAGCCAAAATTTTCTTGTTTGCTATTTCTCGTTTCTTCTATTAATTTCTACATTTTCAGTAGTTTTTTCAAGTGTTTCGAACATTGTAATAATGAAAGATTGAAAGTTGAAGTAGCTACTGCAACAACTAGTGATTTAAATGAAAATTAATATTTTACAACCCACATTTGGTGAAGAAATTTACTCGAATATATGAATTGAGTATTTAACAATAATCCTTCTCTTTTTTTTTTGAAAAGAAACAATAAGGGAGGTTCTAGTTACACCTCCAAATCTACTTAATACACCTCCATTCTTTTTTTCTAATTTTGTTGACTTTGTCAACTGATATAAAAAGACATAAAAGTATAACTATATTAACTTACAAACTTAAATACCACTAACTTCCCTCGGAGGTTAGAGGGTTGAAGGATCTATGTTTAGGGTCTGATCTATGTTTTATAAGAAAGGGAAGTTAATATAAGTTAATATAATACCACTCAATGGAGTTATATCATCTCCATCGGCTCCTTCAACCCTCTATCGATGAGATACCCCCTGAAGCTCTTCAGAAGACCTTGACTTTCATCAAAGGGGTGCCCACATTGTATACTGCATAAACCTTTTGAGCGCCAAGGTAAATGACAAAGCTCGAAAGTTTATCATTGACAAGACTGCATGACCAAGCTTCAATTACAAAATGACTAATGACATCATGGGCACCTTGTTTTGAAGGAGCAAAACCTTGGTAAAACATCTCAAGATATTTCATTGGAAGCTGCAGGTACATGGAAGAATGAAAAATTCAGTTCTAGCAGACTCGACTGCAGCTGTGTAAAATCTTATGCTATCTAACATCAACATTTTTAGCCAGGAAAATTATTGACTGTCATCTAAAAGCAATGAAATCACACAGCAGCTCTGATGGTAGCGAGGATTTACCCAAAACCGGAGTACTGACAGTCATCTAAAAGCAACGAAATCACACAGCAGTCCTGATGGTAGCAAGCATATACCCAACACCGGAGTATTGACTGTGTCATCTAAAAGCAATGAAATCACACAGCAGCTCTGATGGTGACGAGCATATACCCAAAACCAGAGTAATGGCTGTGTCATCTAAATGAAATCACACAAGAACTCTGATAGTATCAAGTGTTTACCAAAGACAGGAGTTATATCATCTCCATTGGCTCCTTCAACCCTCTAACTTCCCTTTCGATAAAGGAATTCTACAACAAAGAGGAAGACGCCAGAGGGTGGTGTAACTGGCACTTGGATCGTAGGCAATCGATTACCAAAAATTAGTAAAAGGGTATTTTGGTAAAGAATGAAGAGGTGAACTTAGAAGTATAAGCATGTCAAAAAGTGAAGTGGAGGTGTACTTAGCATAGGAGGTGTATTAAGTAGATTTAGAGGTGTAACTAGAACCTCCCAAACAATAATCCTTCTTAAAATAAGAAGAAAGAAACTAAATGGGAAAAGAATGAAGTAAGGGGAAGTCGAACCCAACTCACTCCACAATAGCATGTTAACAAGGTAAGGTTTTGCCCACTGGGTTATCACTCTTTGCTTGCATACAATCATCTCCACACTATATATTATAACATTGATATAATTTGGAGGCTCTGTACAGTTGCACGTTGCACACCCTCAAGGCCGCCGCTGCACGCCTTACACTTAGAAACCTGAGTAAACAAACCATCACTCGGGCGGAATCATGGAGAGGAAGGTAAATCATGCCACAAGTTTAGTGTTAAAGATGACTATAAACAGAATAATTGAAAAGAAGAGAAAACAATCTTATTCAACTTACTATATAAAGAGGTATTTATTACACAATAAGGCCTTGTTTGTTTGGCGTGAAAGTGGAAGGAAAGGAAAGAAAACTAAAGATTCTAGTATTTGGGAACAAGTAGGAAAGGAAGTTAGGGGGAACTCAATTCCCAAGGGAGAGGGGAAATGAGGAGAATTTGGTTCCATCCATCCAACTTGGGATTTTAACTCCCTCCCACTTGCTAACAATCATTACAACTTGACAATTTCAAAATTAACCTTGTTAAAAGTTCAAAATTATTGTACATGAAGATAATATTGTAAAATTGACATAATTTTACTTTCCTTTCTTTACATCAACCAAACACTGGTAAGAAAACACAAAACAAAGGTTTAGTTTCCCTTTCCCTTAGAAAAGAAAGGGAAAAGAAGTAAATTACTTTCCTTTCTATGTACCCAAACGAGGCCTAAAGGTAACTAAACTCATTCACTTACCTCATTTATCCTTCCCATCTACATTTATACTTACTTGAGCGTCGGAGAGTCGAAGGCAGGTCAATCCCGTCTTCCCTCTAACACTTGCTTTTTGTGCAGTAAGGCTAGCAAGTGACAAGTATCACACCCAATCAAGAGAGTAGATCCCACTTATCTTCCATAAACTTTTCCATCTAAAGTCTTAAGCGAAATAGTAGAAAAGTCTTGGCCCGCATAACACAAAAATGAGCAAAACCTAAATTTTTGTATTTCACTTTTTGACTTACTTTGAATTGAAGATTATAGTGTTGAAAAGTCTACAAAAAGGGAAGTTAAAGAACTTGAAGACAACATATTTTTATGACATTTTCTTATTTTTTTATTATTATTCATAATATATATAATATACCAAGTAATTCTATAAATAATTAAAAATATAAAAATAAGAATCCACCTAGAATCTGATTAATCTCTGTTTAGGCGATTAGGCTCTAGACAATAACTCCACCGACTAATATGCCTGAGCCCTTTTGAACATTGTCCAACCAACCAGGTAACTGGGCTCAAAACCATGTGAACGGTGACCCAACAAATCCTACATCCACCAATTTCGAGTAGGACAAAGTGTCCCGGAACAGTTGCATCTGTTGCTCACCTCTGACTGCACCGCCCTCGGATTCTTCCGCATGAAGCAGTTCATTTAAATTACCAATGAGCACACAAAGTAACGCTGATTCATCACTGAAACGGCGCATCAAATCCCAAGTTTGGTGTCGCTCCACAGTCGGCAGATGTCCATAGAAGCCAATTAACTTCCACTCTTCCCCTGAACCATCAGAACTGTGCGTGATCAAAACCAGCAAATGACCTTCATTCCAATCAAATTTGGTTTACTACTTGTCCACTCTCTATAGGCTAGTTAATTCCCAAGGGATGAAACACTAATCTTTCAAACAGATCCAAGAATAGTGAGAAAACTCTAGTCTTTGTAGAAGACACTATGTCTCGACTATCAACGATTCTACAATATTCAGTTCACTAAAAATTAATAAGTTTCACCATCTCCAGTTATTGGAGGGTTCTCATTGTAACTTTGATCAGTTGGAGATGAAATCAAACAAGCTTTTCATAAGTAACACGATCCCCAATATCCAATAGCACAATTTTTGACACAGTAAATCCTAAAATTAAGTAAACAACCAAGAGCATAATTACTATCTTCCAACTTGGCTAATAGAGGAGGGAAGGACAAATCCAATAATAGAAAGATGAACTACCCTAAATAATTTTGAAAAAGTTTATTAGTTGCTCTAGCATCAGAAAAGGAAAAAATATCTGAGCAAGGACTATCTGTAAATTCAAAACAGTTGAGAACTACCATGCTTATTTCAGTGAAGACCCTCTTTCTTCCTATTTCATGGCATCCTGACCACCATATGCTCGCAATCCCTGATCAAAAAGAAAACTAGATCCAGAATTGTATAAAAAGAGGTGGAGACTCACATGAGATTCCATCCCGTAGTTTTCTACTGCCATTACAGATCACACTCTAGGTGGTCGAACATATTAACATGTTTGCTGAGAAGGAGCTGGAGGCAGCGGATACAATACTAATGGGAAAGCAAAATCCAAGTGCAGCAATTATTTTGTTTTCTTCTGTTCGGAAACTCTAGATCCCATGATCTTACAAATAGGTTCATCTTTTGACTGAAGAAGCTTCAAAGTCGGATGAACCTTGAGGTCTCCTAGTACAAGTTTCTGGCCGACATCCAACTCACTCAGATCAACATCAATATAGGGAGGAATTACATCAGCAGGGCAAAGAAACTTTACTGTCCTCTTGATTGTATTCAAATATGCACCTGCCAAATTATTAAACATGATGATTTAACTTGATAACTTAAATTATGTTTAAAATATCAAACTAATGTCATTTATTTAACAAGTCTTGATGCATTACTGATAGACAGACGAGATTTGGGGAATCATATTTGAGACAAAAAATATAAAGTAACCAACTTGCACAGAAGCTAATAGATACAATACATATATACAAAACTATGGGGCTAAAAGGACACTCGAATCTAGTAAAAGTATAGAAGTCACCTCCAAAACAACCCTAAACCTTACATATACATAAAATATAAGACTTGCCTTCGGACAGTGATTTCAGCATTTATAATACAATTCATAACAAGTAAGACTTCACTAATCTTAAACTGACCTCCCTCTCCCCACCCCAAATGACAAGGTTCCAAGGAAAGATTTGAATACAAATTATTAGTAATCACCTAACACAAAAAAGAAAGTGGAAATTCATATTCAATCTATACGGTCCAACTCTAGTGAAAGAATGCAAACTTCCCCCAGAATATATACCTGTAAATTATCTCACACATAACTCAAACTGAAATCACATACATAAATTTAACATGATACACATAAATACAACAAGCTCTCTAAACAATGCTTTGCTTCTTATTTCATTAACCAAATTTGCTCCTTTAAATATTTGAAAGCATATCAGCCAACTGAATATGACAGGTTGCGAGAATGGTATGCCACCTAACATTTTAACCACTAAATAGTCTAATCCACCATTAATACCAGGACCTATCAAATAGCAATGTTTCTAAGAGCATCCCCAATAGACATCCTATTTCAAAAAATAAGCTATAATTTAACTAAAATTTGACAAAACAAAGTTAAATATAACTTTTAGTCAAATCTCTTGTTAAATCTAGCAAGAAAGGAGAGAGAATTTAACTCAAGGTTAAATTCTTTAATGGCCTTTCCCACTCGATCTCTATGCACTTTCTCATTAATTTTCAACCCAATTCTAAATATTCCGCTTGATCTCTACTGGGTGAAGTTGAGCAATGTTGAGGAGGAAGACAACATAAATCAAAGTAACGTGGTGGGTTTGTTGGTGTTGTCGTGTCAGAGCAGAGAGATGAGATAGAGTGAGATGAAGGGATAATTTGTAATAAGGATGAAGACTGTAAAGAGGACTGCTCGGTTTTGAGTTTGGGCTACTGCAATTTACCATGGTGATGGACTGATGTTCTATGGAGCCAATGAAGGTGATTTGAGTTTGTGCGTAGAAACTGAACCTGATTAAGAGCAAAAGCTATCATTGGATTTGAATTTGAAAATAACTTTTGAATTAACTTATAACTTTCACTGCTGTAGTGAAAGTGAAAAAAAGAGAAGGTTACATTTAACTTTTACACATTTTTAGCTATTCTAGATAACTACACTATTGGGGATGCTCTCCAATTACTAGCATTGTTCATCGGACTTTGTATGCTCGGCCACTCGAGTCACTGAGTCCCTACTTTATATATAAGATGAAACAGCAGAAACATGACCAATTTTGGGGACTAATCATACCTTTCTTCAGTCCAGGAGAGACATCATCTCCTCGAAAGACAAGAGGAATTTCGACTTTCAACAAAGCATCCGGAGGGGCTCTTATGAAGGTCACGTTAAGCGGAGCATCGGTGCTCGAGTGGAGATGAACCTACCGAAATCACAAACATCACATACACGAATACAAATACAAAATACATGAGACACTGAACTGAATCCTCGCAAAACCAAAACAAAATGGAATCAAACTGAGAGGAGAAGAGAGTAGTAGTAGTAGTACGAGGCGAGGTAAGACGCGGACTCTCTCAACGACGTCGTCTTGGGCGTCGAAGTCGGAGCGGACCTCGAGGTGGAAGAGGCGGGAGAGGAAGAATGAGCGGCCGAGATGGTTGAGGAGCTTACGGATCTGGTTTGTACGGACGGAGATGAGTCGCTTGTTGCCGCCGTTCTGTCCGTCCTCTTGTTGGAAGATGATGCTCGGAACACGGCCGGCCTTCCGCTCCTTCGCCGCGATGCTTTTCCCGGAGGAGAGACGCGGCACGGCCACGATCGTCTCGTCGTACTTCGGGTCGGGTCGGGGGAAAGCGGAGTACGGGTCGGAATCGGAGTCGTCGACGAGGGCGGCGGCCGACTGGGCGTAGAGGCGGCTTTGGAGAGGAGCAGTGGCGGAGAGAGCGGAGGCGCAACGCCGCTGGAGGAGGAACATTTTGATGGAGATTGGGCCACTGAGACTGCTACTGAAACTGAGAGCGAGTGAGAGACTACCTAAGAACTGTCTATTTGTGGCTTAAGAGGGTTTTTCCTTCTTATTAATTTTTTTTTTTTGTTTTCTCCCACTGACCTAAGAAAAAGAATATTAATTCACAAAAGTGTCTTGTACAAAAACCCTAGCAAGAGAGGAGAGGGCCGTACGCAGGAACAAGAACAACTTTTAGTCTTCCTCGTCCAGTGGGCTTTGGGCGTTGATGATGGCTATTTGGTCCGAGTCGCACTCGGAGTGTGCTGCTGGACGGGAGTGGTATCTTGATGAAACGATATAGGCTATGATGGTAGTTCAATCGAACTCAAACCGGTTTGTCCCAACTAAGGGATTGATTTTGCTTTGGTCTGCTTGTGGTGCTTATCTACTGCTAAGGTGGAAGGAAGGTACTTGTTGACCGTCACGGAGTAGCGACTAATTACTGCTACTGGACCTTAGATCTTGACATCGGGGTTGTTACGGTGACGTCGAGGGAAAGCTTTCAAAGGTGGAATCAGAGTGTGGCCAGTCTTGTTTTCGTGGGTGGAAGCATTGCGACGGTGCGACAGCACGACAAGCAAGTAGGGGTTGGGTGCAGCGTAGGCGATCAATTTGTTTGAGTTGATGTTGACTGGTGGGGTTTTGACTTTTGCTGGTTTTTTGGGCCTAGGAATTGGATCTTGGGCTTGGGCCATGTTTATCTTTTTCATTTCATTTTAGTCTTACATTTTAGGTTAATTTTAGACTAGTTTCTAGCATATTTTGACCCGAGTCTAGCATCTAGTTTTTCTCTGAGCTCCAATTGACTATGGATGCATCATTGCTTAGTTTAGATTGATCTCTTCTTAGAAAGTGGATTATTCTAGGTGCATTCATGTATCTGACTAGATATCAATATAATTGACTATAGTGCGTTTTTCTCATAAAAAAAATAATATTAATTCCCACTAGCCCAACAACAAAATTTTAATTCTCATTAACCCATTTTGACAAATATACCCTTATTTAATCTATGAATTACTACATATCATCATTGATCTCTCATATTCTCTCTATTGAACATTGACTAGACTACGACAACGTTGACCATTGACCCGCAGCCAGTGACCAGTTATCAGCGATCGATGGCCGAATTTCGTTGACTTTGACCGTTGACTGTCAAGGTCTTTGGACTATAGGTTCATCTGACAGACATATGAAGTTCAACTGAGTATCAGTTTATGTTCAACTTAGTGTCAGTTTAGGTTCATCTGAGTGTCAGTTTATGTTCATATAAGTGTCAGATGAGGTTGGTTCAACTGAGTGTCAATTTAAGTTCAATTGAGTGTCAGTTTAGGTTTAATTGAGTATCAGTTTAGGTTCAACTGAATATTAGTTTGGGTTAATCTAAGTGTTAGATGAGGTTGGTTCATCTAAGTGTCATATGTGGTTGGTTTATTTGAGTGCCAGTTTAGGTTCAACTGAGTATCAATTTAGGGTAATTTGAGTATCAATTTAGGGAAATTTGAGTGTCAATTTAGGTTCAATTGAGTATTAGTTTAGGTTCATATGAGTGTTAGTTTATGTTACACTAAGTGTCAGTTTAGGTTCAACTAAATGTTAGATGAAGTTCATATAGGTGTCAGTTAAGGTTAGTCTTGGCGTTCGAAGTGTACAATTCTTGCATTAACCAATCCAAAATGTGTCCAAAACATGCAACAATCTTCTTAAAGAACTTCCGGTCACTTAAGGCCAAGAGAAACAAGAAAAAAGTCGAGACATCTTAATCGAGCATTCCGTCAAACTTGGTGTACACTTCTACAAGTAGCAATTTGAAACCAAAAACAACACAACATATCGGTGGGCTTGTTATAAACATGTTATCATGTTGGCGATACCCTTTCATGTTTCTTGTACAGTAATAGAAATGTAAGCTAAATGAACTTGCACCCTCAGTATAAGAAGTGATGAGAGTAAAGATGAAATTCCGGCCACACTCTGTTTAGCTCCTCTGCTACTTAAGATAGCCACTCCCAACAAGATCGATTGTATCTGACCATTTGATTTCTTGTCTCGGCTTTGCTTGCTTATCGACCAGCTTGTAGATGTAGATTTGGGCACCTTTTCTTCCCGAAGCAGTGAGTCGGCGTCGACTTTGCTCGGGTTGGCGCTGGAAGGAGACGACCAAAGGACGTGAAAAATAGTAGTTCAGCAAAAGTCGAGCACAGGCGCTGCTGAGTTGCTACATGAGCGAGCCCAAGCCGAGGCACATAGGTTTTAGAGGAAGCAACGACGCTTCGTCGGAAGATGGCAACAAGGTGGTTGTCATGACGTCGTCTCTAACTGTAAATGGCTGACTTAAGTTTTAGATGTCGCCCAGTGTTCAAATATTGAGAGAATGAATCACAATCGGAGGTGGAGACCGAGATGTGCTCGGAAGAGAGAGAGAAAAGGGTAATTTTGGAATGGAAAAGTGAAGACAACTTTTTAGAGCACATGCACTCATTGCTTGAGCAATTGCTCTTGCAACTCTATCAAAACTCAACAGCAAATATTATTCAACAAATAGCAAGAGCAAACCAGTTTTTGAATGTAGCAATACACAAAGAGCAAGAGCAATTACTGTTCATAATGTTGTAAAATGTTAATATATCATTTTTCGAATAGATTTTTTACTAATAACAATGTGATACGTGTCATTATTGCCTAAAAAATAATACATGATTTTTTATAAGATTTTTTCAACCAATACCGGTGTGACGCGTGTCATATTCATGTGTCACTATCGTCTAAATATTTTAATATTGATTATTTTTCATAAATAAATATGACTACACTTTCTTCATAAGATTTGTAGAGTATTTTATTGTGATCTCGTAAAAATTTTCGTATAATTTTTTGGACTCTCGAACTATTTATTATGATTTGTAGGTGTTTTAATTTTACTTAGTTATCTTTAAATTAAACTTTTAATTAAATCTGGATCGTTTAATCGATTAACCAAGTGATGTCCAACGGCAGAAATCAAGATGATGTGAAGATTATTTTGGTCAACCGACGTGCCACATGTCGAGATCCAATTAATCCGTCAATTTATATTCACTGTTTTACTGATGCGTGCATTGTATAAAAAAATACAACGCGCTTGACATCACCCACGAGGCGTGGGCTTCACCAAGCGATCGATCATTAATGTATGCGAGCAAAAATTGCTCGAGCCATTGCTCGAACTCGTCATCAATGAGCAGTCGTCGGAGCAAGTTTCATCATTGTATCATCGTCCAACCTCTGCTCTTGCTTCTTTATGATATGGGCCCGCCACTGCTTGAGCAGTAATGTTGCCGTTGCATCTTAGAGTCTATAGGGTGCATGGAAATTTTAGAATCTGTTTGTGGCTAGTGGGAAATTTTTCCTCTAAATCTAGGCTTATGGGAATTTTTCCCTTTTTTTTTGTATTCTTCCTTTCGCCAAGTATAGGAAAATTATGTAATTGTCAAACTCCTAGGGCATCTAAATAAGAGACCTATACAAATCAAAAGGTTGTAATCTAGTAGCACTATAGATGCAAGAGATGGATCCAAAACCTCATCTCTGCTAAATGTTGAAGGCAATTGTTAACAACAAAGTTTGTTTCATGATTATTATTAGTTATTTAATTTTTAAGGAAAAATGACTAAGAAGGTCACTCAAGTATGACACGTTCTAAACTTTGTTCACTCATGTATGACAAATATCACTTTGCTCACTATCGAATGAACAAAATATCACTTTGCTCACTATCAAATGACACTTTTACTCACTTTGATCACTCTGAACCGGAGAAATTGGCCATACATGAGTGAGCAAAGTGATATTTGGGTGATCAAAGTGAGTAACTGTCATTAGATAGTGAGCAAAGTGATATTTGCCATACTTGAGTGAGCAAAGTTTAGAACGTGTCATACTTGAGTGACATTCTTAGCCATTTTTTCAATTTTTAAATTAATTTATTAATTTAATTTTTAATATAGTAGATTAATTATATTTTAAAAAAATATTTATTACTTAGACGACGGTAATTGATTCTGTCGTCTAAGTACTATCACCTTAACGACGAAATCAAATTTACCGTTGTCTAAGTAATATCACTTAGACGACTGCAAATTTGATTGTGTCGTCTAAAGATATACTTAGACCACGAAAACATGCATTGTCTAAGTGGATTTAGACGACGCTTCTAACACCGTTGTCTAAGTGGAACTTAGGCGACATAAATTTCAATTTCTGTTGTCTAAGTACCTATACAGTGCATAGACGACGACACTTAGACGACGGAGATTCCGTCGTCTAAGTACCTAGACGAAAGAAATTCCTACTTAGGCGACAGAACTGTTCTGTCATATAATTAAGTGACTTTTTCTGGTAGTGTATATCGCGTGAAAGCGCCAATAAGAATTTTATTTTGGCACTTCTTTGTGAAAACAAGGGGGAAGAATACCTCTCTTTCTTTCATTTGGTTGTACTTTGAGTTTTCACAAAAGCTTGATAATATAAAGAAAATGAGATATGAACCTTGGCATGCTTGATCAATAGAGATATTTTTCTTTCTCGTCGACGTACAAAATATAAGGAAGGAGATCGAGAATGATCCCATAAAAGGATTGTGTTTATTGGAGTCTTAGAAGAAGTTTGACAATGTTTTTCTTTTTAGAAAAGTTGGCTTATAATTTTGTGCAAAATAAATTGTTAAAAAATAAAGTAGGTTCAAGAAGATTTTGAAAAGTACTTTTCCAAATAGAATTGTTTGGTAAAACCATATCTCATTTTCTTCCCCAGCAAGTCTGGTCTCCTACTTCTCTTAATTTCTTCTTTCTGTTGCTCTCTATCGATCTATACCAATATTACTACTCTCTCTCTCTCTCTCTCTCTTAACCCAAGACAATTCAATGACTTATCTCTCATGGTGGAGCTACAATGGCCAATTGTCTCTGAATAAACGTTATACAAATATGTAAAAATGATGAAGAGGCGAATCTAATAGAACATTACCAACCATATGGATCTCATCCACATCAATTTTCAATGAAAAACTGGATGAGTAGATCATAATGAGAGAATAAAATTACTTCTCCTCACTACAGCATAACCTGTTACTAGTATTGTCCAGACCCAAATTAATTCAATTACCCAATCAAAACAACATCGCATGAGCAAAAAAATTCAGCAGTGAAGTTTCCTAGGGTCCGTCTTTTACAATCCGAACCGAAATCATGCGCTTATCGAATTGTAACACATTCTTTGTGAGAGTTGTAGAGAAT
Source organism: Geum urbanum (assembly GCA_946800695.1). NCBI lineage: Eukaryota > Viridiplantae > Streptophyta > Magnoliopsida > Rosales > Rosaceae > Geum > Geum urbanum. Next base: position 27,786,909 of record OX327012.1, read on the forward strand.
TTAATTTTGAGCTCGTGGGAATTTTTGGATAATTTTTCTCATAAACGAGCTTTTTTTTGTTTATAATTTTGGGAAGTCTGCATGAAGAAAATAGTAAGAATGAAATTTATTTGAGGCGGTTTCATTTGGACCGTTGGATTTTGATCAGATCAAACCTCAGCCATTGATATGATCAGGTATTGTGGTAGTATAAATATGGTATTTATACAGTGGAAATAATTGAGAAAAAAATCAGAAATACCGCTCGACCCGTATTGCTCTTCGACCCGAATCACTGTCTGACCCGACCCGATTTAGGAACCTGCCAGAAAACGCCACGGTTGCCGGCATTCTTGTTATATTTTTGAAGCTCTGGTTATGCTCTTTCTTTTCATGGGTTCATTGTTTGATTTGGGTGTGTGTGGTATGCCAATCGAAGTGATGAACTCGTCGGATTTTGGGTTTATTCGTCGGTGGTGCTCCGACCACTTTTCGGCGATGGGGTGGGGTGGAAACGGTTCAGTTTCACTCCATAATTCGAACCCCTATGGTTTGGAGGACCAGGGAGCAGCGACAGTGTTGAAATCGATCGAAATTTTTTTCTGGCGATTTCAGGCTGATTTCCGGATAAACGACGACGATTTGAGTGTTGTGTTAGTTGGGAATGTTGCGGAGCTTAAGGAGATCTTCACTTTGGTGGGTCGAACACTCTAAACTGAGCTGTTTGGCTGGGGGGCGTGTGTGGCTCACGAGCCCCAGTCCACAGCAGGGCTTTGACGAGGCTAAAATTCAAAATTAACTGGGGGCGTGATCGAGATTTTGGTGTGGTGACTGTGATCGAATTACAGTATTAAGTAAATATGTTATTTATTCAGGAGATTGTGATCGAGATTTTGGCATGGGGACTTCCGCCGAGCCACGGAGCTAGCTGCCTGCAGTGAGTGGACTTTATTTTCACCGTCAATAGCGAGTTTATTTTTATACATTACGCTTTACGGTATCTTTTTAAAGCGTTTATATAGAGGCTTGTTTTGTGATGGTTTATGTGACGACCTGAACCAAAATCAGTTGAATATTCGGCATGATTCACGAGATTATGCTTAGTCGCAGTTTTACGATAAATGTGTGGTTTGTCGATTCTATTCGCGACTATATTTTCGGCCGAGAATTTGAGTTGAGTGTCTTCACGGAAGTTGTAAAGTACGTGATTTCGAGCTCGTGGGCTATTCCGGATGATTTTTCCGATAACCGAGGAATATAATATGAATATCTGAAGTTTCAGTTTTCGACGAGTTTATCCGATTGTTTCGAGTTTATCCGAATCATTTCGAATACTCATTTTGGACCGTCGATTGACCCGAGGCGCGAGTATAAATATCGGGAATAGTCGTAAAATCGTCGAAAAACACTATTTGGCGTTGACCATCGTTGACTTTCCTAAAATGGCATTTTGACCCGTTGACCCGAAGTGGAACCTTTCCCGTTTCGTTCTTGCCGTCCGACGTCTCTTTTCCGGCCACCTTCAACCTCGTTGTGGGTAAGGTTTTCTTCCTCTCTTGATTTCGAGTGGGTTTGTGTTTGGTTTGATGAAAATTGGTGGAGTTTTTGTGGAACCCGAGTCGGGCCGAGTTTGAGTATGTCGCCGGTGACGGGGGGTGGTCCTCCGGCGAGCCACGGTGGTGGTTAGGTTGGGGGTTCACTTCCCCTTGGTCTAGGGATGCTATTCATGTGATTAATTGGACGTTTGGTTGAGGTTTGGCTGTAGTCCGATTAGGTCACCGGTGAGGGATTCCGTTCAGTTTCGGGTTGGATTTTGGGGAGGTTCTAGTGGGTTTTGGTCTTCGTGGTAGTGGAAGAAATGGTAGAGCTGGTTGTAATCTTCTGATCTGGAGCTTCCTCGTCGGAGGAAGTCACGGTTGACGGCGCGGGATATGGTGGCTACTAAGGAAGTCAAGTGTCGCAGGTTTGAGCTGGGATTGAATCTGAATATCAAGGCGACTCTGACTACGATGCCTCGGAATAACTTTGATGAGTTTGTCAGTGCAGCACTCCGAGGCGAGGATATTGGGCAGGAAAGGCATCAGAGGTACCAGCCTAGACGGATTGAGGAAGGTGGACCGAGTCAGGGGCCTTCAAAGAGGCAGAGTTCTGATACTTCTGGTTCAGCTTCATCCTCAGGCGGTGGATCTTATCGCCCACCAGTTGGAGGAGATCGAGATGGAGGAGAGATCGACCGCAGCGATGGAGGAAAGATCGACCGAGGCAGAGATCGAGATGGAGGAGAGATCGACCGCAGCGACCACAGGCTAGTGGATGTTCCAGCGGTTCTAGTTATCCTCGGCGTACTGGTGGCACATTTTCGGTACCGAGAGAGTATCCGTTGTGTAGTCTTTGCAACAGATATCATTTTGGTCCATGTCAGCGAGGTCCTGCTGCTTGTTATCGTTGTGGCTAGGTGAGTCACTTTTCGAGGGAGTGTCCTCAGTTGTATAGTGCTGATGGACAGGCGGCCCAGAGTTCCGGAGCTGAGTGAGGTGCCACTTCGGGAGCTCGACCAGCACAGTTTGCGGGCCAGGGTAGACAGCAGGGACAGCCTCAGTGAGGACGACCAGCCGGACATGCGAGGGTTCATGCTATGACTCTACGTGAGGGCAGAGCATCACCAGAGGTCGTTATCGGTACGTTACATGTCTTTGGTATTCCAGTAGTTGCATTGTTAGATCCAGGTGCCACACATTCATTCATATCATTTAGACTGTCATCATTAGCTACGGTACCTGCATCTCCACTTCCGGGGTTGTGGAGAGTGTTGTATCCGTCAGGTGAGGTTGTGAGCATCGGCTGGGTGTACAGAGATTGTGAGGTGTTTATTGATGGTCATGGATTAGCCGCAGATCTGCTATTGCTTGATATTGTGGATTTTGATCTGATCTTGGGTATGGACTTCTTGGAGACGCACTGGGCCATGTTTGATTGCCACAAGAAGGAGGTCGCGTTTCGACGACCAGGGTTACCCGAGATACTGTTCCGTGGCGAGAAGAACACTTCACTACCGTGTTTGATTTCCGCGATGAGGGCAGATCGGTTGATGAGGAAGGGTTGTGTCGCTTACTTAGCCCATGTTGTGGACACTACAGCTGCAGTGCCAGACCTTGGTAGTATTGAGGTTGTGTCTGAGTTTCCGGATGTGTTTCCAGCGGATTTACCTGGTATACCCCCTGTGCAGGAGATTGATTTTACTATTGAGTTGTTGCCGGGTACATGACCGATTTCCCAGACACCGTATCGGATGGCGCCTGCGGAGTTGAAGGAGTTGCAGATTCAGCTCCAGGAGTTGTTAGAGAAGGGTTTCATTCGACCGAGTGTTTCTCCGTGGGGTGCCCCAGTGTTGTTTGTACGGAAGAAGGATGGGTCTATGCGGTTGTGCATCGACTACCGAAAGCTGAATCAGGTTACAGTGAGGAACAAGTATCCGTTACCGCGGATTGATGACTTATTCGATCAGCTTAAGGGAGCATCAGTCTTTTCGAAGATTGACCTTCGATCCGGATATCACCAGTTGAGGATCCGTGACTCTGATGTAGCCAGGACGGCATTCAGGATGCGGTATGGGCACTATGAGTTTTTGGTTATGCCGTTTGGGTTGACCAACGCCCCCGCAGCTTTCATGGACTTGATGAATCAGGTGTTTAGACGGTTCCTGGACAAGTTCGTGATTGTACTCATTGACGATATTTTGATCTATTCCAGGAGTGTGGGCCAGCACAAGAAGCATTTGCGAGTAGTGTTGCGGACTTTGCGGGACCATCAGTTGTTCGCGAAGTTTAGCAAGTGCGAGTTCTGGTTGGATAGTGTGAAGTTTCTGGGCCACGTGATTTCGGCCGAGGGAGTCAGTGTTGATCCTGACAAGATCGAGGCCGTGCTGAACTGGAGTAGACCCACTACTGTGCCGGAGATTCGGAGTTTCTTGGGGTTAACAGGCTATTACCGACGGTTTGTACAGGATTTCTCCCGGATTGCTACACCACTGACCAGATTGACGAAGAAGGGCGTCAAGTTTGAGTGGTCTGATGCGTGCGAGGAGAGTTATTTGCTCCTGAAGGAGAGATTGATTACCGCATCGGTTCTAACATTGCCAGATGACAGTGGTGAGTTCATAGTGTACAGCGATGCGTCGAAGTTGGGGCTTGGCTGTGTGTTGATGCATCATGGTAGAGTTGTGGCACATGGTTCCAGGCAGTTGAAACCACATGAGGCCAATTATCCGACACATGATTTGGAGTTAGCCACTATTGTGTTAGCGTTGAAGAGTTGGAGACATTACTTGTATGGAGCACAGTGTAAGATCTACACCGACCACAAAAGTCTCACTTACTTGCAGACGCAGCCGGATCTGAATATGAGGCAGAGCCGATGGATGGAGTTGATCAACGACTACAATTGCACGTTTGAGTACCATCCAGGGAAGGCCAACGTTGTGGCTGATGCACTTAGCCGGAAGTCTGGAGCCTCGTTGTTTCATATGTGTGTGGCCAGAGTATCGATGTTAGCCGAGCTTCGAGCTACGAGTGCTGAGTTCGGATATGATGATGAGGGAGCCTTATTGGCCAGTTTTCAGGTTTGACCCGTATTGGTTGATCAGGTACGTGAGACTCAGGATTCAGATTCTTACTTGTTGGGCAAGAAGACCATGATACGGAATGGTGTGCCTACAGAGTTCCGATTGAGCGACGATGGTACGTTGTTGTTCAGAGGCAGGTTATGTGTACTCAGAGACGAGAGCCTGAAGAAGGAGATTCTGGACGAGGCCCATAGTTCAGCGTATGTGATGCATCCCGGGGGTACGAAGATGTTTCGTACACTTCGAGCGTACTATTGGTGGTGCAACATGAAGCGGGAGATCGCCGCGTACGTGAGTCGATGTTTGATTTGTCAGCAGGTGAAGGCGGAGAGGCAGAAACCTGCAAGGAAACTACAGCCACTTGAGATTCCAGTTTGGAAGTGGGAGCATGTTACGATGGATTTCGTCTATCAGTTGCCGCGTACTTCGGCTGGCAACACTGGCATTTGGGTTATTGTGGATCGGCTGACGAAATCCGCTCACTTTCTTGCACTTCCGGGGAAGGTATCAGTGGGCAGATTAGCCAAGTTGTACTTATCTGAGATTGTTCGCTTGCATGGTGTGCCTGTGTCCATTGTTTCTGACCGAGATAGTCAGTTCACCTCTGAGTTTTGGCAGGCATTGCAGCGAGCTTTGGGCACGAGGTTGCGATTTAGTACAGCTTTTCATCCTCAGACTGACGGACAGTCCGAGCGGACCATCCAGACTCTTGAGGATATGCTGCGGTCCTGTGTGTTGCAGTTTCGCGGGAACTGGGATCAGCAGTTACATTTGATAGAGTTCGCCTACAACAACAGCTATCAGGCCAGTATTGAGATGGCACCGTACGAGGCTCTGTACGGGAAGCAGTGTCGCACTCCATTGTGTTGGAGTGAGGTGGGCGAGCGTTGGCTTATTGGTCCTGATTTGGTGAAAACTACGATGGAGGACATACAGGTTATTCGGGATCGATTGAAGATCGCCCAGGATCGGCAGAAGAGTTACGCAGACGTGAGGAGGAAGAGTTTAGAGTTCGAGGTTGGTGATTGGGTCTTCCTGAAACTATCTCCGTGGAGGGGAGTAGTGCATTTCGGGAATCGTGGCAAGCTTCGACCGCGGTACATTGTTCCGTATGAGATTACAGAGAGGGTTGGTGCTGTTGCTTACAGACTTGAGTTACCAGCTGAGATGGCTCGTGTTCATGATGTCTTCCATGTTTCGATGTTGCGGAAGTACATCTCAGATCATTCACATGTGTTAGCCCCACAGCAGTTATCGATCAGAGAGGATTTGACGTATGTAGAGGAGCCTGTGCAGATTCTCAATCGTCGTGAGCAGGAGTTGAGGCACCGTGTGATTCCGCTAGTGAAGGTCTTGTGGCAGAACCACTCAGTTGAGGAGGCCACCTGGGAGACTGAGCAGCGTATGCGGGAGCAGTATCCTCATCTGTTCACTTGACAGGTACGTAAATTTAGAGGTCGAAATTTTTTTAAGCGGGGTAGATTTGTGACGACCCGAACCAAAATCAGTTGAATATTCGGCACGATTCACGAGATTATGCTTAGTCGCAGTTTTACGATAAATGTGTGGTTTCTCGATTCTATTCGCGACTATATTTTCGGCCGAGAATTTGAGTTGAGTGTCTTCACGAAAGTTGTAGAGTACGTGATTTCGAGCTCGTGGGCGATTCCGGATGATTTTTCCGATAACCGAGGAATATAATATGAATATCTGAAGTTTCGGTTTTCAACGAGTTTATCCGATTGTTTCGAGTTTATCCGAATCATTTCGAATACTCATTTTGGACCGTCGATTGACCCGAGGCGCGAGTATAAATATCGGGAATAGTCGTAAAATCGTCGAAAAACACTATTTGGCGTTGACCATCGTTGACTCTCCTAAAATGGCAGTTTGACCCGTTGACCCGAAGTGGAACCTTTCCCATTTCGTTCTTGCCGTCCGACGTCTCTTTTTCGGCCACCTTCAACCTCGTTGTGGGTAAGGTTTTCTTCCTCTCTTGATTTCGAGTGGGTTTGTGTTTGGTTTGATGAAAATTGGTGGAGTTTTTGTGGAACCCGAGTCGGGCCGAGTTTGAGTATGTCGCCGGTGACGGGGGGTGGTCCTCCGGCGAGCCACGGTGGTGGTTAGGTTGGGGGTTCACTTCCCCTTGGTCTAGGGATGCTATTCATGTGATTAATTGGACGTTTGGCTGGAGTCCGATTAGGTCACCGGTGAGGGATTCCGTTCAGTTTCGGGTTGGATTTTGGGGAGGTTCTAGTGGGTTTTGGTCTTCGTGGTAGTGGAAGAAATGGTAGAGCTGCTTGTAATCTTCTGATTTGGAGCTTCCTCGCTGGAGGAAGTCACGGTTGACGGCGCGCCGCCGTCGGCGGCGGCGGTCAACGGTGGTGCTTCGGCGAGGAGTTGACTTTTTGGATTTTAGTGTTTTTAATGTCGTTTTTCTCATAATCGCGCCCTGATTATCGTCTAGAGGTTTTCGGATTGATTTGGGTAGCCGATTTTCAGTCGAGGGTTTCGAGTGGAGATTTCGGGAATTCCGTTAATCATTTTATATTGCATTGCATATCTCCGGGAACGATTGGTTTTCGTGGTTAAGTACAGAGTTGTGGGTTATGTTTTGATCAGTTGTGTTTTATGAATATTCAGGGGATCGAGATCGAGATCGAGATCGTGACCGTGCTTCAGGCGAGGGATCTTCCACCAGACCACGAGAGTAGCGCGAGTGCGCGTTACGCGAGTCTGTGAGTAGACATTTCTTTTCACGGATTGTTTGCGAGTCTTTATACACGTTTTACGAACTTGAGCATGCATATGAGATTTCGATTTACATGAGCATGTGTTTTACGATTATACATATACGGATATGCGTATACGAGTATACATACACTTATATGTTGTTTCATGCATTTGCATTGAACTATTTACGATTTGATTTACACAGAGTACAGTCCTTATATATGCTGTTGTATCGATACACCCGCATCCCGGCTGATCCCCGAGGATGTTTACCAGGGGAGGCTGTGACTCCTGACCCGTGACCTTTACCGGGGGGAGGCAGACCTCTGACCTGAGGCCTTTCTGGCTAGAATTGCGTGGAAGTCTGGGACTCCGTTATTCTGACTGTACTAGCACGGTTGTGTCCTCGAGTGGCCCCGTGAGATTTTTATGCATGCTCTGTACGCATGAGGAGTTAGAGTCTCCCTCGTGTTTGTATGCGTGAGGAGTTAGAGTCTCCCTCGTGTACCCGGACGCGTGAGGAGTTAGAGTCTCCCTCGTGTACCATTTCTTTATTTATACATTCGACTCGCATATGTTTTTATAACGTATATTTTATTTTGTGAAAGACATTTATTTTCATCCACTCACTCTAACGGGTTTCATGTCTTTCCCTTAGGCTTTTCAGTTTCCGTGCCCAGTTTGCATTACAGGTTTTGGTGTTTCACGTCGCGGTTGGGAGGCTAGTGATATGAGCTACCTGTGTTTTCCAGTAGGTTCTTGTTTCGCCTACTGATGTGTATATTGTATATATTTACACTAGAGGTCGCTCTGATACATTCTGATACGTGTGTATACGGATTTTCTCAGATATACTATATATAGTACAGTATGTTTACTGTTTATTGTTTATATTATGATGTTGAGAAATCCGGATGGGATTGGTGCCCACGGTTTGGCTTTTGTGGCATAGGACGAAGTGTTGTTTACAGGGTGCAGGTTTATGCAATTCCACGTTAGTAACAAAACTCTGCCGAAATTTTGAATGGTTTTTGTTGGTCCGTGTTTTCAGAAGGGGTTCGATTCCGATTTAGGTAACTGAATCGGGGTTGGGTCCTTTTAGTTTATTTAGTTGCATCGATGTTGTAGCTATTCGGTTGATCACTGGATAGTTGGTTAGGGGAGATTAGGTGGCATCGTTTAACCCAGATCGACTCAAGTTAGGTGGTCTGGGGATGATCCTGTTACATATTTGCATATTTTTCCTTTTCATTTTGATGGCTCAGGTTAGGTTGTCTAGGCGAGCATCTCCATTTATATTTCAATTTTACAGCTTTGAACTCGCATTATTTCACAGCAAACAGATGAAAGGCATGAAATTTCAGTTTATCAATTTACAGAGATTATTATATTATTTTTGTCCACTCACGCTAACGTTTTATATTTTATTTTCCTTTCTTTGGGCTCTTTGGTATATCATTTCCTAGGTTGTAGTGTGTATCCTGAGTGTTGGATGTTGTCGAGGTCTCGAGTCCACCAGTCAATTTTTTCACCAGCAGGTTCTAGCTCATTGTCAGTATGTATCTTATGTTTATAGAAGTTGCTCTGGATACCAGTTCACTATTGTTGTGTCAGTGAGGCTCTTGTAATCAGTCAGCTACTCAAGTAGTCTTCGAGTTTACTTTCTTTTGTATTCAGAACCAGTACCTTGTAAAGTATGTTTTAAATTCCCAAGTTATGTATTTGGTTTAGTTCTGGTCCATATGTTGAGAAATCCAGATGGACATCGGTGGTCCACAATTTGTTTGTGGGATTTATCTGCAGAGTGTTATTTTCTAGTAGGTTTTTGGTCGTCTCAATTACAAGGGAAGTTATGTCAAAAATTTCACAGAATTTCTTAGTTTATGGTCAGTTGTTAGGGCTTATCCTAGTTTACTAGTTAAGCTAGGGTTGGTTCCTTTCAGTTTGGTATCAGAGCATTAGGTCACAGATTCTGTAGACTTCTCTGGTTATGTGGGTGCATGCATTTAAGAATGTACAACACTCTTGGAAGGATGGCCCGACCGACCGACAGATCCCCATTACTCCAAGTGTTATGCCTTGTTAGATGTCTAGAGTCTCATAGTCGATCCAGTTTGTGACATCTCTCAGTGAGCTAATCTATTTTTGGACTCGTGGGTCAGTCAGTTAGTATACCTTGACAACCAGCTCATCAGAATGATACACAAACCCTGGCTTAGCTGATGCATGATTTAATTGCATGCATGATGCCAGTATTACGAGAGGATCGTGAGGATTTAGTTATTAAGCCACTATGGCGGGAATAATTTCTTTTAGACTCTCATGACCCTGTGACTAGCGAGAACTTTCTGGTTGGGATTGGTCAAGTTTTTGATCGTTTGCATTTCCAATTGATCCCTAAACAAAGAACTGTAGTGGCTGTTGGTCTGTTCTTGGACCATGCGTATCGCTGGTGGTAATGTGCTAAGAAGAAGTAAGCTCTCACTCTGTGGCCACGGTTCGCAGGAAGCTTCACAAATCGCTTCTTTAGCAAAGCCTCTGAGAAGCAAAGGTATGAGGAGTTTATGAGCCTTCGACTGGGAGATTTGTTTGTGATGAAGTATCGAGATTATTTCACCCGGTTGGCCAATTTGCACTTGATTTAGTAATGTTGGTTGAATAGAATTGTGGGAGATTTGAGCAGAGTTTACGGTCTGATATTGCTCTGTACTTATCAGGTGTGATATATGTTGATATTGATGAATTTTTCAGTGTTATAGTTAGATGTGAAGATATGCTCCGATCTGAACGGGAACCAACTTGACGATTTGAGAAAGGTGGGCCCAGCTAGGGTCCTTCAAAAAGGGGAAGTTCAAGCACTTCAGATTCCAATACCTTTTTAGGCGAGGAAGCTCACATTCCTACTCCTGGTGTATGTCGTCCGATTCATTTCCAAAGTTGGGGGAGTTGACTCTAGAGAAGAGGGTCTGGAGCCAATATAAGTGAAGTTAGTAGTAATTGATCTACTCCTTCATCACCCAGAGATTTTTCTCTAAGTGACAAACGTCACAAGCATTATCACGGGCAGTGTCAGTCTGGGACTTCAGTTTATTGTCGTTGTGGTCAGTTGGGTCACTTTGCGAAGGAGTGTTCACAAAGGGACCCCTCAGGTGAATTTTTGATGTAGAGCTCTGGTGGTGATCAGGGTGCCACTTCAGGGGTTAGAGCCGCACCACCACCCAAACGGTCATCTTATCAGGACTGAAGGCAAAGTGGGCGACTGGCTGGACTGACTGGATAGGCCCGACTTTATTATTATACTCCTCAGAAGGGTAGAGTATTTCTAGAAGTGATCATCGTTGTGAAGCTGAGAAAGTGTTCTAAAAGAGGTGTACCACATGTCTAGCGTATGTTGTGAACACTTGTGCATCCACCTCTAGCCTGGACGAGATTGTTGTGGTCAGGGTGTAACTTGATGTCTTTCCCGAGGAATTACCAAGTCTTCCTCTAGCACGGGAAATCGTTTTCACAAATGCGATATTTCTAGTTACATGTCTCATTGTGTAGGCGCCATATTGGATGACTCCATGCGATTGTGTGATGATTGTACGAAGTTGAACCAGGTTATAGTAAAGAATAAGTATCCACTGTCTTATATTGATGATTTGTTTGATCAATTGTAGGGAGCTTCAGTATTTTCTAGGATTGATCTCTGATCGAAATGTCATTAGTTGCGGATCAGAGAGTCAGATGTCTCTAAGACCACATTCTGATCACGTTACGGTCATTATGAGTTTCGGGTGATGTCGTTCGTTTTGACGAATGTATCTGCTGCCTTTATGGTTATGATGAATCGTGTGTTACGAGCATATCTTAAAAAATTAGTCATTGTCTTCATCGGTGATATTTTGATCTATTCCAGGGATGTGCAGCAGCATGTGAAACATTTATATTTAGTATTAAAGGCTTTGAGAGAATCACAGCTGTACGTTAAGTTTAGTAAGTTCGAGTTCTGGCTTGACAATGTTAAATTCCTTGGCCATGTTATATCAATTGAGGGTGTTACTGTGGACTCTAATAAGGTTAAAGTCATGTTGAACTGGAGCAGACCAGTAAATGTGGCAATTATTCGGAGTTCTCTGGGTTTAGTTGGTTAATATCGGTGATTCGTGCACGACTTTTTCACGCATTGCGGCATCGAATTACGAGAAATTGAATTCAATTTGAATGGTCTGAGTCATGCAAAGAATGTTTCTAGACTCTGAAGATGAGGTTGACTACAGCTCCGATGTTGACGTTATTAGACTATAGTAAGGAGTTTACTATTTTCAGTGATGCCTTTAGGTTAGGCTTAGGATGCATGCTGAATCGGCTTGGAAAGGTAGTCACTTATGATTTACAACTGTTGAAACCTTATGAGGCGAACTATCCCACTCATGGTTTGGAGTTGGCCGCGATTATTTTCGCGCTGAAGATTTGGAGGCACAATTTTTATGGAGCCAGGAGTCAGATTCTTAACGACCACAAGAGTTTCACATACTTCCTCACATAACCAGAATTAAATTTACGACATCGTATATGGATGGAGCTGCTGAGTGATTATGACTACACTTTTGAGTATCACCCTGGGAAAGCTGGTGTGGTAGCCGGTGCATTTAACTGAAAAAATTGGAGTTTCTTTTTTTCATATTCAGATGACGTGGATCCCAGGTGACGCGAATATCACTACTGTAAGAGTTGCGTGCTACGGGTGCTTTCATATATACTTAGATGATGAGCCAAGAATTTTGTTTGTTAATTTCTGGTTTGACCAGTTCTTTTTTATTGAGTTCGAGAACTTTAAGATTGTGATCTTTCCTTAGTAGGATTGAAGGAAGGTGTGCATGATGGTGGATCACCCGATTTTGTGCTGAGAAGAGATGAGTTTTTTTTATTTAAAGGCAGACTTTGTGTACCAGAAAATGATGAGTTGAACGAGAGATTCGCGATGAAGTTCATTGTTCAACTTATGCTATGCATCCTGGAGGAAATAAAATGTACCGAACCCTGAAGTGGTCTTATTGGTGGCCGAACCTGAAGAGAGATATTGCCACCTATGTAAATCAATGCTCTATTTGCCAACAAGTTAAAGCGGAACGTCAAAAACCTTCGGGCTTATTGCAGCGTTGGAGATTCCAGTTTGGAAATAAGAGCATATTACTTTGAATTTTTGTCTACAAACTTCCACGCACAGCTAATGGGAATATCGACATTTGGGTGATTGTGAACCATTTTACAAAAATTTCATATTTCATTCCAGTCTTAGAGAAACTCTCCGTGAGCAAGTTGGCTCAGTTATACATGCAGAAGTTAGTGAAATTGCATGGGGTTCCAGTTTCTATCATTCGGATCAAGATTTTCGTTTCACCTCACAGTTCTGGAGAGCGTTGGGTACTAGTTTGCGGTTTAGCATTACTTTTCATCCCCAGACGGATCGTCAGTCTGAGAGGACTATTCCGACTCTAGAGGACATGTTGAGATCATGTGTACTATAGTTTCCATCTGCATTTGATGGAATTCGCTTACGACAACAGTTTCCATTCGAGTATCATGATGTCACCTTATGAAACTTTTTATGGTATGTAATGTCATACTCCGTTATGTTGGAGTGAGGTTGGAGAAAGAATCTGTTTCAGTCTAGATAACATGGAAGAGACAACAGATAAAGTGCAGGTTATTCATGTCAAATTAAAGGTTGCCCAAGATCACCAGAAAAGTTATGCTGATGTTAGAAGAAAGAAGTAGAAATTGAAGTTGGTAACTGGGTGTTCCTCAAGCTATCGCTATGGAAAGGAGTTATGCACTTTGGAAGGCGCGGCAAGCTGCAGCCGCGGTACATTGGGCCGTATGAGATTATTGTTTGTGTTGGTTATGTGGTTTACCGTTTGGAGTTACCATCAGAGCTGGCACGTGTTCATGATGTATTTCATGTATCATTGTTGTGGAAGTACATTCCTAATCCTTCTCATGTCATCAGGCCTTGATAAATTCCACTATAGAAGGACTTGGTTAACATTGAGAAACCAGTGGATATTCTTGACAGTTGAGAGCAGATTCTCCGGAATAAGACCATTCTTTTAGTGAAAGTGTTGTGGAGAAATCATGTAGTGGAAAAAGTCACTTAGGAGCCAGAGCAGTTCGTGAGGGTGTAATACCCTCATCTTTGCTAGCAGTTATGTAAATTTCGAGGACGAAATTTTTGTAAGGGGGGTGGATTGTTACAACTTTAACCGAAATCATCCGCTTATCGAATCGTAATACGTTTTATCACGGATTAGTCGCATTATCAAGTTGTTAATAATTTTTTCATCGAGCGAGAATTAGGCTTAACTTTCTTCACAACAACTGTAGCGAATTTAATTTCGAGCTCGTGGGAATTTTAAGAGAATTTTCGGATAAGCGAGCTATTTTTTTATGATTTTTGGAAATCTGTGTGAAGAAAATATTAAGAAAGTAATTTATTTGTGGTGGCTTGATTTGGACCGTTGGATTTTGATCTGATCAAACATCAGCCGTTGATTTGATCAGGTATTGTGGCAGTATAAATATGGTATTTGTACAGTGGAAATAATTAAGAAAAAATCAGAAATACCGCTCAACCCGTATCGCTCTGTGACCCGAATCACAGTCCGACCCGACCCGATTTCGGACCCCCCGGAAAACGCCATGGTTGCCGACGTTCTTGGCATATTTTTGAAGCTCTGTTTATGCTCTTTCTTTTCATGGGTTCATTGTTGTATTTGGGTGTGTGTGGTATGCAAATCAAAATGATGAACTCGCCAGATTTCGGGTTTATTCGCCGGTGGTGCTTTGGCAACTTTCGGGTGACAAGGTGGGGTTGAAATGGTTGGGTTTCAATTTAGGCTTTGAACCTCTATGGTTTGGGGGACCAAGGAGCAGCGACGACATTGAAATCGACCGAAAACATTTTCCGGCGATTTCGGGGAGTGGGCTTTCGGGCCGATTTCTGGCCAAACGGCGATGATTCGAGTGTTCTGCTAGTTGGAAATGTTGTGGGGCTTGATGAGATCTTCAGTTTGGTGGGTCGAACGCTCCAAACTGAGTTGTTCGACGAGGGGCGTGTGTGGCTCACGCGCCACAGTCCACGGCAGGGCTCTGACGAGGCTAAAATCCAAAATTAACCGGGGGATTTCCGGGATAGTTTTTGAGTTGATTTTCGTACGTTTTATCAAATTACAGTATTAAGTGAAGATGTTATTTATTTAGGAGACCGTGATCGAGATTTTGGCGTGGGGACTTCCACCGGGCCACGGAGCTAGCTGCGTACAGTGAATGGACATTATTTTCACTGTCGATAGCGAGTTCACTTTTATACATTACACTTTAAGGTATCTTTTTAAAGCGTTTATTTGGTGGCTTGCTTTGTGATGGTTTATTTAGTTGCGTCGATGCTGTAGCTATTCGGTTGATCACTGGATAGTTGGTTAGGGGAGGTTAGGTGGCGTTGTCTAACCCAGATCGACTCAGGTTAGGTGGTTTGGGGACGATCCCGTCACATATTTGCACATTTTTCCTTTTTTGTTTGACGACTTAGGTTAGGTGGCCTGGGCGAGCACCTCCATTTATATTTAAATTTTACAGCTTGGAACTCGCATTATTTTACAGTAAACAGATGAAAGGCATGGAATTTCAGTTTATCGATTTATGCAGATTACTATATTATTTTTGTCCACTCACGCTAACATTTTATATTTTATTTGCCTTTTCCTGGACTCTTCGGTTTATCGCTGCCCAGGTTGCAGTGTGTATCCTGAGAGTGTTGGGTGCTGTCACGGGCTCGAGTCCACCAGTCAAAATCTTCACTTGTAGGTTTCAGCTCACTGTAAGTATGTATCTTATGTTTATAGAAGTTGCTCTTGGTACCAATTCAATATTTTTGTCTCAGTGAGGCTCTTGTAATCAGTCAGTTACTCTAGTAGTCTTCGAGTTTACTTTCTTTTGCATTCAGAATCAGTACCTTGTGAAGTATGTTTTAAATTCTCGAGTTATGTATTTGGTTTAGTTCTGGTCATATGTTGAGAAATCTGGATAGACATCGGTGATCCACTGTTTATTTGTGGGATTTATTTGCGGAGTGTTATTTTTCTGTAGGTTTTTGGTCGTCTTAGTTAGAAGGGAAGTTATGTCAAAATTTTCACTAAATTTCTTGGTTTATGGTCAATTGTTAGGGCTTATCCTAGTTTACTAATTAAGCTAGGGTTGGGTCCTTTCATGGTCGATGCTTTGAAATAAGAAAGAGATGCGCAATTGTAGGGTGGAGAATGACGAGTGAGAGGAAACTGACGCTGAAAAATTAAAGGAAGAAATGCGCCATTAGAAGATTATATGAGGGTATCCGAGGAAATTCAGACAATTTCATTTAAAAATACTATTCATCCATGTTTTTTAAAAAGCTAGCTTTTAAAGTATCTCTTGAGGTTCTTTTCAAAATAGCGAAGAATCCAACTTATTTTAAAAGTTTGGGGAAAATAAGTTCGCTTACCTTTCGCTTCTATTTTTAAAAGTTATCAAATAAGCTCCTTTACTTATAAGTTAAGCATTACCAAATACACTCTTAATTAACCATATTTGATACATATGATATCTACTCTATGAAACCATAAGTGATGTGTCAATATTAAGAGAGAATAATTATTCTACTGTTGAAATATGTCTATATTTTATGTGTGATTTACTTTCCTTATTTGCTAGTCAATATTCTCATAGAATATTGGGTATATTTTCTCATTATGTATCTATATTCCCTTACCAAATGGGGACTAGCTTGTAATTTATAAATAGACTTTTGGTGCCTTGTACCAAACACACTACGAATATCAATACAGATTA
This sequence comes from Geum urbanum, assembly GCA_946800695.1. Classification (NCBI taxonomy): domain Eukaryota; kingdom Viridiplantae; phylum Streptophyta; class Magnoliopsida; order Rosales; family Rosaceae; genus Geum; species Geum urbanum. The sequence goes on from OX327012.1 coordinate 27,803,110, forward strand.
GCTTTACCTTCACTTGAGTTTAGTGATATTCTAACACGTTATCAAACACGAGCTTTATCTTAAGCCCAAACACCTAAATACTTAAACACTTCCCGACCTCCCTACCACTGCTAACCATCCGTCGCACCACCGCTGCGTTGTCTACCATCCGCCATCGTCCGAGGCTGAAATAGAAAAGTCCTCTCTTCTATTGTTTTCTGACTCCGAAATCAAGAGTAAGTTTTCCACCCCGAGAACCATCCCTTCTCCCTCTTTGCTACTTAGCCAATTATATTTTTTCGGGGCTTAAAACACTTCTCATTCTCCATCTTACTGATTTCTTTAATCAAAGATGTAAAAGAAGCCTATAGTGGGGAAATACTTAAGGAATAGATTCTTTGAGTGATCGACCTACATAAAGTTCAAATTATATATCTGAACCTAGAAATAAAACGTTCTCCCTTTATGTTGTAGGATGTCTTACCTAAACAAGCTAGACTACAAGTCTATCAATGCTACAGGAAATGAGTTCCATGTTTGGACCCGAAATATGAGGGCCCTCCTGAAAGGGCAAGACCTGCTTGACATAATCTTGCCTCCGCAAGATCCTCCTGTTGAGTTCAATGCATTCCAGGAGGGGGCGCACTTGGGATACTTGTTTTCCATCTTAATGATGATCTACAAGAGGAATATGTTGATGGAGAGGACCCTAGAAACCTATGGGACCAACTTCATGAGCGTTTTAGCTCCCTCAGAGAGACCAACATCCATGAGGCCTAAGATCGATGCCTCAACCTCTGGTTTGCAGACTTAGATTCGGTACACGGCTATAACTCGGAGTTGATGAAAATTTGCTCTGAATTTGACTTATGCAAGGAGCCTGTCACCGATGCAACCAGGATTAAGAAAACATTGTCTACCTTCCCACCTGCGTCACAAACCCTCTCTGAAAACTATCGGATTGAGGTGGATGTCGGCCGTATAATATAGTACTCTCAGCTCTTGACAAAAATGATTAAGGCTGAAAAGAACAACATGATCCTCATAAGGAATTACAATGCCAGACTTGTGGGGAAAATCCCCTACAAAGAGGTGCATGCTGCTACCATCGACAAGGGTCATCTGAAAGGAAGATCCAAGTCCAATGGCAAGGGGAAGGGAAAGTGGAAAAGGAAGCCTCAAGCCAAGAAACCATCCCACAGTGAGAGGAGGCCAGGAAAGCGGCAAAGAAAGAGGAACAACGCCTTCATGGAGTTCCTCCCTCCCCCACTGTCCCACGAAAAACCAACGGCCCAAGTCCTCCCCCTCTGAAACAGATGTCTGTTTCCATTGTGGATTGAGTGGTCACTGGAAGCCGCAGTGTAGAGGTTCAAGGAACATCGCTAATGCATACGCCAACTACAAGAGCATGGTGGGGACACACCTGGTAGAGAGAGGAAGTAGTAGAAGACGCTAGGCTGCTCACCATTGTCAATGGACATTATGAGGACTAGTTGTTTATTTTCTCTTGTTTTATGTCTCTAGGAATAAGAGTGTTGCATCACTCATATTTTGTAATAAGCTTTCTTAGTCGTTGGCTAAGACTTTACAAAATTCATGTAATCGTTATTCAATTCAATAAACAAATTTATTTTGTATGAATTAATGAATGTATTTGCTTTATCGGACTAATATGATTCATATGAATTTTATGTACGCTTGTATACATTGAAAAACTCAATAAAAACAAGCAAAACTCTATTATATGAAATATCTAATCGAAACATAAGTGTTTTGGCCTCTCTACGACAAGTATAAGGTAAATTAACCAAACACTTGTACATTTTTCGAGAAAATTAGATCTGTTTTGGAATTCAGTTTCGTCAAAGGGCAGAATGGTAATCTCTGACGACTGAGGGCATTCTGGTAATTAGTAGAAAAAGTGAAGGGAAAATTGGTAAAATTATGGACCCTAGAAATGAACGGAAGTCTGTTCCGAGAATCCGACGGTTTTTAGTGATGGAAAATGACCGAAATCTGATGGAATCGACATCTCTAAGCCCCGGGACCAACCTCATCCACTATCTCTGTTGCCAAACCGTCCTTTTGGATGGAATCGAGGGAGAATCCAATCGTGATCGATTGGAGGGAATCGACCTGAATAGGGCCTGATCTCCTTCAACGATCTTCCTCCGTTTATGGCCATATTAGCCTTGGTTCGCCGCTGGGACCGAGCGGCGCTCCTCACCGGCTCGAATACGACCTCTGACGATCCTAAACCAGACAAACCGATCAAAATAAAAATCGGATTTGATTGGAATTTTCTGGCGGCGATTATGCCGTAAAGGCGAGAGATCTCGGTCGATCTCCTCCCTCGTCGGCCTCCCCTCGTCCCAAGCTTCTCTTCCACCTCTTCCTCGCAGGGAAATGCACCACCATACAGTTTTCGGCCACGGTAGGGCGGCCCATCGAGAAACCCAGAATGGTTCCGAGATCCATGGGCCATGGGTCAAACCCGACCCAGATGACCCTAACGGGTCAGGCCAAGAGGATCCGAACCTAAGCTCAAGTGTTAATAGGGTCAACCTAATCACTTTTGGGCCTAACCCATGTTTGAAATCCAAACCCGGCCCATATCCCTTTTTGGGCTGAGCTTTTGATGAAGTGGCAAAAAATCAACATCGCGTGCTGACGTGGCACCATATGATTGGTCCATGTGGGACCGGCACCATTTTTCAGAAAGTTCGTATTATGTACTTTTGTGCATGTACAAAGACTCATAATCTTTCGTAATTTGATATTAGTGTACTTGTTTACATCAGAGCTTTTAATCATGAAATTTATTCCCGGATTACAAGTTCGACGTTTTATATAAGTAGAACCCAGGTGAAGGATTAGATATGCAGACTATTAAATACAAAACATTTAATAGATCTAATTCAAGGGGCTAACATTGGTCATTTATTGAGCAGCCATCTACAAACCAACATGTTAAACCTATAGTTTCATTAGCTATTTCGATTAGCAAGTACCAAACTAATTGTTAGACTTTCTAAATCCATAATTATTGTGGCGAAAGGATTTTAAATGCATACAATGCTCTTGATGTCTTAATCAAGTGTCGTCTCTTCAAATTCGCCTTGCATAGAAAGGGGTTAAAGATAAGGCATTGCAAGACATTGATGATAAGGAAAAATCTCCACCTTATCATTGGTAGTTGAAATAGAGTCGGTACTCTTGGTAAGAGTGACAGATCCTGGTCTAAAGTAGAATGACAACCCTCTGCACCATGTATTGCATGATGAGATCGAATCATTCGATATACTCAAAGTCATCGTAATGAGCCATTCTTCCACCATTTAGGGGGAGATAGGAACATAGTTTTTTCATGAAAATGATAGGAATTGTCGTGATCAAACCCCACTCTGTCTAACTATAATCCTGGAATCTCGTTGTCCGAAGCTGAAATTCATTGGTGACATCGATGATTCCTCTTATACTTACCACGCTACTAAGTGCAATAACATATCCATGAATAATGGAAACCTAACCGACACCGATCTAGGGGGAGCTAGGCGGTGCCACTATGACCTCAAGTGTCTCATGGCCAAAATTGAAGCCTTAAAGGCCCATCATGGTGATGCTAAAATAGATGGGACTTTAGTGCAAGACTTGTGAAGATGATACATATGATACAGCTCCACTAGGTTTTCGGTGGTTTATCCGGGATAACCAGAAACCAAGTTAGTTACGTGGCCACACACAGGAGATGGTACTCGTGATTATGTGAACAAGAAGTTTAGCTGAGAGGTACATCTTTTTAACATCGAAATGGAAATTCATCAAGGGAACTTTGGCAAAGTTCAATATTGGTATGGTTTCTCCAATGTTCTAGACGTGATATCAAACATTGAGAGAGTCAAGGAGTCTTTTCTTGTCAGCTCTGAGGCCTCTCAAAGACATCCTTGATAAAGAAGTAATTCACCGTTTGGCAATTAATAGTATTTCCGAGAAACTGTTAGTAGCATTATTGCCCTTTTAATTGAGACATTCTTACGAGATTGAGAATGGTCTTGAGAGTTGAGAAGTCTTATTCAAGTATGGCATTGATGGTCTACACGTTGTCACCACGTGGTATCTAATGTTGGCAACATGATATACACTTCGAACCACATATGACTCATCATATGAGGATGTGACTTCGATAGACAGAATTGGTAATTCTGTTGACAAGTGACTACTTGATAAGAGTAAGTTTAACATCATATTGATGCATGCCACTTTCACATGTATATCAGGTGTTTCTGATAAAGAGTTTAACTCCGAGAACGTACATGGTTGCAACTTAGTACTCGGTGTCGCAGAAGCAGAGAAAGTGTCGAACCAACTGAGTCATACCTCGACCGGTCTATAGGTTGTTACCTATGTGTAGCCTTTTGTAACGTATGTTGTAATCACTGTCTATCTTGAACTTGCTTCATGTCTAGTAATGTGACGACCCGGACCAGAATCAGCTTAATCTACGAGGTTGCGCGTAGTCGCAGATTTTCGACTGATGATTGAATCGCCAGGTTTGATAACGACTTAATTATTGGCCGAGAATTGGAGCTGGGTCTCTTCTCAAGAGTCATTGTACGTGTGATTTTGAGTTCGTGTGCGGTTCCGGATCGTTATTTGGACGACCGAGGAATAAGTTATGAATATTTGAAGTTTCGGCATAATCGGATTATAATGGTGGTGCTCTTAACGACTAAATTACCGGACGAGAATTTGGTTTCGGCTTCTTCACAGAAGTTATTGAGCATTTAATTTCGAGCTTGTGGGAACTTTCGGAGCATTATTCTGAGTTACGGAGTTTAAGTTGCGAATATTTCTGATTGTTGAGTATTTAGTCGATTAAATATGTGTTGGTTTGAACAGTTGACTTTTTATCTGATTGGTCGATGTGTTTGACTTCGGGTGATTATTGAAGAGTATGTCGAGTCGAGTTTGTTGCCACAAGAATTATCGGAATCGGAGTTACGACGCGAAAGTTACGCGCATTTAAAGTATGCCAAAAAGTGAATTATGGGGTTTCCATTTTGGGATAAATAGTGAAGTTTCTATAATGGGAAAGTCAAACCTGGTATTAAGTGGCTTTGACCCGGTCAACTCGGTTTGACCGAGTGGTGGTGCGACGCTGTACGGCTCGCCGGCGACGATGTTCTTCCGGCCACCCCACGGCCTAACCCCTACACCGTACAACTCGCCTAGCTCCCCTCATCTCAATTCCGGCCACCAATCACGGCATAGCTCACGGTGGAGAGAGAAACATTGAACCAAAGTTTGTAAATTTTGGGGTTAATGGTGGTTTTCGATTCGGGCCGAGTTGAGCTCAACCAAGGACTGGGTTTTGAAGCCCTCCTCTCCATGATTCTAACCATTTGACAAAGTTGCTCAGTGGGTGATTTTGCATGGAATGGTGGTTTCTCCGCCGTGGAATTTTCAGGTTGGTGGTGGCGCCGCCGTGGGCGGTGGTCAACGACGGTCAAAGTTTGACTTTTTGGGATTTTCGACAAGTTGCATGTCATTTCACTCGAAATCGCGCCCCGATCGCAGTGGGGAGGTTCGTTTCTCGATTTGAGCGTCCGAAAGTATAGCGAGGTATTGAGGTGTGATTTCCGAATTTTCGACAGTTTGTCGTGATCGGATTATGTGTTTCCGAGAACGGTGGTTTCTCGTGATTTGTCTTGTATTGTCGAGTTATGACTTTGAGAAATGGATTTTGTGAATATTCAGGTGTTCGTGATCGTTTGTTTGGCGAGGGACTTTCCGCCGGATCACAGGTTAACGCGAACTGCGTTACGCTAGTCTGTGAGTGGACAATTTATTTTCACGGATTGATTGCGAGTCTTTTATATACGTTTTACGAACTTGAGCATGCAGTATGATCATGGTTTTACGAGCATGAGATTTCATACGAGATTATGTTTATTATGAGCATGTGTTATACGATTATGCTTATACCAGTATATATATTACGTATATACTCTTATATGTTGTTATGTGTCCACGTGTGGCCCCGTGAGATTTTTATGCATGCTCTATACGCGTGAGGAGTTAGAGTCTCCCTCGTGTACCCGGACGCGTGAGGAGTTAGAGTCTCCCTATCGTACCATTTGATTGTTTATACTTTCGACTCGCATATGTTTTTATAACATATATTAATTACTTGGTGAAAGACATTTATTTTCGTCCACTCACTTTAACAGTTTTCATGTCTTTCCCCTGGGCTTTTCAGTTTTCGTGCCCAGTTTGCAGTTCAGGCTCTGGTGTCGCACGTCGTGGTCGGAGGCATAGTGCTCAAGCTACCTTGTTTCTTCCAGTAGGTTTATTGTTCTACCTACTATGGTATACTTATATGATTATACATTAGAGGTTGCTCTGAGTATTCTGTTGTATATATTATACGATTTTACACCAGATTTCAGTAAAGCACTGATATATTTATTGTTTTACTTTACTGTTGATATATTGAGAAATCCGGATGGGATTGGTGCCCACGGTTTGATTTTTGTGGCATAGGATGAAGTGTATTTTCCACGTGCAGGTAATGGTAATTCCACGTTAGTAACGAAACTCTGCCAAAATTTCTACGGTTTTTGTTGGTTTGTGTTTTCGAATGGGTTCGATTTCGGTTTAGGGAGCTAAATCGGGGTTGGGTCCTTTCAGCTTGGTATCAGAGCATTAGGTTATAGGTTCTGTAGACTTCTGTAGTCGTGTTTACTAAGGATATTTGAGAATGTACAGCATGTCTGGAATGGTGACCCGACCGGCCGGCGGATGCTCATCAATATTCCTGGTGTTGTATACTTTCAAATATTTAAAGTTCCATGATTACGTTCCACTTGTTGTGAACGATGTTTTATTCATTAGGATGCCTCCTTAACGTGCTTTCCGTGTTGTTTCAGTTGTGGATCCTATTGAGGATCAATCGACGCGCGATTTGCCAGTGAACTGCGGATTTGGATGAGTATTCTGGGTTCAGATAACTGTGTGGCACGGTTTGCCTGGTTGTGTGTGTATGAGCGGTTACTTGTTGCCTCAGAGCTGAGATTTGTGGCAGTTGATGTTTGCCTGAGTCAGATCATTGTATTTGGTGGGCTGTTATTGTGTGAGTTCCTGTTGCGACTCCATGGCCTACATTCAGAGTGTTTTTTTTACGGTAATGGTTTTATCAGGCTATCCAGCATTCGAATGTGGAGTGTTTACCCACCTGAGGCAGAGATGCATTATTTATATGTTTGTTTCCGTTTGCACGTGTTATGTGGCTTCAGAGGAAGCGGTGCACGAGGTTCAAGATGAGTTTGAACCTGAGCATCAGAGAGAGTCTGATTGATGTGCCTCGAGACATCCGTGAGGAGCTTAGTGTGTTGCACTCTGAGGCGAGGCTATTGAGAAGGAAAGGTGTACGCGGTTTCCGAGGTGATGGTTTGAGGAAAGTGGACCTAGTCGAGACTTTGATGACGTTGAGTTCCGACACTTCGGGATCAGTGACTTCATCAGATTGTGGCCTTTTTGATTATGTCGAGGGTCATCAGATCAAGCAGAGGATCCGTTTGGTGATGGCGGAGATCACAGTGTAGCGGACTTGCTCCTGTGGTATGAGTTCGTATGATCATTGGTGATCCTTGCACGCAGCAGGTGTCGCTATGACTGGTGTTCGTGAAGCACCCTCAGTTGCTGCTTCGGTGGCCAGGAGAGTCACGTTACGAGGGAGCGCCCTCAGCCAGCTGTTTTAGCGGTTTGGCAGCTCAGAGTTCGGGAGGAGGTCATGATGCTGTCTCTGGAGTGACCAACGCAGCCTTTTAGATGAGTTATTCAGCAAGTCGCAATTGACGTGGGCGGCTAGTTGGGCATGTTGGAGTTCGTGCCATGACCTCGTTTGAGGACAGACTTTTCTCCGAGGTTACTGTTGTTTGATATCCATGGCTATAGTACCTGCATATCCACTTCCGAGGTTTTGGAGAGTGTTGCATCCATCCGGAGGTTGCGAGATCTTTGTTGGAGGATATGGCTTAGCTGTGGATCTGTTATAGCTAGACATCGTGGTTTTGATGTGACTGTGAGTATGGACTTCTTGACGACGCATTTGGCTGTGTTCGAGTGCCTCGAGAAGGAAGTTATGTTTCGACGACCAGGTTTCCTGAGTTCTTGTTTCGCGGTGATGGTTGAGCGGATGGTGGAGACGAGTTGTGTTGTTTGCTTAGTTCATGTTGTGGATACTATGGTTGCTGTACCCGACATTTGTGACATTGAGGTGGTTCCCGAGTTTCCAGGTGTATTCCGGAGGAGTTACCAGGTGTTCCTCAAGTTCGGGAGATCGACTACATTATTGAGCTTGTACCGGGTGCTGGACTCATTTTACTGGTATTTTGTTGTTCGGAGCCAGCGGAGCTGATGAAGCTATAGATTCAACTCCAAGAGTTGCTGGAGGAGGTTTCAGGAGATATTGTGCGACCCCGCGTATTTGCGTGGTGTGCTCTTGCATTGTTTGTACGGATGATGGATGGTTCGACGGGGTGGTGCATTGATTACCGGGAACCTGATTCGCTTTAGAGGAGAGTGAGTATCCTCTGCATCAAATTGATGATTGGTTCGATCAGCTTGTGAGAGCTTTAGTCTTTTCGAAGATTGATTTCGGGTCTAGATACCATCAGTTGAGGTTCGATGAGTCAGTTGTGGCTTGGACGATTTTCGGATCACGGTGCAGACATCAGGAGTTTTTGGTCACGCCGTTTGGTTGACCAATGCCCCATAGATCGTGAGGACTTGATGGACCAGGTGTTCAAACGGTTTCTGGACGAGTTGCGGTCATGTTCATTGGCAATGTCTTGATGTACTCCGGTAGTGTGGACCAGTACCTGAAGCAATTGTGAGCGGTTTTGCGGACTTCGTGAGATGATCAGCTATTTGCGAAGTTCAGCCAGTGTGAGTTTTGGCTGATTAGCGTGAAGATGTTGGGCTGTGTGATGTTATCCGAGTGAGTGGCATGGATTCTGACCAGATAGAAGCCGTGTTGATTTGGAGTTGACCTACTATTGTACCAGAGATCAGGAGTCTCTTGAGTTTGGCAGGCTGTTACCGACGGCTTGTGCAGGATTTTCCCGGATTGCCACTCTACTTTCCGGATTGACGAAAAGGTGTCAAGTTGGAGTGGTTCGATGCATGCAAGGAGAGTTACTTACTCCTATAGGATGGTTGACCGTTGTTTCGGTTTTGACCTTACCTGATGATCGTGATGAGTTCGTGGGTTATGGCGATGCATCGAGGTTTGGATTTGATTGTGTATTGATGCTGTGTAGCAGAGCGATGGCTCATGGTTTCAGACAGTGGAAACTTTATGGGGCTATGTGTCCTATGTGTGATTTGGGAGTTACTGTCCTTGTGTTAGCATCAGAGAGTTTGAGACATTACTGCTATGGTGTGCAGCGCAGTGTAAGATGTACACTGATCACTTGAGTTTCATCCACTTGCATTTTCGGCCAGATTTGGGCTTGAGGCAGTGTAGATGGATGGGGTCGACTAACGACTATGGCTGCACCTTTGAGTTGTTTCGGGAAAGGTTAGAGGTTGTACTTTAACTATCCGTTTGGGATGTCGTTGTTGATGCATTCAGTTGAGAGTCGGGAGCTTCAGTGTTTCATGTGTGTGTGGCTCCAGTTTCCGTATTAGCCGGGTTATGCACTACGGAAGCTGAGTTCGAGTGTGATGATGTTAAACCTCATTGTTTCGCGCGCATTTGGCGCTAGTAGTGCGGAGATGTGTCCGACACCTCGAGTTTACTACTCGTGATGCAACATGAAGAGCAACGTAGCAACTTGTGTGTGCGGATGCCACATTTGTCGACAAGCAATGGCTAGGAGGCAGAGACTTGCCGAGAAGTGTCAGCCATTTAAGATTTCCGATTAGACGTGGTGTTTGTTGCTGTGATCTTGTGTGTGCCAGTATGCACTTTGGTTTGTGATACCCGTTGTCAGACCATTGTGGACCATTTGATGAACTCAGTACATTTCCTTGTACTTTCGGAGACGATTTCAGTGGCAGACTGGCATAGCTGTGTGTGACGGAGGTTGTCCATCTACGTGGTATACCTATGTCCCAATTCGTTGATCGAGGTAATCAGCTACAACTGTGTGTTGGCGAGCTTTGCAGCGAGCATTGGGGACCAGATTACGAGTTAGTACCGGTTCTTATCCTCAGATTGGCGAGCGATCTTTGAGGACTATTCAGACCTTGGAGGGCATGTTGTGGACCTCGGTATTGCAGTTCCGAAGGATTTGGGACTCGCAGTTTCACTTGTTCGAGTTTGCTTGCAGTACCAGTTTGTTGACCACTATGATTTTGACGTTGCTTGATGTTGTTTTGAGGACGATGTTGTACTCCACTGTGCTGGAGCGAGTTTGGTTTGAGTTTGAGTGGATGTTTGATTCTGTTTTTGTGGAATGTGCTACCACAGACTGTCAGATTAGCGGAATGGGGTTGATAATTGCCCGAGTCCGATGTTTGAGCTATGTTGATATGAGTGTGTGAGTTATGTTGATGTGTGCAGGCTGAGTTGTGACTTGCCATATTGTTTGATCCAGATGTGGTTGTAGGCGAGTTTGTGTTATGCCGTATGGTTCGGCATCGCCTATTTTGTTGACTTTTATGTGTGTTGTGTTCCGTGTTGCGGAACTATGTTTCAGTTTTGTTATGTGTTGTGTACCCTACTTGTTCCTCATGCAGGAACACTTGGCGATTGTATGGAGTCAGTTCAGATTCGAGATTTGCGGGTACAGGATTTTCAGCACGGAGTTATCTCCTATTATGGAGTTTGTTATCAGAGTTGTTCAGTTGACGTGGTCACTAGAGAGTTGAGCAGTATGCAGAGGCAGTGCTCCTACTATTAGTCGATAGACTCAGAAATTTCGAGGTTGAAATTTTTTCTAGGGGTGGATTTGTGACGACCCGAACCAGAATCAGCTTAATCTACGAGATTGCGCGTAGTCGTAGATTTTCGACTGATGATTGAATCGCCAGGTTTGATAACGACTTAATTATTGGCCGAGAATTGGAGCTGGGTCTCTTCTCGAGAGTCGTTGTACGTGTGATTTTGAGTTCGTGGGCGGTTCCGGATCGTTATTTGGACGACCGAAGAATAAGTTATGAATATTTGAAGTTTCGGCATAATCGGATTATAATGGTGGTGCTCTTAACGACTAAATTACCGGACGAGAATTTGGTTTCGGCTTCTTCACGGAAGTTATTGAGCATTTAATTTCGAGCTTGTGGGAACTTCCGGAACATTATTCTGAGTTACGGAGTTTAAGTTGCGAATATTTCCGATTGTTGAGTATTTAGTCGATTAAATATGTGTTGGTTTGAACAGTTGATTTTTTATCCGATTGGTCGATGTGTTTGACTTCAGGTGATAATTGAAGAGTATGTCGAGTCGAGTTTGCTGCCATAAGAATTATCGGAATCGGAGTTACGACGCAAAAGTAACGCGCATTTGAAGTTTTCCGAAAAGTGAATTATGGGGTTTCCATTTTGGGAAAGCTATAAATAGTGAAGTTTCTATAATGGGAAAGTCAAACCTGGTATTAAGTGGCTTTGACCCGGTCAACTCGGTTTGACCGAGTGGTGGTGCGACGCCGTACGGCTCGCCGGCGACGATGTTCTTCCGGCCACCCCACGGCCTAACCCCTACACCGTACAACTCGCCTAGCTCCCCTCATCTCAATTCCGGCCACCAATCACGGCATAGCTCACGGTGGAGAGAGAAACATTGAACCAAAGTTTGTGAATTTTGGGGTTAATGGTGGTTTTCGATTCGGGCCGAGTTGAGCTCAACCAAGGACTGGGTTTTGAAGCCCTCCTCTCCATGATTCTAACCATTTGACAAAGTTGCTCAGTGGGTGATTTTGCATGGAATGGTGGTTGCTCCGCCGTGGAATTTTCAGGTTGGTGGTGGCGCCGCCGTGGGCGGTGGTCAACGGCGGTCAAAGTTTGACTTTTTGGGATTTTCGACAAGTTGCATGTCATTTCACTCGAAATCGCGCCCCGATCGTAGTGGGGAGGTTCGTTTCTCGATTTGAGCGTCTGAAAGTATAGCGAGGTATTGAGGTGTGATTTCCGGATTTTCGACAGTTTGTCGTGATCGGATTATGTGTTTCCGAGAACGGTGGTTTCTCGTGATTTGTCTTGTATTGTCGAGTTATGACTTTGAGAAATGGATTTTGTGAATATTCAGGTGTTCGTGATCGTTTGTTTGGCAAGGGACTTTCCACCGGATCACGTGATTTGTCTTTTATATACGTTTTACGAACTTGAGCATGCAGTATGATCATTGTTTTATGAGCATGAGATTTCATACGAGATTATGTTTATTATGAGCATGTGTTATACGATTATGCTTATACCAGTATATATATTACGTATATACTCTTATATGTTGTTATGTGTCCACGTGTGGCCCCGTGAGATTTTTATGCATGCTCTATACGCGTGAGGAGTTAGAGTCTCCCTCGTGTTTGTACGCGTGAGGAGTTAGAGTCTCCCTCGTGTTTATGTACGTGAGGAGTTATAGTCTCCCTCGTACTTGTATGAGTGAGGAGTTAGAGTCTCCCTCGTGTACCCGGACGCGTGAGGAGTTAGAGTCTCCCTCGTGTACCCTTTGATTGTTTATACTTTCGACTCGCATATGTTTTTATAACATATATTAATTACTTGGTGAAAGACATTTATTTTCGTCCACTCACTCTAACAGTTTTCATGTCTTTCCCCTGGGCTTTTCGGTTTCCGTGCCCAGTTTGCAATTCAGGCTCTGGTGTCGTACGTCGTGGTCGGAGGCATAGTGCTCGAGCTACCTTGTTTCTTCCAGTAGGTTTATTGTTCTACCTACTGTGGTATACTTATATGATTATACATTAGAGGTCACTCTGAGTTTTCTGTTGTATATATTATACGATTTTACACCGGATTTCAGTAAAGCACTGATATATTTATTGTTTTACTTTACTGTTGAGATATTGAGAAATCCGGATGGGATTGGTGCCCACGGTTTGATTTTTGTGGCATAGGATGAAGTGTATTTTCTGCGTGCAGGTAATGGTAATTCCACGTTAGTAACGAAACTCTGCCAAAATTTCTACGGTTTTTGTTGGTTCGTGTTTTCGAAGGGGTTCGATTCCGGTTTAGGGAGCTAAATCGGGGTTGGGTCCTTTCAAGTAAAGTCCCTTTTTGAAACTTATATAGACTCAGTAGAAGAGAAGTCTGACATTGGTACGTTGCACTACTTGGCCATTGACTTGGATTGTCTCGTTATTAGCAAAGTTTGAAATTATGCACCAACTTGAGTTGGAGTCGGATGAGAAATTCATGGATTATGTTAATGTGTACTTAGTACTTGGTATCGTAGAAGCGGAGAAAGTGTCGAACCAACTGAGTCATGCCTCGACCGATCTACAAGTTGCTACCTACGTGTAGCCTCTTGTAGCATCTGTTGTAATCATTGTCTATCTTGAACTTGCTTCGTGTCTAGTAAAGTTCCTCTTTGAAACTTATATAGACTCAGTAAAAGAGAAGTATGGCTTTGGTACGTTGGACTACTTGGCCATTGACTTGGATTGTCTCGTTATTAGTGAAGTTTGAAGTTATGCACCAACTTCAGGTTGATTCGGATGAGAAACTCATGGATTGTGTTACTGTGACTACTTACAAAGAGAACTTTCTTTCTTGTCATGAGTTTGGACCTCATGATAGAAACAACATCAGATTGATATGTCGTAAGTGACTACAGATATCTGACAATCATGGCAATCTAGAAACATTCGACTTAGCTTTGACGTAGGAACCTTGACAAATGATCATCTCCAGATATAAGTCACCACATAAGATACAGCTTGGCTACCATAGAAGGAGGAAACATAGCCAATGAAGGCGCCACCGACGGTGAAAATCGACGGCCTGCCCGAGGCTTATGTTTCTTAGTGTTAACCATAGCGATGCTTGAATTCTGGGTTCATATTTGGAGGCCATGTATATGTACATACTAAGTATGGGTCCTTAGGAGGGATAAGTATGCATCTAGCACACCCAATGTGTGTAGACATGGTTCTTATGGTGAGTGTGTCAAATATCCCCTAGTTTCTTTAGTTGTAGATCTTTGGTTGATGTTTCAAGACTCCCACCATTCTCATCATTCGGATGTGAAATGGACTTTGCTAGAGATAAGGAGATTCTATTTCTCTTACTCCTTAGGTTTTATCTGGTATGTTACTAGTATTGAAATGGAAGCGCTCACCCTATTTAGGTATCGCTGGAACTAAAGTTCTTGCTATATGAGCATATTGGGTTACTATCACTCTTGCATTGGGAAATACTTTAGCATGCTTGCTTTGGCTCGTGCCTAAGTCCACATTTGTATCGACATAAAATTCTTCTTGAGATAATCGAGTCGCTCTTAGCTCAAGTGAATCCCTCTTGGTGAGTTCAGGGGGAGACGTTGACTTCATAGGGAGTTGAAGTCCACAACGTCGTGTCATATGATAGGATGTGATGAGTTGTACTCTTTTTCCAACTAAGTTTCCTTTTTCCAACGGGTTTTATTACTTGGAAATGATTTTTAATGAGGCAACGAAAATCATTCATGTCAAAGTCTCATTGCCTTGATATGAAGGCGAGATGCTCTTAGTTCTTGCTTTGTCCGAGATCCATTTTTCTCCTGCAAAAGTTTTTGGCTCGACAAGGATTTTTGATGGGATGCAGCCTAGACACCACCAATGAAGATGATTAAGTTACATGAAGGAATGCCGCAAATCGTCAAGGCATTACAAGGGGGAGTGTTGAAATATGTCTATATTTTGTGTGTGATTTACTTTTCTTATTTGTTAGTCAATATTCTCATAGAATATTGGGTATATTTTCTTATTATGTATCTATATTCCCTTAACAATTGGGGACTAGCTTGTAAGCTATAAATAGACTTTTGGTGCCTTGTACCAAACACCTACGATATATATATATGTATATATATTGAAAGGACTCAACCCTAGTTTAACTAGAAAACTAAGATTAAGCTCTAACGACTTACCATAAACTGAGAATTTCTACAAATTTTTTGACATAACCACCACTAAAACCGAGACTACAAAAAATTAGCAAGAAGAGGCACTCCACAAACCAATCCCACAGACATAATGTGGACCACCGATGTCCATCCAGATTTCTCAAAAAATGACATGAGCAAAATCAATACTCAACTCAGGAATTTAAAAGCATTTTACAAGATATTGGTTCTGAATATAAAGGAAAGTAACTCTACGATAACATGAGAAGCTGACTCAACTATTTACATGAACACTCTATTTATATGAGCCCTACAGAAATAATATCATACGATAGTATTCAGAGCAACTTCTATATACATAAGCTACAAGTGACAGAAACCGACAGTGGGCTGAGACAAATTGCTCAAGGGATGCCTGGTGGACTCAAAGCCTTCGACGCTACCAAGCACTATCGGGATATAAAATGCAGTCTGGGAAATGGAAACCGAAAAGTCCATAGAAAGGAAATAAAATATAAAATGTTAGCGTGAGTGGAAAAAAATAATATAATAAGCGTAAATCGATAAAACTATCATATCCTGCCTTTCCACTGATTTTTGTGAAATAATGTGAGTGCAAAATATAAACTGAACAAAAATGGAGGCACTCGCCTAGGCCATCTAACCTGAGTCGGCTATAAACTGAACACAAATGTAAGAAAATAAATAAATGTGACGGGATCGCCCCCTAGCCACCTAACCTGAATAGATTTGAGTTAGACAAGGCCACCTAACCTTCCCTAACTAAAATATTCGGTGATAAGCCGAATAGCTAGAGCATCAATGCAACTAAACAAACAATCACAAATAAACCTCCAAATATAAAATCTCTTAAATAAACTGTAGAGCATACTAATAAAAATATGAACTCGCTACGACTTTGAAAATAAAAGATCCAATCATGAGTCTGCGACTACTGCGGGGAGAAACGGGTCGAGCCCGGTGAAATTTTTCTAATTTTCTAATTAAAAATCCCAAAATTCTCCTATTTATACCCCCAAGAATCATATTAGATCGACGGCCAGAATTCAATCTTATCATGATCGAACGGTCGAGAAAAATCTGACTAAAATTTATTTCCTTTTTATTTATATCTCGCTCCAACTTACAATAAACATAAAAACTACCTCGCTTATCCGAAAAATTTTCCTTAAGTTCCTATGAGTTCAAAATTAAATACTCTACAACTTCCTCGAAGAAACTGAAATCAAATTCTCGCCCGACTTGTCGGTTAACAAACTCATCAATAATGTGAGTTATTCCAAAAAAAAACTTAATATTTCTGATAAACATGTAATCTCGGTTCGACTTGTCACAATCTACCCCCCTTACACCCTTACAAAAATTTCGTACTCAAAATTTACATAAGTTCTAGAAAAGATGAGGGTACGGTTTTGTCATGTGCTGCTCTGATTCCCAAGTGGCTTCCTCTACAACATGATTCCTCCACAACACTTTCACTAAAGGAATAGTCTTGTTCAGGGGAACCTGGTCTCTATGATCAAGAATCTCCATTGGTTCCTCAATATAAATCAAGTCCTCCTATAGTGGAATTTGTTGAGGTACGACGACATGAGAAGGATTAGGAATGTACTTTCGCAACAAGGATATATAGAATACATCATGAACTTGTGCCAACTCTTAGGGTAACTCCAAACGAAACCACAACGCCTACACGCTCAATAATCTCATAGGGTCCGACATAACTAGGCTGGAGTTTACCGTGTTTCCCGAAATGCATCACCCCTTTCCATGGAGACGGCTTCAAAAATACCCAGTCTCCCACTTCAAACTCAAGATCTTTTCATCTGACTGCATAACTCTTTTGCTTATCTTGAGCGATCTTTAATTTGTCTCGAATGATCTGCACATTCTCTGTCCTCTCATGTACTATGTGTGGACCAATGAGGCTCTTTTCTCCTACTTTTCTCCAGCACAAGGGAGCCTAGCACTACTATTGTACGCAAATTCAATCAGGTGTAGATACTTATTCCATTTCCCCATAAACTGCAACACATAGGATCTCATCATATCCTCAAGCGTCTGAATAGTTCTCTCAGACTGACTATTAGTCTTGGGGTAAAAAGCTGTACTGAATCTTAACTTGGTTCCCAAAGCCTCCTATAAAGCTCTCCATAATTGTGAAGTAAAATGAGAACCTCAATTTGATATAATGGATACTGGTACACCATGAAGCTTTACGATCTTTTGTATATACAATATACCTAGCTTGCTCACCGAAATTTTCTCTGAGACGGGTATAAATTGTGCAGACTTTGTAAAGAGATCCACAATCACTCAAACACCTATATGATCTTTGGATGAACGAGGTAGTTTGTACACAAAATCCATAGTGACATGCTCCCATTTCCAAACTAGAATTTCTAGCTGTTGCATCAAACCTAAAGGTTTATGTCGCTCTGCCTTCACCTATTGGAAATAGGGCATTGACTCACATAAGTCACTACCCCCTCTTCATAATAGACCACCAATAGTATTCTCTAAGAGTGCGATACATCTTCGTGCTACCTGGGTGCATAGCATAAGCTGAGCAATAAGCTTCGCCGAGTATTTCTCGCTTCAACTCCTTGTTATTCGGAACACAGAGTTTATTCTTGAATACCAACAACCCATCTCTCTTTACAGTGAAATCAGATTTTCCACCGTCATGCGTTGTTCCCTTTAGTTTCAAAAATGATGGATCAGAATCCTATAATTCATGTACTCGGTCTATCAGAATGTGTCTAACTTGCATACTGGCGAATAAAACCCCCTCTTCGCTTTCATCAGTGTATAACACTGCTCTAGTGGCTCACAACTCAGTAAGCAGTGGTACATGAACCATCTGAATATGAGACAAGGAAACTCCGGACTTCCAGCTAAGAACGTCAGCAACAACATTCGCCTTTCTAGGGTGATACTCAAAAGTGCACTCATAATCATTTATCAACTGCATCCACCTTCTCTGCCTCAAGTTCAATTCTGGCTGTGTGAGGAGATATTTAAGGCTCGTATAATCAGTGAAAATTCGACATTTAGCACCATATAAGTAATGTTTCCAAATTTTCAACGTGAAAACAATCGTTGCCAACTCCATATTGTGAGTGGGATAACTCGCCTAATGAGGTTTCAATTGTCATGATCCATATGCGACCACCCTACTGTGCTGCATTAATACACAACCCAAACCTAACTTAGAAGCATCATTGACAACAGTAAACTCCCCAATATCATCTGGTAATGTCAACACTGGAGCTGTGGTCAACCTTGTCTTCAGAATCTATAAACTTTCCTCACAAGCCTTTGTCCATTCATACTTAACTCCTTTTCTTGTGAATATTGTAAGAGGTGTTGTAATTCGTGAAAAGTCTTGTACAAATCGACGGTAGTAACCAGCTAGACCTAGAAAACTTCTGATATCTGGTGAACTTGCAAGTCTACTCCAATTCAACGCCGCCTCCACCTTATCAGGATCAACACTAACACCATCTGCCGAAATCAAATGGCCAAGAAATTTCACATTATCCAACAAGAATTCGCATTTACTGAACTTGGTGTATAGCTGAGATTGCCTCAGTATCTCCAAAACTACATGTAGATGTCTCGCATGCTGCCTCACATCCTTTGAGTAAATCAGGATATAGTCAATAAATACAATGATGAATTTATCAAGATAAGCCTGAAATACTCAATTCATCAATGCCATAAAGGCAGCAGGTGCATTCATCAAACTGAATGGCATCACACGAAACTCGTACTGCCCATAGAGCGATCGGAATATAGTCTTAGAGACTTCTGATTCTCTAATCCGTAAGTGATGGTATCCCGATCGAAGATCAATCTTGGAAAATACTGTAGCTCCCTTCAACTGATCAAACAAATCATCAATACGAGGCAGTGGACATTTGTTCTTCACAGTTACCTTGTTCAATTTTCGATAGTCAACACATAATCCCGTTGGCCCATCCTTCTTCTTCACAAACAACATTAGAGCTCCCCACGGGGATACACTAGGACAAATGAAACATTTCTCAATTAATTCTTGAAGTTGAACCTGTAACTTCTTCAATTCAGCTGGAGCCATACGGTATGGCGCTTGAGATATGGGACATGTATCCGGAAGTAGTTCAATCGTGAAATCAATTTCCCTTTCTGGAGGAAGACCAGGTAATTCCGCAAGAAAAATATCAGGGTATTCTTTAACCACAACAATCTCCTCCAGGTCAGGGGCAGAAACATAAGTATTCACGACATGCTCTAAGTATGGAATACACCCCTTCCGTAACAATTTCTCGGGTTTCACAGCTGAAATAAGGCACAAAGAAAGAACATTTCGTTCTCTGCAGAATGAAAACTATGGAAAACCAGGATTTTGAAACACCACCTCTTTCCGAAAACAATCAACCAAAGCTTGGTGATTACTTAGAAAGTCCATCCCTAAAATCAAATCGAAATCCGCGACATGAAGAGGTATCAGGTCAGCAGACAATCCAAAACCTCCAACCATAACACTACAACCTCGATAAACTAACCCGACTAAAACCACCTCACCGAAGGGATAAGTCACTCGCCACATTACCGATAAGGGAGTGGCAAGTACGTTAATTATTGATGCTAATCTCACGGAGATAAAAAAGTGTGTGGCCCCCAGATCAATTAAAGTATAAACAACATAGCCAAAAACATATAACGTACCAATGATCACCTCTAGAGCTACTCTACCCTCCTGAAGAGTCATATGATGTAGTCGGGCCTATCCAGTCTGTTTAGCCGATTGCCCTCTCCAGCTCCGGTCCTGATAAGCTGGCTGTCTTGGTGGCGGTGCGGCTCTAACTCCGGAAGTGGCTCCTTGATCACCACCAGAACTATGCACTAGAAATCCACCTGAGAAGTCTTTTTGCGGACATTCCCTCTCAAAGTGACTCGTCTGGCCATAACGAAAATAAGCCGAAGTCTCAAGTTGGCACTGCCCGACATAATGTTTGTGATATCTACTGCAAAAAGGGAAATCTCTATGTGTGGGTGGAGTAGGCGATAACCACCGAATCCACTAGAACTGGCACCAGATCCTTGCCTATGTGGTCGACCTCTCCTCAACCATCTCTGAAAAATGACTGGGACGACGTGCAATAGGAGCAGGAGTATGAGATCCCTCACCTGAGGATATAGTGGAACCAGAAGTACTTGAGCTTCCCCTCTTTGAAGGACCTTGACTAGGACCACCTTCCTCAAATCATCGAGTTTGGCCTCGCTAAGCTTGAAGCCTATCCTTGCATCTTATTGCAGTGCTAACTCATCAAAATCAGCACGTGGCACACCAAATAAATACGGAGCAATCTCTGACCGTAAACCTTGCTCAAATCTCTAGCAGTTTTCTTTCACTAGCCTGACTGGATTTTGTGCAAATCGACGACCCAAGCAAGTGAAACGATCTCGATACTCCATCATAGACATGTGTCCCTGCCAATGATTCATAAAATCCTTATACTTTCGCTGCTCTGATGCTTCAATGAAGAAGCGAATCGTGAACAATTATGTGAACTCTGTTAATGAAGTGATGGATTCATTCCTTCCTGCCCCCTGCCACCAGTGATATGCATGGTTCTGTAAAAGATTTACAGCTACCTCGATCCTCTGCTCAGGAGTCAACTAGGGACCTAGATGATCACAAACTCGTCCGATCTCCACAAGCCAACTCTCACTAGTCTCAGGGTCATGGGAGCCAGTAAAAGTAACTGCTCCAGCCTTCTTACATTAGATCTTCACGATCCTCTCGCGGTCCTGGCATTATGCATGTAATTAACTCACGCATCTGCTGTGCCAAGTATTGTGTATCATTCCGTTGGGTTAGTTTTCGAGGCATAATGACCTACGAGTCCAAAAACAGGTTAGCTAACTGAAAGAAGTCACAAACTAGCTTAACTAAGAGACTCTAGACAATTAACAATGCATAACACTTGAAGCTGAGATGGGGATCAACCGGCCAGTTTGGCCATTCTTCTAGGAGTATTATACACTATCAAATGCCTCTACTGACATGACTAGAGAATCTACAGAATTTGTGACATAAGGCCATGATACAAAACTGAAAGTACCCAACCATAGTTTAAGTAATAAACTAAGATTAAGCCCTGACAACGGACCATACACTGAGAATTTCTACTAATTTGTTGACATAATCTCTATTGAAACTGAGACTACCATAAACCTGCAAGAAGATATACTTCACAAACCAATCCCACAGACACATTATGGACCACCGATGTCCATATGGATTTCTCAACAAATGACATGAACAAAACTAGAACTCAACTTAGGAATTTAAAAGCATTTTACAAAATATTGGCTCTGAATACAATGGAAAGTAACTCTACGATAACATGAGAAGCTGACTCAGCTATTTACATGAACACTCAATTTACACGAGCCCTACAGAAATATCATACGACTATTATTCAGAGCAAATTCTATATATGTAAGCTACAAATGACAGAAACAGATAGTGAGCTAAGACATATATACTACTGAAGGGATGACTGGTGGACTCAAAGCCTTCGACACTACCAAGCACTTTCGGGATATAAACTGCAGCCTGGGCAACAGAAACCGAAAAGCCCAGATGAAATAAAATATAAAACGTTAGCATGAGTGGACAAAAATAATATAATTAGCATAAATCGATAAAATGATCATATCTTGCCTTTCTGTTGATTTCCGTGAAATAATGTGAGTTCAAAAATATAAACTGAACACAAATAGAGATGCTCGCCCAGGCCACCTAACCTGAGTCAGCTAGCTGTAAGAAAAATAAATAAATGTGATGGGATCATCCCCAGGCCACGTAACCTGAGCCGATCTGAGTCAGACGAGACCACCTAACCTCCCCTGACTAAACTATTTGGTGATTAGCCGAATAGCTAGAGCATCGATGCAACTAAACAAAACATCAAAAATAAACCTCCAAAATTATAAGCTCTTAAATAAACTATAGAGCATATGAATAAAAATATGAACTCGCTACGACTGTGAAAATAAAAGGTCCACTCACGAGTCTACGACTACTACTGGTGTCCAGCGGAGCTCCCTTCACTGCTAGGGTCGCAATCTCGATGTCATGAAAGTACGGATCATACGATATCAAAATATGTGTAAAACTATGGAAATCGGCCCTAAAAATAACTCTGAAAGTCCCGTTGAAGAATCCCTCAAACTGACTCATTGGAGCTCTGCCGTGGACGGCGGCGCGTGGCCCTTACACGCCTCCACCGATAGCGGCACGTGGGTCACACGTGCCTCCGGTGAACCTCCTCCAATGGGGGCGTTCGACTCTACGTTGGAAATCTCTCCACAAGCTCTACCACTTCCAAAACTAGACCAAGGTTCAATTCACTGGTTTTTGGCAAGAATTAACTTAAACAGACCGAAAAACCACTTTCTCGCGGCCGCCACCAACGAAAAAAATTAAACCCTCAAAACTCTCCTCTCCTCAACCCCAACCTAACCCCTAGACCTACGCGCTCTAACTCGCTCTTACGTGGCCAGAAAATCAAACAAAATCAATCGGCCAAATTTACCAGTGAACCCTCCGTCGTCGAAGCTCCTCCGTGGAGCCTCGACGGACCATAAAACCTACCCAGAAAGACTCAGGGGGATGAGAGATTTAAAATCCCTTAACTCTTGACTCCGTAAACACGCCAGAGAACCACCACTGACGGCGGCGACTCCCACGGTTAAAACTCGATTTGGGTGGTTCACAAACCTGCAAATCATCCAAAATTATGCACACCAGTCAAACAAGGAAGTCATGGGCTTCAATTCCCTACCTTAAACGTCTCCAAAGGTGGCCGGAAATGGCGGGTCGATATCGGAGACGGCGCGCTAGTGAAAATTTTCTAATTTTCTGATTAAAAATCTCAAAATTCTCCTATTTATACCCCCAAGAATCAGATCAGATCGACACCTCAAATTCAATCTTATCATGATCGAACGGTCGAGAAAAATCCGACTAAAAATCATTTCTTTTTTATTTATATCTCGCGCCAACTTCCGATAAACCTGAAAATTACCCACTACCCGCTTATCCGAAAAATTATCCGAAAATTCTTACGAGCTCGAAATTAAATATTCTACAACTTCTACAGAGAAAGTCAAATCAAATTCTCGCCCGATGAAAAAGTTGTTAACAAAATTAATATTTCCAATAAACGTGTATTCTCAATTCGGGTCATTACATATATATACCCTTACTATATATTAAACTTGTAACTATATAAAAGTAATAAAACTCTTTACGTACGTATGCGCTATATTAAGCTTGATCTATTTTTTTTCCAAGAGACCTGCCATATATATCCTACTACTATATATTAAACTTGCAACACTATATAAAATTAATAAAACTCTGCACATATGCAACTATTTTAATCTTTGATTTATTTTTTACCCAAGAGACCTACCATATATACACTACTACTATATATTAAACATGTAACTCTATATCAAAGTAATAAAATTCTGTACGTATCTTAATATATTAAACTTCATCTATTTTTTGTCGATAGACCTGAGTCTTAAAAACCACTATGTAGATTGACATATAGAAATGGTAGGATTTAGGTGTTGTAAACAGGCCAGGTTGGGCTGGGTCTTATTTTTGAGAAAACTAAATAATTAATTATAGGTTTTCTCGGATTGGAGTTTAAGGATAATTGTAAAGCCCAAGTTCGGCTCAAGGAATCCGGTCTTGTGGGCATTGCCGGGCCGAGTATCTCTATAATTTTTGGGTCGGGTCGGGTTTAATTATTTTGTACTTAAAAAAATAAATCAAACTCAATAGTCGCAAAAAAAATTAAAAATTAGACTAATTTATAGCGTTTTCTCACTCTAATAGATATCCTGCACTAAAGTCAAATATAACTTTTGGTTAAATTTTTTGTTAAATTTAGCAAGAATGGAGAAAGAAAATAACTAATAGTTAAACTTTTTTCTCCAATATTTTTCTCTCTTCATAGTGCTTTATTTCAATTTGACTTAGAAATATCTAGAACTATTGAAGCAAAAGTTAAAAATATGATGGTTATATTTAGCTTTGTGATAATTTTGACTACAAAATAAGACTCTACTATTGAGAATGCTCTTAGATATATCAATACCCAAATATCAACTCAAAAACCATATAGTATTTTCAAAATAATGAATAAATATTTTCTTTATATAAAACTAAATTTATTCATTAAGGTCAAGCAGAAAAATGAAAATCTTAGAGCAAATCCAACTATCCAACAAAGAATTTTTTTTCATCAAGGTCGTAACTTGTTTCTTTATCTTATTGTAATTTTTTTATAAGTATAAATTATAATCTATATATTAAATTTAAGAAATTAAAATACAATACGAGCTTTCAGGCCGGCCTGGGCCAGAACGGGTGGGCGTCTTACGGGCCTACGGGCCGAGAGACACTAAACCCAAGTCCAACCCACGGCCATATAGGCCGGGCTTATTGCGATTTTTTTTTTGCCGAACTGGGTTTCGATTTGTCGAACCTTGTGGGCCAAATGATGAGGCCTAGTAGGATTGACATTGTAGTATACTAAACTAACTTAATGACCATGTACTCTATGAAGATTTACATTTTGTCGATTGAGGTAAAGGCCCTATGTCCCCATCGAGTGTTTGTAATATTTTTCATCAATTCAATCAGGCGTGGGAATGAACTTCCTAACATAGCACGTGGCTACAGAGACGGAGGGACATAGGGGCCAGGGTGGGCCTGGGCCCCCCCTGAATTTATGTGGAAAAAAAATTGGTATACTATTATTATTATATAATATAAATATTATAATTTATTCTAAATATATCTAAATTTTAATGACGTGTATGAGTGCATAACTCATTCAAATTCGACGACTTTGTAAGAATATTATTATATATTATTTCAATAATGAAGTCCAAATATTATATCAATTATGAATCAATCTCTTACTATGTTTTATGATTTTATGGTCTTTTTTTCTTTATAAAAGCTCTACCATTCCTAAGATTAACATACAATTTTTTATTAAGTTTATTATATATGGAGAGATACTTCAAAAGAAAAAAAAAACCATTTTCTTCTACTCCAACATCAGATGAGCAACCACCTACGAAAATTCAAAAGAAGAATAATAACAATATGAAAAAGTCTCGTGCTGGAGATATTACAGGAAAGTATCCATCGGATCCCGCTAAACGCCCGCCAATTTCAAGTTATCGTCCTAACATTCAAGAAGAAGTTTGAAGATATTATCTACAACAAGGCCCTTATCGACATAAAAATCATACTTTTCCTTTCACGAAATTTGGGGAAAAAAGAAGAAGAAAAGAAGGTTTATTCGTGATTAGTTTATTGAATTTCTATATTGGTTAGAGTACAGTATTAAAGAAGATACTACATTTTGTTTATATTGTTATCTTTTCAAACCAGCTATTGGAGAACAAGGCTGCGGTGAAACTTTTGTTGGTGGTGGTCATAGATTCAGTAATTGGAAAAAGAAGCAAACGCTAATATCACATTTTAGATGATCAAATATTACTCATAATCAGGCTGCGAGTAATTGATGCTTTATCAAACCAAAAACAACACATTGAGACTGTTTTGGCAAAACATACAAATCAAGATCAAATTGACTACCCTAACCGAGACTATTTTTTAAGATTTTCATTTAGGCCCCCCCTAATCGAGAATTCTGACTCCGTCCCTGCGTGGCTAGGTCCCAAACCTCATTCGAAAAAGGAAAAAAAAAAAAAAACTGTTTTGAAAAGATGAAAAAATACAAACGGTTACTTTCGTAATTGGGGAGAGCAAACTACATTCAAAAGGTTGAAAAAAAAAAAACAACGTACGTACGTAAACTAACTAGTGTCATTTTATAGAAAAACAAATATAAAATTAATGATATCTAAGACAAGTGAAACCGGAAAGAAAAAAAATTACATACGTACAGTGAAGACGGAAAATACGTTCATCTGATCAAGTCTAACACAAAAATTAATAAAAAACTTAAAATGAAAACCAACTTACGTTTGTAAACTAGGGTCTCTACGTTTAAAAAAATTTAAAAATGATAATTGGCGTCTTAATAAAAATGAAAGCACAAGACACTAATCCTTCAATATATGATCTTTGTCTGCACAATCATCATTAATGAAATCATCATCGTTTGCTACACTTCTTTCCTGATCGATGTTAGTGAGAATAATCATTTTCGGTTCTACATCGTGTTTACACAATAATGTCGCACTAGTTTCATCGTCTTCTGCATGCACATGTCATACATTAGCTCCATCATCGTCGTCATCATCCTCATCATCTTTGCCATCATCACCGTCCATTTGTTCTTCATCTTCTTCTTTTTCAAGAATGTCCCATGGATGTCTATCACTATAAGAAAAACACACATAGGTGACGAAATATTTAAGATTTCGTCGCCTAAGTGAGACTTAGTTGACCAAATATTGTTTTGTCCCTCAAAAATATTTTTCGTTAGCTAAGTACCATTTAGGCGACGAAGATCTTTCTTCGTCGGTTAAGAAATTTCTTAGATGACGGATGACATAAGTCGTCGCCTAAGTGTGTACTTAGACGATGCTTATTATTTTTCGTCACCTAAGATGCACACTAATTAAGACGACGTATACTTATTTTCGTCTGCTAAGTATGACATACTTAGACGACGAAACGTGTGTCGTCATTTAAGTGATCACTAAGAGGATGAGTTTTTTAAATCGTCACGTTAGATTTAATAACTTAGACGACAAAATGCAGTTTTGTTGTCTAGGTTCACACTTAGATGACAACATATGTTGTTCATCACCTACGTGCTCAGTTAGGCGACGAACCTGTTTCCATCGTCTAAGTGTAAACCTAGGCAACAAAAATATACACTTAGACGACGCATAATTTTGTCACCTAAGAAAACTCAATTATTAGATCATATTCATTTTCTCCTAGGGCTATCTCATCTCATCCTCATACTCTCAACTTCTCTCTCTCTCCTCACTCAACAAAACACCAACCGGACCTCCGCTAGCCGGAAAAAATTATTCAAATGTCGATTTTGCAACCCCCGGAGTTCTAGTTTACCCACTTATATCCTTATTGGTAAAGTATTATTTCATTTTTCTCGATTAATTTTTTTGAATTTAATACCGTACGTAAATTATATATGGTTATTGATTTTTTCGGCGAATATATAGTACTTTCTAGCAACCTTAGCTTAATTACTTATTGTATTTCATTGTTAATCTAATTGTAAGATAATTGGTTAGTTAATTAATATGTTTAATTTGATTAATTAGTTAAAACATGTTAGATTAAGCTAATTGGTTCTTTAATTGTTAAGCTAATGGTTTAAACTAAGTAGTTCAGCTTAATTAATTAATTGCATGTATGTTTAATATATTGTTAATTAAACTAATTGTAATTGTAAAGCTAATTAATAGTTTAATTAAAGTAATTGTATATTTAGGACTTTGTTAAGGTAATAGTAAATATATGTTAGAATAATTAGTTGAAAAATATATATATATATAATATGTAAATTATAGCATTTATATAAAGTTAATAATATAATATAATATTAGCTAGATTAGTTATAGTATAAGATTGATTATAGCATATACATGCTACTTAATTAATTGTGTTATGTGTCATTTGATATTGTATAGTATATTAGATTAATTAATTATTGGTTGAAAAATTATATAATATGATAATTATTAACTTACACAGAAATATGGACAAGAGTTGGATACAGTTGGCGAACCAAAGTGATGCACAGTATATGAACAGAATCAGAGAGTTTATGTTGTTTGCGCGGGAACATGGTCAAGAAAAGAAGCATTACAGGTGTATGTGCAGAAAATGTCTTAACCATTAGTTTGTGGAGGTTAATGTTATGTCTCAACACTTGTATGACCACGGTATTATGTGGAGTTACACTACGTGGAGTGAACACGGTGAAGTAGTAGACTTCAGCTCAGGACCAGACTTCAGTTCAAAGTATAGTTACCAAGGTGCCTTATCCAACGGTAGTGACACCCCTTCTTGGAAACCCACTGTAGATTTGGTTCATGATGATTTTCTGAAATTTAGTCATGGCGATCACCAATATGAAGAGGGAGGTTACGATACTCCTCATTATGACACAGTCTCTCCCTTCTTGACCCCACTGTAGATTTGGTTGATGATGATTTTCTTGAATTTAGTCATGGTGAACACCAATATGAAGAGGGAGGTTACGATACTCCCCATTATGACATAGTCTCTCCCTTCTTGGAACCCCACTGTAGATTTGGTTCATGATGATTTTCTGGAATTTAGTCTTGGTGAACACCAATATGAAGAGGGAGGTTACGATACTCCTCATTATGACACAGTTTCTCCCTTCTTGGAACCCCACTATAGATTTAGTTCATGATGATTTTCTGGAATTTAGTCATGGTGAACACCAATACGAAGATGGGGGTTACGATACTCCTCATTATGACATAGTCTCCCCCCCCCCCCCCCCCCCCCGGGGCCATTGACACTACTGAGATGGATATGTACAACAGGATGCTACTTCAAGTGCAGACCCCAGTGTGCCCTGGATGTCCAGAGAATGTGTTTCGATTTGTAATGGAGGAAATAAAAATGAAAAACAAAATATCAGAGCTTGCCTTTGACGAAATGCAGGAGCATATATGTAAGTCACTTCATGATCATCACAAACTTCTGGATACCTATTATAAGGTTAGACATATCTTGAGCAACCTCGGCCTAAAGTACAAGAAAATTCACGTGTGTATAAATGATTGTGTGCTGTTTTAGGAAGAGTATGCACATTTGGACTATTCTCCTGTATGCAACTAGTGCAGATATTTAGACCTGGGGACAAGGAGGAGTTCGAAGAAGCAAATACCTGTGAAGGTGCTTCAGTATTTTCCATTGATTCCCAGACTGTAGCGTCTGTACATATCTATATACATAGCATAAGTGATGAGTGGTACACAGAACAAAGAATAGACGATAATGTGCTCAGACACTTGGCAGATGGGGAGACTTTTATACAATTTGACAGTGAATTTCAAGACTTTGCAACAAAGGTACGAAATGTTAGACTCGGACTTTCTACAGATAGATTCAATCATTGGGGTGATAAAAGCGCTACCATCAGCATTTGGCCAGTTACTCTTATGTCGTACAACCTGCCTTCGTGGATGTGTATGAACAAGGAATTTAATTTCCTTACTCTACTAATTCCAAGTCCTAAAACTCCAGGAAAATGTTTAGATGTGTATCTTAGACCATTGATTGACGAGCTGAAACTATTGTGGGAAGATGGAGTCCCAACATATGACAAGTTCACTGACACAATGTTCATGATGAGATCAGCTGTAATATAGACCATCAACGATTTTTTTGCATATGAGATGTTGGCATCGTGTACAACCAAAGGGTACAGAGCATGTCTTGTCTGATTGGACAAGGTCAACACTAGATGGTACGTGGGAAAAGTGTGTTAACTGGGTCACCGTAGATGGCTTCCTCATGATCACTTTTGGCGACAGGCTAAGGATGATTTTGACGGGACTGTAGAGGATAATCCACAACCAAGACAGTAGTCTGAGGAAGAAATTTTTGAGAGTTTAATCGACTTCGATTTTGGTGTCTTGAGCAATGAAGATGATCATCTGGTCCCTCTAGATGAGCTTAAAAGGCACCACATGAGTGTCTTCTTTGAACTATCTTACTGGTCGAAGTTGAAACTCAGGAACAACCTAGATGTCAGGCACATAGAAAAGAATGTGTGTGACAGCGTGGTGGGAACAATTTTAGGTATTAAGCTCAAAACTAAGGATACTTCCAAAACGCAAAGAGATCTTGAAATTATGAATTTGCACCATACCTTGTGGTTAAAGAGGGATGAAAACGGTGTGTATAAGAAGATGCTCCATGCACCTTACACATTGAAGCCTACACAGAGGGATGTTGTATTCAACTAGTTTAAAAGTGTCTGATATCCATCTAATTATGCAGCGAATATATTTGGTGCTGTCAACGTTGAGAAACACAAGTTCATTGGTCTAAAGACTCATGACTATTATGTTATATTACAACGTCTGATTCTAGTGGTCATTCGACCATATTTGCCTCGTGACGTTGTCGAACCAATAGTTGTATTGTGTAGATGGTGGCAGAGGTTATGCGCTAGAGAGTTGAAGAAGTTAGATATCGTCGAACTACAATACGAAATTGTACACATCCTTTATAAATTAGAGGGGATTTTTTTTCATGCTTTCTTTGACATCATGATTCACCTCATGATCCACCTTCCTGAACAAGTGCTGCTTTCAGGTCCGGTCCACTACACTTGGATGTATCCTCAAGAAAGGTACAATTATTTATAACCAATTTCACATCATTTACATATATATTTTGAAGTGTTTCTACTATTCTTTATATAATTAATTGTTGACTATTTTGCATACAACTCGAACAGTATAAAGGATTCGTCGAAAATAAATTTTCCTCGGATGGCTCAATAGTAGAGACATAACTAATGCACTAGTTTGTTACCTACTGCGACAAGTACCTCAAGGATCCAGTCTAGACCACTTCTTCCAATTGAAATGCCTGCAATAATCTTTCAGTCGCAATAGATATTGTACGACTGTTTAGAGAAATATTAAACGAAAGATTAACTAAAGAAGAACTTATGAAGTGCATTGGGTAGTGTTGCGAGACTTTGACAAGGTCAACCAGTAAATGGAGTTTTACAAGAAGAAAATTTAGATAGCCAAACCGGACAAGGGTCCTAACTAGGTTGAAAAAGTGCTTAAGAAGAAGTTTCCTGATTATTTTCTCAAATGGGTATGTATGTTTAATTAATTTAAACCATGCATGCATATAGGTTTGTGATTAATTAGTTTTTTTATGAAATTGAAAAATCCGGATGAGAATAGGTTCCCACGAAAAATTCGAATCACATGTAGTGTTTGCTTATGCTAAGTGGATTGCCTTAGTTTCTACTTGCAGGTCTTTGGTTACTCTATTTTTTAGGGGAAACTATGTCAAATTTTCGGTACAAATTAATTACACACTTATATGTCTTCTTAACATTTTTGCAGATGATTGATCTGGAAAAATCTGGTGATGACGAGGGGTGGTGGTCATGAAAAAAGTACTTGTTGACGCATAAGTCAGTTCAACACTATTTATGATGGATGTTTTGTCAACGGTGTAAAGTTTCATTCAGTGGATCGAGATGAAGGAAGAATAACATAAAACAATGGGATTGCGGATGGGAAAGGCGCTAATGTATATTACGGGGTTCTTGTTAATGTCGTGCAGCTACTTTATGGGAATGATATCAACGTTTTTCTACTCAAGTGTAAATGGTTTGAGTATAAGAAGGAAGATCTGTGCCTTTTATCAATAGATACAAACTCAAGCTGGTATGAGGATGAGCCATCCGCTCTTGCCACCGTAGTTAGGCAAGTGTTCTATGTGGATGATCTAAAAGCAGATGAAGGATGGAAAATTGTTAACCCTCTGTCTCACCAAGGAATATGGAGTGCCACCACACTTGAAGGGACGTCAGCGACTGACACTAAAGCAAAAATGACAATGCATATCAAGAGCCTAATACTTCTATCATCCCCGACATAAGGGAAATTGATTCGCTCTAACGAACACTTACTCAAGCATGATGGCACCACGAATCTTACTCAAGAAGAGATTAATGATTTAGGGAAGAATGCCCCTAAAGAGTATATGGAGGATGACGACAACAACAACGACGACTGTCAGATACGATTCAGACGATGGAGATTATGATGATGAGATGAATTCAGTTGATAGTGAGGATGAGGATGATTCAAACGATGATGATTATGAGCATGAGTATGAGAATGAGGAGTGATATATTTTTATAATTTACATATACGAATTACTCAATAATAATTAGTTTATTATATTAAATTAAAAAATATTATTAAATATTAGTTATGTCGACTAACATGAATAACTTAGAAACAACAAATGCAAGATCATTTTCTGTTATAAAGATGACATCTTAGACAACTTATGTATTTTCATCATCTACGTACAAGAAGGCGCCTATATAATTTCATAGTCTAGCCTAAACCCTAACTCTAAACCGTAACACTAATCCCCTTACCCTAAATCCTAAAACCCTTAGACGACGAAATGGTAAATTTTAGTCATTTAAGTGCTACTTAAACAACGAAAATTGCTCTCTTTCCACTACAACAAAAAATTCAATTTGCTACGCTTTTTTGCTAATACCTACCAACGGCGACGACAAATTCACCGTCGCGAATGTGGAGACCTTTTGGGACGGCAAACCGACACCGTCACAAAAAATTCCATCAATTGCGACAACACTTTTATGGCTTCGCAAAAAATTTCATCAATTGCGACCGCACTTTTTTCCGTCGCAAAAAGTTCATCAATTGCGATGGAAATGAATCGTCATTGCAAAATCATTTTTTCTAAGGCATTTAACAGTAAAACTCGATTTGTGACTCTGTAAATAATTATTTAGAAGACCCGGTTCTATACACGAATTCTCGTGAGGTTTATATCTATCTTACCATGTTAGAAAAAAAGACAAAAAAAAAGTTTATTTAACTAGTCCTCCCATAGGAGAATGAGCAAAAAATCTAAAAGGTTATTTTAGTCTTTTGATAATATTTGACCTCATTGATCGAGACCTAAACGAAATCCGATAAGGCTAATTTTTTCACAAGATCCCTTTCATTATGAGGTTGTTGCATGTATATGGTCACATTTCTCATTAGACCATTTTGGTTTCTCTTATTTCTCATTAGACCATATGGTCACATATCCATTAGTGTTATTACATTATTCATTGGTTATATGGAAAAATAAACTTTTATGAAAAAAAATCAATAACAAGTAATTATTTGGAAAATGTGATCGTTGGTTGAGATGATCAAACTAATCTAAGCAGAATGTAAAAAAATTAAAACTTTTCGAATTGAATTCGATCTTGATCTGTGCATAAAATCATTATGACCATATTGCCCTTATGAGTAAATTCCGATTTGCCACTACGTCCAAAACAATTTGAACACAAAAACCTCACACACATGATCGTGGAGTTCATATCTATCTCACAATCTAAAAAAAATAAAACCAAAATTAATAAACCCTTATAGGGTTAGGGTTTATTAAAACTTTAACCCTAATCACTAAAAAAATATTTGACATATTATTTGGTGGAGTTGACTTATATTGACTGTAGGTTTACACTTATTCACTCAAAACTTTCGCAAGCGCCTCTCTCTGTCACTCAACTCTCTCTCTCTCTCTCTCTCTCTCTCTCTCTCTCTCTCTCTCTCTCTCTCTCTCTCTCTCTCTCTCTCTCTCTCTCTCTCCTCGAATAATAGCGGGTCTGGATTCCACTATCGTCCTCTCCCGACCTCGCCGATGCTGCCCCTCTACACCCTCATTGTCGACGATGCTCCGCTACCATCCCTTGTTGTCGACGATGCTCTACCATGATTGTTGCATTGCTGACGCGCGACGCCGCACCAAGCTAGCCTCGTGCCTTCAAACCCGGCGACGTCGCTTTCAAGCCACATGCCTCGGGTCGTGCTTCCACCACTTTGCATTATAAGCTCCACGCATCAGCCTTTGCGCCCATGTGAGATCAAGCTTGCCTTGCCTTACTCCCTTCTTCGGCTTCCTCAAGGCCACCTCATCTCTCGGTCTTCTTTGTAAGTCTCCTTGTCTCTCTCTTTAATCCCAATCTCTGATCCAATCTTGTTTCAAATTATACTCTCTTGGATTTTGAAACTGGTTTATTGGCGACTCAGGCATGGGCCGGTGTATAGGACCACAAAGAGTGGCGTCTCGACCTCAGCCCGACTGATTTGTTTTTCTTACAACAAACTTCAAACCAGATCAATCAAAAGGTAGATGGAAGTATCAAATGTTATCTGTGAATGTGGTTGTCGTAGTCTACAACAGACTTTGGATATTCAGTAGCTTAATAGTTGAGAGTAATGTCAATTTTCAACTAAGTGGCTAATCGCCTTAAGAATGGGTGTTAGGACCAGTTATCGCTCTCTATAGTCAAATCAAGTATATAATCATTACAAATCATATAGGTGATTGCTACTTTTGGGAAAACCAAAAGAAAAATGGAAATGATATAGGGTTTGTTCAAGGATTTGCAGAAGGACCCGCCCACCTCTTGCAGTGCTGGTATTGGCTCCTAATTATATCTAGAGGTTTTAATTGAGTTACGCATGTTCAATTTTAGGGATTTATGCCTTTTTAGCTCAAGATGTTAAAGCCATTTTAACCTACTAAAGAAACATTAAAAATCTTTTTGGATGCTCCCAAGAGCACAGGTTTTGGTTTGAAAAGGAATTAGTTTCTCTTTAGCATTTGTCAGCTTTGGTGTAATTTCATTTGGTGCAGTCGCATAGATTCTGCGAAATTAAGTTGTTATAATTGGAGTTTCATCGAGTTTAAGAACTAGATATGAACCCCGAACGATAATGAACATGAGCACACTAGTTTAATCAATATGATTATTTAACATAGAAGCTTAATTGGTGCTTTTTGTGTGTGGATTATTAGGTCCTGTGGCCAAGGACATGTTCCATTGTCAAGCAACAACTCATGTTGATAGTCCGTATGCATGTGGTGTTTTCCTAGTTTCAATTCACTTTCCTCCGGATTATCCATTCAAGTCTCCAAAGGTTGTTACTTTTTTTTCTCTCTCTTTGACTATAAATGATCTCTTACAACACTAATAGCCGTGTCATTTGTATACAATAGTGTAATAAACAGTAAAAAGCCTGGTAAAGAAAATGACATTATAATCGAATGATTCGATTCACTAATCAAATGACTCACATGTATCATCTCTTAAGAAGGAAATGTTTTAATCTACTGCTTATATCCTTTTTTTCTATGGTAGACAGAGTTTCTTATGATGTCAGTGCAAGGTATTTTTTCTGGTTGCATGGTGTTTTCTCCATGGCTTGGCTTTTATGTCTGTCAGTTTATGTTTGTCAATGGATGTTCTAATTGTTGGTTCTAGGATCTCATCAGGTGAATCAAGTAATAGAATCAAGATATGGTTTATGTATTCCGAAATCGATAAATGGTATTCCAGTTTTGAGTTTTTAAAGCTTGAGCTGAGGATTTGTGTCCCATGATGATTGGATTAAGCTTTATAAGGTTTTTGATCATGAGATGGACATATTTCAAATAAAGTATTATTCTGTCTTTCTTTACCAAATCTATATATTCTTGTTTAGAATGCTTGATGCCAACACTTGTGACTTGATCTGATTGATAGTGAGCGAAAGATTCAAATATTCATTTTGTTTTTGTGTTGTGATTCTTTTGACATAATTGTTTCATCTTTCACTGATTGTATGGGAGTATATCATGATTTTGAAGCTTAACTCAAGTGAAATATTTCAGGTTGCATTTAAGACCAAGGTATGCCATCCAAACATCAATAGTAATGGAAGCATATGCCTTGATATTCTTAAATAGCAATGGAGCCCAAAACTAACCATTTCTAAGTTTTGTTCAACTATTCTTCCTTGTCTAGAAGTTTCTCATGTATAATTCTTGTGACTGGAGTGAAAGGATATGTACTTTTATCATTGTCCTAGTAATTTAGTTCCCTCTCCATGCCTTTTTGTATTAAGCAACTTCCTATTGCCATATCTGCTTTCCATACTATAGGAACTTTTACTTTGCACATACATAATAGGGTTTGATTGAATTAACTAGATCTGTATGGTCCAGTACATGTAGAGTGAAGATTAGATGTATTTGTTTTGACAAATGATTCATAAATTCATTAAGTTGTTCAAGGTTAGCCAATTTGTATTTGAATGTTGGATTTTTTATGACTTGTGTAGTTTTATTAGGGTTCGAAGAAACAAAGCTATTGCTAGCAATGATGGAACAACATTGACTCTTTATGAGGAAGTTGCTTGTGGGCTGACTGCTGGGGCCGCTGAAGCAATATTCAAGATTCCATTATCTTCAGCTTGTAGTAGACAAATATAGTAAAGAAGGGAGGACACCTAAGCTTATGAAGGATGAGGCATCGTCCTTCGAGTTGTACAAAGTAAAAACTTTTTCGTACATAGAAAGTAGTAGACTTTATGAATGGCTGAAGAAGAACTTTTATCTTTTTATACAGTGAACTTATGTGAACTTGTGACTATGTGAACTTTATGAATGATAAAAGTGTCTAATGTACTAGTAGATTTGCAAATTTGCACATTTGATCAACTCCATTTCTTTGTGATGGTTGTGTTGCCATCGCAAAAAAAGGGAGCAATTTTTTTTATTGCGCGAACTTGTATTCGCGACGGCAATTGTGCCGTTGCAAAAGTTGTTTTTGTGACCGCAATATACAGTCACAAAAACTAAAAAAACAACACCAGTCAGCCAAATTTACCACGGCTAGTTTGTCGTCGCAAAAAAAAAAAATTGCCACGGCGAAACTTTGTCGTCGTAATATAGTTCAGACGGCAGCAAAAACTGTCGCTAATATCAATTGCGTCGCCACCAATTATGACGGAAGCTTTGTTGTCACAAAAGAGCATTTGCTACGCCATTTCACTCTTTTGCGATGATAATCTACCATCACAAACTACATTTTTTGTTGTAGTGTTTGTCCTGTAAGTAGGTTTTCATAATTTGACTTCCACTTTTGTGTTAACTGATCAAAAATCGGATTTACAAAGATTCGTAAATTTAATCAACATACTTTTCCGTTTCCGTCAAATTAATTAATTAATTTTGGTTATATATATATATATATATATGCATGCTTGCATGCATAGTTGACTACACCGATGAAACCCTTAACAAACTTTGTAATGAATAAAAATTTATCTACTCACATATTAAATGATGATGAATATATTTAATAGTTATTTTGTCTGAATTCGAGTTCGTTAATATGGATATACAGACATACGAACACATACGTTATTCAACATTAGTAGATGACATGGATAACGAGTATTAAGTCGTCAATTTAGATTTTAACTCAATTTCAATTAATTTAAATGTACCAGATATATAAAGTTTCGACATATTACAAAATGGCCGTCACATCGGATCGAAATGGTTTTATGATTATTAATATTTACAATTGTTTCCGTCTTTTAAACTTTTGTCGATATTCACAAAACATACTGTATCGATCAAATACCAAACTCTACCGAATTTGCGTCAATATTTTTTTAAACTATGATAAAAACGTAATGGTTATATCTGACGGCTAATTTCTTCTTATTATTAAGGAGATAGACAAAAATTAATTTTATAATATCACAAAAAATATTAAATAAAATATCACTTAGACGACGAAATCATGCCTTTTCATCGCCTAACACCAAAAATTTGGTGGTTCATTTTTTTTTTGCGCCGAATTTTTCAAAGCATGTTTAAAAACAACTTAGACGACGAAGGTTGTTGATTTCGTCACCTAAGTCAATCCTAAGTCCATCGATATATTCCCAATTTGATCGACCTTATTTCTCTTTCTCTCTCTCTCTCTCTCTCTCTCTCTCTCTCTCTCAATCGATCGATCGATCGATCGATCGATTGATCTGGCCTCTCTCGATCGAGCTCTCCAACCTAAACCCTAGCCGTCAGCCACCTTGCTCCCCTCCTCGCCAGATTCTCTAGCGCCAACCCCCCCCCCCCATTTCACTCTCTCTCTCCTCTCCCGGATTGAAAGTCAAACCGTCGCCGGTGCCCGAGTCTCTCTCTCTCTTCTCGCCGGATTCTCACTCACCGCTGTTGTCCTGGGTCACTCTCTCTCATCTCGCCTAAAACCACCATCCACTCTCCTCCCCGTCGCCTCTCCCTCTCCTCCTGCTCAGACTCTCTCTCCTCGTGGTATCTCTCTCTCCCCCCACCGCCTCTGTCTCTCCCTCCGCAGCCCCGTAGGGTCCACCATGTCATCGCCTCCCCGTCCCCTCCACCACCCCGTCGGTATCTCTCTCTCCTCTATATATATATTTATATATTTTTATATATAAATAAAATTTGTGTGTGGATATATAAATGGAATTGTATGTGGATATTGGATATGAAATGTGGATTTTTCTAATTTTAAATAAAGTTGGTGAATATTAAATATTGGATGTGAATATTAAAAATGATTTGTATATATGAAATTGGATAAATTTGGTGATGATATATGTATATTAGAGATAAATTTGGTGATGATATTTGTGATTTTGTTGAATATGCCGATGAGTATATGAATATATGGATATGAATTTGTGAAATGATGTAATCTGTGATTTTGTTGAATATGTGAAATGAATATATTTAATATTGGATGGATTTTGGATGGATTTGTACATTATGATGTCGATGAATATATAATGGATATTTATATATTATATTGTGAATATTTAATTTTATACAGCTTAATCAGAATGCCTGGCGGTAGGAAAAGGCGCACGACAGCGAATAAGGCTACGAAATTCCAATCCATTAGACGACAATTGGGTTGGAGTCAAACCTCAGAGGAGACGGTTATGGGTCCTTCAATTCGGGCAGATGGAGGATCGATACCGAATGTTCCAAATAAAGAGGCTACAACCTATACAGACGAGCCAAGTATTTCGGCTTCGACATCGGTGGAGTCATAAGGTCTCTAAGAATCCGTCGACGATTATATTCACTACAGCGCTCGACGTAAGACCAGGAGGGAGCCCTCAGACCCGGTCCCCAAACATACCCGGGGACTTGGGAAGGGCGCTAAAAGCAAGTGTATAGTAAAGTCAACGGGGAAGAAGATCGAGGTGTCGTTCGACGACATGACCCGAGGCCCTACGACCTCTGACCTTAGCAGTTTGTACTCGCACAATATCGGGGCAATCATATGGAACAACATATGTATGATTGCCCCTTCTTGATACTAGTTCCCCAATTCTGAAAAGTTTAGGGTGTATCGAGAATCTTGGTAATAGGGTCTATTTAATTTGAATTTAATTTCATAATTAATTTCAAAGCATAAAGGCATAAGGTCTAGAAATTTAATTATTTATTAATTTTTTTCTAGGTACATTTTGACTATGAAGGCCGACTGGATATGTAGGAATACGTAGAGGACACAGCAACCTGCATTTTCAAGGATTGGAAGTACGACCTCCACAAG
Source organism: Geum urbanum (assembly GCA_946800695.1). NCBI lineage: Eukaryota > Viridiplantae > Streptophyta > Magnoliopsida > Rosales > Rosaceae > Geum > Geum urbanum. The sequence goes on from OX327012.1 coordinate 27,842,434, forward strand.
TACTACAAGAAACACGGCGCCTTGCTTATCCCACAGCCTTGCTTACCCCACAAGAGTTGCAGATGGAAAGGAAAGACGAATGGCAATGGTTGATCGAACACTTTGAGTCCGAGAAGTTTAAAGTTCGTTTTTATTTTCTCTAATGTAATGAAAATGAATAATTTCTTATTTTTAAACATTTATTTATTATTTATTATTATTTGTTATGATACAGTTAAAGTCGAATGCCAACAAGGCAAATCGTGAGAAGAAGACCGTCTACCATGGTACAGGCTCACGGGATCATCTACCATGGAAAGGACCACAGAGATGCGGGTTCCAAGCATTGTTTCCTGGATGCTATCAAGGATACTTATGTCAAGCCCAGGCAAGTCAATGAAGCAAGTCGACATGTCGTAAGTACCTATTTTTCCGAAATTAATTGAATTTAATCGTACTTCCAAAATTTATTGAATTTAATCTAATAACAATTGGTTTGAAGACATTGAATTATGATTAGTAAATTTATTTAGGTTGGGCTCTTGGCATTTGGAATTTGCTTTAAGTTGGTTAAATTATGATTCTGGACTTGAGAAATCCGGATGGGAATCGATGCCCACGATGGCTTTAAGTTTTGGGCCCGAATCATATTTGGGCCCAAGACTAATAGTGAAAACTTAAGTAAACTAGTCGAATTGGACGAATCACTATACTTCTCATATTATTTACTTATCGTTACTCTTGTTTCTTATCTTGAATCTTTCGTGATTTATGGTTTGAACGATTGAGTTCTTGCTTTTTCTCAATTTCTGTTAAATTTCTAGAACTGCAACCCAGCACAATTATTACCCATCTAAAAACTCAGCACCACTATTTTTTCACATTCACCTTCATTGTACTAAATCCTCTAAATAAACTCCAGCCAAATGACAAGGCTCGAAACACCATATCAAATGGTCCTTATGACAATTCTTATCATTACACGACTCAATGGAAAATCAATAACACCCTAAGTCCCTAACATCAAAAATCGATAAGTCATGGATTGTTCTTTCGTTCAAATAGTTCATTTCTTGCAACGAAGAACAATCCATGACTGACCATGTCATGAGCTGCAATATTTCCGTTCAAAGATCGCAAAGGATGAAAGATTGACAAGTGAAATAGGGTAAAATTGGATTTTTTTTTATGGGAAAAAAGAAAAGAAAAAGAGGTCTATTGAAAAAGCTTGGAGCTCCCAATAGAAATTCTCTCATCTTTCTCTGACTGTGACCAAAACATAATAGGGAAGACAGTGGCTTTTGGAGAGCCCTTCCAAATTTCAATACAACACAAGTTCGGGTATTAGTATTGAAGATTTATGTACATATGACATCATGTTAAACAGAAATGTGCAAATGGATTCCCACCCATTTCTGTACAATTCTACATTTTCTTCTAGTTACAAAATACGCCGACTGCAAATGGAGAAACGTATACGGTATACCGGCTCACAGGACATCCCATGAACCCTATCCATACTCTCCCATGACAATTCTCTTTAGTCGATGAAACCAATTCACATCCCACAATTTCACCTCAACTATCTCTTGGCAGTCATATGCAGTAGCTGGTCAGAGTCTGTATGCAGTAAGCAATCAAAAGATGCTGTCCTTGCTAGAGCTTGCCATTCCTAATCCTGTGTGAAACCATCCCACTCTTTGTGATATCTTTCAGTATCACATCTTGTGGAAGGTAGAAGAGTGATCCTGGTGGCATGCTGTAGAAGATGACAACACCTACAGCAAACAGAAAATAAAAACACATGTTAAAGGTAATGCCATTATGGGACTTATGTGCCAAACATTAAACAGAAACTCAGTCAGCCAAGACACTTAAAACTTCACGCGGTTAGGCAGCACAATTTCACAATGGGAGCTCACCTTGTTTCATCCATATAGAGGAAGGACAACGTAAAGAAAAAAGTTGAGGGATAAAAGAACCAGAAAAGAAAAGAGAAATCATAATGATTCTTTCTTTCTTTTAGAATAAAAAAAGGGTTACTCCACTCAAAAGTAAAATCATCATCATAACTCTAGTATAAGGTCAGTTTTCAGAAGATGTAAGATTCGGGCGAAGGATTTGGAAAATGCACACAAAGAACTGAAGACTTCAGGTTCTGTAAGTCTACGAGTCTTTTAAGGATTCATCTTTTGTAATTGATACAGCTGGAAGCAGTAAAAGAGATTGTAGAATGTTCATAATGACATGGTTGTTTCTTAATCAGGAAAGTTTTAGATGTTTGACAAAAAGAATGACCATCCCAATTTCTTTGTCAAAGCATTCAAGATAACAATGCATCTACTTCTGTACGTACAACACTTGTAAATAACAAAACAAACAATCCTGCTATAGAAATAATACCTTTAACCGAAGAAATAGATCAAGCACATGGATTCCCTGGAGAGTTTTAGTTCTTCCATGGGCTGGACAGATAGCTAAGAAGTTCTGGTTATGTCTTCATGTGGCTTGTTTTTCGGCTAGATGTCTGTGAACAATGAATAGTGGCCAACACTATTGACCAATCCAAGGAACAAAAAAATCTAGGACCATAAATACCATATGCCACCTTGATTCCATGTTTCTATCCAAATGTTCTTGAACTGCTCATTTCCACCTTCCAAATACAAAATATAATCACATAAGATCATTCATTCCAAGACCAAATGCTTGATTGACTAAGACACAAAGTTTATAAATACATCTGTATGGCTTCAATCATATTTAGTAAGACGTGAACATTTTAAGAAGGTAAACACTAAAATTTTCAGCATACACAATCATGAGTTGAATAATTAAAAAAATCCAACTACAATCATAAGCAAACACAGTTCAAATCGGTGCAAAATTAGCATATAGCTTAAACCCCCATTGCCAAAGGAGAGTAGTGATACAAATACATGTGCATTTTATTTGCACACATGTCCTGGTATCAACCAAACATAGTTTGGAAATAACAATGCATGCACAGCAACTGAAGATCAACAACTTCCCATGTAAAATCAACACCAACCAGCTTTGCGCTTGACATAAGTGTTCTGGTAGTCAGCTATACCTGTGGTCAGTTGTGCTCAACTGCTCTTAGAATGTGAATCCGCTAGTGGAGATATAAATGGCAGTTGAAATAAATTATTAACCATTGATACAGACCACAAACAAATTCACCAGAGAAACATGGTTGCTACACTCGATGAGCAACATCAGCACATGGCAGAGCTAAAGAGTATCAGTACTTATTGAGTTCTTGATGAGGTAGAAAAGAGCATAGTCCCTTTATCAGCAGTCACCAGACAGTAACACATTTCAACTCTACTGACTACAGGTATCGAATTAAGTAAGCTGACTTGCTAACCTTGTGATGATCATCGAGAAAAAAGGGTGTTAGAGTAGTGAACAGATTTAGCAGCAGATTTCGATATACTCATTCAGCCCAATCCTCCATAAGCCTTAAGCCAGTGCTCTGTCCAGTGAGTCGTCAGGTTATGAACAAGTGAATATTAGTCAATGGGGTAGAAAACACATTATTTTCCGTCAGATGTCCCTTCATGCAGAAGCCAATGGATATCCTGCTCAGGTAGATGAGAATGAAACAAAAATATAAGAAAGGAGTAGGAAAGAAGAGAAAACTAATGTACTACTGAACTTTTCTTTCATATAGATAGTGAGGAAAAATGAAAAATCTAACAGGTAGCATTACATTTTATGCTAGCTTAATACACACCTTGAGGTAACAGAATTACATAATGCAACAAACTAAGTGAGCTTCAAACTTTTCTCAGGTATGTAAATTGTTATTGTTATTGTATAGTTAGACAAAGTTGCGACCCAAAAAAATTTCCTTTAATTGATCCATGATCTTAATCATCTATATCTGAGAAAAGAATAGGTAACAACATTGCAAAAGAGAAAGGGTTTGAACAGCATCTGATGATAAGTTTCATGTAAAAGAATATGGTAAGTGCAATGTACTGCAGTAAGGAAGAGAAGGGAGAGAGCAAGACAAACCATCTGGCATATGCTATCCGATAGTTGAAGAGCTTCATCCCACCTGTTAATTTTAATAAGCCCTTTGATGATGTGGAAAAATGTACTCAGCTCTGGATAACCACCCTGCCTAATCATTTCCGCAAACATCTGCAGTGCTTTATCAGCCTTATTTGCATGTGATAGGTTTTCGATCAGTAAAGTATACATATTCTTGCTTTCAGAAGTAAATGGGGTAGAAGAAGAAATCTCTTCATGCAGCTCAAGAGCCACTTCTAGTCGTCCAGCCTTCACAAAATTATCAGCCAAAACTCTGTATATGTGAACCATTGGCAATGAATCACTCTCGCTTATCTCATTTAACAGCCCAAGTGAGGCTATGAACTCTCGGTTGTAACCTTCAATAACTTTACGGTAGCCTGCCAAATGCTTTGGCCAATATGTTTGTTTCATTTCTTCCAAAAGTTGATGAGCTTCATCCAAAAGGCCACCTGCACAGCAGTGGTTTATCAAAACCATGTAGGTTATAAAATTGGGCGCACAACTCTTTGAGCTCATTTCTTTAAAGAGCTCAAGACATTTGTTGTATTTTCCTGCTTTCCCAAGGCCATCAATCATTGCAGTGTAAGTCACAACGTTTGGATAACATCCTTTTTCTTCCATCATTAGCATAAGCTTATATGCTTCATCTGTCTTTCCAACCTTACAAAGGCCATCAACCATCTCTGTATAGATAACAACATTTGGTGCACACAAGTTTTCTAACATTTTAGACAAGACTTTTAATGCAAGATCCAGCCTTTTATCCTTGAACAACCTGTCAATCAAAGAGCTGTATGTATACACAGTCGGACTATACCCATGCTCCGACATTTTAGTAAACACCTCTTGTGCTTCATCGAGCTTCCCAGACTTGCAAAATCCATCTATAAGAGCGTCATACACAATATGGTTAGGTTCACAGCCTTCTACCAGCATTGCATCAAATAACTCACGGGCCTCTTTAACCTTGTGGGCTTTGCATAAACCATCAACCAAAGCTCCATAGGTATGAACATTAGGTTCTTTCAAACTCTGATCGTCAACTGTAAAGTACATATTTACATCAGGGACTTCCAAATTACCTGTCATTCTTGCATAAATCTGTAAAGCCTTTTCAGTTCCCCCAGCTTTACAATGGCCATCAATCAAAGCATTATAAGTAACAGCATTGGGAGTACAACCTTGAGTCAACATCATCTCAAAGAGTTGATTTGCATCAGAGACCTTCTTTGCTTTAAGGTATGCATGTATAAGAGCAGTATATGTTACCACATTTGGTGAACATCCATTTCCTACCATTTCATTGAACCAGCTCCGAGCCTGTTCAATGAGGCCAGCTTTAGAAAAACTATCAATCAAGATAGTAAAGGTGTAAACATCAGGAACAACACCATTTTGTTTCATCTCTTGAAACAACAAAAATGCTTGTTCTACCTTGAACGCATTGCACAAAAAGCCAATAACTTTAGAATATGTACTACTGTCAGGAACAAAGCCTTTGCTCATCATTTGAGAGATAACCTTGTAGGCCTTGTCAAATTTTCCATGACCACAAAGACACCGAGCAAAATTGCTTACGTTTGCCTTATTCAAAACTACACCTGCATAAAGCATCTCACCATAAGCCTTTTCAGCCATGTCCAACCTATCTACACTAGGTAATTCTTCCTTTCCACAGATACCACCAATCAAAATATTGTAAACCACATAGCCTGGCTGGCAGCCACATCTAACCATTTTTGTAAGTAACTTATAAGCATATGAGTAATCTCCTGATTTGCAATAAGCATGAACAAGAGAATTAAATAGCCTAGGGCTGGGATAACAACCTTCCGTGATCATCATGCTAAGAATTCTCTTGCACCTGCCAAGCTGTTTATTTCTCAAGCATCCGCAAAGCAAAATCCTATAAGTTACAACATTAGGAATACAAGAATCACAGCGCATTCTGTTCAAAAAATCCACAGCTTCCTCAAAAAGTGAAGCTTCACACAATCCAGATATCATCTTTGTATAAAGAACAGTATCAGGCACAAACTCTTCCTTCTCAATCAATGCAAGACTTTCCTTCCACTTCCCAGCTTTGCACAGGGCATGAGCGAAACAACCCAACGTATATTCATCCATCCTAAACCCCAACTCCAACATCTCCCCATGAATCAAGTGCGCCGTGTCCAGCCTCTCAGCTCTCAAAAACACCTGAACCAAAGCATTGTAAGTTGCCTGACTTGGCCTGTAGCCAAAGTCCTTAAGCCTCCCTAGCTCTTCCAAAGCTACATTCCACAACCCATTTCGGCAACACTTGCGAATCAACACATTAAGTAGCTTCCCAAGTACCTCCCTATCATCACCCTTAATCTCTCTCAAGAAATGGTCTGGTACTCTGTCATCATTACTACTGTGCTCCAACGACTCTAACAATGCATTATACACAGCAGCAGTATGACTATACCCAATCTGTCTACCTGCCCATATGAAAAACTTGACGCCCAATTCAGTATTCTGTACAAGACTCAACACCTCCACCACCAAATTGGGATTCAGATTATCCCTAAACTTCCTCAGAAACTTGTGGGTTTCATCCCCAAACGAATCAACAATGTTCCTAACAGCATTAGAAATCAAAACGGCGTCGTTAGAGAACTTATCTGGGACAGGTTTGGGCGGTGGTGCAATGGAGTCGCGGAGGAAGTCGAATTCTTGGACCGAAATGGACTCAGGGAAGTCGCCGGGGTCGAATAGGCCGTCGAGATTGTCCGGCGGAGAGTTGCAGACGAATCTTGCGAAGAGAGTGAGGGTTTTTTGGTGGTGTAATTTCAGTGGAGATTGGAGTGGGTTTGTAGAGAAAAGAGGAGACGACGACGACGATGATATGGTGGAGATTGAGTTCAGCAGAAGAGACTGTAACTGTCGTCGTCTGCTCATTTCTTTGTGGCTGCTTCAGTTCTTCAGTTCTTCAGTTCAGGGCTTATTATGGGTTTCTTCTTTACTCCCTCCTAAACACAGGAGTGAAACTACTGGAGTTGTTTTCTTGAACCCTTTTGTTCGAAGATTTTGATCGGGTACAAACTCATTTGGACATCAAGGTCTAAATTTTACTCTTTTTTTCTATTTTTGATTCGTGATTTTAAATTTGAGAACCGCTCATTCTGTAGATTATTGGTTGAAGATCAACTCTAAAAAAAATGAATCAAAATGGAGATGATTTGAGTATCCGATCTTGCAAAACAAATGAACGGTTGTTATTATAATACTAAAATTCACCATAATCGTTTATTTATTTGAGAAGATCGGATACCCAAATGATCTCCAGTTTGATTCATTTTTTGTAGAGTTGATCTTCATCTAATAATCTATAGAATTGGCGGTCTCAAATTTGAAATCATGACTCGAAAAGTGGAAGAAATAAGAGCAATTTGAACCTTGGTGTCCAAATGAGTTTGAACTCAATTAATTTCTTTTCTCCAATCTGTCTGTCTCTACTCTCTACAATACTAAAACGGATTATATATTCCCTTTCAAAAAAATTTATTTATTTATACCCGTTGCACTGTCTTCTTTTTTTTCCGAGATGAATTATAGAAATTGATTGGGGTGATAAGTTCCAAGGACAACTCCAATTATCGACTTGTTAGAATGAATTCCCTACAATAACTTATACTGAAACATGTTCGGCACAGACCTACCATAAAATAATTAGACGGGACTAGACGTAAGAAAAAAGACTAAAACTATCGCGATCCCACATCCTATTTAGCTATGCACCTAAAAGTTACGACCATATGAGGTATTGCCCATCGGCCTCCATAATTCCCCGTGAGACAAGTATGTGATGAGCGAGGTTACGCTGAAAACTCTAGCGGACGATTCCATGTTCCCAAATTCAGAACCAAAGGTGCACTGCGATTGGTTCATTCCGCATTTCAAACCACCAAGTCAAAGTAGCCCAGAAGACCCAAAAATGAGCATAATTCAACAAAGGCCCGATATCCATACCAATCAAAGCCCACATGCCCAATGGTTAACAATTAACCTTAAGCCCTTGTTGACAAGTTTGACCTGGAGAGATAGTCAATGCGCGCCGCCCTTGAGTTGCTTTCAATCCAAGTCGACTTCTTTCACATTGACTAGCGGCAACATATTGTCGCCTCTGCTCCCAGCTTCCCGCCTGCTCAGGGCCACCGACGCGATCGTGCGCACCTTTCATCGTCGTTTCCCACAACCTCGCCCTCGGTGGTCTCTGACTTGGCATCGGAACAGCCCCAACCCCGTCGGCCTCACTTCCATCTGCCACTCAACTTAACATTGCTCGCGGTGTCATCGCCTGGCCCACCTCTATAATCTCCTCCTCCTCAGTCAACTCCGATCGACACCCAGAGCACAGTAGAAGCGCCATCCAAACTCCCCTCTACCATAGTCTCCTCTATGCTTTATGCACTCCCCAAGACAATGCCTCCATCTCCAGTAGCACGCCTCACTGTCACGTTCACCACACAACTCAACGTCTCAACAACATCGGGGTCGAATAAAGCCATGGCTGAAACAAACCCTAGCTTTCGTTAGGTCCCCGGTCGCTCCTAGAATGTCAGAGCAGACACAAGGGCCTTACAGAAACTGTTACCTATTTCGACGTAGAACTCTAGGTATATGAGAGGGATATGAATTTCATTGTTTAGCAATAAAACTCAATCTATTATTGATCTACATGTTACACCATTAATCGTAAATCGAAAAATAATTTTAAGATTTTTTATATTTTTTAGGAGGAAACGGGAGACGTATGTTCTCATTGATAATAAAGAATTAGAGAAGATTACAACATATGACTACCCTTAACAAGACAAACTTCTAGACTAATGTAATAGAACTTATCAAACTAGCTAGCCCAAATTAATCCTACCAACAATATGCTTAAAAAAGATCTCTCTCTCTCTCTCTCTCTCTCTCTCTCTCTCTCTCTCTCTCTCTCTCTCTCTCTCTCTCTCTCTCTCTCTCTCTCTCGAGTTCGGCTAGAATTCAAGCAGGTTTCGTTCATGCCCTTTCTCCCAAAAAAAATTTACACGTGTCATCAACTTGTTGGTTACTTGTTTCCTACGTGCACGAGCTTACAATAAGTTCACCTGAGGCGATTCTCGACCACAACCGTCGTTATCAGCAACCCCGACTGATCTCCGCCGCCTGGTAAATTTTTTGTCCGAGCTTAGTAAGCTTCCCCTTTCTCTTGTCTGGCCTCCTCCTCCATCTCTCCATCGCTAAGAAACTCTGTGGCCGGCAACCCATTCACCTTCTCACTCCCCCTCACTCTGGCCTCCTCTTTTCTCATGTCTTCACTGCGTCGACTACAACGCCTCCGCTGCTCCGATCCCCTTCCCTCACGCGCAAGAAGCAGTGGGTCCCAGTTGACGTCATTGTCTCCGTGGCACTTAACGGCAGGCCAAATAAATCAATGAGCACGGGTGGTTATTGACTATATTCACCTTGTGAAAAATGGGGTATGTAGCTCTGAAGAGGCTCTTATATTGTACCAAATCGCGAGATAGATGTGCGAGCTCGAAAGAGCTTACATTAGGGTTCGACTGGCTGCCGCACTTCCTCCAGCTCTCATGGCTCGCCTCTTCCCTCCTCGTCATCTCTCACTTCCCATCGCCGCGATTCTAACTTGGTTTCAAAAGTCACTTCCTTTGATCTAATTCTCATATGGGTCTCACTCTATAATGCCACTCGTTTTCCATTGCTTTATGATTTCCAGGTTGGCTAAGAACACTACCCAACAGGTACTTGAGACCTTAACTTGTTCTAATGAGTTTTTTTTTTCAAAGTTGGGATTTTTGTTTAATTGGGTTTTGATGTGGGAGCTTTTTCAATATTTAGATTGGTAGTAGAATCGGTTGGAGTAGGAACTATGCGGCGAAAGAGATTAAGTTTGGTGTTGAAGCCTGATTGTTGGTGCTTAGGGGTTTGGAAGAGCTCGCAGATGCTGTTATAGTCACAATGGATCCAAAAGTGAGTGATTTTTGCATTGGTATTGGTTTGGATTTGATGCTTTGCCCAAGTCATAATATTCTGTGTGTATTAGTATGATATAGTATGTATGCTTATATTAGTTGATCGATCCGGTTGTTTATACTTAGGCCTACACTTTAAATAAAATTTCAGGAGTGCATGATATTGTTTTGAGTTGATGCTTCTTCTCATTGGTACTTAATTTAGTTCGATTATAGGAGTGTAGTTCTTAAATCTGATTAGACTAACAAGATGTCTGGGAGACTTGTCTTGTTATGGTGGTTTTTGATGACCGATTCTTCCACATTTAGAATATGGTCTTACATTCTCGCGTTCAAAGCTCAGAAACCCTTCCTAGTTTTGTTTTACCTCGGAATGGGAATTAATTTGGTATCTGTATATTTTTCTCTTTAAGTTTTTCACATGTAGTCTGATTAAGTTCTGAATTTTGTTTTATGTAACTCATATCAGTAAAAGGGTCCGTGTTTTTTTTGCTGTTCCTGTAAGGAAAGTTAGAGACTTTGCAACCTAACTTGTAGAAAGTTGTTATTTTTGTGAGTTTATGGGGCATGAGTTTCACATTTGGGTCATATTTTGGTGATGAATTTCGCTACAAATACCAATATTTATAGAAAGTTATAGCTCATACTTGCCCTTGAATAGCTTTGTATGCTTGACCTTCATTGCAGCATCTTAAATTTAGAAAGGGAATTTGTGACGACCCGAACCAGAATCTGTTGCGTATTCGGCATGATTCTCGAGATTCTGCTTAGTCGCAGTTTTATGTCGTATATTTGGTTTGCCGATTTGATTCGCGACTATGTTTTCGGTCGAGAATTTGAGTTGAGTGTCTTCACGGAAATTGTAGAGTACGTGATTTCGAGCTCGTGGGCGGTTCCGGAAGATTTTTCCGATAACTGAGGAATATTTTATGATTATTTGAAGTTTCAATTTCCGACGAGTTTATCCGATTGTTTCGAGTTTATCCGAATCGTGATGGTTATCCATTTCGAATCGTCGATCGACCCGAGGCGCGAGTATAAATATCGGAATAGTTGAGAATTAGTCGTAAAACACTGTTTTATGTTGACCAGACGTTGACTTTCTGTTTTTGGCAAGTTTGACCATTGACCCGTGGAGAAAACTTTCCGTTTTCGGCTTACCGTCCGACGACCTATTTTCCGGCCACCTTTGATCAAGTGAAAGGTAGGGATCGCTTCCTCTCGTGATTTCGAGTTGGTTAGTGTTTGATTTTGTGAAAATTGATTGAGATTTGGGTGAGTTCGAGTCGGGCCGAGTTGTCGGTGTTCGCCGGTGATGGTCACGGTGGTTCCGGTGAGATTTGGGGGTGGGGTTGTTGGGGGTTTTGCTCCCCACACCTCAGTGATGCTATCTGGGTTATTGTTTTGGGACGAGGTGAAGTTTGGAGGTGAACCCGATTAGGGTTCCGGTTGGAAATTCCGATTTGATTATGTGTGTATTTGGTTGGGTTAGAGGTTGAATTGGTCTTCGTGGTAGTTAAGGAAGAGGTTCGTATGGATGAGACCTTGAAAAATGGAGCTTTGGGCCGTGGGATTTCACCGTTGACGGCGCGCCGCCGCCGACGGCGGCGGTCAACGGCGGAGCTCCGGCCAAAAGTTGACTTTTCAGATTTCGACGTTTTTAATGTCGTTTTTCTCGTAATCGCGCCCTGATTATCGTCTAGAGGTTTTCGGATTGATTTGGTTAGCCGATTTTCAGTCGAGGTTTCGAGTGGGGATTTCGGAATTTCCGTTATTCATTTTGTACTGCATTGCATATTTCCGGGAACGGTTGGTTTCCGTGATTCAGTACAGGGTTGTGGACTATGATTTTGATCAGTTATGTTTTGTGAATATTCAGGAGATCGGGATCGTGATCGTGCTTCAGGCGAGGGAACTTCCGCCGGACCGCGAGATTAGCGCGAGTGCGCGTTACGCGAGTCTGTGAGTGGACAGTTTATTTTCACGGAATTATTGCGAGTCTTTTATATACGTTTTATGAACTTGAGCATGCAGTATGATTATGGTTTTACGAGCATGAGTTTTCGTACGGGATTATGTTTATGTTGAGCATATGTTATATGATTATATTTATATGTTGTTATATGTCCACGAGTGGCCCCGTGTGATTAATACACATGCTCTGTACGCGTGAGGAGTTAGAGTCTCCCTTGTGTATGTATACGTGAGGAGTTAGAGTCTCCCTCGTGTACTCGGACGCGTGAGGAGTTGGAGTCTCCCTCGTGTACCATTTGATCTTTATATATTCGACTCGCATATGATTTTATACGTATATTCTATTTGGTGAAAGACATTTATTTTCGTCCACTCACTCTAACGAGTTTTATGTCTTTCCCCTGGGCTTTTCGGTTTCCGTGCCCAGTTGCAGTTCAGGTTTGGTGTTTTCATGTCGCGGTTTGGAGGCTAGTGATCAGAGTTACCTGTGTTTTCCAGTAGGTTCTTATTTCACCTACTGATGTGTATATTGTATATATTTTACTTTAGAGGTCGCTCTGATACATTCTGATATATGTTTATACGGATTTTCTCGGATATATATATATACTACAGTACTGTTTACTGTTTATGATGCATATATTGATGTTGAGAAATCCGGATGGGATTGGTGCCCACGGTTTGGCTTTTGTGGCATAGGATGAAGTGTTATTTTCAGAGTGCAGGTTTATGCAATTCTACGTTAGTAACGAAACTCTGCCGAAATTTTGAAAAATTTTTGTTGGTTCGTATTTTCAGAAGGGGTTCGATTCCGATTTAGGTAACTGAATCGGGGTTGGGTCCTTTCAGAATTTGAATGGTTGAAAAGGATTAATATTAGGTATTGAAACTTCTATAGGATTCTTCATAATTGATTATGTAAAAAAAAATAGGGTGATGGGGACTGACTAGTCTAGTATACTACTGTAGAAATAAGTCTGTGAATTGCAGGTTTGATCTGTGTGTATATATGTATATAATATATATATATATTCTGTTTGGTCCATCTGATTCTTTTCTATATCACATACTTGCATAATTTGAAATTTTAATTTTTTTTCTTCCTGTTTTTGAAGAGAATCCCACCTAAGTTCCGGAAATACCTGTTGAATGAACTCTCCGAAATTGCAATCTTGATTTTGATGGATTCTCCAAAGTGCTCATGGACTGTTGAAGTAAGCCGCTAATCAGACGAGGAGATATATCTTATACATGGATGGCAGAAGTTTGTTAAGGATAATTCCTTAGGTAACTTTGAGTTTTTAGTTTTTAGGAACGACAGGGATATGAATTTTAGTGTAGAGATTTATGACCGCTCTACATGTAAGAGAATCAACTTTCCGGGAGTCATACCAAAGAGGGGACGAGGGAGACCAAGAAACGTTGACTCAGGTATTTGTTCATAATGTTTCCACATACTCATACTCTACTGGAACTACCTCAAGTCTCTAATTCCATTACTTGATGTACTTATAGAACTGTAGGTAAACAGATTTTGAGTTGTCAATCTGACAAACTCAAAGAGATTAAAGACGAGGAAGATAACGAAGAAGAGGAAGCTGCCATTATTGGGAAAAACCTTTATAATGTGGTAAGCAAGCCAACCTTACACTTTCTTTAATTTAATTCTGGCATTTTTTATTTCCTCAGTAGTTGAGATGCAATACAGATGTTGCATAATTTAAAATCTCGTTCGAGTACTCTAGACACATTTGTTCATCACCTTATTCATTGCTACCAGTTGATTAAAGTCTCTATGAGTTCTTACATATTAACTTTTGGCAGTTTGTCAACATCTGGACTCTTGGAGAATATTTGGAATATGAGATGTCGATTCCTAATCCCCCATTTGAGGTTGATACTGCGCGCATCGTGGATGATTTTGTTTTCATTTGTTTCTTTGTCGGAAACGATTTCTTACCACATATGCCTACACTAGAGAATTGTGAGATATGTTGACTAAGCCTATTACCTAAGAAAACTCTCTCTTTTTTCCCACTTTAAAGTGAAGAGATCAATCTTTTACTTGTATCTTGCAATGTAGAAAAAGAGTGTTCATTTGTAGGTTGTGGTTTTCTCCAAGTGTGACTTCAGTAGTATAATTTTAGATATAAGTTTTCTCAATTATATATCTTTCAGGGTGCGATTGATTTTGGCGGTTTATAAAAAAGAATTTAGGGCAATGGGTGGATGTCTGACTGATGGAAGCATGGTAAATAACTAATTTGTTGATTACTTTACTAAGATGGTTTTTGGCAGATCTCTTTTACGATGTTGCTTGTGGGTGTCTTTCCTTTTTCAGCCAGATCTAAGGCGGGTGGAGCACTTCATTCAAGTAGTTGGATCTTAAAAAGATAAAATTTTCCAAAAAAGAGCTCAACTGCATCTGGTTTGTTTTGATTTTCAGATTAACATCATATGATTTGTTTTTATACTTTTCAACTATCATGAGGGTAGTATCTTACATTCTCCAGTATGTAATATTTTTATGATGAATGGTCATTTGGTATTGTCATTGGTATATGACATGTTTAGTGTGAGAGCTACAGTATGGAAAATTTATGTTTACTCAATATCCTTCTTTCTCTCTACAGAAGCAGGCAAAAAGAATGAAGTGTCAAAAGACGCAACATAGGAGAAGAGATGATCCAAAGCCCTATATGCAACCAGATTTCTTAGTTGCAGTTAATCGGTTTCACGTCTTGCATTAGGTCCTCCTGTGCCCTATCAACAATCTGGTGGCAGGGGAAATCTGTAGAAAGTTGCACGCTTGTCATCATAAGGAACAAGTGTTGGTGCTGTAATTGTTGAAGCTGAGAACACTCTTGAAGATGTATGTTTTTTTGTTTTTTTGGCTTACTGATGTGTAACCAATGTGATTTTCAATGTTTATTGTACTATATATAGATCTTATAACAACTGTAATTACTTTTATTATTTAGTATCTAATTGAATATGTTGGTTGCAATCTCTGAATTGTTCCTTGAGCTATCATTTCTTTCTCGACTCTCAGGTTGATGAAAACAAAGAAGATTTGAAAGCAAAGCTCAAGGAGGCTCTTCGTGAAAAATCTGATACTTTTAACTCTGATGATCCTGAAGAAGAGAAGGCTTGTGTGTGGCCCAAATTGCTGATATGTGTTAGATCATCATACGTAATATATAGTACTTGCTTTTCTTTTCCCCTCTTTTTTATGTGATTACATCATATTGACTGAGTTGGGAATTGGACATGTGGCTATACAATTTACAGAAGTGATTTGTCTACTATTGTACCTTAGTTCGTAATGTCTTATGTGTGCTTCCTGTAACTATTCAAAACACTGTGCAAGGTGGTATATGATTGAGATTTCATTATTTATCGAGCTTATGACTTCACTGTTGATGTAGGATGCATTTTGTAAAACTTGTTGATGATTATGACCAAGGAAAAATTACTTGGAAGAAGTTTAGTTCTAAGGTAAAGAAGCTCACCATGACAGAGATGGGTCTCCATACGTAAGGGAGCCCGGAGAGTTTCCGAAGTTGGAAGAAAGTTTCTATGTAAATCCCTTTCCAGCTTGTATTTGTGAAACACGATGGATAAAATAGAGGCTAGCTTACAGTTTTGCATTATAGGATGGTACGAGTTTAGGTGCAGACCTCAAGGTATGTCGCCGTTGTTTCAGCATATTGCCAGGTAAATGACCATCTTACATTTCCAATTGCAAAGAGAATTAGTAGATTGATTGGTAAGAACACCTACTCATTTGGAAGGTAGAAACAGTGCAGAGTGAAGACAATGGGAGGTTGAACTTCTATAATTCGAGTGTCTCCAGGGAAGTCTGGTGTATATCATTGTCTAGAAATACTGAAAAGTAAAAAGTCAGACCGTGATGGATACCTCAGTGCTACTGTACCACAACAACTAGAGAACATTGCTGTTTTGTTTGCCAAATATTGATTGTTTTATTTTTTTAAGAGAATTTGTTAAGGATACAAGAGCAGTAAAAAGAATGTATTACTAATAGTTGCAACTGTATGAAATGTAATTCAAAGAATAAATTATATAGTTTCATTTTCATTTTCACTTTCATATCTTCGATATTTTCATTTTCATTCCTTGTTTGTCAAGATGAACTCTTATTCACTCGACTCTTTCTGTGGAACACCAAGGCAATTGCGTTTTCTTCTTGATCAAGTTGGTATCTATTGTTATAATCTGAGCGTGACTATATTTTACTATCTGTAATGCCCCCATTTGTATCTCACCAAAGTCTAGTCATTATAGTGCCTCAAATCTTCAGAAACACGAATTTAGAAAATGAATATTAACTGGAAAAAAATGATTGAATGTGCAATGTTGCAAACTTGCAATACACCTACTGATATAGCGAAATTTCCATCACATTTTTAGTTCACCCAAAATACAAGGCACCAAACACATAATGGTCCTTAAAAGAGATTTAACAATTAGAGATCTGTTGATTCATGACTTGGAGTTTGGCAGCTAAAACAACAGTTGGAATAAAGAGTGAAACTAAAACAGTTTTGGCTTGATTCTCAAGACGAAATCAGGGATGTGGTTGGTTGGTCATCACAAGGACAAGACAGAGAGGTACAGAAAGAGGGTGCTTAGAAGAAGGGCATCTCATTTCATAAACTGACAAGGGTAAACCACAAAAATGTGTACTCTCATTGAGGTACCAAAAAACAAGAAGATAAAAGATCTCTACTGTCTTGGCTGTAGAATAGACTCAACAAAGTCTTGAAAAGTTGCAAGCTCGCTCTTGTCAATCAACTAGAATTCTTGCATCATATCTAAACAATACAATCGGAACTGTCATAAGAGGACTATTATACCTTGCAAAATTTCAACATATACAAATAGAAAAACTTTACATCATAAGAGGAATATTATTATTGTCATACTTCTGTTGCAGATTAATCACCAAAGATTGCAACTCTCTCTCTCCCTCGTCGAAGTAGGAGGTATCTGCATATATAACATAAATGGCAGTCAAAATCTACCCAAACTGGAATAAACTTTTATCGTTCAAATAAATGCAAAATTTGACATACTGGCCCTGAAAAGCTTAAAGCAGGAGAATCTTGGTTTAACAATATATGCACTCATGTTGTGCCACAGCAGCCTGGATAGTCTGAAGCAAATGAAACACGTTGGAGAGACTTTCTCCAAAATTGCAAGTTCTGGAGCAACGCAAATGAACAATCCATCAATTATGTCACCTCCTTAACAACTAAGTTACAAATGATCGAGATATGTTCATGATTTAATTTAACAGAATGTATCAACTTACGTACTTTAAGTTGCCTACATTAAGGCATTTACCTTTACATTAGCAACAATCACAACACAAACCACATATTTGACATTTGACATTAAGTATAACTCTTATAACAATGAGCAACGTATCGTGTTCTGTCCAAAAGGAGCCCTTAGAGCCAATTGGTCAAACATCAACATTCTCCACTGGCTTTCTTAGTGCGAGGCTTAGCCCTCTCAGTGAATATGAGTGCAGTGACCTTCAGAGCCAGAAGCTCACTGAGCGCAATTATCAACAATGATGGATAAGTGGGGTGGAAGATGCATGTACAAAATGCAAGTACACACATATTTCAATCCTCCCTAATTCTAAATCGGTGCCTACATATCGATTAGGATCTACACCAACACAATACGTTTTGTTTAGGGCCTCAGGTTCAGACTTTCACTTACTATATTTGATTAGTTTTTTCTACTTATCTTGTCTTTGAATTGTGGTGTTTGTGTTGGTGTAGATCCTAATCGATACGTAGGCACCAGTTTAGAATTAGGGATGATTGAAATATGTGGGTACTTGCATTTCGTACATGCATCTTCCACCCCATTTATCCATCATTGTTGATAATTACGCTCAGCGAGGTTCCGGCTATGAAGGTCACTGCACTCAGATTCACTGAGAGGGCTAGGCCTCGCACTAAGAAAGCCGGTGGAAAATGTTGACTTTTAACCAGTTGGCTCTAAGAGCTCCTCTTGGACAGAACATGGTACATTGCTCATTGTTATAAGAGTTATACTTTTACTGTCAAATGTCAAATTTGGGGTTCGTGTTGTGATTGTTGCTAATGTAGATAGGTTTGATTGCTAAAACATGTTGAAATTGATCTTATGTAAGTAAAGTTATGTGGTTATTAGTGCGATTGAGCTTTGTTTGCTAATACTTGCTTTGCAGATTCAAGTTGTCCACAATTTTACTTTGAATTAGTTTTGACTGCTGAATTTTGTAAACTCAAGCCTACATTATTAGCGGTCTATTTATATGAAATGACTCAACCCTGATTTAGTTGCCTAAACCGGAATCAAACCCCTTCTAAAAGCGTGAACCAACAAAAACCATTAAAATTTCGGCAGAGTAACACTACTAACGCGGAATTGCCTTTACCTGCACCCAGAAAATAACACTTCATCCTATGCCACAAAAGCCAAACCGTGGGCACCAATCCCATCCGGATTTCTCAATATCATATTAATAACAATAAACAATAAACATAACTGTAATATATAGTATATCCGGGTAAAACCGTATAAAACATGTGTCAAAATGTATCAGAGCGACCTCTAGTGTATATATATACAAAATATACTACAGTAGGCGAAACAAGAAACCTACTGGAAAACACAGGTAGCTCGAACAACTAGCCTCCAACCACGACGTGAGACTCCAGAATCTGAACTGCAAACTGGGCACGGAAACTGAAAAGCCCAGGGGAAAGACATGAAAACCGGTAGAGTGAGTGGACGAAAATAAATGTCTTTCGCCGAATAATATATGTTATAAAAATATATGCGAGTCTAAATGCATAAAAGTCATATGGTACACGAGGGAGACTCTAACTCCTCACGCGTACAGAGCATGCATCATAAATACCGCGGGGTCTCTCATGGACTCCCTCGCGCTAGTACAGTCTGAATCACGGGATCCCAGACCCACACGTGATTCCAAGCCAAAAAGGCCTCCGGTCAGGATATCTGTCCCCCCGGGAGCGTACTCGGGGATCAGCCGAGAAGCCAATGTGTATCGGTACAAACCTGATAACTGAGACTGTACTCTGTGTAAACCAAATCATAAATCATTTCCATGCACATGCATAAAACATAATATATATATATATATGTATGTATATTCGTATACGCATATTCGTAAATGCATAATCGTAAAACACATGCTCATAAAAATCATGATCATACTGCATGCTTAAGCTCATAAAACGTATATAAAAGACTCACAGTCAATCCGTGAAAAGAAATGTCTACTCACAGATGAGCAAAACGCGCACTCGCGCTAATCACGTGGCCCGGAGGAAGATCTCTCGCCCCAAGCACGATCTCGATCCCCTGAATAGTCATAAAATATATCTAATCAAAATCATAGCTCACAACACTGTACTTCACCACAGAAACCAACCGTTCCTGGAAACATATAATACTGTACAAAATAATCAACGAAATTCCCGAAATCTCCACTCAAAATCCTCGACTGAAAATCCGATACCCAAATCAACTCGAAAACCTCAAAGCGACGATCAGGGCGCGATTACGAGAAAAACGACATTAAAAACATCAAATTCCAAGAAGTCAACGGGTCGCCGGAGCTCCAGCGTTGACCGCCGCCGCCGCCGCCGGCTCGCCGTCAACCGGAGAGTTTTCCCGGCGACCGAGCTGCCACAATGATCTCCACAACAAGGCGAACAACTTTAACAAAGGGACCACCACCATCCAACCACCACCGTGGCCGAAATCCAGCTCGAAAGCCACTGTGGTCCAAACCAGCCGGAAAACTTCCCGGATCGATTCCGGCGCCGTCGCGCCACCTCGTCCCTCCAAACCAAAGGGGAAATGATCACTGTCCAAAACCCAACAAAACCCACCAAAGATCCACCCCGGAAAGTCACCGGAGCACCTCCCTCCGTCGAGGCCGATTCCGGCCAAAAATTCCCAATTTTCAAATCCAAATATCTCCCTCAAATCTCAACCAAATCAAACAATTCCAAGTTCTAAACTGTTTAGAATCACGAGGAAAACATTTTACCTTCAAGGGTCATGGCCTGAAATGGCCGGAATCAGCCGGTCCGGCGACGGAAGCCAAACGGTCCGTTTTCTCCTCCGGTCAACGAAAGTCAACGGTCAATTCCTGGTCAACGACAGTCAAACTTCCCAAACAGTATTTTCGACAATTTTTCGACTATTTCCGATATTTATACTCGCGCCTCGGGACGATCGACGGTTCAAAACGAATAACCATTACGATTCGGATAAACACGATTCGAACGGATAAACTCGTCGATAAACCGAAACTTCAAATAATCATATTATATTCCTCGGTCATCGGAAAAATCATCCGGAACCGCCCACGAACTCGAAATCACGTGTACTACAACTCTCGAGAAGAGACTCAACTCAAATTCTCAGCCGATAATTAAGTCGTATATGAAACCGGCAAACCACACACAATAATCGATAAACAGCGATTACGCACAACCTCGTGAATCGTGCTGATTACTCTACTGATTCTGGTTCGGGTCGTCACATTATATCTGTTCACTATTTGAAATTTTGCTCACACTACCTTTATTATCAGTGTTGGGAATCTTGTTGAACAATTGCAAAGACAGGAGATTCTTGTCGAACAATTCCAATGACAGGAGATTCTTGTCAAACAATTGCAAAGACAGGACATTCTTGTCGAACAATTACAAAGACAGAAGATTCTTGTTGAACAATTGCAAAGATAGAAGATGAGAAATGCCCAGGTTTGTGTATACAAGTCTAATATTTTTCTTGTCCATTTGAATGAAAGTCAAATACATTATTTAAACTTCTTTTTTTTGGTTGCAGTTAGAAGACAATTGAACGGTATGGCCAACAAGGAAAATATATGAGAAACCGAAGTGAAGCGTGGTGGGGATGTCTCATAATGTGCCATGCCCAAAAAATGTTACAGAGAGAAAATAAGGCGTGATGACGGTGTTGTGGCCACGCCGGGTTGATTGCCTTTCGTGCCAATGATGGTACCATGGAGTCTGCAAGGTTATTCTGAATTATAGGAGAAATTTTATTAATTTTTTTTTGGTGGGTTGTATACTTGTAACATATGTGTGAATGTGTGTTAGTGCAGACATTCAAATTTTGAGAATTCTATTACTTGAATCTCATCGTGTAACATAATTATCGATCTGATATTGTAAATTAATTTTATGATATGATACGCATGAGAGAGAGAGAGTAAAATGCAGTTCCATCATCTGGTTCTCTGTTGTCTCTAATGTTAAGATGTTTACAGCTGTAAAAATTACAACATGACAACACTCAATATGTCACTCCAAATGAAAGTTCTGATTACATGCAATAAGGGTGCAATATGGCCATGAAATTGGAAGACTTGGATAGTAATCTTCATTGGTCCAGCATTAGCAATTACCAAAGGTGATTCTTGATTACAGCATATACAATGCCTTCCATTGTCACCTGCATCATGTAACTAGGATTAGTTCAAGCTTCAAACAATTCACATACCAATAAGTATCTGAAGTTTACATTTCGTACCGCTGAATGATCTTTGAGACCAAGAGAAAGCATCAAATTAGAACGTATGAGGAAACAAAAACCAAAAGCACTTGACTATACCCAAGCTATACATGTAAATGTCAATCTGATGTGTTCCACAAGTTGACGAGCACAGGTCTTTAGCATTGGTTGCAAACACCACAAGTGATAGAGATGAGCTCACACAAGTCAGTCAACAAACTGAGAGGCTATAGCATAAAAAAATGTACCTAATCTTGCTTGCCGAAGATTATAGACACGTTGTAAATTAGATTGAATGTCGCCCCTTCCTCCTTACTGATGAACAAAACATATACACCACCATAAGTTCCACAACAAAACAATCAGATTCTTCCACATATAAACTATCTATTATACATGATAAAAGATTCTTCCACATATAAACTATCTATTATACATAATAAAAACCAATGTCTGATAATAATCAAGACATAGCAGTAAAGTAATGCATGAAGTAATGAGCTAAAAAACCATAAGACATTGGCTTTGGACTGTAAACATAGAAACAACAACTCCATCTCAGAGACTTGTAATGCCGACCTGGCTTGAAGTATAGTCCCCATTGTTCCCATTTGAGTTACAATAACATTAAACATGATTCCACAACATTAAAACTACAATGAGTCCAATTCGAAGCAAATTAACAAAGCCGAAAAGCCGAAGATAAACTCACAAGAATATCAACACATTAAGCTTATCAAGTAAATAGAGACTTGAAACATATCTTTACTAGATCATAACATAAGAGAAAAAAACTTTACCTCCCATATTTCATGATCAGTATCATGCCTAGGGTCGAGGTTGAACCTCACAGAGCCACCAAATAGGGTTGGCTCTTGAGAGATGACCCCCAAACGTGATCTTAAATCATGAAGGCCAATGGAACAAATGTCATAGTTGTCTATTATGACTTTTCCCTCATAGCCGTATATTGTTGAAAGGACCCAACCCCGATTTAGCTTCTTAAATAGGAACCAAACCCCTTCGAAAACACGAACCAACAAAAAATTTTCAAAATTTCGGCAGAGTTTCGTTACTAGCGTGGAATTACCATTACCTGCACGCGGAAAATACACTTCATCCTATGCCACAAAAAGCAAACCGTGGGCACCAATCCCATCCGGATTTCTCAATATTTCAACAATAACGTAAAGTAGTAAGTATAGATGTACTTTACTGAAAATCCGGTGTAAAATCGTATAACATATACAATAGGAAGCTCAGAGCGACTTCTAATACACAATCATATACTCATACCACAGTAGGTAGAACAATAACCTACTAAATGAAACAAAGTAGCTCGAGCACTATGCCTCCGACCACGACGTGCGACACCAGAGCCTGAACTGCAAACTGGGCACGGAAACCGAAAAGCCCAGGGGAAAGGCAAATAAAAACGTTAGAGTGAGTGGATGAAAATAACATATGCCTTTCACCAGTTTAAACACATACTCAATATAAAACCATGCGAGTTCGGAACACAACACATATACATAGGAAGGTTGTCGGGCGAATCTCTCAAGCCCAACGTCGGGTGAATCGCTCAAACCCGACGGTGATAGGCCAGGGGAATCTCTCAACCCCGGCGGCACTCAGGGGAATCTCTCAACCCTGCTTCAGAGGAATCTCTCAACTCTGGGCCAGAGGAATCTCTCAACTCTGGTAGCATCGATGCAATAAATGCCAATCACCAATAACACATAATAACATACCTCCGAAAATAACATATATCACAATCATTGTATAAAATAAATACGGAAATCATAAAATCCACGAACTCGCAAATCAACAGTGAAAATAGAAACTTGTCCACTCACAGACTAGCGTAACGCGTATCGCGTTAACCCGTGATCCGGCGGAAAATCCCTCGCCAATCGAACGATCACGAACCCCTGAATATTCACAAAATCCAATACCCAAAGTCATAATCCGACAATACAAATCAAATCACGAGAAACCACTGTTCTCGGAAACAAGTAGTTCAATGTCGACGAATCGTCGAAAATCCATATATAACACCTCAATACCTCGCTTTACGTTCGGACGCTTAACTCGAAAAATGAACCTCCCCACTGCGATCGGGGCACGATTTCGAGTCAAATGACATGCAACTTGTCGAAAATCCAAAAAGTCAATCCGTTGACCGTTGACCGCCGTCCACAGCAGCGCTGCCGCCGACCGGAGAATTTCACGGCCGAGCAACCCCTATTCCACTCAAAATCACCCACCGAGCAACTTCCATAACTGCACCGAAGTCCAATTCTCACTCTAACTAGGTCAATTTCATGAAAACCCGAATTGAAACACAAATTTCAAATCCAAAATTCTCCTTCCACAAATCGAATTAGAACTTCATACTTACATGGTTAGAATCCTTGAGAGGAGAGCTACAAAACCCAGTCCATGATTGAGTTCAACTCGGCCAAAATCATCAAACCCGAAATCCTCTAAAAACCCCCATTTTTGATCGGAAAATCCTTCCTCCTCCGTGAGCCACGCCGTGCGTGGTGGCCAGGGGTAGGCTCGGGAGGCCAAGGCGAGCAGAACGGGCTATGCCCCGAGCCGTGGGGTTGCCGGAATCCCAACGCCGCCGGCGAGCCGTGCTCCACCGTCGTGAGCTCCACGGTCAAACTGAGTTGACCCAGTCAACTCAGTAAATGCATCTGTTGACTTTCCAAAACAGGTAAGTGCACTATTTATACTTCCCAAAAAGGAAACTTCATGTTTATCCATTTCGACGAACTTTGAACACCCGTAACTTTCGCGTCATAACTCCGTTTTCGATAATTCTCGCGGCCACAAACTCGTCTCGACATATTCTTCCAATATCACTCGAAGTCAAACACATCAGCCAAACGAATAAAAAGTCAACCCTTCAAAGCAACACACATTAAATCGACTAAATAATCAACAAACGGGAATAATCACAACTTAAACTCCGTAACTCAAAATCATGCTCCGGAAGTTCCCACGAACTCAAAATTAATTCCGAACAACTTCCATGAAGGATCCGAAGCCAAATTCTCATCCGATAATTTAGTCGCGAACAAACCTGCCATTTAAATCCATTTCCGTCGAAACTTCAAATATTCATAATTAATTCCTCGGTCGTCCAAATAACGATCCGGAACCGCCCACGAACTCGTAATCACACGTACAACGACTCTCGAGAAGAGACCCAGCTCCAATTCTCGGCCAATAATTTAGTCGCTAAGAAGCTTCGGCGATTAAAACAACTGTCGCAACTCTGCGACTACGCGCAAGCTCATCGATCAAGCTGATTCTACTGCTAATTCTGTTCTGGGTCGTCACAATTGTTCTACACTTTCGACAGAAACAATCGAGTTTTCTATCATGCACTGAAGTTGGACAGAAGATACTAGGAACACATTTAACGAGAGACCATATGATAGTGTCATCCCAATAAATCCTGTCAAAATATTAAGCACAACGTTACACAATGTATTAATAGATTTTTATGTGAATAATGTGCCTACGGTGGCGATGATGATGGCGCCGAAAGTCGGGTATAGAAGTCATGGGTATCATCCATTACACTCACAGTATAAGGTTAGTTTAGCTACTGTGTTAACATATTGAAAATTAAAGTAGGAAATGAATTTTTGTAAATTACCTATTTTTCGATGAGAAAAGTTTAGAATTGTAAATTACCTTGCATTGTTGCAAATGCTTTGTACATTATGAATATCATAGTTTAGTATAACTAAGTGAATTGAATTCACTACCAGCAGAAGCAGTATACCCGACGAGAGTCCCAAAAAATGACCGACGAGAGGGGTTCTCGTCGATTATAGTAAACTATAACCGACGACAGGATTACCTCGTCGGTTATAGTTTTTTGATCGACGAGATTTTCTTGTCGTCGGTTATAGTCGCCGGAAAATCGTCGGTTATAGTTTTCGACTATTACCGACGAATTTTTTTTACTATTAGCCACGATTTTTTTCTATCGTCGGCTATAGTTTCTTATTTCAGATCTGGGCAGCAACTCGATCTGTCATTCAAAAAAATTTCCCTTGAAATATGAAAATGCTCTGAAATCGATCTTTGGGTGATGTCGAGAATGAGTTCGTGATGATTCATGCATTATATATAGGTACGTACGTACTTAATATATGTGTTGTGCATGCATGTATTGCTTTTGTTGAATTGATCGATATTGATTTTGAATATATATATATATATATATATATATTGATCGATCGATCGAGTTAATTGATTCTTGAGTTTGAGTAATTGATCGATGGTTGATTTTGAGTACGTGATTGATAGTTGATCGAGTTGGAGTAGTACGTAAATATATATTAATTGTTGTTAATTTTGATTATTGTGAATATATATATAGCTAGCTAGGGTGATTAATTTATTTAATTAATATATTGCATTATATATATATTGTGATTATTATAGGATTAATTATAGCTAGCTAGTGTACGTGGTTATATATATATTTAGATTTTTGTGATCGATTATATATATATAGTTAGGGTGTACGTGTGTGTATATATATATTAAAATTATGGGAATTATAATAATATATATTTATATCTAGCTATGAAATTTTAATTAATAACATCATGGGTATATATACATGAAGTTATAATTTTCAGGATGGACAAGAGTTGGATGTGTCTTCCAAGATGGGATGTAAGATATCACCGTGGAATTAGAAGTTTTGTGGAATATGTGAAGGTTAATTGTGGAGGGATGACAATTCATTATTGTCCGTGTACGAAATGTCAGTGTCGCAGCGAGCGATATCGTTTTCACATCGACAAAGTATTGGAGCACTTGAAGAAAAATGGATTTTGGGATAAGTACACATGTTAGATTTATCACGGTGAGAGCTCATCAGTTGGTCAACATGATCATGGACAATTTTTTGAGAGTGGCAGTACATCCAATGATCCAACAACAAGGTTGATCAACGATATGTTTCCTCATGAGAGCGGTATATTTGCTCAAGCACCGGATATCCCTCCCGCCGTTGGAGACTTCCCTCATATTGTGCCAGTCCAGCAATTACCTACAGCTATCAACACTGCTGGTATGGACAAGTACAACAACCTCATTGCCTTCCAACAGACTCCGTTGTACAACGGGTGTAATAAGACTGTTCTTGAAAGTGTTATGGGAGTAATGAAGCTCAAAGTGGAGAACAAAATGAGTGTGAAGGCTGTTGATGATTGGCTGAAGTGGTCTGGTTCGTTGTTGCCCCCCGGTCATCGTCTTCGTACAACTCATTGTAAGGTGCGACAGATCCTGAAACATCTTGGCCTTTCCTACATCAAAATCCATGCTTGTAGATATGATTGTGTTCTCTTATGGGGTGAAGATGCTTATGGGAATGATCTTGAATCCCTTGATGAATGCCCGGTATGTGGTACAGATAGGTATAAGTTGACTCATGCCGGAAACAAGAAAGCTGTGAAGATACTTCGGTATTTTCCGTTGATAGATAGGCTAGAACTGTTGTTCATGTGTGCACACACGGCTGAAGCTATGAGATGGTGGGCCGAGAGGAATTTGCCCGACGGTGATACGCTTATACACCCTGCTGACGGAGAGGCTTGGAAGCACATGGTGAAGGAGTTTTCTTATTTTGCATCAGAGGTTCGAAATGTTTGGCTGGGGCTTTCATCTGACGGATTCAACCCTTTTGGCAACATGAGTCTTCAATACAATATATGGCCAGTTATTTTGGTACCGTACAACCTTCCTCCATGGATGTGCATGAAGAAAGAATACAATATGCTCACTATGATAATTCCAGGGCCGGGTTATCCAGGAAAGTGTCTCGATGTGTATTTGAGACCCTTGATTGAGGAGCTTAAGTACTTGAGTGAGCATGGTCATCCCACTTATGACAAGTTCAAAAATGAGATGTTCCAGATGCATGCCATGCTTGTTGGCACCATTAGCGATTTTCCTGCACGTGGGATGTTGTCGGGCAACGTTACCAAGGGATACAGGGCTTATCCAGAGTGCATGACGGTTGAGTGTTGTAGACCTCGTTGCAGGAAGATTGTACAGATGCGTCATCGTTGTTGGCTTCCATATGATCACCCATTTCGGGAGGATATGGAGGCATTTGATGGGACTGTGGAAACATGTGAGCAGCTGAGGAGATGGACGGGGGATGAAATATTAGAAGTGCTAAATGAATACGATTTTGGGCAGCTAAGCAATCATCCTGAGATAGTGGCATCAATACCTGACAAACCCGACAGGTATAAATTCTGGACACACAAAAGTATTTTTTGGGAACTTCCGTATTGGTCCAAGTTGCTGATCAGACACTACTTAGATGTCATGCACATAGAGAAAAATGTGTGCGAGAGTGTGGTCGGCACAGTGTTGAATTGGGAGGGAAAAACTAAAGACGGCCTGAAGGCACGCATTGATCTTAAAAGGATGGGACTGCGAAAACATTTGTGGTTGAGAGATGGGAAGAAAAAAATGCCACAAGCTCCTTATACCGTCAAGCCTGCCCAGAAGAATGAAATTTTTGAATGGATGGGTAATGTCAGGTATCCTTCAGGCTATGCTGGAAATATAAGTCGATGTGTTAACTTCAAAGACAATAAGATGTACGGACTAAAGAGTCATGACTGTCATATACTGCTTCAACGCCTCTTCCCTGTTTTCATTCGAGGGTACCTGCCCAAAGAGGTGGTGGAGCCGTTAGTGGCTTTGTCAAGATTCTTTCAGAAGTTATGCACGAGAGAAGTGAAGAAATCGGACTTGTTGGAAAAGCAACAGGACATCATTTTTATCATGTGAAAATTCGAAAGGATATTTCCTCCAAACTTTTTCAACATCATGCCTCACCTGATGCTCCATCTTCCGGAAAATTTTTGCTTACTGGTCCAGTACACTACAGATGGATGTATCCTATGGAAAGGTACGTAATGCATCTCTGAATTTGGCTATATATGTCGATGTTTAATATTATTTATTCACTTATTTTGCAATAAGCATAACATGTTCGATCTGTCTTTACAGACAATTAGGGGACTACAAAGACTATGTGATGAACAAATCTGCACCCGAAGGGTGTATCGCTGAAGCATATATTGCGCATGAGTGCGTAACGTACACCAAGTTGTATTTGGGAGCGTTGGAGGACCCTCCACAACATATGCCAGTAGATGGAGGGCAGTTCAACCTTTCGATCATCTCCGATGTTGTTGAAGTTTCTGGAAATTTGCCAAACTCGTACAATTTGGAACCTTATGAGCTAGTCATTGCTAATTGGTTGGTATTGATTAACTGTCCAGAAGTTCAATATTGGAAAATTTTGCACCTTTACTGCCCTGCTATTTCCGGTGATGTTGAGTACCATAACAAGACGTTCACAAACTATTTTGGCAAATGGGTACGTATATAGATATATTGACTGGTATATGAATTAAGTGCATGTCTCGTATCCTATGTATAGTTAAGTTAAAAAATGATTATTTTTAGATGAACCATGTACAAGATGATGGTCTCCCTTAGTGGTCACACGAATTGAGGCTCTTGGCGCAGAAACCGGTATCTTCCAGAGTTTATCCTATGTGTAAGGTAAATGGCGTGCTATTTATTTGTAAACATAGAGATGTCAGACGAAAAACACAGAATTCTGGGGTAATGGTTCATGGTGGGTAGAATGGAGTTGACTATTACGGTGTTCTCCATTCAGTTGTCGAATTAATATATGGGGAAGGCATGACCGTGCACTTGTTTAAGTGTAGATGGTTTGATACCGACCCTCAGAACACAAGGACCGATCAATACGGCATTTTTTCGGTGAATACTGCTACAAGCTGGTATGAAGATGATCCGTTTGTTTTGGCCACGGCGGTGAAACAATTGTTCTATCTTGATGATCTTGTGCATAAAGGCGCGTGGAAAGTGGTTAACCATGTTCTTCCACGAAATATATACAGTGCCTCAACCCTTGGTGTGACCTCGGATAATGAAGAAGTTAGTGCATACCAAGAGCCGAACGCAACTGGTATTCCTGAAACCTCAACAATTCGCCTTAATAATGTGAGACAGGGCAGTGTTGTACAAATTCCTCAACCGAATCTTATTGATGTTAATCAAAATGAAGACAATGGAGACTCAAGTGACGAGGGCATACACATCTTACCTGAAATTAACTCGGAAACAGAGTCAGACTCAAGCGATGATTCTGACTATGCGCCTTAGTGTACGTATGTATGTTATTTTGAGTTTGAACGTGCAATGTAAATTAAATGAATTATATTCAGATGATCGACTTTAAATTGCGTCGATTAAATTGCTCCAACCGACGATATTCGAATTAATATCGTATTATTAAATATTAATAAATATTAATTAATAAACATATATATATATATATATATCCAAAAAAATTAAATGTCATTTTAATTTAATTAGGCTTTTAACATAATTTCCGTTTTTTTAATAATAATTTCGTATTAATAAATAATAAGTACACTGTATATAACCGGCATATATGAAAAAAAACAAAAAAAACTATAACCGACGACATTCATATCAAATATCGTCGGTTATAGTTTCGGGTATACTATGGCCGACGACATTCATATAAAATATCGTCAGTTATAGTTTCGGGTATACTATAGCCGACGATAATACTTATATCGTCGGCTATAGTTGGCGTTATATTCCAGAACTGGCACCGTTTCGGGCAGTTTCATTTCTGCATTCATTTTCTTCTCCTCAGATCGATCTCCATCATCCCATTTCTGCCGCAAACAAGAGGAAGGATCTCTCAATCTCGATCAAGCCCTCCATCATCAACATTTTCAGATTCCTAAACCAAAAACAGGTTCTAAATCCCTAAATCCCCAATTTCAATTTTTTTAGGTTAGATTTTAATTTGTTTAGTTTGTTTATCGATAATGTGGATGTTGTGTTGATTGTGTGAATATATATTGAATTTTTCTTGAATTTTGTTGATTGTGGGAATTATTGTTAATTTTTTGGATTGTTAATATTGTGGGAATTATTGTTAATATTGTGGGAATTTTTGTGTTGATTTTTTGGATTGTTGGAATTATATGGATTATATTGAGAATTATTGTTGAATTTTTGGATTGTTGGATTAGAATTATTGGTTTATATATATATATATATATAGAGGAGCCTATTTAATTATATTGGATATTATTGAATATATTTTTTAGTGTTGATTTTTTGGATTGTTGGAATTATTGGATTATATTGGAAATTATTGTTGATTTTTTGGATTTTCAATTAGAATTATTGGATTATATATATAGATGAGCTTAATTAATTATTGGATATTATTGATTTTTTGTGTGCTCATTTTTGGGCGTGGAATTTGTGGATTAATTGGAATTATTTTGAATTTTTGTAATTTAGTTGAATTATATATGAAGGAATTAATATATAATGAAATTAGGTGATATATATAATGGAAATTTTATGTGAGTACGTGGAAGGATTTTAATTTTAATTGTTAATTTTAGCAACGATGAATTGGTTAAATTGCGGTGTTTCCCGAGGGGGGTCGAGCTCGAGGGGGAGAGGGAGATCAGGACGTGGGGATGAGGGCACTGGAAGTCGGTCTGCATCAGGATCCACCAGCGTCGGCAACACTTACAGTCTTCCGCAGACCTCTCGACACCGTGCACTGCTGGGCGAGGGACAACCTCAGCAGCAGCAGGTCGAGCCTGCTCGATCCTCAGGCTCGAGGAGGCTTCATGAGGTCAGTCGCACGCCGGAAACGGATAGTGCGACTCAATCCTCGGTCCGAATGCCGGAGATTCATCGCGAGGACCCTTCCCCCTTCACCCACCAGACAGCTCCTCATTCTTCCGAGGAGGCTGGTGGATCGACTCAGTCCTCGGCGAGGATGCGACTATGCCCGCCGTCTACCTTATTCTTACCGTTGGAAATCCCGACGATACCTCTCGTCGATTCCGACGGGATGCCTGTTCCGGGACAGCTAGGGTTCATTACCCCGGACCAGGCATATGCGTATGTACCCTTCCTGGAACCTCTATGGAGTGTGAGGATTCCGGGACAACGCACCGACGGATCAGGTAAATATTAATTAGTGATATCTTTTTACTTAGTAATATTTAAATTCAATTAGGTGTTGATGATTTAAAAATCGTCTACATATATATGTGATAGGCGAGATCGTGCCCGGTGACAAACAAAAGAGAACTAGAGGCCCCGTCGTCGGCAAGTTACTGGACGACGCCATTCAGGCTAGCGGTGGTGGCCAAGTTATGATTCCGACCGGGGATAGAGGGCAGGTGATCGAGGGAAAGGTCACTCGAAAGTACGCGGGGATGGCAGGCAACCTCATACGGGATAGAGTCCCAATGTTGTGGCCAGATTGGAATTCAGTGCCGCAATCCGTCAAATATGAGCTGAATAATGCGTTGAATTGTATATTCATTATGTAAATTTTCTAAATTTTTTTTTAATATTATTGATATATATATATATGCATTGCAGAGGTGGTTCCGCGTGGATGCAGACATTAGACCCACGTGAGCGGATGAAGTGCATGGGAGCAGGTTTGCAGACCGGCATTTGTTTCAATTTTTTGGTTTCTTTTGATTATGTTCATACAATGTTGTAAGTTACTAACGATTGATTTTATTAATATATATATATAGGTATAAGGAGTGGAAGGGCAAGCTGAAGAAGCATTGGAAAAAGTACGACGACGATCGTTCGGGTACCCCTAGCGAGTTTCGTTATAGGGAGTACGAGTGGCGATGGCTTATGGTTCACTTCAACAACCCAAAATTGAAGGTACGCAACATTCGATCGATTAAATTTTTGTTTTATCGTACTTCCCTCAAATTATTTGGCTAATATTTTTTTGATGTTGGATTAATCGAGCAGGCTATTTCTGAAGTCAACACAAGGAACCGGGCCAAAAACACCAAAAATCATCATGCCGGTTCCAGATCATACTCGGGTTGGATCGAGGAGGCGGCCAACCACCCAGAAGAGGATCCCCTTGTCTATACGATGCAGCACGCGTATCCGCAGTCCCCCGAATATACTGTAAGTGTCCTTATAACAAAATAAACTTATTTCTTATTTTTTTAGATTATTTTTTTTAATTAATATTTTATTGTTCTTTGTCAATTAGGCGAGAATTCAGGAGGCGATTCCGGAGGTGTTGACTCAAGTGGCGAGAGAGCTCTATCCCAACACCCCCGATGCGGAACTCCCGATTGATCAGATTGATCGATCTGATCCGATCGTCAGGGCTAGGATTATGTCAACTGCGATCCCTCCAGGGAAGAACACATTCTACTGCAGGGGTTCCGGAAAGTGAGGTCAAGGGCTGCTGAAGAAGACCCCTGAATTCTCTCGCGGATCAGGATCATCATCATCTTCCAAGACTAATGAGCTACAGGACCAGCTTCATAGGCAAGCAATTGAGATGGAAGCTCAACGGCGTCGGATGGAGGAGATGGAGCAGGCGTGAGCCGCAGAGCAGAATCGGTTGGCCGAACAGCAGCAGCAGATGGGGACATGGATGCAGCACTGGTATGCACAGTTGCAGGCATCTGGAATCCAGATAGCTCCCCAGCCTATTTTCGGTGCGCCACAGCCACAGCCTCAACCTCAGCCTCAGCCGCAACCTCAGCCAGACCAGGACCAACCAACTTATGACGATCCGTTGGATCACATAGACTTAGGACACCCGTAGATTTGAACAATTGTCGGTTTTTTATTTTAATTATTTACTATGTACGCATATGTATACAGATTTGAACGATTTCAGTTTTTTTATATTTATTTACTACTATAGTTTCAATGGTTGTTGATTTTCAATTTGAACAATATTGGTGATTTTTTGGGAATGCAGGTTTTGGGATAAAACCCAGAACCTGCAAAAAAAAATTAATTATTAATAACTATAACCGACGATATGTGTCAACATCGTCGGCTATAGTTTTCTACACGGTCAACCATTTTGACCATGGAGAAAACTATAACCGACGATGACGTCGTCGGTTATAGTTTGAAACTATGCCCGACGATAATTTCTCGTTGCCTTTAGTCTCTTTTTTCCCCAACGAAAAACCTAATTCATCGTCGGTTATAGTATCACCAACGGTGCATTACCGACGAGACTATAACTGACGATGAGTCATCGGTTATAGGCTATACCCGACGATAAAGAGGAACAGACCGACGACCCGAACTCGTCGGGTATACTAATTCTTCTGGTAGTGATTGTTTTTGTGTTGGAATTTTGTTTTTTACTTTACTAGAGTGTATGCTACTTTGAATATCTTAATGAAAGTCGATACATGAATGGTTTACCTCAATGAATTTTGATTGTTCTAATCTGCTGGCAATTTTGATTTTTTAACTGTGGGGACAATGTAGTCAGTACTAAATAAGCTTTCTCTTCTTGATCAATCACAAGCACAAGTTGATCAATAACATGCTTGAGAACTCTTGGGTATTTATCGACCTTTGAGATTTCCAATCTTCAAGTCTCTTCAACAGTTGTAAAGGGATGTGTTATAAGAGGCACACAACCACGGATTCTTAAGTGTTGTCTTTCTAAGGCATATTCAGCTACAGTGAAGCCTGAAGAACATGAATACAAAGCTTCAGTATGCTTTTAAGGAATGCAGTGTTGATATTATGGAGACATGTTGTTAATGGGGTTTTGAATTTTCCTTTCAAAAATCTTTTTATGCTCTTTTAGATCTTAAACATCTGCCTTTCACAGTCATAGTAATACTGATATTATTTACACTATGAATAAATAAAAACATACTACTTGAAACTCTAAAGAATAGTAGCATGTCATGTAAGCTTTTCTGTCTATCTTAGCGTAGATAAGTCAATGAGTGATGCTTTGTTATTTTGCCTTTGTCAAGTTTCCAATGTAGTTCTTCAAAAGCCAATAACGCAAAGAAACTCACCAGTCTTTGCACTCCTCACATTGCACCATGAGGTCATCCAGGTTATACGACATCTTACACTTGCAATACCTTCAAAACCACGAAAAAACACAAAACACATTATCAATCACCAATCCATATTACACAAAAAAACACCAACATATTCCACCCCCACAAACTCAAAACTGAAGCAAACTCACACAACAACTCTATTAGAAGTGAAAGCCCCAATAACTGCCTTGTACTCAAACCTACAGTAGTAATCCTCGGCCCCAACATTCTCGAACTTGGTGTAGTTCTTCAAAGAATGCACCACACATATTTCTTCAATAGTTGTCTAAGATGTTACATTGTTGATTCATAAGTTCTCCAACAAGATATCTTTGCTTTGGTAATGACTATAAACTAAAGACTATGATGATGATCTACGAATGAAGCATATTTTGCAACATGAGGCCTTATCACTCACTCGCTCATTTACTTTCTTCCTCATTCCATATGTGGAACTTACTCTTATTGGAGTTCTGAGGTTTTTTTCACCCATTTAAAACTAGTCACATATTTATAGATATATTCTACAGTTACTACTTCTGCATGAAACGACAGGCTAATAACCTCAAATACTAATTTCTATTTCATGACCAAGTTTATATCTTAAAGTTAACTTTGTAATCAATTTGAAGCCACGAGTCAAACATGTCCGTATACAAACTTACCGTGCATAATGTGGTGTCCTCAACCCCTTCACCTACTGCACTGTGCTACATTAAATCAAGAAATGCTTGATCAAGGTCTTGCTGAGGAATCAAGGTCTAATCAGATTTAAGAACTACACTCCCATAATCGAACTAAATTAAGTACCAATAAGAAGAAGCATCAACTCAAAACAATATCAAGCACTCCTGAAAGTTTATTTAAAGTGTAGGCCTAAGTATAAACAACCGGATCGATCAACTAATGTAAGCATACATATTATATCATACTAATACACACAGAATATTATGACTTGGGCAAAGCATCAAATCCAAACCAATACCAATGCAAAAATCACTCACTTTTGGACCCATTGTGACTATAACAGCATATGTGAGCTCTCCCAGACCCCTAAGCATCAACAATCAAGCTTCAACACCAAACTTAATCTCTTTTGCCACATAGTTCCTACTCCAACCGATTCTACTACCAATCTAAATATTCAAAAAGCTCCCACATCAAAACCCAATTAAACAAAAATCCCAACTTTGAAAAAAAAAACTCATTAAAACAAGTTAAGGTCTCAAGTACCTGCTGGGTAGTGTTCTTAGCCAACCTGGAAATCATAAAGCAATGGAAAACGAGTGGCATTATAGAGTGAGACCCATATGAGAATTGGATCAAAGGAAGTGACTTTTGAAATCAAGTTAGAATCGCGATGATGGGAAGTGAGAGATGACGAGGAGGGAAGAGGTGAGCCATGAGAGCTAGAGGAAGTGCGGCAGCCAGCCGAACCCTAATGTAAGCTCTTTCGAGCTCGCACATCTATCTCACAATTTGGTACAATATAAGAGCCTCTTCAGAGCTACATACCCTATTTTTAACAAGGTGAATATAGTCAATAACCACCTGTGCTCATCGATTTATTTGGCTTGCTGTTAAGTGCCACGGAGATAATGACGTCAACTGGGACCCACTGCTTCTCGCGCGTGAGGGAAGGGGATCGGAGCAGCGGAGGCGTTATAGTCAATACGGTGAGGACATGAGAAAAGAGGAGGCCAGAGTGAGGGGGAGTGAGAAGGTGAATGGGTTGCCAGCCATGGGGTTTCTTGGCGACGGAGAGATGGAGGAGGAGGCTAGACAAGAGAAAGGGGAAGCTTACTACGCCCGGACGGAAAATTTACCAGGTGGCAGAGATCAGTCGGTGTTGCTGATAATGACGGTTGTGGTCGAGAATCGCCTCAGGTGAACTTATTGTAAGCTCATGCACGTAGGAAACAAGTAACCAACGATCTGATGACACGTGTAAATTTTTTTTGGGAGAAAGGGCGTGAATGAAACCTACGTTAATTCTAGCCGAACTCCTCTCTCTCTCTCTCTCTCTCTCTTATTTTTTGCAGTAGCTAGCACAAGGGATAAAAATTCACGGTGTTTCATAAGACTTGGCATGTAATAGTGTATCAAGGTTTATGGCCTTCTTGTAGTTGATAATAGATTGAGAGGTCAAAGATAAGTTTTAATGAAAGTGATTTTAGATAAGAGTTAGCTAGAGGTCTTAGAAGTATGGATATAAGGTCCAAAAACTTAATATAGAGCTTGTTGAACTAATTAATGATTTAGAGAGAGGGAATAAAAAAGAAGAAGTCTTTTTTGGATTGGTATGCTTGAGGAACACCTAATGTGGCTAGAATTATGAGTATTCTTTTGGAGAAACAAGAATTTTGTATTTGAAGTAGAAAGCGTATTGTTTATTGTGGTTGAATCAAAAAGAGTTTGTTCTTGCTGATAAGAACATCCATGCTTGAATGACATATTGAATTTTTTAGAATTAGAGTTCGTTGGTTTATGGTTGTTTTCTTAATGTAAACATCAACAATTAAGCCCTCGAGTGTTATATCATGAGTACAAGCATGTGGTAATATAGACAAATCTTTATGATGCTTGATTTGCTTAAGATGATTTCATTGCAGACAGAATACTGCAACTTTGTAACTACAGTGGATAGAGAAGTTGCAGTTGGTACTGCAATTAGCGTTGATGCACAGTTGGTGTTACAAATTTTGTACTGTAGTAGCCTGAGTTGTAGCAATTGATACGTAATAGAGTTTGAACTGCGATGGACTGAGGTACTGCAATAGCTCATACTAGAATAGAGTTACTAGAATTGCAGTGAATTGAGTTGTTATAGTGTTTGAAGAGTGGAATAGAACTTGGACTATGGTGCAATGAGGTATTGTAGTTGATATTGAACTACTGCACTTGGTTTTGTGATCGAATTTGAAGATTGGATTGGAACTTGAAGTGCATTAGATTGAGCTATTGCAGGGTTTGAAGAATGGACTGAGCTATTGGTGTCTAAATATGCTTGAACGTAGTAGTTTGCAAAGTGAACCAAATAGAGTTTTTGCTTATGACAATTTCATTTTTTTTATAATCTAGGTAAATAGCATAGTGATAAAGAGGATTAGTAGATAGTAAACATGCAACATCATGACTTAACTTTGTATGCATAATCGTGAGTTTATGATTTGGTCCCTGGTTATTGTAATGGAATAAGCAATGGATAAAATTCTCTTGGTGTTGAAATATTTTTGTGAGAACTCTGATATGAAATAATTATTATATAGCTACTAGTTCTAGCTATTAGTACGTTCTTCTGGTGAGAGTTTCTCAGAATGATATTTCTCCTCTTTCTTAAGTGCATTCCTATGTTGTTCCAGCTATAATGGGATTTCAATATAGTCTGAAAAATTAAACCGGAGCATGAACTGCTGTGGATTGAGTTATGCGCTACAGTGTTTGAAGCATTGCCTATTGCTTCTGTTAGAATGGAAATCAAGCATGTAGCATGACATCCTTTGAATCTCATCCATGATTTAAGAGTTTTATTTGCAATTCTAGTATAAGACTACTCTTCTTGCTTAATCTGCTTTTCTATATTTGTTTGTTCTATTGCAGTGAGATTGCAACAGCAGGTGCAGAAACGCTGGCTACAGTAGTACAAAAATTACTTCACATGACACCTCTCAGATGACAGAAAATTAATGTTCATCATTTGACTAATTTTGAAATAAATAGACGACGATTCTATTCTGTCTGTCATTGCATGTTCTTTTACACAGTATATATTTTCAGTTTTTAAGGAGGACATCCAAAATTTTTGATTTTCACGGGTGGGCATCACAAATTTTGATTGTTCAAAAATTATACTTAAGTCAAACAACGTTTGTTTGTCATGTGAGTATTTGGCGAAAAATCAAACAAATAGGTAATCCTTCGAGGAGGTCCACTTGAATAAGTCATTTAATCATACATCAGTCGACGATCATTTGAATATTAGCAAAAACTTTGTAATTTCTGTTTTTGCTAATTCAAGTAGATGAGGAGTACTATTTGGTGAAAAATGCATGTGTGGAACTCTCCAAGGGAGCTCACAAGATTGAGTTCTTCAATGAGATGAAGGTCGCTTGTCGTCTGAATTATGACATAATCTAACTTTGAATTTTCCACCTATACCGGCTCACATGCAAAATTTTCATAAGTACGTTACTAAGAGTGGGGGCCTAAATTTATTATGGTTTTGAAATATGCGTTAAATCGGATGACAGTCGCATGTCGTCTAATTAAAATTTGATATTTCTTTTCGTACCTTAAACATCAAATTTCGTAAATGGGCTAAAACTAACCGTTTTCGTAAATTTGACCATTTGGATGAGATGATCGGAGTATTGTTAAGACACAGTTTAAAAGATATATTTTTTTTACTTGAACTCGTTCTCGATCCGTGAGTGTCATTGTTGTGATGCTAAGTCTCTTTAAAGTAAATCTCGATTCGTGGCTCCGTCAAAAATTAATTTGAGACCAAGTTCCACAAATGCATTATCGTGGAGGTCATATCTATCTTCCTATATGAAAAAAATGACAAAAAAATCAATTTAGGTACTCCTCCCATAGGAGAATGAGAAAAATCCTTAAAAATGGAAATTTTAATCTTTAGGTCATATTTGACCTCACTGACCGGCCTCTAAACGAACTTTGATGTGGGTAATTTTTTTGAATACTCTATGTTATTAGGAGGTTGATGCATATGTGTGGACACATTTATCATTAGACCATTTCGGTTTTTCATATGTCGTTAATTGTATGTATACTACTAATGTTACTTACAATGTTTGTTGGTTATATGAAAACTAAACCTTTATTAAACTAAACCACTAACAATTAATCATTTTGCAAATATGATTGTTGGATGAGATGGTGAGACTAATCTAAGCACGCTTTAAAAAAATTAGAACTTTCCGAATTGAATTCGACCTTGATCCGAGTGTGCTACTATTATTACCATATTGCTCTTAAGAATAAAACATAATTTTCCGCTTCGTCAAAAATATTTTGAGACCAAGTACGTCACTCGCATTTTCGTGGGATTCACATCTATCTTGCCATGTAAAAAAATCAAATTTCTAACCCCTAAAGCCTAGACCTAAATCGAAACCCTAACCCTAAACCCTAAATGAATAGTAAAAGAAAAAAGTTCTAGGTCATCACAAGCCTAACACATTTGTTGCGTCTCTCTCTCTCTCTCCACCTCGAGTGCGAGCACTACCTTTATCTCGACCTTGAGTGCCGCCTTTCTCGACTTCGAGAGCCACAATCTATTTTGAAACCATCTTTTTTGCACCTATTGAGTTCGCGCCACCAATTCTCGGCCTGAGCCTTACTCGTCGGCTTGAGTTCACCCTCGCGCGCCTCTGTTAGTGACACTGACGATCTTGACGCTGATGAACATGGGTATCTGTGGCATTTTCCAATATCGCCTTTGCGCCCATTTTTCGTTAACCCGAATTTGATGACTTGACGCCATCGCCTTTCTCTCTCTCTCTCTCTCTCTCTCCCTCATTCTGGGTCAGCTTCTAATTTGCAATTCAAGCCAGTTAATATGTTGGGTATTTTGATTTTTGGTTCTAATATTCGATTAAATATAGCTAATGTGTTTTGGAACTTAATTATTCTATGTGTTTATTGTTGTGTTAGTGAGGAAGAAGCTAAGATGAAGATCTACAATGTGTCATGCGAGAGGTACTTTGGATTTGGTCGTGAGATCAATGAGGAGACCTCGAACAAGCTCGAAGGGTTTTGTTATTTGAATCAAGGCAATGTTGCTTTTATTTATTGTATATGCTACTTGTTATAGTTCATGTGTTGCTACTTATGCCTTTGTTATCAGGATTGCCAAGAGTTCTTTTCATGCTTTTGGATTTGTATGTTGATCCTGAGAACCAAGACTATGGGGGTAAGCTATATATTTGCAAAATGTGTGTATAAATTTGTGTAGTTGTGAGTTTCAGGGTAGTCAAGCCTGTTGAAGAACATTATTTGATTTATAGAGCAGAGATGATGCATGCTTTTAGTTTTTCTGCTGCTTTCATTATGGGCTTGTTTTGAATTCGTGTGTGTAATTTCTCTGTTGTCTACTGGTGTACCATTAATATGTTTGAGCATGTAGTCACCTAGATGTAAATAGCAGTATCTGGTTGGCTTATGCTAAGATTTATGTTGTAGTACATCTTGGAAAAGATAAACCAGCCTTTAAGGCATTATTTAGCTTCAAATCTAAGGATAATGGACTTAAATCAAATGTTGCTCTACACTGTCCTATGCTTCTTATACTTTGTGGAGATGCAGATCAGTCGAGATGAAACATTATTTTTTCTTCAAATGATTTGTCTAAAGTATTTCCATGGTCAGCATTCATAGGAATGGTTGCTAATAAAATATATTTTTTTGTAGTCGTCAATGTTATATATATACTATTGTGTTGCTGTTGTGCTCTGTGGTATAGTTTCTTCTTATATTTAGTGCTTGGGATGTGTTTGTCTGTTGGAATGTATAGTTGTTCTAATAAGCCCTAACTGGGCAATGGTTAGTTTCAAATGCTAATGGACTCACAATAATTCTCTCCATCCTTATTGGGTGCTTGTATTGGTAAAGAGTCAGAATTGTTAGAGATTATTCAAGCAGTACCAAAAGCAACTTCTAGTTTGTCAGGTATGCCAATGCTTGCTTTCTGCCATTTACAAAAATAGCTTGTTATGTTAAGTTGTTAACCTAATGAAGTGAACTCATTTTATATTAAATTTTTGTTTTTTTAGGTTTTGGAACTGGAGGCAAATGAAGCTGTTGGGTATGATATAGAGAATGATGAAATTACGTGTGACCCAAGTCCCATGGACAATAACTTTCAAGGACCAAAGGTAGCAAATCATTGAGTTGTGGGAAGTGTGGCAATTATAGGCTCCTAATCAGCTAAACCTTAAGTGTGAAAATTAGTTGTTGTACTTGTAGATTGTAACTTGCTAGTTCTGTTGGGCTTCACTTTGTTATAATTGTAGTATGTGTATAAGTAATCAAATATTTGTAAGCACAATGTTGAAATTAATGTGAGAAAATTTATGTATTGAATTGTTTATTTCGTGAATAAAATCACAGCAATTAGAAGAAATCAAACGGCGCATAATATGATAAAAAGATTGACGTCTAAGAAGAAATCATATGACGTTCGCTTTGACAAAATAAACAAGGTCATACGCAGCATTACATGACAGACGACTGTCATCTTAGTACATGTCATCATATACATAAATTCTCATGCATGGATGACATCAATTGACACCATGAATGTCATCTGTCATCTGAATTATACAACCATCATCCTTATGATTGGTATATGACAGTCATTTTCTGTGTTTTACGCGTCATCTGAAGTGATTTCAACAGATAACGCTATGATATATGTGTGACGACCCAGACAGAAATTGGTATAGTAATCGGCTTAATCCGCGAGTTTTGCGAGTAATCGAGATTTATTGTAATTAATCGGATATGTGGTTTTGATCACGATTTAATTTTCGGACACAAATTTGATTTGGGTTTGTTCGTGGGAAATGTAGAGAATTTGATTTCGAATCCGTTGGAGCTTTCCGAGGATTTTTCGGATAATCGAGGAATATAAAATGAATATTTGAAATTATCGCCGAGTTAATCGTGTTTATCCGTTTGAGTTGGAGTTATCCGAATTGCAGATAGAGTTGATTCACGACATATAAATAGCCGAATAGTCGTAAAGTTGTCGCAAAATTTCAAAAATGGGCCATTTGACCGAGTTGACCGAGTCAACCCGTGGTTGACTCAGTAAGTCACGACTCACTGTCGTGGTGGCTGCCGGAATACGGCGCGGTTGCAGGAAAGGAAGGTAAGGTTTTGAAGCTTGATGTTTGGGCTTTCATTTGATGTATGAGTTGTGATGTTTGGTGAAGATTTTGAGTTGAAATTTTGGAGGAGAAACTGTGGGATTTCGGGGGCGACGGACGGTGGTGCTCCGGCCACGGTGGTGGCCGGGGATTAAGGGGGACATGTTTGTAGGGCCACGGTGAAGCTTTTGGGGGTGGTCTCGTGGGCCGCCGTGCGTCGTGGCCGGAGTTCCGGTAGGGGACCGAGTCGCCAATCGATTTAGGATTCAAGGGATTTCGAGCGGTTTTCCGGCAGATTTAGGCGGAATTAGTGGATGGTGTAGTGGAGAGATGTGTTGGGCTCGAGGAGGAGAGGAAATCCGGGCTTTTCTCGCCGGGAAATCTCTTTGGTGACGGCGCGCCGACGCCGCCGGCGGTGGTCAACGGCGAAGCTCCTGCGAGGCGTTGACTTTTTGGATTTTGAAAATTTTTATGCCGTTTTGCTCGTAATCGCGCCCCGATCCTCTCCTTGAGGTTTTTGAGTTGATTTGGATGCCGGATTTTAAGTCGAGGGTTTATGTGGAGTATTTTGG
Organism: Geum urbanum; assembly: GCA_946800695.1. Lineage (NCBI taxonomy): Eukaryota > Viridiplantae > Streptophyta > Magnoliopsida > Rosales > Rosaceae > Geum > Geum urbanum. The sequence continues at coordinate 27,885,555 of OX327012.1, forward strand.
GATTTTCGGAGATTATTTTGTTATCCGAGTTATATGTTTCCGGAAATGGTTGGTTTTCGAGGTGTGGTTCAGAGTAATGAATTGTGATTTTGATCAGTGATATTTTGTGATTATTCAGGGGATCGAGATTGTACGTTGGGCGAAGGATCTTCCGCCAGATCTCAGGATTAGCGCGTCTGCGCGCTGTGCTTATATGTGAGTGGACATTTATTTACACTGTCGTAGCGAGTTCTTGGTTTCATTATTTATTTGTGACGACCCAAATCAGAATCTGATGCATGTTTGGCACGATTCTCGAGATTGAGTTTAGTCGCGGTTTTACGTCGTATTTGTGAGTTGTTGATTCGATTCGCGACTTTGTTTTTGGTCGAGAATTTGGGTTGAGTGTCTTCACGGAAATTGTAGAGTACGTGATTTCGAGCTCGTGGGTGGTTCCGGAAGATTTTTTCGATAACCGAGGAATATTTTATGATTATTTGAATTTTTGGGTTCCGACGAGTTTATCTGATTATTTCGAGTTTATCCGAATCGTGATGGTTATCCATTTAGAATCGTCGATCGACTCGAGGGACAAGTATAAATATCGAAAAGTCGAAAAATAGTCGAGAAATAGTCGAGAATTTCATTTCGGGTGTTGACCAGACTTTGACTTTCCGTTTTGGGAAAGTTGACGTTGACCCGTGGGGGGAGAGTATCCCGATTGGGCTTGCCGTCCGACGACTGTTTTTCCGGCCACCTTTGGTTGATTGAAAGGTACGGTTAACTTCCTTGTAAGATTTCGAGTTGATTGATGTTGAAGTTTGTGAGAATTTGTGAGGATTTCTTGGAACCCGATTAGGGCCTAAACGGTGAAGTTCGCCGGTGACGGTGGAGGTGGTTCCGGCGAGTGTTGAGGGTCGAGATGTTGGGGTTTTTGCTCCCCACGCCTCGTAGATGCTTCCTAGTTAACTGGTTTGGGACGAGGTGACGTTTTATGGTGAACCTGATTGGGTTTTCCGGTGGGTGTATTCCGAATTATTTTTGATGAAATTGATGGTGTTAGTGTGGGAATTGGTCAGTGAGGTAGAAGAGGAATTTGTTCGCCTGGATGAGACCATGAATTCTGGAGCTTCCCGCCGTGTGATTTCATCGTTGACGGCGTGCCGCCGCCGTCGGCGGCGGTCAACAGCGAGGAAAAGTCAACTTTTCAGATTTTGACAATTTTAATGTCATTTTTCTCGTAATCGCGCCCTGATCATCGTCCAGAGGTTTTTGGGTCGATTTGATTAGTCGATTTTCAGTCGAGGTTTCGAGTGGGGATTTCGGAATTTCCGTTATTCATTTTGTATCGCATTGCATAATTCCGGGAACGGTTGGTTTCTGTGAATCAGTACAGGGTTGTGGACTATGATTTTGATCAGTTATGTTTTTGTGAATATTCAGGAGATCGAGATCGAGATCGGGATCGTGATCGTGCTTCTGGCGAGGGATCTTCCGCCGGACCACGAGATTAGCGCGTGTGCGCGTTTTGCTCACCTGTGAGTGGACAATTTCTTTTCACGGAAATAATTGCGAGTCTTTTATATGATTTACGAACTTGAGCATGCGTATTGAGATTACGGATTACATGAGCATGTGTTTTTATGATTATACGATTATACTTATACGGATATACGTATACGAATATGCATACACTTATATATTGTTTCATGCATTTGCATCGAAATGTTTATGATTTGGTTTACACAGAGTACAGTCTTGGTTACGTTGTTGTATCGATACACTTTGCCTCTCGGTTGATCCCTGATGGTAGGCCGCCTGGAGGGGCATTTCCCCAACCAGACCGGTGAGGGGCGTATCCCCGGATCCGAGGCCATTTCTGGCTAGAATCACGTGTGGGTCTGGGATCCCGTGATTCGGACTGTACTAGCACGGTGTGTGTCCATGAGTAACCCCGTGGGATTTTTACTTGCATGCTCAGTACGCTGGAGGATTATGGTTTTACCTCGTGTACTTTATTATCTTTATTTATCTGGACTCGCATATGTTATTTTATATATATATATATTAACCGGTGAAAGACATTTATTTTCGTCCACTCACTCTAACGTGTTTATTGTCTTTCCCCTGGGCTTTTCGATTTCCGTGCCCAGTTGCAGTTCAGGTTTGGTGTTTCACGTCGCGGTTTGGAGGCTAGTGATCAGAGTCACCGGTGTTTTCCAGTAGGTTCTTGGTTCGCCTACCGATGTACATATTGTATATGTTTTACTTTAGAGGTCGCTCTGATACATTCTGATACTTGTTTATACGGATTTTCTCGGATATACATATATATATAGTACAGTTTGTTTACTGTTATTGATTATATTGATGTTGAGAAATCCGGATGGGATTGGTGCCCACGGTTTGGCTTTCGTGGCATAGGATGAAGTGTTATTTTCTGGGTGCAGGTTATGGTAATTCCACGCTAGTAACGAAACTCTGCCGAAATTTTGAAAAAATTTTGTTGGTTCGTATTTTCAGAAGGGGTTCGATTCCGGTTTAGGTAACTGAATCGGGATTGGGTCCTTTCATTATTTTCAGTACAGTATTGAGATTATTTATTGTTTTAGAGGTATTATTTTATGTTTTATTGGTGATGGCATTTACTTAGCATCGATGCATTGACTACTTGGCTGATCACCGGTAGTACAGTTCCAGGCTTGAGAGATTCGCCTATTCTATCACCGTTGGGCTTGAGAGATTCGCCCGACACCTCCATTTATTTTAAGAACTCGCTATATTTTTTTGTAATGTAAATAGTGAAAGACATATGTTTATTTTCGTCCACTCACTCTAACGATTTTATTTGCCTTTCCCCTGGACTTTTCGGTTTCCGTGCCCAGTGTGCAGTTCGGATTCTGGTGTCGCACGTTGTTGTCGGAGGCTTAGTGTTGGAGTTACCTTTCTTTCTCAGTAGGTTTCTTGTTTAGCCTACTGCTGTGTATTTATGTATATATGTACTAGAGGTCGCTCTGAATACTCTGATGTTCATATTTTCATATGATTTTATGAGATTTCTGTAAAGTTACAGTTTTGCTTATTACTTTATATTATGATGATATGTTTTTGAGAAATCCGGATGAGATTGGTGCCCACGGTTTGACTTTTGTGGCATATGATGAAGTGTGTTTTCGGGTGTAGGTTAATGGTAATTCCGCGATATAGTGAAACTCTGCCCAAATTTCTATGATTTTTGCAAGTTCGTGTTTTCAGAAGGGGTTTGATTCCGGTTTAGGAAACTAAATCGGGATTGGGTCCTTTCAATATGACAGTCAAAATACATATCAGATAATGCTCAAAGACTGTCATTTGAAGCGATTTTTGTACTAATGCTACTTCCATGGTTTGAATCATAACCTAATCTCCCCAGCAGAGTCGCCAAAATGTAAGAGTTCTTTAGAGTTAAGCAGAGATTAGGCTCAAACTAATACGCATCGAAATATTAAAAATATTATTCTTTTAAACACTTACGAGTATTTTATATTTAATTTTCTAAATAAAAATGGGGAAGTAACCAAGGAAGGGAAGCGTGATGAGTGTGGTGTCACGTGTGCATTAGAGTAAGCAGTAACTTGTATACCTATGACGAAGTAAAAGTAACCAAATGGGCACAGAGAGAGGGAGAACCTTCTCCCTAAAACCTAGGAAAAAAAAAACTCCTCCCGCCACCCACACGATACAACCTTACAAAACCCTAATCCCTACATTCTTCACCACTTCTCTCTCTCCTTCTCTCTCTCGGCAATTCCTACTTCAATGGCCACTTCCGCTCTAACTAAGAGAAAGGGGGCAAAGCCTCAGAAGGCCTCACCCAATAAGAAGCAAAAGAAGGACCAGCAGCCTATGACTGTCAAAATCTCAAAGAAAAAGCCCAACAAGGTTGAAGAAGAAGAAGAAGAAGAAGAAGAAATAGACGAGGTTGGATCTGGTTCTTCGTCAGATAGTGACGCTGATATTTTCGGTGGGGATGATCCTCTCCAAGATGATAATGATAATGACTCTCTCCCTGGAAGCGATGATGATGATAATGATGATGATGATGATGATGAGGACGAAGGTGAAGGTACTGCAATTTTTTTAATTTCTTTTTAATTTTAGTTTTAAATTTAATTTCTTTGGTTTCTGTTATTGGTTTTGATAGTTGATTGTGTATTGTAGAGGGATGTTCTTCGGATTCCGATGCAGATGCGGATGATATCGAGAAGAAATCGAGGAAGATTGACAGAGCAAAAGTGAAGGAACAAGAAGAAGCTGATAAGGAACTTGAACTAAACATCACTAACGAGTACGATGAGTTCAGATTACCTACTAAGAAGGTAGGCTTGTTACTTCATTCATTCTAATGTGTTCTAATGAGTTAGTGAGGATATGTTGTTTTAATGGGTTTAAATTCGTGCCTAAGTTTCCAAGTGTTGTGTAAAAATGATGTAGGAACTTGAAATAGAGGTGCATCAACCTCCTGATCTTGCACACCTCCAGAGGAGGATAAAAGAGAGTAAGTATTATCTTTAGCAATTTATGCTACAAGGTTTGTAAGTTGTTGATGCTCGTGCGGACTCTGATCACTAGTTTTGATTTTTTTTTTGTATAGTCGTTCGTGTGCTATCAAATTTCAAGGCATTGAGGCAAAAGGATGCATCGAGGAAGGATTATATTGAACAGCTGAAGAAAGACTTGAGCTCATACTATGGCTACAATGACTTTCTGATCGGAGCTTTAGTAGAGGTATAGTTTACTTTACTTATATTTGTAATGGTTTTATTTGATTCTTCTTCCCAACTTTCATTTGTTACATTTCTTTTTGTAGATGTTTCCAGTTGTTGAACTCGTGGAGCTTATAGAAGCTTTTGAAAAGCCTCGACCTATTTGCCTTCGAACTAACACTCTTAAGGTAACAGCACAGCTTTATCTACATGCCACTACTTGTAACTAATGTTTTTCTTCTGAGAGTTTGAATTCTTATCAATGCTGTCTTCTATTTTTGTGTAGACGCGAAGAAGGGATTTGGCAGATGTTCTGATAAACAGAGGAGTAAACCTAGATCCCTTGAGCAAGTGGTCTAAAGTAAGAACTACCTCGCATTTTTTCCTCCGTGATTATTTATTCTGATTTCTTATCAAAATCATGTTCTGTGTGCAGGTTGGCCTGGTTGTCTATGAATCACAAGTCCCAGTTGGTGCCACTCCTGAATACATGGCTGGTTATTACATGGTAGGTGGACTTTTGAGTTGTTGATATTCTATGTTAGTGCCAATGCTCATGCTTTGAGATATTTACTTATGGTCAATGTTTGATACTCAGCTACAAAGTGCAAGCTCCTTTTTGCCTGTCATGGCCCTTGCTCCCCAAGAAAATGAACGAGTTGTTGATATGGCGTAAGTAAATTTATCTTCCTTCTAATTGTTCTTTTATGCATGCTCCATATCAGCCATACCATATATGATAATCTAAATTTTTAGTAGAAAGAAATTAAGAAAGAAAGAAAGAAAGAAAATAAGCAGGTGAATGTGATTTAATTTAAGGTAGAATTGAATTTTGTACTCAAATGGGTCTGATTAAGCCCTACCTGGCTCTGCTAAAATGAACTTCACCCATGCTTCCTGTGTGATAACAGTTTCACCATGGTTTAATTATGATAACAGTTCTGTCCTTCTGCAGGGCTGCTCCAGGTGGTAAAACAACATATGTTGCTGCACTAATGAAAAACAGTGGTATGTGGAGTGATTCGATTAAATGAGTGGCTTTATTTATTCTTCTCACCATGTGTCACTTTTCGTCTTCATTAATTAAGTCTAGTGGCTTTGTAATGGCTAGATTTAATGTTGACCAGCAGTTTGCACCTTCATACATTAGTTTTTACTTTCGTTAATCTTATTCATAACATTCTCTGTGTTCATTTCCATGATCTCTGTAAGCGTTGGCTATTTTATGAATGTGTCGATGCGAATGCCCGGGTTCCATGAGTCGTTATTGGGCATGTGTGGGTTTCCTGATCAAGCATGAGTTACCCATCTTTTATCACCACAAAGTTCAAGGTATGGTGTTTTGTTGTATTTTTGTAACAGGAATTATATTTGCAAATGAAATGAAGGAGCCAAGGCTTAAATCTCTCACTGCTAATTTACATCGTATGGGGGTGACAAACACAGTCGTTTGTAATTATGATGGCAAGGAGGTATTATCTTTTCCTTGGTATCTCTTCTGTACTTTAGAAAGTCTGAGGCATACAACTTTTCCTTAATTTTTCTCGTAGTATGACACTTTTAGAAAAATTGATTGCATCACTGAGATCTACATGTGCTCAATGATATACTTCTGAGTCTCATCAGTACAAAGTCACTGGATAGATAATATATCTGATATATTCATTGTTTGATAGAATTAAATTTTATTAGTAGTTTTTCAAGGGTTCTGAAGGTTACTAGGTAGTAAGAACCTTGGTTCCCTATTAAGTATCCTGCCATTCAATGTGCTCTATTTTATATAATCTTGTAAATATGTTTTCTGTTTTTGCTTCTGCTCATGGAATCTTCTATTTTAGCTCCCTAAAGTTCTGGGCAGCAATGTAGTTGATAGAGTTCTGTTAGATGCTCCTTGCAGCGGAACAGGGGTAAGCAGTTCAATTTCAGTCTGCACCAGTTGGCTGTACTATTATTTTCTTTGTTGTTCAGTGAAACTAATGAGTATTCTTTGCAGGTTATATCCAAAGATGAGTCTGTTAAAACTTCTAAAAGTTCTGATGAGATACAGAAATGTGCTCATCTCCAGAAGGTAGATCTTTTATTTTTCCTTTTTGATTTGGTTCTGCTGAAAACTTATAAATTATGTAGAATTTTGAAGTGACTCATCGGGAAAGCGAACTATGAGATCATGATCTTTGTCATGAAACAGTGATAAATCTGTTTCAGTTTTCTTTCTTTCATCATAATATCCATTGTTCATGTTATTATATGGCGGATTACGGTATTGATTTGTTTGAATTTATCTCTGTAGCAACTGATATTAGCTGCTATTGATATGGTGGATGCAAATTCGAAATCTGGGGGATACATTGTGTACTCCACATGTTCCATCATGGTTGCTGAGGTTTGTTTATTGCAAGCCCTCAATTGTATTTTTTGGTTTCATGTTTTCCTTACTGTATTTCTCCTTTTTTTGTTTTCCTTACTGTTTCCATTTGCAGAATGAAGCAGTTATTGACTATGCACTCAGGAAGAGAAATGTAAAACTTGTTCCATGCGGGCTTGACTTTGGGCGTCCAGGGTAAAGATGATTTATCCAATGTTGTGACAAAGCTGTGAAGGCAATTGGATTTTGCATCTAAAAATGCTCTTGTCTTGACCAGGTTTACCCGATTTAGGGAACAGCGCTTTCACCCATCAGTGGAAAAGACGAGGCGGTTCTACCCTCATGTTCATAATATGGATGGTTTTTTTGTGGCAAAGGTATATTCTGTTGCTTTGTTCCTCAACTTCTCTTTTTCAATTTTCCTTTCTCTTGTCAAATTAGCTGTAAAATTCCACCTTGGAGATGGATATGATTTATGATCAGAAAGCTTGTGACTTGCACTAATGATTTGATAATTCAATATGCTTCAGCTGAAAAAGATGAGCAATTTGAAGCCAACTACAGCAGAATCTCGACTTTCCGAAACATTAGAATCAGAAACAGTAAACTTCAGTTTCAGCATGAATGAGGACGATGATGAAAAGAATACCGATGTAGATGCTCAAGAGCCATTACCTGAAGAGGACACAGAAAATGAAAAGAAGGTTCTGGAAGATGGTAAACTAGAATTTCCAGGAACTGCAAAAAAGAGCAAAGAAAAGAAGCTCCCATCATTTTTCTCTCATCTGAATGGGGAATTCCCCTTGGTCAAGAAAGATGAAAAGACAGTGAAATTGCCATCTGAGCAAAAGAAGGAAAAGAGAGTGAAATTGAAATTCCCCCCTAGGGAGGTGATTGCAAATGCCAGGTACAAAGCATTATCGTATAAAACTAATTTCAATTTGGCTTCTCCTAATTGTTTTGTGAAATTAGAATCGTATGCGCATTTTAAAACTCTCCTCAGGGTGAATAGCAGCAGTTCCTGTTGTGTTGTTTAGCATGATATTAGTCCAGTTTGAGTTGCTAACTTTTTGCGAACTCCTGCAGGGAAGAGAAGAGAAAAGCTTTGAGAAAAAGCAAGGCTACAGGAGGAGAATGAGCAGGGGTTACTCCTCAGTGAGCTGCTGAAATTGCGCTGATATTTGAAGGGATTTCCAAATTAGTGCATGGGGGTTCAATGCATGAGTTTGATCTGTTTTATACAACGTACCCTCCATCGGATGCAGAAATCCTTAAAAGTTTTGATCAAGTTGTTTTGAGAACTGAAATTGAACTTTTTTGTTGTAAACAGTGTGCGTGTCCATACATTGTACTTGCTGATTCAGTGTTCCATATCTTTTAAAGTGTCGAGGGAACTGATCCGAATTGGTAGTCAGGTGCTTCCTTATTTTGGCTGGTTAGTCGAGCTGTCAAGATTCAAGGTGTACACACCGAAGTCTAATTTCACAGAAGATTTACACCCTATACATTGAATTAACAGAAGACTACAAGCCCAAAAGTAGCAGCCATCTCTCTCTCTAATGCAGTATCACCTTGCGGCTGCCGACATTCGTGCACAGCCGATTTGCGCCTCGCCGCCGCTTCCATGGCCCGTGCCTCACCTTTAAGCACCCTCACCATTGCTCCACCACGTTTTTGGCGGCTCGCTAGGCCTCGGGCCTTGAGTTCGTCCACAGACCGGAGCTAGGCCTCGTCGGACCTCGCACCACCGTGCTGTCCGTCGCTGCATCACACCTCACAAACTTGTCTCCGCCGCTGCATCACAGCTTCCAAACCCTGTGCGCCGCCTCTCTCAAGCTCGACCTCGACTCGCGCCTCCTTTCTCATCTTCGAGCCGGCCTCGCGCCATCACCCTTCACAAACTCGTCATTGCTGCTACTGCTCAAAGTCTTCACAAAAGGTTGAAAAAAACAATCAAGTCCTGGATCTCATACTCGAGGAGACTTGGATGAAATCGGCCGAGTAAGAAAAAAATGAAGATAGCCGAAGAAGCAACAACTCTTTTGTTGGATTGAGTTTTTTTTTTACGGAAAATGCTATTGTTTTTGGCTTTGTTGCTTTTGGATGTAGCAAGGTATTCTATTAAAAATATCTTCGTAGCAGAACTAATTCAAATCTGTTTGTGATTTTTTATATGTTTGTTTTGTGATGTCATGAAATTTCTTTTGTCAAATCTATATACGTGATCGATCTAACTGTTAGACAAATGAGCTGTTATTGTACATTTAAAATGACTTCAATAAACTTGCATTGAAAAATTGATTGTGTACTGATACTGTTGCGGGATTGTTACTGATATTGACATTGTTTTTACAAGTTGCTCTTGATATTTGTGTTTTGTATTTTTCAAGCCGTTATTACATTTTGAAGTGTAATGTTGTGTTTTTTAAATTGTTACTGTATTTTCAAATGATTGATACTGTGTTTTTCAAGTTGTTACTGTATTTTTCAAGCTGCTACTATGTTTATTGTGTTTTTCAATTTGGTACTGTGTTTTTAAGTGCCTGATACTGAATTTTTCAAGTTACTACTGTGTTTGAAATTTTATTGTATTTGTATCAAAATTAATCTTTTTATAACACTGCTGAAAAAATAAGTGTTAGAACCAAAATTCTACAAAAAAAATTGAAAAAAAAAATTGATGTTGAATTTTTATAAAAAACAAGTTGATAATAATATCAAATTTACATTACAGATGATACTGAATTTTGAACTAGTTGAATACTTGAATTTTCTTCGAAAAAAAGTAAGAATAGTTGAATTAAAAATAAGAACAACAAAAAAAATAGTTTTTTTTAAAAAAAAAAAAAATATATTTTAAACAAAAAAATTTTAAACTGGAAAAAAAGTAAGGAGGGCAAAAAAATAAATTTGTACCTGCCACATGACTGCTTATAAATAATAGGTGTCGTCAACGGGTCAGACCGGGCCTCCGTAGGCCGGGCCTTGCGGGGTTCGGGTTGGGCAGGGCCTTTTAGAAAATATAATAATTACGGGCCGAGCTTTAAGCACAATTATGAAGTCCAAGCCCGACCCTTGAAACCGGGCCTTGCGGGCTGGGCCGGGCTTAATTGTTTTCTACATAAAAAATAAGTTTCTAACGCACTAGTCCCAAACATTAGATCTAGACTCAAATATCAAATCAAAATCCATATAGTATTTTTTAAAAATAACTTGAGGGTCCTTCCACTAAGGTATACCTATTTTTTGGTAATTTTAAGGTATAAGACATTACACAAAATTTTCAATCATATTTTAACATATTCACCGTCCAATTATTAGGTCTATATGAGTAGATCATTCATGTAAATTTTTAGCCAAAATTGAGGTCATTAATGTGTCGAACTAGATTTAATCAAGGGATGGACCAAATCTGTTAAACCTGAACCGTTCATATGTATAAATTTCAATTATAGTTTTGAATATCTTAACGATCACCATTTTGGCTGAAAATTTACAGGCTGGATCTACACATTATGACCTAAGATCTGAACAGTAGAGATGGTAAAATATGACTGAAAAGTTGGTATAATGCCCTATACTTGAAAATTACCAAAAAAGGTATACCTTAGTGGAAGGGTGCTGTATAAAACTTAATTTATTCATTAAGGCCAAGTAGGCAAAGTGAGAATTTAAGAGCAAATTCAACTACCCAAGTAGACAAAAAAAATTTAGTATGAAGAAAAACAAACACTAGAACTTATTTTCATTTTAAATACTGACTATATATAAAGAAAAGATTAAAGTAGTAATTTGTTGTAGTCATTGTTTAGGCAATACAATTATTTAGATTAAAGTTCAATTAATTAGGCAATACATTGTTTCCTTATTGTAATTTTTTTTATATAGGTCTAAATTATATTATTGCAACATTAAAGTTCAATTTTATAAAGAGAAGATTGAACTTGAGATTACAACATTATTTCCTTGTTGCAATTTTTTTATATAGGTCTAAATTATAATCTATATATTAAATGTTAGAAACTAAAATACACGACGGGCTTTCGGGCCGGGCCGGGCTTAGGTTTCTCAGGCTGTGACGACCCAGACCGGAATTTGTATAGTAATCGGCTTAATCCGCGAGTTTTACGAGTAATTGTGGTTTAGCGTAATTAATCGGATATACAACTTCGTTCACAACTTAATTTTCGGACACGAATTTAGTTTGGGTTTGTTCGTGGGAAATGTAGAGAATTTGATTTCGAGTTCGTGGGAGCTTTCTGAGGATTTTTCGGATAATCGAGGAATATAAAATGAATATTTGAAATTATCGCCGAGTTAGTCGTGTTTATCCGTTCAAGTTTGAGTTATCTGAATTGTGGATAGAGTTGATTGGCAACGTATAAATAGCTGAATAGTCGTAAAGTTATCGAAAAGTTCGAAAATGGGCTGTTTTGACCGAGTTGACCAAAGCTGGGCCGAGTTGACTGAGTCAGCTGTGTTGACTCAGTGAGTCACGGACTCGCCGTCGTGGTGGCTGCCAGAATACGGCGCGGTTTCCGAAAATAGAGGTAAAGTTTTGAAGCTTGGGACTTGGGCTTTCAATTGATGTATATATGATGTGATTTGGTGGCAGTTTGGTTAGTTGATTTAGGATGTGAAACGGAGGGATCTTCGGGGCGACGGACGGCGGTGCTCTGGCCATGGTGGTGGCCGGGGTTAGGGGGGGAAGGTTCAGTGAGCCACGGTGAGGCTTTTGGGTGAGGTCTCGTGAGTCGCCGTGCGTCGTGGCCGGAGTTCCGGTGATGGACCGTCGTCGGCTGGTTTGAAATCCTTGGTGGTTTCGAGCTGTTTTCCGGCGGAGTTGTGGTAGTTGAGAAAAGTATTGGGCTCGAGGAGGACTTGAATTCTGAGCTTTCCTCGCCGGAAAATATCTCCGATGACGGCGTGCCGCCGACGGTGGCGGCGGTCAACGGCGGAGCTCCGGCGAGGCGTTGACTTTTTGGATTTTGACAAGTTTTATGCCGTTTTACTCGTAATCCCGCCCTGATCGTCGCCTTGAGGTTTTCGATTTGATTTGAGTAGTGGATTTTAAGTCGAAGGTTTTGTGGAGTATATTTGGGGTTTTCGACGAGTTTTCTGTTATCCGAGTTATATATTTTCGGGAATGGTTGGTTTCCGAGGTGTGGTTCAGAGTATTGAATTGTGATTTTGATCAGTGATATTTTGTGATTATTCAGGGGATCGAGATCGTACGCTTGGCGATGGATCTTCCGCCGGATCTCGGGATTAGCGCGTTTGCGCGCTGTGCTTGTCTGTGAGTGGACATTTCTTTTCACTGATTGGTTGCGAGTCTTTATATTACGTTTTACGAGCATGAGCATGCGTATGTGATTATGATTTATACGAGCATGTGCTTTATGATTATGCATTTACATTATACTTAGCATGAAACTATTTATGATTTGGTTTACACAGAGTACAACCTTAGTATATGTAGTTGTATCGATACACTTAGCATCCTGGCTGATCCCCGAGAATATATACCAGGGGGGACTGTTACCCTGTGCCGATGTATTTCCAGGTGGGTACAGATTTCTGTTCCTTGTGCCGATGTATTTCCGGGTGGGAACAGATACCCTGACCTGAGGCCTTTCTGGCTAGAATCACGTGTGGGTTTGGGATCCCGTGATTCAAACTGTACTAGCACGGATGTGTCCATGAGTGACCCCGCGAGATTTTTGATGCATGCTCTGTACGCTTGAGGAGTTAAAGTCTCCCTCGTGTACCATATTATTTTCATGCATTTAGACTCGCATATGTTTTTATAACATATATTATTCAGCGAAAGACATTTATTTTCGTCCACTCACTCTAACGGTTTATATGTCTTTCCCTGGGCTATTTGTTTTCAATGCCCAGTTTGCAGTTCGTATTCTGGTGTCGCACATCGCAGTCGGAGGCTTAGTATTCAAGCTACTTTTCTTTTTCAGTAGGTTTCTTGTTTAGCCTACTGTTGTGTATTTATGTATATATACTAGAAGTCGCTCTGAATACTCTGATATTTATATTTTCATATGATTTTCCCGGATTTCTGTAAAGTTACAGTTTTGCTTATTATTTTATATTATGATATGATTTTGAGAAATCCGGATGGGATTGGTGCCCACAGTTTGGCTTTTGTGGCATAGGATAAAGTGTGTTTTTGGGTACAGGTTAATGATAATTCCGCGATATAGTGAAACTCTGCCAAAATTTCTATGGTTTTTGAAAGTTTGTGTTTTCAGAAGGGGTTTGATTTCGGTTTAGAAAACTAAATCGGGGTTGGGTCATTTCAGCTTGGTATTAGAGCATTAGGTTTCAGGTTTAGTAGACTTTTGTAGTTGTGATACTAAGGATATTTGAGTATGTACAGCATGTCTGGAGCGATGACCCGACTGGCCAGCGGTTACTCATCAATACTTCGGGTGTTGTATGTTTTCAAATGTCTGAAGTTTTATGATTACGTTCCTTGTGCTTTGTGACTAATGATTTTAGCTTATCATTAGGATGCCTCATAGACGTGGTTCCCATGTCAATAGGGATGCGGATCCTGATGAGGATCGCCAGATGCATGACTTGCTTATGCGAGTATTGCGTTTGGAGGAGCGGTTTGACCCTGTGGTCAAAGCTTGAACTGCTGGAGCAACTATTTTCTCGGGTTCAGCTGATCCAGAGATATGTGAGGCTTGGTTGGTTCAGGTTGAACGAGTTTGTGAGCGTCTGCATTTCACTCCTGAGCAGATGACAGTGACAGCAGTTGGTTTACTTGAGTCGGATGCATACTTCTGGTGGGTTAGCACTGATAGAGTTCCAGTTGATACTCCATGGACATTGTTCAGAGATTTGTTTATGCGGAGGTATTTCAACCAGGCTACACAGCAGCGAAAGTATTAGGAGTTCACTAACTTGAGACAGGGTAACATGTCAGTACTTGAGTACCGGGACAAATTTACTCGTTTATCTCGGTTTGCTCGTGACATGGTGGCCTCAGAGGAAGCCAAGTGCCGGAGATTTGAGTGGGGCTTGAACCTGAACATCAAGGGAACTTTAACTACGATACCTCGGAACAACTTTGATGAGTTTGTGAGTGCTGCACTTCGAGGCGAGGACATAGAGAAGGAAAGGCAGATGAGATTCCAGTCTCGACGATTCGAGGAGGGAGGACCGAGTCAGGGACCTTCCAAGAGGCTGAGTTCAGGCACTTCTGGATTGACATCATCATCTAGTAGTGGACCATTTAGACCATCAGTTAGAACAGCTAGACAGAGACAGCGATGGAGGAGGGATCGGCCACAGAGACCACAGTCCAGTGGGAGTTCTAGCGGATCCAGCTATCCTCGACGTACCGGTGGCACTTTTGCTATACCGAGGGAGTATCCATTGTGCAATCTCTGCAATAGGCATCACTTTGGTCCTTGTCAGCGAGACCCTACCATTTGTTATTGTTGTGGCCAGGAGGGTCACTTTGCGAGGGAATGTTTCCAGCCTGCTGGTGTTGGTGGACAGGCAGCTCAGAGTTCAGGAGGAGATCGAGGTACTACTTTTGGAGTTCGACCAGTACAGTCTTCTGGATAGGGTGGACAACAGAGTCACCACCAGCGTGGACGACCAGCTGGACAGGCCAGGGTTCATGCTATGTCATTGCGCGAGGACAGAGCTTCACCGGAGGTTATTATTGGTACGTTGCATGTTTTTGGCTATCTAGTACTTACTTTGCTAGATCCAGGTGCTACGCATTCATTCATATCATATAGATTGTCATCTTTAGCTACTATGCCTGCATCTCTACTTCCGGGGTTGTGAAGAGTGTTGTATCCATCCGGTGAGGTTGTGAGTATCGGCTGGGTGTACAGGGATTGTGATATCTTTATGGGTGGTTATGGTTTAGCCGCGGATTTGTTATTGCTGGTTTGTCGATTTTGATGTGATTTTGGGTATGGACTTCTTGGAGACACATTGGGCTATGTTTGACTGTCACAAGAAGGATGTTGTATTTCGACGTCCAGGTTTCCCAGAGATATTGTTTCGCGGTGAGAAGAATACTTCCCTGCCATGTGTGATTTCAGCGATGAAGGCCGAGCGGATGATGAAGAAGGGTTGTGTTTCATACTTAGCTCATGTTGTGGATACAAAGGCTGCTGTACTAGACATTGGTGACATTGAGGTTGTTTATGAGTTTCCAGATGTATTTCCGGAGGAGTTACCAGGTGTTCCTCCAGTCTGAGAAATTGATTTCACCATTGAGCTTTTACCAGGCACTGGACCTATATCTCAGGCAGCTTATCATATGGCGCCAGCAGAGTTGAAAGAGTTACAGATTCAACTTCAAGAGTTGCTGGAGAAAGGTTACATACGATCCAGTGTATCACCATGTGGTGCTCCGGTACTGTTTGTGAGGAAGTAGGATGGTTCCATGCGGTTGTGTATTGATTACCGGAAGCTGAATCAGGTCACAGTGAAGAACAAGTATCCGTTGCCGCGGATTGATGATTTGTTTGATCAGCTCAAGGGAGCTTCAGTCTTTTCGAAAATTTATCTCAAGGCTGGATACCATCAGTTGAGGATCAGAGAGTCTGATGTGCACAGGACAGCTTTCAGATCACGGTACGGGCATTATGAGTTATTGGTTATGCCGTTTGGGTTGACTAATGCCCCTGCAGCTTTCATGGACTTGATGAACCAGGTGTTTAGGCGATTCCTAGACAAGTTTGTGATCGTGTTCATCGACGACATTCTAATTTACTCCAGGAGTGTGGGCCAGCACAAGAAGCATTTGCGAGCTGTTTTGCAGACTTTGCGAGATAATCAACTGTTTGCGAAGTTCAGCAAGTATGAGTTTTGGTTGAATAGCGTGAAGTTTTTGGGTCATGTGATATCTGCAGAGGGAGTCAACGTGGATCCTGATAAGATTGCAGCCGTGTTGAATTGGAGTAGACCTACCACCGTACCAGATATCAGGAGTTTCTTGGGTTTGGCAGGTTACTATCGGTGCTTTGTACAGGATTTTTCACGGATTGCCGCTTCACTTACCAGATTGACGAAGAAAGGCGTCAAGTTCGAGTGGTCTGATGCATGTGAGGAGAGTTACTTGCTCTTAAAGGAGAAGTTGACTACTGCACCAGTTCTGACTCTACCTTACGACAGTGGAGAGTTTGTGGTTTATAGCGATGCATCGAAATTAAGTCTTGGTTGTGTTTTGATGCAGCATGGCAGAGTGGTGGCTTACAGTTCCAGGCAGTTGAAACCACATGAAGTCAACTATCCTACGCATGATTTGGAGTAGCTGCTATTGTTTTAGCTTTGAAAAGTTGGAGACACTACTTGTATGGAGCTCAGTGTAAGATATATACAGATCACAAGAGTTTCACTTATTTGCGCACGCAGCCAGATTTGAACATGAGACTGCGCAGATGGATGGAGTTGATAAATGACTATGATTGCACCTTTGAGTATCACCCAGGGAAGGCCAATGTCGTTGCTGATGCACTCAGTCAAAAATCTGGAGCTTCATTGTTTCATGTGTGTGTGGCCAGAGTTCCATGTTAGCAGAGTTATGAACTATGGGAGCCGAGTTAGAGAGGGATGATGATGGAGCCTTGTTGGCTAGCTTTCAGGTTCGACTGGTATTGGTTGATCAGGTTCGGGAAGCTCAGGATGCAGATTCCTATCTATTGGACAAAAGACCATGATTCGGAATGGTGTGCCAACAGAGTTTCAGTTGGGTGATGATGGTACATTGCTATTCAGAGGCAGATTATGTGTACCTAGAGACGAGGGTTTGAAGAAAGAGATTTTAGACGAAGCCCATTGTTCTGCTTAAGCGATGCATCCAGGCAGTACAAAGATGTTTCGTACACTTCGAGCCTATTACTGGTGGCAAAATATGAAGAGGGAGATCACAGCATATATGAGCAGATGCCTCATTTATCAGCAAGTGAAGGCAGAAAGGCAGAAACATGCGGGAAAGCTACAACCGTTGGAGATTCCGGTTTGGAAGTGGGAGCACATCACCATGGATTTCGTGTATCAGTTACCACGTACTTCAGCTGGTAACATGGGTATTTGGTTCATTGTGGACCGACTAACGAAATCAGCTCATTTCCTTGCACTTCCAGGGAAGATTTCAATGGGCAGATTGGAAAAGCTGTATTTGGTTGAGATTGTTCGATTGCATGGTGTGTCTGTATCCATTGTTTCTGACCAAGATAGTCAATTTACTTCAGAGTTCTGGCAAGCATTGCAGCGAGTTTTGGGGACCAGATTGCATTTCAGTACAGCTTTCCATCCTCAGACTGATGGGTAGTCTGAGAGGACTATTCAGACCCTCGAGAATATGTTGCGGTCCTGCGTATTGCAGTTTAGAGGGAATTGGGATAAGCAACTGCATTTGATCGAGTTTTCTTACAACAACAGTTATCATACCAGTATTGATATGGCACAATATGAGACTCTATACGGGAAGCAGTGTCGTACTCCATTGTGTTGGAGTGAGGTAGGCGAGGGATGGATTATTGGTCCTGATTTGGTGAAGAGCATCATAGAGGATATTCAGATTATCCGAGACAGACTGAAGATTGCCCAAGACTGACAGAAGAGCTATGCAGACGTGAGGAGAAAGAGTCTTTTTGAAATTGTCTCCTTGGAGGGGAGTTGTGCGTTTCGGGAAGCGCGGCAAGCTTCGACCACGGTATATCGGTCCGTATGAGATTATAGAGAGAGTTGGTGCCGTGGCTTACAGGTTGGAGTTACCTTCGGAAATGGCAAGGGTGCACGATGTTTTCCATGTCTCGATGTTGCGGAAATACATTCCAGATCCATCACATGTTTTAGCGCCATATCAGCTTCCTATCCGGGAAGATTTGACATATGTGGAAGAGCCATTACATATTCTCGATCGGCGTGAGCAAGAGTTGAGACACAGTCATACCGCTTGTGAATGTCTTATGGCAGAATCATTCAGTTGAGGAAGCATATGCGGGAACAGTATCCTCATCTGTTCACTTAGCAGGTACGTAAATTTCAAGGTCAAAATTTTTCTAAGGGGGTAGATTTGTGACGACCCGGACCGGAATTGGTATAGTAATCGGCTTAATCCGCGAGTTTTACGAGTAATTGTGGTTTAGTGTAATTAATTGTATATGCAACTTCGTTCACGACTTAATTTTCGAACACGAATTTGGTTTGGGTTTGTTTGTGGGAAATGTAGAGAATTTGATTTCGAGTTCGTGGGAGATTTATGAGGATTTTTCGGATAATCGAGGAATATAAAATGAATATTTGAAATTATCGCCGAGTTAGTCATGTTTATCCGTTCGAGTTTGAGTTATTCGAATTGTGGATAGAGTTGATTCACGACGTATAAATAGCTGAATAATCGTAAAGTTATCGAAAAGTTCGAAAATAGGCTGTTTTGACCGAGTTGACCAGAGCTGGGCCGAGTTGACCGAGTCAGCTGTGTTGACTCAGTGAGTCACGGACTCGCCGTCATGGTGGCTGCCGGAATACGGCGCGGTTTCCGGAAATAGAGGTAAGGTTTTGAAGCTTGGGACTTGGGCTTTCAATTGATGTATATATGGTGTGATTTGGTGGCGGTTTGGTTAGTTGATTTTGGATGTGAAACGGAGGGATTTTTGGGGCAATGGACGGCGGTGCTCCAGCCACGGTGGTGGCCGGGGTTAGGGGGGAAATGTTCAGTGAGCCACGGCGAGGCTTTTGGGTGAGGTCTCGTGAGCCGCCGTGCGTCGTGGCCGGAGTTCCGGTGATGGACCGTCGCCGGTTGGTTTGAAATCCTTGGTGGTTTCAAGCTGTTTTCCGGCGGAGTTGGAGGAAGTGGTAGTTGAGAAAAGTATTGGGCTCGAGGAGGACTTGAATTCTAGGCTTTCCTCGCCGGAAAATCTCTTCGGTAACGGCGTGCCGGCGGCGGCGGCGGCGGTTAATGGCGGAGCTCCGGCGAGGCGTTGACTTTTTGGATTTTGACAAGTTTTATGCCGTTTTACTCGTAATCGCGCTCCGATCGTCGCCTTGAGGTTTTCGAGTTGATTTGAGTAGTGGATTTTAAGTCGAAGGTTTTGTGGAGTATATTTGGGGTTTTCGACGAGTTTTCTGTTATCCGAGTTATATATTTTCGGGAATGGTTGGTTTCCGAGGTATGGTTCAGAGTATGGAATTGTGATTTTGATTAGTGATATTTTGTGATTATTCAGGGGATCGAGATAGTACGCTTGGCGAGGGATCTTCCGTTGGATCTAGGGATTAGCGCGTTTGCGCGCTGTGCTTGTCTGTGAGTGGACATTTCTTTTTACTGATTGGTTGCGAGTCTTTATATTATGTTTTACGAGCATGAGCATGCGTATGTGATTATGATTTATACGAGCATGTGCTTTACGATTATGCATTTACATTATACTTTATACATTTGCATGAAACTATTTATGATTTGGTTTACACAGAGTACAGTCTTAGTATATGTAGTTGTATCGATACACTTAGCATCCTGGCTGATTCCCGATGATGTATACCAGGGGGGACTGTTACCCTGTGCCGATGTATTTCCGGGTGGGAACAGATACCCTAACCTGAGGCCTTTCTGGCTAGAATCACATGTGGGTCTGAAATCCCGTGATTCGGACTGTACTAGCACGGATGTATCCATGAGTGACCCCGTGGAATTTTCGATGCATGCTCTGTACGCGTGAGGAGTTAAAGTCTCCCTCGTGTACCATATTATTTTCATGCATTTAGACTCGCATATGTTTTTATAACATATATTATTCGGCGAAAGACATTTATTTTCGTCCACTTACTCTAACGGTTTATATGTCTTTCCCTGGGCTCTTTGTTTTCAATGCCCAGTTTGCAGTTCGGATTCTGGTGTCGCACGTCGCAGTCGGAGGCTTAGTATTCAAGCTACTTTTCTTTTTCAGTATGTTTCTTGTTTAGCCTACTGTTGTGTATTTATTTATATATACTAGAAGTCGCTCTGAATACTCTGATGTTTATATTTTCATATGATTTTCCACGATTTCTGTAAAGTTACAGTTTTGGTTATTATTTTATATTATGATATGATTTTGAGAAATCCGGATGGGATTGGTGCCCACGGTTTGGCTTTTGTGGCATAGGATGAAGTGTGTTTTCGGGCGCAGATTAATGATAATTCCGCGATATAGTGAAACTCTGCCGAAATTTCTATGGTTTTTGAAAGTTCGTGTTTTCAGAAGTGGTTTCATTTCGGTTTAGGAAATTAAATCGGGGTTGGGTCCTTTCACAGGCTTTGCGGGCCTCAGAGACCCGCAGACCAAATGATGAGGCATAATAAATAATTTGTCCTTATTGGTAAGATTTTGTCATTCATTGTCTGAAATAAAGAACATTGTCCTTAAGTATATTTGACTCCTCTAAATTGTCCTTAAAAGTAGTTTGCTATACTTTAAATTCTAATTCTAGAAACTACGTACCATGTTTATCTGGATATAGAAATATTGCACCATGTTTAATTCTTTATCAGATTTAAAATTACCATGTTAACCATTTGCCCAATTGAAAAACCATGTACTATGTTAATCCGATTAAGAACTTAAGGTTCAACAATATGGTCTCAAATTTTAACAAGAAAATTGATGAAGGAGGGGCAACACGAATGTGCATGCATGGTAGAAGTACTCATGAAACAAGCTAGCAAGAGATCGGTCGACTAGTTCATCTCGAGGAAACTATTGTGACTATTTCAGTAATGCAGTGTAATGTATATATAGTGAACACTGCATGCATTTCGTATGTACGTAGTTCATACAAATTTGCTAATGGCAGAGTGGCAGGAATAGTATAACTGAACACATCACATGCACGCACAATTTTTCTGTGAACTAGTTAGCTATGTTTTCCGACTTTTCTCCAGTTACATTTCGTGATTAATTGAGTTTCTTTGCTATGCTCGAGTTGAGTATATATCTTTACATTTTCCACTTTATCTTTACTACAACATCAACTTGACGTCCAATTATTTTTTTAGAAAGACCTACGATGACAATTATCCTCAACAGCTTACCGTCTAATAGCATTGCATGTCTCTGATCATTAATTTAGCGGATCTCAACTGTCATTCAGGGTTGGAGCAATTCGGTTCGTCATTCGACACAGAAAACTGCTTGTTTATACTTAGTTCAGAAAATCGTATGAGAGGCAGACTCATCTCACGGGGTTCCCTTATATTGCCTTCTCTGAGGTCTTACCCGAAGGGCTTGGGCTCGCCTTTTGCCTGCGATTCTCCTTTGATCTCTGAACTAAGGATAAACTCCTAGTTTTCCATGCTTCTTCCAAACTCCTGGTTTTTCCGTGTCAACCTCTATAATCAGTTTTCTGTGTCAACCTGTTCTTAACTTACCAACCTTGAATGTTTAAAAGGCCAGTCGGTCGTTTCTGTGACAACCTATTCTTCACTTACCAACCTTGAAAGTTCGAAAGCCATCTGGTACAACTAGGAGAAACCAAACAACAAAAACCCGTAGTCTACCAAATTAATGAGCTGGACCCAAACAGCTAGTGCATCAACATACAAAGAAGCGCTACAAGCAACTGAGTCTATAGACCCTCCAGCAAGAGGATTTGCACGACCCAGTGAAGAGTCGGGAACGACTCAAAAGGGGTTGGCAACCCTCATCAAACAAAACAAAACAATCATCCAACTGCTCATCAGACAGACAGAGCAGATCGAAGATTGTCAAGAGGAGCTAAAGAGAATAAGAGCTCCCAAAAGCAAAAACGAAGCAAGCTCCAACGGTGACATAGGGACATCCCTTGCCAACTTGGAGAAGCAGCTAGAGCAGTTCTCTCTGGGAAAAGCAGCTCTCCAGAAGAGAAAGAAAACACCTTTCTTCGTATACAAAGATCCCCAAAAGATCTACGACGAAGAAAAGGCAAAGCTCAAAGGCCATGAGTCGCACCAGAACGGAACCTCTACCGCCAGTAACGGGAGATCGTAGCAGCCATGGAGCTGGCCCTGCTACACAAGAAGATCAAATCCGAAACTACAGGTGGAGCAGCCGCGCACGATACGAAGCGCAAAGGAGACTCAATAGGAGGCCAAGAAGACATCGAAGAAGCCTAGAAAGCAAGCTCGACCCAGACGCTCAGCTCAACTTGTCATAATCAAGAAGACCAAACCTAGTACCATCAGAAGTACTCTATGAGTAAGGTTGGTCAGGAGCAAACCACAGAGTATACCAACACTACTCTGAAGAGGAAATCCTATGCGTAGGAGATGGGCAGCAAATAAACCTGCCACTGATGAACACGGAAAGCTACTACACAGTCAGACGAGAAGGCTTTCGGTTCATATACCCAGGGCTCATAATGATCAGGATCCACGCACTTCACAGGCGAGGAGCAGGTACAAACGCCCTACTGGTAGTCAGGGACACAAGATGGTCAGATGACGTGTCCATAATCGGCACCATGGAAGTCGATCTAGCCCAAAGCGTGCAGCTCATATACATGACCATAGATATGCAGCTGTCAATCAGAGATTTCCACAACCATGTGGAAATAGCAATCCAAACGCACGGGTACGAGAACTGGCAAGGAGGAGAAAGTAATCTCCTCATAACCAAGTCCCTCATAGGGAGACTCACAAACACAAGCCACGTCGGATTTCGTTATCAAATACGAAACGTGGCAGACTACATTGCAAGCACGGGAATCCAGGCGATAGCAGGCCAACACTATAGCACAGAATTCTTGCAAGGAAGAAGTTGGACGATCCAACCTGCACAGGAACATGGGTCAATCCAACCACAGAGGGCATTAACACGGTCAACGTCAGACGGACGAGTAAGAGTATCCTTCAGTGGGTACCACCGAATGACACCAATGGTCGAAGAAGACGAGACAGAGGGTATGGACAACGAAGAATTCGCAGGAGTCCTTTGGGATAATGAATCAACCCAACCTGATCACGTCGAAAAGAAGGGAGAAGTATGGGATACGCTAGGCCAACCTAGTGGGAAGTACGACTTCAAGGTCCGATATGACGCTCCAGCATCATCCCAAATCCCAATCGACCAGATCACAGCAACCGGCTGGGGAACAGACAGTCCAGAATCCAAGCTCGACGAAGGCGATGAAATAGAGGACGACGACGATATTGACAACCCTTTCGGGTACATTCAATATCTAGCCGCCTTACCACGAGGCGATGCAGCCCCAGAACCACTCTGGGACACCTCTGATGATAACAACGAATGGGATAACCCATTCTTTTTCGAGGGGGGTGAGAGAACGATGGATACTACCACCATCGCAACCATCGCTAAAGACAAACAGGAGGAGCCAGAGCTGGAATACCCAGCATTCGCGGCACTCAGAAAGGTCCATGAAGAGAGCGCATACCCGAGCTCTTCATCAGCAATATCCTACAACAGGCTACCGCCAACAGAACCTATTATGGGGCAAGTACGATATCCGCCAGCACAAGGAGTTGCTTCCACATCAAGACAACCACCAGTCAGCACATAAGGCTGGAAGGGCAAATTCAGCAGAAGAGGTCTTGACGACGGAATGTGGACCTTACCACCAGCAGAGCAATCATCAGGAGTTCTGCTAATACTCCCACAGGACATTGGCCTGTACTCTGAAGTCATCGAGAGATGGGAAACGATCACGGTAAATCTGATCAACCAGAAATACCAGTGGGATGACAACATATCAAAAGTAGATTTCATAGAAAATCTACTGGGAGAAATCGAGAAGAAGACATGGATCCAATGGAGAATGGAGTTCTCCCAGGAGTATGAGGAACTCGTCAACATGGCAGAAGATACAAGGAACGTAACATCCCATATCAAAAGGATGTTCATCATAGACGACTCGTACACAGGATCCACAATCGAGCAGGAGAAGGCATACCAAGACCTGGAGAGGCTGACATGCAGCAATGTCAAGGATCTGTTCAGTTACATGAACGACTTCAAGATCCTAGCAGCAAAGTCAGGACGGATGTTCATATCCCCTGAACTTTCTGAAAAATTCTTCAGAAAAATGCCTCCACTGATAGGAAAAGAGCTGGAACAGGCGTTCACAGAGAAATACCCAGGAAATACAATAGGGGTATTTCCAAGAATCCACTTTTCCTACCAATACCTTGCAGAACTGTGCAAGAAAGCTGCACTGCAGAGAAGCCTGAAAGACCTATCTTTCTGTAGCAAAATACCAATACCAGGCTACTACAGCAGCGGAAAAAGGTACGGCCTCAGGAAAGTGCGTACGTATAAAGGGAAACCTCATGATTCCCACGTGAGGACATTCAAGAGAAAGTATCCTGACAGGGCAAAGAAGTGCAAATGCTACTTCTGTGGAGAAGAAGGGCATTATGCACGAGAATGCAACAGGAGAACAGGCAACATGGCCAGAAAAGCGGTCATGGACAACCTAGACTTGCCGGATGACTACGACGTGGTCTCCGTAGACCTAGGAGACTCAGATGACAGTGACATCTGTAGCATCTCAGAGGGAGAAACAGGGCAGATAAGCTTCACAATGAAGTCACTACTCGCAGATCTGCCATTCGAGGAAAGGGCCTTCGTACTAATCGAGGAAATGGATGATTCCTGCAACCTACAGGAGTGTCCAAAACTGTTACAAGACCCACAACCCACTCAAGTCCACATACCAGCAGATGGGCCTCAAACATGCAGAGCCCAAGAAAGAAAACAGCAGCCCAAGCATGGGACCAGGGGCAAAGAAAAAAGGAACAGTGCTAAAAAAACCATGCTGCCACAACGCCTATATAAGAAGAGCAGGCAACACTCTGGCAAGCACACTACCCAGAAACACCAGCAACCTCGCCAGAGAAGCAACATGGCCAAAAGCGCAGAGAGTTCCACTGCTAGCACAGAAAGCCCTAGGAAGGCTAAACAACAGAAGGAGTCCATCAAAACCACCCGCATGCCTTCAATCATATATCTGCCTGACAAAGCCATGACAATCATTCCAAACCAAAAGGCGAGGAACTACCGTGCAGGAGCAGCGACGCCATGTACTGCTGAAGGATACGCAAGGCAGAGACTACATGATCGCGGAATCAGGTATGAACAACTGCAGCAACTCGGAGGAGCAATACTATCGGCAGGCAGAATCCTCCAAGAAGATGAGGATGAGCTCAGAATCAGGGCAACGGGGGATAACAACGCCTCAGACCAGTTTCCAGCTGCCCAGCTGCAGAAAGCACGTGTCCACACCATGCTCATTCTGTACAACCAATTGTTGCAGGATGACCATGATTCACAGGGTTCGCAAAAGGACAAAGCGTCAGCCTCCACTTCCACTAAAGCAACCCACTCAACCGACAAAACGTGGATGAATCAGCCCACTCACTAAAGCAGATTCGTCCGCTTCCCCAGATAAAGATGAATCAGCCCACTCACCGAAAGCTGATTTGTCCATTAGTAATAATTTTACTTTATCTTTTGGCATCATCCTGAAAAGGATCCAAAGGCAGCCGTCCATGTGCTGCGATGCTTTGCTTTTTAATTTTGTCTTTTCGTCCACGTGAAGTGTAAGAGATAAGAAGGAATATTGTGAGTTGTCGATGGGGCCCAAAGAGCACCCGGACTCAATTATTCAACTTCTTTTTCTCAGTTTGTAAGCCTATATAAGGCATAAGCTTAGGGATTGCAAGACACACTTGAGACCCAAGCAGTCTTACTTTCTCATTTGTAAACACTTCCACAATTCTGCGAACTTGAAATAAAAATCCTAGTTTCGGAGTTCGAGCGCCCGATCCGCACCCTGGTATCAGAGCGGGGAAAGGTATTTGTCCAGTTTTACCTCATGGCACACTAAAACACCTTCAAGGGGGGTAGGTAGAAGCTTAGGAGAAACCCAGATCAGCCTTATGGCACACTAAACACTTCAAGGGAGGTGAGTTGAGTGCAGGAAAAACATGAGAAACTGAGAGTTTAGGAGAAGCACGGAAAAACCAGGAGTTTGGAAGAAGCATGGAAAACTAGGAGCTTATCCTTAGTTCAGAGATCAAAGGAGAATCGCAGGCAAAAGGCGAGCCCAAGCCCTTCGAGTAAGACCTCAGAGAAGGCAATATAAGGGAACCCGGTGAGATGAGTCTGCCTCTCATACGATTTTCTGAGCTAAGTATAAACCAGCAGTTTTCTGTGTCAACCCAAACAAATAGTTTTTCTGTGTCAACCTATATAATCAGTTTTCTGTGTCAACCTGTTCTTAACTTACCAACCTTGAATGTTTAAAAGGCCAGTCGGTCGTTTCTGTGACAACCTATTCTTCACTTACCAACCTTGAAAGTTCGAAAGCCATCTGGTACAACTAGGAGAAAACAAACAACAAAAACCCGTAGTCTACCAAATTAATGAGCTGGACCCAAACAGCTAGTGCATCAACATACAAAGAAGCGCTACAAGCAACTGAGTCTATAGACCCTCCAGCAAGAGGATTTGCACGACCCAGTGAAGAGTCGGGAACGACTCAAAAGAGGTTGGCAACCCTCCTCAAACAAAACAACACAATCATCCAACTGCTCATCAGACAGACAGAGCAGATCGAAGATTGTCAAGAGGAGCTAAAGAGAATAAGAGCTCCCAAAAGCAAAAACGAAGCAAGCTCCAACGGTGACATATGGACATCCCTTGCCAACTTGGAGAAGCAGCTAGAGCAGCTCTCTCTGGGAAAAGTAGCTCCCCAGAAGAGAAAGAAAACACCTTTCTTCGTATACAAAGATCCCCAAAAGATCTACGACGAAGAAAAGGCAAAGCTCAAAGGCCATGAGTCGCACCAGAACGGAACCTCTACCGCCAGTAACGGGAGATCGTAGCAGCCATGGAGCTGGCCCTGCTACACAAGCAGATCAAATCCGAAACTATAGGTGGAGTAGCCGCGCACGATACGAAGCGCAAATGAGACTCAATAGGAGGCCATGAAGACATCGAAGAAGCCTAGAAAGCAGGCTCGACCTAGACGCTCAGCTCAACTTGTCACAATCAAGAAGAGCAAACCTAGTACCAGCAGAAGTACTCTATGAGTACGGTTGGTCAGGAGCAAACCACAGAGTATACCAACACTACTCTGAAGAGGAAATCCTATGCGTAGGAGATGGGCAGCAAATAAACCTGCCACTGATGAACACGGAAAGCTACTACATAGTCAGACGAGAAGGCTTTCGGTTCATACACCCAGGGCTCATAATGATCAGGATCCACGCACTTCACAGGCGAGGAGCAGGTACAAACGCCCTACTGGTAGTCAGGGACACAAGATGGTCAGATGACATGTCCATAATCGGCACCATGGAAGTCGATCTAGCCCAAAGCGTGCAGCTCATATACATGACCATAGATATGCAGCTGTCAATCAGAGATTTCCACAACCATGTGGAAATAGCAATCCAAACGCACGGGTACGAGAACTGGCAAGGAGGAGAAAGTAATCTCCTCATAACCAGGTTCCTCATAGGGAGACTCACAAACACAAGCCACGTCGGATTTCGTTATCAAATACGAAACGTGGCAGACTACCTTGCAAGCACGGGAATCCAGGCGATAGCAGGCCAACACCATAGCACGGAATTCTTGCAAGGAAGAAGTTGGACGATCCAACCTGCACAGGAACATGGGTCAATCCAACCACAGAGGGCATTAACACGGTCAACGTCAGACAGACGAGTAAGAGTATCCTTCAGTGGGTACCACCGAATGACACCAATGGTCGAAGAAGACGAGACAGAGGGTATGGACAACGAAGAATTCGCAGGAGTCCTTTGGGAAAATGAATCAACCCAACCTGATCACGTCGAAAAGAAGGGAGAAGTATGGGATACGCTAGGCCAACCTAGTGGGAAGTACGACTTCAAGGTCCGATATGACGCTCCAGCATCATCCCAAATCCCAATCGACCAGATCACAGCAACCGGCTGGGGAACAGACAGTCCAGAATCCCAGCTCGACGAAGGCGATGAAATAGAGGACGACGATGATATTGACAACCCTTTCGGGTACATTCAATATCTAGCCGCCTTACCACGAGGCGATGCAGCCCCAGAACCACTCTGGGACACCTCTGATGATAACAACGAATGGGATAACCCATTCTTTTTCGAGGGGGGTGAGAGAACGATGGATACTACCACCATCGCAGCCATCGCTGAAGACAAACAGGAGGAGCCAGAGCTGGAATACCCAACATTCGCGGCACTCAGAAAGGTCCATGAAGAGAGCGCATACCCGAGCTCTTCATCAGCAATATCATACAACAGGCTACCGCCAACAGAACCTATTATGGGGCAAGTACGATATCCGCCAGCACAAGGAGTTGCTTCCACATCAAGACAACCACCAGTCAGCACAGAAGGCTGGAAGGGAAAATTCAGCAGAAGAGGTCTTGACGACGGAATGTGGACTTTACCACCAGCAGAGCAATCATCAGAAGTTCTGCTAATACTCCCACAGGACATTGGCCTGTACTCTGAAGTCATCGAGAGATGGGAAACGATCACGGTAAATCTGATCAACCAGAAATACCAGTGGGATGACAACAGATCAAAAGTAGATTTCATAGAAAATCTACTGGGAGAAATCGAGAAGAAGACATGGATCCAATGGAGAATGGAGTTCTCCCAGGAGTATGAGGAACTCGTCAACATGGCAGAAGATACAAGGAACGTAACATCCCATATCAAAAGGATGTTCATCATAGACGACCCGTACACAGGATCCACAATCGAGCAGGAGAAGGCATACCAAGACCTGGAGAGGCTGACATACAGCAATGTCAAGGATCTGTTCAGTTACATGAACGACTTCAAGATCCTAGCAGCAAAGTCAGGACGGATGTTCATATCCCCTGAACTTTCTGAAAAATTCTTCAGAAAAATGCCTCCACTGATAGGAAAAGAGCTGGAACAGGCGTTCACAGAGAAATACCCAGGAAATACAATAAGGGGTATTTCCTAGAATCCACTTTTCCTACCAATACCTTGCAGAACTGTGCAAGAAAGCTGCACTGCAGAGAAGCCTGAAAGACCTATCTTTCTGTAGCAAAATACCAATACCAGGCTACTACAGCAGCGGAAAAAGGTACGGCCTCAGGAAAGCGCGTACGTATAAAGGGAAACCTCATGATTCCCACGTGAGGACCTTCAAGAGAAAGCATCCTGACAGGGCAAAGAAGTGCAAATGCTACGTCTGTGGAGAAGAAGGGCATTATGCACGAGAATGCAACAGGAGAATAGGCAACATGGCCAGAAAAGCGGTCATGGACAGCCTAGACTTGCCGGACGACTACGACGTGGTCTCCGTAGACCTAGGAGACTCAGATGACAGTGACATCTGTAGCATCTCAGAGGGAGAAACAGGGCAGATAAGCTTCACAATGAAGTCACTACTCGCAGATCTGCCATTCGAGTAAAGGGCCTTCGTACTAATCGAGGAAATGGATGATTCCTGCAACCTACAGGAGTGTCCAAAACTGTTACAAGACCCACAACCCACTCAAGTCCACATACCAGCAGATGGGCCTCAAACATGCAGAGCCCAAGAAAGAAAACAGCAGCCCAAGCATGGGACCAGGGGCAAAGAAAAAAGGAACAGTGCTAAACAAACCATGCTGCCACAACGCCTATATAAGAAGAGCAGGCAACACTCTGGCAAGCACACTACCCAGAAACACCAGCAACCTCGCCAGAGAAGCAATATGGCCAAAAGCGCAAAGAGTTCCACTGCTAGCACAGAAAGCCCTAGGAGGGCTAAACAACAGAAGGAGTCCATCAAAACCACCCGCATGCCTTCAATCATATATCTGCTTGACAAAGCCACGGCAATCATTCCAAACCAAAAGGCGAGGAACTACCGTACAGGAGCAGCGACGCCATGTACTGCTGAAGGATACGCAAGGCAGAGACTACATGATCGCGGAATCAGATATGAACAACTGCAGCAACTCGGAGGAGCAATACTATCGGCAGGCAGAATCCTCCAAGAAGATGAGGATGAGCTCAGAATCAGGGCAACGGGGGATAACAACGCCTCAGACCAGTTTCCAGCTGCCCAGCTGCAGAAAGCACGTGTCCACACCATGCTCATTCTGTACAACCAATTGTTGCAGGATGACCATGATTCACAGGGTTCGCAAAAGGACAAAGCGTCAGCCTCCACTACCACTAAAGCAACCCACTCAACCGACAAAACGTGGATGAATCAGCCCACTCACTAAAGCAGATTCGTCCGCTTCCCCAGATAAAGATGAATCAGCCCACTCACCGAAAGCTGATTTCTCCATTAGTAATAATTTTACTTTATCTTTTGGCATCATCCTGAAAAGGATCCAAAGGCAGCCGTCCATGTGCTGCGATGCTTTGCTTTTTAATTTTGTCTTTTCGTCCACGTGAAGTGTAAGAGATAAGAAGGAATATTGTGAGTTGTCGATGGGGCCCAATGAGCACCCGGACTCAATTATTCAACTTCTTTTTCTCAGTTTGTAAGCCTATATAAGGCATAAGCTTAGGGATTGCAAGACACACTTGAGACCCAAGCAGTCTTACTTTCTCATTTGTAAACACTTCCGCAATTCTGCGGACTTGAAATAAAAATCCTTGTTTCGGAGTTCGAGCGCCCGATCCGCACCCTGGATCGTTGAGGTTCAGAATCATGGCCCAAACTGACTCACACAGGGACATGTAAGTATGGGAGACTTCATCCTATGCTCGAAGACTGTACGAAAGCCCAGGATATACACTTCGAAGGCCCTCCCCCAACAGGATCCTGGCAGATATCCAAGCACAAAGGCCCATTACAGCACTATTTGTCGAAACAGCAGAATGGACCAATGAACAGAGACGACAGGAGGCCACAGATCTGCTACAAGCGATGCTCTGCGATTTCCTCCAAAGAATCAAAATCGTCAAGGAAATGCTATGGGAAAGAGCCCATTGGTGTCACCAACTGTCAGGAAGTGATAGGAGATGGGATCGACTGTACGTTGAAATGGTCAGACAACGACAAAGCTTCACGGACCTAGCAGATAAACTTGCCGAACTTACCCAGCACATCCAGGAGGGATCACAGCTATAAAGAAGACGACAAAGGACAGCTGGTAGTGGATGGCCTCCCACTATGAATATGACGGCCACTAAGGAAAAATAATGTGGGATGAAGACAAAAGCATCTCACTCAGCAGCTAGAAGATAAGGATGAATCAGCCCATTCACCGAAAGCATATTCGTCCGGTAGCAATAATTTTCTTTACTTTTACTGTAAGCATCGTCCTGAAAAGGACCCAAAGGTAGCCGTCCATGTGCTACGATGCTTTTTAGTTTGTCTTTTTCTTTCTTTTTCTTTGAGAATGAAGTGTAAGAGATAAGAAGGAATATTATGAGTTGTCGATGGGGCCCAATGAGCACCCGGACTCAATTATTCAACTTATTTTTCTCAGTTTGTAAGCCTATATAAGGCATAAGCTTAGGGATTGCAAGACACACTTGAGACCCAAGCAGTCTTACTTTCTCATTTGTAAACACTTCCACAATTCTGCGAACTTGAAATAAAAATCCTTGTTTCGGAGTTCGAGCGCCCGATCCGCACCCTGGTATCAGAGCGGGGAAAGGTATTTGTCCAGTTTTACCTCATGGCACACTAAAACACCTTCAAGGGGGGTAGGTAGAAGCTTAGGTGAAACCCAGATCAGCCTTATGGCACACTAAACACTTCAAGGGAGGTGAGTTGAGTGCAGGAGAAACATGAGAAACTGAGAGTTTAGGAGAAGCACGGAAAAACCAGGAGTTTGGAAGAAGCATGGAAAACTAGGAGCTTATCCTTAGTTCAGAGATCAAAGGAGAATCGCAGGCAAAAGGCGAGCCCAGGCCCTTCGGGTAAGACCTCAGAGAAGGCAATATAAGGGAACCCGGTGAGATGAGTCTGCCTCTCATACGATTTTCTGAGCTAAGTATAAACAAGCAGTTTTCTGTGTCAACCCAAACAAATAGTTTTTCTGTGTCAACCTCTATAATCAGTTTTCTGTGTCAACCTATGCTTAACTTACCAACCTTAAATGTTTAAAAGGCCAGTCGGTAGTTTCTGTGTCAAACTATCCTTCACCTACCAACCTTGAAAGTCCAAAAGCCATAGGCACAACTAGGTAAAACCCGAGCTCATATTAGATCCAGAATTAGCCAACATCGCAGCACGAAACCACTGCAAAAAACTAGCCAACCTAAGACATGACAGACAAAGAATCAGCACTGTTCAAACACGACAAAAGACCAGGAGAAATCTGGGATACGCTAGGCCAACCTAGCAACCTCAAAGTCAAAAACGATGCCCCAGCATCAACACACACCCCAATAAACCAAGTCAAGGCAACAAGATGGGGAATTGACAGCAACTCTACCTCAACATCACAGCCAGACGAAGGTGATGAAATGGAGGACGACGACGATATTGATAATCCATTCGGGTATATTCAATATTTAGCCGCCTTACCACGGGGAGATGCAGATCCAGAACCACTCTGGAACACCACCGATAAAGATAACGAATGGGTCATAAAACCAAGGTTGAAACTGTGCATTTTCTTCAATGGTATCTATCTATCTATATATAAAAAAGAAAGAAACAAGATTACAAGATTGGACAAGATTATTGTTGCTTACATTGTCATATTTTATTCTGTGATCTTTTTCAACTAGTATCCGTACAATCTATCATCCACGTCATAACCAGCTTTGTGTTCATTTCGATGCAGATCTAAGCAGATAATCAGAGCATTACTGTTGCAGGTCAAAGGATCTACATGCTACCATCTTTTTCCTATTACAAAACATAATAGGAGGCAAAATATTTCTCTTGTCACGATGCTACGTATAGAAAACCAAATCAGGCAAAGCTGATAGAGCTACAAGCCTACACCTATGACAGGGAACAAACAAGTACCCTTGATTCAACACCCACGTGATATGGAGAGTTAGTACGCCTCTACACCCTGAATACTATTTCCTTGACTTCTCAGCTTTTTCCGGCGTGAACGTGGGAACAGAAGTTGCTCAATCTGTTTTTCTGCTGCAAGTTCAGATGTAGCCTGCATATACATGTACAGAAAGCCTTTTGTGAAATGTGGATGTGCAGGTAAGTTTGTTACTGTCAACATTACTCATCAAACATCAGTTGGAGTTTGATAGTTATGCACTATATTTTCAGTCTGTGCTTGAGCAATTGAGTTGATGACTGCATATCTAGTTAAGGTTCCATATGAATGGATTATAATTAAGCCCACAGCATCAAACATATCATTTTGCAACATCAAGATGCCATTACCACCTCTCTTCTGTGGGGAACATATTAATCAGCTCACAGTTCCTAAAATTACCCTTAGAAAAAGGGAGAAGATTTTCAGCAAATATCTGAAAAGATATCGTTCAGAAGATTAAGATTGTCTTATTTTCAACACCAGGAAAGGAAAAAAACTATCTTGGTCAAAATTGAAATGAAGATTGTCTTATTTTCAACACCAGGAAAGGAAAAAAACTATCTTGGTCAAAATTGAAATGTTGCATTTACATCCCGAGGGAAAGAGAAGTGGGTAGTAAATAAATAGGAAGTGTTAATTGTAACTTTCATATATGTAATGAAAACTGATTTACCACCCACAAAATAAAGCTAAATCAGAAGTTGCAGGTATAATAGGCACAAAACAGCAAAAGACAACACTAGTAGAAAATAAAAATAACGTTAAAACCTAAAATGCATTACTCCATACACACAGAGCGTGATATGGCATCTATATCAATATAGGTGATACTCTCACATATACAGAAGCCTGAAAATATGATATATAGATGTATATGAAAAAAAACTAATGCTTTAGTGAGTTTAGTCCATATATGCAGAGCCTGACATGACATGTACTACCACTGGCAGACTTGGGACGGGGGGCTGGTGCCCCCACTGACTTCATGTATTTTTGTATCGAAGATTTTCATTAATTTAGTAATTTAACTCGTGTATACCATCACTAATGTATTTGTGAATAAGAAAGGGATGAAAAAAAGTTATCAAAGAGGTAGCCAACTAGCAACAAAAGCCCAAAAGATGAGAGTCCAAATTGACAAAACAAGGTCTTGGATGAGAAAACAAAAGATCTTCAATATTAGAGAATAAGAAAAACAAAATGAACTAGATCGAACTATAAGACAAAATTTTTGAGTATAATACTAGACAAGTGCTATGTTATAGGATGTTTATAAGAGTTTTGAGTATTTATATTAGCACCACTCCCCCCCCCTCCCCCCCCCCCCCCCCCGATAAATTTCTGGGTCTGCCACTGTGTATTACGTCAATATTAATTACTGCGTTAATGCTTACCCGGACTTTGAAGGGAAAACGATGAGTTTGTAACTCCGACCCTAAGAATACTCTAACATCCATTCCAAGACTGTCAACCCCGATCAAGTGAGCTCCCTACAAGAGTCATTTAACATAGACATCCATTAAGTTGATGAATAAGAATGTAGCAACTGTCAATCAACTAAAGAAACTTCATAAGAGTTCACAATTTAGACAATGCTCTGCCAATACATAGAAAATTTAAACATTGCAAGGTTTATAAAGATGAATAAATGTAAGCAACACATCAAAATGCAAAATCTTCAGATGCATCAGGCCAGTCGCAAATTAATAATTTTTATAAAACCTAGTAGATAGTCAAGCAACCTCCATTTTATGTATTTAAAGATAACAATGCAGGAGTAGTCCTATTACAAACTTCAACTATTGAAAGACATCTACCAAAGGGGTTGGAAAGCTTTTTCAGTTCCATTTCCTGTCTTTGGTTTTGTTTTTCTTTGTATTGCTTGCTCTTTAGTTTATTATTTTAAAGAGTCTATCCAAAAAAACAAAGACAAGATATAGAAACCCAGAAATCACAAAAAGTTGAGCAAAGAAAGCACAAGCCATGGTTTTCCAATTTTAAGTTCTGATAATACAGTTCCCACAACTCCACTTGGTATGAATCAGTATAATGACCAGGTTTGAATAATTTAACTCGTGTGTGTAATCTATCATATATAAGTGATCAATATATACTCTTGGCTTTGTTTGTTGGAGTCTATTTAAACTCTTTGCATTATTCTTTTTCATTTATACTAAAAGTCTCCTCGTAAATGCAGCAACTTATATCCAAACAGAAATTTATTACTAACCTCAACTTGCAGTCCTTTTTTTTTGCATAAAGCTTGAAGAGCCACATCACATCTAATACCTCTTCTGTTGAGGCGTTCTACAACATCCGTGATAGAGCTTACAAGAAAATCAGGTTCTGCATCTTGAAAATCTTGCAAGCTTATTGTGGACTGGAAGTATGAGAAAAAAATAATAATATAAGACTTCAAATTATATAAGTTCATATCTAGTAAAGAAAATTCACATTCTGAACCCGACTAAGATTGCTAAAGCACAAGCCCTTAAATCAATAGGACAACCAGCAAAAGGATAAAAGTAGCATAATTGGCAGCAGAAGTTCACACATGCCTGAACACCGGTACCATATACCGAGAACAACTCTATTCTCATTATCTCCAATCGGTAGATTGTTGAGCAAGTCTTGCTTCGATCACTTTTGGAACTAATGCTCACTTCTTTTCCATCTAAACACAAGTTTAATTTGGTCAACTTCTAATAGCCAGTTAGTGTCAGCTGCAAGAATATCTAGGTCAGGACAAAATTTCTCCTAATTATTTAAATTTAATCAGTAGAATGATTGAGTATGAATCTTAACTAGTAATGTAGAAAACTAGAGACTCGTAATTTCCTGCACACGGAAAACTATGGTATTTTAGAAAGAGGCTAGGAATTTAACTTAAATTCAGCTAGCACATTTGGATGAGGCCTGGGACATTTCAGAATTAGTGACCACAACTGTTGACTATCATCCTAAAAGAAAGAGAACATTTAAACAAACTTGTACATTTCGAGAAGAAATTGGCAGCCTTAACAACCAAGTTGTTGACCTATATGCTCAAGATAATCTCATTTTAACCCACCAAGGTATGGTGCATAATTTCTTTTAATTAGATAAGCATTACAGTAAAATTGGAAAATTACCTTCTGCATCTGAGTTGTAATAGTCACTATCTTCATTATGAAAGAGTCGTCTTACATAAAAAATTTCATCAGCAAATTAAAGGCAGGAATGAGACATCCTAAAATAGATACACCATTTGATGGGTGATCCATTTTTCTCTCATAACTGATATTGACTGCCTGTAATGAAGCAATGCATAATTGTAAATCATATATGAACTGTTCAAACAGTGTCATAGATCCATATCCATATCCATATATAAATTGTTCATCTCAATTTTTCCCAAGTGACTACGGCCATATGTTAATAACTTCAAAAGAGAATGCCACTGTCCTTTGGTCCGACTGGCATCTGAATACCATAGCAGGAATTGGAGTAGACTGGATACCACTATTTTTTCGTAAGCAATGACGAACCTTATGCAATATAATATTAGTCTAATCTGTATTTCTCTGCCATAAACTCATGAATAACAAAGAACTTCAATCACGACGACTACACATACACTTACTAACCAATACATGGGGTCATTACCTTTGTCAAGCACTTCGCAAAATAAATAGGATGAATCAAGCTTGAAGCATCAGGTATCTCCAATTCTAGAAGATCAAAACCTTCAGATTCCACAACCTAGGTGAAACAAAAACGCGGCATGTGAGTACTAAATATAAGTATGAAATTCAAGAAATGTAAGAAAGAGATTCAAGAACGAAACATGACTTTTAACATGGAATCATGGAAAAATACATGTGCTCGCATTATATATCCTCCTGAGTAATCCAGGTATGTAATTGATAGTTGATACCCACGAAAGTCATCAAGAGTTCTTTGTCATCACTCATAGAAAATGCAGACTACATGTACATGCTGGAGAGACTTTACCATCC
Source organism: Geum urbanum (assembly GCA_946800695.1). Taxonomy (NCBI): domain Eukaryota; kingdom Viridiplantae; phylum Streptophyta; class Magnoliopsida; order Rosales; family Rosaceae; genus Geum; species Geum urbanum. The sequence goes on from OX327012.1 coordinate 27,922,640, forward strand.
CGCCATATCAGAATCTATGTGGCAGCATACAGGTTGGTAGTGTCGTTTTAGGAACAAAAAAAAAACTATGCTTTTCTTCCCCATAAACCCTATATTCATTTAATTAGTCATAAAATATCTTTCTCCGGAACCTTCATCCAATCAACCCAATCGAAATAAATTATGTCACGATCTTTGCTAACCTCTAGGTAATCATCATGAAAAGGAATATCGTCACTGTTGCGGCCATCTAGAATGCTGAAACCTCCAATTACTCTCCCATTGTCATATGCAGGGATATCCATCCCAAACAAAGCATTCTGAAGGAAATGAACTCGTATGAGGAATGCGCAAGTTACAGAAAAACATCAAAAGAAAAGAAAAATGCAAATGAAAAATCAATTCACAATTTCAAACCAGAAACGTGTCAAAATTGAAATCAGATTCACAATATCAACCAGAAACATTTTTTAAGGATAAAAAATTTACAATTCCACAGTGTCTAGGCTGATATAGATGTTGACATAGAATCTTCCCAAGGTGTTATGCATGCAACTGTGTTCTGTACTGCAAACTGCATATTCTAAGAACATACGAAAACGAAATAACCACAAACCAAGATATATATATATATATATATATATATATAAATACACACACACACATATATCCTAAGATTTATTTATTTACTTTCATGCAATTAACTTATAGCAGTCAATCTGAGACTTTAATTCACTCTACATCAATTGTATCCTAAGATTTATTAATGTACAGTATTTGAATATCTCAAACAAGCTAATCAATTACGAATACAATGTAAAGTCCAATGGTGTTTCAATGTCTCAAACTATCCCACAGGCACATGCCCATCTGCACACACACAATGATTGCAACAAAGAAGAAATCACAACTTAAAGCTCTTTTTCTTTTTCAACACAGTCTAGGGCAATTGCCCCAATTAAAATACACTACAACATTTTTGCCCATTACCGGCGAGATCACCGGAGACAAGGCCGGCGACCGGAAAAGTCGCCGGTAATGTTAAACATTACCGGCGACTTAGCCCGTCGCCGGTAATGTCGCCGGAATCTCGCCGGTAATGTTGCAAAACATTACCGGCGACTCCAACCGTCGCCGGCAATGTCTAGGGAGACATTTCCTGCGGGAATTTCGCCGGAAATGTCTCCCTAGACATTGCCGGCGACGGTTGGAGTCGCCGGTAATGTTTTGCAACATTACCGGCGAGATTCCGGCGTAAAGTCGCCGGTAATGTCTTCATTTCCGGCGACTTACTCCGTCGCCGGCAATGTGTCTTATATTAGATGCCGGATCGGGCAGCTCGATCATTCAATCATTTTGAGCGAAAAAAATCCAGAGAAATCGAAAGAAGGAAAACGTACGCTCTGAAATCGATCATTCGGTATATTGTCAAAATTAAGGCGGGCGTCGAAAACTCGATCACTCGGGAAGCTATATATATAGGTACGTAGGTGTATATATACGTATATGTGGTATATATATATGTGTGTGTGTGTGTTGATCAAATCCAATTCGTGAGATATATATATATATATATATATGAAATGTTGTTGATGTACGGTCACCGAAACGAGAAAACAGCTTGTAGTTAATCTTGTGTCTGAATCAATGACTGGTATTATCGTATTGTTATCGGAGCCAGGCTTAACAGAGCCTCCTCCTATATACCCAGTCAAATACGTTTTGAATTGAAAAAAGGAGAATACTATCATCGAGTACTGAATCGAATTCAGAGATTAGATCGATATATATACATATGCATGCATGTGTTGATTTAATTAGAGTTGAATTGAGAGATCACGTCGATTATTAGTAGTGAATGTGTGTATATATATATAATTAATACGTAAAATTGTTAGAATTTTCAGGATGGACAAGAGTTGGATGAGCCTCGAAAGATGGGATGTCAGATATCACGAGGGAATTAGGAGTTTTGTGGATTTTGTGAAGGCTAATTGTGGAGACACTACACTTCATTATTGCCCGTGTAAAGAATGTAAGTGTTTCAGCGATCGATTTCGATTTCCCATTGATAAAGTCCAGAGGCACCTGAGTAAATACGGGTTTTGGGATAAGTACACTTGTTGGATTTATCACGGTGAAACATCGGTAGCGGGTCCGCATGATCATGGACAATTTGGTGAGAGGGCCAGTCCACGCTATGATTATGGAGATTTTGCTGAGAGGGGCAGTTCATCCTATGATCCAACATCGATGTTAATCAATGATATGTTTCCTCATGAGAGCGGTGTATTTGCTGATGAAGCACCAAATGTCCCTCCTGTCGTTGAGGGTTTCCCCCATATCGAGCCAGTCGAACCATTACCTGGAGGTCATGCCAACACAAGCGGTATGGACAAGTACAACAACCTGATTGCATTGCAACAGACTCCGTTGTACGACGGTTGTAGTAAGACTGTTCTTGAAAGTCTGATGGGAGTGATGCAGCTAAAAATGGAGAACAAAATGTCTGTCAAAGCTGTTGATTCTTGGTTGAAGTGGACTGCTTCGCTACTGCCACCCGGTCATCGTCTTCCTACCACTCATCATAAGGTGCGACATATCCTGAAAGATCTTGGGCTTTCCTACATCAAAATCCATGCATGCAGATATGATTGTATTCTCTTCTGGGGAAAAGATCTCGAAGACCTTGAAGCCTGCCCGGTATGTTTTACAGAAAGGTATAAGTTGACTCCTGCAGGCAACAAGAAAGCTGTGAAGATACTTCGATATTTCCCGCTTATTGATAGGCTGGAGCGGTTGTTCATGTGTGCTTTCACGGCCGAGGCAATGAGATGGTGGGCTGAGAGGAACTTGCCTGACGATGACACCCTTATACACCCTTCCGACGGAGAGGCTTGGAAGCACATGGTCAGGGAGTTTGATCATTTTGCAGCAGAGGTCCGAAATGTTTGGCTAGGGCTCTCATCTGACGGATTCAACCCTTTTGGCAACATGAGTCTTCAATACAGTATATGGCCAGTTATTTTGGTACCGTACAACCTTCCACCATGGATGTGCATGAAGAAGGAATACAATATGCTCACTCTGTTAATTCCGGGCCCGGGTTATCCAGGAAAGTGTCTCGATGTGTATTTGAGGCCTTTGATTGAGGAGCTTAAGTACCTGAGTGAGTGTGGCCACCCCACTTACGATAGGTTCAAAAATGAGATGTTCCAGATGCATGCCATGCTTGTTGGCACCATCAGTGATTTTCCTGCCCGCGGTATGTTGTCGGGCAACGTTACCAGGGGTTACAGGGCTTGTTCAGAGTGCATGACGGTTGATTGTTGCAGTCCTCATTGCAGTAAAATTGTCTCGATGCGTCACCGTTGTTGGCTTCCATATGATCACCCATTTAGGCAGGATCTAGACGCGTTTGATGGGAATGTTGAAACTGGTGTGGCACCCAGGCGATGGACAGGGGACGAAATTTTGGAAGTGTTGAATGAATACGATTTTGGCCAGCTGAGCAATCATCCTGACATAGTGGCGTCAATTCCAGAAAAGCCCGAAAGGTATAAGTTTTGGACACACGAGAGCATATTCTGGGAACTCTCCTACTGGCCCAGGTTGCCTATCAGACATTACCTAGATGTCATGCACATAGAGAAGAATGTGTGTGAAAGTGTGGTGGGCACAGTTCTTAACTTGGAGGGGAAAACAAAAGACATCCCTAAGGCACGCATTGATCTTAAAGCAATGGGTGTGCGGAAACATTTGTGGTTAAGAGATGGTAAGAGAAAAATGCCGCAAGCTCCGTACACCGTAAAGCCGAAGCATAAGCATGAAATTTTTCGGTGGCTGAGTAATGTCAGGTATATATTCTTATGGCTATGTATGAATTTGTCCTTAAATTTTTAGCGGAGTATATATGGTTATATGCGAGAAATATAATTGGTCCATATATATGGCTTCATCTATATATATATGCAGGTATCCTTATGGCTATGCAGGAAATATAAGCAGGTGTGTTAACTTCCGGGACAATAAGATGTACGGATTAAAGAGTCATGACTACCATGTACTGCTTCAACGCCTTTTCCCTATTTTCATTCGAGGGTACATGCCCAAAGAGGTGGTGGAGCCGTTGGTGGCCTTGTCAAGATTCTTTCAGAAGTTATGCACCAGGGAAGTTAAAAAAGCAGACCTGAGGGAGATGCAAGATGACATCATTTTTATCATGTGCAAGCTTGAGAGGATATTTCCCCCAAATTTTTTCGACATAATGCCGCACCTGATGATCCATCTTCCCGAACAATTGTTGCTTACCGGTCCCGTACACTACACTTGGATGTATCCCATGGAAAGGTACAAATGATTCATAAATTTGGTTTGCCTATGGTTTTTATATGTAATGACTTCTGGTTAAGTAAGTTAACATGTACTTGTTAACTTGTAGACAATTGGGAGCCTACAAGGACTATGTGAAGAATAAATATGCACCTGAAGGGTGTATCGCTGAAGCATATCTTGCGCACGAGTGTGTAACGTACACCAAAGTGTACCTCGAAAATGTAGAGGACCCCCAACAACATATGCCGATAGATGAACCCCAGTTCAACCTTTCTATCATCTCCAGTGACGTGGTAGTACAGGGAAGCTTGCCAAAGTCGTACAAGTTGGATGGAAATGAGGTAGCCATTGCCCACTGGTCGGTACTGATTAACTGTCAAGAAGTACAATATTGGAAAAACTATCATCTTCACTGCCCTGCTATTGCCGGAAATGTTGATTACCACAACAAGACGTTTGCAAACTACTTTGGTCAATGGGTAAGTATATGTCTATTTTTATATATATCCTTACATAGCATGTATGTATGTACGTGGTTTTGTGGTTTCAAGATGACATAATTTCTTCTGTACGTATTAATATATGGACGTTTTCAGATGAACCATGTAGCAGATGATGGTTGCCCAGAGTGGTCAAACGAATTGAGGGTCCTGGCGATGAAACCGATTGCTTCAAAAGTTTACTCGATGTGTCAGGTCAATGGCGTGAAATTTATATGTGAAAATCGAGACGACCGACTGAAAACACAGAATTGTGGGGTGATGGTCCATGGTGGGCAGGATGGCGTTGACTATTACGGTGTCCTTCATTCAGTTGTTGAACTAATTTATGGGAACCGCATGAAAGTGCACTTGTTCAAGTGTAGATGGTTTGATACTAGCCCGGAGAACACAAGGACCGATCAGTACGGAACATTTTCGGTGAATACTGCTACTACCTGGTATGAAGATGACCCTTTCGTTCTTGCCTCATCAGTAAAACAAGTGTTTTACCTGGACGATCTTCTTAACAAAGTCCCGTGGAAGGTGGTTAACCATGTTGCTCATAGAAACATATACAGTGCTACCACACTTGGTGATACCGCAGATGATGAGGAAGTTACTGCATACCAAGAGCCGAACGCTTTTGACATTCCGGAATCATCTACGATTCGCCTTAATAATGTGAGATCTGGGAGTGTGGTTCGAATTACTGGAGCAGAACTTCTCGATGTTAATCCATATGAAGTTGACGCTGATTCAGATGACGAGGAGCGGCACATATTGCTAGAGGTTACCTATGAAACCGAGTCAGACTCAAGTGATGAAGATGATTACGATTATCATCCTTAGTACGTTGGAAATTGTAGTCGGAAATTGTAGTCGGAAATCGTACGTAGTCGGAAAATGTAGTCGAAATTGTAGTCGAAAATTGTAGTCGTTAATCGTACGTATACGGAAATTGATAATCGAAATTTTAGTCGGAAAATGTAGCCGGAAATCGTAGACGGAAATTGTAGTCGTTAATCGTTTGTAGTCGGAAATCGTAGTCGTTAATCGTACGTATACGGAAATCGTACGTATACGGAAATCGTAGACGGAAAATGTAGTCGTTAATCGTTTGTAGTCGGAAATCGTAGTCGTTAATCGTACGTATACGGAAATCGTAGTCGTTAATCGTAGTCGTTAATCGTACGTATACGGAAAATGACGTCGTTAATCGTACGTATACGGAAAATGTAGTCGTTAATCTGGCGTATACGGAAATCGTAGTCGTTAATCGTAGTCGTTAATCGTACGTATACGGAAAATGTAGTCGTTAATCGTACGTATACGGAAAATGTAGTCGTTAATCGTACGTATACGGATCATCCTTAGTCGTTAATCGTACGTATACGGAAATCGTAGTCGTTAATCGTAGTCGTTAATTGTACGTATACGGAAAATGTAGTCGTTAATCGTACGTATACGGAAATCATTAATCGAAAATGTAGACGGAAAATGTAGTCATTAATCGTACGGATACGGAAATTGATAATCGAAATTGTAGTCGGAAAATGTAGCCAGAAATCGTAGACGGAAAATGTTGTCGGATATTCTTCGGGAAATAATGACATTACCAACGAGTTGAAGTCGTTGGTAATGACATTACCAACGAGTTATAAGCAACTCGTTGGTAATGACATTACCCACGAGTTAACTCGTCGTTGGTAATGTCATTACCAACGAGTTGCTTATAACTCGTTGGTAATGTCATTACCAACGACGAGACTCGTTGGTAATGACATTACCAACGAGTTATAAGCAACTCGCCGGTAATGTTTTCTGGTTTCCCCCATATCGAGCCCGAGCCTCTCCTCTCCCTCTCCTCTCCCTCTCCTCCTCCTCTCCCTCTCCTCTCCCTCTCCTCCTCCCAAATCGGTCCGGTGAGTGTATGTGCTCCTCCTCCTCCTCTCCCACTCCTCCTCCTTATCCTCTACTCCTCCTCTCCCTCTCCTCCTCTCCACCGATCCCCTCTCCTCTCCTCCTCCGAAAATCTCCTCCTCCCCTCCTCCCCTCCTCCCCTCCTCTCCTCCCCTCACCATTGTAGGTGGAAATTCATGGCAGGTCCGATCCTCTCTCTCTCCCTCTCTCTCTTTCTCTCAATTTTTAATTATTTTTTTGCATGTGCATGTGTATGTGTATGTGTATGTGTATGTGTATGTGTATGTGTATGTGTATGTGTATGTGTATGTGTATGTGTATGTGTATGTGTATGTGTATGTGCATGTGTATGTGTATGTGTAAATTAATTAGGGTGCTAAGTTGGAAATTAGGGTGATAAGTTCTAAATTAGCATGTATGTATATATGTGATGTATATATATATTTAGGTATGTGAATATGAAGTGATGTATATATATATGTGAAAATTATGTATAAATGTGGTTTGGATGAATATGTGATGTATATATATATGTGGAAATTAAACCTAATTAAGATGCATGATATATATATATGTGTGAAAAATGTGGAAAATTAATTAGGGTTTGTGATTTGGATGAATATGTGATGGATAAATTTAATTAAGATGCATGATGTATATATATATACACATCGAATATGTATAGTCGTTAATTTAGGTGATATAGTTGTTAATTAATCGTATAAATGAAGGTGGAAATCGGGATCGGGATGGTTTAGAACCAGAACGGTTTTAAACCGGAACGGTTTGGAACCGGAACTTATTGTAACTGGAACCGTTATGTTACAAACGGTTCCGGTTACAAACAGTGCCGGTTTCAAACGCTTCCGGTTCCAAACCGTTCCGGTTCCGATTTGTTATAGAACCGAAACGGTTTGGAACCGGAACTTATTGTAACTGGAACCGTTATGTTACAAACGGTTCCGGTTCCAAACAGTTCCGGTTTCAAACGGTTCCGGTTCCAAACCGTTCCGGTTCCGATTTGTTATAGAACCGAAACGGTTTGGAACCGGAACGGTTTGGAACCGGAACTGTTTGTAACCAGAACCGTTATGTTAGAAACGGTTCCGGTTTCAAACGGTTCCGGTTTCAAACGGTTCCGGTTCCAAACCGTTCCGGTTCCGATTTGTTATAGAACCGAAACGGTTTGGAACCGGAACTTATTGTAACTGGAACCGTTATGTTACAAACGGTTCTGGTTCCAAACAGTTCCGGTTTTAAACGGTTCCGGTTCCAAACCGTTCCGGTTCCGATTTGTTATAGAACCGAAACGGTGTGGAACCGGAACGGTTTGGAACCGGAACTGTTTGTAACCGGAACCGTTATGTTAGAAACGGTTCCGGTTACAAACAGTTCCGGTTTCAAACGGTTCCGGTTCCACACCGTTCCGGTTCCGATTTGTTATTGAACCGAATCCATGACTATTACGATGTCCAGGAGGTTTTGCGGCTAATTGGCTTCGGAGAGGTTCCCGAAATAGTGGAGGGAACAGTAGTCAAGCTTCCTCCTCGCCCGCAGTTAGCAACACGCCCAGTGGGCCAATGATGACTGCTCGCACGAGAGCCTTGCTAGAGGCGCGAGCTGAGGAGGAAGCTGCACGATCAAGAGCCGTGGAACCGAAATTCGAGGCTCGAGCCTCAGTCTCTAGACGCTCAATCAGCAGACGTCGCTCCGGTGGCAGAGCCTCAGACGAGCGACAGTCAACGGGGGCATCAGAAACTCCCTCAATCCGAATGCCCCATATTCGGATGGTGCCTACTCCCGTTTCACGGGAATCATCTGAGGCACATGGTGGTGCTGGCGCCTCATCGTCCAGGCCTCGTCTATCTCCGCCGTCCGGTCTCTTCCTACCCGACGAGATTCCTGTCATCCCTGAATTCGATGATAGGGGGATGCCTGTTTATATTGAAGGACGGCCGGATTTCCTGACCGTGGAGGAAGCGTATAACTTCCTCCCGTTCGACCCCGTGTATCTTTGGAGTGTGAGGTGCACCAACCAACAAACGGACGATGCAGGTAAATTTTATTTAACATCAGATTGATTACTTAATTATTACTTAAGACTTGCGATTGGTTCAATTAATGATATCAATTTGTTGACATTGTTTTATTAGGCAATTTCGTTAATGGGACTGGAAAACGGAAAGGGGCTAGAGGCACCTGCACCGGGAAGATACTTGAGCAGGCCACCGGCGGAAGGAAAACGCCCATAAGGGCCAATGAGGATGGCGAGGTGATCGAGGCATTCGACACCACGCGCAAATATGTCAGCATGGCCGGTGCGATCGTGCGGGACAAGGTCCCAATGCTTTGGCCAGATTGGGAATCTGTGCCTATCTACGTGAAGATGCAAGTGCATAATGCACTCAGTGTGAGTAAAATCGTATTTTCATTACGTAAATTTTACATTTATTAATTAAGTCCACTTAAATATATAATTTTACCTTTTATATATTCATATTGCAGGTGTGGTTTGACGTGGATGAAGTTCTTATTCACACGTGGGTAGAGCGTCAACTACATAATCGGTGATGTGCTTCGACTTATTTGAATATATATCGAGTTAGATTTTTGTTTATCAACTGTTTTAATATCTCTAACTTTTTTTCCTTGTTTTAATATAGGTATAAAGAGTGGAAGAACGAGCTTTCTTCCCATTACACTGTATACAAGGAGCTAGGCCGAGGTTCTACCCCTAGCGAATTCCGGTTTAGGGAGTACGAGTGGCTGTGGCTGATAGCCCACTTCGAGCACCCCAAAGCTCAGGTATGCATCCTTAATATATCTTACAAGCCTAATGTATCGTATCAGATTGAAATAGTGTGAGATCTAATTTTTTTCCATATGTTTATCAAACAAGGCGATTTCGAAGACGAACTGGGCGAATAGATTGAAAAACACCAGGGCCCATCATGCAGGTTCACTCAACTACATGGGTTGGTCGACTAAGGCGCAGCAACAACAAGAAGTGAACCCCTTGGTGTATATTCATCAGAAGTTCTATCCGCAGTGCCCTGACGAAGCGGTAAGTCTTTCGCCTCTCCATGTGTTAATAAAACTATTTTTCGATATTAATAGATGTTGTTAGTTAATACGTTGTTCATTTTCGTTTTTCAATTAGGCGAGAGTGGAGGAGGCGACCGCAGAAGTGACCATGAGTATAGCTCGGACTAACCATCCTGACTGCTCCGAGGAAGAAGTCACCCAGTATGCCTCTCAGATCGATCCGCTTGATCCCCCGATAGCGGCTCAGATCATGGCAAAAGCGTGCGGGACTGGAAAGAATACATACTACTGTAGGGGAATGGGCTCGGCGGGCGAAGGAGTATTGAAAACCACTTCACAATACTCTACCGGGTCAAGAAGTTCAAATTCTAGTCGTAACCTCGCATCGGAGCTTCAGAGGACGCAGAGAGAGTTGGAGGAGCAAAAGAGGCAGATGGCCGAGTACCAAATGCAGCAGACACAGGTGCAGGCTCAGATGTACACATGGATGCGGACGATGTACGAGGCTCACACTACCGGACAACCGTTCCCCACACCTCCACCGGTCCCGGTCCCTCCGTTCCCTAGCTATCCACCACCACCACCGCACCAGTCAACGCCAGAGCAAGACCAAGGAAGCCACCGGAATTCAAATGAGTACATGGATTACTTCGACCCTGACCCGCAAGTTCCTGGACCCTGACCTGTAGTTGTAGTTAATTTTCGTATCGTCGTTGCTATTTGTACTGTACGTTGGACATTTATGTGTACTGTTGAACTTGTATGATTGTACGGTTTATGTCTTTCAATGCAGGTTCTGGAATTGGGCCCAATCCAGAACAGCGTTTTTTTTTCAAAATTTTTTCAGACATTGCCGGCGACATGGACCTCAGTCGCCGGCAATGTCACAAATTCCGGCCACGGCGGCGGAACCATTGCCGGCGACGGCGTCGACGGTAATGTCGGAGACATCACCGGCGACTTGAGTCGCCGGTAATGTCTTGACATTGCCGGCGACTCAAGTCGCCGGTGATGTCTCCGACATTACCGGCGACGCCGTTTCCCGTCGCCGGCAATGTTAACACCGGCGGGAGATTTCCGGCGACGTCATTGCCGGCGACGAGTCGCCGGGAATGACATTTCCGGCGAAAAAAAAAGTCAAGGCCGGCGACCTCCCGTCGCCGGTAATGTCTCCTTTTCTTGTAGTGATATTCTCAAACTATAAAAGAATAGGGCTCATTTTTTTTTTCCATTTAAGAGACCCTATGAAAGCAAGAGCATGCTCACCACCGGGTTACTTGCTAGGATCTTCTAAAATGTTTGCATCATCAAACAGTTCAAAATATAAATCTACAAAAATAATTACAATTATATTGTGCAGTTAGTTTCAAGAGTCAGTGAGCAAAAATATAAAGTTATTCACTTCAAAATGATGATACACCAGACCTCCATAATCGTCGATAACATATTGAAAGTCAGCCCAAGTAATTTGTTCATGTGGTTCACAGTGTATCTTCCCAGGGAAAACCAGCAAAGCACTGGTGTTAGCCTAAGACAGAAAGAAAAACATTAATCACGAATGCTAATGACATCAAGTACATTGATAGTTGAATCTAGATATATTGTTCTACAAATAGATAAAATACAGATCATCACCAATATCGGCAACTAACGGAGAGTTCTGTACACAAACTTTAAAATTAGTGAACAGTTTTTTCTAGAAAACAGAGACCTCAACTGTTGTTCTTGCTATCTCAGCAGAGGTGAGTTTAGTGTCTCGGACCCTTTTGCATGCTTTCAATTCCTCAAGAGAATGATAACCCTGGTTATTCATATAACTATTAGAATCAGGAACAGAATCTGAGAAATCCGCAGCCACCAAAACTTTGGAAAGGCAAAGACCATGTCCAACAGACAGGCAGTGGAATCTTGTTGGTCCAACAAACGGATTCCTGCAATTCAAACTGTAATATAACTTAATTCTTGACCAACTAGAAAGTTAAAAAGTTGAACAGTATGTCATCCAGGTGAAAATCTAATGAAATTTTAATATAAAAAAATTAAACCTTTCCAAGAATAATAACAACTCTCTTTTTTTTTTTTAATTTACACCAAAAACTCCATTTCTAGTTTGAAAACATCACACACCCAAATGAGGGGTCAATTTATAGAGAATCAAGAATATAGGAACAGAGTTCTTTCTGCCAATAGTTGCTGAACTTGAACATAAAACCGTGGTGCAAAGATAACTCATGTTTGTTCAAGTAGACTTAATTTCATCTAAAGAAGACATTGTTTCCATTCCCTCGGTGTCTCAGTAACAGTAACACTATTACTCTTATTCAAACATTATACCTAACACAGACTAACCCACTTTATAAATATATTTAACCATAGAAATAAGAATGATCTAAGCTACACTACCTTATATCCAGAACATCGAGCAATCGTCGACCATCAACAGGAGATTTTATCCAACTATTGTTGATCCAGTGTTTTCTCGAACAACATATTCCTTCTGTGTGGCATGAATGAGAATATGAAGCACCTGAAAAACACCAAGTAGAGCACATTTACAGTGCTGAAAATTTGAAGGTTTCAACTTTCAAGTAGGAGCCAATGCAAATTCAAAGCCTCTAAATAGAAAGAATTCATAAATAACTGAAGTTATTAACATAAACTAGAGATTATAAGAGGAGAATAGTACCAATCCTAAAGAAGTGAAAAGACATTTCCTTTCTTCTGTTTTCTAACTTGATAGAAAACCATTTAAGCTAAGCTCTTTCAAGCCAAAAGATGGAAACTTTTACAATGGATATGAACTCTTCTTCAGTGATTCTATTATCCAATTATATATATATATATATATATTTTAATTAGAAAAGACAAAATGGGAAAAAGAGAAATGTGATTTGTGATCGTGATTACCAAAAGCAAGAGATGAAGCAGCTGCTGCAACTGCCATGAGAGACTCAGAGATGTCGTATGAGAATAGTGGCGGAAGGAAGAAGGGAGTATATGCCGAAATGGTCGTTTATACTTTTTACTGGGACACTAGAGTCCTTTACACGTCTTCCTCTTGAACAATACAAAATGAGGAAAAAATTCGCTCATGATGTCTGAACTCTTTCGGTCAGGTCAAAAGAGTGCCCAAACTCTAAACACTATCAAAATGATGCTCGAACTCCTAAAACGCTGTAAGTGTGATGCCCCCGTGTTTTTTTCGTCAATTCACCGTTATTTTTGTTGACGTGACATTTTTTTAAACAAAAAATCATGTTTAAAGTCTTTTATGTTCCCGTAATTTCTATTTTCCTCAATTTCATGATGCCTAAATTCTTTCGGTCAGGTCAAAAGGGTGTCCGAACTCTAAAAACTGTAAAAATGATGCCCAAACTCTTAATTTTTTTAATTTCGCATATCTCTCTAGGAAAAAAACAAACTCGCAATAGAAATCGAGTTGTTTCTGCACTTCAATTTTGGATTGTCTTCCCCAAATTCCCAATTAAAAACCCTAGAGTACCAAAATTGAAGCCGCCAATGAATCAATGGAAATGTGACGATTTCATATGTACGGTTCAACCCTCTTTGTGCGACTCAGCTTATTCCTTCGGCCCTCAACTGTGGTTCCAGGTTTAGATTTCTTCTTCTTCTTCTTCTCCGACCTCGCCGCAAGGGTGGTGATAGTGGTCCTCCTCTGTACCTTGCTCCGCCTACCTTGATGTCAGCCACAGAATGTCAGAACTTGGCCAGACTCGACTTGCAGTTCCGCACCACCACCAATTCCATCAACACATGCCAGTCTCTGATTAGACAATCCATAAGACCTAATGGTTTATCATCATAGAGTTGGTGCCAATTTCTTCTCTTACGGACATTTTCTCCAACATTAAACCCCCAAAGTTTATTACTGTGGATTAAATTTAAGAACCATAATTTTAGTTTCAGCCAACCCAAAAATCCTGGAAATTGAGCAACCCTCATAATCCAAAAAAAAAATGGGCTTCAAAAATCTTCTTAGGTTCATGAAACCCTACATTAAAATCATCCATATCATCATGAAATATGTCAACAAAAGAGTAAAAATTTTGGCTAGCCACGAGGCCGAGATTCAGGAAGAGGCGCCGCGAACTTTGATGCTCGATGATGAGAAACCAGGTGCGGATCGAGTTCGGATGACTTAAGAATTGACAATTGACAAAAAATTCGGACACCCTTTTGACCTGACCCTAAGAGTCCAGACATCATAGGTGAATTTTTTCCAAAAGAAAATCTTTAAGTTTGGTATAATGACTTGTTTACTTTTCAATTTGAACAAAAAAAAAATGCCACGTCAACAAAAATAATGGTGAACCGATGAAAAAAATACGAAGAAATCACACTTATAACTTTTTAAGAGTTCAGACATCATTTTGATAGTTTTTAGAGTTTGGACACTGTTTTGACCTTAATGATAGAATTCATGCATCGTGGGTGAATTTTTTCCAAGAAGGAAAGAAACAAAAGAAAGAAAACAGCTTCTCTTTTGTTTTGTTTGCCTTTGTAGTTTATTTACTTTGCTTCCTCAATACTTCCGAGCTGAGATGACCTGGGTACGTTTTGCTTGTTTATTTCCGATTTGTTCAAATTGGCTACCTAGAATTTGTGGGTCGAGCTTATTCATAAACTTGTCAGATTGAAAATTGTAAAAAGCTAGCTACTTGTGCTTATCTGTTGTTCAGAGTTTAAAACTTGATTGGTTTCATCACTTTCATGGCTATGTTTGATTTTAGTCCTAAGCAGTTCCTGTCTTCAGTGCCAAACCCCTGAAATATTCACATCATTTTTTGTTAATTGTTATGAACTTTTGTGTAGTTTCTGAATGGATTTGTCAGTGAGATCCCAATCCTGTTTAATTTGTTAGATTCCATTGCAGTTGTGTGTATCAGGCATGGCATTTCTATTGCATTTGATAACTTTCAATCAGGATTAGAAACAATTGAAAGAGAGAAAAGATACGGAGCAATCCCAAAATGCTTTAAAAAGTCTTTGATGGCCGTGTTCTGATATAATGACAAACATTTTTTCTGAATGTTATTTTATGTCCCTGTGATGAAATTTCCCTTTTGCAGTTCTGCAGTTCTTCGCTTGAGGTTCGCTTGACGTGGAATGTAACAAATCTGCTCACATTTTATTAGGCTTCATCATTTGACCCGCGGGCCGCACGACTCCGAGACCAGAGAAGTTTAAGTCCGGCCCGAAAAAAATTCGTAATAACAATGTTGTAATCTCTTTATTAGTTCAATCTTTTCCTTATATAAGAAAATAAGATTACAAAAATAAGACAACAAAAAATTACTAATTTAATCTTTTCTTTATATGAAGTCACCCTTTAAAGTGAGAACAAACTCTAGTTTTTGTTTTTCTTCATACTACATTTTTCTTGTCTACTTGGATAGTTGGATTTGTTATTGGATTCTCAATTTGTCTACTTAGCCTTAATGAATAAATTTAGTTATATATATATATATATATTTTATTCTTTGTTTTGAAAATATTATATGAGTTTTGATTTAATGTTTGAGTGTTGATCTAATGTTGGCGATTAGTGCTTTGAAAACTTATTTTTTATGTAAAAAACAATTAGGCCCGACCCGGTCCAAAATTTATAAAGATACCTGGTTCGGCCCAGCCCGACCCACAAGGCCCGATTCTAAGGACCGGACTTGAGCTTCATAATTGTGCTTAAAGCCCGCCCCGACCCGTCCCAGTCTTTAATTATTATATTTTCTTAAAAGTCCGGCACGAAGCCTGCGAGGTTCGGCTCACAGAGGTCCAACCGGGCCCGTTGACGACCCCTACATTTTACCAAGAAACCACCATGCTATATGGAAAGGTTGGTGGATTACAAGCATTTAATTAGCCGCATAAGCGTACACTGGTGAATGTTACGTTGAAGTGGGTTGAAGATAAGACATTGGATGCTGTTGTGACTACTGAGAGGGATCAAAGCTGCATGGGTTCTTGTTTCCATTATCTCATCTTTGTCTGATTTTTGCCTCCCCATATATCATCTCACTTGTCATCATGGACAACTCAATCTTCCTCAGGACCTCAAGGTCTCCACTTTTCTTAGGAGATACCCATCTGTTTTCAGTGAGTCTCATGTTCTTGACAGTGGTGGCACTCGTGTCCCTTGTTTTATCTTAACTTCTGAAGCCATAAAACTCCATAAGGAAGAGTCCAATGTCGTTCAGCGCAATTAGACAGATGTCCTTAATAGGCTTCAGAAGCTACTCATGCTCACTAAGGGGTGGATCCTTCCTTTACAAACCCTTGACCAGCTAAAATGGGACCTTGGTTTGCCATATGTCTACCAGCATTCAGTAATTCCACACCACCTTGATCTATTCTCTTTCACCAACCTATCTAGTGTTGGCAATATGGGTAAATGGGCGAGTACCCGCCCATTAAATGGAATACCCAATACTGAACGGGTAAAACCCGTTAATACCCGTTACCCGCAAAATGATGAACGGATAATACCCATATCCGTCCGTTCAAACTTCGGGTAATCCACCGGTACCCGTGAGTACCCGTTCAAATTTTTTTTTTCTATCCTGTCAGAGAACCACCACCGACGGCAGTGGCTGCAGCGGCGATACCTCCGATTCCGGCGAACAAAACCCCAACTTGTTTCAAATCAACCCAACAATAATTCTTTCCAAAGAAACAACATCAAATTCTAAACAAAACTCAACGAAGTTTACTTTGAACACAAAATTATCAATTTCTTCAATTTCTTCAATTCGACCGACTCCGATTGAATTGGGAAACGAACAAGGTATGGTTAGCTTTGTGGTGACAATGGCTACAAATTCCAAAGGGTCTCTTTAGCCAATTTGTTCTAGAAATAAAAAACCCCACATTTTTAGGGTTCTAGAGGTTTTCATTCAGTTTTTTCAAAGTTTGAGTTTTTTATAGTACAAAATGGAGTTGAGAGTTAAGGGAGAAGAGAAGAGGGCGTCGGGGTGGTCATTTTGATACCTTACTCAAAGGTTTTGGTGGCCGGATAGCTAGCTCTCTCGCCGGAGCTCCGGCGAGGAAGAGAGAGTCGGGAGGAGAGAGAGAAAAAAAAAATACCCGTGGATACCTGCGGGTATATCCATATCCGCCAGTTTAATTATCGGGCATTTTTGAAAATATCCATTACCCGCCCGTTAACAAAACAGAATAGGTTTTTACCCATACCTGCGGGTAAAAATGCCAACATTAAGCCTACCTGATGACCGTGTTGGTTTGAAGCTCTTATCCTGGGATGATAGCCTTGCTGTCTCCCAGTTGCAAATTACTGCCTCTATACAACAAAATGAAGAAGATATAAGAAGTGGCTGTTTAGCTTTTCCTATTGGATTTACTAGGGGTTTTTGATTGAAGAGAAAATGCATGGAGTGGTTGAAAGAGTGGCAAACCCTTCCCTATACTTCTCCTTATCATGGCACCTCCCATTTAGATACTTGCACAGATGAATCTGAGAAGAGGATTGTCGGAGTGTTCCATGAGTTTTTTCATCTCACTATAACAAAGAAAACTGAGCGTAAGAATGTGAGCAACCTCCGTAAACCTTTGGGCTTACTCTAGAAGTTCACAGAAGTGTTTGAACGACATCCAGGCATTTTCTACATATAAAAGAAGTGTTCTACTCAAACTGTGATTCTAAGAGAAGCTTATGATCGTCATCAACTCTTGCAGAAACACCCTACTGCACAACTAAGGGAAAAATATACGACGTTGTTGGAAAGGGTTGCTAGATAGGAGTAATGGTTTATACAAGAAGAGAAAGGGTGATGGACTAGAAGTGGATCCATCAGATAACATTGATCTATATGGAATGAGTGACTGCCGACTCAGCTGGAAAGAGGAGTCGGAGAATGACTTGCTGTATAAGTATGACTCAGATAAACTAGACGACCTTGCCGAACCCTATAGTGGTGTTGCAGCCGAATGATCTATCATTCCATCTTCTTTGTCCACATAGCCATTGTATTAATTTGTAATTATGCATTCTCATGTTTAGTAGATGTAGTTGGGCAGGAGCAGGGTAATATTGCAGGTCCATAAACATGTAGCACATCCTATTGTCTACACAACTTTGTAAAATGCAATTCACAGAAAGTTACTCCCAAAATTTGTAAACATGTAGAGTTTACAATCCATTATAATCAGCTCATCAAGAAATAGAAATGATGCTAAACTATAACAAAGTCAGCGGTCCTTGTTTTCTTTCTCGTAGTTAAATGTTGATTTCTCATCTATGTGTTGAAGTTAAAAGATATGGACATTCAAAATGCGTTTCTTGGCTATATTTATGAGGAAAATAAAGCTCGGCTGTTTGTGGGAGTGTAAAAAATCGTCAAGGACTAATGATCTCCACAAGAACAAATCAATGAACACTACTTGTACCACACCTTTGACACTCTGACGCTCAAGTCACTAAAAACTCTTCACAAGTAGAATTTAGAATTTCGGTGCTCAAAAAGTGAATGAATCAAATGAAATGCGCTAACTAGTATTTATAGGCATGGATCTCCCTCCAAAATAGGAATAACTGCATGGGTCTCAAGAATCGGAACGACTTGCATCGAGAACTTCTCTGTGGCATCAGGCCCAAGCATTTCACCCACCTTCGCACATTCTTCAGCATTATCTCAAGGCCCATTGGATTCCCACCATCTTTTCATCGCCGGTTCTTGACTCGGTCATCCTCGCTCACAAGTTTACCACATGAATTTTTACCGCCATCCTTTCTTTATGGCTCAACCCAGTTCTCTCACGCTACCATTTTAGGCTTACCCTTCGCCTTTAGCAGCTATATCCACATCATTTGGGCCTCGCCATTATTTCTAGCCCATCACCCAAAAAATAGTGTTGACCAAAATTTTATTCCCCACAAATGCCTCCAAAATTTTCTTTTGGGCCCAACCCCTTGGCCCAAAGGAAATTTTTCTGTTTTGCGGCCCTCGCTCTTTCATTTTCTCGTCCTCAATGTTGGCACACATCCTTCCCGCATTTTATAACACCCATCATTACCACATTCTCCTATCAAATCACTCTACACCTTTTCGTAAATGATGAACTCATCACCCTGCTTGTCAGCGATCTTGAAAATCCGCATCTTTGGCTTGTCCTCACATGTGACCTTCTCATCGAAGACCACAACCTTGATACCTCCAATACACGAGAGGCATTACAAATATTCTTCGTAATATCTTCCCTTCGAGATCATCTCAACGATGTCATCGTGTTTCACGAGGCAATTTAGATCTCGCTCGAGATGTCGATCTCATCCTTGAAGAATATTACGACGATGACCTCGAGCCTCGTGAGGTAATATAACTTGACCTTGTTGCTCCCAACCGAAAGTGCAATGAAAATTCTCAACCAAAAACTTTTGACAACTATCCTCTCCGAGGAACAATTTTTCACCCACTAGTTTCATTTTCCTGCTTAAGAATCAATTGCACAAAAAAACGTAATTGCTCTTCCTTGAGGATTCAGTCTTCGTTAATATAAGAAAAATATTCATTTCTTCATATTATTCGTCAATTCTTCAATAACATACTATTCTTTCTCCAAATGTTTAACCAGAAGTAACACATACTCTTTCCCAGAAAATGCATTTTCCTACAAAATTAGGTGTGGCAGTGCTCGAAAACTTTGGTGTTTTTCCAGACAAAAATTGTCTTTTGATTGATTCTACGTACAGCGCACTACTGGGGTTTACAGTTTTATATCCATTCTTGTGATTTTCTGCTATGTGTATGGGTTATCCTGAGACGGTTTTATATCCATATTACCTTATGTACTTATGTTTTGAATTTTCTGTTTAAATTGTCTCTGACCTATGCTTCATTGTGTTTGAATCCGTGTATGTTCATTTCCAAAGATTGCAGGTTGAATAAATTATCAGTGATGCTACATCTAAGGTTAGTCTCTACATTGTTTGTCGAAGTTGTTTTGGTGGTTGTGCCATAGTTAAGAACAATTGATATAATTACTTGTTATCAACTTGTTAACAATGCCATTGGACTTCAATTTGGCAATTCCATGTAACTGTTTAACCTATAATTATTTACCAGCACGTGCGAATTGTCAGTGAATACAAATGCCGACTATTTTCTCTTAAGGGTTCGAAACGAACTTTAGAGTCTCATAAAATATTGCAAATAAAAATGACAAATCCTCTAGTACCAAAGAACAGGAAAATAACTAGCCAGAAATAATATAAAGATAAAAATATATGAACCTACTTATTGATCTAGTTGCTCGAATAACTTTATAAGTCATCTTGTTTTATTCTGGTATGATACTAAGTTGAACTTCGACATTGAAGTCCCTTATTTTGATAACACACATTAGTACAAAATTTAACTTGCTACATATGGATGATCGATATACATTCTCAGTACTCATCTCACTCATCACCATCTTTGTCTTGGTGCCGACCTCCTCCAAGTTTCTGTAGAGAAGTAAAATTCTCACAGGCTTAAGATGACCTGTCCTACTCCTTTTATCACAATATGATATATCAGTGGACAAAGACCCTCTTGTAAACAACGCAAGTGAAAAATTGAGCAATGCAGGTGGACAAAGACCCTTCGGTTCTCATATTTTTGTACATTCCTCTTTCACCTTTATAATAATCATTGGTTGCAGCTCTTGACTTTATCCCCTCCTACTTGAAAATAATTTCTACACTCGTTGCAATCAAACTATCACCATGAAATAGAGCAAATTAAAAGATGTAACTTGTTATCTTCAGCTCCTTCAACGTATAGACCTTCTTGGCTGAGATGCTTATCAACAGGTCGTCCCCTTTCAATTAGTATATTTGCACACAGTTTGCATAGCCAAAAAAAAAAATTCAATTTATGATTCTAAAAGTAGTGATTAAGAAAAAGAGTTTGAAAAAATAGTACTTCCACTACATAGATTTATGAATACACCAAACGAATAATAAACATCTACTTACACTAAACGAATCAAAAGCATAATCAAGTTAATAAAACAGATAGCAAAGTACCAAAGTTGGACGTAACTAATTGTGAGTACTACTTTACGATTTAGCCTTCCACGAAACGGATGAAACATGAAAAGTAGGTCCTTCTAGATGGAAACAACAAATATTCCTATGCTTGCACACTCCTAAGTCCTAATTTAACTATGAGGGTAGTAGGAACTGGGCTTTCTATCAGTGAAGGCAATTGTTCAATTCTCACCGAACAAATTAAAAGCTTCAAATTTCAACAATAGAAAATAGATTCACCTTGAGTCGCAATTCCCCATCATCTTGCCCCGAAACTGAATCATTCTCACGACCCTCCCCATCTTCACAAAAGAAATTCAAAGGTAAATGTTATGGTCTAAGATTCAAACATACCTTCTAATCCTAAATCCATTAGAAAAAGTTGAGTTTCTGTGTACTACTAAAAGTTTAAAAGTAAAAGAAACTGAAATAGTAGAGGAAAGAGAGTTGATGTTTGAACTCAAACCTGTTTTTTCGAAGCAGCCACTACCGAATAAGGAGGAGTAGTAGTCGAACAAGAACACGATACAATGAAGAAGAGGAACTATCCTATGTGTAGAGATACATCAAAAAAACATAAATCACTACCAAATTACAATAAGCTATACTTCAAATTCTAATTCTGAAAGTGGATAGGGTGGAGAATGAAACCTCCTCGAACCTTCTATTTCTGATTGAAATGGCTTAAATTAGACTGGGGAGCAAGTTAACATCCGAGAGGATGGAGAGGTTTTGCGGTTTCCCTCATTCATTATTACACGAGTGGGCCGTGAATCCTCTGTACCTCTTTGCGTTTGGATATTTACAGTACTATCCCTTATTTATTTAATTCGGTTGTTATAGAATTATGGAAAGAGAAGGGCAATTTTAGGCATTTAGAATGTTCTACCATCAACTTTTTCCTTAACTGCCGTAAGGCAAGTTCCTTAATTAATAGAGGCCATTGTGGTATCTTTGCAGTCAATTACTTAGATCTGACCTGGAAAATTAATTGTAGTATCAGTTAAGTCTGACCTTGAAACAACCTTATGCCAAGATTGCCAAATTGACATGAAGTAGCAAAAAAAGATGGCAAATGACAAGCTGTGGAAACCAATTGGATGGAATTGAAGCTTGTCTCCTATATATTTACTTTAGGATGATATGTTAGGTTATCCCTTTTGTATAAATGTCAAGAGATGAATTATACATCCTCTTGGGTAATGACTTTGGCCATATCAGATCTATTAGATATGTAAAGTTTGGATGAATTCTGATTCTTTTTAGGTAGTTGAGGTTGGGGAGAAGAAATCAGAGCAGAGTTGGATCCTTCAGCCATAGCAGCGGAATTAAGGTGCAATGGGTGACAAAAAAATAGGGTTTTGTCGATAGGTCTATATGGTTGACTCTTATGCCAAATACAAAAGTATAAGCAAAAGTGTTTAGGGTAGAATGCAATTCTTTCATTCATTCTCGAATTGGGTATATATACAGCTTTACATGGCATATTCCTAATAGGAAAAGAATATCTACAATAAAGAATAAATCAATTCTAATTACAATAGGAATCTAGAATGGACAATACTTGGGTTCAAAGTCACTTGGATCCCAAGGTCCAAACTCATCTCATTTTTATCACTTTCGATTCGTGATTTTAAATTTGAGACCACTCATTCTATAGATTATTGGTTGAAGATCAACTCTATAAAAAAATGAAGTAAAATGGAGATTATTTGAGTATCCGATCTTGCAAAACAAATGAATGGTTGTTATTGTAATGCTAAAATTCACCATACTCGTTCATTTGTTTTGCAAGATCGGTACCCAAATGATCTCAATTTTTATTCATTTTTGTAGAGTTGATCTTCAACCAATAATCTATAGAATGAGTGGTCTCAAATTTGAAATCATGAATCGAAAATGATAAAAATGAGATGAGTTTGGACCTTGGGGTCCAAATGACTTTAGACCTAATCAAAATCCATCTAGAATATCTACAGTATCAATACTTTCTAACAACATTTGGGTAACATTTTACTACATACAGCTTTCAATGTTAGTCTATGGATCTTGTGAAGTGTGAAATCTGAGATCCTGTCAATCCTTGATGTCAGAGTCACATTCATCCTCGATTAACAAGATTATCACAAAAACAGAATAATGGGATTTGATCCTGCTGCCATTGTGGATATTACTCCTTTGAGTAAGAAACTACTCCTGAATACAATGCAAAATGTATTTCGGTTTGCAGAAAACTTGTTTATCAGGTTAGCAGATACTAAGTAATAAAAAATGATGTTAATTGTTACTGAGTGATCAGGTGGACTCAAATCAGTGGCGAATCTAGAGCCCAAAACTTAGGTGGGTGTTAGGACCATAATTGTGTTCCAATTATGTACCTAACATTATGCTTAAAGCTTGCCTTCTTGGAATAAAGCATCATTTTTAATACGTTTCCTTGTCATACTAGAAAATGGAGAGTTTGCGAGGAAACGAGCTAAAAGATGGAAATTAACCATTTTTTGGAGAAGCCAAGCAAGTTTCCTAAGCATTGGGAGAAGAATGAGCAAAATCGAGAAAATGACAAAAGTCAACCGCAAGTCAAAGTCAACTCTGACCGGTCAACGGTCAACTCTGGCGACCCCTTACCAGAACATTTTAAGGCCCAAGAATTCTAAGTCCAAGCCCACAAGCCTAAGGGGGAAGATATTTTTGTAGAGACATGTGCCACTCACATGCTTGGTAAGTCATCTTTGGACCACCAAGTAAAGCCTAAAATTATGGATCATGTCCAACCTTAGTTTTGAATTATTTGATGCCAAAATATCCCATCCAAAGCTATAGGGGTCGAGCTCCCCACTACACCCACACACAACTCACCTCATTTCTTAGTTCTTCATAGTTTTATTCTCTCTCTGAGGCCTCCATCCATACCCAACCTAAACAGTCATCTCCTCCACCTCTCAAACACCGATTAGCACCTCCAAAAGGCTTGAAAACCTCCATCACTACCACAATACTTTCATTTACATCATCTTCTCCTAAGCCTAAGGTGGATGACGCAAGTTCTTGGAGCATAGGAGCATATTTGGAGCAAGAAGAGAAGGAGAAGTTGAAGAGCTTGGAGCTTTTGGGACTCTTTGGTTATCTCTTATCCTATTTGTCTCTAATTTATGTATCTATAATCTATCTTAGCTATAGGTAATGAGTAGTTATCTTTTGGAAGGTTATGGCTTAGCCCTAGCCAATTTGATGGACACACAACTATGTTTTGACTTATGGATTTGAATTTAGTTTAGTTTATTACATGTTGTGAATGAGCTTGATAACTTGTGATGTGATTGTGGTATGTTTGCATATTTGGGCTTGATTCAATGTTTTCATGTTCATGTCTTGGCCACGACTAAGTTAAGATGTGTTTAATGCAGCTAAAAATGAACTTAAGTGAATTAGTCACTCACCGAAGGAAGATAAGCATGTAAACATGACTTAGGTCTACACTTAAAATGTTGGGATTAATGTTTGGTTTTCATTGGACTTGAGCATAGACCGAAGCCTTCTTGAAGTCTAAATGACTCAAGGAGCTTCGGTCAAGCTTACATTAACTCGAAAGGGCTTTGTAGCTAATTCTTACTTCTTCTAATTCATGTTCTAAAATGTGTGGATTAGGAAAGTCATTAGATAATACTTTCATGTCCTCTATAAGGGACTTAGGAAGGAAAGCTATCCACATTCATCATAAGTGATCACATATTGAACTCATTAGGCATGTGGTATAATTAGGATACGATTCATATTTGAGTTGCATTCTAGTTTCAGTTTGCTTTATACTTGAATGTTGGACCGGAACAATTCTAGTGCCCAAATGGCCTAGGAGATTTGGTTCACAACCAATGGTGACTCCAAAAGATCATGAATAGGACAATGCATGTGAATCAGACTAAACTCATAACTTGGACATTGTTTGTACATTGAGTTGGCTAGTGGTGATATCTCTAGTCGACAAAATATTTCCTTTGATTTTCTTTACTTTATGTTTTCACTTTGTTTAGTCAGTTAATCAACTCGTATAATCACTCACCGTAATTGCGTCATCCTTCGCAATGCTAAGTCTCCAAAGGACTTGGTAGTGTGAGATACACTTTCACATTTTATTTTCTTTTAGTGTCATGTATTGTCTAGTGAGTTGTAGTCTTTGTGCTTTCCACTCCGAGCTAAGGAATCTAACTGCTTAATCCTCGTGAGTTAGACACTCGATTCTTTTTCTACACTATTACTTGTCTCTGTATACTTGCGGGTGAAGATCGTTCTTGCACTTATGAGTTAGCCAATGTGACGACCCGAACCTGAATTGGTATAGTAATCGGTTTAATCCGCGAGTTTTGTGAGTAATCGAGATTTATCGTAATTTGTTGAGTTGGCGGTTTGGTTCACGACTTAATTACTGGGCAAGAATTTGAGTTGAGTCTCTTCACGAGAATTGTAGTATGCATGATTTTGAGTTTGTGGGTGGTTTTCGGTTAATTGTTTCGACAACCGAGGAATATGTTATGAATATTTGAAATGGCGTAAATTCATCCCTGTGACGACCCGGACCAGAATCAGCAGTTTGGTCAGCTGTATATGTGAGTTACTGCGTTGTCGCAGGTTTCCGACAGTCGTTTGGATTACCGGATTTGTTAACGACTTAATTATTGGCCAAGAACTAGAGCTGAGTCTCTTCTCGAGAGTCGTTGTACGTGTGATTACGAGTTCGTGGGAAGTTCCAGATCGTTATTTGGATGACCGAGGAATTAGTTATGAATATTTGAAGTTTCGACGGAAACAGATTTAAGTGGCAGGTTTGTTCGCGACTAAATTACCGATCGAGAATTTGGCTTCGGATCCTTCACGGAAGTTGTCCGGAATTTAATTTCGAGTTCGTGGGAACTTTTGGAGCATGATTTGGAGTTACGAGGAATTAGTTGCGAATATTTCCGTTTGTTGTTTGTTTAGTCGATTTATTATGTGTTTGGGCTGAACAGTTGACTTTTTATCCATTTGGCCGATGTGTTTGACTTCAGGTGATTATTGAAGAGTACGTCGAGACGAGTTTGTGGCCGCGAGAATTATCGGAATCGGAGTTACGACGTGAAAGTTATGCGTGTTTAAAGTTCGTCGAAATGGATAATTGTTGGTTTCCGTTTTGGGAAAGTATTTAATGAAGTATAAATAGTGGACTTGCCCCTTTGGGAAAGTCAAAACAGGAAATAAGTGTGTTTGACCGAGTTGACTCGGTCAACTCGGTGGAGAGAAGATGTTGTTCGACGGTGGCTACGGCATCCATGGCGGCGAGGCATTTCCGGCCACCCCAGGCAAAGGGGTTGGTCTCATTCTCTTCGCCTCATCTCCCTCATTGTGTTTCCGGCCACCCCTGACGGCGAGGGTGGCGGTGGAGAGGTGAATTTCCGGCCCAAAAATTGGAGAAAACTTTGTAATTCGGGTTTGATGTTTCGAGCCGATTTGAGCTGAATTTTGGGGTGGGCTTTGTAGCTCTCATCACTAGCAAGCTACCATGTAATTTTGGAGTCCTAATTTTGATTGTGGAAGGAGAATTTTGAATTTGAAATTTGTGTGTACATTCGGTTTATCGTGAAATTGACCTAGCTAGAGTGAGAATTGGCCTTCGATGCAGTTGACAAAGTTGCTCAGTGGACGATTTTGAGTGGAATAGGGGTTGCTCCGCCGTGAAATTCTCCGTCCGGCAGCGGCGCCGCCGTGGATGGCGGTCAACGCGGCGGTCAACGGTCAACATGTTTGACTTTTTGGATTTTCGACAAGTCGCATGTCATTTGACTCGAAATCGCGCCCCGATCGCAGTGGGGAGGTTCGTTTTTCGAATTGAGCGTCCGAACGTAAAGCGAGGTATTGTGGTGTACATATACGGATTTTCGACGATTCGTCGACATTGAATTGTGAATTTCCGAGAACGGTGGTTTCTCGTGAATTGTTTTGTATTGTCGAATTGTGACTTTGAGAAATGGATTTTGTGAATATTCAGGTGTTCGTGGTCGTTTGTTTGGCGAGGGACATTCCGCCGGATCACTGGTTAACGCGTTACGCTAGTCTGTGAGTGGACAGTTTATTTTCACGGAATTATTGCGAGTCCTTTATATACGTTTTATGATCTTGAATATGCAGTATGATTATGGTTTTACGAATATGAGTTTTCGTACGAGATTATGTTTATATTGAGCATGTGTTATGTAATTATATCTATATGTTGTTATATGTCCACGAGTGGCCCCGTGTGATTTATACACATGCTCTATACGCGTGAGGAGTTAGAGTCTCCCTCGTGTATGTATACGTGAGGAGTTAGAGTCTCCCTCGTGTACCCGGACACGTGAGGAGTTAGAGTCTCCCTCGTGCATTATTTGATTGTTTTTATACCTTCGACTCGCATATGTTTTTAATATATATATTACTTGGTGAAAGACATTTATTTTCGTCCACTCACTCTAACGTGTTTATTGTCTTTCCCCTGGGCTTTTCGGTTTCCGTGCCCAGTTTGCAGTTCAGGCTCTGGTGTCGCATGTCGTGGTCGGAGGCATAGTGCTCGAGCTACTTTGTTTCATCCAGTAGGTTTATTGTTCTACCTACTGTGGTATGCGTATACGATTATGTATTAGATGTCGCTATGAGTTTCCTATTGAATACGTTATACGATTTTACACTGAATTTCAGTAAAGTGCATATATATTTATTACTTTACTTTACTGTTGATATATTGAGAAATCCTGATGGGATTGGTGCCCACGGTTTGCTTTTTGTGGCATATGATGAAGTGTATTTTCCGCGTGCAGGTAATGGTAATTCCACGCTAGTAACGAAACTCTACCGAAATTTCGAAAAGTTTTGTTGGTTCGTGTTTTCGAAGGGGTTTGATTCCGATTTAGGAAACTAAATCGGGGTTGGGTCCTTTCAGTCCCGTTTATCCGTTTGAGTTTGAGTTATCCGAAACGTGGATGTGATTTGATTTGGACCGTCGATCGTATCGAGCCGCAAGTATAAATATCAGAATAGTCAGAAATTTGTCAAAAATCACTGTTCGGGAAGTTTGACCGCCGTTTGACCAGAAAAGAGCCGTTGTCCCGCGTTGACCGAGTTCAAACGGACTGTCGTTGACTCGCCGTCAGAATTCACGATTCCGGCCACCTCCGGCCTTGATTTTGGTATGGGTAGCTTCCTCTCTTGATTTCCTATGGTTTAGAACTTGATTTGAGTTGAATTGATCACGATTTGAGGGAGAACGAATTCGAGAAAATTTAGGGATTTCGCCGGAATCGGGTGAGGTGCTCCGGCAACAGTTGAGGTTGGGGGTGTGGGGAGAAAGGTTTCCCTTATCCTTGTGAAGCTTTTGGGTGAAGGGATTTTAGTTTGGTTGAGGTTTGGGAACTCGCCGGAAACTCACCGGAATCCATGGATTCCGTGGGTTTCGAGCTCAATTCCGGCCGGTGGGCTTGGAATTGGAGCTTGGTGTAGAAGAGAAATGTGTTGGGCTTGAAGAATACTTATGATTTGGAGATTTTGGTCGGAATCCGTCACCGTTGACGCCGCGCCGCCGCCGCCGCCGACGACGGTGATCAATGGCGGCGCTCCGGCGGAGGCGTTGACTTTTTAAAATTTGACAAGTTTTATGCCGTTTTGCTCGTAATCGCGCCCCGATCATTTCCTTGAGGTTTTCGAGTTGATTTGGTTACTGAATTTTAGGTCGAGGGTTTATGTGGAGAATTTGGGGGTTTTTGTCGATTATTTTGTATCCGAGTTATATGTTTCCGAAAATAGTTGGTTTCTGAGGTGTGGTATAGAGTAATGAATTGTGATTTTGATCAGTTATATTTTGTGATTATTCAGGGGATCAAGATCGTACGTTGGGCGATAGATCTTCCGCCGGATCTCGTGATTAGCGCGTTTGCGTGCTGTGCTTGTCTGTGAGTGGACATTTCTTTTCACTGATTAGTTGCGAGTCCTTATAACACGTTTTACGAGCATGAGCATGCATATAAGACTATGATTTATACGAGCATGTATTTTACGATTATGCATTTGCGAATACGCATCGACGAATATACTTAGACAATTATGTATTACGTATATGCATTTACATTATACTTTATACACTTGCATAGAACTATTTATGATTTGGTTTACACAGAGTACAATCACAGTATATATTGTTGTATCTATACACTTGCATCGCGGCTGATCCCCGAGGATGTTTACCGGAGGAGTCTGTGACCCCTGACCCGAGGTCTTTACCCGGGGGAAGGGGGGGGGGGGCAGACCTCTGACCTGAGGCCTTTCTGGCTAGAATCATGTGTGGGTCTGGGATCCCGTGATTTGGACTGTACTAGCGCAGACGTGTTCATGAGTGACCCCGCGGAGTTTTACGATGCATGCTCTGTACGCGTGAGGAGTTAGAGTCTCCCTCGTGTACTATATCATATTCATTCATTTTGACTCGCATATATTTTTATAACATATATTATTCGGCGAAAGACATTTATTTTTCGTTCACTCACTCTAACGGTTTATATGTCTTTCCCTGGCCTCTTTGTTTTCAATGCCCAGTTTGCAGTTCTGATTCTGGTGTTGCACGTCGCTGTCAGAGGTTAGTGTTCGAGCTACCTTTCTTTTCCAGTAGGTTTCTTGTTTAGCCTACTGTTGTATATTTATGTATATATACACTAGAGGTCGCTCTAATTATTCTATTGTTATACTTTCATATGATTTTTCCCGGAATTATGTAAAGTACAGTTTTGCTTATTACCTTACATTATTGTTATGATATTGAGAAATCCGGATGAGATTGGTGCCCTCGGTTTGGCTTTTGTTGCATAGGAAGAAGTGTGTTTTCAGGTGCAGGTTAATGTTAATTCCACGTTATAGTGAAACTCTGCCGAAATTTCTACGGTTTTTGCAAGTTCGTATTTTCAGAAGGGGTTTGATTCCGGTTTAGGAAACTAAATCGAGGTTGGGTCCTTTCAGCCAATAGCTTACAAAGTATAGGGGGTAAAATCTTTGAACAGTGGGCATAATTTTTTTTCTCAGAGACATTCAAAGGTGAATTTAGGAAAAAAATAAAATTGGTTGGGCAACATTGAAACCAAGCTAATTTTTTTTTTCAAATATACTTGTTGGGAGGTTTGTATATGAGGTTTTTGAGTCAAAAACAAAGAAACTTAAATATAGATAATGGTAAATTTTTTTTCAAAAACTATATTTAGTGATCTTAGACATGTCTAATGAATATATTTGGACAAATTGACAATTGAAGGGAGGGGGGGGGGAGAAATGAGCATATGGTACCCTGTACTCTTACGGGCATGTCAATATAGTACCCGACCTCTTAAAACTATCAATATGATACCTAAACTTTTAAAACACTATAAATATGGTACCTCCGTCAAATTTTCTGTCATTTGTTTGTTAACTTGATGACGTGGCATATTTATTTTAATAAGTTTTGTGGGTAAATTGGTCATTTTACATATATATCTAAAGAAAAAATGAGCGTATGGTACGTATCATCTTCCTGATCTGTCAATATAATACCAAACGTCTCAAAACTATCAATATGATACCCAAAGCCGCGTTTAGACTTTTTACGTTTTTCTTCCTTCTCTCACTACACTCCTCCATCACCGCCGTTGATTCACAACTACAATTAGAGTCTCAAGTCATGCAAAAATGCTCAATGGTCTACAAATCCTACACCCCTCAAACCCAATTCAAATCACAACCTCCAAAGCTCAATCTTGATCTCGATTCTAATTCATTTTTTCCCAAGTATCATACGCTCATTTTTTTCTCAAGTATATGTAAAATGACCAACTTACCCTCAAAACTTTTTAAAAAAATATGCTACATCATCAAGTTAATGGAGAAATGACTGAAAATTAGATGGAGATACCATATTTATAGTGTTACAATTTTTGAAAGGACCCAACCCCGGTTTAGTTGTCTAAACCGGAATCGAACCCCTTCTGATAACGGAAACCGACAAAAACCATTCAAAATTTCGGCAGAGTAACGTTACTAACGTAGAATTGCATTAACCTGCACCCTGAAAATAACACTTCATCCTATGCCACAAAAGCCAAACCGTGGGCACCAATCCCATCCGGATTTCTCAATATCATATCACAATTAAATAACAGTAACCAAGACTGTAATATATAATATATCCGAGAAAATCCGTATAAAACAAGTATCAGAGCGACCTCTAGTGTAAACATATACAATATATACATTAGTAGGCGAAACAAGAACCTACTGGAAAATACAGGTAGCTCGAATCACTAGCCTCCAACTGCGACGTGAGACACCAGAATCCGAACTGCAAATTGGGCACGGAAACCGAAAAGCCCAGGGGAAAGGCAAATAAAAACGTTAGAGTGAGTGGACAAAAATAAACATATGCCTTCACCAGTTTATATACATAATCAATGTAAAACAATGCGAGTTCGGAAAGCATATATATATATGGAGGTTGTCAGGCGAATCTTCAAGCCCGACGTCAGGGGAATCGCTCAAACCCGACGGTGATAGGCCAGAGGAATCTCTTAACCCCGGCGGCATACATGGGAATCTCTCAACCCTGCCCAGAGGAATCTCTCAACTCTGGTCCAGAGGAATCTCTCAACTCTGGTGGACTATCGGTGATCAGCCGAGTAGCCGAAGCATCGATGCAGTAATGCCATCACCAATAAATATAAAATAATACCTACGAAAATAACATATATCTCAACATCGTATAAAGTAAATACGAAAAATCACAATAAATCACGAACTCGCAAACAACTGTGAAAATATAAACGTGTCCACTCACAGATCAGCAAGCGCGCACTCGCGCTAATCTCGTGGTCAAGCGGAAGATCCCTCGCCTGAAGCACGATCTCGATCCCCTGAATAATCATAAACACATCTTATCAAAACCATAGTCCACAACACTGTATTTAACCACGGAAACCAACCGTTCCCGAAAACATATTAAACTATACAAAATAATCGACTGAATTTCCGAAATCTCCACCTGAAACCTTCGACTGAAAATCCGATACCCAAATCAATACGAAAACCTCAAGGCGATAATCGGGGCGCGATTACGAGAAAAATGACATTAAAAACATCGAAATCTGAAAAGTCAACCCTCTCGCCGGAGAGCCGTCGGCGGCGGCAGCGCGCCGTCAACGGTGACTTTCTCCGGCGAGGAAGCTCCAGATTTGAAGCTCACCTCAAGCCCAATCTTTTCTTCCACTATGACATCACCCAATTCAAACCGGAACCCTTCCAATTCAACACAAAACCGAACGGAAAACAAACTCCGGCAACCCATTCGGGTTCACCGGAAAACTCCATTTCAGCCCAATTCAAGCATATGGGAATCTTCACTAGGCCAAGGGGAAGCGAAACCCCCACCTCCCCGCCACCGTGGCTCGCCGGAAAACCCCAACCGTCACCGGCGAAATCCACGAAACCGACCCGGTTCGTTCTAACTCGATTTATCACCAAATCTCACAATTTCAAGCTCAAATCAACTTAGAAACACTAGGGGAAGAAAACCATACCCTTCACGTGGTCGGAGGTGGCCGGAAAAAGCAAGTCGGCCGGCGAGAACCAAACGGGAAAGTTTCCTCTTCGGTCAACGGGTCAAACTTCCAAAATTGGAAAGTCAACGCTGGTCAACATCAAATAGTGTTTTTCGACGATTTTACGACTATTTCCGATATTTATACTCACGTCTCGGGACGATCAACGGTCCAAAACGAATAATCAAAACGATTCAGATAAACACGAAACAAACGGATAAACTCGTCGATAAACCGAAACTTCAAATAATCATATTATATTCCTCGGTCATCGGAAAATTCATCCGGAACCCCCCACGAGCTCGAAATCACGTGCTCTACAACTTCCGTGAAGACACTCAATTCAAATTATTGGCCGATAATAAAGTCGCGAACTAAATCGACAAACCACACATATAACGTGAAACCGCGACTATACACTAACTCGTGAATCGTGCCGACTACATTACTGATTCTGGTTCGGGTCGTCACAAATGGGTACCTCGGGTACCATATCAGCATGCCCATAAGAGGACAGGTAGCATACACTCATTTTTTTTTCCATTGAAGGGAGACTGAAAGTTACGACCCAAGTAACTATGTTATTTTCTATACTTACTGTATTCAAACAAAATATATAAGGGATAATATACTAAAATATATAAGGAAAGATATGGACCTGCCACATGGAAGAAAACTAATGGGAGAACCTTTTTGTTGATCAAATCGACTAAGACATACGAAGCTATTTTGAAAGAGTTAAAACTTTAAACCCAGAAACAATCAGTTTTAACCTTTTTTTCTTCTTTGAATCGATCTCCCTCCTTTTCTTCCCTGCCATTTTACAAATACTTTTGCTCAACAAGATTGATATTAACACATGATTTGCAGAAAGCTTGCCCAGTGGCTGCTGGATTTGCGATCCTTTAGATCTGCCTCTAACTAAAACTGCAAATGAGTAAAGAACAAATGCTTATTATAGACAAATTTGCATAAGATATTATTCAGGTTTGAAATATCCCTGTTTCCCTATAAGAAACCAATTATAGCACAACCTTGACAACAAAAACACACAAGATGATCCGCCTCAGTTTTTCATTTTTTGGTTACAAACGAGGCTCAAAGAACCCAAAGAAAGAAGCAAAACAAGCAACTAGCTTATAGCAGAACTCTTAGTCTTCCTGGGAAAGACCAAACCAGTCATGTCAACAAAGTAGGTTTCAACACAAAAAGTATGAGGTACATCCTAGTAAACAACTCTCAAGTCATTGTCTATACTTCTTTTAGCAAGATAATCAGCAATCATGTTTGATTCCTTGACTATGTAAGCAACAGTACATTGCTCAAATCAATCCATCAAACTAGCACATCCCCTCAGCATAGACCCTAGGAGATGAGTATCAAAATCAGCCTTTGATAACAAATTGGTCAAAATGGCAGAATCCGTCTCCACTTTGACCAGCTTCGCCCCAATTTTCTTTAATAGAGATAAACCATAATGAAGTCTCTAGGTTTCAGCATCAACGATACTACCAATTCAGAGATTAACTTGGAAACCAGAAATCCAGTTTCCCATGGAATCTCTAACCACACCCCTAGCTCCAATCTTACCATCAATACCACGAGTTCCATCCACATTTAACTTCCACCAACCAAGCTTCTTCCAAAAAAATATACTAGTAGCAAAGATATCATAACCAGAGGGTTTATTAGTGGTAGCACATCATTCAAATGCAACATCCATGATAACCTTAGTGGGTTGAAGAGGAATGAGAAAGCTATCATCAAGTTGCGCCATTTCCAGAGCCACTAACACAGATTGACAAAAATGATATTCCATTGGACACATGGAACAAGAACAGTACAATGGAGATGAGCATGAATCCAGACAGTCCATGGGAGATGAGTAACATGAATAAGGGACAAGGGAACACTAAATTGACTCCAAATAGCTTTTTCATTAGGGCAAGGGGGACTGAGTTAGGTGCCTTCTAAATCTCTTAGCTTACATAGGAACTTCCACTTGGGTTTAGAAATCTGCAGTGGCAAAATCAAAAATGGAATTATATGAGAACTTAACTGAAAACTTCTCATTAGGTGAGGCACTCCAAGTTTGAGTGTCCTCACCATACCCAGCAAACCTAGTGGGTACATTGATAACTCTGTTACAATATCATGGTCAAGAATAGAAGTGAAAGGACCCAACCTCGATTTAGTTGCTTAAACCGGAATCAAACCCCTTCTGAAAACGTGAACCAACAAAAACCATTAAAATTTCGGCAGAGTAACTGTGACGACCCGAACCAGAATCAGATGTGTGTTTGGCACGATTCTCGAGATTTGGATATAGTCGTAGTTTTACGATATTGTGTGGTTTGTCGAGAATTTGAGTTGAGTGTCTTCACGGAAGTTGTAGAGTACGTGATTTCGAGCTCGAGGGCGGTTCCGGAAGATTTTTCCGATAACCGAGGAATATTTTATGATTATTTGAAGTTTCGGGTTTCGACGAGTTTATCCGATTGTTTCGAGCTTATCCGAATCACATCGTATATTCATTCCGGACCGTTGATCGACCCGTGGGACGAGTATAAATATCGAAAAGTCGGAAAATAGTCGTAAAAACACGAATTTGCATTGACTTGCGTTGACTTTCCCATTTTGGAAAGTTTGACTGCGTTGACTCGAGGGGGAGAGTTTCCCGATTTGGTTGCCCGTCCGACCACCGTATTCCGGCCACCTTTGGTTGATTGAAAGGTACAGTTAGCTTCCCTTGATGATTTCGAGTTGGTTGATGTTTTAATTGGTGAGATTTGATGAGGTTTTTGGGGTGCCCGAGTTAGGCCGATCGGGTTGATATCGCCGGTGACGGGGAGCTTGGCTCCGGCGAGTTTTGGAAGGGGAGATTAGGGGGATTCGACTCCCCTCGTCTCTCTGAGTCTATTGGTGTGATCAATTGAGGTTAAGGAAGAGTTTTTGATGCAACCCGATTAGGGATTTGGTTAAGGATTTTTATTCGGTTTTGCTTGATTTTGAGGTGGTTGTGATTTGAATTGGTCTTAGTGATAGAAGGGAAAGAGGTTCGCAAGGTTGAGATGGTCCGATCTGGAGCTTTCCGCCGTGTGATTCCACCGTTGACGGCGCGCCGCCGGCGGCGGCGGCGGTCAACGGCGAGGAAAAAGTCAACTTTTCAGATTTCGATGTAATTAGTGTCATTTTTCTCGTAATCACGCCCTGGTTATCGTACGCAGGTTTTCGGGTTGATTTGGTTAGCCGATTTTCAGTCGAGATTTCGAGTGGGGATTTCGGGATTTCCGTAATTCATTTTGCACTGCATTTCGTATTTCCGGGAACGGTTGGTTTCCGTGCATCCGTAAAGTGTTGAGAACTATGATATTGATCAGTTGTGTTTTGTGAACATTCAGGAGATCGAGATCGAGATCGTGATCGTGCTTCTGGCGAGGGATCTTCCGCCGGTCCACGAGATTAGTGCGTGTGTGCTTTTTGCTCACCTGTGAGTGGACAATTTCTTTTCACGGATTGTTTGCGAGTCTTTTATATGATTTACGATCTTGAGCATGCCTATGAGATTTCGGATATATGAGCATGTGTTTTACGATTATACGATATACTTATACGAATATACGTATACGAGTATACATACATTTATATGCTGTTATTTGCATTTGCATCGAAATGTTTATGATTTGGTTTACACAGAGTACAGTCTTGGTTACGTTGTTGTATCGATACACTTGCCTCTCGGCTGATCCCCGATGGTAGGCCATACCAGGAGGGGCGTATCCCCGACTGACCGGTGAGGGGCGTTTCCCCGGATCCGAGGTCATTTCTGGCTAGAATCACGTGGAAGTCAGGGACTCCGTGGTTCTGACTGTACTAGCACGGTGTGTGTCCATGAGTGACCCCGTGGGATTTTTACTTGCATGCTCAGTACGCTGGAGGATTATGGTTTTACCTCGTGTACCTTATTGTTTTTATTTACCTGGACTCGCATATGCTTTTATAACATATATATTACTTGGTGGAAGACATTTATTTTCGTCCACTCACTCTAACGTGTTTATTGTCTTTCACCTGGGCTTTTCGGTTTCCGTGCCCAGTTTGCAGTTCAGGTTTGGTGTTTCACGTCGCGGTTTGGAGACTAGTGATCAGAGTTATCTGTGTTTTCCAGTAGGTTCTTGTTTCGCCTACTGATGTACATATTGTATATGTTATACTCTAGTGGTCGCTCTGATACATTCTGATACATGTTGTGCGGATTTTCACGGATATACATATATACATAGTACAATTTATTTACTGTTGTTGATTATATTGATGTTGAGAAATTCGGATGGGATTGGTGCCCACGGTTTGCTTTTTGTGGCATAGGACGAAGTGTTAATTTCCGCGTGCAGGTTATGGTAATTCCACGTTAGTAACGAAACTCTGCCGAAATTTTGAAAATTTTTTGTTGGTTCGTATTTCCGGAAGGGTTTGATTCGGATTTAGGTAACTGAATCGGGATTGGGTCCTTTCAGCTTGGTATCAGAGCATTAGGTTGTCAGATTCTGTAGACTCTTGTAGTTGTGACGCTTAGGGTATTTGAGTTGATACAGCATGACTGGAGTGATGACCCGACTAGCCAGCGGTACTCATCAATACTTCGGGTGTTGTATGTCCTCAAATATCTGCGGTTTCAAGATTACGTTCTTTCTGCGTGTACCTAATGTTTGTCTTGTATCAGTAGGATGCCTCCTCGACGTGGTCCGCTTGTTGATCGGGATGATGATCCTGATGAGGATCGCCGAACGCGCGACTTACTGATGCGAGTGCTGCGTTTGGAAGAGCGTTTTGACCTTGTGGTCAAGGCTCGCACTGCGGGTGCTACTGTGTTTTCGGGTTCAGTTGATCTAGAGATATGCGAGGCATGGTTGGTTCAGATTGAGCGTGTTTGTAAGCGTCTGCAGTTTACACCTGAGCAGATGACAGTAGCCGCAGTTGGTTTACTTGAGGGTGATGCATACTTTTGGTGGGTCAGCACTGACAGAGTTCCTGTGGATACTCCGTGGACATTGTTTCGTGATTTGTTTATGCGGAGGTATTTTAATCAGGCTACCCAGCAGCGCAAGTACGAGGAGTTTACGAACTTGAGGCAGGGCAGTTTGTCTGTACTTGAGTATCGGGATCGGTTTACTCGTTTGTCTCGTTTTGCGCGGGATATGGTGGCTACAGAGGAAGCCAAGTGTCGCAGGTTTGAGCTAGGATTGAATCTGAACATCAAAGCGACGTTGACTACGATGCCGAGGAACAACTTTGATGAGTTTGTCAGTGCAGCTCTCCGAGGCGAGGACATTGAGCAGGAGAGACAGCGGCAGAGGTACCAGCCAAGACGGTTTGAGGAAGGTGAACCGAGTCAGGGGCCTTCAAAGAGGCAGAGTTCTGATACTTCTGGCTCAGCTTCATCTTCAGGTGGTGGATCATATCGACCACCAGCTGGGGTACCGAGACAGAGGCCGAGATGGAGGAGAGATAGACCACAGCGACCACAGGCTAGTGCAGGTTCTAGCGGTTCTAGTTATCCTCGGCGTACTGGTGGCACATTTGCTGTACCGAGGGAGTACCCGTTGTATAGTCTCTGCAGTCGACATCATGTGGGTCCATGTCAGCGAGGTCCTGTCACTTGTTTCCGCTGTGGCCAGGTGGGTCACTATGCGAGGGAGTGTCTTCAGTTATATGGCGGTGACGGACATGCGGCTCAGAGTTCCGGAGGAGATCGAGGTGCCACTTCTGGAGCGCAACCAGCACAGTTTGCAGGTCAGGGCCGACAGCAGGGACAGCCCCAGCGGGGACGACCAGTCGGACATGCGAGAGTTCATGCTATGACTATGCGTGAGGGCAGAGCATCACCGGAGGTCGTTATCGGTACGTTACATGTTTTTGGTATTCCAGTAGTTGCATTGTTAGATCCAGGCGCCACACATTCATTCATATGATTTAGACTGTCATCATTGGCTACGGTACCTGCATCTCCACTTTCAGGGTTATGGAGAGTGTTGTATCCGTCAGGTGAGGTTGTGAGCATCGGTTGGGTTTACCGAGATTGTGAGGTGTTTATCGATGGCTATGGTTTAGCCGCTGATCTGTTACTGCTTGATATTGTGGATTTTGATCTGATATTGGGTATGGACTTTTTGGAGTCGCACTGGGCCATGTTTGATTGCCACAGGAAGGAGGTCGCATTTCGACGACCAGGGTTGCCTGAGATACTGTTTCGTGGCGAGAAGAACACTTCCCTACCGTGTTTGATTTCCGCGATGAGGGCGGATCGGTTGATGAAGAAGGGTTGTGTTGCTTACTTAGCCCATGTTGTGGACACTACAGCTGCAGTGCCAGATCTTAGTAGTATTGAGGTTGTGTCTGAGTTTCCGGATGTGTTTCCAGTGGAGTTACATGGTATACCCCCTGTGCGGGAGATTGATTTTACCATTGAGTTGTTGCCGGGTACCGGACCGATTTCCCAGACTCCGTACCGGATGGCGCCTGCAGAGTTGAGGGAGTTGCAGATTCAGCTTCAGAAGTTGTTGGAGAAGGGATTCATTCGACCGAGTGTTTCTCCGTGGGGTGCTCCAGTGTTGTTTGTGCGGAAGAAGGATGGGTCCATGCGTTTGTGTATCGATTACCGGAAGCTGAATCAGGTTACAGTGAGGAACAAGTATCCGTTGCCACGGATTGACGACTTGTTCGATCAGCTAAAGGGAGCGGCAGTCTTTTCGAAGATTGACATTCGATCCGGATATCATCAGTTGAGGATCCGGGATTCAGATGTTGCCAGGACAGCATTCAGGACGCGGTATGGGCACTATGAGTTTCTGGTTATGCCGTTTGGGTTGACCAACGCCCCTGCAGCTTTCATGGACTTGATGAATCGGGTGTTTCGACGATTCCTGGACAAGTTCGTGATTGTATTCATTGATGATATTTTGATATACTCGAGGAGTGTGGGCCAGCACAGGAAGCACTTGCGAGCAGTGTTGCGGACTTTGCGGGACCATCAGCTGTTCGCGAAGTTTAGCAAGTGTGAGTTCTGGTTGGATAGTGTGAAGTTTCTGGGTCACGTGATTTCGGCCGAGGGAGTTAGTGTTGATCCTGACAAGATTGAGGCCGTGCTGAATTGGAGTCGACCCACTACTGTGCCGGAGATCCGGAGTTTCTTGGGGTTAGCAGGCTATTATCGACGGTTTGTACAGGATTTCTCCCGGATAGCTACACCACTGACTAGGTTGACGAAGAAGGGCGTCAAGTTTGAGTGGTCTGATGCGTGTGAGGAGAGTTATTTGCTCCTGAAGGAGAGATTGACTACCGCACCGGTTCTGACGTTGCCAGATGATAGTGGTGAGTTTGTTGTATACAGTGATGTGTCGAAGTTGGGCCTTGGCTGTGTGTTGATGCAACATGGTAGAGTTGTGGCGTATGGTTCCAGACAGCTGAAACCGCACGAGGTCAACTATCCGACGCATGATTTGGAGTTGGCCGCTATAGTGTTAGTGTTGAAGAGTTGGAGACATTACTTGTATGGTGCTCAGTGTAAGATTTTCACTGATCACAAGAGTCTCACCTACTTGCGGACGCAGCCGGATCTGAACATGAGGCAGCGCCGATGGATGGAGTTGATCAACGACTACGATTGCATGTTTGAGTACCATCCAGGGAAGGCCAACGTTGTAGCGGATGCACTTAGCCGGAAATCTGGAGCTTCGTTGTTTCACATGTGTGTGGCCAGAGTGTCGATGTTAGCCGAGCTTCGAGCTACGGGTGCTGTGTTTGGGTATGATGATGATGGAGCCTTGTTGGCCAGCTTTCAGGTTCGACCGGTACTAGTTGATCAGGTACGGGAAGCACAGGATTCAGATCCTTACTTGCTGGGCAAGAAAACCATGATTCGGAATGGTGTGCCTACAGAGTTCCGTTTGAGCGACGACGGTACGTTGTTGTTCAGGGGCAGATTATGTGTACCCAGGGACGAGGACTTGAAGAAGGAGATTTTGGACGAGGCCCACAGTTCAGCATATGCGATGCATCCCGGTGGTACGAAGATGTTTCGTACACTTCGAGCGTACTATTGGTGGCGCAACATGAAGCGGGAGATTGCTGAGTACGTGAGTCGGTGTTTGATTTGTCAGCAGGTGAAGGCGGAGAGGCAGAAACCTGCAGGGAAGTTACAGCCACTTGAGATTCCGGTTTGGAAGTGGGAGCATATTACGATGGATTTCTTCTATCAGTTGCCGCGTACTTCGGCGGGCAACACTGGCATTTGGGTTATTGTTGACCGACTGACGAAATCCGCACACTTTCTTGCACTTCCAGGGAAGGTATCAGTGGGCAGATTGGCTAAGTTGTACTTATCTGAGATTGTTCGCTTGCATGGTGTGCCTGTGTCGATTGTTTCTGACCGTGATAGTCAGTTCACTTCTGAGTTTTGGCAGGCTTTACAGCGAGCTTTGGGCACGAGGTTGCGGTTTAGTGCAGCTTTTCATCCTCAGACTGACGGGCAGTCCGAGCGGACCATTCAGACACTTGAGGATATACTGAGATCGTGTGTGTTGTAGTTTCGCGGAAACTGGGATCAGCAGTTACACTTGATCGAGTTCGCCTACAACAACAGCTATCAGGCCAGTATTGAGATGGCACCGTACGAGGCTCTGTACGGGAAGCAGTGTCGCACTCCATTGTGTTGGAGTGAAGTAGGCGAGCGTTGGCTCATTGGCCCGGATTTGGTAAAAACCACGATGGAGGACATTCAGGTTATTCGGGATCGCCTGAAGGTCGCCCAGGATCGGCAGAAGAGTTACGCAGATGTGAGGAGGAAGAGTTTAGAGTTTGAGGTTGGTGATTGGGTCTTTTTGAAACTATCTCCGTGGAGGGGAGTTGTGCGTTTCGGGAAGCGTGGCAAGCTTCGACCGCGGTACATTGGTCCGTACGAGATTATGGAGAGGGTTGGAGCTGTTGCTTATAGACTTGAGTTACCGGCTGAGATGGCTCGTGTGCATGATGTCTTCCATGTTTCGATGTTGCGGAAGTATATCTCAGATCCTTCACATGTGTTAGCCCCGCAGCAGTTGCCGATCAGGGAGGATTTATCATATGTTGAGGAGCCAGTGCAAATTCTCGATCGTCGTGAGCAGGAGTTGAGGCACCGTGTGATTCCATTGGTGAAAGTCTTGTGGCAGAACCATTCAGTTGAAGAGGCCACCTGGGAGACCGAGCAGCGTATGCGGGAGCAGTATCGTCATCTGTTCACATGACAGGTACGTAAATTTCGAGGTCAAAATTTCTTTAAGGGGGGTAGATTTGTGACGACCCGAACCAGAATCAGATGTGTGTTTGGCATGATTCTCGAGATTTGGATATAGTCGTAGTTTTACGTTATTTTGTGGTTTGTCGAGAATTTGAGTTGAGTGTCTTCACGGAAGTTGTAGAGTACATGATTTCGAGCTCGAGGGCGGTTCCGGAAGATTTTTCCGATAACCGAGGAATATTTTATGATTATTTGAAGTTTCGGGTTTCGACGAGTTTATCCGATTGTTTCGAGCTTATCCGAATCACATCGTATATTCATTCCGGACCGTTGATCGACCCGTGGGACGAGTATAAATATCGAAAAGTCGGAAAATAGTCGTAAAAACACGAATTTGCATTGACTTGCGTTGACTTTCCCATTTTGGAAAGTTTGACTGCGTTGACTCGAGGGGGAGAGTTTCCCGATTTGGTTGCCCGTCCGACCACCGTATTCCGGCCACCTTTGGTTGATTGAAAGGTACAGTTAGCTTCCCTTGATGATTTCGAGTTGGTTGATGTTTTAATTGGTGAGATTTGATGAGGTTTTTGGGGTGCCCGAGTTAGGCCGATCGGGTTGATATCGCCGGTGACGGGGAGCTTGGCTCCGGCGAGTTTTGGAAGGGGAGATTAGGGGGATTCGACTCCCCTCGTCTCTCTGAGTCTATTGGTGTGATCAATTGAGGTTAAGGAAGAGTTTTTGATGCAACCCGATTAGGGATTTGGTTAAGGATTTTTATTCGGTTTTGCTTGATTTTGAGGTGGTTGTGATTTGAATTGGTCTTAGTGATAGAAGGGAAAGAGGTTCGCAAGGTTGAGATGGTCCGATCTGGAGCTTTCCGCCGTGTGATTCCACCGTTGACGGCGCGCCGCCGCCGGCGGCGGCGGTCAACGGCGAGGAAAAAGTCAACTTTTCAGATTTCGATGTAATTAGTGTCATTTTTCTCGTAATCACGCCCTGGTTATCGTACGCAGGTTTTCGGGTTGATTTGGTTAGCCGATTTTCAGTCGAGATTTCGAGTGGGGATTTCGGGATTTCCGTAATTCATTTTGCACTGCATTTCGTATTTCTGGGAACGGTTGGTTTCCGTGCATCCGTAAAGTGTTGAGAACTATGATATTGATCAGTTGTGTTTTGTGAACATTCAGGAGATCGAGATCGAGATCGTGATCGTGCTTCTGGCGAGGGATCTTTCGCCGGTCCACGAGATTAGTGCGTGTGTGCTTTTTTGCTCACCTGTGAGTGGACAATTTCTTTTCACGGATTGTTTGCGAGTCTTTTATATGATTTACGATCTTGAGCATGCCTATGAGATTTCGGATATATGAGCATGTGTTTTACGATTATACGATATACTTATACGAATATACGTATACGAGTATACATACATTTATATGCTGTTATTTGCATTTGCATCGAAATATTTATGATTTGGTTTACACAGAGTACAGTCTTGGTTACGTTGTTGTATCGATACACTTGCCTCTCGGCTGATCCCCGATGGTAGGCCATACCAGGAGGGGCGTATCCCCGACTGACCGGTGAGGGGCGTTTCCCCGGATCCGAGGCCATTTCTGGCTAGAATCACGTGGAAGTCAGGGACTTCGTGGTTCTGACTGTACTAGCACGGTGTGTGTCCATGAGTGACCCCGTGGGATTTTTACTTGCATGCTCAGTACGCTGGAGGATTATGGTTTTACCTCGTGTACCTTATTGTTTCTATTTACCTGGACTCGCATATGTTTTTATAACATATATATTACTTGGTGGAAGACATTTATTTTCGTCCACTCACTCTAACGTGTTTATTGTCTTTCACCTGGGCTTTTTGGTTTCCGTGCCCAGTTTGCAGTTCAGGTTTGGTGTTTCACGTCGCGGTTTGGAGGCTAGTGATCAGAGTTATCTGTGTTTTCCAGTAGGTTCTTGTTCCGCCTACTGATGTACATATTGTATATGTTATACTCTAGTGGTCGCTCTGATACATTCTGATACATGTTGTGCGGATTTTCACGGATATACATATATACATAGTACAGTTTATTTACTGTTGTTGATTATATTGATGTTGAGAAATCCGGATGGGATTGGTGCCCACGGTTTGCTTTTTGTGGCATAGGACGAAGTGTTAATTTCCGCGTGCATGTTATGGTAATTCCACGTTAGTAACGAAACTCTGCCGAAATTTTGAAAATTTTTTGTTGGTTCGTATTTCCGGAAGGGTTTGATTCCGATTTAGGTAACTGAATCAGGATTGGGTCCTTTCAGTAACGCTACTAACGCAGAATTGCCTATACCTGCACCCGGAAAATAACACTTCATCCTATGCCATAGAAGCTAAACCGTGGGCACCAATCCCATCCGGATTTCTCAATATCATATCAATAACAATAAACAGTAATTAAAACTGTAATATATAGTATATCCGAGAAAATCCTTATAAAACATGTATCAGTAATGTATTAGAGCGACCTCTAGTGTATATATATACAAAATATACAACAGTAGGCGAAACAAGAAACCTACTGGAAAACACAGGTAGCTCGAACAACTAGCCTCCAACCACGACGTGAGACACCAGAATCTGAACTGCAAACTGGGCACGAAAACCGAAAAGCCCAGGGGAAAGACACATAAACCGTTAGAGTGAGTGGACGAAAATAAATGTCTTTCGCCGAATAATATATGTTATAAAAACATGTGCGAGTCTAAATGCATAAAAATCAAATGGTACACGACG
Organism: Geum urbanum; assembly: GCA_946800695.1. NCBI lineage: Eukaryota > Viridiplantae > Streptophyta > Magnoliopsida > Rosales > Rosaceae > Geum > Geum urbanum. Next base: position 27,967,107 of record OX327012.1, read on the forward strand.
GAGACTCTAACTCCTCACGCGTACAGAGCATGCATCATAAATACCGTGGGGTCACTCATGGACTCCCTCGCGCTAGTACAGTCTGAATCACGGGATCCCAGATCCACACGTGATTTCAAGCCAGAAAGGCCTCGGGTCAGGATATCTGTCCCCCCCCCCCCCGGAGCGTACTCGGGGATCAGCCCTGATAACTGAGATTGTACTCTGTGTAAACCAAATCACAAATACTTTCCATGCACATGCATAAAACATAATATATATATGTATGTATATTCTTAGATGCATATTCGTAAATGGATAATCGTAAAACACATGCTCATTTAAATCATGATCATAACTGCATGCTCATGCTCGTAAAACGTATATAAAAGACTCGCAGTCAATCCGTGAAAAGAAATGTCAACTCACAGATGAGCAAAACGCGCACTCGCGCTAATCACGTGGTCCGGCGGAAGATCCCTCGCCCGAAGCACGATCTTGATCCCTTGAATAGTCATAAAATATATCTGATCAAAATCATAATCCACAACACTGTACTACACCTCGGAAACCAACCGTTCCCGGAAACATATAATACTGTGCAAAATAATCGACGAAATTCCAGAAATCTCCACTCAAAACCCTCGACTGAAAATTCGATACCCAAATCAACTCAAAAACCTCAAGGCGATGATTGGGGCACGATTACGAGAAAAATGACATTAAAATCACTAAATTCCAAAAAGTCAACGGGTTAACGGAGTTCCGGCGTTGACCGTCGCTGGCGGCGGCGACGCGTCGTAAACCGGAGAGTTTTCTCGGCGACCGAGCTGCCAAATTGATCTCCTCATCAAGGTGAGCAACTTTCCTCAAAGAACCACCACCATCCAACCACCACCGTGGCCGGAAATCAGCTCGAAAGCCACGGTGGTCCAACACCTCCGGCGAAGCTGTTCGCCGTCGAACCGCCACCTACGGCGCACGGCAGCCCACGAGGCTACTCCCAATGGACTCGCCGTGGCTCCACGGACAAAATCCCTCCATCCCCGGCCACCCCCGTGGCCGGAGCACCGCCGTCACAACAACCCGAAACAGGCCAGAAAAATCTTAAATTTCAACTCAACATTTCTCCCTCAATTCTTAACCAAATCAAGAAATTCCAATTTCTAAACTATTTAGAATCACGAGGAGAACATTTTACCTTCAAGGGTCGTGGCCTGAAACGGCCAAAATCAGCCGGTCCGGCGATGGAATCCAAACGGTTCGTTTTCCTCCTCGGTCAACGCTCCAAATTTCAGTCAACGCCGGTCAAACTTCCCAAACAGTGTTTTTCGACAATTTTCGACTATTTCTGATATTTATACTCGCGCCTCGGGACGATCGACGGTCCAAAACGGATAACAATTACGATTCGGATAAACTCGATACGAACGGATAAACTCGTTGCTAAACCAAAACTTCAAATAATCATATTATATTCCTCGGTCATCGGAAAAATCATCTGGAACCGCCCACAAACTCGAAATCACGTGTACTACAACTCTCAAGAAGAGACTCAACTCAAATTCTCGGCCGATAATTAAGTCGTAAACAAAACCGGCAAACCACACAATTATCGATAAACCGCGATTACGCGCTAACTCGTGAATCATGCTGATTACTCTACTGATTCTGGCTCGGGTCGTCACAAATCTACCCCCCTTAAAAAAAATTTTGACCTCGAAATTTACGTACCTGTCAAGTGAACAGATGAGGATACTGCTCCCGCATACGCTGCTCAGTCTCCCAAGTGGCCTCCTCAACCGAGTGATTCTGCCACAAGACCTTCACTAGCGGGATCACACGGTGCCTCAACTCCTGCTCACAACGATCGAGAATCTGTACTGGCTCCTCTACGTACGTCAAATCCTCCCGAATCGGTAACTGCTGTGGGGCTAACACATGTGACAGATCTGAGATATATTTCCGCAACATCGAAACGTGGAAAACATCATGAACACGAGCCATCTCAGCCGGTAACTCAAGTCTCTAAGCAACAGCTCCAACCCTCTCGGTGATCTCGTACGGACCAATGTACCGTGGTCGAAGCTTGCCACACTTCCTGAAACGCACAACTCCCCTCCACGGAGATAGTTTCAGAAAGACCCAATCACCCACATCAAACTCAAGGCTCTTCCTTCTCACGTCCGCGTAACTCTTCTGACGATCCTGGGCGATCTCCAATCTGTCCCGGATAAGCTGGACGTCCTCCATAGTGCTCTTCACCAGATCAGGGCCAATAAGCCATTGCTCGCCCACCTCACTCCAACACAACGGAGTACGACACTGCCTCCCGTACAGGGCCTCGTATGGTGCCATCTCGATACTGGCCTGATAACTGTTGTTGTAGGCGAACTCTATCAAATGCAGTTGCTGGTCCCAATTCCCACGAAACTGCAACGCACATAACCGCAACATATCCTCAAGTGTCTATATAGTCCGCTCAGACTGCCCGTCAGTCTGAGGATGAAAAGCTGTACTGAAACGCAACCTCGTGCCCATGGCTCGCTGCAATGCCGGCCAAAACTCAAAGGTAAACTGACTGTCTCGGTCAGAAACAATAGATACAGGAACTCCGTGCAGTCGAACAATCTCTGACAAATACAAATTGGCCAATCTGCCCACTGAAATCTTTCCCGGAAGTGCGAGAAAATGAGCGGATTTCGTTAGTCGATCAACAATAACCCAAATACTAGTGTTGCCAGCCGAAGTATGCGGCAACTGATAAACGAAATCCATAGTAATGTGCTCCCACTTCCAAACCGGAATTTCCAGTGACTGTAACCTTCCTGCAGGTTTCTGCCTCTTCGCTTTAACCTACTGACATATCAAACATCAGCTCACATATGCGGCAATCTCCCGCTTCATGTTGCGCCACCAGTAATACGCTCGAAGTGTACAAAACATCTTCGTACCTCCGGGCTGCATCGCATATGCCGAACTATGAGCCTCATCCAGAATCTCCTTCTTCAGACTCTCGTCTCGGGGTACGCACAACCTACCTCTGAAAAGCAACGTATCGTCGTCACTCAACCGAAACTCTGTAGGCGCACCATTCCGTATCATGGTCTTCTTGCCCAACAGGTAAGAATCTGAATCCTGAGCCTCCCGCACCTGATCAACCAATACGGGTCGAACCTGGAAACTGGCTAACAAGGCTCCCTCGTCATCCCACTCAAACTCGGCTCCCGTAGCCCGAAGTTCGGCTAATATAAATACTCTAGCCACACACACATGGAACAACGAAGCTCCGGACTTCCGACTAAGTGCATCAGCCACAACATTGGCCTTCCCCTGATGGTACTCGAAAGTGCAGTCGTAGTCGTTGATAAACTCAATCCATCGGCGTTGCCTCATGTTCAAATCTGGCTGCGTCCGTAAGTAGGTGAGACTCTTGTGGTCGGTGTAAATCTTACACTGGGCTCCGTACAAGTAATGTCTCCAACTCTTCAACGCTAGCACAATAGCGGCCAACTCCAAATCATGGGTTGGATAGTTGACTTCGTGTGGTTTCAACTGCCTGGAACCGTAGGCTACAATTCTGCCATGCTGCATCAGCACACAACCAAGTCCCAACTTTGACGCATCACTATAAACCACAAACTCACCGCTATTGTCTGGTAATGTCAGAACTGGTGCAGTAGTCAACTTTTCCTTCAGGAGTAAGTAACTCTCCTCACATGCATCGAACCACTCAAATTTGACGCCCTTCTTCGTCAGTCTGGTCAGTGGGGTAGCAATTTGAGAAAAATTCTGTACAAACCGCCGGTAGTAGCCTGCCAAACCCAATAAACTCTGGATCTCCGGTACAGTGGTAGGTCTACTCAAATTCAGCACGGCCTCGATCTTGTCATGATCAACACTGACTCCCTCGGCCGATATCACATGCCCCAGAAACTTCACACTATCCAACCAAAACTAGCACTTGCAAAACTTTGCAAACAACTGATGGTCCCGCAAAGTCCGTAACACCGCTTGCAAATACTTTTTATGCTGACCCACACTCCTGGAATAGATCAAAATATCATCAATGAACACAATCACGAACTTGTCCAGAAACCGTCTGAACACTTGATTCATCAAGTCCATGAAAGCTGCGGGGGCCTTGGTCAGCCCAAACGGCATAACCAAAAACTCGTAATGCCCATACCGCGATCTGAAAGCTGTCCTGGCCACATCAGACTCTCAGATCCTCAACTGTTGATATCCGGATAGAAGATCAATCTTCGAAAAGACCAAAGCTCCCTTGAGCTGATCGAACAAATCATCAATCCGTGGCAACGGATACTTGTTCTTCACTGTAACCTGATTCAACTTCCGGTAGTCGTTGCACAACCGCATAGATCCATCTTTCTTCCGCACAAATAAAATTGGGGCATCCCATGACGAAACACTAGGTCGAATAAAGCCCTTCTCCAGCAATTCCTAGAGCTGAACCTGTAATTCTTTCAACTCTGCTGGCGGCATACGATGCGGTGCCTGAGAAATGGGTCCTGTACCCGGTAATAGCTCAATAGCGAAGTCAATCTCTCGAACAGGAGGTATGCCCGGTAAATCCTCCGGAAACACATCCGGAAACTAAGAAACAACCTCAATACCACCAAGGTCCGGCACAGCAGCCGTAGTGTCTACCACATGAGCTAAGTAAGCAACACAACCCTTCTTCATCATCTGATCCGCCTTCATCGCGGAAATCAAACATGGTAGTGAAGTGTTCTTCTCGCCACGGAACAATATCTCGGGAAAGCCTGGTCGTCGAAACGCGACCTCCTTCTTGTGACAGTCAAACCTAGCCCAATGCGTCTCCAAGAAGTCCATACCCAAGATCAAATCAAAATCAACGATATCAAGCAACAACAAATCTGCAGCTAAGCCATGGCCTCCAATAAAAATCTCACAGTCTCTGTACACCCAGCCAATACTCACAATCTCACTGGACGGATATAACACTCTCCACAACCCCGGAAGTGGAGATGCAGGTACCGTAGCTAATGATGATAGTCTATATGACATGAATGAATGCGTGGCACCTGGATCTAATAATGTAAGTATTGGAATACCAAAGATATGCAACGTCCCGATAACAACCTCTGGTGAAGCTCTGCCCTCTCGCAAAGTCATGGCATGAACCCTCACCTGCCTGGCTGGTCGTCCACGCTGAGGTTGTCCCTGCTGTCCACCCTGGCCCGCATACTGTACTGGTCGAGCTCCCGAAGTGGCACCTCGCTCTCCTCCGGAACTCTGGGCTGTCTGGCCACCAACACCAACCAACTGAGGACACTCCCTTGCAAAGTGACCCACCTGGCCACAATGATAACAGTTGAAGGTACCCCGCTGACCTGGACCAACATGATACCTATTGCACAAATTGCACAATGGGTATTCCCGCGGTGTAGCAAAAGTGTCGAAAGGTCGTCGAGGGTAACTGGAACCGCTAGAACCCCCACTAGCCTGTGGTCGCTACGGTCGATCTCTCCTCCACCTCGGTCTCTGTCTCGGTGCACTAGCTGGTGGTCGATAAGGTCTACTGCCCGAGGATGAAGCCGAACCGGAAGTATCAGAACTCTGCCTCTTTGAAGGCCCCTGACTCGGTCCACCCTCCTCAAACCGTCTAGGCTGGTACCTCATCTGCCTCTCATTCTCGATATCCTCACCTCGGAGTGCTGCATTGACAAACTCATCGAAATTTTTCCGAGGCATCGTAGTCAGAGTCCTTTTGATGTTCAAGTTCAAACCCAGCTCAAATCTGCAGTACTTGGCTTCCTCAGTAGCCACCATGTCACGCGAAAAATGAGATAAGCGGGTAAACCTGTCCCGGTACTCAAGCACAGACAAACTGCCATGTCTCAAGTTCGTGAACTCCTCATACTTCCGCTGCTGGGTAACCTAATTGAAGTATCTCCGCATAAACAAATCTCGGAACAAAGTCCACGGAGTATCAACTGGAACTCTATCGGTGCTAACCCAACAGAAATATGCATCTGACTCAAGTAATCCGACTGCTACCACTGTCATCTGCTCAGAGATAAAACACAGACGCTCACATACACGTTCAACCTGAACCGACCATGCCTCACACATCTCTGGATCAGCTGAACCCGAAAAGACAGTCGCACCAGCTGTACGAGCTTTGACCACAGGGTCAAAACGCTCCTCCAAACGCAACACTCGCATCAGCAAGTCATGCGTCTGGTGATCCATATCAGGATACTCTTCCCGATCAACATGGGGACCACGTCGAGGAGGCATCCTACTGATACAAGACAAGCATTAGATACAAGCAGAAGGAACGTAATCATGAGACCTCAGATATTTGAGAACACACAACACCCGAAGTATTGATGAGTACCGTTGGCCAGTCGGGTCATCACTCCAGACATGCTGTACAAACTCAAATACCCTAAGCGTCACAACTACAAGAGTCTACATAATCTGACAACCTAATGCTCTGATACCAAGCTGAAAGGACCCAACCCCGATTTAGTTACCTAAACCGGAATCAAACCCTTTCTGAAAACGTGAACCAACAAAAACCATTAAAATTTCGGCAGAGTAACGCTACTAACGCGGAATTGCCTTTACCTGCACCCGGAAAATAACACTTCATCCTATGCCAAAAAAGCCAAACCGTGGGCACCAATCCCATCCGGATTTCTCAATATCATATCAATAACAATCAACAGTAATTAAAACTGTAATATATAGTATATCCGGGAAAATCCGTATAAAACATGTATCACTAATGTATCAGAGTGACCTCTAGTGTATATATATACAAAATGTACAACAGTAGGCGACACAAGAAACCTACTGGAAAACACAGGTAGCTCGAACAACTAGCCTCCAACCACGACGTGAGACACCAGAATCTGAACTGCAAACTGGGCACGAAAACCGAAAAGCCCAGGGGAAAGACACATAAACCGTTAGAGTGAGTGGACGAAAATAAATGTCTTTCACCGAATAATATATGTTATAAAAACATATGCGAGTCTAAATGCATAAAAATTAAATGGTACACGAGGGAGACTCTAACTCCTCACGCGTACAGAGCATGCATCATAAATACCGCGGGGTCACTCATGCACTCCCTCGCGCTAGTACAGTCTGAATCACGGGATCCCAGACCCACACGTGATTCCAAGCCAGAAAGGCCTCGGGTTAGGATATCTGTCCCCCCCCCCTCCGGAGCGTACTCGGGGATCAGCCGAGAAGCCATGTGTATCGATACAACCCTGATAACTGAGACTGTACTCTGTGTAAACCAAATCACAAATACTTTCCATGCACATGCATAAAACATAATATATATATATATATGTATGTATATTCATAGATTCATATTCGTAAATGCATAATCGTAAAACACATGCTCATTTAAATCATGATCATAACTGCATGCTCGTGCTCGTAAAACGTATATAAAAGACTCGCAGTCAATCCGTGAAAAGAAATGTCCACTCACAGATGAGCAAAACGCGCACTCGCGCTAATCACGTGGTCCGGCGGAAGATCCCTCGCCTGAAGCACGATCTCGATCCCCTGAATAGTCATAAAATATATATGATCAAAATCATAATCCACAACACTGTACCACACCTCGGAAACCAACCGTTCCCGGAAACATATATACTGTGCAAAATAATCAACGAAATTCCCGAAATCTCCACTCAAAACCCTCGACTGAAAATCTGATACCCAAATCAACTCAAAAACCTCAAGGCGACGATCGGGGCACGATTACGAGAAAAACGACATTAAAATCACTAAATTCCAAAAAGTCAACGGGTCGCCGGAGCTTCGGCGTTGACCGCCGGCGGCGGCGGCGGCACGCCGTCAACCGGAGAGTTCTCCCGGCGACCGAGCTGCCAAACTGATCTCCTCATCAAGGCGAGCAACTTTCCTCAAAGCACCACCACCATCCAACCACCACCGTGGCCGGAAATCAGCTCGAAAGCCACGGTGGTCCAACACCTCCGGCGAAGCTGTTCGCCGTCGAACCGCCACCTACGGCGCACGGCAGCCCACGAGGCTACTCCCAATAGACTCGCCGTGGCCCCACGGTCAAAACCCCTCCATCCCCGGTCACCCCCGTGGCCGGAGCACCGCCGTCACAACAACCCGAAACCGGCCGGAAAAATCTCGAATTTCAACTCAACATTTCTCCCTCAATTCTCAACCAAATCAAGAAATTCCAAGTTCTAAATTGTTTAAAATCACGAGGAGAACATTTTACCTTCAAGGGTCATGGCCTGAAACGGCCGAAATCAGCCGGTCCGGCGATGGAATCCAAACGGTTCGTTTTCCTCCTTGGTCAACTCGGTCAACGCTCCAAATTTCAGTCAACGCCGGTCAAACTTCCCAAACAGTGTTTTTCGACAATATTTGACTATTTCCGATATTTATACTCGCGCCTCGGGACGATTGACGGTCCAAAACGGATAACCATTACGATTCGGATAAACTCGATACGAACGGATAAACTCGTCGATAAACCGAAACTTCAAATAATCATATTATATTCCTCGGTCATCGGAAAAATCATCCGGAACCGCCCACAAACTCGAAATCACATGTACTACAACTCTCGAGAAGAGACTCAACTCAAATTCTCGGCCGATAATTAAGTCGTAAACAAAACCGGCAAACCACACAATTATCGATTAACCGCGATTACGCGCTAACTCGTGAATCATGCTGATTACTCTACTGATTCTGGCTCGAGTCATCACAAGAAGAAAGAAGACTAATGTCCCACCCTTCATCATTCTAGTATCCACAAACAAGAGTATTCAGATCAATCTGAGTATTAGGAAGTAGATATGTAGATAAAGGTTCAGTTCCCAGCCAACAATAAATCCAAAACTAGGGTTTCTGCATATCCCGTATTCTCTAAATCAGATTCTTCTTGAAAAGTTTAGAGCCATGAATTACAACTCATCAATTGAAGGAGCAATCAGGGGGAGAAGTGTAGTATTAATCAAAGAGGGAATCATTCTTCATATACTTATATTTATAAATCTTAGCCCATAAACCAAGATCTTGCCTAAATAATCTCCAATTGGACTTGGATAACATAGCTTGGATCATGTTATATATCTTAATGCCCAAGCCACCCAAAGCCTTAGGCCTACACTTCAAATCTCAGCTAATAAGATGAACCTTCCTTTGCTTGAAAAAGTCCCCCCCCACCCTACCCAGAAAATCTTTATTAAGCTTATCAAGCTTGTCACACAAATCCATATGCAATTTTGCAGTGCTCAAAGCATAAACAAGAATGGAGGAGGTAACAGATTGAATCAGTGAGTTTCTCTGCCATGCTGAGGTGAAGACTCTTCCAATTAGCCAATCTCTTCTGAACATTGTCAAGCACACTAGTATATGTATGTTTGTTAATCCTTGCATGTATGAGAGGCATCGTAAAGTATTTTCTAAGATTAGAAGTAAGAGGAGACCCACATATTTGGGTTGATACTAGAAGTAATATGCTTGGGAGTATTAGGGGACACAAACATCATAGACTTCTCAAAACTCACAGCCCGGCCTGAGAGACTACAAAAGGTGTCCAGACACTTCAAGATTATGGAAGCTTGCGTAACAGTAGTAGAAGTGAAGAGCATAGGGTCATCAACGAAAAACATATGAGAAACCTTAGGCCCATTTTGAGAGGTTTTAACAGCTTTTCATTGATTAGCAACCATTGAATCCTGAATCAAATGTGAGAGCTTCTCCATACATAAGACAAATAGATAAGGGGAGAGAGGATCCCCTTGCCTTATACCTCTCCTGGACAAAAAACTACAAGTTAATTCCCTATTCAAGATAATCTGAAAAGTGGTTGAAGTCACACACTAGATAATGAGATTAACCAGGTTCAAAGGCAATTGAGATTCCAATAGAACCCTCTCAATAAAAGACTAGCTAAGCCAATCATAGGCTTTGGGGTAAGTCCACTTTCTAAGCCAAAAACCCATTTTTTCCTATAGATTTCCTAAACTTGAACAATAATTCCAGACCGATCGTGTTATTATCTGATATGTGTCTATCAAGAACATAACTTACTTGGTTGGGACTTGTCATATGTTTCATAATGGGCCTAATTCTAGCAAGAATCACTTTAGAGATGACCTTACAAAGGGTATTGCATAAATTAATTGGTCTGAAATTAACATATGTGAGGGCCCTCAACCTTAGAAATCAAAGCAATAATAATGTGATTGAGTTGCCCAGGAATAGAACAAGTAGTAAAGACACGTTTAACAAGCTTAAATACCTTAGTAGCACAAAGATTCCAGTGAGTCTGGTAAAAGATTGCAGACAAGCCATCAGGCCAAGGGCATTAAGTCCTCAAATTCTCGCTTGACTTCGGCAACAGAAACATTCATATCAAGTTTCAATAACAGATCAGATGAAACAGTAGGGTAACAGAAAGGGATCTCAAAGGAGGCATGACAAAGAGCATCTTGAGAAAATAATTGCTCAAAGAAAGTCACAACAACATGCTTCATCTTATCCGAATCAATACTCCACACCTCCTCACTATCAAATAGCCCCTTAATCTTATTCATCTTCCTCATTACTAGAGTAGTAAGATGAAAAAATTGAGTGTTCTCGTCACCTCCCTAGAGCCACTTAACCCTAGATTTCTATCTCCCAAAAGTGTTATCCTGGTTAAGTAAACATTCATACTCATGGATGAGCTCAACCTCTAACTTTATCAAAAAGGCATTTTCATTCCTGTCTCTAGCTCTTGAATACTACAAATCCTTGCTAAAGTCTTCTCTTATTCTGGAACATATTTTCAAAAACACACTTATTCTAGTCACAAAGTGCACCAACCATACCTTTCACCTTTTGACAAAGGTTACCATCAATGGATGACCAAGACTCAGAGATGAAATGATTATACTGAGCATGGGACAACCACATTGCCTGAAACTTCAAAGGGACATCATGCCAATTCAACACCACAGTAGAATTCAAATGTAAGATAATGGAGCAGTGGTATGATCTAGTTTTAGGAAGGTGCCTAATGAAAACTTCAGGATGGGTATCCCTCAAAGACTTCAAATGTAAAAGAATGGGGTAGTGGTTTGATTTTGTTGTTGGACCAGGTAGAACAAGATCCCTTAAAACCCAAATCCACAAGACCATTCTTGTTAATCCACTATCTAAGGTTTCCAAAATTCCCATTAACAACACCATCACTCTTGTCTTGTTCAGAATCTAATTCATTGTAGTCCCCAATTATTAATCTAGGCAGATCAACCTTCTCAGCAACAAAGTCCAAAAAGGCCAAAAAGTGGCCCTAGATCTATTAGTTAGACTAGCATACACACAATAGTATAACAAGGTAACCATACTAGTAGAAGAAACTACTACATTAATAGACTAAAAATTACTTTATACAAAATTCACCTTGACTACAGAATCATTCCAAAGCAGCCAAATACCCTTAGAAAACTCAGCAGTCTCCACTACTTTATGTTTATTAAATCCAAGCCTCCTCAAAAACGAAGAAGCTCTTCTAAAAGGAACTCTTGGCTCACAAATTGCCAAAATATCAACGGAATGAAGTTTAACCAAATATGCAATAACAGATTTGAACCCCTGGTTACCTGCACCCCTTGCATTCCTAAACAAGAATCTATCCATTGAAAAGAGAAAGGAGGAGGGCATGGAGACCCAAACTAGGCATCAGATAACCCAACCTTTTTCTTGGCGGTTTACTTTGGATCGTTGGATCCTGGTCAAATCAAACCTCAACCGTTGATCTGATCAGAAATTTTTGGTATTTATAGTGGAAATAAGGTGAAAATATAAAGAAAATAAAAAAAATACAAATTGTGTACGTTCGTGACCCGTAGAACCATTTTGGCCTGTTTGAGTTTCGATTTCGACCCATCAAAAAACGCCACGGTTGCTGGAGTTCTTGGTATGGATTTGAAGCTCTTCATCTCCTCTTTTCATGCATGTAATTGTTTGTGAAATTTAGTGATGTTTTGTGGCCGAAAAATGGTCGGGAACCCGTCAGAATCCGGGTGGATTCGGTGGTGACGTTTCGGTCGTTTTCCGGCGTGGTCTTTTGGTGAGTTCGACTGGGTTTGGTCCAAGGATCAAAACCCCCTTGGTTTGGGGGACCGAGGTGTATCGCCGACGTTGGAATCGATAGGAAAAGTTTTCCAGCGGTTTCGACCGGTGGACTTTCGGGCTCAATTCCGGCTAATCGCCGTGGAATTGGGTTTCAGTCCAGTTGGAAAAGATGTTGGGCTCGTTGAGATCTTTCCAACGAGTAATCAAACGCTCCAATCGGAGCAGTTTTCACTAGAGGCGCGTGTGGTTCATGCACCACCGCCGGTGGTGGCGCGTGACGGCCACACGCCGCCGCCCCGACGGAGCTTCGGCGTGTCAAAAATCTTATTTTTTCCATGAGGTTTCCGAGATGGTTTCTGAGTTGTTTTTCGCGCATTTTATTGAATTCTGGAATTAAATGAATTGTTATTTATTCAGGAAATCGCGAGAGAGATTTTGGCGAGGGAACTTCCGCCGGGCCTCAGGGCTAGCTGTTTACTGTGAATGGACACTTTGATTTTCACAGATGATTTGGGCTTTTACGATTATGCTTTTACGATTATGCATTTACGAGTATGCATTTATGATTATGCATTTTATGAGCATACATTGGTTCGGAGGCATATAGGATTTGTTTTTACACAGAGTATGGTTATTATGGATGCATCGATGTTATGGCCTCTCGGCTGATCCCCGAGATGCTTTGGGAGGGTTATGAAAAACACCTCACCCATGATTACACAGCACCCAGGAGGGTTAGGACAAGCACCTGGCCTAGGCATGTTTGTAACTTGAGGGAAAAGTACTCAAGTTATTGCCTCCACACATTACACAGCACCCAGGAGGGTTAGGACAAACACCGGACCTGGGTTTGATTGTTTTGACTCGCATGATTTCGATGTGCATTTATTGTGAAAAACATGTTGAATTTATATTTCCGATTTATGTGATATATTATTATTTTCATCCACTCACTCTAACGGTTTTATTATTTATATATTTTTTTCTGGGCTTTTCGGTTTCCTTCTTGCCCACTTTGCAGTTTTTATCCTGTGACTGCACATCATCGTTGGAGGCTTAGAGTTCAAGTCACCGTTCTTTTCTAGTAAGTTCTTGGTTTAACCCACTAGCTTTGTAACAGATACCCAAACAGATACCAAGACATATACTTACAGATACCAAAAAAAAAAAAATACCCAAATAGATACTCAGACCATCTACAACAAATGCAACCGCAGGAAACTAGTACAACAAACAAAAAAGAAAATGAAAACCTTAGAAAAATGTCAACAACAACAACATTTCAAAAACGTGAAATTGATACCCAGACAGATACTTAGACAGATACATATATAGATACTTAGATATATCTAGACAAAAAGCCTTCAAACAAAAACACAACAACAAACAACAACAACTACGACAAACAAATAACATTCACACACATTACAACACATACATTCAACAAAAAATCATGAAAAAAAAATGAAAAATCACCGAAAATCAACAACAACCGAAAATATAGAAAGAAACACGAAAAGGACCATGCAAACTGCAAAGAACAGAGAAAAACAAAAACCTAGGGTTTCTGAACTGAGATTTCACTACTTACAAAAAATAATATGAACTCCGACGAAGACTGTGAGAACGAACAGAACGATAAGACACGAAAAATAACGGCAACAAGAAGTAACACGACGTAGACGATTTTCAAACGAAAAGAGACAAAACGAAGAGAGAGAAAGATATGTGAAATTAAAACTGACATGAGTTACGTACTACGCGGGAAATAGATAGTGACAAATTATGTAAAAATGACAAAAATAAAGGTTTGTTACATACTTAAAAACAGAATTGACATTTTTAAGATCAAAAATATATATTAAATTTGTTAAGATAGAGAAAATTAAAAATAAGCCATTCTTTCATTTCCCCAAAAATAAATTAGAGCGGAAACAAAGTATATCTATCTGTCTATCCCCAGCTTTGTTGAGTTGCGTTTGCCACTCCGCGTTGCCTCTCTGTCTCTTCTTTCTTTCCTTCGTTTTCTTTTTTGTTCTTCACTCTCAAAACAAGAAAACAAAAAAAAAACAACCGAACCTACCTGCACAGCAACAGCCAAACCCTTCTCTCAAATCCTACCTGACAAATCCCACAAACCCTAAAACAGAAACAGAAAGAAAAAGAAGAGAGATTGCTGCGGAGGTATCATTTTCCATCCCCCTTTATATTAATTGTTTGTGCTTTCTTTTGTTTTTTACTATATTTCGGTTGCATTGCGTTGTTGAATTCGGTTTACGATCTGGCGCTCAATTTGCTCTGCCTACCCGTTCCTCTTCCTCCCTATTTGACCTAATCCCAACACCTCAATTTTCGGCTTAGTTTGAGTCTTTCTTTGAAATAATTGAGGGGTTATCGTTGTTTGATTGCTTTTCGTTTTTCATTGGTGTATCTGGAGAATTGGGATCAATTGACTTCTGGGTTTCTACTTTGTCCTGGCCATTTATTGGTTTTGGTGAATTTGTGCATTTGAAATTGTGTGTAAAATTTTGATGGAGGACCGTGGTTTAGTGGTAAGAATCATGGGTCAATAGAGTGTATGACCTGAACATGTGTACTTTATGTGCGAATTTATGCAATGATTTTAAATGCAGTGCATGGTATTCCGAATGTATATACCAGGACAGGGGAAATGTAATAATAATTGTTTTGCTCAATTTGAGTTCCTTGCGATGATGTCAAATGCGGTATAATTTGGTGGAAAAATGCAGGCACATGCCCCTCCCCCTGGTTACTTTGTAAGACCCGTGAATACAAGCGCCGACAACGTTTCATTTTCGAGGAGGAGAGGAAGAAAGTCAGTATGCGCAGGTGGCTTTGTTGTACTTGTCATGTTGAGGAGTCTTATCCATCACATGAAACCGAACACCTGAAAAGCCCAAGGAATTATGCAGATGGTAATAGTTTGTGATTTTTCTTTTTTTCGATTTTGAAATATGGCCTATGATTGAAAGAACAAAAATTGTTAAATGCTGAGGTAGGAGACCATTATGTATTGCTTCATCTAAGTTTAGGGTTCCAGTGTAGCTTACTGTAGTTATTGTTTAAATTTTTCGCACTGCTTCCATAATTACAACCACCATATCATGATAGTGGGTTGCCCATTCTATGCTTACTACAATTTGATACCCGTCACATACAGTTATAAGTTTGACTCCAATTGACAGTGTTTCATGGATATTAGACTTAAAAGCTTACAGCAAAAGTAGGAAGTTGTTAACCAAATGAAGCCTGTTAAGATAAATGATGATAAAGGTAGATGAAGATGAATCTTTTAATTCATCTCATAAGCTGCTATTGGAGTACTTAACAATTCAATTCAAAGGATCTTTATAAGAGACTTTTGTATTCTTATTTTGCGTAGTATGTTTCTGTTATCCACTGTTATTTTTTGATGCAGCTCTTTATGTTATTTATTTCTGTGATTCGATCTTTTGTATGAGTTATAGTACTGTTTCCTCTTGTAATTTTGATTAAGTTTTGGAGCTACTGATGAAGCACTGGAATAATCTCCTACAGCAGCGAGTGCCTTTCGTAACATGTACTAATTGACTAATTTCCTTTGATATAGTTAACCTGGAACTTGTTTTCTGTTATGTTAGATAATTGTTTGAATATATGCATGTGACTTGATACTAAAGAAAGAATACAGTACATAGAAGCCACCCCCTTTTGTTTTTTGTGTGTCTCAGGAATCAGGATCTAGTCATATAAGTCGATTCAGTACTTCATGTGTTATTGAGTTTCTTTACATCTTCTCTGTATACTTATTTATTCTTTACCTCGTCTATTTCAGGGAACCAGAAGGGCTCAAAGGTGTCTGCTCCTTTGAAGTCTGAAGTACAAAAGGCACCGCCACCTATCGAAGTCCCTCCATTGCCTCTGGAGGAGTTGAAAGAGAAGACTGACAATTTTGGATCTAAGTCACTTATAGGTGAAGGATCATATGGGAGAGTATATTATGCAAGCTTGGATGATGGTAAAGCTGTTGCCATCAAGAAGCTTGATGTTTCATCTGAGCCTGAGTCAAATGGGGAGTTTCTGACTCAGGTTTGTGTGCTCTATTGACTATATATAATTGAAGCTGAATGTGGTTATTGATTTGTCATCCATTTTTTGATATCAGTTTATCTGATTGTATCTTCATATAATTTTTAAGGTCTCCATGGTTTCTAGACTGAGGCATGACAATCTTGTTGAGCTGCTTGGTTACTGTGTTGAAGGAAGTCTTCGGGTGCTTGCTTATGAGTTCGCAACCATGGGATCTCTGCATGACATATTGCATGGTTTGCATTTCAATCTTTTCTTATAAATTGTGCATCCAGATTTACTTAATATGGAATTAGTGTTCATTGATTTTAATTGACTGTAGGTAGAAAAGGAGTTCAAGGAGCGCAACCGGGCCCAACACTTGACTGGATGCAGCGTGTGAGAATTGCAGTTGACGCAGCTAGGGGTTTGGAATACTTGCATGAGAAGGTTCAACCTCCAATTATACATAGAGATATCAGATCTAGTAATGTGCTTCTCTTTGAAGATTTCAAAGCCAAGATAGCAGATTTCAATCTTTCAAATCAGGCTCCTGACATGGCTGCTCGCCTTCATTCCACTCGAGTTTTGGGCACATTTGGTTATCATGCTCCAGAGTAATGCTTCTAAAACTTGCTCTTTTTTTGGGTCAAAAGGACTTGCTTTTCAAATTTTAGTGGGTGTTAAATATAGTTTATGGTAGTTTTTCGGTATGCTGCTTCTGTTGGTTTGTCTAATTTAAACTATTTTTGTGTTTGTTTTTGTATTAGCTCTGGCATGATAATTCATTTACCTCATAGTCTACATTGTAGGAAGCTGTGTTGAGCAGTGTGGTCCTTTTGTAAAGTGCTTTTAGGTCCCCGTAAACTGATAATTTGTCATAATTCCTGTGTTCATGTGGCAAAATTCTCCTAGTTTATCTGGGCAAATATAAGGATATTATGCTCTGTTATTATTTGTGGCATTGGTGTGCTCTTTTGATAAGAAAGATTCTGTCACTAAGAAGGAAAACAGTGGATTCATTTGTGAGCCAGCAGTCCTTAAAATTGCCTACCCCTCTCCCTTCAAAAACATGCAACCACAATTTTGGCTAATAGATGCTCACTTCGCAGCCCAAAAATAGGACTACAGTCTGGCGATTATGACTTCTCAATTACTTAAATGGTAAACAGTTTCATTATTTGTTGATTGTGCTTAGTATATATAGGGTAAATTGTCAGTTAAGTGAGCAATGTCTTGTTGCATTTACAATTTTCAAGCACATGTACTTACAAAGGCAGTTCAGGGCATATTTCTTTTGTCATTGTTTGAGTATAGTTAATTTGGATTTAAAAACTATTTTGCAGGTATGCAATGACTGGTCAGTTGACACAGAAAAGTGATGTTTACAGCTTTGGGGTAGTTCTTCTAGAGCTTTTGACCGGGAGGAAACCTGTCGATCATACAATGCCACGTGGACAGCAGAGTCTTGTGACTTGGGTGAGTGTCTGCTTAAGAATGTACCAGGTTCTTTTGAGTCTACATTTGGTTTTGACCTAATATTCCTCTTTTTTGTATAGGCTACTCCAAGATTGAGTGAAGACAAAGTTAAGCAATGTGTAGACCCTAAGCTGAAGGGAGAATATCCTCCCAAAGGAGTAGCGAAGGTTTGCTCTCTTTTTAAGAGGCACCTGTCTTTATCTATGTGTACTGACTGTTGGTTTTGAGTGGCTGCTGACAGTTGGGTTTTCATTTTGTTGGTGATGCAGCTAGCAGCTGTGGCAGCTTTGTGTGTGCAATATGAAGCTGAGTTCCGGCCAAATATGAGCATTGTTGTAAAGGCCCTCCAACCACTATTAAAGCCACCTGCACCAGCTCCAGAGCCGTGAATCAGTGCCTCATCTGGATTTTGTGCATCGTTCAAACATTCTGGTTCCGATTGCCTGCAGATATCATAATCTTTCAATTTATATAAATTTTTAATTTTTCGTATATGAGATTGGATATTATTTGTAGGGTTGGTTTGTTTGACAGCTGAGTTTGTTGCAGCATCCAAATCGTAGTAACTAATTTTTCAGTCATAAGTTGATTTGGGGTTGGGTTGTGAGGTGGATATATTTGTCACTGAATAATTGCTCGCGTTGACGTTTGTGTTCCAACATGAGGCTATCACGCATGGTTTGTAATGTAAAGTATCGAAATACGAAGTTCCAGTGTTTTGCATGTCATTACCCGATTCAAGTAACTTTATATTCTCATATCTAAGAACGCAAGGATCCAAAGAACAAAGGTTCCGGCAAAATGGGCAAATTTAGATTTTAAACTTTCCTACTCTAAATTAAACGATGAGCCATTCATTCATATGAAATCATAGAACCATAGTTATCCAATGACTACCTTGAGCAGCTATGAGCAAATTGATCACTGCATTGTTAGTTTTAGGTCTAACAACAAAATTAAAGTTCCAAAGTTGGAAAGTAAACTCCGAATCAAAATGTTAGACTTAGAGCCAAAGTAACAATGATTTCATGCCAATTGTGTTTAGGGGCACGGCTAAATCGAGATTCTAAACTCTAAACGTCTTACTATTGCCTGTAGGCACATACCTAAGCAATATCTACATCTAGTTTGCATGGGGCATATGGAGACTTGTCTTTGTGCGGTGGAATGTCTTTGTTTATAAAATTGGGTGTGGTTGCTGGGTTTGAAACTTTGAATCTCCACTATAGCACATGTCTCTACATTATTTTTGTTGTTTTTTTTGGCTCTGTTCTACATTTTATAGAAAAAACAATATTCTTCTTCTTCTTTTTTATTTTTCTTCATTTTTATTGTTTTGTTGCTCTTTTTACGATTTACAAGTACAAATTAAAATTCTTCATATTTTTTTTTATTTTTGGAAAAATTATTTCAAAGAAAACCAACTTATGACACCAAGGTAAAAAATGTCCAACTTATGACAACTTATTTTTCAAAAAAACTCAGCTGACATTAATTCTTCCCAAAAATGTCTAAAAAGTTATAAAACTTATTTTTTGTACCGATTTTACCCCTGAAGTCAATTTCTTCCCTCATCGATCAAATCTTGTCTCCTACTTCATGACTACCTCCACCTCCAACTACTCGTCTCCGACGCCGTGAAGTCGTCGTTTCAGGCTATGGCATTGACGCCGTCTATGAAGTAGAATGGCCTTAATTCAACTCCCGGCCATACAAGATTCCTGGGTGTCGATCTGGGTATCGTATGTCGACATGATTACGTGAGTAGAATGCAAAGTTGTTTGACAATGAATAATTATCGATCATTCGGTGTCAACATATATGTATGTCAACGACCAACCAAATGATCGAGAAAGCTCGCTTTCAATTGGTAGAAATTATCAGGAGCAAGAGAGGTAAGATCATCTCATCTCTCAAAGAAAAAGAATTTCAAGTGGAATGACGTATGTACGTACGTGTACTCAAGTGGTCATTTTTTTGTTCTCTTTATTTGATTTGATCATTTCATTTTGTTTGTATCTGTACCTGGCTAAAATGAAACCACACCTGTTTTAGGATCGGATGAAACTAAGTTCCTCCATAATCAAAACAAATCTCTGTGATGAATGTTGAAGAGTATATATGGCTGTATATACTAGACGGATCTCTCCCACGAATGCCTACGCTTTCAATTCCTTGTGGCTTCCCATACAATTACATGCTAATAATTCAAAAATTGTTTTAATTCTCTCATAATAACAAATTTACTAGATACAATCATACAAAACGTTACTTATTAGTGAGATTTGGCTCTATCATTTGGATATCTGTTCTAGTATCTGTCAGTATTTGTTTAGGTATCTGTTCAATTTCAGAATTCTCAAAACCTAAAGAAAAAGGCTTTTATTTGGATGTTTGTCCATGTATCTGTCAAAGTATTTATTTAAGTATATCACTACAAGAAAACAACACTTAGACCACGGAAACGTAATTGTTCCGTGGTCCAAGTGACACTTGGACGACGGAGAAGTCTCCGTCGTCCAAGCACAACCTGGACGACGGATATGGTATTCTCCGTCGTCCAGGTGATCACCTGGACAACGGACCGACACGCCGTGGTCCGAGTAACTTCCACTTAGACGACGTACCGACACCTCCGTCGTCTAAGTGAAGCGTTATATAAGCCCGATGCCAAACTCTCTTATTCATTCCATCCGATCTCTTCATTCCATTCGAAGAAGAATTGAAGGAGAAGGGAGAAGGAGAAGGATCGGAGAAGGGAGAAGGCCGAGAAGGATTGGGCCGATAAGGGATCTCCGCTGACTAGCTAGCTAGCTTAATTAACAGATATCGAGAAGGCCAGCAGGTACGTACGCAGTTAAAATTTGCTTAATATATATTTAGTGAAAACGTACGTACATACATGCATGGATGTTAGCTATATATACAGATTAAATTACGTATGTGCATAATTGATGGATCGATGTAGATCGAGTACGTATAATTGGCGCCGGTAAATTAATGGACTAATATATATATATATATATATGTAATAATTAATTAATTATAATATTTTGTAGCAGTATGGACAAGAGTTGGATGAAGTTGAAGAATAGATGTGATGTCCGGTATATGGATGGAATTAGCGAATTTGTGAATTTTGCGATAGAACATGGTCAGGGAAAGAAACGTTTCAGGTGTCCGTGTCAGAAATGTCTTAATTGTCAGTATGCGGAGGTTAATGTTATGGTGCAACACCTGTACGAAAATGGTATGATGTGGAGTTACACTACATGGAGCGAGCATGGTGAAGCAGTAGAGTTCAGCGCAGCAGACTTCAGCTCAGGGTACAGTTACCATGGTACGTCATCCAGCGGGAGTGGTGGCGGACCCCCAGCTTGCAACCCAACTGCAGATTTGGTCCATGATGCGTTTCCGGGATGTAGTCATGGTGGACACCAACACTAAGACGGAGGTTACAGTACCACTAATGAGCATGATGACACATTCCCCGATGCTAGCTTGGCCACTGACACCAGTGAGATAGATAAGTACAACCGGATGCTACTTGAAGCGCAGACGCCGGTGTTCCCTGGATGTCGAGAGAATGTGTTGCAATATGTGATGGAGCAAATGAAGATAAAAGTGAAGCACAAAATGTCAGTGAGTGCTTTTGACGAAATTCAGGAGCAAACATGTAAGTTGCTTCCTGATGATCACAATCTTCCTAAATCTCATTATAAGGTTAGAAATATCTTGAGCAGCCTCGGCCTAAAGTACAGGATAATTGACGCATGTCCGAATGATTGTGTGCTATTTTACAAAGAGTATAAAGATTTGGACTATTGTCCCGTATGTGGCTAGTGCAGATTCCAGGTGAATAGAAAGAGTTCGAAAAAGAGAATTCATGTGAAAGTTGTTCGATATTTTCCCTTGATTCCCAGATTGCAGCGCCTGTACATGTCTGTACACACAGCAGAGGCGATGCGATGGTACGCAGAAAAGCGAATAGATGACGATGTCCTGCGACACGCCGCGGATGGGGAGGGTTTCAAACATTTTGACAGAGAATTTGGAGACTTTGCTGCAGAGGTTATAAATGTTAGACTCGGCCTATCTACAGACGGATTCAATCCTTGGGGAAGTAATAGCTCCGCCGTCAGCACCTGGCCAGTTATTCTGATGCCGTACAACTTGCCTCCGTGGATGTGCATGAACAAGGAATTTAATTTCCTTACTGTACTAATTCCAGGTCCTAAATCTCCAGGGAAGTGCTTAGATGTCTACCTCAGACCTTTGATCGACGAGCTGAAACTGTTGTGGGAAAATGGAGTCCCAACTTATGACAAATTCACTGACACGATGTTCACGATGAGGGCTGCCGTAATGTGGAGGATCAACGATTTTCCAGCGTATGGGATGTTGGCAGCCTGCAGGACAAAAAGATATAATGGATGTCCTATATGATTGGACGACGTGAACTCTAGTTGGCACGCGGGGAAGGTGTGTTACTTGGGTCACCGTAGATGGCTTCCTCACGACCACCCGTGGCGACAGGATGAAGCTCATTTCGACGGGACGGTAGAGAACAATCCTAAACCCCGTAGTTGGTCGGGCGAAGAGATTTTAGAGAGGTTGAGTTATTTCGACTTTGGTGTGTTGAGCAATGACTCGGATGTAAAGAAATGCAATCCAATTCCTCCACATGATCTGAGCTATTGGGATCACAAGAGTATATTCTTTGAACTCCCTTACTGGTCGAAGTTGAAGCTGAGGAACAACTTGGACGCGATGCACATAGAAAAGAATGTGTGCGACATCGTGGTGGGAACAATTCTCGGTATTAAGTTCAAGACTAAAGATACTCCCAAAGCGCGCAAAGATTTGGAATCAATGAATCTACGTCGTCCCTTGTGGTTGAGGAGGGATAGGAAATGAGTGTACAACAAGATGCCAGCTGCACCTTACACAGTGAAGCCGACGCTTAGACGTTCTGTATTTCACTGGTTTAAGGGCGTTCGTTATCCGGCTACGTATGCAGCTACTATAACTAGAGCAGTGGACGAGGTGCAACACAAGTTTGTGGGTCTAAAGACACATGACTATCACGTTATGCTGCAACGTCTGATTCCAGTGGTAATTCGACCATACTTGCCTCGTGACGTCGTAGAACCAATTGTGGCATTGTGCAGGTGGTGGCAGAGGTTATGCGCCAGAGAATTAAAGAAGTCAGATGTGGTGGAATTGCAACAACAAATTGTGCACATCATTTGCAAACTAGAGAGGATTTTTCCCCCTGCTTTCTTTGACATCATGATTCACCTAATGATCCACCTGCCCGAGCAAGTGCTCATTTCTGGTCCGGTCCAGTACACTTGGATGTATCCTCAAGAAAGGTACGTACAACTAATTAATTTGTTCCACTGGAGATTACTAGCTAGCTATATGTACTTATTCTTATTGTACGTTTGATTTTGTAGACAGCTTGGACAGTATAAGTCATTCGTCAAAAACAGGTCAGCCCTGGATGGCTCCATAGCAGAGACATACCTAATGCATGAGTGTGTTACTTACTGCAACAGGTACCTCAAAGATCCACCACCTCCCACTGCCTCCGATCGCAGTGCCCGCATCAATCTTTCTGTCGTCACCAATGTCGTCCGACCGTTTAGAGGAGTATTAAAGGAATCGTTAACACGGGAAGAACTTATTGAGGCACATTGGGTAGTGTTGCGAGACTGTGATGAAGTTGAGCCGTACATGATGTCATACAGGGAGAGGCTTCAGGAGTTAAATCAAAACAAGAGTTCGGCGTGGATTGAGAAAATGGTTAAGAAGAAGTTTCCCGATTATTTCTTCCAATGGGTACGTACGTACGTCTCGGTATTTAATTAGTAATTTATATACATATCGATCATGTTTGTAGAAAGTAAACCCTTATATTAATTTGCCCTTTTTCGCAGATGATTGATCTGCAAAAATCTGAAAACCACGGGGGGTGGTGGTCATGGCCAAAACACTTGCTAGCAGGGAAGCCGGTTAAACACTATATTTATCCCGGATTTTTTGTGAACGGTGTAAAGTTCCATTCATTGGCCCGAGACGAAGGAAGAAGAACACAAAATAGTGGGGTAGTGGTTGGGAAAGACAATGATCTATATTACGGGGCTATTGTATATGTGGTTCAGCTATGTTACGGGAATGATGTCAACGTTTTCCTATTCAAGTGCAGATGGTTCAAGCGTACAAAGGAAGACCTGGGACTATTATCAGTCGATACAAACTCTAGCTGGTATGAGGATGAGCCTTTCGCTCTCGCCACCTTAGTTCGGCAGGTGTTCTATCTCGACGATCCGAAAGCCGGTGAAGGGTGAAAAATAGTGAACCATATCTCTCACCGAGGAATATGGAATATAGAGACAATTGAAGGGACACCGGCGACGAATGAAGATGCTGCTGAACCAGAACGAGACATTCCTGCCTATCAAGAGCCTAATATTTCAGTCATCCGCTCCGATATAATGGACCTGGTTCAAGATGGTGAACGGTTACCCATGCCTGATGGTTGTACAGATCTAACTGAAGATGAGATTATCGATGAGGTAGATGAAGAAGACGAGCAGGAAGAGGACGCAGACGAGGACTCAGGTTATTCGTCGGACGATGTTGAGTACGATGACGAGGATGAGCCGTCGTCTAACGGGGATGAGGACGATGACGATTATGACGAAGAGTACGGTCATACGACGAGGATTATTAATTGGTAATTAATTATTGTAATTATTGTAATATATGATCGATGCAAGTTTACGGTAATTAATTAATCCGAATTACATATCCTGGACAACGGAGAAATTAATTGCAGGTTGTCGCCTTTGAGTATTTTGGCTATCTCCCTAAATCCTCGACCCTAAATCTAGCAAATCGGATCGATCGATCATTTATTTAATTTTTTTTTGATTCAAAATAATTGAACGGACACCTGAATTCAGGGTCTATACACCTGGACGACGGAGATGAGATATTCCGTCGACGTTTATATTAGGTCCCTCGCCATTTTCACCTTTGGCGCCCCGCCAAATCTCAATCTCATATAAAACCCTAAATCCTGGACCCTAAATCTAGCAGATCGGATCGATCGATCAATTTTTTTAATTATATTTTTGAATCAGAATAATTGAACGGACACACAAATGACCGGGGACGACCTAAACCGTAAACCCTAAGGCCCTAACCCCTGAATTCGGGGTTTAGAACTTGGACGACGGAGAAGGTCATTCTCCGTCGTCCAAGTGTGTACCTGAACGACGGAGAATGACCTTCTCCGTCGTTTAAGTGCTAAACCCTATACCCTATACCCTAAGGACCCCTAATCCCTGAATTCAGGGTCTATACACCTGGACGACGGAAAATCTCATATCCGTCGTCCAGGTGCAGATATCGTAAATTTTTCTAAGACAACGACCATCTAGACCTTCTTCCAATGCATATTCTCTTCGTCAAGACTTTAGAGTAAACAATTCTTGGTGTGTGAGCTTCGACGGTTCAAAAATCGGAGTTGCGAAATGCCTTGTATCCACGTTTCCGGTTTGTTAAATTCTCGGTTTTGCGGTTGACTGTGCCGATGAAACCCTTCCCGAACTTATTATTTTATGGTCCTTTGAAGACAATTATATATTATGTTACGACGAACATATCCAACGGTTGTTTTGTCCAAATTCAATTTCGTTAATACTCTGCTGCAAATGAGCCTCTACTCATGAACACTTAAGTCGTAAGGATTAGTCGATACTTAACAACTTTCAAAACGAAAAATTATTCGTCGGTTCAAATTTAACTGTTCATATATACGATGTGTTCATCGATATTGGACGACTATTTCACTCGAATGACAGATCGCTAAATTCCTAGCGAATTATTTTTAAAATTTTTTTTAACGTAATTTGAACCTGGACGACGGAGATGGCCATTCTCCGTCGTCCAGGTGAACACTTGGACGACGGAGATGGTCATTCTCCGTCGTCCAAGTCCAAAATTATGGCGGTTCAATTTACCGCTTCCGTTTTTGGGACCGCTTGAATTTTCACTTAGACGACGGAGAATTTATTCTCCGTCGTCTAAGTCCAAAATCATGGCGGTTCAAAACGTCCCGCCGATTAATTGGCGCCGCTTGAAATTTTTTGAAACCGCCACTTAGACGACGGAAAACACTGTTTCCGTCGTCCAAGTGAACTTAGATGACGGAGAATAGTGCTCCGTCGTCTAAGTGTAACTCTATAAATAGAACATCACCCCCTCCTTTTCTCATTCCATCTCCTCTCCTCTCCTCCTCTCCTCTCCTCCGGCGATCCTCCTCCGGCGACGCTCCGACGACCAAATTTCCGGCGTGGTTCCCCCTCTCCGACGACTCTACTCTTCCGATATTCCGGCGAAATTCCGACGAGGTAATAATTCTATTTTTTAACTCTTTAACATTTTTTTTATTTAATTAATTATTTAATTTCTAAATAGTTTTAATTTATTAGTTTTAAATAATAAATAGTTGTAATTATAATAATTATTTTGTTGTTATTATTATTTAGTAATCATTATTAGTTGTTAATTATTTGGTAATGAATAATTATTAATTAAAATTAAATAAAAGTAATAATAATTGTTAATAATAATTAATTATATTGGTAAATGAATAATTATTATTAAATGCATGATAAATAATAATTCATTATTGTCATTATTGTTTTAATTAATTGATAATTACGTGTATTTTCTAGTAAATTGCATGGTAGTACGTCTTCGATTTAAATTTAGTACATAGGCTTGGTTTATTAAGTCGCACTCTTTGGAATAGATGGCGCCTCTTTTCCTAGCTTATCTCCTTAACCCCTCGTGATGTGTGGATTTCATCATCGCACACCATAACCTAAGTGAAGTTATGGACACGAGGTTGAGGGCGGAGTTTGCAAAGGACTTGAGGGAGTGTAAATATTCGAAAAATTGGCCGAATGTCGGACATGGTGTCTAGAAACGGGTTATGACTGGTGACAGGATTTGGACTAAGAAAGACTTTTGTCGAAATTAGTCCTGCCTCTCGCGTTATCTCTATCCCTAACTGGCCATGTTTTTCGATTTAACCAAGGCTGATTAATTGAAAATTTACACTTTATCGCGCGGGTTGCACGTCCATTGAACGACCGAAAAAGCCAAGCTTGTGTACTCTATTTAAATCTTAACCGTACTTAATTAGCGTAAATTTTGCACTTGTAATTATTATGGTAAGTAGGTATTTTAACAACGTACTCCTAGGTTTAAATGGCTCCATTCGGCAAGAAGAAAGCGCAACAGGAGGCAGAAGATGCCATGCTCCGAATGTTGGCGGACCAAGTCGGTTGGGTTCAACAGGAGGGCAACGACGCCCTCAATCCGGACCCTTCATCTGGTTCGGAGGCGGCGCCTGTTGGGGAAATTCCGTCTGCCCCATTTATCTCCGGCGGTGATGACGTCGACCCTTTTTCAACTCCGACGCCCGGTATCGGTTCAACGGCAAGTACTCAGGCGTCCTCGACCGCGGAATCAATCATGTACAGCGCCCGCCGTAAGCAAAAGAGGGCCCCCACTGACCCGGAACCGAAAAGGACTCGGGGTCTCGTTAAAGGGGGCAAAGCGGAGAAAATTTGCAAGGCGACCGGGAAAAAGATCGACTTGCCCTATGACGAATTCACTGGTGGCCCTCCCACAGCTCAGCTAGCAAGTCTCTCGGCGCATAGCATAGGGTCAATCGTCCATAGCCGAGTTCGTCTCACTGCCCCTACTTGGAAGGAGGCGCCGGATAATGAGAAGGCGAAACTCTTTTAAGATCTTTCGGTACGTAATACGTCCAATTTAGTTATTATATAATATTGTTAATATTAGTTATAATTTCATAATATATACGATTATAATTTTCTATTTATTTTTGATAGGAACAATTTGCGGTGGATCCGACGCCGGCGATGTTGAGGCATATTAACCAAACCGCCAACTCCATCTACAAAGATTGGAAGTACAGGCTCCATCAGTACTTCCAAACTTACGGTCCCTCGCCTCCCCCCGTAGAGCTGTGTGAGGATAGAGAAGATGAGTGGGAGTGGTTGTGTAATCACTTTGCCGATGACTCCTTTAAGGTGTTAATTTACTTTTTTTATTTCAATTAAGATAATTGAATTATTTAAATTTTAGTTATTAATTTTTTAATGATTTAATTATGTTGTGTAACAGAAATTCTCCGGTGTCAACAAAGCCAACCGGGGGAAGGAGAATAAACACCATACTACCGGCGCCAAGCAGTTCATTCAAATAGCCAAGGAGCACAAGGATAAGGGCTCCAAACACCCTTATCTTGATGCAAGCATAAGCGCGTACGTGACGCCTGGGCTCGATAATGAAGCGAGTCAATGCGGTGTAAGTGATATATATTTATGTGCTTTTAATTATAGTAATTATTATTTAAATATTATTTCATTATAATAAATTAATTATTCTTTTGTAGGCAAGGGTGATAGAGCGTGCGCAAGAAGAGTTGGCTAACACTCAGCTTGCATTCCCAGATGTGCCGCCGGAAGACCTGCCTCCTCTATCCTTAGAGAGCCAAATTGCAATCGCGGATGAGGTCTACGGTCGTAGAGCTGGCAAGGAGGTTAGACACTTCGGGCCTAGGGTGGTACGAGATTTGTCGACGACCTCCGACTCATCATCTACGGGAGGTTCGGGCCAGCGGAGAAGGACTCAGGCTGCGGCCGTCGAAGTAGCCATTCAAGAGGCTCGACTGGCACGAGAGGAGAATCAATCCATGCGGCAAAGACTTGACGAACAACAAGCACAAATAGCCCAACTCATCGCCCTCATGCAACAAAATCGAGAAGTATGTCAACCTCCTCCGAACCCACACCCCGATGACAACGACCCGGCTGGAGGCGGAGGACTCGGCGACGTATCTGCTCCTCCAGTGTATTAGCTAGCTAGTAGTTTATTATCTCGTTTCTTTCCGCATTCCGAACAATATTTTAATTTTTAATTTATGGGTTTTTTCGATTATTCATGTATGTACAAATTAATTTTAATTATTTAATAATTAAGTAATATTCAAAATTTAGTTTATTTAATTAATTTTAGCATTTTTCATTATTTAAATTCAATTAATAATAAATTAAATTAATAATATTTAATTATAATTTATTTATTTTTTAAATTAAAAAGTCACTTGGACGACGGAGAAATAAGTCTCCGTCGTCCAGGTGACTACCTGGGCCACGGAGAATGATACGTTCTCCGTGGCCCAGGTAAACACCTGGACGACGGAGACTTAGTTCTCCGTCGTCCAAGTGACTACCTGGGCCACGGAGAACGTATCATTCTCCGTGGCCCATGTAGTCACTTGGACGACGGAGAACTAAGTCTCCGTCGTCCAGGTGTTTACCTGGGCGTCGGAGAACTTATCATTCTCCGTGGCCCAGGTAGTCACTTGGACGACGGAGAACTAAGTCTCCGTCGTCCAGGTGTTTACGTGGGCCTCGGAGAACGTCCGCGGTCCAAGTGAACTTGGACGACGAATATATTATTCTCCGTCGTCTAAGTGCTTGGACGACAGCACTTGGAGCACGGACCTTGGACGACGGAGATTGCGTCGTCTAAGTACTTAGACGACGGAAAACGTCACTTAGACGACGGAAATGCTCCGTGGTCTAAGTCCGTTTTTCTTGTAGTGTATGTCAAAGTATATGTTCAAATTTCAGAATTCTCAAAACCTAAAGGAAAAAGCTTTCATTTGGATATTTGTTCAAGTATCTATCAAAGTATCTATGTAAGTATCTGTTCAATTTCAGAACTCTCAAAAACTAAAGGAAAAAGCTTTCATTTGGATATCTGTCTAAGTATCTGTCTAAATATCTATTTTTTTGTCAAGTTTAACAGACCATCAGTGATTTTTCTGCCCACGGGATGTTGTCGGGCAATGTTACCAGAGGATACAGGGCTTGTCCAGAGTGCATGACTGAAGAGAGTGTGGCAGCCTTCATTGTAGGAAGATTGTCCAGATGAGTCATAGTTGTTGGCTTGAACTTGATCATCCATGGCGGGAGGATGACAAGACATTTGATGGGACTGTAGAAAATGATATGCAATCCAAGAGATGGACGGGGGATGAAATTTTGGAAGTGTTGAATGAATACGATTTTGGGCAGCTCAACAATCATCCTGATATAGTGGTTGCAATTCCTGACAAATTCGGTAGGTATAAATTTTAAACACACAAAAACATATTCTGGGAACTCCCGTATGGGAGTAAGTTGCTGATCAGGCACTACCTAGATGTCATGCACATAGAAAATAATGTGTGTGAAAGTGTGGTGGCCATAGTGGGAAAACTAAAAACGACCCTAAGGCACGGATTGATGAGAAAAGAATGGGTATACGAAAATATTTGTGGTTGAAAGAAGGGAAGAAAAAAAATGCCTCAAGCTCCTTACCTAGTCAAGCCTGACCAGAAGAATAAAATTTTGAGGTGGATGGGTCATGTTAAGTGTCCTTCAGGCTATGCAGGAAATATAGGTCGGTGTGTTAACTTTTGGGATAATAAGATGTACGGATTAAAGATTCATGACTTCCATATATTGCTTCAACGTCTCTTCCCTAATTTCATTCAATTATACTTGCCCCGTTACGTGGTGGAGCCGTTAGTAGCGTTGTCAAGATTCTTCAGAAGTTATGCATTAGAGAAGTGAAAAAATCAGACCTGAGGAAAATGCGACAGGACATCATCTTTATCATGTGCAAATTTGAGAGGATATTTCTCCCAAATTTTTTTGACATCATCATGTCTCACTTGATGATCCATCTTCCCAAACAATTGTTGCTTACTGGTCCAGTACACTACACTTGGATGTACGATTCAACATCCAAAGATCAATCTATTTTTGTATAAAATTATTTTTCAATAATCATAACATGCACTTTGCAATTTGATAGACAACTGGGGGATTCCAAAGACTATGTGGCTAATAAATCCGCACCTTAAGGATGTATAACTGAAGCATCTTGCGCACGAGTGCGTAACGTACACAAAATTATATTTGGGAGCATTGGAGGACCCTTCACAACATATGCCGGTAGATGAACCACAGTTCAATCTTTCTTTCCTCTCCTATGATGTTGAAGTTTATGGACGGTTGCCAAACTCGTAAAAGTTTAAACCATATGAGTTAGTCATTGCCCACTAGTGGGTATTGATTAAATGTCCAGAATTTCAATCCTAGAAAGATATGCATCTTTACTATCCAGAAGTTATTGGTGATCTTGAGTACCACAATAGGGAGTTTGCAAACTATTTTTGCTTATGGGTACGTCTATATATATATATTTACTCCTATATATAATTTGCTATGTTCATATCTAAAGTTAATGGTTGTAATTAATTTTTCAGATGAACCATATACAATTTAATGGTCACCCAAACTGGTCACACGAATTGAGGATTTTGGCGATGAAACCGATAACTTCAAGAGTTTATCTGATGTGTAAGGTCAATGGCATGTAATTTATATGTGAACATAGAGATGGCAGAAGGAGAACACAGAATTCTGGGGTAATGGTGCATGGTGGTCTTCATGGCATTGACTATTAAGGTGTTCTCCATTTAGTGGTTGAACTAATTTATGGGGCATGACAGTGCACTTGTTTAAATGTAGATGGTTTGATACAAACCCTCAGAACACAAGGACCAATCAGTACGGAATATTTTCAGTGAATACTGCTACAAGTTGGGGGATATGCCAACTTTGAACAACGACTGGGAACAGATAAATGGAGTTATATAGCGACTAACCTATGGTTGGAAATATCTTCGAGTCTTCTTTCCAACGACACCAAAATCATAATTTTTGGAAGTTTAAAACTCCGGAAAAGTGTGATTCTTTACAAGCTGCCAATTCTACCAGGGTGGAGCAAGGAAACCTTATTTTGGAAGGAAAATCATTCTCCTTGGCCTATATGAGAAAGGGCTTGTCCCAAATTCAATAATCACTTATTCTATAGTCTAAGCTCTGCCAAACACTCTCCTCCTCCCCAAAAATTAAGTCGACATCCTCAAGGAGCCGACTACGAGGTAACTGTTACAACCCGTATCAGAATCATACGCTTATCGAACCACGTTACTCATTATCGCGGATTAAGCGCATTATTATGGTTGTTAACGAATTTTTCATTGGATAAAAATTTGATTTGACTTTCTTCAAGAGAGTTGTAGGATATTTAATTTTGAGTTTGTAAGAATTTTCGGGGAATTTATCGGATAAGCGAGCTATTTTAATATTTATCGGAAGTTGGTAGGTGTGTTTATTAAAATGTATTAATTTTAAATATTGAATTAATTTGAGCCGTTAGATCGAGATCAGAATGAATCGCAGCCGTTGATTATGTCTGTGTATGAATACAAGTATTTATACGTGTTATTTTGGGAAAGTTTCTAAAATTAGCAGAGATACTGTACGAGACCCATATACCGTACGCCGACCCGTTTACGTTGACCAGGCCTGTACCGCCGATTCTGGCCACCTCCGACATCGACCCAAGTATGGTTGGAAAGCCCTTTCTCTCCTCTTTCGTTTCATATAGGTGTTGATGAGTTTTGGGGTCGAAATGTTTAGGTATCTCGGCTGAAATATGAGGTTATCGGTCAATGGTGGTCCGGCCATTTTCCGGCGAGGTTAAGGGGTGGGTTCGACTGGGTTTGGTCCAAGGAATTAAACCCCCACGGTCTTGGGGTCCGAGGTGGAGCGACGGTGGCGATTTGGCCGGAAACCGAATTGTGTGGCCGTGGCTTCCGAGCCATTTTCCGGCCAAACGATGGAGATTCGGGGCTTGGCCCTGTTGGGAAAGTTATTCCTCGTGGCAACAGCTTTCCAATGCGGGGTCGAACGCTCCAAACGAAGCAGTTTCGCCTGGGGGTGCGTCTGGCTCACGCACTGCCGCCTATGGTGGCGCGTGAGGTCTACGCGCCGCCGCCCACGGTGGTTTTCCGGCGAGTCAATTTTCTGAAATTATCGGCTGGACTTCCGAGATTATTTTTAGGGTCAATTTTCATAGTTTTATGCATATTTTGATATTTAATGATTCGTATTTATAAGACATCGAGATCGCGACTCGAGCAGCGAAGGAAATTCCGCGGGACCCCAGCAGTAGTTGCACACTAGTGAGTGGAACTTTACTTTTCACAGACGTAGCGAGTTCTTATTTTATTAGCATGATCTACAGTTTATTTTAGACCTTTTAAAATGGAGGTTTATTTGTGATGGTTTGATTAATTGCATTGATGCTCTAGCTATTCGGCGGATCACCGGATAGTTTAGTCTGGGGAGGTTAGGTGACCTCGTCTGACTCAGATCGACTCAGGTTAGGTGGCCTGGAAACGATCTCGTCACATTTATTTTACTTGCGTTTTCTATTGATAGTCGTACCGGGTGAGAGGCTCAGAATGACTATCCCTCCATTTCATATCGGTTATTTATTTCGAACTCGCATTATTTTCAGAAATTAGCGGAAATGCATGAAATTACAGTTTAGTGATTTACGCAAATTATTATATTATTTTGTCCACTCATGCTAATGTTTTATATTTTAAATGCCTTTCCCTGAGCTTTTCGGTTTTCCGTTGCCTAGGTTGCAGTGTTATCCTTGTGCGTGCTTGGTATCATCGTGAACTCCGAGTCTATCAGTCTTCCTCCTATCAGTAGGTTCCAGCTCACTATCAGTTTGTTTTATATGTATATAGAAGTTGCTCTGATACTTTTCTTATGTTGCTACAGTAAGACTCTTGTGAATAGGCTGTGACTCGAGCATTCATCGAGTTTTGCTTTTCGTTGTATTTAGAACCAGTACTTTGTAAAAATATATTTTAATCTTGAGCTATACATTCGTTTTAGTTTCTGCTCTATGTTGAGAAATCCGGATGGAAATTGGTGGTCTACGATTTGTTTGTGGGATTTATCTGTGAAGTGTTAATCTTCTTGCAGGTTTTTGGTTGTGTCAATTTTAAAGGAAGTTATGTCAAAACTTTTATAGAATTTCATAGATTATAATCAGTTGTTAAGACTTGATCCTAGATTACTAGTTAATCTAGGGTTGAGTCCTTTTAGTTTGGTATCAGAGCATTAGGTCACAGATTCTGTAGACTTTTCTGGTCATGTCAGTATGGGCATTTGAGAACGTATGACACTTTTGGAAGGATGGCCCGACCGGCCGGCGGATGCCCATTATTTCTAGTTTTGTGCATTGTCAGATGCTTAGAGTCTCTTAGTCTATTCAGTTTGTGACTTCTTTCAGTGAGCTAGATTGTCTTTGGACTCGTAGGTCAGCCAATATACCTCGACAACCAGCCCAACGGGATGATACACAATCCTTAGCCCAGCAGATGCGTGAGTTAATTTCACGCATGATACCAGCACCACGTGAGGATTATAAGGATCTAATTAGTAAGGCTATGAAGGCAGGAGTAGTTCATTTTATTGGTTCCCATGGCCCTGAGACTAGCTTGAACTGGCTACTTGAAATCGGTCAAGTTTGTGATCGTTTGCGCCCACAGCTGACCTCTGAACAGAGGACTGTGGTAGCTACAGGTTTGTTGCAGGACCATGCTTATCGTTGGTGGCAGAGTACTGAAATGAATGAAGCTCTCACGTTATGGACAGAGTTCACTGATTTGTTTATGAGTTGTTACTTTAGCGAGGCTTCAGAGCAGCGAAAGTATGAAGAGTTTATGAATCTTCGGCAAGGGGACATGTCAGTGATGGAGTACCAGGACCGTTTCACCCGCTTGGCCCGTTTTGCATCAAATTCTGTCAGGTCAGTGGAGGAAAAGTGCTGGAGGTTGAGCAGGGTTTACGAGCTGATATTGCCCCATACCTATTCGGTGTGTCACGTGCTGATTTTGATGAGTTTGTTAGTGCTGCTATTAGATGCGAGGATAGGCTTCAATCTGAGCGGGGCCGGATGTGACGACCCGGAACAGAATCAGTAGTGTAATCGGCTTAATCCACGAGCTTGTGCGTGATCGCAGTTTTTCGTAAATTGATTGAATTGCCGGCTTTGATCACGACTTAATTATTGACCGAGAATTTGAGTTGAGCATCTTCTCGAGAGTTGTTGTACGCGTGATTTTGAGTTCGTGGGCGGTTCCGGATTATTATTTCGACGACCGAGGAATATAATATGAATATTTGAAAGTTCAGAATATTGTCGAGTTTAACCGTTCGTGTTCGAGTCTATCCGAATTGTGATTGTGATCCGTTTTGGACCGTTGATCGACCCGAACCGTAAATGGAATGATTATCGACTTGATTTGCGAGTTTCGCGATTTGTCGTGATTTCGACGTAATTTGTTAATATGGTGGCTTTATTAACGACTAAATTATCGGGTGAGAATTTGATTTGGGATCCTTCGTGAAAGTTGTAGAGAATTTAATTTCGAGCTCGTGGGAACTTCCGGAGGATTTTTCTGAGTTACGAGGAAGAAGTTGTGAATATTTTCGTCCATCGAATATTGTTGTATTTATCCGTTTGGAATTCGATACGCGTACGGTATAAATACGAGAGAATACTTGCCGATTTTGGAAACTTTCCATTTTGGAAAATCTGGCCCGTTGAACAGTTTGACCTGTGGGTCAAAACTGACCCATTCCAAGCCGAATTTTGTTTGCGTTCGTTGAGCTCGATTACGGCCTCTTTTGGCCGTGGTGTCTTCATGAAAGTTGTTGGCTTGAGCTACTCTTTCTTTTGATAGGTCATTCGTTCAATTTGGTTGCCGGATGAAGAAGTTATGGCTTGTCAAAGTTTGGATATTTTGGGTAGATTCCGGCGAGCTTTCACGGCTTCGGGTGACGGCGTGGAGGCCGAGATGGTGGCTCCTCTTTGAGGGGTTTTGTTAGTCTCGAGGTAAGGAAGCTATTGCAAATGGTCTTGAGGGTTGCTGTGGCCGGAGGAGAGAGATCCGTTGATTTGAAATTCCGATAAGGGTTTGGAACTTTGAGTTGATTTTTGGTGGTTTTTCGGTCAAAATTGGCCTTAACTTTGAACCGGAAAGTTGTTGGAAATGTCGAGATCTTGAAAACCATGTTTAGCATGAATTTTTCTGGGCAGGTTGGATTTTCCGGCGGCCGGAGGCAGCGGCGACGGCGGCGCCGCCGTCCGCGACGGTGACTTTTCGTCCGACGTATTTTTCGACGAGTTATATGTCGTTTCACTTGGAATCGCGCCCCGATCGCAGTGGTGAGGTTTGTTTTTCGAATTGAGCACTGGAAATTATAGCGAGGTTTTGTGGTGTGATCATTGGATTTTGACAAGTTCGTTGATATTGAATTATATGTTTCCGGGAACGGTTGCTTCTCGTGATATTATTTGAGGTGTCAAGTTATGATTTTGAGCAGTGGATTTTATAATTATTCAGGGGTTCGTGATCATTCGTTTGGCGAGGGATTTTCTGCCGGATCACGGGATTAACTCGTATCGCGTTACGCTCGTCTGTGAGTGGACCTTTCTTTTCACTGATCGATTGTGAGTCTTTATATTACATTTTACGAGCATGAGCATACGTTTCTGATTATGACTTATACGAGCAAGTGCTTTACGATTATGCATTTACATTATGCTTTATACGTATGCATGAAACTATTTATGATTTGATTTACACAGAGTACAGTCTTAGTATATGTGGTTGTATCGATACACTTGCATCCCGGCTGATCCCCGAGGATGTCTACCAGGGGGGAACTGTACCTTGTGCCGATGTATTTCTGGGTGGGTATAGATTTTTGTTCCTTGTGCCGATGTATTTCCTGGTGGGAACAGATACCCTGACCTGAGGCCTTTCTGGCTAGAATCACGTGTGGGTCTGGGATCCCGTGATTCAGACTGTACTAGCACGGATGTGTCCATGAGTGACCCCGTGGGATTTTTCTATGCATGCTTTGTACGCTGGAGGACTTTGGGTTCACCTCGTGTACTATATCATATTCATTCATTTTGACTCGCATATGTTTTTACAACATATATTATTCGGCGAAAGACATTTATTTTCGTCCACTCACTCTAATGGTTTATATGTCTTTCCCCTGGGCTTTTCGTTTTCCGTGCCCAGTTTGCAGTTCGGACTCTGGTGTCGCACGTCGCAGTTGGAGGCATAGTGTTCGAGCTACATTGTTTCTTCCAGTAGGTTTCTTGTTCTGCCTGCTGTGGTATATTTATATAATTATATACTAGAGGTCGCTCTGAGCATTCTGATGTTATACTTTTATACGATTTTTCCCCGGATTTATGTAAAGTATGGTTTTATTTATTACTTTACATTATTGTTATGATATTGAGAAATCCGGATGGGATTGGTGCCCATGGTTTGATTTTTGTGGCATAGGATGAAGTGTATTTTTCGGGTGCAGGTTAATGGCAATTCCGCGTTAGTAGCATTACTCTGCCGAAATTTTTATGGGTTTTGTTGGTTCGTGTCTTCAGAAGGGGTTTGATTCCGGTTTAGGTAACTAAATCGGGGTTGGGTCCTTTCAGCTTGGTATCAGAGCATTAGGTTTTAGGTTCTGTAGACTTCTGTAGTCGTGTTTACTAAGGATATTTGAGAATGTACAACATGTCTGGAGTGATGACTCGACCGGCCGGCGGATACTCATCAATACTCCGGGTGATGTATGCTTCCAAATATTTGAACTTCCATGATTACGTTCTACTTGTTGCGAACGATGTTTTATTCATTAGGATGCCTCCTTGACATGCTTTCCGTGTCGGTACGGTTGTGGATCCTATTGAGGATCAGTCGACACGTGACTTGACAGTGAGTTGTGGGTTTGGATGAGCATTCTGGATTCAGAGATATGTGTGGCATGGTTTGCCTGGTTGTGCATGTATGGGTGTCTACATGTTGCCTCAGAGCAGAGAATTGTGGTAGTTGATGTTTTGCTTGAGTCAGATCGTTGCATTTGGTGGGCTGGTATTGTGTGAGTTCCTGTTGCGACTCCATGGCCTACATCCCCCTTGTTTATACGGTAGTGGTTCGATCAGGCTACCTAACAATGGAATATGGAATGTTTACCCACCTGAGGAAGAGATGTATCGTTCATATGTTTGTTTCCGTTTGCACGTGTTATGTGGCTTCAGAGGAAGCAGTGCACGAGATTCGAGATGAGTTTGAGCCTGAGCATCAGAGAGATTTTGACTGTTATGCCTCGAGACAACCGTGATGAGCTTAATGTGCTACACTTAGAGGCGAGAATATTGAGAAGGAAAGGTATACGCGGTTTTCGACATGGTTATTTGAGGAAAGTGAATTTAGTCGAGATATTTGATGAGGTTGAGTTCAGGCACCTCGGGATCAGTATCTTCATCAGGCTATGGCCTTTTCGATTATGTTGTGGGTCATTTGAATAAGCAGAAGATCCGTTTGGTGGTGATGGAGATCACAGAGTAGAGGACTTATTCCTGTGGCATGAGTCAGGGTGATCGTTGGTGATCCTTCCACACAGCAAGCGTCGCTGTGACTTGTGTTCGTGGAGCACTTTCAGTTGCCATTGTCGTGGCCAGGAGGGTCACGTTACGAGGGAGCGTCCTTAGCCAGCTGTTTTAGTGGTTCGACAGCTTAGAGTTCAGGAGGTGGTCATGATGCTGTTTCTAGAGTTTGACCAACGCAGACTTCTAGACGAGTCATTCAGTAAGTCGTAATCGACAAGGACGATTTGTTGGGCATGCCGGAGTTCGTGCCATAACCTTTATGAGGACAGAGTTTCTGATCTTTGAGGTTACCGTCGCTTGATATCCATGGCTATTGTACCTGCATCTCCACTTCCAAGGTTTTGGAGAGTGTTGCATCCATCCGGAGGTTGCGGGATCTTTGTTGAAGGTTATGGGTTAGCCGCGGATCCATTATTGCTGGATATCATCGATTTTGATGTGATTTTGGTTATGGACTTCTTGACGACGCATTGGGCTATGTTTGATGGTCACAAGAAGGAGGTTGCGTTTCGACGACCCGGATACCCCGAGATATTGTTTCGCGGTGAGAAGAATATTTTATCGCCATGTGTGATTTCAGCAATGAAGGGCAGCAGATGATGAAAAGGGGTGTGTAGCATACTTAGCTCATGTCGTGGATACTACGGCTGCTATGCCAGACATTGGTGATATTGAGTTGGTTCCAGA
This sequence comes from Geum urbanum, assembly GCA_946800695.1. Taxonomy (NCBI): domain Eukaryota; kingdom Viridiplantae; phylum Streptophyta; class Magnoliopsida; order Rosales; family Rosaceae; genus Geum; species Geum urbanum. The sequence goes on from OX327012.1 coordinate 28,005,966, forward strand.
GGTTCCAGGTGTGTTCCGGAGGAGTTACCGGGTATTCCTCTAGTTCGGGAGACTGACTACACCATTGAGCTTTTACCGGGCGCTGGACTCATATCACCGGCATCTTGTCGTTCGGTACCAGCGGAGCTGATGGAGTTACAGGTTCAACTCTGAGAGTTGCTGGAGGAGATTTTATACGACCCAGTATTTCATCGTGGGGTTTTCCTATACTATTTGTGCGAATATAGGATGGTTCGACGAGGTGGTGCATTGACTATCGGAAGCTGAATCAGGCTTAAGAGAAGGGCGAGTACCCTCTACTTCGGATTGACGACTTGTTTGATCAGCTCACGAGGCTTCAGTTTTTTCGAAGATTGATGTCGGGTCCGAATACCATCAGTTGTGGATCAGAGAGTCAGATGTAGCCAGGACAAGTTTCGGATCACGGTGCGGGTATCAGGAGTTCTTGGTCACTCCGTTTGGTTGACCAATGCCCTGCAGCTTTTACTGACTTGATGGACCGGGTGTTCAGACGGTTTTTGGACGAGTTTGCGGTCGTGTTCGTCGGCAACATCCTGATTTACTCCAGGAGTGTGGGCCTGCACCCAAAGCAATTGCGAGCAGTTTTGCGGACTTTGTTAGGTGATAAGTTGTTTGCAGGGTTCAGCCAGTGTGAGTTTTGGTTGATTAGCGTGAAGATTTTGGGCCACGTGATGTCAGCTGAGGGAGTTGGCGCGGATCCAGACTAGATAGAAGCCGAGGTGACTTGGAGTTTACCTACCATTGTACCAGAGATCAGGAGTTTCTTGGGTTGGCAGGTTATTATCTGCGCTTTGTGCAAGATTTTCTCGAATTGCCACTTCACTTTCCGGATTGACGAAGAAAGGCGTCAAGTTTGAGTGGTCCGATGCGCGTGAGGAGAGTTACTTACTCCTGAAGGAAAGGTTGACCGTTGCACCAGTTTTGACTTTACCTGACGACCATGACGAGTTTGTGGTTATAGCGATGCATCGAGATTTGGATTTGGTTATGCTTTGATGCAGCATAGCAGAGCGGTGGCTCATGGGTTCAGGCAGTGGAAACTTTATGAAGCTACGTATCCAATGTATGATTTGGGAGTTGCTGTCTTTATGTTAGCATTGGAGAGTTGGAGACACTACTGTTGTGGCGTGCAGCGCAGTGATGTACACTGATTACTTGAGTTTCATCTACTTGCATATTCAACCGGATTCGAGCTTGAGGCAGTGTAGATGTATGTGGTCAATTAACGACTATGGCTGCACATTTGAGTTTATCCGAGAGAGAGAGGCTAATGTTGTTGTTGATGCATTCAATCGGAGGTTGGGAGCTGCATTGTATTATGTGTGTGTGGCTCGAGTTTCCGTGTTAGCCTAGTTGCGAGATACGAGAGCTGAGTTAGAGTGTGATAGTGTTGAAGCTCATTGTTTTGCGTGCATTATGCACTAGTGGTGCGAAGATGTATCAGATACTTCAGGTTTACTACTCGCGACGCAATATGAAGAGGAATATAGCAGCTTATGTGAGCAGATGCCACATTTGTCGGCAGGCGAGGGCAGAGAGGCAGAAACTTGCTGGGAAGTTACAGCCATTGGAGAGTTCCGATTAGAAGATTGGAGCTTGTCACTGTGGATTTTATGTATTAGTTCTTTTCCTTGTACTTTCGGAAAAGATTTTGGTGGCAAGTTGGTATAGCTATATTTGGCGGAGGTTGTCCATTTTCGTGGTGTGCCTGTGTCCCAGTTTGCTGATCGAGATAATCAGTTACTACTGAGTGTTAGCAAGCGTTGCAGTAAGTATTAGGGACCAGATTACAGTTTAGTGCAGTTTTTTATCCTCGGATTGGTGGACGATCTTTGAGGACTAGTCAGTCTTTAGAAGGCATGTTGTGGTCTTTTGTATTGCAGTTCCGAGGGATTTGGGACCAACAATTTCAACTATACGAGATTGTTTGCAGTACCAGTTTGTAGATCACTATGATTATGACGTTGCATGATGTCGTTTTGAGGAACGATGTTGTACTCCATTGTGTTGTAGCGAGTTCGAATTGAACTGACGGTTGATCCTGATTTAGTGGAATTTGCTACCACAGACTTTCGGATTAGCGGAAACAGGTTGATACTTGCCCGAGTTCGACGTTTGAGTTGTGTTGATGTGAGCAGGTTGAGTTGTGAATTGCCATGTTATTTTGGTCCGTATGTGATCATGGGGTGAATTTGTGCTGTGCCGTATAGTTTGGCATTGCCTATAACGTTGGCCTTTGTGTGTGTTGTGTTCTATGTGGTGGAATTATGTTTCAGATTTGTTGCGTGTTTTGTACCATATCAGTTCCTCATGCAGGAAGACTTGGTATTTGTGAGGAGCCAGTTCAGATTCGAGATTTGAGGGTACAAAGATATTTTCTATTGACAAAGTCGTTCAGTTGAGATTGCCACTTGGGAGTTGAACTGTATGCAGAGGCAGTATTCTTACTTTCCAGTTGGCAGGCTTGGAAATTTCGAAGTCGAAATTTTTTTAAGGGGGGTAGATTTGTGACGACTCGGAACAGAATCAGTAGTGTAATCGGCTTAATCCACTAGCTTACGCGTGATCACAGTTTTTCGTAAATTGATTGAATTGCCGGCTTTGATCACGACTTAATTATTGACCGAGAATTTGAGTTAAGCCTCTTCTCAAGAGTTGTTGTACGCGTGATTTTGAGTTCGTGGGCGGTTCCGGATTATTATTTCGACGACCGAGGAATATAATATGAATATTTGAAAGTTTGGAATATTGTCGAGTTTATACGTTCGTGTTCGAGTCTATCCGAATTGTGATTGTGATCCGTTTTGGACCGTTGATCGACCTGAACCGTAAATGGAATGATTGTCGACTTGATTTGCGAGTTTCGCGATTTGTCATGATTTCGACGTAATCTGTTAATATGGCGGCTTTATTAACGACTAAATTATCGGGTGAGAATTTGATTTGGGATCCTTTGTGAAAGTTGTAGAGAATTTAATTTCGAGTTCGTGGAAACTTCCGGAGGATTTTTCCGAGTTATGAGGAATAAGTTGTGAATATTTTCGTCCGTCGAATATTGTCGTATTTATCCATTTGGAATTCGATACGCGTACGGTATAAATACAGGAGAATACTTGCCGATTTTGGAAACTTTCCATTTTGGGAAATCTGGCCCGTTGACCAGTTTGACCTGTGGGTCAAAACTGACCCATTCCAGGCCGAATTTTGCTTGCGTTCGTTGAGCTCGATTTCGGCCTCTTTTGGCCATGGCATCTTCATGAAAGTTGTTGGGCTTGAGCTCCTCTTTCTTTTGATAGGTCATTCGTTCAATTTGGTTGCCGGATGAAGAATTTATGGCTTGTCAAAGTTTGGGAATTTTGGGTAGATTTCGGCGAGTTTTCACGGCTTCGGGTGACGGCGTGGAGGCCGAGATGGTCGCTCCTCTTTGAGGGGTTTTGTTAGCCTCGAGGTAAGGAAGCTATTGCAAGTGGTCTTAAGGGTTTCCGTGGCTGGAGGAGAGAGATCCGTAGATTTAAAATTCCGGTAAGGGTTTGGAACTTTAAGTTGATTTTTGGAGGTTTTCCGGTCAAAATTGGCCTTTGAACTGGAGAGTTGTTGGAAACGTCGAGATCTTCAAAACCATGTGTAGCATGAATTTTTCTGGGCAGGTTGGATTTTTCGGCGGCCGGAGGCAGCGGCGACGGCGGTGGTGCCGCCGTCCGCGACGGTGACTTTTCGTCCAACGTATTTTTTGACGAGTTATATGTCGTTTCACTCAGAATCACGCCCCGATCGCAGTGGTGAGGTTTGTTTTTCGAATTGAGCATCGGAAATTATAGCGAGGTTTTGTGGTGTGATTATTGGATTTTGACAAGTTCGTCGATATTGAATTATATGTTTCCAGGAACGGTTGCTTCTCGTGATATGATTTGAGGTGTCAAGTTATGATTTTAAGCAGTGGATTTTATGATTATTCAGGGATTCATGATCATTCGTTTGGCGAGGGATTTTCCGCCGGATCACGGGATTAACGCGTTTCGCGTTACGCTCGTCTGTGAGTGGACCTTTCTTTTCACTGATCGATTGCGAGTCTTTATATTACATTTTACAAGCATGAGCATACGTTTGTGATTATGACTTATACGAGAATGTGCTTTACGATTATGCATTTACATTATGCTTTATACGTATGCATGCAACTATTTATGATTTGATTTACACAGAGTACAGTCTTAGTATATGTGGTTGTATTGATACACTTGCATCCCGGAGGATGTCTACCAGGGGGAACTGTACCTTATGCCGATGTATTTCTGGGTGGGTACAGATTTTTGTTCCTTGTGCTGATGTATTTCGGGGTGGGAACAGATACCCTGACCTGATGCCTCTCTGGCTAGAATCACGTGTGGGTCTGGGATCTTGTGATTCGGACTGTACTAGCACGGATGTGTCCATGAGTGACCCCGTGAGATTTTTCTATGCATGCTCTGTACGCTGGAGGAGTTTGGGTTCACCTCGTGTACTATATCATATTCATTCATTTTGACTCGCATATGTTTTTACAACATATATTATTCGGCGAAAAACATTTATTTTCGTCCACTCACTCTAACGGTTTATATGTCTTTCCCCTGGGCTTTTCGGTTTCCGTGCCCAGTTTGCAGTTCGGACTCTGGTGTCGCACGTCGCAGTTGGAGGCATAGTGTTCGAGCTACCTTGTTTCTTCCAGTAGGTTTCTTGTTCTGCCTGCTGTGGTATATTTATATAATTATATACTAGAGGTTGCTCTGAGCATTCTGATGTTATACTTTTATACGATTTTTCCCCGGATTTATGTAAAGTATGGTTTTATTTATTACTTTACATTACTGTTATGATATTGAGAGATCCGGATGGGATTGGTGCCCACGGTTTAATTTTTGTGGCATAGGATGAAGTGTATTTTCCGGGTGTAGGTTAATGGCAATTCAGCGTTAGTAGCGTTACTCTGCCGAAATTTTTATGGTTTTTCTTGGTTCGTGTTTTCAGAAGGGGTTTGATTCCGGTTTAGGAAACTAAATCGGGGTTGGGTCCTTTCACCGGACTCGACGATTTGAGGAAGGTGAGCCCAGCAAGGGTCCTTCTAAGAGGGGAAGCTCAAGCACTTCAGGTTCTACTTCATCTTCTGGTGAGGGATCTTCTGCTCCAGTTCTTCGTGTACATCGTCCGAGTCATTTTCAAAGATGGATGAGGAGGAATCGACCCCTGAGGCAGGGATCCCGTGCCAGTACTAGCCCAGCTAGTAGTTCTCGTCCTACTCCATCAGCACCCAGAGATTTCCCTTTATGTGACATGTGTCACAAGCATCATTTCGGGCAGTGGCAGGCTGTGTCTTGAACTTGCTTTCGTTATGGCCAGATGGGTCACTTTGCGAGGGAGTGTTCACATATGAATACTTCAGACAGATTTTCAGTGCAGAGTTCTAGTGGTGATCAGGGAGCCACTTCAGAATCTAGAGCAACACCACCACCTAGAAAGCCAGCATATCAGGATCAAAGCTAGAGAGGGTGACTGCCTGCACAAACTGGACATGCATGACTTCATCATATGACCTTGCAGGAGGGCAGAGCAGCTCCAGATGTGATTATCGGTACGTTATATGTTTTTGGTTATGCTGTTTATACTTTAATAGATCCGGGGGCTACACACTCTTTTATCTCTGTGAGATTAGCATCAATAGTTAACGTACCGGCCACTCCCTTACCAATGATGTGGCGAGTGGTTTACCCCAACGGTGATATGGTTTTGGTGGGGTTAGTATATAGAGACTGTAGTGTCATGGTTAGAGGTTTTGGGTTGTCTATTGACTTCATACCTCTTGATGTCGCGGACTTTGATATGATTTTAGGTATGGACTTTCTGGGTAATCACCAAGATTTGGTTGATTGTCATCGGAAAAAAGTGGTGTTTAGAAGTCCAGGGTTACCAGAGATTTTATCCTGTGGAGAAAGAAATGTCCTTTCATCGTGCTTTATTTCAGCTGTACGAGCCGAGAAATTGTTGCAGAAGGGGTGTACCGCATACTTAGCACATGTTGTAAATACTTGTGTTTCCACTCCTAACCTTGAGGAAATTGCGGTGGTCAGGGATTACCCCAATGTATTTCCTGAGGAATTACTAGGTCTTACTCCAGAAAGACAAATTGATTTCATGATCGAGCTACTTCCGGGTATAGGTCCTATAGCTCAGGCGTCGTGCCGTATGGCTCTAGCTGAGTTAAAGGAGTTGCAGGTTCAGCTTCAGGATATAATTGATAAAGGTTTCATCCGTCCTAGTATATCACCATGGGGAGCTCTAGTTATGTTTGTGAAAAAGAAGGAAGGTACTATGCGGTTATGTGTTGACTACTGAAAATTGAATCAGGTGACTGTAAAGAACAAGTATCCTTTGCCTCGTATTGACGATTTGTTTGATCAGCTGAAGGGAGCTACTGTTTTCTCGAAGATTGATCTCCGATCGGGATATCATCAGTTGCGGATTATAGAGTCTGATGTCTCTAAAACCGCATTCCAATCGCGTTATGGGCACTATGAATTTCGAGTGATGTCGTTCGGTTTAACGAATGCACCTGCTGCCTTCATGGCTTTAATAGGGTATTTCAGGCTTATCTCGATAAATTTATTGTTGTGTTTATTGATGATATCCTGATTTACTCGAAGGATGCAAGGCAACATGCGAGGCATTTGCATATTATTTTGAAGACTTTAAGGGAATCCTAGTTGTACGCCAAGTTTAGTAAATATGAGTTCTGGTTGGATAAGCTGAAATTTCTTGGCCATGTGATTTCAGCAGAAGGAGTTAGTGTTGATCCAGACAAAATTGAGGCTGTGTTGAATTGGAACCGACCTGTGAGTATGCCAAATATTAGAAGTTTTCTGGGTCTGGCTGGTTATTACTGTCGGTTTGTTCAAGATTTTCACGTATTGCTGCACCTCTTACGAAAACTCACGAGGAAGGGAGTTAAATTTGAATGATCGAAAGTTTGTGAAGAGAGTTTCCAGACTCTAAAGACAAGGTTGACCACAACTCCAGTATTGACATTACCAGACGATTGTGAGGATTTTATAGTTTTTAGTGATGCCTCTAAATTAGGCTTGGGATGCTTGCTGATGCAGCATGGTAGAGTTGTTGCGTATGGTTCACGCCAGTTGAAACCCCATGAGGTGAATTACCCCACTCACGATATGGAGTTGGCAGCGACAGTTTTCGCACTAAAACTTTGGAGACATTATTTGTATGGTGCCAGATGTCGGATTTTCACTGACCATAAAAGCCTTACGTATCTTCTCACTCAGCCAGAATTAAACTTACGACAAAGAAGGTAGGTGGAGTTAAAAAGCGATTATGATTGTACCTTTGAGTACCACCCTGGAAAAGCGAATGTTGTAGTTGACGCTCTTAGCCAGAAATCGGGAGTTTCCTTGTCTCTCATTCAGTTGGCTCGAGTAATATTACTTGCGGAGTTTCGAGCCACTATAGCAGTGTTGTATACTGATGCGAGCGAGGCTGGAGTTCTATTCGCCAATTTACAGGTTCGACATGTTCTCATTGACAAAGTGCGTGAGTTGCAGGATTCTGATCCATCCATTCTGAAGTTAAAGGATATGGTGCATATTGGTGAACAACCAGATTTTGCGATGAGGAAAGATGGATTGTTAGTATTCAGAATTTGACTTTGTGTTCCAAATGTCAGAGAATTAAAGCAAGAAATACTCGAGGAGGCTCATTATTCAACGTATGCAATGCACCCAGGTAGCACAAAGATGTACTTGAAAGGACCCAACCCCGATTTAGCTCCCTAAACCGGAATCGAACCCCTTCGAAAACACGAACCAACAAAAACTTTTCGAAATTTGGGCAGAGTTTCGCTACTAACGTAGAATTGCCATTACCTGCACGCGGAAAATACATTTCATCCTATGCCACAAAAATCAAACCGTGGGCACCAATCCCATCCGGATTTCTCAATATATCAACAGTAAAGTAAAGTAGTAAATATATATGCACTTTACTGAAATCCAGTGTACAATCGTATAACGTATTCAACAGGAAGCTCAGAGCGACATCTAATACATAATCGTATACGCATACCACAGTAGGTAGAACAATAAACCTACTGGATGAAACAAAGTAGCTCGAGCACTATGCCTCCGACCACGACGTGCGACACCAGAGCCTGAACTGCAAACTGGGCACGGAAACCGAAAAGCCCAGGGGAAAGACAATAAACACGTTAGAGTGAGTGGACGAAAATAAATGTCTTTCACCAAGTAATATATATAATAAAAACATATGCGAGTCGAAAGCATAAATAATCAAATGGTACACAAGGGAGACTCTAACTCCTCACGTGTCCGAGTACACGAGGGAGACTCTAACTCCTCACGTATACGGAGCATGCATAAAATCCCACGGGGTCACTCGTGGACACACCCGTGCTAGTACAGTCAGAACCACGGAGTCCCTGACTTCCACGTGATTCTAGCCGGAAATGGCCTCAGGTCAAAGGTCTGCCGCCCCCCGCTAAAGACCTCGGGTCAGGAGTCACAGCCTGCCACTGAAATCATCTCCGAAAGTACAAATAAACATACCAAGTTCATCAAACTGTCCACAAAGACCTGACAACTGGTATCACCAATCAAAGTGCATACAACACACACAACACAGCAACAACGGACACGTCAAACCGGAAATCTGAAATGACTGACACTTCTCGGCAAGTCTCTGTCTCCTAGCCATCGCTAGTCGACAAACGTGGCATCTGCACACACAAACCGCTACACTGCTCTTCATGTTGCGTCACGAGTAGTAAACTCGAAGTATCTGACACTTCTCCGCGTCACTAGTGCCAAACACGCGCAAAATCACGAGCCTCAACATCATCATACTCAAACTCAGCTCCCATAGCTCGCAGCTCAGCTAAAACGGAAACTCGAGCCACACATACACACATGCAATACTGAAATTCCTGACTCTCAACTGAATGCATCAGCAACAACATCATCCCAAACGGATGGTCAAAGTACAACCACTAGCCTTCCTCGAACAAATTCAAATGTGCAGCCATAGTCGATAGTCGACTCCCTCCATCTACACTGCCTCAAGCTCAAATCTGGCCGAAAATGCAAGTGAATGAAACTCAGTGGTCAGTGTACATCCTACACCTCGCTGCACGCCATAGCAATAGTGTCTCGAACTCCTTAATGCTAACATAAAAACAGCTACACCCAAACCAAACTCCGGATACATAGCTTCATAAAGTTCCACTGCCTGGAATCATGAGCCACCGCTCTGCTACACAACATCAAAACACAACCCAAATCTATACCTCGATGCATCGCCATAACCCACGAACTCATCACGATCGCCAGGTAAGGTCAACACCGAAGCAACGGTCAACCATCCTACAGGAGTAGGTAACTCTCCTCGCGTGCATCGAACCACTCGAACTTGACGCCTTCTTCGTCAATCCGGAAAATAGAGTGGCAATCCGGGAAAATCCTGTACAAGCCATCGGTAATAGCCTGCCAACCCAAGAGACTCCTGATCTCTGGCACAATGGTAGGGCAACCCCAAATCAACACGGCTTCAATCTGGTCAAGATCCATATCACTCACTCGGATAGCATCACACAGCTTAAAATCTTCATGCTAATCAGCCAAAACTCACACTGGCTGAACTTCGCAAATAACTGATCACCTCGCGAAGTCCGCAAAATCGCTCGCAATTGCATCAGGTACTGGTCCACACTCCTGGAGTACATCAGGAAGTTGCCGACGAACATGGTCGCAACTCGTCCAGAAACTGTCTGAACACATGGTCCATCAAGTCCACACGATCTACGGGGCATTGGTCAACCCAACAGCGTGACCAAGAACTCATGATGTCCGCACCGAGATCCGAAAGCCAACATAGCCACATCTGACTCATCAAACCTCCACTGATGGTATCCGGATCTGAAATCAATCCTCGAAAAGACTAAAGCTCTCACAAGCTGACCATACCACTCGTCAATCCGAAACGGAGGATACTCACTCTCCTCTGAAGCAAATCAAGCTTCAGATAGTCAATGCACCACCTCATCAAATCATCCAACGTCCGTACACACAATGCAAAAGTACACCACGCAGGTACGCTGGGTCGCATAAAATCTCCTGAAATCTCCTCTAGCAACTCCTGGAGTCGAAACTGTAGCTCCATCAGCTCCGCTGGCTCCGAACGACAAGATGCCGGTAAAATGAGTCCAGCGCCCGGTACAAGCTCAATAGTGTAATCGATCTCCCGAACTAGAGGAACACCTGGTAACTCCTCCAAAACACACCTGGAAACTCAGGAACCACCTCAATGTCACCAACGTCGGCACTGCAATCGTAGTATCCACAATATGAGCCAAGCAACAACATAACCAGTCTCCATCATCCGCTCAACCATCACCGCGAAACAGCATCTCGGGAAAATCTGGTCGTCGAAACACAACCTCCTTCTCGAGGTACTCGAACACAGCCAAATGCATCGTCAGACTCACAAACATACTGAAACCGCAATATCCAGCTATAACAGATCCGCGGCTAAGTCATAACCTCCAACAAGGATCTCGCAACCTCCGGATGGATACAATACTGTCCAAAACCTCGGAAGTGGAGATGCAGGTACAATAGCCATGGATATCAAACAACAGTAACCTCGGAGAAAAATCTGTCCTCAAACAAGGTCATGGCACGAACTTCAACATGCCCAACTAGTCGCCCATGTCAATTGCGACTTCCTGAATAACTCGTCAAAAGGGTACATTGATCAGACTGCAGGAACAGCATCATGATCCCTTAATGAACTCTGAGCTGTCGAACCTCAAACACAATTGGCTGAGGGCGCTACCTCGCAACGTGACCCTCCTGGCTACCGAAATAGCAACTGAAAGTACTCCTCGAACACAAATCACCGCAACACCTACTGCGTGATAGGATCACCAACGATCGCCCAAACTCGTGCCACAAGAGCAAGTCCGCTACTCCGTGATCTCCGCCATCATCAAACGAATTCTCTGCTTGATCTGATGACCCTCAACAATATCGAAAAGGTCACAGCCTAACGAAATCACTAATCCCGAAGTGTCGGAACTCAACCTCATCAAAATCTCGACTAAGTCCACTTTCCTCAAACCATCACATCAAAGACCGTGTACATCTTTCCATCACACTAGCCTCGCCGCTGAGTGCAACACACTAAGCTCCTCACGGATATCTCGAGGCACATCAATCAAACTCTCTCTGATACTCAGGTTCAAACTCATCTCGAACCTCGTGCATAGCTCCCTCTGAAGCCACATAACACGTGTAAACAAGAACAAACACGTGGACAAAGCATCTCTGCCTCAGGTGAGTAAACACTCCACATATGATTGCTGGATAGTCTGATTAAACCATTACCGTCAAAACAACACCCTGAATGTAGGCCATGGAGTCGCAACCGGAACTCACACAATATCAACCCACCAAACACAACAATCTGACTCAAGCAAACATCACTGCCACAAATCTCAGCTTTGAGGCAACATATAGGGTGTCATATACACATCCCCAGGTAAACCGTGCCACACAATTCACTGAACTCTGAATACTCATCCGAATCCATTGTTCTCTGGCAAATCGCGCGTCGAATGATCCTCAACAGGATCCACAACCGAAACAACACGGAAAGCACGTCAGGAGGCATCCGAATGAATACAATATCGTTCACAACAAGTGGAACGTAATCATGGAACTTCAAATATTTGAAAGCATACAACACCCGGAATTTGATGATTATCCGCCGGCCGGTCGGGTCACCATTCCAGACATGCTGTACATTCTCAAATACCCTTAGTAAACACGACTACAGAAGTCTACAGAACCTATAACCTAATGCTCTGATACCAAGCTGAAAGGACCCAACCCCGATTTAGCTCCCTAAACCGGAATCGAACCCCTTCGAAAACACGAACCAACAAAAACTTTTTGAAATTTGGGCAGAGTTTCGCTACTAACGTAGAATTGATATTACCTGCACGCGGAAAATACACTTCATCCTATGCCACAAAAATCTAACCGTGGGCACCAATCCCATCCGGATTTCTCAATATATCAACAGTAAAGTAAAGTAGTAAATATATATGCACTTTACTGAAATCCAGTGTAAAATCGTATAACGTATTCAACAGGAAGCTCAAAGCGACATCTAATACATAATCGTATACGCATACCACAGTAGGTAGAACAATAAACCTACTGGATGAAACAAAGTAGCTCGAGCACTATGCCTCCGACCACGACGTGCGACACCAGAGCCTGAACTGCAAACTGGGCACGGAAACCGAAAAGCCCAGGGGAAAGACAATAAACACGTTAGAGTGAGTGGACGAAAATAAATGTCTTTCACCAAGTAATATATATAATAAAAACATATGCGAGTCGAAAGCATAAATAATCAAATGGTACACAAGGGAGACTCTAACTCCTCACGTGTCCGAGTACACGAGGGAGACTCTAACTCCTCACGTATACGGAGCATGCATAAAATCCCACGGGGTCACTCGTGGACACACCCGTGCTAGTACAGTCAGAACCACGGAGTCCCTGACTTCCACGTGATTCTAGCCGGAAATGGCCTCAGGTCAAAGGTCTGCCTCCCCCCGGTAAAGACCTCGGGTCAGGAGTCACAACCTCCCCTGGAATAAAGCCTACCATCGGGGATCAGCCGAGAGGCAAGTGTATCGATACAACAACGTAACCACGACTGTACTCTGTGTAAACCAAATCATAAACATTTCGATGCAAATGCATGAACAACATATAAGTATATGTATACTCGTATACGTATATCCGTATAAGTATAATCGTATAATCGTAAAACACATGCTCATGTAATCCGAAATCTCATATGCATGCTCAAGTTCATAAATCGTATATCAAGACTCGCAAATAATCGGTGAAAAGAAATGTCCACTCACAGACTGGCGTAACGCGTATCGCGTTAACCCGTGATCCGGCGGAAAGTCCCTCGCCAAAACAACGATCACGAACCCCTGAATATTCACAATGTCCAATATTCAAAATCATAATCCGACAATACAAATCAAACCACGAGAAACCACCGTTCTCGGAAACACGAAATCCAAAGTCGACAAATCGTCGAAAATCCGTATATGTATACCACAATACCTCGCTTTACGTTCGGACGCTCAACTCGAAAAACGAACCTCCCCACTACGATCAGGGCGCGATTTCGAGTCAAATGACATGCAATTCATCGAAAACCATGCCGGAAGAAAAGTTGCCGTCGCCGCTGCCACAGTCGCCGGAAAACTCCAATCTGCCCAGAAAAATACATGGCATACATGGTTTCAAAGATCTCGACGAGCCCAACAACTTTCCAGTTATAGGTTAAGGCCAATTCTCACTCTAACTAGCTCAATTTCATGAAAAACCGAATTGTTCCACAAATTTCAAATCCAAAATTCTCCTTCCACAAACAAAATTAGGATTCCAAACTTACATGGTAGCTTGCTAGTGATGAGAGCTACAAAGCCCAGTACAAATTTCAGCTCGAATCGGCTCGAAACATCAAACCCGAAATCACCAAGTTTTCTTGAATTTTGGCCGGAATTTTCCTCTCTCTCCGGCGAGCTAGGCCGTGCGTGGTGGCCGGGGTTAGGTTCGTGGCATTAAGGAGGAGGGAAAGAGCCCAAGTTCAAGCCGTGGGGTGGCCAGAATCCACCGCCACCATGGAAGCCGTGAGCCACCGCCGTGAGTTTCATCTCCTCCATCGGTCAACCAAGGTCAAACCAGCAATGAATAGTCCTCCCTTCCTAAAATGGAAACCTTCTATTTATATACATGCCAAATATGGAAACTTTCCCAATTGATTTCGACAAACTTCGAATATCCATAACTTTCTCGTCGTAATTCCGATTCCGATAATTCTCGCGGCCACGAACTCGTCTCGACATATTCTTCCAATATTACCCGAAGTCAAACATATCGGTCAAATGAATAAAAAGTCAACCCTTGAATCAACACCCATTTAAATCGACTAAACCATCAATAATCGAAAATAATCACAACTAAATCTTCGTAACTCAAAATCATGCTCCGGAAGTTCCCACAAACTCGAAATTAAATTCCGAACAACTTCCGTGAAGGAACCGAAACCAAATTCTCGCCCGGTAATTTAGTCGTTAATTAGCTCGCCATATTAGTCCGTTTCCGTCGAAACTTCAAATATTCATAACTAATTCCTCGGTCGTCTAAATAACAATCTGGAATCGCCCACGAACTCGTAATCACATGTAGAACGACTCTCGAGAAGAGACCCAGTTCCAATTCTCGGCCAATAATTAAGTCGTTAAGAACTCTGACGATTCCAATAACTGTCAGACAACTGCGACTACGCAGTAACACATCGATCAAGCTGATCATACTGCTGATTCTGTTCCGGGTCGTCACAATACCGCACTCTCAGAGAGTATTATTGGTGGTCTAATATGAAAATGGAGGTAGCTACCTTTATGAGTCAATGCCCTATTTGTCAACAAGTGAAGGCGAAGAGGCAGAAACCTTTAGGAATGATGCCACATCTGGAGATTCCTGTCTGGAAATGGGAGCATGTTACAGTGGATTTTGTATACAAGTTACCTCGTACAGCCAAGGGGCATGCATGTATTTGGGTAATTGTAAATTACTTCACCAAGTGAGCACATTTTATACCAGTCTCAGAGAAACTGTCAGTGAGCAAGTTAGCTACATTATATATGCAGAAGATTGTGAAGCTACATGGTGTGCTTGTATCCGTCATTTCAGATCGAGATTCTCATTTTACCTCAAAATTATAGAGGGCATTGCAGGAAGCTTTAGGAACCAAGTTGCGATTTAGTACAGCTTTTCATCCTCAGACAGATGGCCAATCTGAAAGAACAATCCAGACGCTTGAAGATATGTTAAGGTCTTGTGTGTTGCAATTCCCAGGAAAATGGAATATGTATCTGCATTTGATGGAATTTTCATATAACAACAGCTTCCACTCTAGCATTGGCATGTCACTATATGAGGCATTGTACGGGAAACAGTGTCGGATACCCTTGTGCTGGACAGAAGTAGGAGAAAAGAGTCTCATTAGCCCAGACATAGTTCAAGAGACTACAAAAAATATTCAGATCATTCGAGATAGATTGAAGATTGCTCAAGACAGACAAAAGAGTTATGTTGACGTCATACGTAAAGATCTTGAGTTTGAAGTTGGAGATTGGGTTTTCCTGAATTTGTCTCCATGGAAAGGGGTGATGTGGTTTGGAAAGCGCGGTAAACTTTAGCCACGTTATATTAGACTTATGAGATTATTGAGCGTGTGCACGCTGTAACTTATCGTTTGGAATTACCTTCAGAATTGGCGCGAGTTCATGATGTTTTTCATGTATCCATGTTGCGGAAGTACATCCCTAATCCTTCTCATGTCATCGTGCCTCAAAAATTTCCGTTACGAGAGGATTTAGTTTATATTGAGGAACCAGTGGATATTCTTGACCGTAAAGAGCAAGTTCTCCAGAACAAGACCATTCATTTTGTGAAAGTTTTATGGAGGAATCATACAGTCGAGGAGGCTACTTGGGAACAAGAGCAGTTCATGAGGGAGCAGTACCCACATCTTTTCTAGCAGGTATATAATTTCGAGGATGAAATTTTTGTAAGGGGCGTGGATTGTTATAACCCGTATCGAAATCATACGCTAATCGAACCACGTTACGGATTATCGCGGATTAAGCACATTATTATGGTTGTTAACGACTTTTTCACCGGATAAGAATTTGATTTGACTTCTTCACGAGAGTTGTAGAATATTTAATTTCAATTTTGTAGGAATTTTCGAGGAATTTATCGGATAAGCGAGCTATTTTTAATATTTATCGAAAGTTTGTAGGTGTGTTTATTAAAATGTATTAATTTTAAATGTTGAATTAATTTGAGCTATTAGATCGAGATAAGAGTTAATGTCAGCCGTTGGGTATTTATACGTGTTATTTTGGGAAAGTTTCCAAAATTAGCAAAGATACCGTACGAGACCCGTATACCGAACACTGACCCGTTTACGTTGACCCAGCCCGTACCGCCGATTCCGGCCACCTCCAACGTTGACCCAGGTGTGGTTGGAAAGCCCTTTCTCTCCTCTTTCGTTTCATATAGGTGTTGATGAGTTTTAGGGTCGAAATGTTTAGGTATCTCGGCCAGAATTTGAGGTTATCGGTCGACGGTGCTCCGGCCGTTTTCCGGCAAGGTTAAGGGGTGGGTTCAACTGAGTTTGGTCCCAAGAATCAAACTCCTATGGTCTTGGGGTCCGAGGTGGAGTGACAGTGGCGATTTGGCCGGAAACCGAATTGTGTGGCCGTGGCTTTCGAGCCGTTTTCCGGCCAAACGGCGAAGATTCGGGGCTTGGCCCTGTTGGGAAAGTTGTTGCTCGTGGTAACAACTTTCCAACACGGGGTTGAACGCGCCAAACGGAGCAGTTTGGCCTGGGGGCGCGTGTGGCTCATGCGCCGCCGCCTGTGGTGGCGTGTGAAGGCTAGCACCGCTGCCCACAATGGTTTTCCTGCAAGTCAATTTTCCAAAATTATCGGCTGGACTTCCGGAGTTATTTTTCGGGTCGATTTTCATAGTTTTATGCATATTTTGATATTTAATGATTTGTATTTACAAGACATCGAGATCGCAAATCGAGCAGTGAAGGCAATTCCGCGGGACCCCAGTAGTAGTCGCACACTAGTGAGTGGACTTTTATTTTTCACAAACGTAGCGAGTTCTTATTTTATCAGCATGCTCTACAGTTTATTTTATTTATTTTAGTGCTTTTAAAATGGAGGTTTATTTGTGATGGTTTGATTAGTTGCATTGATGCTCTAGCTATTCGACTGTTCACTGGATAGTTTAGTCAGGGGAGGTTAGGTGGCCTCGTCTGACTCAGATCGACTCAGGTTAGATCACCTGGGAACGATCTCGTCACATTTATTTTACTTGCGTTTTCTACTGATCGTCGTACCGGGTGAGAGGCTCAGAATGACTATCCCTCCATTTCATATCGGTTATTTATTTGGAACTCACATTATTTTTAGAAATTAGCGGAAATGTATGAAATTACAGTTTAGTGATTTACGCAGATTATTATATTATTTTGTCTACTCACACTAACATTTTATATTTTAAATGCATTTCCCTAGGCTTTTCGGTTTTTCGTTGCCCAGGTTGCAGTGTTATCCCTGTGCGTGCTTGGTATCGTTGAGAACTCCGAGTCTATCAGTCTTCCTCCTATCAGTAGGTTCCAGCTCACTGTCAGTTTGTTTTATATGTATATAGACGTCGCTCTGAATACTTGTTTTCTTATGTTGCTACAGTAAGACTCTTGTGAATTGGTTGTGACTCGAGCAGTCGTCGAGTTTTGCTTGTCCTTGTATTTAGAACCAGTACTTTGTAAAAATATATTTTAATCTTGAGCTATACATCCGTTTTAGTTTCTGCTCTATGTTGAGAAATCTGGATGGACATTGGTGGTCCACATTTTGTTTGTGGGATTTATCTGTGAAGTGTTAATCTTCTTGCAGGTTTTTGGTTGTCTCAACTTTAAAGGAAGTTAAGTCAAAAAATTTACAGAATTTCATAGATTATAATCAGTCATTAGGACTTGATCTTAGATTAGTAGTTAATCTACGGTTGGGTCCTTTCAGTAACACCTGGAAAAAGGGAGATGGGCGTTCTGAGACGGGGATCTGCTTGATTAAACTAAGCTACTAAGATGAAACACAGGTGTCAAAAGTGATAACGGGGTGACTCGCCTATCATACTCTAATGCTTAAGTATGGGCTAAGTGAAGGGTAAAAGGTATGAATATGAATGTAGTTAGGATACAAGGTATAAATTACCTTTTCTTAATGAAATTTAATTTGTTGTGTACTTATCCGGAAACGCACTTTTTCTTCATCCTTCGATGTGGGACTCGGTGTGCTTCTATTTTCCTTTCACTTGCGCTTCCTTGGTTCATGTTTCAACAAGCATGTACAAAATGTGGCAGAGCCAAAGCGCTTATGCTAACAAGTCCCCCAAGTCCCCAAATCAAGATTATGGGGAGTTGAATTGATTCGCCCATTTCGTACACGCTTAACTTCAGTTTTCAAGCAACAGGGTGTACCCCATAGTCCCCTTCAACTCCGTAGGAAAGAATGATCCGCTCATGTTTTATGAAGGGGAAGAACTATCTAACATTGCCTAGATCATAATATGTATTCTTGGCTAGGTGTCACTTTTGTGAAGCTCTATATCTGAATGGAGTATCATGTATCAATTTTGACATATCTGAGTGGGTCGCTGCAAAAGTAAATTAATGAACTACTCGAACTGAACAAGGAGTGTCACTTGTTGGTGATTATGTAGTCGTATCGTGCTTACTTCATAGAGTAGTGTTTGAAGGGACAACACTCATGATGATCAGTCCTGGAGTCCATTCGGGGGGGGGGGGAGGGGGTACGTTTGTTAAGAGCCCAGATGTAAAATAGCGTTGATATTGTAGTAAAGTAATAATCCTCTGCTCAATAATGATCCCAGACTATCGTATGGGCGGGTCGGGGAGAAAAGTTTCTTTCAAAGATAGAGGAATGAACTAGAAGGGAATGAATCCACTTTCTTCCAGAGTTGCATGTTGGACATGTGTGACACAATTGTGGTGATCGAGAAAAAACAGAGCGTCGCCTACCCTCATCATAATGGTGTGAACCATTATGACTTTGTGGGAAACAATGCAACTTGGTTCAGTTTTCAAGACAAAGAGATTCAGTAAAGAAACCAAGGGCCGAGATTTAGCCACGTGTATGACTCAGTTCTACCAAGGGTTTCTATGGAAAGGAAAAAAAAGGGGAAAAAGACTGCTGATCTTCTCATTTGTCATACTTTGAGAATAGAAATGTAGAGAGCTCGTAAGAGAAGTAAAGGCAAAGCGTTAGAGAAAAGAAGAGAAGGAAGGATGAAAGAAGATCCAGAACCCAGATTCAACAGAATCCAGTAAGATCTTTCATTCTTAACTAGCTTAAACAAGGTAGTTTTTTTTTTATATTGTTTTAAGGATAAGAAAAATACATGCGTTGTCGTAAAAGAAAATGTTTGAAAGTAAAACAAAGAGTTTTTAAACCACTGAAACCTTAAAGCATTGGGTTTGTGCTTGTTAGATTGGGTTTAAACTACGTGATGCATGACATATGGGTTTTTGGCAAAAATCATGTATGTAACTAACCTGGGTATGTGGATTGTGAAATATGTAAGGGTAAGATGAGCTTTTGTTTTAAAATGAGTGCAAGTGTGGGGAGGTTCTGGGTAAAAAGGGATGAACAACAAGAAGAAAGATTAAAAGGAAAAAAAAAAGAACCTAGAATGTTGTGTTGTGGTTTGGTTTGGTTGAAAAGTGGTTTTATCGAGTAGAGGGGAGAGAAAGATGAAAAAAGGTGTTTGTGGTGATTTAGTGAGCAAGGGGGTGCCTATGATTTTTAATAGACTCTTTTGTTTTATACCTTTATCTTAGGTTGCCCAAGTGACGAAATATAGATGAGCGTTGTTGAAGTAATAGATGTGTCAAGCAGAGAGTATAGGATAGTGAACGGGAGAAAACAACGCCCAAAGGAGAAAAATTCTTTCAAAGAAAATGTGCTTAGGAGATTTGGGACTTAGATCGAATAAAGAGAGTGTAACTACGACCTCGTTCGATTCAGAACCCAATTTTAGTAATGCAGTGTCGCTTATGCATGGAGATGACCTGAAATTGACCATTTTGTTTTTGTCACAGCGGCCAAACAAGTATTTTATCTTGATCATGTGGTGCACAAAGACGCATGAAAAGTAGTCAGCCAAGTTGTTCCTAGAAATATATACAGTGCAACTACACTTGGAGAGGCCGCAGATAATGAAGAAGATATTGCATACCAAGAGCCGAATACTAATTGGTAATCCTGAATCCCCGACAATTCCCGTGAATAATGTGATACTAGGTCGTGTGGTTTGATTTCGTGAGGAACGTGTTGAACTAATTGACGTTAATCCAAATGACGACAACGAAGACTCCTGTGACGAGGAGCAACACATATTACCAGAAATTAACTCGCACTACCAGAATAAGTATCATACCCGACGAGATCTCGAAAAATTGGACGACGACAAAAAGGGATTGTCAGCCATAGTTTCCCATCGTCGGGCACAATATTATAGCTGACGACCCAAAAAAAGTCGTTAGTGTTTGTGACGGGACCTTTGTTGGCTATAGTTTTTGACAAACATCGACAACATTTTGAACCTATACCGAAAGACTTAGTGAGTCATCGGCTATAGTTCTTATATTAGATCTGGTTCACAACAGCTCAATCATTCAAAAAAAATTTGGTGAGAAAAATTCAAAATGCTCTGAAATCGTTGGGTGTTGTCGGAAACTGTCAAAAATAGGTTTGTGAAGCTATATAGATACGTGTGTGTGTGTGTGTGTGTGTGTGTGTGTGTGTGTGTGTGTGTTGATTAGTGTTGATTTAGAGTTGATTAATTAATTGTTGATGTAGAGTTGATTGTTGAGTTTGAGTTGAGTTGAGTTGAATTCGATGAAAATGTGTATATATATGTATAATTATATGTAAATTTGTTGATTAATTGTTGATATGTATATACATATATAGTTGTATGTAATTAAATTTTAATAGTTGATTGTTGATATGTGGGTATATATGTTATTTGTTGATATATATGATCGATATATATATATATATATATGCAAATTTGTAATTAGGTAGTAGAAGAATTAAATTATGTAATTTGCAGTTTAAAGATCGATATATATATAATGATATATTTTTAACTAATTAGTGCATGTATATATATATTGTTAGAATTTTTAGGATGGACAAGAGTTGGATGTGCCTTCCAAGATGAGATGTAAGATATCACCACAGAATGAGGAGATTTGTGGAATATGTGAAGGCTAATAGTGGAGGGGTGCCAATTCATTATTGCCCGTGTAACAATTGTCAGTGTCACAGTGACCGATTTCGTTTTCCTATTGAAAATGTATTGGAGCACCTGAGGAAATATAGGTTTTGGGATAAGTACACATGTTGGATTTATCACGGTGAAACATCATCAACGAGTCTTTATGATCATGGGCAATTTGCTGAGAGTTCTAGTACATCTAATGATCTAACAACGAGGTTGATCAACGATGTGTTTCCTTATGAGAGCGGTGTATTTGCTCAAGCACAAGACCCTCCCGCCTTTGGGGGCTTCCCTCATATTGAGCTTCTTCAGCAATTACCTAGAGCTGTTAACACTACCGGTATAAACAAGTACAACAAGCTGATTGCATTACAACAGACTCCGTTGTACAATGGGTGTAATAAGACTTTCTTGAAAGTGTCATGGGAGTGATAAAACTCAAAGTGGAGAACAAAATGAGTGTCAAGGATGTTGATGATTGCCTGAAGTGGACTGCTTCGATACTGCCTGCCGATCATCACCTTCCTACCACTCATCGTAAGGTGCGACATATCCTGAAAGATCTTGGGCTTTCCTATATAAAAATTCATGCATGCAGATATCAATGTGTTCTCTCCTGGGGTGAAGACGCTTACGAGAATGATCTTGAAAGCTTTGATGCCTGCCCGATATGTTTTATGGATAGATATAAGTTGACTCTTGCCGGGAACAAGAAAGCTGTGAAGATACTACAGTATTTCCCACTGATTGATAGGCTGAAACGGTTTTCATATGTGCACACACGGCTAAAGCTATCAGATGATGGACTGAGAGGAATTTGCCTGACAATGATACCCTTATACACCCTGCTGACGGAGAGGCTTGGAAGCACATGGTCAGAGCAGTTTTCTGATTTTGCATCAGATATCCGAAATGTTTGGCTCGTGCTCTCATCTGACGGATACAGCCATTTTGGGAACATGAGTCTTTAATACAGTATATGGCCAGTTATTTTGGTACCTTACAACCTTCCTCCATGGATGTGCATGAAGAAAGAACACAATATGCTCACTTTGTTAATTCTAGGGCTGGGTTATCTAGGAAAGTGCCTCGATGTGCATTTGAGACCCTTGATTGAGGAGCTTAAGCACCTAAGTGAATTTGTTCATGCCACTTATGACAAGTACAAAAATGAGATGTTCCAGATGCGTGCCATGCTTGTTGGCACCATCAGTAATTTTCCTGCCCGCGGGATGTTATCGAGCAGCGTTACCAGGGGATACAAGGCTTGTTTAGAGTGCATGAATTTTGAGTGCTGCATACCTCATTACAGGAAGATTGTCCAGATGCGTCACCTTTGTTGGCTTCCACATGATCACCCATTCAGCATGATCACGAGGATTTTGATGGGACAGTAGAAATGAGCGTGCAACCTGGGGAATGAAAATTTGGAAGTGCTGAATGAATACGATTTTAGGCAGTGAGCAATCATGCTGAAATTGTGGTATCAATACCTGGCAGACCCGACATGTGTAAATTCTGGACACACAAAAGCATATTCTGGGAACTCCCGTACTAGCCCTAGTTGTCGATTAGGCACTACTTAGATGTCATGCACATAGAGAAGAATGTCTGCAAAATTTTTGTGGGCACAATTCTGAATTGGGAGGGGAAAACTAAAGACGGCTCTAAGGCACACCTTGATCTTCAAAGAATGAAATTACAAAAGCATTTGTAGTTGAAGGAAGGGAAGACAAAGATGCCTCAAGCTCCTTACACCGTGAAGTCTGACAAGAAGAATGAAATTTTTGGGTGGATGGGTAATGTCAGGTATCCTTATGGCTATGTAAGAAATATAGGCCTGTGTGTTAACTTCTGGGATAATAAGATATACGGATTAAAGAGCCATGACTGCCATGTACTGCTTCAACGCCTGTTTCCTGTTTTCATTCGAGGGTACTTGCCCAAAGAGGTGGTGGAGTCGTTAGTGGCGTTTTGAAGATTCTTTCAGAAGTTATGCACCAGAGAAAGTGAAGCAGTCAGACTTCTGGGAAATGCAACAGGACATCATTTTTATCATGTGCAAATTTGAGAGGATATTTCCCCCAATTTTTTTTGACATCCTGCCGCACTTGATGATCCATCTTCCCAAACAATTATTGCTTACCAGTCTGATTACAGATGCGGTAATATGACTGTTTTGAATGATTGTTAATTTTTTATTTATTAATTAGTGATAAACATGGTTGATATGGCAAATTAGTCTTATGTTATGGCAGATTAGGCTTGGTTATGTGAAATTTGGTGTTAAGTTTGGTTTTGTGTAATTGGTTATGTGAATTTGATTAGGTACGAAGCTGAATTGGTGTGGCAAAAAAAATAAATCATCGGGATCGGTGTTGAGATCCCAAGGTGGAAATGGGACTAGCAGCTCTAGTCAGTCCGGGTCTGCCACGATCAGCAGTAGTTATAGCGGCCATGCCACCTTTCGCCACCGAATACTACTTGGTGAGGGGGCGACATCGCAGCAGCTAGCCAGCCGACCCTCTAGCGTGAGGAGACTCTATTTAGAGAGCCACCCACCCTCAATGGGTGGCATATCTCAAGCCTCACCCCATATGCTGCACATTCCCGAGCCGGTGCCTACTCCCTCTACGGCCCAATCATCTGAGGCATGTGCTTCAGGTAGTACATCGGCCAGTGTGCGATTATCACCGCCGTCTACCCTCTTTGTGCCCGACGAGATACCAACCATACCTGCTTTCGATGAAATGGGGAGGCCTATTCAAGAACAGGAGCCTTATGTTACAGTGGAGAAAGCGTACATGTATATACCGTTCGAGACACCTCTTTGGAGTACGAGGATTAAAGGACAGTAGACGGACAAATTGGGTAAATATTAAGTAACAAGTTTGGTTATTTAATTTCAAACTTATAGCCGATATGTAAATTAAATTGGGTATTTATGTTTTCTTTTTCTTTTTACCATGTCTTAAGCACCGTCATCAATGGAAAAGAAAAAAAATACCAGAGGCACCGTTGCCGGGAAGCTTCTTGACGAAGTGATCAGGAATGGGAAAGTGGTCATTAAGACCACTAAGACCGGCAAGGTGATCGAGGGTGATGCTACACGAAAGTACACTGGCATTGCCGGAAACATCATACGGGATCGAGTCCCAATGCTGGGGCCAGATTGGAGTTCTGTGCCAAATTGCATGAAGTTGGAAGTGCATAATGCACTGTCGGTGACTTAAATTGTATATTCATTATATAAATTTTCCACTTATTAATCAAGTCCGAAGAAATATATAATTTTTACCATTAATATAAACATTGCAGATGTGGTTTCACGTAGAAAACATCCTCAGACCCACGTGGGCAGATGTCGTGCAAGGGGGCAGATGCTGTGATTCGAGTTATATTGTATATATCGAGTTAGATTTTTTTTTGATCAAATGTTTCAATTTCTAAAATTTGTGTTGCACTAATATAGCTACAAGGAGTGGAAACCTGAGCTCAAAAAGCACTATCAGAAGTACGGTAGTGGCCGAGATGGTACCCCTAGCGAGTTTCAGTTTAGGGAGTACGAGTGGCGATGGCTGGTAACCCACTTCAAGAACCCACGATTAAAGGTATGCAACCTAAGTATATTTGTGTACATTGTGTCATATTATATGAAAATAATTAGTTAATAATTTTTTGACGTATCTTTATCCAACAAGGCAATTTTTGAAATAAACGCAAATAATCGGGCAAAACACATCAAGAACCATCATTGTGGTTCCAGATCATATTCGGGTTGGGCGGAGGAGGCCGTCAAACACCCAGAAGTCCAACCGTTGGTGTTTACTACGCATCATGCGTATCCGCAGTGCCCCAAAGATGCTGTAAGTCCCTCATAAATTAATTAACATATTTGCTTATATATGTTTATTCTCTAAATTTTTTGTATGTTTAATACGTTATTCATATTTCATTGTCAATTAGGCGAGAGTGGAGAAGGCGATCCCGCATGTGTGTACTCAGGTAGATTGAGAGCTACATCCTAACTCCCATGATGAAGATCTCAACCAGTTTGCCACTCAGATTGATCCATCTGATTTGCTTGTAGCGGCGATGATTATAGTAGTCGTGATCCCTCCTAGGAAGAACACCTTATACGTCAGGGGTATGGGCAAGAAGGGCCAAGGGGTTTTGAAGAAGACTCCCGAATTCTCCCGTAGGTCCAGAAGTTCTAACAACTCTGAGCTACAAGAGAAGCTTCGGAGACAGAACATAGAGATGGAAGAGAACTAGAGACAAATGGAGAAGATGCAGCAGGCGATTGCATTACAGAATGCGAGAATCGCTAAGCAGTAGAGAGTTACTGAAAGGACTCAACCCCGATTTAGTTGCCTAAACCGGAATAAAACCCCTTCGAAAACGCGAACCAACAAAAACTGTAGAAATTTTGGCAGAGTTTCGCTACTAACGTAGAATTACCATTACCTGCACGCAGAAAATACACTTCATCCTATGCCACAAAAAGAAAACCGTGGGCACCAATCCCATCCGGATTTCTCAATATATCAACAGTAAAGTAAAACAATAAATATATACGTACTTTACTGAAATCCGGAGTAAAATCGTATAACATAACGACAGATTTCTCAGAGCGACCTCTATCGTATAAACATATATGTATATCACAGTAGGTAGAACAATAAACCTACTGGAAGAAACAAGGTAGCTCGAGCACAATGCCTCCGACCACGACGTGCGACACCAGAGCCTGAACTGCAAACTGGGCACGGAAACCGAAAAGCCCAGGGGAAAGACATGAAACACGTTAGAGTGAGTGGACGAAAATAAATGTCTTTCACCAAATAAAATATACGATATAAAACATATGCGAGTCGAAGTATAAATAATCAAATGGTACACGAGGGAGACTCTAACTCCTCACGCGTCCGGGTACACGAGGGAGATTCTAACTCCTCACGCATACAAGTACGAGGGAGACTCTAACACCTCACGTACAAAAATATGAGGGAGACTCAAACTCCTCACGCGTACAGAGCATGTGTATAAATCACACGGGGCCACTCGTGGACACATAACAACATATAAGTATAATTGTATAACACATGCTCAATATAAACATAATCTTGTACGAAAACTCATACTCGTAAAACCATAATCATATTGCATGCTCAAGTTCATAAAACGTATATAAAGGACTCGCAATAATTCCGTGAAAATAAACTGTCCACTCACAGATAGGCGTAACGCGATACGCGTTAACCCGTGATCCAGCGGAAAGTCCCTTGCCAAACAAATGATCACGAACCCCTGAATAATCACAATAACCATTTCGTGAAATCACAACTCGACAATACAAATCAAATCACGAGAAACCACCGTTCTCGGAAACACGAAATTCAAAGTCGACGAATCGTCGAAAATCCGTATATAACACCTCAATACCTCGCTTTACGTTCGGACGCTCAACTCGAAAAACGAACCTCCCCACTGCGATCGGGGCGCGATTTCGAGTCAAATGACATGCAACTTGTCGAAAGTAAAAAAAAAGTCAAACTTTGACCGTTGACC
This sequence comes from Geum urbanum, assembly GCA_946800695.1. Lineage (NCBI taxonomy): Eukaryota > Viridiplantae > Streptophyta > Magnoliopsida > Rosales > Rosaceae > Geum > Geum urbanum. The sequence goes on from OX327012.1 coordinate 28,032,608, forward strand.
GCCGCCCACGGCGGCGCCACCGCTGACCGGAAAATTTCATGGCGGAGCAACCCCTATTCCACTCAAAATCACCCACTGAGCAACTTCCATAATTGCACCAAAGGCCAATTCTCACTCTAACCATGTCAATTTCATGAAAAACCGAATGTTCACACAAATTTCAATCCCAAAATTCTCCATACACAAGCAAAATTAGATCACCAAACTTATATGGTAGCTTGTAGGGAAGGAGAGCTTCAAAGCCCACTCAAAGTTGCAACTCAATTCGGCTTAAATCATGGAACCCGAATTCACAAGTTTCTCCTCCATTTTAGCCGGATTTTCCTTCCATTTCCGGCGAGCCTCGCCTTGAACGGTGGCCGGGGAAAGGACGAGGAGGCTGAGGCGCTTCGAACGGGACCAACCCCGTCCCACGGGGTGGCCGGAATCCTTCGCCGCCGTGGAGTCGCCCTCGAGCACCGTGGAGAACTTCCTCTCTCCACCGAGTTGACTCGGTCAACTCGGTCAAACCCCAAAATGGTAAGTCTTTGACTTGCCCAAAATAGCAGGTTTCTATTTATAGGCCTTCCCTTTTTGGAAACTTCGTAATTATCCTTTTCGACGAACTTTGAACATCCGTAACTTTCTCGTCGTAACTCCGATTCCGATAATTCTCGCGGCCACAAACTCATCTCGACATGATCTTCAATTATCACCCAAATTCAAACACATCGACCAGAAGGATAAAAAGTCAACCATTCGAACCAACACACATTAAATCGACTAAACAATCAATAATCGGAAATATTCACAACTTAAACTTCGTAACTCAAAATCATGCGCCGGAAGTTCCCACAAACTCGAAATTAAATTCTGAAAAACTTCCGTGAAGAAGGCGAAACCAAATTCTCGTCCGGTAATTTAGTCGTTAAGTAGCTCGCCATTATAATCCGATTATGCCGAAACTTCAAATATTCATAACTAATTCCTCGGTCGTCCAAATAACGATCCGGAACTGCCCACAAACTCGAAATCACATGTACTACGACTCTCGAGAAGGGACTCAGCTCCAATTCTCGGCCAATAATTAAGTCGTTAACGAGCCTGGCGATTCAATCAACTGTCGGCAATCTGCGACTATGCGATAACTCACGTATACAGCTGATCATACTGCTGATTCTGGTCCGGGTCGTCACAAATCCATCCCCTTTAAAAAATTTCGACCTCGAAATTTCCAAGTCTGTTGGCCAAACATAGGAGCACTGCCTCTACATACTGCTCAACTCACCAGCGACAATGTCAACTGCACAATTCTGACAACCGTCTCCACAATAGGAGATAACTCTGTACTGAAGCTCGAGCCACACATACACACATGCAATACTGAAGCTCCTGACTTTCGTCTGAATGCATCAGCAACATCATCCCAGATGGATGATCAAAGTACAACCTCTAACCTTTCCCGAACAAGCTCAAAGGTGCAGTCATAGTCGTCAGTCAACCCCATCCATCTACACTGCCTCAAGCCCAAATCTGGCCGAAAATGCAAGTGGATGAAACTCAAGTAATCAGTGTACGTCCTACACCTCGCTGCACGCCATAGCTGTAGTGTCTCGAACTCTCTGATGCTAACATAAGAACAGCTACACTCAAATCATACACAGGATATGCAACTACACAAAGTTCCACCGCCTGGAACCCTGAGCCATCGCTCTGCAAAGCTGCATCACGCATAACCAAATCCATACCTTGATGCAACGCCGAAATCCACGAACTCATCGCGATCGTCAGGTAAGGTCAAAATCGAAACAACGGTTAACCATTCCGCAGGAGTAAGTAACTCTCCTTGCGTGCTTCGAACACTCGAACTTGACGCCTTCTTTGTCAATCCGGAAAGTGAAGTGGCAATCTGGAAAAATCCTGCACAAAGCCATCGGTACAAGCCTGCCAAACCCAAGAGACTCCCGATCTCTGGTACAATAGTAGGGCAATTCCCAAACCAACTCGGCTTCTAACTGGTCAGGATCCACACCAACTCCCTCGGCTGACATCACACAGCCCAAAATCTTCACGCTAATCGATCAAAACTCACACTGGCTGAACTTCGCAAACACCTGGTCGTCTCTCAAATTCCGCAAAACTGTTCACTATTATTTCAGGTGCTGGTCCACATTCCTGGAATACCTCAGGACGTTGCCAACGAACATGACCGCAAACTCGTCCAGAATCGTCTGAACACCTGGTCCATCAAGTTCGCACGATTTACGGGGCATTGGTCAACCAACAACGTGACCAAGAACTCCTGATGCCCGCACCGAAATCCAAAAGCTGTCCAAACCACATCTGGCTCATCGATCCTCAAATGATAATATCTGGACCCGAAATCAATCTTCGAAAAGACTGAAGCTCTTGCGAGCTGAAAAAACCACTCGTCAATCCGAAACGGAGGATACTCACTCTCCTCTGAAGCGAATCAGGCTTCGGTAGTCCATGCACCACCTCGTCAAATCATCCTACGTCTTCACAAACAATGCCAGAGCACACCACGCAAATACGCGGGGTTGCATGAAATCTCCTGAAACCTCCTCCAGCAACTCCTGGAGTCGAAACTATAGCTCCATCAGCTCCGCTGGCTCCGAGCGACAAGATGCTGGTAAAATGAGTACAGCGCCTGGTACAAGCTCAATAATGTAGTCGGTCTCCCGAATTGGAAGGATACATGGTACTCCTCCGGCACACATCTCAGGAAACTCGGGAACCACCTCAATGTCGCCAATATCGGGTATAATAATCGAAGTGTCCCCATCATACGCTAAGCAAGCAACACAACTCTTTTCATCATCCGCTCGACCATCACCGCGAAACAGTGTCTCGGGGAAACCTGGTCGTCGAAACATAATCTCTTTCTCGAGGCATCGAACACAGCCAAATGCATCGTCAGTAAGTCCATACTCACAATCACATCAAAACCACGATGTCCAGCTATAACAGATCCACGGCTAACACATAACCTCTAACAAGGATCTCGCGACCTCCGGATGGATGCAACACCCTCCAAAACTCGGAAGTGGAGATGCAAGTACAATAGCCATGGATATCAAACAATAGTAACCTCGGAGAAAATCTATCCTCAAACAAGGTCATGGCACGAACTCCAACATGCCCAACTAGCCGCCCATATCAAATGCGACTTGCTGAATAATTCGTCCAGAAAGGTACATTGATCAGACTGCAGGTACAACATGAGGATCTCCTCGTAAACTCTGAGCTACCAAACCGCTACAACAGCTGGCTGAGGGCACTCCCTCGTAACGTGACCCTCCTGGCCATCGAAACAGCAACTGAAAGTGTACCACAAACACACGTCACCGCAACACCTGCTGCGTGAAAGGATCACCAACGATCACCCAACTCATGCCATAGGAACAAGTCCACTACTCTGTGATCTCCGCCATCGCCAAACGGATCCTCTGCTTGATCTGATGACCCTCAACACAATCAAAAAGACCACAGCCTGATGAAGTCACTGATCCCGGGGTGTCGGAACTCAACCTCATCAAAATCTCGACTAAATTCACTTTCCTCAAACCATCACATCGGAAACCACGTACATCTTCCATTCTCAATAGCCTCGCCACTGAGTGCAGCACACTAAGCTCCTCATGGATAACTCGAGGCACAACAATTAGATTCTCTCTGATGCTCAGGTTCAAACTCATTCCGAACCTCGTGCATAGCTCCCTCTGAAGCCACATAACACGTGCAAACAGGAACAAACATGTGAACAATGCATCTCTGCCTCAGGTGGGTAAACACTCCACATACGAATGCTGGGTAGCCTGATAAAACCATTACTGTATAAACAACAATCTGAATGTAGGCCATGGAGTCGCAACCGGAACTCACACAATATCAGCCCACCAAATACAACAATCTGACTCAGGCAAACATCACTGCCACAATTCTCAGCTCTGAGGCAACATGTAGATGCTCATACACACAACCAGGCAAACCGTCCCACACAAATCTCTGAACTCTGGATACTCATCCAAACCCACAGTTCTCTGGCAAATCGCGTGTCGATTGATCCTTAACAGGATCCACAACCGAAACGACACGGAAAGCACGTCAGGAGGCATCCTAATGAATAAAACATCGTTCACAACAAGTGGAACGTAATCATGGAACTTCAAATATTTGAAAGTATACAACACCCGGAATTTGATGATTATCCGCCGGCCGGTCGGGTCACCATTCCAGACATGTTGTACATTCTCAAATATCCTTAATAAACACGACTACAGAAGTCTATAGAACCTATAACCTAATGCTCTGATACCAAGCTGAAAGGACCCAACCCCGATTTAGTTGCCTAAACCGGAATCAAACCCCTTCGAAAACGCGAACCAACAAAAACCGTAGAAATTTTGGCAGAGTTTCGCTACTAACGTAGAATTACCATTACCTGCTAGCGGAAAATACACTTCATCCTATGCCACAAAAAGCAAACCGTGGGCACCAATCCCATCCGGATTTCTCAATATATCAACAGTAAAGTAAAACAATAAATATATATATATACGTACTTTACTGAAATCCGGAGTAAAATTGTATAACATAACAACAGATTTCTCAGAGCGACCTCTATCGTATAAACATATATGTATACCACAGTAGGTAGAACAATAAACCTACTGGAAGAAACAAGTTAGCTCGAGCACTATGCCTCCGACCACGACGTGCGACACCAGAGCCTGAACTGCAAACTGGGCACGGAAACCGAAAAGCCCAGGGGAAAGACATGAAACACGTTAGAGTGAGTGGACGAAAATAAATGTCTTTCACCAAATAAAATATACAATATAAAACATATGCGAGTCGAAGTATAAATAATCAAATGGTACACGAGGGAGACTCTAACTCCTCACGCGTCCGGGTACACGAGGGAGACTCTAACTCCTCACGCATACAGAGCATGTGTATAAATCACACGGGGCCACTCGTGGACACATAACAACATATAAGTATAATTGTATAACACATGCTCAATATAAACATAATCTCGTACGAAAACTCATACTCGTAAAACCATAATCATATTGCATGCTCAAGTTCATAAAACGTATATAAAGGACTCGCAATAATTCCGTGAAAATAAAATGTCCACTCACAGATAGGCGTAACGCGATACGCGTTAACCCGTGATCCGGCGGAAAGTCCCTCGCCAAACAAATGATCACGAACCCCTGAATAATCACAATAACCATTTCGTGAAATCACAACTCGACAATACAAATCAAATCACGAGAAACCACCGTTCTCGGAAACACGAAATTCAAAGTCGACGAATCGTTGAAAATCCGTATATAACACCTCAATACCTCGCTTTACGTTCGGACGCTCAACTCGAAAAACGAACCTCCCCACTGCGATCGGGGCGCGATTTCGAGTCAAATGACATGTAACTTGTCGAAAGTAAAAAAAAAAGTCAAACTTTGACCGTTGACCACCGCCCACGGCAACGCCACCGCTGACCGGAAAATTTCACGGCGGAGCAACCCCTATTCCACTCAAAATCACCCACTGAGCAACTTCCATAACTGCACCGAAGGCCAATTCTCACTCTAACCATGTCAATTTCATGAAAAACCGAATGTTCACACAAATTTCAATCCCAAAATTCTCCATACACAAGCAAAATTAGATCACCAAACTTACATGGTAGCTTGTAGGTGAGGAGAGCTTCAAAGCCCACTCAAAGTTGCAGCTCAATTCGGCTTAAATCATGGAACCCGAATTCACAAGTTTCTCCTCCATTTTGGCCGGATTTTCCTTCCATTTCCGGCGAGCCTCGCCTTGAACGGTGGCCGGGGAAAGGACGAGGAGGCTGAGGCGCTTCGAACGGGACCAACCCCGTCCCACGGGGTGGCCAGAATCCTTCGCCGCCGTGGAGTCGCCATCGAGCACCGTGGAGAACTTCCTCTCTCTACCGAGTTGACTCGGTCAACTCGGTCAAACCCCAAAATGGTAAGTCTTTGACTTGCCCAAAATAGCAGGTTTCTATTTATAGGCCTTCCCTTTTTGGAAACTTCGTAATTATCCTTTTCGACAAACTTTGAACATCCGTAACTTTCTCGTCGTAACTCCGATTCCGATAATTCTCGCGGCCACAAACTCGTCTCGACATGATCTTCAATTATCACCCGAAGTCAAACACATCAACCAGAGGGATAAAAATTCAACCCTTCGAACCAACACACATTAAATCGACTAAACAATCAATAATCGGAAATATTCACAACTTAAACTCCGTAACTCAAAATCAGGCTCCGGAAGTTCCCACAAACTTTAAATTAAATTCTGAACAACTTCCGTGAAGAAGCCGAAACCAAATTCTCGTCCGGTAATTTAGTCGTTAACTAGCTCGCCATTATAATCCGATTATGCCGAAACTTCAAATATTCATAATTAATTCCTCGGTCGTCCAAATAACGATCCGGAACCGCCCACGAACTCGAAATCACATGTACTACGACTCTCGAGAAGAGACTCAGCTCCAATTCTCGGCCAATAATTAAGTCGTTAACGAGCCTGGCGATTCAATCAACTGTCGGCAATCTGCGACTATGCGATAACTCACGTATACAGCTGATCATACTGCTGATTCTGGTCTGGGTCGTCACAGTTACTGAGCAGCATCCATCTATGGCGGCATGGTGGCAGCAGTGTCTTCCACAGTTTGAGGCTGCTGGAATCCATATCCCGGCCCCACCTTCACATCTTTCCAGTGCTCTACAGCCACAGCCGCAGCCGCAGCCCCAGCAAGACCAGGGTAGTCACCACTCAACTAATTACATGAACAAGATAGATTTTGATCACTGGTACTGTTGTTATATTTTGCAATTGCAGATTTTGGAATTGGGTCCAATTTAGAATCTACAGAATTTTTTTTAAAAAAATCACCCACTATAGCCGACGACATGGACATATGTCGTAGGCTATAGTATTCTATAAACTACCATTTTTCAAGACTATGACCAACGACAGTAATAGAGAACGTTGTCGGCTATAGTTTGTAACTGGTCAACAATTTGACCTCGGTGGTTGGAATGACTGACGACATTATCGTTGGCTATAGTCTACAACTATTCCCGATGATGAAGGAGTTGTTGGCTATAGTTTGACCTATAGCCGATGACTACCCTACCTTGTCGTTGGCTATAGTATCGCCGACGGTCAATTCCCGATAATGCTATAACCGACGAGACGTCGCCGGCTATAGCTATACCCGACGAGTTTTGGTAACAGGCCGGCGACTTGATGTCGTCGGCTATATGAACAACTTTGGTAGTGTCGGACACTGAGGAAGACTCGAGCAATGATTTTGACTATATTATCAATCGAAATCGTAAAATCAATATTAAATTATCGAACGAAATCGTGAATATTTAAAATTAATATTATATTACTTTTGATCAATTTTTTATTTTTTTTATTTTATTAATTCTTTATTAATACACGAAATGATTATTAACCCACGAATTTTTTTATAAATTAGGTGACAATTATTCCGTCGTTTAGAGGACTTGTTAACAAACGGAAATTTTATTTCGATCATGCGACTAGAGTAGAGAGAGAAAAACCAAGACGATTGGGAACTCAAATTTGAATATCATTAATCGTGTTTCCTCGCCAAAATGTTTTCAATAACAAGCTCGAAGAAACGTTGCGATGGGCCTTTCTACTCAAGTGTCAGTGACAGTGAGCCTTGATTTGACACGTGACCGCGTCGATGTGTCGAGTCGCCACAAATATTGCACAAGTCGATTTGTTACAATTTTTTTTAAAGAACACGAAACTACACGAACATTATTACAAAAGGGCTTACGAAACTCCCCTTGAAAAGTTGACCTTCTAGTCCTCAAAGCTTCGCCAAGGGGGCGCGTGGGGCCCACGTGCCACCACTGGCTGTAGTCAAAACCATAGTTCTTTGATTCACTCGACCCGCATATCAAATTGTAGATCACAGCAAGCCCAAGAACTTTCATCAAAGCACCACAATAAAATTAGGGATGGAAACGCCAGAATTTACCTCGAAAGCTTAGGGGATCTCGCCATATATGAAAATGGTCGCCCGGCCTAATTAGTCAACATCACGACCCAAGACTGGCGACAGTCGACTCTTGCAATGATGGGCTTGAAAATCCCTATGGTTGTGCCACCCATCGTCGGTCAAAAATTTTTCGTCGGTGACAACGGTGACTAAGAAACTCTAAGGAGTTTCTCAAGTCGAATCTTGCTATTTTTTTTAATGCATGACCGAAATGATGGTATGGAAGGGAAGAGAAAGGGAAGAGAAACTACACTACAACAAAAAATGAAGTTTGCGACGGCAGACTGCTGTTGCTAAAGATAAAAACACCATACCAAATACTTTTTTGCGACGGCAAAAAGAGTATTTGCGACAGCAAAAAGAGTATTTGCGACAGCAAAAAGAGTATTTGCGACAGCAAAAAGAGTATTTGCGACGGCAATGCTTCCGTCACAATGGGTGGCGACGCAATTGATTATTGCGAAGATTTTTACCGTCGTCTGATGTAACGACCCGAACTGGAATTAGTATGTTAATTGGCTTGGTTTGCACATTTCACGATTGGTCGCTGTTAGTCGTAATTGATCAATCTGGCGATTTTATTCACAACTTAATTATCGTACACGAATTTGGTTTGAGTTCCTTCGCATAAATTGTAGAGGATGTGATTCCGAGTTCGTAGGAGGTTTTAGAGGATTTTTCGGATGATCGGAGAATATAAAATGAATATTTGAAATTATCGTCGAGTTAGTCATGCTTATTCGTTTGAGTTTGAATTATCCGAATCGTGGATTGGGTCGGTTCGCGATGTATAAATAACGGAATAGTCGTAAAGTGGTCGAAAAGTTGAAATTGGGCAGTTTGACCAAAGTTGACTGAGCCAGAACTGAGTTAACCAAGTCAAACGAGTTGACCCGCCGAGTTCGTGACTCGCCATCGCGATTTTCACCGGAAAATGGCACGGTTGCCGGAGTTTTAGGTAGGGAATCGAAGCTCTCTTCTTGGGCTATTGTTTGATATATGTATTGTGTGGTTTGGTGTTGATTTGGTTAGAGAAATTTGGGTGTGAAATTGGCTGGAATCGGGGTTAACGGGGGAGGATTTTCCGAAGGGGATTTTGGGTGGAAACGGTTGGGTTCGAGTTGGGAATGAAACCCCTTCTGTTTCGGAGTACGAGGTGGCCTCACGGTGGAGAATTTCGCTGGAGAAATTTTTCGCCTTGTTTGAAATTCATTGGCTTTCGAGGTAATTTCCAGCCACGGTGGTGGTTGGATGTTGGTGGTCCTTTCGGAAAAAAGGTTGGGCTTGAGGAAAGGAAGGTTTTGGGGTCTTGGTCGCCGGAGAATGTCATCGTTGACGCTGCGCCGCCACCAGCGGCAGCAGTCAACCGCGGAGCTCTGGCAAAGGGTTGACTTTTTGGATTTTGGAGAATTTTATACTGTTTTGGTCGTAATCGCGTCCCCGTCGTAGTTTTGAGGTTTTTGAGTTGAATTGAGTATTCGATTTTGGGACGAGGGTTAATTGGGTATATTTTGAGAATTTTGTTATCCTCATCGATATTCCGAGCGATATGTCTTTCGAGAATGCGGGGTTCTCGGCGTATTAGCTCTGTATGTTGTGTTTCAATATATATTGATCGTATCCCTGGTATTTAGGTGATCGAGATCGAGCGTTTGGCAATGGATCTTCCGCCGAACCTCAGGGCTAACTTTGCTCTGTGAGTGGACATTTTATTTTCACAGTTGGATTTGCGAGTTTGGATTTATACATTTTTTTAGTATACATTTACGATTATACATATACATTATTGATTATGCATTTACGTTATGCACTTTACGATTATGCATGTGCATGGAAATGATTTGTGATTTGGTTTACACAGAGTACAGTCTGGAATATATAGGAATGCATCGATGTGTTGGCTTCTCGGCTGATCCCCGAGACGCTCCGGGAGGGGGGGGACAGATATCCTGACCCGAGGTCTTTCTAACTTATGTTAATCATGTGTGGGTCTCGGATCTCGTGATTAGACTGTACTATGCGGAGGAGTCCATGAGTGACCCTGCAAGATTTTACGTGCATATTTATGGATCAGGGAAAATGTACCTGGTTGGGATTTTCATATGCATTGTTTCGTATCATGCTTTTATGAGCATTTATTTGGGAAAGACATTATTATTTTCGTCCACTCACTCTAACAATTTTATTTGTCTTCCCCTGGGCTTTTCGGTTTCCTTTGCCCAGTTTGCAGTTTGGGTTCCAGTGTTGCGGGTCGACTGTGGAGGCATAGAGTTCGGATCACTCTTCAGTTTCTGTAGGTTTCTTGTTTGACCTACTCGTTGTAAATGATGTATATAGGCGTTGCTCTGAATACTCATGTTTTTTTTCAGTCGAGTTTACTCCTGAATGTTTCTGGATTTCTTGTAAACCTTTGAGTTTATTATATATGTTGTTGAGAAATCCAGATGGGGAACGGAGCCCCACAGTTTGGCTTTTGTGGAATATTCGAAGTGTGTTTCTTTGCAGGTTCTAAAATGGTTCATGTGTTTTCAAAGTAAACTCTGACAAAAAAATTTAAGGTCGTGTTTTCGAAGGGTTTTGATTTCGTTTTAGGCAACTAAATCGGGGTCGGGTCCTTTTAGTTGGTATCAGAGCATTAGGTTTCAGGTTCTGTAGACTCTTGCATTTGTGGTACTAAGGACATTTGAGAATGTACAGCATTTCCGAAGTGATGACCCGACTGGCCGGCGGATAATCATCAATGCTCTAGAGTGTTGTATGTTTTCAAACGTTTGAAGTTTCATGATTACATCCTTTCTGTTTGTGACTAATATCTTTCGTCCTTAGGATGCCTCCTCGACGTGGAGTCCATGCTGAACGGACTGGGGATCCTGAAGAGGATCAACGTACACGTGACTTGCTTATGCGAGTATTGCATTTGGAGGAACGTATTTATCCAGTGGCTAAGGCCAAGACAGCGGGAGCAACTGTTTTCTCTGGTTCCCCTGATCCTGAAGTTTGTGAAGCTTGGGTGATTCAGGTTAAGCGTGTTTGTGAGCGCCTGCATTTTACTCCTGAACAGAAAACAGTAGCAGCAGTAGGTTTGCTTGAGTCAGACGCTTACTTCTGGTGGGTTGGTACAGACAGGGTTCCTGTTGATACTCCTTGGACGGTGTTTAAAGAGATGTTTATGCGTCGATATTTCAATCCAGCTACTCAACAGAGGAAATATGAGGAGTTTACCAACCTGAAGCAGGGGAGTATATTAGTGCTCGAGTATCGGGATAAGTTCACTCGTTTGTCTCGGTTTACACGTGATATGGTAGCATCAGAGGAAGCCAAGTGCAGGAAGTTTGAGTTGGGTCTGAATCTGAATATCAAGGGGACTTTGACCATTATGCCTCGGGATAACTTTGACGAGTTTGTTAGTGCTGCACTCAGAGGTGAGGATATCGAGAGGGAGAGACAGATGCGGTTTCAAACGCGTCGACTTGAAGAGGGTGGACCTAGTCAGGGTGCTTCGAAGAGGCTGAGTTCAGGTACTTCTAGATCAGCATCATCTTCGGGTAGTGGACCATACAGAATCCTACTAGCACTCCTATGCAGAGTTATAGATGGAGGAGGAATCGACCGCAAAGGCAGTAATCGAGTGGGAGTTCTAGTGGATCGAGTTATCCTCGACCTTCCTTTGGCAAACCAGCTACACCGAGGGAATCTCCATTATGCAACAACTGCCATAGATATTGTGACAACTCGAACCGGAAATGGTAATTAATCGACTTAATTCGTGAGTTTCATGTATCGAAGTTTATCGTAATTAATCGATTTGGCGGCCATGTTTGCGACTAAATTGTCAGGCGAGAATTTGATATGAGTTTCTTCATGAGAATTGTAGTGCACGTGATTTCGAGCTCGTAGGAGTTTTCCGAGGATTTTTTCGATGTTCGATGAATAAGTTATGAATATTTTTTATCGTTGGATTTAGTCGTGTTTATCCGTTATGGTTTTGATTCGTTTTGGACCGTCGATCGTCTCGGGCCGCGAGTATAAATATCGGAATAGTCGTAAAATTGTTGAAAAATCACATTTGGGAATTTTGACCGTCGTTGACCAAAAATTGGGTCGTTGACCCGTGTTGACCGAGGAGATTTTTGCACCGTCGTGGACCTTCTGATTCCGGCCACTTCAGACCACGAGCTTGGTGTGGTTAGCTTCCTTTTGTGATTTCCTATTGTTTTGAACTTGGTTTGAGTTGATTTGGTTGAGTTTTGAGGGAGAACCGATTCGGTAAAGTTTCAAATTTTTGCCGGAATCGATTGGGTGAGCTTTTCCGGCCACTTTTGTGGTCGATAGAGTTGGGGGTTTTTGTGACGACCCGAACCAGAATCCGTTGCGTATTCAGCACGATTCACGAGATTCTGTTAGTCGCAGTTTTAAGTCGTATATGTGGTTTGCCGATTCTATTCGCGACTACGTTTTCAGTCGAGAATTTGAGTTGAGTGTCTTCACGGAAATTGTAGGGTACGTGATTTCGAGCTCGAGGGCGGTTCCGAAAGATTTTTCCGATGACCGAGGAATATTTTGTGATTATTCAAAGTTTCGGTTTCCGATGAGTTTATCTGATTGTTTCGTATTTATCCGAATCGTGATGGTTATCCATTTCGAATTGTCGATCGACCCGAGGCGCGAGTATAAATATCGGAATAGTCGAGAATTAGTCGTAAAAGCATTGACTGACGTTGACCAAACTTTGACTTTCCAAAAATGGAAATCTGACCGTTGACCCGAAGTGGAGAAGTTTCCCGTTTCGGCTTGCCTTCCGATGACCTATTTTCCGGCCACCTCCGACTTTGGCAAGGGTATGGTTAGCTTCCCCTTTCAATATCGAGTTGATTGATGCTTAGTTTGATGGAAATTGATGAGGTTTGGGGGGGGGGGGGGGGGGGGTTTCGAATCGGGCCGAGTTGAGGAATTTCGCCGGTGATGGTTACGGTGGTTCCGGCGAGATTTGAAGGTGGAGGTTAAGGGGGTTCGACTCCCCTTGACCTTGTGATGCTCCCCATGTGATTTATTTTAGAATTGGTTAAGGAATTGTTGGAACCCGATTTGTAGCCGGAGGGATTTTCTGTTCACCTTTCGAGCTGGAATTGACCCTGTTCCGTTGAGTTTTGGCCTTGGGGCCAGTTGAGAAACAGTTTGGGCTCGTGGAGATCTTCTGATCTGGAGAATCTTGCCGTGAGATTTCACCGTTGCCGTGAGATTTTATCGATGATGGCATTTATTTATTTAGCATCGATACATTGGCTACGCGGCTGATCATCGGTAGTCCATCTATTAGGCTTGAGTGATTCGCTTGATATGTCGACTAGGCTTGAAAGATTCGCCTAGTTTATCACCATCGGGTTTGAGATATTCACCCGACTTGCTACTCTGGCAGGGAAATCCGCCGGAGTGGTGACTTTTATGTACTTATGAACTCGCATTATTTTATGACTATATAAATGGTGAAAGGCATACGTTTATTTTCGTCCACTCACTCTAACGATTTTATTTGCCTATCCCCTAGGCTTTTTGGTTTCCGTTGCCCAGTTTGAGTTCCTGTGTTGTGCGTCGACTGCGGAGGCATAGACTTCGGATCACTCTTCAGTTTCCATAGGTTTCTTGTTTGACCTACTTGATGTAAATATTGTATATAGGCATCGCTCTGAATACTCATGTTATGTTTTTAGTCGAGTATACTCCTGAATATTTTTGGATTTCTTGTAAACCTTTGAGTTTATTGTATATATGTTGTTGAGAAATCCGGATGGGGAACGGAGCCCCACGGTTTGGCTTTTGTTGAATATTCGAAGTGTATTTCTTTGCAGGGTCTAAGAATTGTTCATATACTTTCGAAGTAAACTCTGGCAAAAAAAAATTTTGAGGTCGTGTTTTTGAATTGCAGGGTTTGATTTAGGTTTAGGCAACTAAATCGGGGTCGGGTCCTTTCAGTTGGTATCAGAGCATTAGGTTTTAGGTTCTGTAGACTCTTGTAGTTATGTTACTAAGGGCATTTGTGAATGTACAGCATTTCGGGAGCGATGACCCGACCGGTCGGCGGATAATCATCAATGCTCTAGAGTGTTGTATGTTTAGCATTTCGGCAACGGAAATATGAGGAGTTTATCAACCTGAAGCAGGGGAGTATGTCAGTGCTTGAGTATCGAGATAAGTTCACTCATTTGTCTCGGTTTGCACGTGATATGGTGGCATCAGAGGAAGCCAAGGGCAAGAGGTTTGAGTTGAGTTTGAATGTGAATATCAAGGGGACTTTGACCACTATACCTCGAGATAACTTTGATGAGTTTGTTAGTGCTGCACTCAGGGGTGAAGATATCGAGAGGGAGAGGCAGATGAAGTTTCAGACGCGTCGACTTGAAGAGGGTGGACCTAGTTAGGGGGCTTCGAAAAGGCTGAGTTCAAGTACTTCTCGATCGACATCATCTTCGGGTAGTGGATCTTACAGATATCCTACCAGCACTGCTAGGTAGATTCATAGATGGAGGAGGAGTTGACCACAGAGACAGCAGTCGAGTGGGAGTACTAATGGCTCAAGTTATCCTCGACCTTTCTTCAGCACACCAGCTACGCCGAGGGAGACTCCATTGTGCAACAACTGCCACAGACACCACTTTGGTTAGTGTCAGTATGGTCCCTCTACTTGTTATCGTTGTGGTCAGGTGGGTCATTATGCCAGGAAGTGTCCTCAGCATGGTACTTTTGGTGGTGTTGCGGATCAGAGTGTTGATCTTGATCAGGGTATTGCTTCTGGCGATCGTGCGATACAGTCTTCTGGTCAGGGTAGTCAGCAGAATCATAGCTAGCGGGGACAACCAGCTGGATAGACTCGGGTTCATGCCATGTCTCTACGTGAGGGCAGAGCTTCTCCGAAGGTTACCATCGGTACGTTGTATATTTTTGGTCATCCAATTCTTACTTTACTAGATCCAGGGGCTACGCATTCATTCATGTCATATAGACTAGCATCATTGGCTACTATACATGCATCTCCACTCCCTAGTATGTGGCGAGTGTTGTAGCCATCTGGCGAGGTACTGTGTGTCGGGTAGGTATATAGAGAATGTGAGATTTTTATTGGAGGTTATGGGTTAGCCGCGGACTTGATGTTGCTGGATATCATAGATTTTGATGTGATTTTAGGTATGGATTTCTTGGAGAATCATTGGGCTGTTCTTGACTGTCACAAGAAGGAGGTTGTTTTCAGAAGTCCAGGCATGCCGGAAATCTTGTTTCGGGGTGAAAAGAATACTACTTTGTCTTGTTTGATTTCGGCGATGAAGGCTAATCGGATGATGAGGAAGGGATGTGAGACTTACCTTGCACATGTGGTTGATACGAGTGTTCGTGTGCCGGATATTGGTGATATTTCGGTGGTTTGCGAGTATCCAGATGTGTTTCCCGAGGATTTACCCGGTGTTCCTCCAGTCAGGGAGATTGATTTCACCATCGAGTTACTTTGGGGTACCGGACCTATTTCGCAAACACCCTATCATATGGCACCAGCGGAGTTGAGGGAATTGCACAGTCAACTTCAGGAGTTGATTGGGAAAGGCTTCATTCGACCTAGTGTATCACCTAGGGGTGCTCCAGTATTATTTGTGAGGAAGAAGGATGGTTCGATGAGGCTATGCATTGATTATTTGAAAGTTGAATCAGGTTACGGTGAAGAACAAGTATCCACTTCCTCAGATTAACGATTTGTTCGATCTGCTGAAAGGAGCTTCAGACTTCTCGAAGATTAATCTCAAGTCGGGATATCATCAATTGCGGATTCGGGAGTCTGATGTGGACAAGACTGCGTTTCGGTCACGTTATGGGCACTATGAGTTCCTTGTTATGCCGTTTGGTTTGACCAATGCGCCAGCTGCTTTCATGGACCCGATGAATCGGATTTTCAGACATTATCTGAACAAATTTTTCATTGTGTTCATCGACGACATCTTGATCTATTCCAGGAGTGTGGGGCAGCACAAGAAGCATTTGCATGCAGTCTTGCAAACTTTACGAGACGCACAGTTGTACGCCAAGTTCAGCAAATGTGAATTTTGGCTAGACAGTGTTAAGTTTTTGGGCCACGTGATATCAGCTGAGGGAGTAAGTGTGGATCCAGATAAGATTGATGCAGTGCTGAATTGGAGCAGACCTACTAACGTGGCAGAGATACGGAGTTTCTTGGGCTTAGCAGGCTACTACTGTCGATTCGTGCAGGACTTTTCATGGATACCGACACCGCTTACCCGTATGACAAAGAAAAGGAATGGTCAGATGCTTGCGAGGAAAGCTACTTGACTTTGAAGGAAAAGTTGACTACTGCACCGATGTTGACTCTACCTGACGACAGTGGAGAGTGTGTAGTTTACAGCGATGCATCGAAATTGGGTCTTAGTTGTGTTTTGACGCAGCATGGCAGAATGGTGGCTTATGGTTCCAGGCAGTTGAAACCACATGAAGTCAATTATCCTACGCATGATTTGGAATTGGCTGCCATTGTATTAGCCTTGAAGAGTTAGAGACACTACTTGTATGGAGCTCAGTGCAAGATATATACAGATCACAAGAGTCTCACTTATTTGCGCACGCAGCCAGATCTGAACATGAGGCAGCGGAGATGGATGGATCTGATCAATGACTATGATTGCACCTTTGAGTATCATCCAGGGAAGGCTAATGTCGTTGCTGATGCACTCAGACGGAAATCTGGAGCTTCATTGTTTCATGTGCGTGTGGCCAGAGTTTCCTTGTTAGCAAAGTTATGGGCTACAGGTGCTGAGTTTGAGTGGGATGATGATGGAGCCTTGTTGGATAGCTTCCAGGTTCGACCAGTATTGGTTGATCAGGTTCGTGAAGCTGAGGATGCGGATTCCTATCTATTGGACAAGAAAACCATGATTTTGAATGGTGTGCCAACAGAGTTTCAGTTAAGTAGTGAAGGTACATTACTGTTCAGATGCAGACTTTGTGTACCCAGAGACAAGGGCTTGAAGAAGGACATCTTAGATGAAGCCCATTACTCTGCTTATGCTATGCATCCAAGCGGTACAAAGATGTTTCGCACACTTAAAGCCTACTATTGGTGGTGGAATATGAAGAGGGAAATTACAGCGTATGTGAGCAAATGCCTCATTTGTCAACAAGTGAAGGCAGAGAGACAGAAACCTGCTGGAAAGCTATAGCCTTTAGAGATTCCAATTTGGAAGTGGGAGCATATCACTATGAATTTCGTATATCAGTTACCGTGTACTTCTACTGTTAACACTAGTATTTGGGTCATTGTGGACCATTTAACGAAATCAGCTCATTTCCTTGCACTTCCAGGGAAGATTTCAGTTGGCAGGTCAGCTAAGCTGTATTTGGCTGAGATTGTTCGCTTGCATGGTGTGTGTGTCCATCGTTTCTGACCGAGATAGTCAGTTCACTTCAAAGTTTTTGCAGGCATTGCAGCGAGCTTTGGGGACCAGACTACATTTCAGTACAGTTTTCCATCCTCAGACTGATTGGCAATCTGAGAGGACCATGCAGACCTAGAGGACATGTTGCGGTTCTGTGTATTACAGTTTAGAGGGAATTGGGACCAGCAGCTTCACTTGATCGAGTTTGCCTACAATAACAGTTATCAGGCCAACATCGATATGGCACCTTATGAGGCTTTGTACGGGAAGCAATGTCGTACTCCATTGAGTTGGAGTGAGGTGGGTAAGCGTTGGCTCATTGGTCCTGATTTGGTGAAGAGCACTACTGAGGATATTCAGATCATCAAAGACAGACTGAAGATTGCTCAAGATCGACAGAAGAACTATGTAGACGTGAGGAGGAACAGTCTTGAGTTCGACGTTGGCGATTGGGTCTTCCTGAAATTGTCTCCTTGAAGAGGAGTAGTTCATTTCGGGAAGCGTGGTAAACTTCGGCCACGGTATATTGGTCCTTATGAGATTACAGAGAGAGTTGGTGCTGTAGCATAGAGGTTGGAGTTACCTTCAGAGATGGCTAGAGTGCATGATGTCTTCCATGTATCGATGTTGCAGAAGTACATTTTGGATCCATTGCATGTTTTAGCACCATATCAGCTTCCTATTCGGGAGGACTTGACCTACGTGGAGGAGCCAGTGTAGACTCTTGATCAACATGTACAGGAGTTGAGGCACAGAGTTATTCCGCTTGTGAAGATTTTATGGCAAAATCATTCAGTGGAAGAAGCCACTTGGGAGAACGAGAAGCACATGCGAGAGCAGTATCCTCATCTTTTCAGTTAGCATGTATGTAAATTTTGAGGTCGAAATTTTTGTAAGAGGGGTAGATTTGTGACAATCCGAACCAGAAATGGTAGTTAATCGACTTAATTCATGAGTTTCACGTATAATCGTAGTTTATCGTAATTAATCGATTTGGCGGCCTTGTTTGCGACTAAATTATCGGGCGAGAATTTGATATGAGTTTCTTCACGAGAGTTGTAGTGCACATTATTTCGAGCTCGTAGAAGTTTTTCGAGGATTTATCCAATGTTCGATGAATAAGTCATGAATATTTCCGATCGTTGGATTTAGTCATGTTTATCGGTTATGGTTTCGATTCGTTTTGGACATTCAATCGTCTCAAGCCGCGCGTATAAATATTGGAATAGTCGTAAAATTGTTGAAAAATCACATTTGGGAAGTTTGACCGTCGTTGACCAAAAATTGGGTCGTTGACCCATGTTGACTGAGGAGATTTTTGCACCGTCGTTGACTCGTCGTGGACCTTCCTTCCGATTCCGGCCACTTCAGACCACGAGCTTGGTATGGTTAGCTTCCTCTTGTGATTTTCTATTGTTTTGAACTTGGTTTGAGTTGATTTGGTTGAGTTTTGAGGGAGAACCGATTCAGTAAAGTTTCGAATTTTTGCCGGAATCTGGTGAGCTTTGCTGGCCACTTTTGGGGTCGATGGGGTTGGGGGTTTTGCTCCCCTCAACCCATAGATGCTTTTGGGTGAAAGAATTTTGGAATTGGATGCCGTTTGGAGCTCGCTGGAATCAATAGAGTTTGGAACTTTCGGGCTTGATTCCGGCCGGTGGGTTTCAAATTGGAGGTTGGTGTAGAAGGAAAAGTTGTTGGGCTTGAGGAGTAGATGTGATCTAAAAATTTTCACCAAAATTGGCCACCGTCAACTCCATGCCGCAAGTCAACGGCGGAGCTCCGGCAAGGTTTACTTTTTGGGATTTTTGGAAAATTTTATACCGTTTTACTAGTAATAGCGCCCTGAGCATAGTCTTGAGGTTTTTGAGTTGATTTGGGTACTCGATTTTGGGACGAGGGTTAATTGGGTATATTTTGTGAATTTTGTAATCCTCGTCGATGTTTCAAGCGATACGTCTTTCGAGAACGCGGGGTTCTCGACGTATTAACTCCGTATGTTATGATTCTTTCTGTATTGATCGTATCCCTATTATTCAGGTGATCGAGATCGAGTGTTTGGCGAGGGATCTTCCGCCGGACCTCAGGGCTAGATTTCCTCTATGAGTGGACATTTATTTACACTGTCGTAGCGAGTTCTTGATTTCAGTATTTGTTTCTAGTACAATGTTCAGATTATTTATCGTTTGAAAAGTATTGTATAATTTATCGGTGATGGCATTTATTTATTTAGCATCGATACATTGGCTACGCGGCTGATCATCGGTAGTCCATCTATTAGGCTTGAGTGATTCGCTTGATATGTCGACTAGGCTTGAAAGATTCACCTAGTTTATCACCATCGGGTTTGAGATATTCACCCGACTTGCTACTCTGGCAGGGAAATCCGCCGGAGTGGTGACTTTTATGTACTTATGAACTCGCATTATTTTATGACTATATAAATGGTGAAAGGCATACGTTTATTTTCGTCCACTCACCCTAACGATTTTATTTGCCTATCCCCTAGGCTTTTTGGTTTCCGTTGCCCAGTTTGAGTTCCTGTGTTGTGCGTCGACTGCGGAGGCATAGACTTCGGATCACTCTTCAGTTTCAGTAGGTTTCTTGTTTGATCTACTTGATGTAAATATTGTATATAGGGGTCGCTCTGAATACTCATGTTATGTTTTCAGTCGAGTATACTCCTGAATATTTCTGGATTTCTTGTAAACCTTTGAGTTTATTGTTTATGTGTTGTTGAGAAATCCGGATGGGGAACAGAGCCCCACGGTTTGACTTTTGTGGAATATTCGAAGTGTATTTCTTTGTAGGTTCTAAGAATGGTTCATATACTTTCAAAGTAAACTCTGGCAAAATAAAATTTTGAGGTCGTATTTTTGAAGGGGTTTGATTTCAGTTTAGGCAACTAAATCGGGGTCGGGTCCTTTCAAATATCACTTTGGTCAAGTGAAAATGGAGGGTTCAAATTAAAAAGCCTTTCAAATCGATGGTGAGATGAAAATGAAAGAGGGAAACTGGAATTTGGCCAAGTGTTGGGAGGGAACCAAAATTTTGTGTTGGGAGGGAAACCTCCCGCCAAGACAATTGACGAAAACCATGGTATTGCCTAACTACAATTCAGACAATAAACAAAACAAACTATTGTCTGAAATAATACAATAGGAAGAAAAAAACTATTGTCTGAAACTCATTCATTCAACAACTATATACCACTGTATAATAAGATTTCATACAACATAAAAAATAATGGATATTGTCTCAATTCTTGGGCACAGACAATAGAAAATAATGGGTGTTGTTAGAACATATCATCTACAGCTGATTAAAATCTATTGTCTCCTTGGCACATCTAGGCACATTCAGACAATATTTTTTTTGGGTGTTGACTGCATTTTTCAGACAACGGACAAACAGCTGGCTATCGTCTATTAGGTGCTGTCTATAGTAGTTTTTGGCTTAGTGATTGCTAAAATTCCCATGCTCGATAGGGTATTTTAGAGTGAGAATACCTCTTTTAGACTGCGCTTCATCCCCAACATATGCATCCTTCTGTCCCATCCCAACCATTACAACAGTGTGTCTAGGGAAGACAACCCGTGGAGCATCATCTCCAACAAATCTAGTCTGTTAAGGACATCATAATCAGTGGTACTAAGATAGTCTACTTAAGAAGCCAACTTTTCATCCATTGCTACATCATACAGATGTAAGCCCTAACCTTAACCATTCTGGTACCATTATCACACACAAGAGGTTGAATGTCTTCAGTATCCGCCATTCCTTAAAAAGAGTGAAAATAATACTGCAAAGGATGACGGGTAATCTATTAGGAATCTAATAAGCACACACATACGTGAACTCATCAGCCACCGATCTCTCTATCAACTACATTTCCCATACTAGCTTACCCATTTTAGTTTAGAATAGATAATTCTACAGTTAAACGTCTTAAAGACATAGTGAATGGATACAGTTGGGGATTGGTACGTTAAAAAGTTAGCTCCTCATCCATCTGAGTGAGATGATCATTATAGTCTCGGACCACATAGTTCCTACCATATACTTATCAATTAAAGAACTCATATCACAACATTTGCAAAAATTTCCATACCTACAGGCTTAACCTAATTCAATTATCAGCAAAAAATCAATCACTCATACAAATAACATGGTGAATCTACAATTTGATTAAAACAAGCGAAATGGGTACTTGAATTTCCTACTGTACTATAGCTCTATTAGCTTATGCAACACCAAGATTTAATCTTTCTCACCCAAATTTAGATCTCAACAAAACTAAACACTCACAAACTCAAATCCAGGCTGACATATCCAACACCCGAACTTCAAATCCAAATGAGTACATCATCAAAAGACTACAGAAACTTACACAATTTAGTAATCTAAACAATGAAAATAGAGAAATCGAAGAGAAAGTATTAGTCTTTAGTAAGTGGGTGAGCTCATATACCTACAACAGTGAGTAGAGTAATGACATTATTGTGGAGAAAAGAGGAAGCTTACAAAATCTTCAGCTTGTTTAACGATATTCACAGCCTTTTTTGACAGAATCTCCTTAGCATGAACAGCATGTTTGGACAAAATCTCTTTCATCAAAAACAAGCATTCCCCACAGCACAAAAACCACAAACAAACACAACCCACAATCCAAAAGCGAACCAACACGACGAAAAAGTGAACATTTGGCTTGTTTCTTTTACCTTTGATCGGTCTTTGAAACACAAAACACTAATCAAAGCCATGAAATCTAACACGCCAAAAAAGACAGCCAAATCTATACTTCTGAGACAGAAATTACCTTCTGGGCCAATTCTCCTGGATACTAAGAACAGGCTTTGATTTGGAAAACTTGAACAATTCAAATCAACAATGCTTGCATGTCCAATTTTATAGCAATTATAATATCACCCATTTGTCCAACAACACGAGTAATCCTAAAACAGCTGAAACCCTAAAGAATTGAACAAACCACAAATCCCAAAATACTCTAAACTAATTAAGGGGATTCAGAGAAGTTACCAAAGATTGTGATGACGGGATTCATCACGACTTAGTTCTTAGCCGCATCCCTAATCAACCGCTCAGATTCCGTGAAGACAACATAAGACACGACCCCTTCAATTATCCTGATCATTGATGATGATATTGATGCAACCTCGACGCAAGAGTAAGTGGTTCCCTACCGTATATATGATCGGAAAAGGCCATGGTTAGTGGTTTCGGTGGGTATCTGGTGCGATTTGAGAGAGAGAGAGAGAGAGAGAGAGAGAGAGAGAGAGAGAGAGAGAGAGAGAGAGGGAGAGTATGAGAAATGTGTCATGTATGTTCTGGGCTGGCAATATTTCTCCGTTTGTTTTTTACTAAGAGGACCTTAGAGAATGCGACATTGATCGACGACTGAAGGGAGACGGCCAGACTTGGATGAACGAAGCTGGGTTTGTGTCCAATCTGAGAGAGTGACGGCGAGGGAGTATCGGTGAAGGAAGGAGTGTCGATGAATCAGTGATGAAGAATTTTTTAGAGTGTTTCGGCTGATTCAACAAGGAGGCGAGGGATTTGTTTGAGTCCGCATAAGTAAACTCTACGTGAACCCACAAATACTTCTAATTAATATGTATTTTTCATTTTATTTTTATTAATTTTTTAAATTTAGGGGTTAGAGTTTAGGGTTTAGAAATTAAGGGTTTGGGTTATGGTAAATATTTTTACATGGTAAGACATATATGACCCTCACGAGAATGCGTGTGAGGTATTTTGTTTCAAATTATTCTTGACGGAATAGCAAATCACATTTTATTCTTAAGGGAAATATGGTCACATCGATTAAACGCACGGATCGAGGTCAAATTCAAGTTGAAAAGTTCTAATATTTTTACAGCATGCTTATATTAGTCCGATTATCTCATCCAACGGTCAAATTTGAAAAATAATTTTTTTTTGTGATTTGGTTTCATAAATATTTGTTTATAATCTATAACCAAATATAGTATAGACAACATTAATAGTCATATGAGGAATTTAGACAATATGAGATGACAAAATGATCTAGTGAGAAATAAGTCTATACACATGCGTATACTTTGTAGTAATTAGGATCGTAACTTTGTCGGTATTCGTTTAGTGCGTGGTCAATCGAGGTCAAATAATACGAAAGTACTAAATAACCTTTTTAGACACCTTTCCCGCGTACTAACTAGAGTTTACGTCATCCAAACATATAGGACATCCATTGTATCCTTTCGTCTTGCAGGTTGCCAACATCCCATAAGTTGGAAAATCATTGACCATCCACATTATGGCTGCCCTCGTCATGAACATCGTGTTAGTGAATTTATCATAAGTTATAACTCCATTTTCTCACAACAGTTTTAGCTCGTCGATCAAAGGTCTGAGGTAGACATCTAAGCACGTCCCCAGAGATTTAGGACCTGGAATTAGCAGAGTAAGGAAATTAAATTCCTTGTTCATGCACATCCACGGAGGCAGGTTGTACGACATTAGAATAATTGGCCAAGTGCTGATGGCAGAGCTATTACTATCCAAGGATTGAATCCGTTTGTTGAAAGTCTGAGTATAACATTTCGAACCTCTGCTGCAAAGTCTCCAAATTCGGTGTCGAAATGTTTGAAAGTCTCCCTATTCATGGCGTGTCTCAGCACATCGTCATATATTCACTTTTCTGCATACCATCGTATCGCCTCTGCTGTGTATAGAGACATGTACAAATGCCGTAATCTAAGAATCAATGAAAAATATCAAAGAACCTTCACAGGAATTTTCTTTTTCGAACTCCTCCTATTCCCGTCATCTACATATCTGCACTGGCCACATACAGGACAATAGTCCAAATGTGCATACTCTTTTTAAAACAACACACAATCATTTGGGCAGGCGTCAATTATCCTGTACTTTAGGCCGAGGCTGCTCAAGATCTTTCTAACCTTGTAATGGGATTTCGGAAGATTGTGATCATTAGGAAGCAACTTACATATTTGATCCTGAATTTTGTCAAAAGCACTAACTGACATTTTGTTCTTTACTTTTATCTGCATTTGCTTCATCACATATTGCAACACATTCTCTCGACATCTAGAGTACATCGGGGTCTTGGCTTCACTTATCCATCTCAATAGTGTTAATGGCCAAGCTACTAGCGAAGAATGTCTCATCATACCAATGAGTGGTATCGTAACCTCTTCTTGGTGTTGGTCTCCACTATGACTAAATCCTGAAAATGCATCATGGATCAAATCCACAGTTGGATTCCAAGCAGGGGGGCCAGCACCACTACCGCTGGATGAGGCACCATGGTAACTGTACCCTAAGCTGAACTCTACTGCTTCATCATGCTCACTCCACGTAGTGTAACTCCACATCATACCATTTTCGTACAAGTGTTGCATCATAATATTAACCTCCACATACTGATAGTTAAGACATTTTTTGCACGGACACCTAAAACGCTTCTTTCCCTGACCATGTTCCATCGCAAAATTCTCTAATTCCGTCCATATACCGGACATCACTTCTATTCCGTAACTTTATCCAACTGTTGTCCATATTTCTACGAAATTTAATAATTATCATATTAGTCAACTATTATATATAATATTTTCAAGTAATTATTAAACTATTATATATACATGTTTCAACTACCTTATTAACGTATAATTAATTAAAATATTTATTAATTACCTTTCTTAATTAACAGTGAATATACTATACATCAATTAATTCAATATATCTAACAGGTACGTACGTTTTAACTAAATATTAATCAAATTTTTAAACATCCATGCATACTAATAACATCCATGCATACTAATTAATTAAGTAATATATATATATATCAATTAATTACCTAGCTTAATATATTATAAATATTAGACATACTAACAATGCAATCAATCAAACGTACAATTAATTATATACATAAACTTTAAGATTGTCAAAAATTAACTACGTACGTACCTAGCCTTCGCCAATATATGGCGAATCGATGGTCGGAGCCAGAGATAGATACATAGTGTTGGTTGTACGTGTGAGGAGAGTCTGATCAAGAGAGAATGAGAATGAGAATGAGATGGCCCGAGCGAGCGCAGAGGAAAGAATCTGGCACAATATATAATTGTGTAAACTTAGACGACGGAAATGAGGATTTGTCGTCTAAGTGACTACTTAGACGACAGACTGTGTGTAATTTTCGTCGTCCGAGGGATGAGACAACGCACCGACACTTCATCGTCTAAGTGACTACTTAGACGACAAAGTGTCGGTGCGTTGTCTCATCCCTCACTTAGACGACAAAGACAAATTTTCGTCGTCTAAGTGTGACTTAGATGACGGAAAAATATTTAAGATCATGCAATATATTTGTGTCGTCTAAAGTCCACTTAGATGACGAAACCGTGACTAGGTTGATTTTTCTCGTAGTGAAAAAGACTTTTTATGGTCTTAAACAAGAAACGCGAGTGTGGTACAGTCACATTGAGTCTTATTTTGAGGAGCATGATTTTCAAAGATGTCTTTATGAGCAAAACCAATCAAAAAGGGATAGATGTCTTGTTTCCTTTGGTATTGGTGGTTATGTAATTGCAAACAAAACAAGAAATCTGTATTTCTCAAAGCAAATATGCAAAAGATGTCTCAAAAGGTTTAAGATGGACTACTGCAATCAAATTTGTAACTGTAGTTCAAGAAGACTAAAGTTGGAAAAAGATGAAGTTGGAAAACATGTTAATCCCACCCACTATAAGAAGTTGGTTGGAAGTCTGGTATCTTTGTAGCATCATACCAGACATTACATTTGGAGTTGACCTTGTTATTGGATTTATGGAATCACCACGGCAATCTTACATGATTGCAGCAAAAAGAATTGTGAAGTATATCAAGCGCAGTCAAGGTGATGGAATGTTTTACTCAAGTGATTGCCCAAATGAACTTGTTGTGTATGTAGATAATGCTTGGGATGGTAATTTGGAAGATGCAAAAAGTACTTCAGGTTATGCATTTCATATGGGTTCGGGAGATTTTTCGTGGTCTTCAAAGAAACAGTAAGTTAGAGCTCTTTCTAGTGTAGAAGCATAATACTCTGCAACAACTGGTTGTGCTTCTCTACCAATTTGGATGCGGAGAATGTTGAGCTTACAACAGGAACAAAAGTGTCGTACCATGATAAATATAACAAGGCAGCAATTGCAATATCAAATAACCTAGTGTTTCATGGAAGGAGCAAGCATATTCATGTGAAGTTTCACTTTGTTCTTGATTTTGTGAATGAGAAGCGAGTTAATATTCAATTTGTTTGTTCTAGGATCAAGTTGCAGACATCTTTAAAAAACTACTCAAAGAAGATGCTTTCTTAAAGTCGAAGAAGATGCTGGGAATGAGGAAGTTGAGTAAGCGTGTTTTAAGGGAGTTTGTCGAAAACTAAACCAAGATGCAGCCAAGGAACTTGGTTCACCTTGAACCAGCCACAATTTTACCGTCTACGTTATATGAGCGTTATATGAGCAATTGATGATTTTTTTTTAAAAAGAAAATTACCTTAATTTATGAAGAGCATACGGTGCTCTAATGACACATGGAAGCTCTACGAAGATTGTGTTGCCAGCGCCGGCGCGGGGGGTGGGGGATGGGGGTAGGCCGTGCAGCTTTTTCAAACATTTCATGATCATCGAAGGATGCATGAAAACAATTTTAGCTCTCAATCCTGATATTCAGAACAAAAAACAGGGGATATCCTAAATACAATCGTGCATATCCAGATGTATCATGACCACAAATAGAACACAATCACATGGTGCAGCGCCAAATCTTTACCATATGATATATAGAACCCCATAACTTAACCTAGAACTGGAACTCGTATCATATAAAGAACATTACCAAAGATCAAAACGAGATAGTTCTGACCCCCTGGACTATTTTGTCAACAATCCTTCGCAACATCTTGGTTGATCTCTGATGCATTCTCTTGTTGGCTTGGGGACTGCATGGCTGGTGCTCCTATTTTCAAGTCTCCATTTTGTTGCTGCTGTTGCTGCTGCAGCAGTTCTTGTTGCTGTGGCTGTTGCTGCTGCAGTACTTGTAGTTGCAGCTGCTGCTGGAGTTGTTGTGGTGGTTGCTGCTGCTGCTGCTGCTGCTGTTGCTGAAGTTGATGTAGTTGGTTCTGCTGAAACTGATGCTGATGCTGCTTCTGAGAATGAATCTGGAGCTGTTGAAACTGTTGTGCAGTTAGAAGAGTGTGCATAGCTTGATTGTTTGGATAAAACTGCGGGCCAGGGCCAGAGTCAGGGCCAGCCATAGCACCAAAAGAAGCAAAGTTCATCATAGGTCCACCGTTCGGTAGAGCTTGGCCAGTCAGAACTTTCAGGTGCTGAATTTCCTCTTTCAGTGCATCATTAAGTGCTATCAGAGAAAGAAAAAAAACACATTTATCCAATCAGTTATGCTCCTCATCCACAAAGGCCAGAAGCAAAAAAAAAAACAAAGGCTTGTTTTGTTTCTTTTAGAAACTACTATACTAGATTATATGATACTGACTCAAACACAACTAGCATATTTGGTTACTATATTGAGTGATGAAGCTTCGACACTTTGCATTAACAGGACATCGAGAAAAACATTTTATCGGGAATATTTATGAATTGATGTAATAGGTAGTATAGGTGAGGCAACATACCATATACAAGAAAATACACAAGCACTGCTGCATACAGGCTCCGTGGAAGTTTTAGACAAACACATACACATTGTTTCGTAAGAAACCAAACCAAGAGAAAAGTACATACACTAAAGCAAAGCTCCAGAGTTGCAGTTTCCAGGAACTCATAAAATAATATATCTACTCAATTTGATAATGGAGCTGTTAAAAAGGGCCAAAACAGTTGCACATTATAGCTTAAACATAACAACAAACCAGCAATTAATATGTAATCCGTTGAAACAAAAACTAGGATCATTGCCAACTCCAGAAGAAGAAAACAAAAACTATTAATCTTTTTGAAATTGCATCACCTTCTTGAACAATCATATAATTAACCAGATTATGAACTACAACGCAATTGTAACTGT
Source organism: Geum urbanum (assembly GCA_946800695.1). Taxonomy (NCBI): domain Eukaryota; kingdom Viridiplantae; phylum Streptophyta; class Magnoliopsida; order Rosales; family Rosaceae; genus Geum; species Geum urbanum. The sequence continues at coordinate 28,061,222 of OX327012.1, forward strand.
CAGGGACCAAAGAGCTAACAGTAAGGCTGTCATAAATAAGTACTACATTTATTGTCCGCCATAATGAATTTAGGTCTCTTACACAAATTCATGTATAACTGTGACCAAGCGTGGCCCAATAATTGAATTGTATCAGAGAGTGCTTGAGTGATGAACTGAGATCAACTTCTCAACTAACTTGCATAATTTCATCTCTTGGTTCAATATGAACCATAGTTCATTGAACTTTGATCATGTGGCCAAAAAACACTCAGAAAGTGACTTGGAAAGAAAGAGATATTAATGTTCTAGGCAAGGATTAATGGCGATACTGAACCATGAGGTGAAATGAGAGAAGTTACATGAGGAGAGGATCCCCTTCCCTTGTGTCATGAACTTCTTCTGCATTGACCATTGCGTAAACTAAACGTCTATGACTTCTAAATTCAAACAATTAATACAAACAAATATATGTGGCACAAAATGAGGTCAATAGACCAAACACTTGTTGAAAATAACCATGAAAATAAAATAAGAAGTGCCTCACCATCTTGCAAGAGGACCTGTTGCTCCATCGTTTGCAAACGCAATTTCAGTTCACTGTTTTCAGCAGTCAGACCAGTTGTGTCCCTCTGCTCATAAGATATACACAAGAAAACCAATCACTTTTATGATCATTTGTAAACTAATTGTGGTAACTAAGACAACTGCAATTTGCTCTGAGTTGGGGTGTGAGGTGGGTGATTGATTGATGAGGCTGTGAAGCTTCTGTGGGGAAAAACTGTTGGTGGAAACAAAAAACTAAGGGATGAAGAAGTGCCTCCTCTATGAAACAAGTCATAAGTTCAGCCATTTACATATTCGTCTTTGGTTATGGAAAATGCATTTCAGTACTGCAGTGTAAGATTATGTCCTTTCATTTTTTATTTTATGTTAATTGTATTAAGTGTGATCAGTTGTGTCTTTTAGAATTTGTAAGAGCATTAGTATGATAGTTATCGATGCAATGATAGTGGCTCTATAAAAAGGGGCAGTTTTCAAGCACCGATGAGAAGTGAATAAAAAGAAGAAAGAAGAATGTTGTGAAGACGTTCTGCTCCTGATTGAGACATGGGTTAACTTGGAAAGATTTCAAGGCACCATTGGTGAGATGCCAAAGGCCGGTGTGAGAGAATTCTGTTTAGGAGTTTCTACAATAAATTTCCCTATATCAATGTCTGTTTTGGTCCTACTGGACACCAATATTTTCTGCGTTAAAGGGATTTCTGACCAGGCAAATTTATTTTCTGGTTTTGGCTTTACTGTTTGGTCTAGATCTGTTGATCACTGTTTTATGTACCTCAAAATGCAGTTTGTCTAGTTATTACAGAGAAATTATGATTCCTTGTATTGCACTGTCATCTTTTGGTTCTTCCTAATATGTGTTTGTTTCCTAAAAAAACAGCCTAATCCATTTGAAAATTATTTAAGAAGATAAGGTCGGTGGACACACGTTTTGGTTTTAATGCACTAGGGGTTAAGCTGATGGGAAGCACCTGCAAGAGATTCAATTGAGCAGACAACGTAGTCGCTTCAGTTTGCAATGCTTGAACTTTCTGTTCAAGCTCCGCAATGTACCGCATCTTCCTTTCCTTTGACCTTGCAGCTGACTGCCTGTTTGCCCAGATCCTATTCATGATGATGAAATGAAACAGAAACAGCACACCATTAAATATTTTTAAGAATACTTCAAAAAGAATTATTTTCAAGAAAGGGAAATAAATTCAGAGATAAATAGGCATACTACAAGAATAATAAATGCAAAAACAAAAACAAATTACAGCAGCCCTCAAACAAAAGAGCAATTTCAGTTTATTCAATTAGAACAAACATAATCACCTCTAATTCTAACATACTGAAAGTTTGTCATGAACTTGAAACAAGAACCATGAACTTTCTTAGGTGTACTCCATACATACGAAACACTTCTGCTAGCAACATAAGGAAACACAGTAACGATCAAGCATTACAATGAACTATTGAGCAGACTGTATGAGTGTGGTAACAATAAAGTCTAATTGTAAATGGTGATTTGTACAGTTAACTAGAGCTAATTTAGCAGTCTCACTCAGGCTACTAACGGAAAGATTTGTTAAGTACTAAGAAACTGGGGAACCATGAAACTATCCATACTTACAAAACAATATTGCTAGCAACAAAGGAAACACAGTAACGATCAAGCTTTACAATAAAGTTATTAAGCAAACTGTTTGAACATTGTAACAACAAAGTCTAGTTATGAATGGGCTGGTTTGTACAGTTAACTAGTACAGATATAGCAGTACTCAATCAGGCTACTAACTGAAGGACTCGATAAGTACTATGAAACTGACAAAAACATGTGTTTTTAGAGATTATGAGTACTTAGAAGAAATACCTCTTCGCACGTTTTGGATCAATTAAGGCAAGTTCAGCGAGCTTATTAGCTGACATGGCTTTCTTGGCATCGGCTGCAGATATCTCTTCTGAATTTGACACCAACATTTCTGGTTGGATGGTTGTTGATCCATCCATTGATTGGCTATGTTGGTGCCTGGCTCTGGGTCTCTCATGAGTTTCCATGGTACTATTCTCTGTGGTAAATGCTCTAGATGCCGAGGCTAATGCAGTAGGAGGCGTGGCTGAAGCTGATGGCTCACCCACTTGAAAGGATGATGTAGCAGATGATGAACTGAATTTGTCCATATCAAGGTACATCGACAACAAGTCTTCCTCAGTCTCATCTGAAAACGATGGACCCTCCGCACCACCCACAACACCAAGGTCACTATCGAAGCTTAGGTCATCTGGAAGGGTCACAATTTCCGAATGGGCACGTCTATGGCCCATTTTCCTTTGTGGGTAGTCCGGCATTCGGCTAATATCATGACTGAATTGATTAGATTCAGTAATCATTCCGTGACCAAAATGACCCGACTGTGCAGTAGTACCAGAGGCCAACGGTGGAAATGAAGATGATGAAGATGAAGATGGCTCAGGTTTCACATTGTAAGTGGGTCCAGTCGGCAAAAGACTTGAGTACCTGCCTGATGTCGGTGGTAAACCTCCACCATTGGCAGGAGATTTGTCCTTATCCATCTACAATAATCAGAAACATTAATAGGTAAATCAAGCATTGTTGAGCTAAAACAATGAAAATGCAATAAAACTGAAAAGATAGTTTTCCAGACACTGTCATCCAGATGAGTACAAACCAAGTTACGAAACAGTCAACAGCAGTGGTAAAACGCAGGATTCAGGTTGTGATCAGCCAAGAAAGCTATAAAGCAGTGGTGGATCAAGGATTTCTAAATGGTTTGGGCTAATTTTAAATGTAAATAACAACGCACAATTGAATTAAATGAGACATACAAGGGTGGGAACATAAAACCAATGCTCGTGAGTAGCTTCACAAAACTTGTCCGAATTATTCAAGAAGCCTACACAGAAATACACTCATGATTAGTAATTTACCGAAATTAAATCGAGGTATATATCTTAGAACCATATACAATTATTGTACAAAGTAAATGAATTAAAGAAGCATGTGAGCCCGGTAGCAGTTTTGGGATGACAATTTCATCAATATAAATACATACCGGTAGCTAAGGTAAATCTATAAGTAATTAGGAGAGTCGACTAGAATTGTAATCATGGTATGGCAGACTTACTCGATCGAAGTTGACATAGAAAACTACCTGGTGGCGGTCAGATCGGTTTGATTTGGGGAAATTGGATTGCAGATTTTGGGAGGGAGCGGCGGAGATTGAATCGGAGGGCGAGAGAGACTGGGCGTCTCTGTCTCCAGGAACAGACTTCATAGGTTTCTTTTTTCTTTTTCTTTAATAGTGCTATATATATTTAGAAAAATAACTAGAATGATCACCGAAATTTATCACGATCCACTATTTAATCACTAGATTTTATAAAATATTAAAAAAATTACTAAACTTTAATTTTGTATATCAATTTGGTCACTTATACTATTTTAAACATTAAAAATTTATCAAATGTTTTCATTATATGGATAAGATTATAAAGAAAATACACATATCATAAGCGGAAGAAATGTACAGACTGATGAGGAAGAAAAAAATTGGCGTTCGAAAATAGCATAATGACCAAATTGATATGTGAGGTAATAGTTCAATAATCATTTTGATATTTTTATGATAGTTTAGTGATCAAATTATCGATTATGATAAACTTTAGTGATCATTATAGTTATTTTCCCTATATATTTATATGTTTATTCAAATGACCACATTATTCTTTTGGTTTGGGATTTACCCATTTAGAGCAACTCGCATGGAGGAGTGTTGTGTTGGGATCCTTGTTGTGATATCGATCTTCATTTTGGCCTCTTTGGGTTCAAATTTTGCTAGCAATCAATAAACATGCAAATAATAAAGTTGTGGTCCAGTATTGAGAACTAATTCTTGAATCATTTTTAGAGACGCAACGCATTCCTCAAACATGACGCAACTCGAGGTGGAATCGAGGATCGTTCAACCATTTAATATTATCGTAAAATTGTTTAATCCATATCCGATTAACCACATGCCATAATTAACTATGTCCAAATCAATTTAATAACCTCTTCATTACAATCGGTTGGTATACAATTCACATCAAAAATCCACTGTCGAAATCGCCGCCGGTGGCAGCGGCGGCATGGAGACCTCAGATATTTGAGAATATACAACACCCGAAGCATTGATGAGTACCGCTGGCCAGTTGGGTCATCGCTCCAGTCATGCTGTACAAACTCAAATACCCTAAGCGTCACAACTACAAGAGTCTACAGAATCTGACAACCTAATGCTCTGATACCAAGCTGAAATGACTCAATCCCGATTTAGTTTCCTAAACCGGAATCAAACCCCTTCTGAAAACACGAACCAACAAAAACCATAAAAATTTCGGCAGAGTAATGCTACTAACGCGGAATTACCATTAACCTGCACCCGGAAAATACACTTCATCCTATGCCACAAAAGCCAAACCGTGGGCACCAATCCCATCCGGATTTCTCAATATCAAATCAATAACAATAAATAGTAAACATAACTGTAATATATAGAAAATCCGGGGAAAATCACATAGAAACATATATCAGTAGCGTATCAGAGCGACCTCTAGTATATATATACAAAATATACAACAGTAGGCAAAACAAGTAACCTACTGGAACAGAAAGGTAGCTCGAATGACTAGTCTCCGACTGCGACGCGAGACACCAGAATCTGAACTGCAAACTGGGCACGGAAACCGAAAAGCCAAGGGGAAAGACACGAAAACCGTTAGAGTGAGTGGACGAAAATAAATGTCTTTCGCCGAATAATATATGTTATAAAAACATATGCGAGTCTAAATAAATGAATATGACATAGTACACGAAGGAGACTCAAATTCCTCACGCGTACGGAGCATGCAGCGTAAAACTCTGCGAGGTCACTCATGGACACGTCTGCGCTAGTACAGTTCGAATCACGGGATCCCAGACCCATACGGGATTCTAGCCAGAAAGGCCTCAGGTCAGAGGTCTGCCCCCCCCCCCCTCGGTAAAGGCCTCGGGTCAGGGGTCACAGCCTCCCCTGGTAAACATTCTTGGGGATCAGCCGGGATGCAAGTGTATCGATACAACAACATATACTGTGACTGTACTCTGTGTAAACCAAATCATAAATAGTTATATGCAAGTGTATAAAGCATAATATAAATGCATATACGTAATGTATAATTGTATAGGCATAGTCGTATAACACATGCTCATATAAATCATAATCTCATATGCATGCTCAAGCTCGTAAAACGTGTATTAAAGACTCGCGATTAATCAGTGAAAATGAATTGTCCACTCACAGGTGAGCAAAACGCGCACTCGCGCTAATCACGTGGTCCGGCGGAAGATCCCTCGCCCCAAGCACGATCTCGATCCCCTAAATAATCATAAAATATATCTGATCAAAAACACAATTCACAACACTGTACCACACCTCGGAAACCAACCGTTCCCGGAAACGTATAACTGATACAAAAATAATCAACGAAATTCCCGAAATCTCCACTCAAACCCTCAACTGAAAATTCGGTACCCAAATCAACTCGAAAACCTCAAGACGACAATCGGGGCGTGAATAGGAGCGAAACGACATATAAGTCGACACATTTCCAAAAAAGTCAACGGTCGCCGGAGCTCAGCCGTTGATCGCCGCCACCGCCGGCGGCGTGGCGTCAACGGTGACGGATCCCGACCAAAATTTCTAGATCACAAGTCCTCCTCAAGCCCAACACATTTCTCTTCTACACCGAGACCCAATTCCAAGCCCACCGGCCGGAATTGAGCTCGAAACTCACGGAATCCATGGATTCCGGTAAGATTCCGGCGAGCTTCAAATGGCAACCAAACCCAAATTCCTTCTACCAAAAGCATCTATAGGTTGAGGGGAACCTTTCCCCCCAAATCTCCGACCCTAAAAGTCGCCGGAGAAGGCCACCCAAATCCGGCAAAATCCATGAACTTCACCGAATTCGTTCTCCCTCATAACTTCATCAAATCACCCAAATCCAAGTTCTAAACCATAGGAAATCAAGAGAGGATTCTAACCATACCAATTTCATGGCCGGAAGTGGCCGGAAAATCCAGGTCAGACAGTGGCAGTTCGCAACCCAAGGTGGAGCTCCGGTCAACGAAAGTCAACGGTCAATTTTTGGTCAAACGACGGTCAAACTTCCAAACAGTGATTTTTCGACAATGTTTCGACTATTCCGATATTTATACTCGCGGCTCAATACGGTCGACGGTCCAAAACGGATAACCATTACGATTTGGATAAACTCGATACGAACGGATAAACTCGACGAAATTCTGAAACTTCAAATATTCATATTATATTCCTCGGCCGTCGAAATAATCATCCGGAACCGCCCACAAACTCGAAATCACGTGTACAACAACTCTCTAGAAGAGACTCAACTCAAATTCTCGGCCGATAATTAAGTCGTGATTAAAACCGGCAAATCAATCAATTATCGGAAAACAGTAATTACACGCTAACTCGTGAATTAAACTGATTACTCTACTGATTCTGTTCCGGGTCGTCACAACATAGCAATACATATTCAGAACATACTACACCTGGCTTATAATTGTATAATCCAGCTTCTTTTTTGGTCCATTGATACAAATATCCAAAAGATCAAACCTGTAAACTCCACAATAATCACTACCGGAAACTTTCCTCCACAAAAGTGAAAGTAAATTCACATTGAACAACAAGTCGTCAAATTCCTACCTTAACATATCCTTAGCTCACTTGTACAACTCTCCAGCCGCCGATAGGCTTTAAGTCTCATTTCCTATTCCAAGTGCTAATGCACCCTAACTCACCAAAACAGTAACCTCAATCCATTTACATCACTAAAATTTCACATTACTAAAATTGAGCTACTCAATTACACATTTCTCACATTAAATGAGATTCTAAGAAAGCAAGTTAACATAGTAATGACATTCTTATGGAGAAAAAAGGAAGCTTACTTGGCCGGGGAAGAAGAAAGCAGTGGTAGGCTTGTAATCGGCGAACAAGGCATCATCAATTGTAGTCAGCGATGATAATCTAACGGAGATGTTGATGCTCATGGAAACCCTAGATCGGTAGAAGTTTTGAAAGCAGAGGGCGGGCCAAGCAGTTACATTTTAAAACCCCGAGAAGTTGAGAGAGATGGGGGCAACGGCGAAAGAGGCGGCGACGATCATGGTGGCGACAATGAGGGAGATAAGAGTGGAAAGGATAAGCGGCAAAGTCGCGAAGAGTTGCGGTTGTAAGATAGGTGATTCAACAGTTGCGACTGTAAGTGAGGCGATTCAACAGTTGCGGTTTGTAGACATCGAATTTGCTCGGCGCTCAGATCTGGAAAATGATGATGCGGGTCGACATCAGATTTTATGAAGTGAGTAACCGAGAGCGAGGCCGACGGCTTGGCTGAGTCGCTTGTTGGTGGGCGTCGCCACGCCAGAGGGTGCGTCACCGCATCAAGTCATCAACATTCATGATTTGGAGAGGTATATTCGAGAGAGACTGTGGCGATGAGCCAATGAGGCTGAGGATTGAGACTTGTGGAGTTGAGAGAAAGACATAAATTGAGATATGAGAGAGAGGCATTACGTAAAGTTTGAGAGAGAGAGAGAGAGAGAGTTTTACATTATAACAACTTGGGGCTAGGATTTAGAGGTTAGTGGTTAGGGTCAAGAAATTAAATTTTGGGTCGTGATCAATATTTTTATATGGTAAAATTGATATGAACACAACGAAAATGCGTATGTGGTTTTTATTCTCATATTATTTGTAAAGGAATGGCAAATCACATTTTATTCTTATGGTCTCAATAGATGAAAATGCACGGAGCGAGGTCGAATTGAAGTCAAAAAATTCCACTTTGTTTAGGGTGGTTTTAGATTAGTATGTTGAACTAATCCAACAGTCAAATTTGTAAAATGAATACTTCTTGAGATCTAGTTTCATAAAGATTTGTTTTTCCTTATAACCAACAAACAATGTAAACAACACTAGTACTCATATGAGCAATTTAGGCAATACAAGAACCCGGAATTGTCTAATGATAAATGAGTCCAAACACATATCTACCTCGTAGAAAATAGGATCATGCAAAAAGATTAACCTCATCGGATACTAAAGTACTAAAATGAGGTCAAACACTACTAAAATACTAAAATAACAATTTTGTTCATTCTCCATATGGGTGGAGTAGCTAAACTGATCTATTTTGTCATTTTTTTACATGGTAAGATCGATATGAATCCCACGAGAACGCGTATGTGAAACTTGGTTTAAAGTTAATTTTTTACGTCGTGGCAAATAAAGTTTTCATCTAAAGCACCATTGGATGAGAACGTTTCAACAAATTGATCGAGGTCAAATTCAAGTCACACGATTATAAGTTTTTAATAGCGTACTTGAAATATTCTAATCGTCCCATCCAACGGTCATTTTCGAGTAAAAAAATTTATTCGTCGGCAAAATTGATTTTGCGATGGTGATTCTTTTCCTTCGCATTTGACGAAACTTTTTGAAACGGCATGAAAGTGCCATGGCAATTTATGAAATCATTGCGACGACGTAAAAGTGTCATTGTAATTGATGAAACATTTTGTGACAACGTCAGTTTATCGTCATAAAAAGTCTTCACATTTGTGACGGTTATTTTGCAGTCACAATTGGAATGTATTTGCGACGACATTGAATGCCGTCGCAAAAAAGTGTAGCAAACATTAATTTTTTGTTGTAGTGCAAAATGAATGCTCAATGGATTCAAAAGATAATAGAGATATTATCATGTTATGAACAAGTAAGACTTAGAGAAAACAATGGTGATGATAAGTCTATGCATATTTTGATAAGGCTTAAATCAATCTTACAAGGTGCACTCATGAAAATGTTTCAGTCAATGTATATATGAAATCAATCAAAATACCTCATAAATGAATTAATTATTTGCACAAATTAACCTAAACCATATGCTTACTCATGTAACTTACTCCATATAACAAAGGCTACTCATCTTAAGGATCATAAAGGGATTTTAAGGGTTATAATGAGGCTGAGACTAAGGCATTCATATATTTGGATATGTGGTGGTTAAAAATGTTCCAAAGGCTTAGTCTATGCACCAAAACTTCATCAATTCTAGCTCCATTTTCTCAAAAATTTCATGATGTTGGCCCGAACTTCATTCTAAACTTCTTTTGAGCTTTGCGAACATGACAAAGGTCATATTTCTTTACTATTGGGGCCTTCAATTCATAATAACGTCCAAATTCGCAAGTACGGGGGACATTAATCTAAATTTTAACACTTAGAACATATTGCCGGAGAGCTTTTAATCTTTTCTTTTCACTCTTTTCACTCATTTTTTCTTTCTATTCTCGTCAATCTCACACTTTTTCAAGATATTTGAACATGTCTATCCCCACACACATCTGTTCCTTTAAATCATCATCTTCACGTCATCTCCATCTTGCTAGCTTCGAATTTCTTTCACCAAGTCTTTAGAATAAGGGTTAGGGAACTCTATATTAGGCTAAGTGTTTAGATATCCATGGAAATAGAAGAAAGGCTACATGCTTGATTCTATGATTTTACTTTAGTACATTGATCACAATGTAAAGTTTAAGTGTGTGTGTGTGTGTGGGGGGGGGGTGTTTATAACTTATTTGAGTCATAAATTATAAAAACTGGGCAGACAAAGGATTTCCAGTGGATGATTCCCTAAATTTTTGTTGTTGTTGTTAATTAGTATCTAATTAGTGTAGTGGATGAATATTTGTCTTTGAGTAATATGACACACACTAGAATACCAGGAATATTATTTCCTTAAACACTCCCCACATCCACAATCAGAGTATGTATCACTATAAGCTTTGCAAATTGACATGAGTAAGTTCTAGTATTCTCTAGTTCATTAAGATCTATGGCAAGTGAGTATATGAATGATTTTGAGACCTATGATCTAGTATGTACGAAATTTTCACTCAAAAAGAAGTGTTCAAGGCTCAAAATCTCACTTAAGGCTCATATGATTCACAACTTATTCTAACATGCGATTTCTGTACCAAGTTTTATCAAACCATATCTACTACATGTCATAACACTCAAAAGATATCTCAATTAGCACATGAATCCATTCTTTAGTGATATGCAACGCCATAAGTCTTATTTCTTGTCCATTTTCATCATCGACTAACTAAGGGCATCCTAAGGCTCTTTAAAACACTAAGTTAAACAAAAAGATTCAAGACACTCAAACAAGCGTAGATTTAGTCCTCATCTTCTTTGGGCAACCTTAACGACTTGGCCAGTTGGCGAGAGGGACCAAGAGAGGTAGGAGTGATTTTCGAACTTGTCTTTTCTCACATCCAAAACCCGTCCTAGAAACCGTCCCCTTCTAGACACCAAATCATCTCGGATCTCTTACTCAAAAACGAGTTTTCATCCACTACACTAAATTACATACAAAATACACTAAGTATGATTCAAAACAATTTTTTTTTTAAAAGGGCATCATCCGCCGGAAGGTTCCATTGTCCGCCAGATTTTTCAATTCTACGACTCAAAAAAAGTTGTAAACCTCTTTCCCACACTTAAACTCTACATTGTCCTCAATGTACTAAAGTAAAGCATAGAATTTAAGTATAAGAGGAAGGACTCACGAAAATTTAAATTAAAAATTACGAAAATTAAATAAAGATAGGGGGAGAGAAGGCAAATATGTTGATGACTCCTCCATTGGGTTGCCTCCCAACAAGCGCTTATTTTTTAAGGTCTTCCAGCCTAAACGTGATGCATCCTTCATGTGGTTAAAGTAGGTGGATTGTTGAGCCTCATCTTTTCAACGATTTCATCTTTGAAATATGCATAGTACAGCTTTAAACGATGACCATTCACTTTGAACTCATTGCCGGATATTGGACTTTTGATCAAAACAGCTCCATGTGAGAAAACTTCAATAACAATGAAAGGGCCGATCCATCTTGAGCGTAACTTTCCTGAAAAAAGCTTGAGACGAGAGTTGAATAAGAGAACTTGTTGACCAATCTCGAATTCCTTCCGTCGGATCATCTTGTCATGAAACAACTTCGTTTTCTCCTTATAGATCCAAGCATTGTCAAACGCATTATTCCGGATTTCCTCTAACTCACACAGCTGTAATTTTTGATGTAAACCAACATCATCCTTGTCAATGTTAAATTTCTTCACCACCCACCAAGCTTTGTGCTCTAGTTCTACCGGAAGATGACAAGACTTCCCATAAACAAGTCGATAGGGTGACATGCCTATAGGGGTCTTGTATGCTATTCTATATGCCTACAAAGCATCATCCAAACACTGGCTCCAATCCTTGCGGTTTGGCTTGATAGTACGCTCCAAGATCTTCTTGATTTCTCGATTTGATACCTCCGCCATGCCATTTGTTTGTGGATGATAAGGTGTAGAAACCTTGTGCTTGACTCCATACTTCCTCATCAACGCCTTAACTGTCTTGTTGCAAAAATGACTCCCTCCATCACTGATTAGAACGCGCGGCATTCCAAACCTTGAGAATATGTTTGTTTTGAGGAAATCTGCAACAACTCGCGAATCATTAGTACGGGTGGCTTTTGCTTCCACCCATTTCAAAACATAATCAACAGCGAGTAAAATATACATGTAACCATTAGATGAAGGAAAAGGTCCCATAAAATCAATGCCCCAAACATCAAAGATTTTGACATTTAGAATGAACATTTGTGGCATCTGGTCTCGAGATCCGAGATTGCCGGATCGTTGGCACCTATCACACTTAGCACAAAAATCATTAGAATCACGAAATAAATTAGGCCAAAAGAAACCATAATCTAACACCTTAAGAGCTGTCTTTCTTGCGCCAAAATGACCTCCACATGCACCAGTATGACAAAACTCAAGAATAGATGCAAATTCACTATCCGGAACACACCTTCTAATTACTAGATCAGCACATTGTTTCCACAAGTAAGGTTCATCCCAAATAAAAGTCCTAGCGTTACTTCGAAGCTTGTCGCGTTGAGCCTTATGCATGGATGGTGGAAACTCACCGGTAACTAAATAGTTCACAATATCCGCATACCATAGAGTTTTAGAGGCACTTACCTGAAGTCCGAAGAGTTGCTCATCTGGAAAATTCTCTTCAATTGCAACGTTGGACTTCTCTATGATCAACCTAGAGAGGTGATCGGCTACCACGTTTTCTACTCCCCTCTTGTCCTGGATTTCCACATCAAACTCTTGTAGAAGTAGTATCCAACGTATGAGCCTAGGTTTTGCATCCTTCTTCTGCATCAAATACTTCAAAGCTGCATGATCAGTGCAAATTATAACCTTACTTTGAAGTAGATAAGATCGAAACTTGTTCAATGCAAATACGACTGCCAACATCTCCTTCTCAGTTGTTGTGTAGTTGGCTTGAGCATCATCAAGTGTCTTAGAAGCATAGTATATGGCGTATGGCTTCTTGTCTCTTCGTTGTCCCAACACAGCTCCAACAGCATAATCTGATGCATCACACATAAGTTCAAATGGTTGAGACCAATCCGGAGCACAAAGAATATGAGCACTTGTCAACAATTCCTTGAGCTTCTCAAATGCAACGCCACATTCTTCATCAAAAGCAAATGGAGTGTCCTTCTGAAGCAGTTTGCACAAGGGACGTGAGATGTGGGAAAAGTCCTTGATGAACCTCCTGTAGAAACCTGCATGTCCAAGAAAAGATCGAATCTCTCTAACCGAAGTCGGAGAGGGTAAGTACCGCACAAGATCTACCTTAGATTTATCAACTTCTATACCCCTTTTCAAACCAATATGTCCAAGAACAATCCCTTGAGTCACCATGAAGTGACACTTCTCCCAATTAAGTACCAAGTTCGTTTCAACGCATCTTTGCAAAATGAGTTCTAAATGATCTAAGCATGCATCGAAATCTTCCCAAATACACTAAAATCATCCATGAAAACTTCAATTATTTTCTCAATGTAATCAGAAAAGATAGAGAGCATGCAACGTTGAAACGTACCTGGGGCGTTACAGAGTCCAAACGGCATGCGACGATAAGCAAACATTCCAAAAGAGCATGTGAACGTTGTTTTCTCTTGATCCTCCTCAGCAATGCTAATCTGGTTGTAACCCAAATATCCATCAAGGAAGCAATAGTAAGAATGACCAGCCAACCTCTCAAGCATTTGATCAATGAATGGCAAAGGGAAATGATCCTTCCTTGTGCTTGCGTTGAGCTTCCTATAATCGATGCAAACTCTATGTCCAGTGACAGTTCGTTGAGGCACTAACTCATTCTCCGCATTCTTCACAACAGTGATTCCAGACTTCTTAGGAACAACTTACACAGGTGAGACCCAACGGCTGTCTGAAATCGGATAGATAACCCCACAATCTAAGAGTTTGATTACTTCCTTCTTCACAACTTCCATCATTGGGGGATGGAGTCTTCTTTGAGCCTCATGAGATGGCTTAGCACCATCCTCAAGTAGAATACGATGAACACAAGTAGCAGGATTGATACCTTTGATGTCCGCAAGTGTCCAACCAATGGAAGGCTTGTATTGTTTAAGCATTCAGACTAACTTGTCTTCTTGCTCCTCTTCCAACGTTGATGAGATGATAACATGCAAAGTCTCGCTGTCACCCAAGTAAGCATACTTCAAATGATCCGGTAACACCTTGAGTTCCAATTCGGGGGCTTGAATGATGGAGGGAACAAGCTTGTTTTCTGCCATAGACCAAGGGAATAGGTGGAGGTCTTGACGTCACATATGCAGCTTCATTTAGTGCCAACGCCATCTCTCTAATTCTGGGCTCCAGAACCTCAGTCACAACGTTAATTAGGGCTTCATCCCTAGTGTAGGTCAGCCCAATTCCATCTTGAAGTACCGTATCAAGCTCATCCTCCCTAATAGTATCCAAGTGCAACTGTGCTATATCTTCAACCATATCCCACGAAATGCATAAGTTGACAGTAGCAGTGGGAACCTTCATAGCATCAAGGATGTTGAACTTAATCCTCTCCCCATCAATTTCCATGGAGAATGTACCTTCAAACACATCAATCTTTGTTCTTGCGGTTCTCATGAAGGGACGTCCGAGTAAAAGTGGCATGGTATTCAACGGACTATCTTCCATGTCAACCATGTAAAAATCTGTAGGGAATATCAAGTTGTTGACTTGCACAAGAACATCTTCAACGTATCCTCGTGGATACTTGTGAGAACGATCGACTAGTTAAATTATGACGTTGTCTCGCTTAAGCTCGCCAAGCTCAATGGATGCATAAAGATAGTAAGGCATAACGTTGATAGATGCACCCAAGTCAAGCATGACATCTTCGAATTTGTTGTCACCAATCACACAATGAACAAAAAAGCTCCCAGGGTCCTTCAATTTGGGGGGTAGCCGTCGTTGCAACACTGCCGAAACTGTTGCATTCACCTTCACAACCTCCTTCGCTCTCGTTTGCCTCCTTTGTGTGCATAGCTCTTTCAAAAACTTGGCATAGATATGAACTTGCTTGATGCACTCGATTAAGGGCAGATTCACTTGCACCTTCCGAAAAATGTCCAGAATTTCCTCGTATTGATCATCTTTCTTTGATTTGGATAACCTGTGTGGAAATGGTGCGCGAGCAAACGAAGCATTAGTATTAACTAAACTTGAAGGGGTAGAGTCAATACCTTTGATTGGGGTAGAGTGTGATGGTGATGGTAGTGACAATTGTGGCACCACTTTCTTCTTCCTTTCAAGCTCTTTAGTAGCTGGATCTTCTTCAAAAATCTCCTCCACAACGACATCATGAGCTTGTGATGACGTTGCCTTCAGCTTTGGCGTCTCCAAGACCTTCCCACTCCTTGTAGTAACCGCACTCACATTCCTAGTAGGTGGCGTTGGTTGAGAGGGAAGTTGTCCAGTGGTTCTAATATGTCCCATAAAGTCTACAAGTTGGCCCATTTGCTTCTTGATTTCATTTATGTCTTGACCTTGTGCATCCAACGTTGCCTTTGTTTCTTTTTGTCCATCCAAGAGAACTTGAGTTGAGGCAGACAGTTGGGCAATCATCTTGTCATAATCTGGGTTTGTGAGTGGCTGAACCGGAGAAGGCAAAGGGACTTGTGACGTTGGGGCCATGGGTGGCCTTGCACTGTATTGTTGTTGGGGACGATTATAACCTTGTTGTTGAGTTGATGGAGGTTCAAACATCCCTCATTACTGCTCCACTTGAAACCAGGATGATCACGATTGCCAAAATTGTTGTAATTGTTGTAACGTTGGCCTCCTTGATATCCACCTATGGCATTGACTTGTTCTTCATGTGGTTGCTCGGCCAAAGTAGGACATTGATCTCCTAGATGGCCTTGAGAATGGCAAACGCCACAGAGTTGGCCAAGAAATACTTTTTGTCTCTTCACTTCAAGTTCCATCATTTGCTCCATTAAGTCAGTAAGCATATCATATTTGTCATCCGCAGTAGTCTTGGCTGAGCTTACTTCTGCAACAGTTTTCCTTGGAGCCATCCCATATTGAGCATCATTGTTAGCTCGGTTCTCCAAGAGTGCACGAGCTCTTATCTCATCTAAATTCATGAAGGCCCCATTAGCAGCAGCATCAAGAAGTTCTCTATCAATTGGTTTGAGCCCATCATAGAAATAGTTCATCAGATTCGTCACAAAGAAACCATGGGAAGGACAGGTGGTGCAAAGAACCTTGAAACGGTCATAATATTGCCCAAACGACTCATCCGAAGCTTGTGCGATTCCAGTGATCTTCTTCCTCAAAACAGTGATCTTTGAGGCCGGAAAGTACTTGCTCAAGAGAGCATCCGCAAGTTGTTTCCATGTAGTGATGTGATTCAGTGGAAGTTCCATGAGCCAAGTCTGAGCTCTCTCCTTCAGAGTAAATGGAAACGCCTTTAACTTCAAAAGCTCATCATCCGTGTCCGTGGGCTTCATACTCGAGCAAACAAACTGAAACTGCCTCAAATGTATGTTAGGATCTTCATGCGCCATCCCTTGAAAGATTGGAAGGCGATGGAGAAATCCACTTTTGAGCTAAATATCCTTCTTGTCCTCTTGGGGAACAGGGAACTGAATGCATGAGGGGCTACTACTCCAATCCGTTGAGCAGGTTTGTTGGCGAAGAGTTCGCCTTATAACGTTGTTGCCTCCACCATTGTTGGGAATCACATTGTTGTTGTTGTTGTTGTTGTTGTTGTTGTTGTTGTTGTTGTTGTTGTTGTTGTTGTTCATCCTTGATTCCTCTTCTTGATCTTCCTCAAAACCGTGATGGGATCTCGGTGAGTCAATTTCGTCCTCAACAATGGGTCGGTCAAGGTCTTCTACTGCGTTGGTAGAAATGATCACTGTGCGGTTACGGAGTTATATTTCATGTGGAGAAGGTTTGGTCATTCACAAATCTGAGATTCAACCAAGATCAAGTATTAGTATCAAAAGAATACATAAGGAATGCAAGATACTAGCCAAAACGTTGGAAATCTCAAAGGACTTCTCAAAACACACAAAAACAAGTCACATGAATTTAAAACACACCATACTTACATACACACAAGTACGTTTTGATTAGTTACATTTATACAAGCTACGTTTTGTACATTAGATGAAATGCAAGGGCTCTAGGTCATCGTAAAATGAATGCAAGTCAAGTCATACGTGTATTTACACGTTCTTACCTTATGTACATAGTTCCTGCAGGGGTTAGTTGTTTGTATACTTAGTCAAAACGTTATATATACAAATTGTTACTCAAAAGATGCAGGCACACCATAATCCACGAAATTCATGCAAGCATACATTCAAACTTTCATTCAAGATGCATCAAACAAGAACCTAAGTGAAAGATGGAGTGAATGCATAAGAGAAAACGTTAGAACCTGCAGAAAACACAAAAGTTACGTGCTAATTACATGATGCAAAACGTGACCACTCTCTTTGCCTCATGCCCCTCACTTCACTTAGGTTAGGGTGTGTGGTGATGAAATCCACACATCACAAAGCCGCCAGAGGGTTATGCAAGCTACAAATGCAAGGTGATTAGTCCTTTACAAATTTCGTTGGTAATGTACAACAATTTTCGTTGGTTATGTACAAGTATGGTTTATTGAGTTGCGCTTAGATTTAAAGAGAGTACACAAGTTTGATCTTTAGGTCGTTCAAAGGACGTGCGACCCGCGCGATAAAGTGTACATCTTCAATCGAATGGTTATGGTTCAATCGATAAACATGGCCAGTTGGGTATATAGATAACGCGAAAGGCAGGACTAATTTCAACAAAGCAACTTGAGGCTAACCGACTATGGAAAGTAGACTTAGTCCTCATCGTCTTTGGGCAAACTCAACGAAATGGCCAGTTAGCAAGAGAGACCACGAGAGGTAAGACCGATTTGAGATCTCGGATCCAAAACCTGTCATAAAAACCGTCACCTTCTAGACACCATTGCGTTGAGAATTTCTTACTCAAAGATAAGTATTCATCCACAAACCGAGTCATTGGTATATACTCCATTGTTGCAAGTCTTTCTTAGATCCAAATCCTGTCACCAGTCATAACCCGTTTCTAGACACCATGTCCAACATTCAACCAAACTTTCGAAAATGCACAACTCCCTCTAGTCCAATGTAGACTCCGCCATCAACCTCATGTCCATAACTTCACTTAGGTTATGGTGTATGGTGATGAAATCCATACATCACGAGGGGTTAAGGAGATAAACACGGAAAAGATGCGCCATCTATTCACAATGAGTGCGACTTAATTGATCAAACTCCATGTACTCAATGTAAATTCAAGCTTCCTTTAACGTGTACATGGCTGCAAAAACAACAATTATGAACAAGGTTAGTATAATTCTCGAAATATACAAGTTTATATGCACGATATTTCACATTTTTACAAAGAACACATGCAATTCCAGATTCGTGCAAACTTGAGCACAGCAGCTTGTCGATTTTTTCCAGAATTATTGGCTCGGTCGAATGTAATGAAATTTTACCGGCACAAACTAGACACGTACCCAAACAATCCTACAAATTTTCAGAGTTTTATGAGACCTATAGCTACGTCAAATAATTTACACAAAACAGGGAAGTGCACAGTTCCGAAAACAGAAAAATATAAACATATTGTACAAGCATAATCACGCAGTTCTTTACAATCCCCAGCAACGGCACCAAAATTGATTCGCATCTTTTCAAGCATTTAATTAAACACTCAATTAAACACAAACACAATTAAAACCCTTATTTGTTGATGTAGCATTGGTAAATAGGGATCGTTCTTAACCGGGGATTGAGGGTGTATGCATAACTATGCTAAGTTTAAATGGGGGGTGCGAGATTTGGTTGTCTAATTTCCTACAAAATTAAATGTACAAACGTTGGTTACCAATACAAATAGGGGAATCCTAAAATTCTAACATGCTTCAATCATAGACAAGCAAACAATCAAGAACTTAGAATTACAAGACATGTATTGTCACCGAAAATAATATCTAAGTCTAATATTTACAAGATCAACTTATCAATTTACCTATCCTTTAATAACCTAACCAATTTCATGCATCCTATTTGGTATCTAAGTCATTAGCTATGTTTTAACATGCATATCTCGGAATTAAGTGCCAAACTTCGGAATTGCCCGATATTCAACACATCATAACTTAAACCGGGAATTGCCATGCATTCAAATTAAGCGTTAGGAACAAATATGCATGGATAACTAATTTCAAAGAACACCAAACAAGTCATACAAAACTAATTAGAATTATCTAACCAAAAGACTTCAAGAAACCAATCCATAGTAATTGTAAATTTACACAAGGAAGAATAAAGAGAAGAAGTCATGGTACACTTTTTAAGTAAGGGAATTGCCCTATACTAATCTGTGCTTGATGCTCCTTCGATGGATGGAGGATGAAGACACATTGGGATTGCCAAGCTATGCCTCCGGCCTTTGGAGAGTGGTGGAGACGGTTTTGTGGAGGAGAGGCGGCTTCCTTGGAGATCTATGACGTTTTGGAGAGGTTGAGATGACTCTTGGACAAGGGTTTGGCTCTTTGATAAGTGATGCCGAATGCCAAATTCGAGCCTCCCTTATATAGGAGAAGAATGGGAACCTTTCCTTCCAAAACAATGATTCCTAGCAAATCCGGGGAAATCTGACCAGCTGTAGTAAAACGTGTTTTCCCGGAGTTTTAGACCTTGAAAAATTCTAATTCTTGTTGCGTTGGAAAGCTTATTCAAAGGGCTATAAAATCCATATAAGGAACGCCATATTTGGAATTGAAGTGGATTTACTACGGATTTAAGAAGTTAAGTGACTTGGCTGCCCTGTTTTTTTCTTCTTCAAGGAAAATGAAATCTTCATATCTTCAAATCTTGCATTCCTTATTCCCTAATAATTCTTGGCCGAATTTAGCATATCCTTGCACATATTTTGACCCCTCAAATCAGGTATAAATCTTCATGGAATATCCTCCAAATACGTTCATCATTTATGCTCCATATATTCCGCCATTTTTGCTCATTCCTAGATTGCGCAGGAGAAATGTCTTCAACTTTTTGTCCACCATTTTGGCATCCATTTCATTTGGAATTTGGTCTTCAATTATTGACACCATGTGGGAAAGCATTTTAGTAACCATTTTGAAGACCATTTCTCGGACCATTTCTTCTCCGGAATTAGAAACTTCCTCCTTCGCACGCTTTTCACTCCAAATCACCTCCTTTATTATTTCCTCCTTTATTTCTACCTACAAACATAAAGTAAGTTAAAAACATATTTACTAAGCACAAAACAAAGCTAAATATAGAGAGAAAGAAATTAATAATCAAGCATAAAATGCGTAGATCAACCGCTGGTGTGAAACTCACGGTGGAAAAACGAGTCAAGAAGGTGGTTAACGCGGGGTCAACCGGCCTTCACAAAATAGAAACTTCACCCCTTGTCAAAAATGGAAACCCGTATTTATACTCGCGATTTTGCGATAAAACGTTATTCTGATATTTCCGTTGACCATAACTTCTTCGTCGTAACTCTGATTTTAACACTTGACGTAGCCACAAACTCATATCGACAAACTCTACAACCTTATCCAAAGAAATTTCTTGAAAGACATAGTATATAAATTCTCGATAAATTATCAGCGAAAGTTACTAATTGTAAAAACTAATCACCCTCGACGATAACGTTATTAATTAGTGACTAACCGCATTAATTCTGATTATTGCAATATGGTGTTCCAGGTTGTAACATGAACTCCTTTTTTAACTACAAAATTAATGGGAATCATCATCACGACATCTATATTGAGGAGATATGATTGCTTGAAAAATTGTGTTGGGAATAAATAATTTTGGAAAAATATTTTGTGCATAATTTGTCTCGCATATATGGAAAAGATGAATTAATTTGATCACAAGGACCATGAATCATAAATTGACTAACAATTTCAAACAACTCTGGATTAATATATTTATTCAAAAATTCCGCTGAAATTTTGGAATCTACATCATTTGCTATATAAAATTTGTATTTAACTTTCAACCAAAATAATAAATAAGCATGTGATAAGCCTCGTTTTTGAAATTCAATTGTACATACGTAACCATGGACTTCTCCAAAAGGTTCTCCATCATTAATATAAGCACTCATATCATCTACTCTTATTTTAAAAATTTGACATACAATATCAGGATGATCTTCTGGTTTTAGCCCTGTTTTTTTTCGAAATATCTCAAAATTTCTGGCCGCTTCACATTGCAAGTGAAAGTAATAAACAAATCCAGATTACTGTATTTCCTACAAATTGTCATTGCATCTTGATAATTATTTATCATATTTCTTGGACTACCTATGTGAGAACCAAGAAGAAAAATTCTTTTTCCTACATCAGAACCTTGGACAATTCTATCCGATACAAATATTGATATGTTATTTCATGTTTCACACCTTAGTTCTGGTTAATGATATATACCTTATATATTCTAAACGATTTTCTTCGAAAGTTGCATATGCATCGACTAAATATTGTTGAAATAATCTTCCACCTTTTAACAAAGTACTCGATTGGTTTGCCCTATCATGAACTTGATGATAACAAACAAATTTGTTCATTATTTTTTTTTTTTATCTTTATCACCATTTTGGCTTGCAATTGATTTTAATTTCATATAAATTTTATATTCATCCTCTCCATATGGAAAAAGAATCGGATATTGTAATGACATCAATTTAGGATAAATTTTAGATATACGTTTTAATGACCCTTCATTTGATCGAATAATTATATCTCTATTAGAATTGAATTCACCTATGTCACCTATAATAAATCCACCAATTTCAGAAGTAGAAGGTAGTTCATAATGTTTGCTATCAGTCTTTTCACGATCAAGTATAGTCAAATCAAAATTGGGCAATGATTGATTCTCAAAATCATCTCTCACAGATCGATACAGTCTGCTTAATTCATTGCACTGATCAAACAATTCCACTAATCCTTTAACAATATTACTATCAATCTTGTTATTTGCTTTATTTGGATCAATAGCGGTCATTCGGTTTAAAATATCATTTTTAGTGTCGTGTACATATAACTGAGCGTATTTAGGGCATTCTCCTTCAGAAGGTAAAATAGAACCCATCAAGTGATGCACTTTTTCGCATATTTTAAAGATATAAGGAGCTCTTCCATTGTTTATGTTATGCTCAATTTTAGCTCCCATAGAAGTAAAAGAAAACATGGAATTATAAACTCTAATATTATTACTTAATAATATACTTTTTGACCTTTATTTAAAACTAACTGACCATTGATTCAAAAGACAACAAAACAATTCGTACAATCCAATAAGTTATTATATGTGAGACACTACAAGAAAAACTCACTTAGACCACAGACCATTTCCATCGTCTAGGTTAGAGATTCTGTAGTCTAAGTACTTAGACTATGGAATCTCCGTCGTCTAAAGTTTGTCGTCCAAGTGCCGTAGTCTAAGCACTTGGACGACGGAAATGGTCTGTTCCGTCGTCCAAGTGACCTCTTAGACGACACAAATGGCTCGTCGTCCAAGCGAGGATCAAACAACGCAAATAACATTTGCATCGTCCAAGTACAACTTAGACTATGGAATTATTGCATGGTCTAAGTTGTACTTAGACGATGCAATTGTGGTGTGCATCATCCAAGTGATCACTTAGACTACCGAATTATTGTGTGGTCTAAGTGATGACTTAGACCACGAAACTATTCCGTAGTCTAAGTGATCACTTAGACCACGCATGTATATATGTTTTGTAGTCTAAGTCATCACTTAGACTACAAAAGCACATATGATTTTGTAGTCTAAGTGAGGACTTAGACTACAAAAGCGTATATGCTTTCGTAGTCTAAGTGAATATATATTTTTTTAATTTTTTTAATTAAAATTAGAATTTAAAGTAAAATATTAATAAATTAATTAAAATACTAAATTTAATTTAAATAATTAAAAATTATACGTACATCAAATTCGTTTGGAAAAAATGATATATCCTAAACTACGTACAAACTACTAACATATGGCAATAGTAGACGCGCCGCCGAGTCTCCTACCTTCAGCCATGTCATCGTCGTTGGGGTGTGGGGTCGGAGCAGGATGACAATCTTGTTGAACCTGATTTTGCATGAGGGCGATGAGGTGGGTTATCTGCACTTGTTGCTTAGCAAGCCTTTGACGCATAGATAACATTTACGCCCGTGCGAGTCGAGCCTTCTCAAGGGCTGCTTGGACCGCCGCATCCCGAGCACTTGTCCTCGCCAAGCGTGCCATAGATGAGTCAGAAGATAAATCTCGCTAATCTTTGCGTCCCAACCCCCTAACCTCCTTGCCAGCTCGACGACAGTATACCTCATCGGCGATTGCAATTTGGCTCTCCCTCGATAGAAGAGGCAGGTCTTTCAGCGGCAAATCCGGGTGTGCAAGCTGCGTGTTGGCCAATTCCTGCTAACCCGTTCTACCAACCTCGCCTTAAAATAATAATAAAAATTAAATAATTATAAATTTTTATGAGAGTTTAATAAATAATAGATAATAATTACGTTAATTGAGAACATATATATATATGGCACTTAAGCCACTTGGACTAGCTTCATTATCGATCACAGGTGTCACGTAAGCAGTGACGCTAGCATCCAGATAAGGGTGTTTGGAGCCCTTATCTCTATGCTCATTGGTGATTTGTATCATTTGCTTGGAGCCGGAGGTATGATGTTTGTCCTTCTTCTCCCAATTGGCCTTATTTACGTTCGATTGTGTCTATTCGACAACATAAATCACTAAAAAATTATTAAATGACTAAAAAAATAATAATTCGATTTCATCAATTTAAATTAAAAAAATACGAAACCGATAAAATTCTTCTTCGAAGTGGTTGACTCCCACTCATCTTCCCTATCCCCACGCAGCTCTACGGGGGTAGGCAAGCGGCCGAATTTTTGGTAATATTTGTGAAGTCTGTATTTCCAATCATAATAGATGGCGTTGGCGGTGGTGTTGATGTGCCTAAACATCTCTGGTATGTCATCCACCACATATTGTTCCTACAAGAAAAGAATAAAAAATTATAATCGTATATATTATGAAATTATGATTTTTATTGGTTATTAAAAAATGAATTTAAAATTGTATTACATACCAAGAGTTCTTTAAACACCTTCCTCTTCTCCAAGTCCGGCAACTCCTTCCAGCTAGGCGCAACCATACAAATCTTGTTGCGAATAATTACCCTGATGTTGTGCGATGAGAGACTAGCTAGCTGCGAGGTGAGAGGACCATCGGTGAAATCGTCGTAAGGCAACTGGATCTTTTGCCTGGTCGCCTTGAACAACTTCTCGAATTTTTTGCCATTTCCGAGTCCTCGGGTACTTTTCGGTTGAGGGTCTAACGGGGCCCTTCTGACCTTGCGCCACGCACTGTAGAGAATAGACTCAGAGGAGGCCGACTTCAGGGCATTTTTTGACATCGATGATTGGCCGGAAGGGGTGTTATCGTCATCGGTCTGTATAGCTGGGGCATTAGGAATTTCCTCAATCACCGCAGCCAAGGGACCAGCTGAAGGGTCCAGAGGAGGCGCGACGTTGTCCTCCTGGTTCTACCAACCCACTTGTTCTGCGAAGCATTGGAGTTGAGCATCTGCCGCATCTTTTCGTGCATTTATTTTACCCCATGGGGCGATTTAAACCTAGGAGTTGTAAATAAACTATTAAACTTATTTTACCATTAATTATAACTACTTTAGTATTTACTATTTTTAACAATTTTTACTATATATTTATTGTCTATTTTTCATATTTACCACAACATTTAGTATTTTAATATTTTTCATTTGTAAAACCATTTTTGATATTTATCATTTTTTAATATTAACCAATTTCTAATATTTACTATTTCTAATTTTTATATATCCTTTGTAACAATTCCCAATTTTTATTATTTACTATTTGGTTTCATCATGTTTCTATTTTACCATTTTTTCATATTTAGTATTTTGAAATTTTATCATTTTCAATATTTACCTTCCATTTGTATATTTTTACTATTTTTATCAATTTATTATTTTTACCTTATTTACAATATTCTTCAATTTACAATTATTATCAATTTATCACCTTTACCAATTTACAAAATTTACCAATTTATAATATTTGCTTAATTTATAATATATTTAGTAATTTATTAATTTTACTATTTTTTTTAATATTTACTAATTTACAATAATTACCAATTTAAAATAATTATATTACTAATTTTAATTTTACAATAACTACCAATTTACAATAATTATATTACTAATTTACCCATAATTTCTAATTTACAATACTATTTACCAATTTATTATTTTTACTAATTTACTAATTCACTAATTTACCAATTTATTATTAAACACAAATACACTATATTTATACCTAAATACATAGTATTATACCTAAATACATATTAAAAATAAATTTAAAATACATACGTACGTAAAAAAAATTTAAACTTATTGGCGGTGGAGATGGGCGGCGTTGAGATTTGGCGGCCAGTAGCGGTGACGGTGGGAGGTTTTGGCGGAGGCAGGGAGCAAGGAGAATCGACGTACGTTGTGAAGGGAGTGAGGAGAATTCACCGACGGTGGAGGATTTGAGAGGCGGCG
The DNA here is from genome assembly GCA_946800695.1 of Geum urbanum. Taxonomy (NCBI): domain Eukaryota; kingdom Viridiplantae; phylum Streptophyta; class Magnoliopsida; order Rosales; family Rosaceae; genus Geum; species Geum urbanum. Next base: position 28,087,009 of record OX327012.1, read on the forward strand.
GAGAGAGGGAGTCGCCAGAGGGAGGCAGTGGGAGGCCGGAGTTTGAGAGAGAGAGAGAGAAGTCATGGTTTGATCAAAACTGCCCAGAATTCTATAATTATATTATTTCACTTAGACGACGGAGGGTGATTTTTCGTCGTCTCAGTAAAACAAGATCCAGCTAGACGACGAAAATGCCAATTTCTGTGTTCTAAGTAAACATCGGTTTCTCCCCCAAATTAATTGGCTGGTGGAAGTTGACCGCCATATTTTTTTGGAACGGTTCAAAATTTGAACTTAGGCGACGGAGTTGGCCATCTCTATCGTGCAAGTCAAATTTTGAGCGGTTCCCAAAAAAATAGGGTGATATTTGGACCGCCTAAAATTTGAACCTAGATGACAGAGATGGCCATCTCGGTCGTCCAAGTGAACACTTGGACAACGAAGAGTCCTCCTACTCCATCGTCTAGATTCAATTTCTCGTAAAAATAATTTTAAAAAATAATTCGTAAGGAAGTTTTCGATCTGTCATTCAAATGGAATTTTCGTAAAATATCAATTAAAGAATTGTATATTTGAAATGTGGGATTTAAGACGACGAATAAATTTACGTCTTTAAACTTGTTAAGTATCTATTAATGTGTAGAACTTAAGTGTTATTAAGTATAGGCTCATTGCACATCAATATTAACGAAATTGAATTTAGACAAAAAAAACCGTTGGATACATTCACCATAAGGCAATTTATAAGTAGAATAATTTTCAGTAAATATTAAGTTCGTTAAGGGTTTCATCGGCATAGTCAACCGCAAAACCGAAATTTTTACAAACCGGAAACGTGGATACAGAAAAATTAGTAACTCCTAATTTGGAACTGTCGACGCTCACACTCCAAGAATTATTTACTCTATTGTCTCAAAGAAAAGAATATGCATTGGCACATGGTTGACATGGTTTTTGTCTTGGATGTGAAATTACGATATCATCACTTGGACGACGCAAAAGTGTCATTGCATCGTCTAAGTAAAAACTTTAGGGCTTAGGGTAAGGCTTAGGGTTAAGGCTTAGGGTTTTGGGTTTACTTAGACGACGGTATGACCCTTTTGCGTCGTCTAAGATAAATTTTTAGGATTTAGGGTTATATAATTAATATTGTGTTTACCTTGGTATGGACTACGAAAAGTCGTTCCGTCGTCTAGATCTTAGGGTTTAGGGAAAATGTGATTCTTGATCGTACGTATTAATTAATTAATTTTAATAATTGTACATACTCCTCCTCATCATATATATAATTAATCATGCATCATTATGTCAAAAAAGTTTAATTACAATAATTAATTACCAATTAATATTCCTCGTCATTATATTGTACTCTTCGTAATAATCGTCATCATCCTCCATACCACTGTTATCTGATTGCTCCTCCTCCTCATCATATCCTGAGCGGATGACAGAAATATTAGGCTCTTGATATGCAGTAATGTCTCTTTGCGGTTTAACATCTTCAGTCGTCGGCGTCCCTTCAACTGTCATGGTATTCCATATACCTCGATGAGAGATATGGTACACTATTTTCCACTCTTCACCAGCTTTCGGATCATCAAGATAGAACACCTGCCTAACTAAGGTGGCAAGAGCGAAAGGCTCATCCTCATACCAGCTTGAGTTTGTATCAACTGATAAAAGACCCAGGTTTTCCTTTGTACGCTTGAACCATTTGCACTTGAATAGGAAAACGTTGACATTATTCCCATAACATAGTTGAACAACATATACAAAAGCCCTGAAATATATATATCATTGTCTTTCCCAACTGCTACCCCACTATTTTGTGTTTTTCTTCCTTCATCTCGGGCCAATGAATGAAACTTTACACTGTTCACAAAACATCCAGGGTAAATATAGTGTTTAATCAACTTCCCTGCTAGCAAGTGCTTTGGCCAGGACCACCACCCCCCGTGGTTTTCGGATTTTTGTAGATCAATCATCTGGAAAAATGGGAAATATATATAATTAAAGGGTTTAATTTCTACAAACATGTATATAAATTAAATAAGTAAACATACGTACCCATTGGAAGAAATAATCGGGGAACTTCTTCTTAACCACTTTCTCAAACCACGCTGAACTCTTGTCCGGATTTAACGCCTGAAGCTTTTCCCTGTACCCAATCATATAAGGCTCAACTTCGTCACAGTCTCGCAACACTACCTAATGTGCCTCAATAAGTTTTTCTTGTGTTAACGATTCCTTTAATACTCCTCTAAACGGTCGTACGACATTTGTGACGACAGAATGATTAATGCGGGCATTGGGATCGGAAGTGGTGGGAGGTGGTGGATCCTTGAGGTACCTGTTGCAGTAAGTAACACACTCATGCATTAGGTATGTCTCTGCTATGGAGTCATCCGGGGCTGACCTATTTTTCATGAATCCTTTCTACTGTCCAAGCTGTCTACAAAATTAAACATTCAATTAATTAATTGTAGAATAAGTACATATAGCTAGTAATCTCGAGTGGAACAAATAATGGATAAGAAAACCTGTATAATTAATTAGTTATACATACCTTTCTTGAGGATACATCCGAGTGTACTAGATCAGACCATAAATGAGCACCTACTCGGGCAGGTGGATCATTAGGTGAATCATGATGTCAAATAAAGTAGGGGGAAAAATCTTCTTTACACTACCACATTCGAGCACATTACCGGCGATATTTGAAAAAACAAGGCCGGCGACCGGGAAAGTCGCCGGTAATGTCGTTCATTGCCGGCGACTTACTCCGTCGCCGGTAATGAGTCCAAAAGTCGCCGGTAATGTGTCAAAACATTGCCAGCGACCTATTCCGTCGCCGGCAATGAGTGGGCAACCATTGCCGGCGAAATTCCGGCCGGAAAATCGCCGGCAATGGTGGCCCACTCATTGCTGGCGACGGAATAGGTCGCCGACAATGTTTTGACACATTATCGGCGACTTTTCGCCGGAATTTCGCCGGCAATGACTCTATTTCCGGTGATGTAATGAATCGCCGGCAATGCCTCTTATATCAGATGCATATCGCAGCAGCTCATTCATTTGGATAGAAAAAAATCCAGTGAAATCGAAAGAAGGAAAACGCTCTGAAATCCTTCGGTATAAATTGTCAAAAGGCGTCAAAAACTCGATCACTCGGGAAGCTATATATATATATATGTACGTATATACGTATATGTGTATGTATATATATATGTGTGTGTTGATCGATTTAATTAGATCGATATATATATATATATGCATTTGTTGATTTAGAGTTGAGATATCGCGTCGATTAATTATTGGTTTGATACGCAAATAGAGTGGCTATATTTTTAATTTATATGCATGCATGGGTCGACTTTTGTTAATTAATCGGATGAATTCGAATGTAATTAATGATGATTTATTTTATAATTAGTAGTGAATGTGTGTGTATATATATAGTACGTAATATTGTTAGAATTTTCAGGATGGACAAGAGTTGGATGAGCCTCGAAAGATGGGATGTGAGATATCACCAGGGAATTAGGAGTTTTGTGAATTTTGTGAAGGCTAATTGTGGAGACACTACACTTCATTATTGCCCGTGTAAAGAATGTAAGTGTCGCAGCGATCGATTTCGTTTCCCATTGATAAAGTCCAGAAGCACCTGAGTAAATACGGGTTTTGGGATAAGTACACTTGTTGGATTTATCACGATGAAACATCGTTAGCGGGTCCGCATGATCATGGAAAATTTGGTGAGAGGGCCAGTCCACGCTATGATCATGGACATTTTGCTGAGAGGGGCAGTCCATCCTATGATCCAACATCGATGTTAATCAATGATATGTTTCCTCATGAGAGCGGTGTATTTGCTGATGAAGCACCAAATGTCCCTCCCGTCGTTGAGGGTTTCCCCCATATTGAGCCATTCGAGCCATTACCTGGAGCTCATGCCAACACAAGCGGTATGGACAAGTACAACAACCTGATTGCATTGCAACAGACTCCGTTGTACGACGATTGTAGTAAGACTGTTCTTGAAAGTGTGATGGGAGTGATGCAGCTCAAAATGGAGAACAAAATGTCTGTCAAAGCTGTTGATTCTTGGCTGAAGTGGACTAATTCGCTACTGCCACCCAGTCATCGTCTTCCTACCACTCATCATAAGGTGCGACATATCCTGAAAGATCTTGGGCTTTCCTACATCAAAATCCATGCATGCAGATATGATTGTATTCACTTCTGGGGAAAAGATCTTGAAGACCTTGAAGCGTGCCCGGTATGTTTTACAGAAAGGTATAAGTTGACTCCTGCAGGCAACAAGAAAGCTGTGAAGATACTTCGATATTTCCCGCTCATTGATAGGCTGGAGCAGTTGTTCATGTGTGCTTTCACGGCCGAAGCTATGAGATGGTGGGCTGAGAGGAATTTGCCTGACGATGACACCCTTATACACCCTTCCGACGGAGAGGCTTCGAAGCACATGGTCAGGGAGTTTAATCATTTTGCAGCAGAGGTCCGAAATGTTTGGCTAGGGCTCTCAACTGACGGATTTAACCCTTTTGGCAACATGAGTCTTCAATACAGTATATGGCCAGTTATTTTGGTACCGTACAACCTTCTACCATGGATGTGCATGAAGAAGGAATACAATATGCTCACTCTGTTAATTCCGGGCCCGGGTTATCCAGGAAAGTGTCTCGATGTGTATTTGAGGCCTTTGTTTGAGAAGCTTAAGTACCTGAGTGAGTGTGGCCACCCCACTTACGATAGGTTCAAAAATGAGATGTTCCAGATGTATGCCATGCTTGTTGGCACCATCAGTGATTTTCCTGCCCGCGGTATGTTATCGGGCAACGTTACCAGGGGTTACAGGGCTTGTTCAGAGTGCATGACGGTTGATTGTTGCAGTCCTCATTGCAGTAAAATTGTTCAGATGCGTCACCGTTGTTGGCTTCCATATGATCACCCATTTAGGCAGGATCCAGACGCGTTTGATGGGACTGTGGAAACAGATGTGGCACCGAGGCGATGGACAGGGGAAGAAATTTTGGAAGTGTTGAATGAATATGATTTTGGACAGCTGAGCAATCATCCGGAGATAGTTGCGTCAATTCCAGACAAGCCCGAAAGGTATAAGTTTTGGGCACACAAGAGCATATTCTGGGAACTCCCCTACTGGCCCAGGTTGCCTATAAGACACTACCTAGATGTCATGCACATAGAGAAGAATGTGTGTGAAAGTGTGGTGGATATAGTTCTTAACTTGGAGGGGAAAACAAAAGACATCCCTAAGGTACGCATTGATCTGAAAGCTATGGGACTGCGGAAACATTTGTGGTTAAGAGATGGTAAGAGAAAAATACCGCAAGCTCCTTACACCGTAAAGCCGAAGCATAAGCATGAAATTTTTCGGTGGCTGAGTAATGTAAGGTATATATTCTTATGGCTATGCAGGAATTTGGCCTTAAATTTTTATGGGAACATGGTTATATGCGAGAAATATAATTGTTGCCTATGGCTATATATATATATATATATATATATATATATATATATGCAGGTATCCTTATGGCTATGTAGGAAATATAAGCAGGTGTGTTAACTTCCGGGACAATAAGATGTACGGATTAAAGAGTCATGACTGCCATGTACTGCTTCAACGCCTTTTCCCTATTTTCATTCGAGGGTACTTGCCCAAAGAGGTGGTGGAGCCGTTGGTGGCCTTGTCAAGATTCTTTTAGAAGTTATGCACCAGGGAAGTTAAAAAATCAGATCTTAGGGAGATGCAAGATGACATCATTTTTATCATGTGCAAGCTTGAGAGGATATTTCCCCCAAATTTTTTCGACATCATGCCTCACCTGATGATCCATCTTCCCGAACAATTGTTGCTTACCGGTCCCGTACACTACACTTGGATGTATCCCATGGAAAGGTACAAATGATTCATACATTTGGTTTGCCTCTGTTTTTATATGAAAAATCTTATTTTTTAAGTAAGTTAACATGCACTTGTTAACATGTAGACAATTGGGAGCCTACAAGGACTATGTGAAGAATAAATATGCACCTGAAGGGTGTATTGCTGAAGCATATGTTGCGCATGAGTGTGTAACATACACCAAAGTGTATTTGGGAGCGCTTGAGGACCCCCAACAACATATGCCGATAGATGAACCCCAGTTCAACCTTTCTATCATCTCCAATGACGTGGTAGTACAGGGATGCTTGCCAAAGTCGTACAAGTTGGATGGAAATGAGGTAGCCATTGCCTACTGGTCGGTACTGATTAACTGTCAAGAAGTACAATATTGGAAAAACTATCATCTTCACTGCCCTGCTATTGCCAGAAATGTTGATTACCACAACAGGACGTTTAAAAACTACTTTGGTCAATGGGTAAGGGTATATGTGTATATGTCTATTTTTTATATATATCCCGTTATAGCATGTGTGTACGTACGTGGTTTTGTGGTTTCTATGTTCATAATTTCTTGTGTGGTTTCTTATCGTTTTCAGATGAACCATGTAGCAAATGATGGTTGCCCAGAGTGGTCAAACGAATTGAGGGTCCTGGCGATGAAACCGATAGCTTCAAAAGTTTACTCGATGTGTCAGATCAATGGCGTGAAATTTATATGTGAAAATCGAGACGACCGACTGAAAACACAGAATTGTGGGGTGATGGTCCGTGGTGGGCAGGATGGCAATGACTATTACGGTGTCCTTCATTCAGTTGTTGAACTAATTTATGGGAACCGCATGAAAGTGCACTTGTTCAAGTGTAGATGGTTTGATACTAGCCCGGAGAACACAAGGACCGATCAGTACGGAACATTTTCGGTGAATACTGCTACTAGCTGGTATGAAGAAGACCCTTTCGTTCTTGCCTCATCAGTAAAACAAGTGTTTTACCTTGACGATCTTTTGAACAAAGTCCTGTGGAAGGTGGTTAACCATGTTGCTCATAGAAACATATATAGTGCTGCCACACTTGGTGAGACCGCAGATGATGAGGAAGTTACTGCATACCAAGAGCCGAACACTTTTGACATTCCGGAATCATCTACGATTCACCTTAATAATGTGAGATCTGGGAGTGTGGTTCGAATTACTGGAGCAGAACTTCTCGATGTTAATCCATATGAAGTTGACGCTGATTCAGATGTCGAGGAGCGGCACATATTGCCAGACGTTACCTATGAAACCGAGTCAGACTCAAGTGATGAAGATGATTACGATTATCATCCTTAGTGGTCAAATGATGTACGTATTTTAATTATAGTCAGAAATTATAGTCGGAAATTGTAGTTGGAAATTGTAGTCGGAAATCGTGTCGGAAATCGTAGTCGGAAATTGTAGTCGGAAATTAGAGTTCAACTCCGACAACCACCTCGGGTTCACCCAAAACCTCTACTTCAACCCAATTCAACCTTATGGGGAGCATCACAGGGGCAAGGGGAGTCGAAACCCTCACTCCCCCGCCAACGTAGCTCGCCGGAAGTCCACCCCCCGTCACCGGCGAACTCCGGCAAACAAACCCGATACGAAACTAGCCAATTCATCATCAATTTTCACGATTTCAAACACAAAACAACTTAGAAACTCAAGGGAAGAAGAATTATACCCCTCACGTGGCCGGAGGTGGCTGGAAAATCCAAGTCGGCCAACGAAAATTCAAACGGGAAAGTTCTCCCTCACGGTCAACGGTCAAACTGCCCAAAATAGAAAGTCAACGTCTGGTCAAACCTCAAACAGTGTTTTCGACAAATTTTCGACTATTTCCGATATTTATACTCGCGTCTCGGGACGATCAACGGTCCAAAACGTATAACCATTACGATTCGGATAAATACGAAACAAACGGATAAACTCGTCGATAAACTGAAACTTCAAATAATCATATTATATTCCTCGGTTAATAGAAAAATCATCCGGAACCGCCCACGAGCTCGAAATCACGTGCTCTACAACTCTCGTGAAGAAACTCAATTCAAATTCTCGGCCGATAATAAAGTCGCAAACTAAACCTACAAACCACTCTATTAACGATTAATCGCGATTAAACATAATCTCGTGAATCATACTGATTACTCTACTGATTCTGGTTCGGGTCGTCACAAATCTACCTCCCTTAAAAAAATTTCGACCTCGAAATTTACATACCTGTCAGGTGAACAGATGAAGATACTGCTCCCGCATACGCTGCTCAGTCTCTCAGATGGCTTCCTCAACCGAGTGATTCTGCCACATGACCTTCACTAACGGGATCACACGGTGCCTCAACTCCTGCTCACGACAATCGAGAATCTATACTGGCTCCTCCACGTACGTCAAATCCTCTCGGATCGGTAACTGCTGTGGGGCTAACACATGTGAAGGATCTGAGATGTACTTACGCAGCATCGAAACGTGGAAAACATCATGAACACAAGCCATCTCAGCTGGCAACTCAAGTCTGTAAGCAACAGCTCCAATCCTCTCTGTGATCTCGTACGGACCAATGTATCGTGGTCGAAGCTTGCCACGCTTCCCAAAACGCACAACTCCCCTCCACGGAGATAGTTTCAGGAAAACCTAATCACCTACATCAAACTCGAGGCTCTTCCTCCTTACGTCTGCATAACTCTTCTGACGATCATGGGCGATTTTCAATCTGTCCCGGATAATCTGGACGTCCTCCATGGTGCTCTTCACCAAATCAGGGCCAATAAGCCATCGCTCGCCCACCTCGCTCCAACACAACGGAGTGCGACATTGCTTCCCGTATAGGGTCTCGTACGGTGCCATTTCGATACTGGCCTGATAGCTGTCGTTGTAAGCGAACTCAATCAAATGTAGTTGCTGGTCCCAATTCCCACGAAACTGCAACACGCATGACCGCAACATATCCTCAAGTGTATGTATAGTCCACTCAGACTGCCCGTCAGTCTGAGGATGAAAGGCTGTACTAAATCGCAACTTTGTGCCCATTGCTAACTGTAATGCCTGCCAGAACTCAGAAGTAAACTGACTATCTCGGTCAGAAACAATAGACACAGGCACATTGTGCAGACGAACAATCTCCGATAAATACAGCTTGGCCAACCTGCCCACTGATATCTTCCCCGGAAGTGCGAGAAAATGAGCGGATTTCGTCAGTCGATCCACACTAACCCAAATACCAGTGTTGCCAGCAGAAGTACGCGGCAACTGATAAACGAAATCCATGGTAATGTGCTCCCACTTCCAAACCGGAATCTCTAGTGGCTGTAACTTCCCTGCAGGTTTCTGCCTCTCCGCTTTAACCTGCTGACTGATCAAACATCGGCTCACATACGCGGCAATCTCCCGTTTCATGTTGCGCCACCAGTAATATGCTCGAAGTGTACGGAACATCTTCGTACCTCCAGGATGCATAGCATACGCTGAACTGTGGGCCTCATCCAGAATCTCCTTCTTCAGGCTCTCGTCTCTGGGCACACACAACCTGCCTCTGAACAACTACGTACCGTCGTCGCTCAATCGAAACTCTGTAGGTACACCATTCTGTATCATGGTCTTCTTGCCCAATAAGTAAGAGTCTGAATCCTGAGCCTCCCGTACCTGATCAACCAATACGGGTCGAACCTGAAAACTGGCCAACAAAGTTCCCTCATCATTCCACTCGAACTCGGCACCCGTAGCCCGCAGCTCGGCTAACATCGATACTCTAGCCACACACACGTGAAACAACGAAGCTCCAGATTTCCGGCTAAGTGCATCAGCTACAACATTGGCCTTCCCTGGATGGTATTCGAAAGTGCAATCGTAGTCGTTGATCAATTTCATCCATCGGCGCTGCCTCATGTTCAGATCTGGCTGCGTCCGCATGTAGGTAAGACTTTTGTGGTCGGTGTAGATCTTACACTAGGCTCCATACAGGTAATGTCTCCAACTCTTCAATGCTAACACAATAGCGGCTAACTCCAAATCATGCGTCGGATAGTTGACCTCATGTGGTTTCAGCTGCCTGGAACCGTAGGCCACAACTCTACCATGCTGCATCAATACACAGCCAAGCCCCAACTTCGACGCATCACTATAAACCACAAACTCACTGCTGTCGTCTGGCAATGTTAGAACCGGTGCAGTAGTCAACTTCTCTTTCAGGAGCAAATAACTCTCCTCACAAGCATCGGACCACTCAAACTTGACGCCCTTCTTTGTCAATCTGGTCAGTGGTGTAGCAATCCGAGAGAAATCCTGTACAAACCGCCGGTAATAGCCTGCTAAACCCAAGAAACTCTGGATCTCCGGTACAGTAGTAGGTCTACTCCAGTTCAGCACGGCATCGATCTTGTCAGGATCAACACTGACTCCCTCAGCGGACATCACGTGGCCCAGAAACTTCACACTATCCAGCCAAAACTCGCACTTATTAAACTTTGCAAACAACTGATGGTCCCGTAAAATCCGCAACACCGCTCGCAAATGCTTCTTATGCTAGCCTACACTCCTGGAATAGATCAAAATATCATCGATGAACACAATCACGAACTTGTCCAGAAACCGTCTGAACACTCGATTCATCAAGTCCATGAAAGCTGCGGGGGCGTTGGTCAACCCAAATGGCATAACCAGAAACTCGTAATGCCCATACCGCGACCTGAAAGCTGTTTTATCCACATCAGAGTCTCGAATCCTCAACTGGTGATATCTGGATCAAAGGTCAATCTTCGAAAAGACTAATGCTCCCTTGAGCTGATCGAACAAATCATCAATCCGCGGCAACATATACTTGTTCTTTACCGTAACCTGATTCAATTTCCGGTAGTCGATGCATAACCGCATAGATCCATCCTTCTTCCGCACGAATAAAACCGGAGCACCCCATGGTGAAACACTGGATCAAATAAAACCCTTCTCCAGCAACTCCTGGAGCTGAACCTGTAACTCTTTCAACTCCGCTGGCGCCATACGATACGGTGTCTATGAAATCAGTCCTGTACCCGGTAACAGCTCAATAGTGAAGTCAATTTCCCGCACAGGAGGTATACCCGGTAACTCTGCTGGAAACACATCCGGAAACTCAGAAACAACCTCAATACTACCAAGATCTGGCACAGCTGTTGTAGTGTCCACAACATGGGCTAAGTAAGCAACACAGCCTTTCTTCATCAACCGATCTGCCCTCATCGCGGAATTCAAACATGGTAATGAAGTGTTCTTCTCGCCGCGAAACAGTATCTCGGGAAAGCCTGGTCGTCGGAACGCGACCTCCTTCTTGTGACAATCAAACATGGCCCAGTGCGTCTCCAAGAAGTCCATACCCAAGATCAGATCAAAATCAACGATATCAAGCAACAACAAATCTGCGGCTAAACCATGGCCTCCAATAAAAATCTCACAGTCTCTGTACACCCAACCGATACTCACAATCTCACCTGACGGATATAACACTCTCCACAACCCCGAAAGTGGAGATGCAGGTACCGTAACTAATGATGATAGTCTATATGACATGAATGAATGCGTGGCACCTGGATCTAACAATGTAAGTACTGGAATACCAAAGACATGTAACGTACCGATAACAACCTCTGGTGAAGCTCTGCCCTCTCGCAATGTCATGGCATGAACCCTCGCCTACCCGGCTGGTCGTCCACGCTGAGGCTGTCCCTGCTGCCTACCCTGGCCCACAAACTGTGCTGGTCGAGCTCCCGAAGTGGCACCTCGCTAAGCTCCGGAACTCTGGGCCGCCTGTCCATCAGCACCATCAAGCTGGAGACACTCCCTGGCATAGTGACCCACCTGGCCACAGCGAAAACAAGTGACAGGGCCCCGCTGACACGGACCAAAGTGATGCCTATTGCAGAAACTGCACAATGGGTACTCCCTCGGTACAGCAAATGAGCCACCAGTACGTCGAGGATAACTGGAACCGCTGGAACCCCCACTAGCCTGTGGTCGCTGCGGTCGATCTCTCCTCCATCTCGATCTCTATCTCGGTACACTAGCTGGTGGTCGATAAGATCCACCGCCCGAAGATGAAGCCGAACCGGAAGTATCAGAACTCTGCCTCTTTGAAGGCCACTGACTCGGTCCACCCTCTTTAAACCGTCTAGGCTGGTATCTCTGCTGCCTCTCCTTCTCGATATCCTCACCTCGGAGTGCTGCACTGACAAACTCATCAAACTTGTTCCGAGGCATCGTAGTCAGAGTCCCCTTGATGTTCAGATTCAAACCCAGCTCAAATCTACGGCACTTGGCTTCCTCAGTAGCCACCATATCACGCGCAAAACGAGATAAGCGGGTAAACCTGTCCCGATACTCAAGCACAGACATACTGTCCTGTCTCAAGTTCGTAAACTCCTCATAATTGCGCTGCTGTGTAGCCTGGTTAAAATACCTCTGCATAAACAAATCTCGGAACAAAGTCCACGGGGTATCAACTGGAACTCTATCGGTGCTAACCCACCAGAAATATGCATCAGACTCAAGTAATCCGACTGCTGCCACTGTCATTTGCTCAGGGGTAAAACGCAGACGCTCACATACACGTTCAACTTGAACCACCCATGCCTTACATATCTCTGGATCAGCTGAACTCGAAAACACAGTCGCACCAGTAGTACGAGCTTTGACCACAAGGTCAAAACGCTCTTCCAGACGCAGCACTCGCATCAGCAAGTCGTGCGTCTGGCGATCCTCATCAGGATCTGCTTCCCGATCAACACGGGGACCACGTCGAGGAGGCATCCTACTGATACAAGACAAGCATTAGGTACAAGCAGGAAGAACGTAATCATGAGACCGTAGATATTTGAGAACACACAACACCCGAAGTATTGATGAGTACCGCTGGCCAGTCGGGTCATCACTCCAGTCATGCTGTACAAACTCAAATACCCTAAGCATCATAACTACAACAGTCTACATAATCTGACAACCTAATGCTCTGATACCAAGCTGAAAGGACCCAACCCCGATTTAGTTTCCTAAACCGGAATCAAACCCCTTCTGGAAACGTGAACCAACAAAAATCTTAGAAATTTCGGCAAAGTAACGCTACTAACGAGGAATTACCATTACCTGCACCCGGAAAATACATTTCATCCTATGCCACAAAAATCAAACCGTGGGCACCAATCCCATCCGGATTTCTCAATATCATTTCAATATCAATAAACAGTAAACATAACTGTAATATATAATATATCCGAGAAAATCAGTATAAAACATGTATCAGAATGTATCAGAGCGACCTCTAGTGTAACCATATACAATATATACATCAGTAGGCGAAACAAGAAACCTACTGGAAAACACAGGTAGCTCGGACTACTAGCCTCCAACCACGACGTGAAACACCAGAACCTAAACTGCAAACTGGGCACGAAAACCGAAAAGCCCAAGGGAAAGACATGAAAACTGTTAGAGTGGGTGGACGAAAATAAATGTCTTTCGCCAGTTGATATATGTTAAAATAACATATATATGCGAGTCCAGATGAATAAATATAATAAAGTACACGAGGTAAACTTATACTCCTCCAACGTACTGAGCATGCAAGTGAAAATCCCACGGGGTCGCTCATGGACACATCCGTGCTAGTACAGTCCGAATCACGGGATCCCAGACCCACACGTGATTCTAGCCATAAAGGCCTCAGGTCAGAGGTCTGCCTCCCCCCGGTAAAGGCCTCGGGTCAGGAGTCACAGCCTCCCCCGGTACACATCCTCGGGGATCAGCCGGGATGCGAGTGTATCGATACAACAACATATACTGAGACTGTACTCTGTGTAAACCAAATCACAAATAGTTCGATGCAAATGCAATAAACAATATATACATGCATATACGTAATATATATACTGGTATAGGCGTAATCTTATAACATATGCTCATATAAAACGTAATCTCATATGCATGCTCAAGCTTGTAAAACGTGTATAAAGACTCGCGATTATCAGTGAAAAGAAGTTGTCCACTCACAGGTGAGCAAAACGCGCACTCGCGCTAATCTCGTGGCCCGGTAGACGATCCCTCGCCCGAAGCACGATCTCGATCCCCTGAATAATCATAAAACATATCTGATCAAAATCATAGCCCACAACTCTGTACTTAACCACGGAAACCAACCGTTCCCGGAAACATATAAAACTGTATAAAACAATCGACTGAATTTCTTAAATCTCAACTCAAAACCCTCGACTGAAAATTCGATACCCAAATCAACTCGAAAACCTCAAAGCTACGATCAGAGCGCGATTACAAGAAAAATGACATTAAAATCATCAAAAACTGAAAAGTCAACTTTCTCGCCGGAGCGCCGCTGTTGACCGCCGCCACCAGCGGCGGCGCGCCGTCAACGGAGAGTTTCTCCGGTGAGGAAGCTCCAGTTCTCAAGATCTCCTCAAGCCCAACACAATTTCCAACTACCACAAGACCCAATTCTCACTAGAACCTCTCCAAAACAGCTCGAACCCAAATCGGAGTTCAACTCCGGCAACCACCTCGGGTTCACCCAAAACCTCCACTTCAACCCAATTCAACCTTCTGGGGAGCATCACAGGGGCAAGGGGAGTCGAAACCCTCACTCCCCCACCACCGTAGCTCGCCGGAAGTCCACCCCCCGTCATCAGCGAACTCCGTCAAACAAACCCGATTCGAAACTAGCCAATTCCTCATCAATTTTCACGATTTCAAACACAAAACAACTTAGAAACTCAAGGGAAGAAGAATTATATCCCTCACGTGGCTGGAGGTGGCCGGAAAATCCAAGTCGGCCGGCGAAAATTCAAGCGGGAAAGTTCTCCCTTACGGTCAACGGTCAAACTACCCAAAATGGAAAGTCAACGTCTGGTCAAACCTCAAACAGTGTTTTCGACAATTTTTCGACTATTTCCGAATTTTATACTCGCGTCTCGGGACGATCAACGGTCCAAAACGTACAACCATTACGATTCGGATAAATACGAAACGAACGGATAAACTTGTCGATAAACCGAAACTTCAAATAATCATATTATATTCCTCGGTTATCGGAAAAATCATCCGGAACCGCCCACGAGCTCGAAATCACATGCCCTACAACTCTCGTGAAGAAACTCAATTCAAATTCTTGGCCGATAATAAAGTCGCGAACTAAACCGACAAACCACTCTATTAACGATTAATCGTGATTAAACATAATCTCGTGAATCATACTGATTACTCTACTGATTCTGGTTCGGGTCGTCACAAAACCAAATCATAAATAGTTCGATGCAAATGTATAATGCAATAAATAAATGCATATACGTAATATATATTGGTATAGGCATAATCGTATAACACATGCTCATACAAACCATAATCTCATATGCATGCTCATGCTCGTAAAACGTGTATATAGACTCGCGATTATCAGTGAAAAGAAATTGTCCACTCATAGGTGAGCAAAACGCGCACTCGCGCTAATCACGTGGCCCGGCGGAAGATCCCTCGCCCGAAGCACGATCTCGATCCCCTGAATAGTCATAAAATATCTCTGATCAAAATCATAATCCACAACACTATACCACACCTCAGAAACCAACCGTTCCCGGAAACATATAATACTGTGCAAAATAATCGACGAAATTCCTGAAATCTCCACTCGAAACCCTCGACTAAAAATCTGATACCCAAATCAACTCGAAAACCTCAAGGCAACGATCGGGGCGCGAATACGAGAAAAATGACATTAAAATCATCGAAAACCAAAAAGTCAACGTTCTCGCCGGAGCACCACCGTTGACCGCCGCCGCCAGCGGCGGCGCGCCGTCAATGGAGAATTTCTCCGGCTAGGAAAGCCCAGTCCTCAAGCTTACCTCAAGCCCAACAATTTATTCAACTACCACGAGACCCATTTCAAACTGTTTCAACACGAAATCAGCTCGAAACAAATCGGAGTACAACTCCGTCAACCACCACGGGTTCCACCGAAAACCCCATCTCATCCAAAATTACTGACCCAGAAAGCTTCAAAGGAGCAAGGGGAGTCGAAACCCCCTCACCCCCACCACCGTGGCTCGCCGGAGGACCTCCCCCCGTCACCGGCGAAATTCACAAAATTAACCCGATTGGAATTCAACCAAAACTCAATCAATTTTCACAAACTCAACTACCAATCAACAAAGGAACTCAAGGGAGGTCGAACCATACCCAAAGCGTGGCCGGAGGTGGCTGGAAAATCCAGGTCGGCCGGCGAAATTCAACCGGGTCGTTTTCCTCCACGGGTCAACGGTCAACGGCCCAAATAGTAAAAGTCAATGCTGGTCAAACTTCCCACAATGTTTTTCGACAATTTTCGACTATTTCGGATATTTATACTCGCGTCTCGGGACGATCGACGGTCCAAAACGGATAACTATTACGATTCGGATAAACTCGATATGAACAGATATACTCGTCGATATTCTGAAACTTCAAATAATCATATTATATTCCTTAGTTGTCGGAAAAATCATCCGGAATCGCCCACGAACTCGAAATCACGTGAACCACAACTCTCGAGAAGAGACTCAGCTTAAATTCTCGGCCGATAATTAAGTCGTAAACAAAAACTGGCAAACCACACAATTAACGAAAAACTGCAATTACGTGATAACTCATGGATTACGCTGATTACTCTACTGATTCTGGTTCAGGTCGTCACAGTACACTAGCTTGATGTTTAGGTCGTTCAATGGGCGTGCGACCTGCGCGATAAAGTATGAATTCTCAATCAATCAGCATTGGTTCAATCGAAAAAATATGGCCAGTAGAGATAGAGATAACGCAAGAGGTAGAAATAATTTCAAGTAACACCCCGAGGCTATGGGTGGTTCGAAAGTTGAAACACATCTATTTTAGGAAAAAAGTCACTACCAGGATCTGAACTTTTACAAAGTCTTCAATGTGATGCATACACTTTAAAGACTATCAAAGTGGTTCCCAAAGTTTCAAAATCGTATCAACGTAATGCCTTAAGCCATTTTTCATCACAGAGCCATTTTTGTCACTGACGTGGCAATTTTTTTTATCAAAACTGAGGGGAAAAGAGACTAATACCCTTAATATATTATTTGTAATTTTTTTCTTCTCTCTCTATCTCTCTCTCCTCGTGACATTTTGTAGTAGCAACTCTTTGTCAAAATCCTCTACCACATCCTACCGACCAACCATCACCTCCCACTGACCAACCGTCGCCTCTCACTGACCAAGAGCCGGCTGCGTTCGCTTCAACCTTAGCCTCCAAGGTGCACAATCTCAATCAGTAGCAAGCCAGCGAGAGGGCCTCTTCCTCTTCACCTCCACTGCTATGCCTCCTCACCGCGTGGCACAACTCTACCTCGGAAACCTCCTTCCTTTTTTGCGCTCGCATTTCAAGTTTGCTCAACCTCGCACACCATGAGACTACACCTTCCATTACCTCTCTCTGCTCACCACGTATCGATTTCGGCATCCAACATATGTTGTCAGACCTTGGTGCCTTTAGATTTCGACATTTTACGCCGCCTCGAGTTCATGTGAATGTGAGGTTTAGAACCAAGCCAAATGTATATACTCTATTGATGTTTCCCTTTCTTAGATCCAAAACGTGTCACCAGTCATAACCTATCTAGACACTATGTCCGACTTTCAGCTAATATCTCGAAAATTACACACTCCCTCAAGTCCTTTGTAAACTCCACCATCAACCTCATGTCCATAACTTCAATTAGGTTATGGTGTGCGGTGATGAAATCCATACATCATGAGGGGTTAAGGAGATAAACAAGGAAAATAGGCGCCATCGATTCCAAAGAGTGCGACTTAATCAACCAAGCTTATGTACTCATGTAAATCAAAGACTTCTTTTAATATGTATATGGCTGTAAAACAATTAAGTATGAACAAGTATACAATTGACAAGTATTGACATGCTTTCCTAATTTATTCATACAATTTTACATATTCACAAACGAAATCACACAATTCTTTACAATCCCCAGCAACGGTGCAAAAATTGATAACGCTTTAACTAAACATCAAATAAACATAACATTCAATTCAAAACGTCACAATTAAAACCCTTTATTATAGATATAGCATTGATAAGTAGAGATCATTCAAGCTGGGGATTGAGGGTGTATGCATGACTACGCTAAGTTCACGGAGGTTTGCAAGTTTGTTTTATATCCTACGAAAATTGAATAACAAAACATGGCAACAAGACACATAGAGAAACCTTAGAATTCTAACATGCTTAACTCATAGAAAAGAAAACAATAAACAACCCTAAAATCTCTAAACATGCTTCTTTGCCGAAAATAAAACCTAAATCTAACATATTTACATGATCACCTCATCATCTCACTTCATCTCTTTATAACCTAACAAATTATATGCAACCAATTTAAAATCCAAGTCTTTACTACATTTTTCATGCATATCTCAAAATTAAGCATTTAAACCAAGATTGCTCAAATTTAAACACATCAATAACCTAAACCAAGATTGCTCGAATTTAGATTAAGCATTAAGCATAGAAGACACGTGCATAGCAAAGAAATAAGACTAAAAATAAATCACACAAACTTGTTAGAATCATATACCAAAAGACTTCTTTAAACTCTTTCATAAAATCCAAAAATTCATACAAGAAGAAGAAAAAGGTAGAATGAATCATGTTACACTTTTTATGTCGAGATTGCTCAAAAAAATAGTGTACATAATCTTTAATGGATGGAGAGAACACCCTTCGGATTGCCTAAGGTGTTCTTGATTGAGGCAGCTTTTATGAATTGTGGAGGAGGGATGGCTTCTTGAAGGATTTTGGAGTCTTAGAGGAGTGGAAGTGTTCTTGCGCAAAGATTTGACTATATGATGAGTGATCGTCTAAATGAGAGCCTCAAATCCTCTATTTATAAGCAAAAGAGAGAGCTATGCCTTTCTCTCTTTGTGTCTTATCTTACAAACTTCTTTTTCTTGCTTACCATGTTCCTTTTCTTCCCCACCAAGTAGCTTGACTTTTCTGATTTCTTTCTTCTTGTTGGACAAGGCAAATACTACAAAGGCCTACCCCATGTATCTTGGCCGGAATTATCCATGACGCCTCGCCCAAATGCATTTTAAGTGTTCTCCCGGGTAAATCTGACAGCCTATCTTCGAATGAGTATTTCGGAAGCTGTATATATACCTCAGACAATTATGATCTTAGACTCGTTGGAAAGAGGACTTCAACTGCTTTTCAGAGACATATAACATAACTTTGTTTGAAGATGAATTGCATATTCGGTGATCTCTTGATGTTGGAAGCTGGCAGGTAGATCTTCCTCTTCCTATGTTTTTTAATCCTTTTTCTCCAAGTCTCCTAGGCCGAATATACCATATCTTGTGCACATATTTTGGTCTTCACAGGAACGGCCTCAAATGCTTTGATCCATCCACATTTCCTAATCCGATTAGAAAAAATGTCTCCATCTTCATTTGCGCCATTTGGTACCGTTTTCATTTGTCATTTAATTTCCAATTCTTGATACCATTTGGGAATGCATTTTAGAAATCATTTGGAGACCATTTCTTCTCTGGAATTAGGAACTTCCTCCTTAGCACGTTTTAAGCTCATTTTCGATCCTTTTATTCATCCTCCTTTATTTTTCTACCTAAAAACATAAAGTAAGTTAGAAATTAATTTACTAAACTCATAAGGTCCATAGGTAGGTCATAATCATATTTGAAATCATAAACAAAAAAAAGTGAGAAGTTGAACTTACAAAGCTAACTTTAAGCTAAATTAAGGGAAGCGGAGTGGAAAACTTAACACTAATAAATTTCTAGCCAGTTTTGTGGAAATTATAAAATAAATAAAAGAACTTAAAAGAACTAGCATCGATAATATAATAAAAACGTACTACTTGAATATGTGACAGTGAAAAGCAAAGATCCACTCGCCGTTATATTGATTAGCGGGTTTCCTAGTGAACAAGGCTTTATTCCCCCTTGGAAATGCGAGAACCTAAACATGATTCACCGAAGTGCAAACATTAACTCCAAAGTACTTGAAATATCCAATTAGTTTTCTGTCGCAACTCACTTAACTTACCCTCGGAACCAACTCTCCTAGAATACTTTCTCCACTATTAGGCTATTAGCCACTATCAATCAAGATCTCAAAACCACTCTTACTGCATGGTGAAGATCAATTAAGTTGTTGCATAAATACAATTCCTTATCAGTTTTAGCTAAACTATAATTAAATAAACAACCAGTGATATGATGTCCCTTTTTTTTCAAGCACTACAATACGCATCAGGGGCGGATCCATGTGGTAAGCGCATGAGCTGTAGTCCAGGGTAAAATTCTTATATTATTTTAAAAATTGTATGTTATACTCAATCATGATAGCTGATGTAGTCTAGTTGGAACTAATGAAGTGTATGCAAATGTTAATTGTACATGTTTTCCACTAATTTTACAAAGTAATGATCTCGATTAGAAAATGTTTAGATTATTTGACTATTACAAATTGGGGTAAGAGTTCTTGTGGACATAAAAAAAATTATGACGTTCAATTAGGATATGAAAAAAGATAGTTTTGTAATGCATCATAATGTAGTATTAATGAATATGATGGTGACATAGATAGGGAACAAGGGGGTGAATCAGACTTTAAATTTTTCTCATCTGATACAATTGAGATAAAGATAAACCAGGAGATAGGATACGTAGACTTGCCTTTGAATCCATGCTATAAAATACGAGAGGTGCATGTTTTATGGTCAGATAACATGCGTGAACTGTATCGTACGACCTGGCTTTTCTTTTTGCATGTGGTTCTTGACCCTCATTTGAGTTCTGAAGTATACGTTTCTCCATTCAAATCTTGACGACTTTCAAAAGAAAGAGGTTATCGACCTTGAACACATGTGGTTTTGCCATCGCTGCAACAAGCATCAACAAACCAACAAAAAATGGATATGTACAAATTACTTGAGATTTTGTGTGCCGTTGCGATCATCAATTCTAATTAACATGTGTATTATGAAAATGCATTGAATCTAAAGGCAAACTGTGTTTCTTTTTTCCTCCTCCTTGACCATTACGATTAATTTCTTTCTTTCTTTAGCTCAGAAACTCTTTAAGGTGTGTTTTTTCTAAATCTAATTTTTCAATCACAATTGTATATCTATCTGAATTGAGATAGAAAAATCAAATTGATGTATTGTGTTTTAAGAATTCATATTGGTTTTTGAACTTGAGCAATATTGTGATAATTGCATATAGAATTTTTGTCTTGGAATGATCTTTTATATATGTGTATATAATTTTTTTTTTTCTAATGTGGGTTATGAATAAATTCAAGTGATATTGAATCTGTGATTTCAATAATATTATATAAGTAGATGCCTGAACAATGGCTATCATTTCTACTATGTTATATGCTAATGGAAATAGATACATGCACAACCATGTAAGGGTTTCCTACCTCTAACTTTAAAAAAAAAATATTTAGACAAATTTTGCCCGTTCTTGATGTTTTATTTTTCATATGTATTTAGGACTAACATTTGAAACACTTGAAATATCCAAATAGTTTTTTGTCACAACCTGGTCTTCTAACATACTATCTCAATACCAAAACTTTACTCCATAACCCTTAACTCCAATAAGCATTGGAACATTCTAAACAGTCAACATGCAACAAAGCGACCTACACAACTAACTTGACTTACCCTCGAAACCAACTCTACAAGAATACTTTCTCCACTATTAGGCTATTAGCCACTATCAATCCGATTCTCAAAACCACTCTTAGTGCAGGGTGAAGATCAATTAAGTTGTTGCATAAACACAATTTCTTATCAATTTTAATTAAACTATAATTAATTAAATAACCGGTGATATAATATCCCTTTTTTTTTCAAGCACTACAATACGCAGCAGGAGCAGGTCCATGTGGTAGGCAACATGAGTTGCAGGATAAATTTTTTATGTTATTTTAAAAATTGTGGTTATACTCAATCATGATAGTGTAGTCTAGTTGGAACTAATGAAGTGCATGCAAATGTTAATTAGACATGTTTTTCACTGACTTTACAAAGTAATGATCTCGATTAGAAAATATTTAGATTATTTGACTATTACAAATTATGGTAAGAGTTCTCGTGGACATAAAAAAATTATGATGATCAATTAAGAATTGAAACCTAAATTGAAACCTTATACTATATATAAGGTTTCAGCTAACGAGATGTGGTTTTGGGGCGACCTGTGTTGGCGCTTAAGAGTTTTGATGTGACTGAAGATAAATTATTTAGTCAGCCTAGCTCATAGGGAAAACAAGAGGGAGGTTTGGACTTTGGTTGTTTGTTGATGGAGGTTCGAGATCGTTAATGGCCAATATAGTATTTCATCTAGATGAAGTAAAGTAAGTTGGTTTACCCACTTAAATTGGCTTTCAGTTGCTTTTGGTTGTGATCGTTTCATCGTCTTAGCTATGGTGGTGGTTACAGTGTCAGCATTTAGTTGATGGAATTGGTGGTTAGAGTCGAAATATTTGCTGCTAAATTTCGTGTGATGGTATTATGCGAGTGGCAGCCAGTTCTTCAATAAGACCACCCTACTTGCAAGGCAGCCAATTAGATGAAGCCATGTCAAAGAAACTTACCCCATATATCCCCGTACAGATTGATGCCCTATAAGGCTATCATATCAAAGCTCGCGAGGGCCGCATATGCTGGATGGAAAATATTTAGGTCCAAACTCATTTGGACACTATTGTCTAAACTATTCCTCTTTAAACAGTTTTTGATTTGTGATTTTTCAAGTCGAAACCAGTTAACATATAATTTACTTTATAAGATCATTTATACAAATATTTAATCAAATGAGAGATTGTCCACTCATTAAATTTTATAAATATGAGTAATTTAGACAATGGAGTCTAACTGAGTTTGGACTCAAGTATTTTTCCCTAGGCTATCGTGGTGATGAGCTTGGTTCATGGGTGGTGGTTTGTACGTGTAGGTTGATTTGGTCTTCTTTGCATCCAAGGGACTTGCTAGATTTAGACAGGTTGCGGCTATTCACACCTCAAATTTTTCTGTCCTCATCACATCACTCTTTACACCCTATAAGAAATTTTAAAAAAAATATAAAATGCTTAATACACCCCAAGTGTTTACATAAATACCCTTTTGGGGTATTTATCGCTAAAGATAAATAATTGAAGTTACAGGTAGAATTTTTAATATCACCTCTTTCTTCTCCCATATAATTAGTAGCAAAAAAAAATATCCAAACCTCGCGAAGAGAGAAGTCACCGAAGAAGCTACGATAACAAATGCATTTTTACTATTGTTTGTTAAGATATACGATATTAACAAATAACTTGCTCTAATTTGTCAGAAGATAAACAAATGACATATTACTATTTGTCATCACATAAACAAAAAATATCACATGTTTGTTAAGAGTCCGACGAACGAAACATTCAATCACGTTTGTTAGGACCATAACAAATTTTGTACTATTATTTGTCAGAAGGCTGACAAATATTATATTAACGTTTGTCGATGCATTGTCAAATATTATTCTATGGTTTGTCAAAATTTTGACAAACAATTTAATTCTTAAACATCCCTACCTCGTATCAATGACGACAATAATGACTTTAGAAAGATTGAAGAATGACTTGCCCAAGTCTTTTTCTGCGTGCACACATTTTAACTAGTACGATTCGAGTGCAATACAATTGTTGGGATGTACACACAATAGAAATTAGAATATGGATGTTTATGTAAATTTAAATAAAAATGAAATAGTAATTCAATAATTCAGATAACATAGAGCGTAAATAACCGCAGCTATCTGAGTTTTGTCTTGGCTTCACAAGCCAAAAATAAGCTTCTAAAACCCTTCACGAATCCGATTCATGACCGCCGATTATCCCCCCCTAAACTTATAATCATTCATGAATATAACTCGACATTGAAATGTGAGGAGTCCAGTATATCTAAGCCATTTCAAGAACTATCCACAATAATCTACGTAACACCCCACAAAAGATTACCAATGATCATGGGAAAACATAAATTATGCATGAATGTGCATTAACGTCCGGAGTAATAACATCACATCACGGAGGACAGCAAATTTATACCAAATTGACTGAATAAGTAACAACTTGATGCTAGAATGTCACGTGGGAAACAAATTGAGCCTTTGCCCCTTAATAGAGTGAGCTCTCTGGAATAAGCTTGTGACTTCTGTTTCTTTCTTTCCCTTTTTGATTTTCTTCTAAAGCTACAAACTAGGAGAATCTTAATAGGTTTCCAGGAACAAAGTAAACATACAATCCACAACTTTCCGTAGGTTCCTTCAGTAGCACAACAAATTCCATGTACTGCGATCCCGTGTTTTAAAACTTGTTACAAAGCGACACATTTTGTTTATATACACTCTTCAATATATAGAACTACAAGAAACATTTACCTGTATATATATAAATTAGAGAAACAATAGTTTGAATATCTAGCCACCAGGGGAAAAGACACGAGTGTCCATCCAGACACAACATGTGATACGCAGTAACAAGCAGTTTAGACCAAGTGAATTGGTCTTGTCATAGACCATATGGTCGGAAAATTCACAGAACTATCAATATCTCCTGCTCTAGACGTCATCACATTTGTATCTGCATCACATTGGTATCTGCATATGTCAGCAAAGTATCAATGGAGATGATAAATAAACTACGTAACACAAAGACGAGTTAAAAGTTTGTCTTCAAACAAAGGCCATCGGTAACTTCGTTAGGACTGGGCTAGACAGGAGTTTGATTCAACTAACAATAAACAAAAGGATATAAAATGCACTTGAGATACAAATCATTGGTTTACTGGAATTGTATTCCTCATAGATAAAGAGTTTCAAGATGTCTTTTAAGGTAAACATAATGAGCTAGTGTGACCATAAAACTGTCTGGCAAGCTCTGAGATATCGAATCTAATACATAGAGAAGGAGCCATTGGCCTGTTGCCAAATCTAAGCATGCATTCTAAACCAGAACGGGATAGCCTGTGTTTTCTCAAAGAGACCAAGTAATGTCCATGTTACTCTGCAACGTTCAAGATACACCTAATTACAGGAATTACAGGCAAGCAAATATCATTCATATCCACTTGGGTAGCACCACGAAAGGGATAGTTTACAAACATTCAGGGGATAGTTTGAAAAAAAAATGCAAGTAAAAATAGGAAGAATTTCTTTGAAAAGATAACTAGTCAGCATCTCATTTGAAGAAAAGATGAAAATGTGGTGATTAAAGGTACAATGAAACTTTGAAAAAACAAAGTATTGAATAGGCAATCATTATAGAATACTTTATAAGAATCAATCTCCCTGGAACGGAAAACAACCACAGGCTTATTAATTTGTCAGTGATATTGCAGAAGAAAGATAGTTTACAGAGCTGATTGGGATGTGCAATATATAATTTTAACAGAAGAATAAATCAAAGAATGCGCAAGGCATCGGCTGAAAAAAATAAAATGAACTAAACGGGGAACACACATAGTTAAAAATTAAAACAGATAGCATACCCAACAAAATAAATAAATCCCCTCTAGCTGCAGAGACTTGAACAAAATAAAAAGATATACTTGATGTATTTTTGCAACTTTTGAGAAGAGACTCTTATAACATTACACATTGTGGATCTATCCAAATCTTTTTTATCAGGACAGAAAATAAAAATCAGGAAGCTCATCTGGAATGTTGATTTAAACATTCATTAAAGTAATTCCTACTATTTAATTATTATTATAGTTATTATTATTATTAATTTTAATTGTTCGATGAGGAAGCTCCAAGTGCATGAGCTTCTCTATCACATTAGCAAGTGTCCGTAATATGAAGGAAAAAGAAAAAGGCTCAGACTTACCATTTGTTAGTCTCTTCAAGACTGACCTGTGTATTATCCCCAATGCCATTAGAACGTGGTGAGCCTGAGATAGTGCTATTTTCTTGGGCGCCTGGATGAAGAATGTGGGAAAAACCCTGCCCAAGAGACTTCCATAATCGTGTAGGTAGAGAAGACTGCAAACTGCCAAAACTACTACTGGATGATGGTTCAGTTGGTCTAGCCAGAGCAGGGTCTAGGTCAGAGAATCTTACAGCACCCAGGATCCGTTCTGGAAGCTCTGACTCCTTTTGGCCCTCGATCACAAAGGCAAGGTCGACAGTCAACGCTGTGATATAACCAAATGCCAGATGTACTATTGCACTTGCAACCATGGAAGAACCAATATCTACATCTACTTCTAGGAAACCGTCTGATATACAATAACTACAAGAAAGGGCACGCCCAATAATGCATATGGCTTGCTCCCCAACTGCTTTCTTCACAATCCAAGGGCCCTTGACAATGTTTGCGATCAATTTAAGCCTCGCATTCCTAAACCCATCATCACCTTTCAAGAACTGATCCATCAAAGACCCCTGAGGAATAGGTTCTGATGTTGTAAAATATGCCACAGCACTATAGTTCTCCTTACTAGGAACTTGAAGATTAAAAGCCCAAATAAAAGGCTTATGGCCTGTTAGAGATTCATCCTCAATAACTTTCCTGACACGACTGTTAGGATGTTTTAAAATTTCCCCAATCTTTGTAGAACTTCTAATCCAATCGAAACCAATAGGCTTTAGAAGATATCCACCCGCTGGAATTTTGACCTTGGTTGACAAGTAATCCGGGCCTCTGACCATAAACTTGTCTCCAGGTGGAGAAGACCAGCCAGTTTGAGAACTGTCTGCATCGAGAAGTGGAACTGCTCCCTCTGACCGTAGTCTCTCTATCCATTGAGGCTCTGTTTTGTCTCCAGCGGTGGCCATAAGATACTTCTTCAGCCGCAACCTATCACATAACAAAGAATTTTTATAATACATAACAAGAGGCGAACCTGAAACCAGTGCATTCCACATGCTTGGAATATGTTCTTACACTGCCATGTCTAAGCTATCATACATGCTCCAATCTCCATATAAATAATTAAATAAAATCATTAAACAAGATCTTAAAAAGGCAGTAGTAGCAAATTTACCCTACAAATCTAGAGCATCTTCAACAGTTCTTTTGAATACAAAATTTCTACTATAGAGATGAAAAAGGTAAAATCTCCTTTGATAATCCAGAGCATATCCACGACATTCTCTATAAAAATCTGTATACATAATGGTCTAGAAATATATTTATATGGTATGTTTTGTATTTGGAGAAATTAGAACTTAAGGAGCTTTTGGAGATCAAAGTATAAATCAATGTGCTACCCTAATATCAAATTCTTATGATTGTGATGGAAAAGTGAATTTAGAACATAAGTGTGCTCCTAAAACAATAAATTCAATGGAAGGGTAGCAAATACGTCGAACTATTTGTTGTATATGCTCCAATCTCCATTGAAATGAAAATTTTGCAGTCTCTTTTCTAATGCACAATAAATAAAAGGAATATCTCTCCCTCAACAATGTTGGCTAGCATTAAAACCTAAGATACAAAGTATGAAATCTCAGAACCCAAACACACAATTACGAGCAACTGAAACAATACCTACCATGATTGATACCATAATGAGGAAGATAGATTATGGAAAATTGTAGGGAAGAAAAAATCGAAAAAATAGTGCGTCGGAATTAAAATGTATACAGAAGATCCTTACCTAAAAGAGGGAGAGAGATTAGGGCAATCAGTGCGGCCTGGAAAACCCTAATTGTTAATATGAGACAGAGAGAAAGAGAGAGAAAGAGAGAGAGAGAGAGAGAGAGAGATTGTGAAACCACCGGAGCAGCTCTTATTTTCGTCCTTTATTGATCGATCGATGGAGCTCAATTAGTTTGTTCACTTTCAGAAATTACAACGTACTGGGAATTTGGGAGAGAGAGAGAGTCACGTGAGATGCGCGTGAGGTGTTGTTACTGTACGGTGTATTCAACAATGGATTTTAAACAATTGTCGAAAGCGGACTCCAACATTAGCCGAGTCTTGGCAGGTCAGTTTGGCATCTCCCTCTCAACTCCCAACCATGATTTCTTATAGTTTTCATTGTGCGATGGGTCCGAAACTCATCTTCAGCAGCTCCAGAATATTCTGGGGATCAAACTTCCCCTCGTATTTCGGCTTCTCTATCGATTTCACGATGGTCAAAACTTGAATCAGGACACTTGGTCACTGGGCCTCATTCTATGACCACATTGTAAATGTCTCCTTGTTGCCTTTGAGATGAACCAAGTCAGATCGAAGCTAAGAGAAGGATCCGACGACAACCACTATCTTGTTGTACCAAATGCTTCCTTGTAGCTGCAGGTGAAATGCTTCCTTGTGTACCAAATGGTGATCGAGGAGATGCCATGCTGCTTTGGTTGGAAAATGGAGTTATTAAAATCCGTCAACAACAAACCCCGGTGCCAAGCATTAGTCAGTTCCCAGAAAAATCCCCTCTCTGTTCCACCGCCGTAACCAATGGCGTTAAGGTGCGCACTTCTCTTTGTTTTGGGGTTGCATGTCTTTGTCTAATTCATTTTGTGCCTATTGAAAACCGTAAGATAGTTTTATACAGGGAGACATTCATAGTAATTGATGCTAATCACGATATTATTACCTGGGGGCTCACAGTTTGTGAAAGAACACAGCTCAAGTCACGAATCCCAGTAATCTCTTTCATGAAAAAACAAGGGGCGCATCATTAGTCAGTAATATTGCCTACTACATGTAGTTAGATATAAAGAAGGACTAGGTTCAGTTATTGTTTGATCATAGATGCTTAAAATTGTTAGAGGAATTACATTACATTTAATTCCCGGTCATGCCGTACACAGTCTAATCAATTATGATACTGTTTACTATTGTGACTACTGTGAACTTGTTTCATGTTATCCAATAGTCACTATAAATAATTTTTCGTTCAGGTCCGTGCTTCTTCCTTGTTTGTCCCCGAGATTGCTGATCTTCAAGGTAGCGCTCGATCCGCATGTCACTTTTACCTGAAGGGTGTAGCATCAATGGAATGACATTCAACTTTTGCCAATTGGTCTCAAGGCACTGGATCATCCATGCTAATGATGTTGTGGTAGCTGATGTTAACGGAGAGGGTGTTATAGGAAAGGTAAGACTTAAGTTGTTCAATTACCTTTACAGCACAAATCTTCCAATGACTATAGATTTGACAATCTTACATCTTTGTCTTTAGTACATAACATGTGACTTATCATGATTTTATGATGGATGGTATTCATATCAGCACGACCCAAGAAACATATGTCAAATGTCCTTGTTGTAATAGTCTTCTGATTTCCAGAGAAAACTGCTTATATATATTTATTTATTTTCCAAAACACACTGCTCATTATATTGATTAGAAGTGTTGCGCCAAATGTTATTGTTGTATAGTCTGAATCTGTAGACTGGATTCCCAACAATGAAAGATTTTCCAACATAAGCTTTTCATACTATTTCTTTGATGGTATATATTTTACTATTGAAATTATGGAATGTAAATACCGAATATTATGATCTGGGCTGAATTTGGTTAAACAAGGGATATGATAAGTTTGGAAATCGGTATCTTTTTCTGGAAAATTTTGGCAACCAGCAAGTATTCACCTGCCTGCACAAAAATATTGATGTTGAATATCATTGATAAATGATGTTATTTATGTGGGGACTGTAAGCCTAGTAGTTTTGAGTCCGAGCAAGTTGTACTAACTATGATGACTTTGGTTGGCATTTGGGGAAGATGAGAGTTGTGGTCTCTATTGGCAAAAGACATTGTAAATATTGGGACTTATGTTGTCTCTTTGCTGTCAGCTAATAGTTATAGGTACATTCAGATCCTTCCTGGCATCTGTCCATCTGTTAATCTCCATTTATTTGATTAAATTGAATGATAATCCGATTATCCATTTGATTCATTTTCTTAGAGGTGATCTTGAGTTTGAATGATTAGGATCATGACGTTATGACTCAACACCATGTTAAGTGGGGAGGGAGTGCATATGTGGATTCGCCCCCGGTGTATTCCATTCATTAAACTTAAATTCTAAAACATGTAAAATGCTTTCATCAGATTAACGTTAAGGTTTGTGCTTTTGTCTCACCCGTTTGTAAGGACATCCTTCTTTGAATTGTTATCTTAGAGTGGGAAAGTGTGTCTTTGTGTATCATACAAAATCTTTCGTTTATTGGTGAATTTTTCTCCCACTATTGCGTAGACTGTCAGATTCTGTTGATAAATTTTCGCGCTTGTTTATAAAACAGATATATAACCACAAGTACATATTTTAATGAAATATTGGAAGCGTCAAACCTCTAATGATAGTGCAACACTATGCAATGGAAGTGAATATATTTCCTTCTGAATTCTGATCTTTGTACGGTTGCAGTTCCCTCTCTTGCGTCCAGGTGATCAAGAGTTTGTATATGAGAGTTGCACGCCTCTACCATCTTCTTCAGGTTTTATTGAAGGTTCTTTTATGTTTGTCCCGGGCAGGTATGCGATCTAAACCTATTAGAATATTTATTTATATGAAAAGGATGATTTTTTGATATATAGATACATTCAAATTATACATTACTTTTCTTCCCAAGAACTTTTTATTTTGGGTTAACATCTTAAATAGTTTAACACTTCAACTGCAATCCAACTGTAAAAACATAAAGTACAATTTCATGGAACCCAAAAACAT
This sequence comes from Geum urbanum, assembly GCA_946800695.1. Taxonomy (NCBI): domain Eukaryota; kingdom Viridiplantae; phylum Streptophyta; class Magnoliopsida; order Rosales; family Rosaceae; genus Geum; species Geum urbanum. The sequence continues at coordinate 28,117,684 of OX327012.1, forward strand.
CTTGCTACTACCTTGGAACAAGTAGGGCTCATTTGTATCGTAATAACCAAACAAACCAAAACCGACTGGGCAGGTCCAATCTAAACCGAATGGTTGGCATTCTCATCAGTGTATCAGCTATGTACTTCAGTGAGTCGGCAAACAAAACAGTAATTCACACTTCCTAAGAAATTTGTAGATATTTGTTGGAGGCAGGGTTTGAAAACCTCTAATGTGCAAATTTGTATGCAAACACTATAGCATGTGAGCACCTTGTTATACATATACTGAGTTTTTTATCTTATGAGAATTACAATAAAAGATAACTTCCCATTTGGTACCTGTATAGGCTAATGCACATTCTGGTGCCTATAGCTTTGTTTTCCAAATGATACTTCTGTGAAATACTCTGCTATACGCTGTTAATTGTAAGGACAAATCGGTCAACTTAGCTATATGATATATATGTCTCATGGACAATTCCACCACTTCATTGTTTCAAAACATTCCAAGAAACTGAGGAAACCATTATCGGAGACAAAAAAAATACAACCCAGACAACGAGATCCGCAGAAATGTCATCATCTAATCGTGAACTTATCTCCCTTAAAATGGTTTCATCAAAGGGCCAAGATTATCTCATAGTAACATCGAAGGGCCAAGATTATCTCATAGTGACATCAAAGGCCTTGAAATTGGAACACGCTGATGTTCTCCAGATTCCAGATTAGCTTTTTCTCTGTTATGTTTTTCAACTTGTAGAATTCAATCACAATTGGTTAACTAAATAAAATCAGAAATTCTAATCCATCCATTCATCTTCAAGCCAAGATTTAATCTAGAAATAAAACTAAATGAACAAGTTGTAGCACTCGAATCTGCTCAAAAGTAGATACTTATGGAGAGCTCAGCAATTTTTAGATATGAGGAACAGATGTGCCTCTTTAAAATTGGATTTCTTCTCTCATATTTTCCTGTTGTGTGATTGAACTTCAGTCGTTTTCAGTACAAACCCAGAATTCTGTCACCGTTTCTCCCTTTATACAAGTTCCTTAATTTCTAGTTTCTATACCAAAATGAATATTACTCTTCTTGATTAAATCAAATTCTAAAGGCCTGGAAGTTTTCCATTTAGCATTATTTGCTTCAATCAAGAATTCATAATTCAATAAGGATTTTTGGAAGAGAAAATTTAGTTGGCAGAACTTCTCAGATCTTCCAAAGAGAGAGATATGGCTGTTGCTAAACTCCCATGCAAAATTTATAATAAAAAAAAATTAAAAAAAAATGATCTATCACAAACTTACCTATTTACCCAGCATAAGTCTGCACTTTTAGTCCACATAGATGCCATGCATGCAAACTTAACGTGGAAATAGACAGGATTACTATTTGGAGTAACATGTAACAGAATAGGTAGTGTGAGTGTGGTTTTTAAACATGAGGTACTAGAATGTGCATTTGCTTATACTGTAGGTGCCAAATGAGGATTTTTACTCTTTCAAATATTTACTCTATGGTTTTACCTCATTAATTTCAGCTTCCCCTCTATTTTTATCTTTGCCTCTTCCTTATCTTCCGTATTTAGTTCGTCTTTCTTCTCCTCATTTTTCAACCACTCAGACGATTCTCTTCATTTCTGAGTTCAGATCTCCACTATACTTCTGAAATTGTTTCATCCTACTATCTTCATTGATCCTAGTTCTGGTACTCCATCGTTGTTAGACTTAATCCTTGTCATCTCCAGATCCGGCCATAAGTTTTCTGGCATAGGAGAATGTGTGTAAACATACTTCTACAGTGGGCTGCACAAATCCGTGGTAGAACTGTTTTCCTTCGTTGTCGAACTGGAACACCAATTATGGTAGTCCTGAAACTGTGGTGTCTTGAATTCAGATTTTGAGTTCAGAATAGATAATTGAGGGATTAGAGTTCAGCATAGATATAAGCGGGAGGGCATTATTAGAATTCAGATTTTGTAGCATTCTAAAGGTCATGAATTAAGTTCATGGTAAAGTCAAATCAATAGTTGAAGCTTGGTTTACAAAGGAGTGTAATGTTTGCATAAATTGAGATAGTTATTATGTCACCCAGGTGAAGCAAAAACTACATCTCTTTTAATTAACGCGCAGCTGCAGACAGCAGCTCTAATAGATGCAAATTCTAAGATGATAGCATTTTTTGTTATCTCCAAGTCTTTTAGACTTCTCTCTTTGTTGGTGTTTCTTTTGGATATGCTGCCAAGTTTGGAGGAAAGTTGGGAGAATATAGCGGGATATGATCTTTTATGCTTGTTGAGTTTGAAGTTGGAAATCATTTAAATTTTTGACACTGAACTGTAAAATAGTGCTAAAGTATTACTGACAAAGTAGTGCTGACACCAAAATCACTTGAATGTGCTCAAGTATTACTGACAAAGTAAAATAGTTTTACTCTTCTTTATTATAATATGCCTTGTGTGATATATATCTCGACTAAGCTTTCGCCTTTCAAATCTTGGTCGAAAGGATTGATTGACTGAACTGACCTTGCTCATAACTGTAATTTTAGGTTGGGGGATGCCAAGTGTAGCTTTTGAAGTTCTAGCTGCACAGTTTCCACTTCAGCTGCCAGACTACATCTTCTGATATCAAGTGTGCAGTTGTGAGATGTTTTATACGACTTCAACAGTGACTTGTAGAATATAGCTTTTTGGTGTTTGGCGAAGACTGAATGTAAATTGTGTTGTTAGTATGGATGCATTTATCTTTAGAGCTTCAAAACTGGTCGTTTGGTTTCAGGTCTTCTTTGACTTTTGAGCGTCGTCCTACTTGATCAAAACTGTTCTCCTGTGTAAAGGATTCTGAAAAATGAAATGGGATGAAGAATGACAGCTCTCCATCTGTCAATAAAAACTTAAAAACTCTCTGGGCCGGACCGATCATAATGTCTGACCCAGAGGATGCTATTGTTTTCTTTCTGGTACGGGTCTGGTGGGTAAATTTTGGTGCTAGCAGTTGGGTTGATGTTTTTGGCCATGGTTAGTACTCGGTCATTGCGGTAGCAGTATTTGTGCATGAGAAGTAGCCATGTCGAGCAATTCCTTGTATGCATACGAGTGTTAGTCCATAATTATACTCTAACCATGATCTTAACTTAACGTTTAATGCTAGTTTTTAGTTAATAAAGTATCACTCATAAAGTTTCTGGCTTTTTGTTAAGAAATAACTATTTTGCCCGAAAATGCACTAAAGATAAAAATTACACCATTTTTTGGAGAAGCTGGATCCGTGGATACATTTTTGGAGTCATGGGAAGAAATTGTGCAACTTTCGTGTAACGATCCATATCCAGATTAGTAAGTAAATCTTCGTTCGTTGAGTTTTTTAATGAGCTGATCTTATTTCGACAACGCTAATTGTTGGAAGAAATACACTCCCACACTTAGTGAGTTATTAGCTAACTCATAAGTGTAAGAACGATCTTCATCCACAAGTGTTCGGGGACAAGTAATAGTATAAAAAAGGAAATCGAGTGTCGAACCCGTAAGGATTAAGCACTTGGATTCCTTACCTTGGAGTGAAAAGCACAAAGATTACGACTTACTCGACAATACTCGACACTAAAAGGAAATAAAATGTGATATTACAAAATACCCAAAACGACGTCATTTTTGCATACTTCAGTTTTTTTGTTTGATTTAATTTTAGGAGATTCAAAACCGAAACCAAACTAAATATTTCAGGTTTTTTTTTTATTTGGTTTGTGTCGGGTTCGGTTTTGTTTTGTCGCGGCTCGGTTTCGACCCTTTTTTTATTAGAAAGTCCAACCTTTGCTAATCACAGCTCTTTATTTCAAATTTTCATACCCTTACTGTCTGTACTAATTAGGGCAAAATTCTAAAACTACCCTTCAGGTCCCGTGCTACTCATGGGAAAATATTGTTGGGAAAAAAAATGTAGGGCGCCCCGCCCAAGAACTGCTCCTAAACCAGTGGAATACAAGTCTTGATTGACAAAGGATTTTCACCTATTGAGACATTGAGTTGCTGCTTACTCATACAAATATACAAGGCAAAAATCAATTGTTAGAGCTGCTGACTATTGCAGACTTTTTACCAATTAGAATTTGATTATGTTCTAGTTACTTCCGAAGGTTCACTTGAAGAGAAAATGGACTCGGTACCCAACCTCTATTAGAATACAGAATAAGGATTTAGTAGCCATCATGAAATTGAATAAAGAACGATACTAATACCCATTCCTGAAATTCATACTACTACGGAGCTTTTTCAGAACTATGATATTTTTTCTTATAACTAGGTACCATTGGGACATGAGTGGGACTACAAGAACAGCAAAGAAGTAACTAGACTTCAAAAAGGCGAGAGAATAATAAAAAGCATTTTCTATGGCAACTAATGTGCAAAGTAGGAGAATGAACTGAACATAAATTCTATTTGAAAGAGATCATTAGAACAATGAATGTTTTGGTTGTTGAATTATAGGCATCTGATACAAAATCCTCAAATAAGAAGCTAAATCAAAGAGTTAGAATGCCAAACGAGCACTCAGAGAAATTACTCCACTACTCAAACCCTATAATTCAGACTGTCAATTGTGAGTGCTTGGATGCCATGAGTCAGTCAATGTACCGACACGTTGATAGTTAGTTGATCCTATACATGAAATAGAATGCCATGGGATTGTTAGTTGATCCTACACGTGATATAGACATAATTCAGGCTGGCGGCAATGGACGCCGACACGTTGGGCACACCATTTTTATATCCATCCACCTTTGTAAACAACCTGAATGAAATAAATGATCGCATGGTGTCACCTGCAAAATGAATAAAACACTACATCAAGCATCAGTCGTGCTACTTAGTAGCTATAATGGAATAAAGTATAGAATCACGGTACCATGCAAACATCTGCACACCTGAGTGAGATCAATTCCAGTCATGCAAATGACACAGTCTGTGGCATGATTCGTATCCTGATCAGAACTTCTATGATAGCAATATTTCTCAGGAAGAATCTGATGCATCATAGAGAAACAATATGTCATACAGCAATGAACAAGCAAAAGTGTAATTACAAAGGTAAAAATAAAGGTTTACAAAGTTTGCTGCACCACTTTTTTCTAAAATAAAAAATAAATAAAAATGCATTTATAAAGGTTGCTATCACATTCACACTGCCATTGTTTAGTTCATTGAAAGAGCAGAGTACTATATCACTCGATGAAATCAGGATGACATGCTATACCAGTTTTGAAATACAAAAGAAAAAGGAGATGATAAATGTCTTTAGCAAAAAAAACTTGTGATTGGAATTTATATTTCCAATGATGCACCATCACATTCTTTAATTTGCTCTTGAAATTAATCAAATTTTGTTTATTTCAAACCTGAGAAAACACATTTGATGTTAATTTTTAAGTATAGATATTGCGAAAATCTTTGTAGTAAAATTATAAGCTTGATGGAACACATTTATTGAAAAGCGGTCAACTGCAAGAGCATACATGCATTGTAGTCCAATTAACCTGCTTCTCTTTAGAAAAAATGAGCATGATAAAGAACATCATGTTCAAATGAGCATGATAAAGAACATCATGTTCATATGAGCATGCTTATGTGTCATTCTGAAATGAAAAGGGAGCTGAAAAAGAATAAAAAAATATTCAGGATACTATAGATGGTCAGAGTTGCACCAAACCTGACGAGGAATGCACCGAGAGCCAAGATAGTGCTGAAGAAGAAGAATTGATGCTTGGAGTCCAACAAATAAACTCAAACAAATACACCAGCTCTTGATGGGTTCAATACGCATGAAGTTGTTAGGGCAACCAAATATGTATTACGGGATTGAAAGTCGAGTCACAGTCATGCCTATGATGTAATGAGGATGCAAAGGTTTTCTCGAATCACGAATAACATTGGAGATTATTTGGGGTATCCAAAACGAGTACATAAGGAGAAGAATAGGTCTCAGGAAGTTATGGAACTCGTACATGACCAGAATGCCTCCCAAAAGAATCCCATCTGCAGATGGTTATAGAAAATAGTTACTAACAGGACACTTTATCAGGAAGACAGGAAGCACCCCTGACCAGAATGCTCCCTAGTATTCAGAAAATAGTTGCTAACAGGAAAATTAATCAGAAATCCATCAGCACATATCATAGACAACTTCATTCTGGGGATATGCACCATCATAAAATACCCAAACCTTCGGGAATGTGGACATTTGAAGGACACTTTACCAGGAAGTACCCATGATCAAGGATGATAACCAACTTATTAGGCAACCATATCTTAGTTCCTTTTGACAACTACGAAAACGAGTGGCAGACAGAACTGACTGTGAGGGGGTCAAGTTGCAAGCCATGGCAGGATGTATTCAACTGGATTCGCTGGTTTTCTAATGCTGGGGTTTTTAAGCCATTGGAATTAGTTGGGATCTTGGGACGACTGTTGGACTAAAAAGAGGTTACCGGGGTCCAACAGATGACATTGCAAAGGGTTCTATCCGCCTTGTCCATATTATCCTCGTCTGATTTGAAACTATGATTTTCTATTTTAGTCTATTGCTTATCGAACTGAAAATAAATAAAATATTGACTGGTGAATGTTTAAGATAAGTGTGTACTCTAAACTTGCAAAGGGCTCAACAGTTGCAAGCAAATTAAGAAAATGAAAATAAGTCGGGTCAGATCATTTTATTCGTATCCAGTATCTATTCTTGAAAGTTGGATATGAATGGTTATATAAAATTGATGTATACACGCATCATTCGGAAAGGAAAAAAAAGATTCAAAACTCCAAACACGAGTTGATGAAGTAGCATACGACTGAAACAGTGCAAAATGCAGTGGCATAACCTCAAAAATCTTTAAAAAAAAACAGTACTTACAGAAACGGCTATACAGAACTGACAGCTCACACCGCATCGTTTCCCAACCTTCTCCACTATTTGTAGGCCTACTTGCTTTCCATATAGCAAGAAGATATCTCATCTCAAATATCGAGAAGACAACAAACTTGAAAAAAGCGGCAGTTGCAAAAGCATTAAATAAGGATTCTGTGACAAACAGACAAAAACTTTTAGTTAAAACAGAGAAGGAACAGCTTTGTATAATTGAAAAGGTGTCAATTAACATACGGTGTACAATACACAGGACAAATGGTATTTTAATGATATACCATAGTTCTTATCAAGGACCTGAATGAAAAGCTTTTACTTCAGATGGTTGAAAAGTTACAATAACAATAACTTCAGCTTTTGAAGCATGCATATCAAACTACTTTAAATAAACGTGTATTACCAATTACTAGTATACCACAGCTTCTTAGATTGGAAACATGCAACTGCTACAAGTATGGTAAAGACAAAATACTAACTTACCGACAAGTATTCCTGCCGTCAAGTGTAGAAGGCAAAGATATGCATCCATGATTGCCTGTTGGCCAATCATTACAATCGAAACTTTGGCAGCCCCCTGAAGAAAGACAAACCACAATCTTCTGTCAATTACAAAAAAAAAAGAGCCTTTTGTAATGTGTATCGCCAAAATAAATGATACATTTGAATGTAGTTCAATATCTTTCTTACCGACTGTGTATTGCTATGTTCCATCTGCCGAATTACGAAAAAAACTTGTAGGAAGGAGACCTGAGTAAATATGTTAAGGAAATCCTCTTCCACAGTGGCAAATAAAATTAACGTATGGAACTAAAAATAAAGGATACAAAAGTGACCACCAAGGTATAGTTCACTGCTTTGTTATAGTACACCTCAACGTTGACTGAAGTAGCATTTAATATCAAGGGTGAGAAGCAATCTCCATCATCATCCACTGCAGGACTCTCCATCAGCCCTTCTATTTGGTAACGATCACGATCTCCATCTAATAGACAATAGCCAATTTGTAATGAGATTTGGCATTGTAATATGAATAAACAATTATCATTTTTAATCAGAAAATCAACAAATAATTATATCCTCTCCATAAACCTTTACGCCACTTAATGCTTAATACTTCCTTACTTTTATTTTTCGTCATATTTCGGCTCCATACCTTTTAGTCCGTTAATGGTTAATGCTTACTTAATTTTAATATTTTGTCACACCCGAGGGGAATTGAACCCCAGACCTAGTGTCTAAGCCAACCTAATTGCCAACCCCCCACCACTTGGTAAAAATTGTAGAAGTGGAAGACAAACCATGTGACCTCGATCAAAAAAAAATATTAATATGAAGACATCATGGATGCCAATATTTTACATTGTTTTAGCGACAGAAAATCTGGTGTAACTAGTCAATTATACACACACTAATGCAAAGACACAATAGAATAATTAAAATTTGATATAAGCCAGATATACAATTGTATGCATTTATACGATACTTGCACATTGATTTCTAGGACAAAGAAATTGCTTTGTATCCTAAATGTCACCTCATTTCAGTATGACCATTTCGCTGAGGATTTAGCAATTCATAAGTTTGCAATTAACATTAAGATTTGTCATTTGAGCATCAATTGCCGTAATATAGAGAAACAAAAGAGTAGAGGATGATATTTTAGAAAATTAGCAACTGAAATAAGAATTCCCAGTACACTTGCTTGCACCAAGGATTACAGATCAGAAATAGTAGCACCAAACTGCTTCTTTGCATTAATCGTTTTGCTTCTTTGAAATAAAAATATTTCTTTTCAAGAAATAAAAGAATAATATATATATATATATAATGAATAGATGGGACTCGAAGACAAAATACAAAATCTACAAAAGGCATATATCCCAAGGAGATTATAGATAAACTATACATAAACTTTGCTTCATAGTTCATTTAGATTAGCATCATTCTCCTCCCCCCTTGATATTCATCATCTCTCCCTTCCCAACATCCCCCTATTTTTCTTTCTTTCATACTTGAAACAACTTTTTAGAGGATGATTTATAATTTAAAAGAATGACAAGGAAGCAATTAACAGGAAGAAAGAATCCATACGCTGAGAGAACTGAAATACCATTATGGGTGGAAGATACACATGAAATTTGGCCTGCAATTTCTATATTACAATGTTTCTCCATTTCATAAATTGGTGCTGCAGTACGAACAAAAAAAAGTTACAACATCATAAAAGCAATATGAAAATTAACAGTGAAATAGGAGAAATTACAATGTTTTTTCCTCCACAGCTTATCTCGAGGAGATTCTTGAAAGACCTGGGAAGAGAAAGCTCCAAGCTGTTGAAAGAAGATTACTAGTAGCATGTGAGTACTCAGAACAGTACACACCTTACATACATCATGTATAAACTCTGTAGTAAAACCTTATCAACTGAGACAACGGCGGAGGTACGTAGAGGCCAAGGGGGGCCATGGCACCCCCACAACGTTCGTCCAACCCTTAACTATATATATACTCCTGTTTTGATTATGAAGAGTTGAAGAGTCAACCATAAAATGGCCCCCCTCATTCTATAAACCAATTATATTTAGCCACATGTTTCTCTTAGAGTTTATTATATTATTTAATTATCTCTATACTTCTCTTATAACTTTTCAGTTTCGTACATAAATAGTTTTAGTTTTGCTTTAGCCGTTTAGGATTCCAATTCCTAATCTCAGTTGTACAGTGTATTAATCATAATTCTTAATTTACTGATTAGGCTATGATGTAGTATAAATCTCTATATATAAATCTGTATATACATACTAGCAGCATCGATCGAAATTCAAAAACATAGTGCAGGAAACTTTTTTTTCAAAGAGATGAAAAAATAATCAATGCATGGTCAAAACTAGGCTTCAGAAAAAAATAGAAGATGACTTTTTAACACATGTATGTAAATTAGGAAAGCTGTGAAAAATTTAGCATAAACTAATCATAAAGACATCTGATCAAGAAAGACTAATACCATTTTGAAGATTTAGTCTGTAAATTGTAGTTTGTTATGTTTTTGATATCGTGTTATTATTTTAGAGACTTTTTATTCATTTTTAATATTATGTACGATATATATATATATGGACATATTTCGGCAGCTCCCAAAATATTTTTCTGGCTTCGCCACTGGACTCAGAAAGGAAAAAACAAAGAGAGTAGTTGTTTAAGTAACTGTTAAAATGAGTATAAATTAAAGTTGTATAATTAATTTTAGGAAGAAACAAAGATTTATTTTAGATATGAGGAAATATGTATGACATAAGGAAGTTCATCAAAATTCAGAAAAGAACAAGAACCGCTCAGTAGATTGTCCCACAGCTTATGTAACATAACCCCTGGTGAAACCTGGTTGTCTTCTGTTAGGACTCGTTCAAAATTGTTTCACAAAGTTAAACTGAGGCAAAAATACTGTACAGCCACCATCTATCACTTCTTCTGATAAAAACTAGATATGAACAGCAAGTAAACACTAAGAAAAACAAACGACACAGACAGCATCTATTCATGTAGTTACTAGGCTACATAACAAACAAGATGAGGAACAAATTATACCATATGATAAGGTTTTGACAAAATATAATCTTCTTCCTGACTTGAGTCTCCCTCTTTGCCACTGCACAGTGATAGAGCTTATAGTTGTAAGCATGATGACACGGAAACTTGCTTGGAAACCAGTTGAAATTAGGATACAAAAAAATAGGAAAAATTTCAATAATGAAAAAGCATGGAACTACCTGTTAGCTATCATTCAAAGCTGTCTAAATGGCCATATAAATACACCTTCCACCCTAATTTGGACACCCCCGACATTGTGTTCATTTTCAAGCACGTCATGAATGATAATTACACCCTGTTGTCAGCAAAACTTACAAGATCAAAAGAAAATATACCATAGTCTAAAATTCCACAGAAGAAATCCCTTATGAATGTGCCATTAGTATACATCTTGGCAATAAGGATAACCCATAATCATGATTTACTATGTGCAAAACTAAAATGCCAGGTACAATATCCATTTGTTGAAGCTGGTGAGATTTCTGATGTGGATGTTTGAATCTAATTAATTCTTTATATAACTACAAATGTTGTGCAGTGAATGAACCAAAAGTCAAATACATTTTACAGATGTAGACTTTTTTAATTGTATGAGTTGTAATCATCATGAGTGTTCAAACTGCTCACCTGCACATAATGTACACCACTTATTTTTGTTGGTGTGCTAACTAATTCGATGACAGAGTTGCCACTAGATTTCCTAAAAACTGGAAATCTAGAGGAGCTATTTATAGAATCAGGAAACTTCCACGTCCCTGCGACTCACATAACAATGAACATAATCAGATCAAGTTTACACGCCTACCCAAAAAAGGATTCTAGTTTTAAACTTTACTATAAAGGCTCCACTAAATACAGTTGTTTTAGTTAGTGTTTAAGCTTAAGAATAATCAGCATATTGGATAACTTGTATATTCCTGCGTAAGCATAATTAGACAATGCATACTTAGAAAAATCATTGTAGCAAAGCAGACCAAGTATATAATCAATTTATCATTCTCAATGTCAACTAGACCCTATTTTGCACAAACAGAGCAATTAAAAGATCAAGTCTTCATCAATGTTGATGTATAAGACAATGTATTAGGTTTCATGATCCAGTTCCTGCCCATTGAAAAGCAGTGTTAGAACTTCTGATAATTATTACAACTTGAGATTCTTGAGCTACTCCAGCCATAAGTTTCATGATACACAGTGAGTGCCATGAAAGTCCACAACTTAAGATGAAAAATCTGGGGGGCATAAGTCACAAACCTCTATAAGTTCCTGTTATATTCCAGCTCGAAAAGGGACCCAACTCCCTTTCGTCTTTTCTTACGAATAGCCACTGCAACATATCAAAATGAGGAGCTCAGCCCACTATTCACTTGTATGAACACACTCTAATCAAATGAGATATCCAATTTCCCACAGTGAAATTCACAATCAAACAAAATGAAGAAAAGACGAACCTCATCACCCCAAGAGCGAGAGCGAGAGCGAGAGCGAGGCGTTTCCCTTACGGGTCTGAGAGCCGCCACCGGTGACGGAGAAGACACCAGAGCGAACCACAACACCACAAAGACACAGTATAGAGACCGCGAAAACCCTAATTTCCACGCCAGGCTGCCCTAATCAAAACCCGAAATTGAACTGCGAACCCATTTTCAGAGCGGGGTGAGAGCTTAAGACTTCAGAGAGAAAGAGAGAGAGAGAGGATCCAACGAAGAAAACGAAAGCTCGGCGACTAATTGACCGCCTAAAGCAAACGCAACAACAAGAAGAATAAGGAAGAGCAAATTTGCGGCAGGTGGTGTTTGTTGTGGCAATGGTGGTGGTTGACATGTCCACTGCTCTTCTTGCTTTGATTTTTGGTAAATGCATGTCACTGTGAAAACTGAAAAGTCTCTGTTTTCATCAAGAATAGGCAGCAGGGATAAACGCACGCTTATTCCTATTTTCTTTTTTCTTTTCTGAACACAACCATTTTTCTTCGATGAAATGCATGTCAAAACAATTTATATTTTTGCCTACTCCAATAAGAGCGGCTAAAGGCTAAAATATTTAGCCTTAAAATAATCTTTAGTAAGAAATGACTAGAAAATTCTATAATGTACCCAAGACAAAACACCTCAGGTCTATTTTCTTATGATTCATTCAGTCAACTTTTCTCAAAGTTGACTGAGCTTAGTATAAGCTTAGCCCAGAGAATTCTCTCATTCTCCCTCTAATGTCGCCACCACTTCATCTTTGTTGCCTGCTGATTTCTTTCTTTCGATCAAATGCTACTGTATCAGAGCATCTCCGAGATGGCATCAGCGCTCGGCAGCAACCTGACCTTAGCCGAGAAGGTGTTGTTCAACAACTTGGCATCCAAGTCCGATTACGTCTTATACTGTCACAGCTAATCAGTGCAGTTCCTCTGCTTTGGCGATAGAGATTGTAGAGAGCCTGAATCAGTTTATGAGAAGCTCGCTCACAGAGTCATCTTCTTCTCTCTCCATATCTGAACGAGGCTCTAGGGTTCTGGTGAAACTGGTCTTAGATTAAGCCAGGCAAGCGGATCGAGGTGAGTTTCACCACTTCATCCTTTGAAATATTTATATCAAAATTGGTAGACATGAGAGTTGAGGAGCAACAACGAAAGTGGATGTAAGGTCGTGCCTGCAATATGAAGTCAGAGATTGAAACAGATCTGAGTCTAACAACTCTTATCACAATCTGCCCGCAATATGAGATACTATTTACATCGGTTTCTCAGTCCAATGGAGCCGCCATGAAAGCACTTCATGAAAGCTTCAAACCCGACCAGTTCACCGATAGGTCGGGTTTGAAGCTTTCATGAAGTGTTTTCATGGCGGCTCTGTTGGATTGAGAAACCGAATGTAAATAGTATCTCATATTGCGGGCAGATTGTGATCATAGTCGTTAAACTCAAATTGTATTGTTGTGCGTGACACACTTCCTCAGTCGTGTCACGCTGCTCTACAAACTTGTATTGTTGTGCGTGCCACACCTTGGTGCGCTCGAGATGGTTAACCAGATTGAATGCTTGGTGATGAACGATGCATTGGTTTGATCTCAATCACGATGCCATTTTTAGTTCGGCCTCATCCTTGCATCGCCATAAAGTCCTCCTCGCACTGTCGCCATCTATTTCTCTAGTCTTCGTTGGCTCCTTCTCGGGCGCCATTGTCGTCATAGCTAGCCCATACGAATCGAAGCCTTCGATCTAGAACCTGAAAACATTGATATTATTTTGTTGTTTGTTGTTATTGGCATCAGAAGCAGCGGATGCCGAGGTTATTGGTAATGATATTAAAGGGCTTTTGTTCCCTACGTCATCTTGGTTCGAACTCGCTTGTTCTTGATCATCCTGGTGGCTCGCCGGTGCTGTTTCGAAGCCAATTAGATTTCCGATGATTTTAGGCCGATTAGGTTTCATCCTTAATTTCGGCCACACCATTCAAATTTAGGCATCGATGTAGTAATAATAATTTTTGAGCCTGATGAGAGGAAGAGATTGGTGGGTTGAATACCACCCTCAGCGGTGGTCGCCATGGAGGCACGTCTGGCCAGGAAATGTTTCCCGGAACTAGTCTTGTTATATGTTGTTAGATTTGTAGTGACGTTGTGAGTTTAATTGTGAGGTTTATTTAACGTTTAGGCTTCGTCGACCTAGTGGGTAGGAGATGATGACGCGTGTCACTGCTAGTGGTGGTGCGATCGACGAAGAAAATAGGTGTGCATTACATCGTTATGATTCTATTATCGTAATGGGTTTATCAAAAGTATTTTCTACACGAGTTGTCGAAGTAAAATTTGAGGACCGAGTAACTATTGGAATTATCTGAATAATTTTTCATTTCAACAATTTTTGACTTGGATCAAGTCGTTATATTGATAGACTTGGTGATAGATTACGCAGTTGAAAACTTACATAAGATAGGTAGGGGTAAACCTTTGAATCGTCCTTTTGTGAAAGTATGCTTACTTTACTAAATAAATAGTGGACACAATGTCTTTGAACTGCTTCTCATTTTGTGTAAATGATAACATACATCACACAGGTATCTCCATGATACTTTTAGTTTTCATTATTGTGTGTGTTTTTCCTCTTGACATGCGCTTGGTTCTACAAGAGTTTAATATGAATTGTGCCCTAAACAATTCTCTTATAAGAAACCATAATCTCTCTTGCATAGGTGATCTCTTAATTAAGAGTAACCCGCATTACTCCGCTTGGATTTTTGAGGCACAAGAATCATTGAAAGCTTTAGGTTAACCTCTCCTTACGGGTATCACTATTTTCATTATAGGAATGGACATGAGGAAAATCCTCACAGTGATCTGACACAGTCTCTACAATTTAGTTGTCCATTTTGAACCTAGATCTTAGGATCTCTAGTTTTTACAAGCTAGGTTGGGTATTCACTATGAAGGCTTTATTAATTCATGGGCGTTATTCTCATTCCCCTCAATGATTTTATCAAATGCCTCTATGTTTAACCCTTTGGTTAATAGATCCACTTTATTATCCTTTTACTTCATATGCTCAATAAAGATAATGTCAACAAAGAGTAGTTGTCTGATGATATTATGTCGTCAACGATTGTGTCTTGACTTACCATTGTACATATTGCTATGTGCCATGCCAAGCGCATATTGACTCTCACAATGTATGCAAGTTACAAGCACAGGTTTTGTCCATTTTGGTATATCCTCTATAAATTAGCGTAGCCATTCAGCTGTCTCCTCCCCACATTTGTGTATTGCGACAAACTCAAACTCTATTAGGGATTAGGAGATAGTAGTTTGTTTAAAGCATTTCTAAGACACTGATACATCTCCCACTGTGAACATATATTCACAAGTAGACTGTATCGTTATAAGACGTTTGGATATTTCAATTATGCAAACCATAAGTTCGAGTGTACCATAAGTACTTAAGTAATCTTGTGATTATGGCATAGCTTCTGAATTACTCGTATACATGCTTAGCTTACTTTTAGTGTAAGCTAAATGTTACGCGCCAAATTTTAGTTTATAAAATTACCATAACTAAACCAAAACTGAGCACGTGAAAAACTCATTATGAATACCTGGATCCAATATATATATATATATATATCTCAAAATGTCTAAAATTTCAAGCCAAACAATGTCAATACAGACTCAAATACTTGAATCATATATTATATTTCATATGTTTATAAATTCAAAATGAATAGTTAACAAAAACATTACACGGCGGAAGCTAAATCACCATCACCGCAAA
The DNA here is from genome assembly GCA_946800695.1 of Geum urbanum. Lineage (NCBI taxonomy): Eukaryota > Viridiplantae > Streptophyta > Magnoliopsida > Rosales > Rosaceae > Geum > Geum urbanum. The sequence goes on from OX327012.1 coordinate 28,133,422, forward strand.
ACAAAGAATCTTCTACCTCTGCTGCAAGTCACAAATAACATGCAAAATTAATCCCTACACCATTGAACAGTGCAGTACTAGGTTGAAAGTAACAAACCCAGTAAGCTTTTGCAAGACCGTATGAGTAACCTCAATTTAATGTTTCACTTAACATCTATACTCTAACAAGTGCTTATAATATTCCAAATTGAATCAAATTTCATTTCAAGACATCAAAAAACCACAGTTTCAAGTTTAACTTAATCTCCCACATGAAAACTAGTTCAGAAGATTTCCTCAAACAAAATTTCTCACTAAGATAAAAGTAACATAACATCTCAAATTCACGACTCTTACATCAATTTCTGAAACACAAATAATCACAACATCATTCTTTCGCTTAAAGAAACACAACTCGACTCCACAACAACATCAGAACTCTTAGAATGCTTGAAATCAACTTCCTTTGATCAAGAGTGTGTCTTTATTTTTAAACAACATTTTCTTACGCACTTGGTGAAAATAACTAAACATGTCTCCTTACACCTTCGTTTACCCTTTTATTTGGTTGGCGGTGATGTCTATTCCTGCAAAAGGAAACAATAAGGAAATTCATACATAGAACACAATATCAAAGCCAACAAATTGTAAATTTACAAGTAAACTACATTATATATGTCGTAATGGAAGACAGGTTTGTACGTGTACAGAAAAAGAAGACAAAAAGGAAGACCTTTCTTTATGCACAGCAAATAGTAGACATTTCTTCATGCACAACCACAAGAGACCTTGTTGAATGACTCTTTTCACATTTACTCTAAATTCATTCAAATAACACATTAGTAAACATGCATCTCATAAAACTATCCAGGTATGAATGTATACAATGAAATAATACACTCAATAAAAAACCAAAGTTTAAAGACAAATCTTCAATCTGTTGTATATAAATAAAAGGTGGGTAACTCATTATATCAAACCTCTTAATGTATCAAACCCTGTCATGACATCCTAATTATATATTTAGTGAGAAAAAAAAGTAAAAGAAAGAATCATTTTTATTCATGGCATGGCCAGTTCTACTCTTGCTCACCCTTTTAATATTTTTAACATGCTGACATGACATATATTTAACATACTAACATGCATCCTCATTATAGTTTTAGTGAGCAAAAAATATGGAGGCTGTTTTCATTCATGGCATGGTTTGGATAAAGAAAAAAAAAATTTGTTGAAGATTACCAATTGAGCACATGAAGAAACCAACTAACATGAGCCAATCCTGCTTAGAAATTGAGTATATCTGTGCTACAGATCATAGAATAAATCTATGCTACACATTATAAATACAAATAGATGAGGAACACATTCCTGCTATGGCTATTTATTGCCCTCAATGCACACATTTTTTCTCTGTGTCATTTTTTCTCATCGCATATTGATTGAGATGAATTTTCATTGACATTGTATCTATCACACACTTATGTATTTAATTGTGTAGATTACCACCCTATTAGGCCGAATCTAATGACTAAGCAGAATTGGCTCATGTCTATGGAATTAAAGTACTAAACTACGGAAGTATCATATATGCACAGTTCATATTTACAAAATGTTCCTCTTCCATGTATATGGTGAGGCAAGAAAATCTTCAAAATTGGTGACCAAAATACCGGTTGGTTTTGGGGAGTTGGGTAGTTGGTTATGTAGAGAACACCAACCTCAACTAATCTCACTAATATAATAAAACACTACTTTGAAACATGCATATATGTCAGTCATATATCAATGATTAGATGATCTAATATTGCACTGGAGTATAAAATAAATAAAGAAGGTGGGCAATTCATTATATCAAACCTCTTAATGTATCAAACCCTTGACATGACATCCTAATTATATTTTAGTGAGAAAAAAAGTAAAAGAAAGAGTCATTTTATAATTATACAGCAGATTGAATATTTTATAAATAAATTAGATGATCTTAGAGCCAGTTTTATTTTATAAAATAAATAAATTAGAAGAGGTATGAATATCAAATCTAAAGGTCTGAAAAGACGCAATACTGTAACCAATTTTCAAGTTTTGAGGATTTTGTTCTAAAAAATGGTGTTACAGGTTAAGAACATCAACCGACTAATGAGTTTGAAGTTATGAACTTATGATTGCTACAATTTTGACAGTTTGGTCCATCAGATTTGCTATCATTTAACATAAATTTTCATATGGAACAACCTCATGGTAGTTCATTTTCCATTCATTCGAGTAGTTCAAAGTTGAATTGCATTCAACATTAATACCACCCACACTCCTTCAAAGTTCAAAGTTTCAAGCTTTATGAATATCAAATTAATTAAATCAATATTATGAAGCCATTACATAAGTATCAAAAACCAAAACAGAATAGCACAAATTTTTCAAGCATTTATTGAGCCAAGAGGAAGATCTAGTATTGCACTGGAGTAACTAATAATGAAATTTGAATTAAGAAAATAATTCAAATATTTGTTAACTCTTTGCTCCATCTGGAGAACCAAAAAAAGAATTAAGCAAATAAGGTTACTATTGATGAAATAAACTGATTAAATGTAACAAACACAATTGAATGATCGATGGCAATTGGCAAGCTAATTACCAAATAAAAACGCATTCAATCAACCAAATTCATTCTTACCCAAATTGAATCAATCATTCTTCCCCATCAATTACACAACTGATTTTGGTTTTGGGTATGAATTTGGTAGAGAGAGCATACAGAGTTGATTCACCCGTCAGAGAGAATACAGAGTTGATACCATGAGAGAATAGTCATATATATTTGCTCATATCAACTTTCATCTCAGGTCGTGATCCCACTACACGGTAGTTAGCTTAGTTTTTGCGCAAAACATCTCTTCTTTTTCATTTTTTCTTCCTCTGCGAATTGAAACTTTCTTTTCTTCACGTACTCTCTAATCATGGAACGCAGGTTTAAACTTTTGTTTTGTTTTTTTCCATGGTGCATTTAAAGTAGTGCCCTCTATTCTCATACACTTCCTCTCTGTTTTTTCTTCTGGCAGCAGTTTTATATTCTCAGGGATATTTTGGGTTCTAAATATTTTGTCATGTCAAATGACACCAAAGCTACGCTTCTCTTTATATTAGTACTAGCTTAACCACCCGTATTTACACACGTGTCAATTCAGATCAACCACTATTCTATCCACTTGTATGACAATTTTTGCAGGGCAAAACTGTTGTTCACTTCTTTTTTTGTCTCTCGCCTGATTTTTTTTTTCTGGTTCATTACAACAATGTGCTCCATTTATATATTCTATTTTTTTCTTGGGGCTGCTTTTACTTTTCCATAGGGATATTTTTGGATTTCTATAATTTGCTATAGGATGACACCAAAAGCCACGCCTGGCTTTATATTAGTAGAGATTTTCTTCCTCTTGTTTTTCTTCTTCCAAAAGTGGTCTGCCTTCACTTAGCTTAATTAGGTTTCTTTATTTTGGGCTCACATGAGAAGATGATTAAGCATAGCACAATCAATCCAAGTGACCCCACAATTCTCTAATAAATCCAATTAAAATTGTAATATTTTAATTATAATTATATCTTATTTTTCATAAATATCATAAATCTACTCGAACTTACTACTCAACCACACCGAGACAACAAAAAATAACTCATTGTTCCAAATTAATTAAAGTTTGCCCGATTAAATAAATTGATAAAATTTTTGGGTTATTACACTAAATCTGGTCATGTACAACTCATTTGACTTCCGATGATTCAAGTGTATTCAAGTGAAGAAACTCTCTCTTTGATACATGTAGAGTCATTTCTAACGAAGTTTTGGTAACTCCACAGTTCTACTTGTCGAATTTCACAAGGGTATTGTCTACATAGTGTGTCTGATTAATGTTAGGTCTTCTGACAGTCTTTTGATATTTTTTAGGGATTCAAATACTTTTGCAATCCAAAATAGTATACGGATGAATTTGTATTGTACAACTTTGCAACAATTAATATATTCTCTTCTAGATGTGAAGAGACAAAAATTGTAATCAAGTACCATTTGTAACTCACTCATTTTAATTATCCTTATTGCTTCTCTTCCCCTTCATCTATTTGATGCTTGATGCGGACACTCTTTAGTTATTTGATCAACAACTATTGTTGCAAGTTGAGAGCGAACCCACAATGAATTCTCACAGTTACCCACAATAAATCATAGTTAACTCACAATAAACTCTCAGAGCTACCCACAATGAATCATAGTTAACTCACAGTGAGTCCCGCAGTTAACTCACAGCACAAGTAACCCGCTGTTATTTATAGCTACCCACAATAAACTCTCATAGCTTCCTATATTTAACTAACAAGGAACTCTTACAACTACCCATATCTGACTACAATTAATGTAATGACCCACAATTTAAGTCTCTCAGCTACCTAGAATTAACTCACAGCTACCAATAGTTACCTACAACTACCCACACACATCTAACCACAGTTAACTTACATCAAAACTAAACCACATCTACCTACAACTATTAGTTATTATCTAAAGATATCCATAGTTAACTCACAAAGCTACCCATAGCTAATCGCAATCAACTTATAGTGAACTACAATTATTTCATATGGTCACCAATACAAATACCTATATACACAAAAAAATCATATATCCACTTTCTCTGACATAAGTGTTCCCTCATGTGGAAAATCATTTTTATTGATACAAATATCAATTGAATTCCTATCCCTATCCCAAATTCTACTATAGTAGCACAATAACAATACCAGTCAAATTCATTCAAAGATTTCACATATCCAAATCAAGTTGTTTCAATTCCAATCCTATTCTTAGTCCACACTCAAATTAATAACAAATGGTAAATTAGGATATCAAACTATGTCGGTGCCTTGACATCCTCTTAGTTGCAACAACTCTACCATTATCATACAACTCAAGCAAAGCCATAAATGCGTTTTCTTTACCCATCAAACCGGCCACTGCCAAGTCCTTCCAGATCATGCACTCAAGTTTGTAAGTGATCAAATCTATAATAGTATCAATCAAAAAGCTCATGTACACCTTTAACACCAAGTTACTCTGGAGTAGCTTAGTCTCCGATGAATTCCTGTTAACAATCTATCACTTATAAAATCTAACGACGTGAGCCCAAGGCTGAGGGGTGTAGGAGCAGCACGAAGATGAGAAACCTCGAGATCCAAAAGTGTTAAGCTCTGCGACGCAGTAAGCCGTGCTTAATTTCCAGCGGTGGGGGGTGGAGCTCGTGGCATGCAACGCCAAGCAGACGTGAGATGCAGGAGTTTGATCAACCACGACGGTGGCATGCGAAGCTTGTCAGGGACAAGTGGTGAGGTTTCTGCTTTACTGGTAGTGTGTGGATGCGGTGGACTGGAGGAAGTGTTCGTGCGGTTGAGGCCAAGCTCCAGCTCGTGTTGCTGCTATGCAAAAATCTCACACGGCTTTTGCTACTGGAGGCGAGGAGAGAGTGAAAAGACCTGACCCTGATTTAGTTTCCTAGACCGGAATCAAACCCTTTCTAAGAACGTGATCTTCTAAAAACCGAAAATTTCGACAGAGTTTACTCTATCACGCGTGATTACCATTAACCTGCAGCGGAAAATACACTTCTTCCTATGCCACAAAAGCCAAACCGTGGGCTCCAATCCCATCCGGATTTCTCAAATACATAACATAACGTAAAGCATAAATAAAACTGTAGCTTTACCGAAATTCGGAAAAATCATTTAAAAATGTATACATAATAGTATTCAGAGCGACCTCTATATACATATATACACAACAGTAGGCCAAACTAGAAACCTACTGAGAAAGGAAAAGTGGCTCGAATACTAAGCCTCCAACCTCGACGTGCGACTCTAAATCCAAACTGCAAACTGGGCATTGAAAACAAAGAGCCCATGGAAAGACATATAAATTGTTAGAGTGAGTGGACGAAAATAAATGTCTTTCGCCGAATACATATATATGTTTATAAAACATATGTGAATCTAAATGCATAAAAATCATATGGTACACGAGGGAGACTCAAACTCCTCACGCATATAGAGTATGCATCAAAAATCCAGCAGGGTCACACATGGACACATCCGCGCTAGTACAGTCTGAATCACGGGATCCCTAATCCTCACGTGATTCCAGCCAGAAAGGCCTCAGGTCAGGGTATCTGCTCCCCCCTTGGTAAAGACTTCGGGTCAAGGTAACAGTCCCCCCCCTCCCCGGTAAACATCATCGGGGATCAGCCGAGATGCTAAGTGTATCGATACAACTACTACTGAGACTGTACTCTGTGTAAACCAAATCATAAAGGTTTCCATGCAAATGCATAAAGCGTAATGTAAAAGCATACTCGTAATGCATAATTATAAAAGCATATTCGTAAATGCATAATCATAAAACACATGCTCGTATACTTCATAATCATAACTGCATGCTCATGCTCGTAAAACGTATATAAAAGACTCATAACCAACAGTGAAAAGAAATGTCCACTCACAGACAAACACGATGCTAAACGCATTATTCTTGTGGTCCGGTAGAAAATCTCTCGCCACAAACATGACCACGATCCTCCTGAATAACAAAACATATCCAATTAATACCATAATTCAATATACTGAACCATGTGGCAAGAACCAAGCATTTCCGGAAAATACAAACTCTTATCTCGACGAGAATAACCGAAATCACAATAAACACACTATAAAATCTCGCCACAAATTTCGACGCTCATTTCAAACTATAAACCTCACCACTACGATCAGTGCGCGATTCCGAATAAAACGACATAAAACTTGTCGAAAACCACCTCGGCCGGCGGACTTCTAACTGGCCCAGAAAATGTCAACTTTGTAGTTCAATGCTAAGCCTAATTTTGACCGGAAAAATACCCAAAACTCACATTGAAGTCAAAAACTTTCGCCGGAATTCATTAACTCCTATCGGCCACCACCGGGCACGGAAAGGTGCAAGATGAAAGGACCCAATCCCGATTTAGCTCCCTAAATCGGAATCAAACCCTTTCGAAAACACGAACCAACAAAAACCGTAGAAATTTCGCCAGAGTTTCATTACTAACGTGGAATTACCATTACCTGCACGCGGAAAATACACTTCATCCTATGCCACAAAAATCAAACCGTGGGCACCAATCCCATCCGGATTTCTCAATATATCAACAGTAAAGTAAAACAATAAATATATTTGTACTTTACTGAAATCCGGTGTAAAATCATATAGTATATACAACAGAATACTCAGAGCGACCTCTAATGTATAATCACATAAGTATACCACAGTAGGTAGAACAATAAACCTACTGGAAGAAACAAGGTAGCTCGAGCTCTATGCCTCCGACCACGACGTGCGACACCAGAGTCCGAACTGCAAACTGGGCACGAAAACCGAAAAGCCCAGGGGAAAGGCAAATAAAAACGTTAGAGTGAGTGGACGAAAATAAACATATGCCTTTCACCAATTTATATACATACTCAATATAAAACAGTGCGAGTTCGGAACACAACACATATATATATGGAGGTTGTCGGGCGACCTCTCAAGCCTAACGTCAGGTGAATCGCTCAACCCGACAGTGATAGGCCAGGGGACCTCTCAACCCTGGCGGCACGCAGGGGACCACTCAACCCTGGCGGCACGCAGGAGACCACTCAACCCCGCCCAGAGGAATCTCTCAACTCTGGTCCAGAGAAATCTCTCAACTCTGGTAGCATCGATGCAATAAATGCCATCACCAATAAACATATAATAAAACCTCCGAAAATAACATATATCTCAATCATCATATAAAGTAAACACGAAAATCATAAAATCCACGAACTCGCAAATCAACTGTGAAAATAGAAACTTGTCCACTCATTGACTAGCGTATCGCAGTTTGCGTTAACCCGTGATCTGGCGGAAAGTCCCTCCCCAAACGAACGATCACGAACACTTGAATATTCACAATGTCCATTACTCAAAGTCATAACTCGACAATTCAAAATAAATCACGAGAAACCACCGTTCTCGGAAACACGTAATTCAATGTCGATGAATCGTCGAAAATCCGATTATTTACACCTCAATACCTCGCTATACTTTCGGATGCTCAAATCGAGAAACGAACCTCCCCACTGCGATCGGGGCGCGATTTCGAGTGAAATGACATGCAACTTATCGAAAACCCCAAAAAGTCAAACTTTGACCGTTGACCGCCGTTGACCACTGCCGACGGCGGCGCCGCAACCCGAACAGAAAATTCCACGGCGGAGAAACCTCTATTCCATGCAAAATCATCCACTGAGCAACTTTGTCAACTGCATCGAAGGCCAATTCAAACTCTAACTAGCTCAATTTCACGAAAAACCGAATGTTCACACAAATTTCAAATCCAAAATTCTACATGTACAAGATGAATTGGATTACCAAACTTACATGGTAGCTTCATGGTGATGAGGGCTACAAAACCCACTCCAAATTTCAGCTCAATTTGGCCGGAATCCAAGGACCCGAATTCACACAAAATTCTCCAACTTTAGGCCGGAAAAACTACTCCCTCCGGTGAGCCACGCCGTGGAGGGTGGCCGGAATTGGGTTCGGGACATCGGGCCGAGTCGTTTGGGTCCTCCCCCGTGGCCGGAGATGGCCGGACGGCAGCTCGCCGCCGACCACCGTGAAGCACCACGTCGCACCTCCACCTAGCCCGCGTTGACTCAGTCAATACCACCAATGAACAGTTGACTTACTAAATGAGGAAACCCTTCATTAAATACCTGCCATTTAAGGAAACTCCCAAAAATACATTTTACGACAAACTTCGAACACACGTAATTTCTTCATCATAATTCCGATTTCGATAATTCTCGCGGCAACAAACTCGACTCGACGTATTCTTCAATTATCACCCGAAGTCAAACACATCGACCAATCGGATAAAAAGTCAACTGTTCAACCATCACATATTTAAACCGACTAAATAATCAACAATCGGAAATATTCACAACTTAATCTTCATAACTCGGAATAATGCTCCGGAAGTTCCCACAAACTCGAAATTATATTCTCAACAACTTCCGTGAAGAAGTTGAAACCAAATTCTCGTCCGGTAATTTAGTCGTTAAGAAATCCACTAATTTAACCCAATTTCGTCGAAACTTCAAATATTCATAATTTATTCCTCGGTCGTCCAAATAAACATCCGGAACCATCCACGAACTCGAAATCACACGTACAACGACTCTCGAGAAGAGACTCAACTCCAATTCTCAGCCAATGATTAAGTCATTAACAAATCTGGCGATTCAAACACTGTCGTAACTCCGCGACTACGCGCAAGCTCGTAGAACAAGCTGATTCCACTGCTGATTCTGTTCTGGGTCGTCACACAAAACCACTTCTAAAATTTTCCTATCCCCGAGGGCTACAAAACCCCTCAACCCTCGAAGTCCAACTCCTGCGAGAACGCCGCCCCCGAAATCACCAAAATCAACCTGGATTTTGCAACTTTTCGGACTTATTTCTCCCTCCTCCGATCACCAATTCTGGAGATACCACCACCAAATGAAAGAGGGGAAAGAACCCAATAATCCCACCAAGTTTCATGGCCAAAGGTGGCCGAAATCTTGGAACCCGAATTGGAGCTTCCATGGTGGAGAAACCACTGAGTCAACTCGGGTGACTCGGTCAACAGCCCCAAAAGGTCAATTTTCCAATTTTGCGACTATTCCGTATTTATACTCCGCGAACCGACCCGATCGACGATTCGGATAAAATCAAACCCGTACTGATAAATACGATTAACCGAAATCCTGATTTCAAATATTCACAATTTATTCCTCGATTAACGAAATAATTCTCCGAGAACTCCCACGAGCTCGAAATCACGTACTCTACAACTTTCGCGAAGGAACCTATATCAAATTCATTACCAAAAATCACGTCATGAACAAACCCGTCATATCGACCAATTACGGCAAAAACCACGACTAATCACGAAACTCGCAAATCAAGCCGATTAACATACAATATCCAATTCGTGTTGTCACAACTTTACCCCCCTTACAAAAATTTTGACCTCAAAATTTCCAAACCTGCCAATTGAAAAGTAGGAACACTGCTTCTGCATACTGCTGAATCTCCCAAGTGGCTACTTCAACTGAATGACTCTGCCAACAGACTTTCACCATAGGAAATATTTTTGTGCTGTAATCCCTGCACTCTCCAATCAAAAATCTGAACTGACACCTCCACATATGTCAAGTTTTTCCGTATAGAGAACTGATAAAGTGCCAAAACATACAATGCCTGCCAAAACTCTGATGTAACTGATCATCTCGATCAGGGACCCGGGACACAAGCACACCATGTAAATGGACAACCTCTACCAAATACAACTTTGCCAACTTGCCCACTGAAATCTTTCCTAGAAGTGCAAAGAAGTGAGCTGATTTCGTCAAACGGTCCACAATGACCTAAATACCAGTATTACCAGCCAAAGTACGTGGCAACTGATACATGAAATCCCTAGTGATATGCTCCCACTTCCAAACTGAAACCTCCAAAAATTGTAGCTTCCCAACAGGTTACTGACTCTCTGCCTTCAGTTGCTAACAAATGAGGCATCCGCTCACATAAGCTGCTATTTCCCTCTTCATATTGTGTTACCAGTAGTAAACTCTAAGTATCCAATATATCTTCATACCACCAAGGTGCATAACATACATAGAACAATGAGCTTCAATAAGCATCTCCCTCTTCAAATCATCGTCTCTAGGTCTACATAGTCTCCCTCTGCACAACAAAGTGCCAACATTTCTCAACTGATACTCTGTTGGAACACCATTCTGAATCATGTTCTTCTTGTCCAACAAGTAGAAATCTGCATCCTGAGCCTCACAGACCTGATCAAGTAACGCAAGTCGATCCTGGAATTAGACAACAATGCTCCATCATCTCACTCTAACTCAGTTCTCGTAGCTCGCAACTCAGCTAACAATGAGATTCTTGCAACATGTACATGAAACATAGAAACTCCAAATTTCCGACTAAGTGCATCAGCAACAGCACCCCTGAATGATATTCAAAGTGTAACCACATTAGTCTTTCTCGGATGAACTCAAATGTGCAGCCATAGTCGTTAATCAACCCTATCCATCTACGCTGCCTCATAATCAAATCTGGTTGAATATGCAAGTAGATGGAACTCAAGTAGTCAGTGTAAATCCTGTACTGTGCTGCACGACAAACCAATAATGTCTCAAACTCTTCGATGCTAACACAATGGCAGCTACTCCCAAATCACACATAGGATAAGTAACTTCATAAAGCTTCCACCGCCTAGAACCATATACCATCATATTGCCATGCTGCGTCCCAACACGACCAAAATCTAGTTTCGAAACATCACTATACATAACATACTCCTCACTAACATCACACAATGGTGAACAATGGTACAATAATTAACCTCCATTCTAACCACAACATGTAACTCTCTTTATAGGTATCTGATCATATCAAACTCAACACTCTGATCCAGAACTGATGATACACCAATCTAAAATCAATCTCCGAAAACTAAAACTCCATTAAGCTGATCAACAAGCCATCAATCCAAGGTGGAGGATACTTGTTCTTCACTAAAACCTGATTCAGCTTTCGGTAGTCGACGCACAACCTCATCGATTCATCTTTCATCCTCATAAACAACACAGGAACACCCCAATGTAAAACACTGGGTCAAATGAAATCTTCCTCAAACAGTTCCTGAAGTTGAATCTGTAATTCCTTTAACTAGATCACCTCCATAACTCTAGCATCTGGTACAACAACCTTAACATCAACCACATGTGCCAGGTACGGCGTACATCCTTTCTTCATCATCAGCTCTGCCTCATTGCTGAAACCACATATAGTAGAGAAGCATTTCTTTTACCTCTAAACAAGATCTTTGACACGACTGGACGTCAAAGGACTACAACCATTTTGTGACGAACAACCACAGTCCAATGAGTCACCAAGAAGTCCATCCCCAAAAACATAACAAAATCCTAAATTTCCAACAACAACAACTCCGCAGCTAGTCCACAACTTTCTGCAAACCTCATTGTCTCGATACCCCACCTGATACTCACAATCACATCGAATGGATACAACACTCTCCACAAACCCAAAAGTGAAGATGCAAGCATAATAGCCATGGGTGTCAAACAATGATAACCACAGGGAAGCTCTGCCATCACACAGGGTCATGGCATGAACTCTGGCATGTCTAACTAACCATCCACGTTGATTGCAATTTTGCTAATTGACTTGTCTAGAAGTCTGCGTTGGTCAAACTCCAGAAATGGTACCTTGGTCTCCTCCTAAACTCTGAGTTGCAGAACCACTAAAACAGCTAACTGAGGATATTCCCTCACAACGTGACCCTCCTGGCCACCACAATAGCAACTAAGAGTGCCCCTCTGACACAAACCACAGTAACGCCTACTGTAAAGGTTGCACAATGGAAACTCCTGTTGTGTGGAAGGATCACCAACGACCACCCTGACTCATACCAGAGGAACTAGTCCCACTACTCTGTGATCTACTACCTCTCCAAACGGGTCTTCAGCCTTTTCCAAATGACCCTCTATAGAATCGAAAAGGCCACAGCCTGATGAAGATACTGATCCCGAGGTGCTTGAACTCAACCTCACCAAAGTATCTCGACTTAGTTCACCTTCTTTAAACCAACAAAACTAAAACCATATCTGACTTTACCTTCCAGTTCCCTCGCCTCTGAGTGCAGTACTAACAAACCCATCACGGCTGTCTCGAGGCATAACAGTCAAAATCCCTTTGATGGTCAGGTTCAAACTCAACTTGAACCTCCTGCATTGCTTCCTCTGAAGCCATATAACACGTGCAAACTGGGACAAACAGGTGAACAAGATCTAACATACATCCCTGTCTCAAACTAGTAAGCACTTCATATTTCTGTTGTTGGATAACCTAATTAAACCATTATCGTATAAACAATACCCTGAATATAGGTCATGGAGTCTCAATAGGAACTCACACAATACCAACCTACCAAATGCAATGATCTGACTCAAGCACACCATCAACTACCAAAATCCTTCGCTCAGAAGCAACATATAGGCACCCATACACGCACAACCGGGCAAACCATGCCACACATATCCCTGAATCTATAATCCTCATCTAAACCCAAAACTCATATTATCAAGTCACACGTCCGTTGATCCTCAACACGATCCACAACCTTACAGATACGGAAACCACGTCAAGGAGGCATTCTAATGAATAAGACATTATTTACAACAAATAGAACGTAATCATGGAACTTCAAACATTTGAAAGCATACAACACCCAGAGCATTAATGAGTATCCGCTGGCTGGTCGGGTCATCTGAAAGGACTCAACCCCGATTTAGTTTCCTAAACCGGAATCAAACCCCTTCTGAAAACACGAACCAACAAATACCATAAAAATTTTGGCAGAGTAACACTACTAACGCGGAATTGCCTTTACCTGCACCCGGAAAATAACACTTCATCCTATGCCACAAAAATCAAACCGTGGGCACCAATCCCATCCGGATTTCTCAATATCATAGCAGTAATGTAAAGTAATAAATAAAACTATACTTTACAGAAATCCGGGAAAAAATCGTATAAAAGTATACATCAGAATACTCAGAGCGACCTCTAGTGTATAATTATATAAATATATCTCAGCAAGCAGAACGAAAAACCTACTGGAAGAAACAAGGTAGCTCGAACACTATGCCTCCGATTACGACGTACGACACCAGAGTCCGAACTGCAAACTGGGCACGGAAACCGAAAAGCCTAGAGGAAAGGCAAATAAAACGTTAGAGTGAGTGGACAAAAATAAACATATGCCTTTCACCAATTTCATATATAATAAATAAGTATAACGAGTTCGGAAAACATATATGGAGGTTGCCAGGCGAATCTCTCAAGCCCGACGGTGATAGGCCAGGGGAATCTCTCAACCCCGGCGGTATAACAAGGGAATCTCTCAACATTGCCCAGAGGAATCTCTCAACTCTGGTCCAGAGGAATTTCTCAACTCTGGCAGACTATCGGTGATCAGCCGAGTAGCCGAAGCATCGATGCAGTAATGCCATCACCATAAAATATAAAATAATACCTCCGAAAATAATAAATAATCTCAATATCGTATATAAATAAATACAGAAAATCATGAAAAATCACGAACTCGCAACAACTGTGAAAATATAAAAATGTCCACTCACAGGTGAGCATAACACGATACGCGTTAATCCCGTGATCCGGCGGAAAATCCCTCGCCAAATGAACCATCACGAACCCCTAGATAATCATAAAATCCACCGCTCAAAATCATAACTCGAAACCTCAAATCATATCACGAGAAACAACCGTTCCCGGAAACATATAATTCAATAACGACGAAATCGTGAAAATCCGATAATCACACCACAAAACCTCGCTATAATTTCGGATGATCAATTCTAAAAACAAACCTCACCAATGCGATCGAGGCACGATTCCGAGTGAAACGACATATAACTCGTCGAAAAACACGTAGGACGAAAAGTCGCCGCCGCGGACAAAATTTTCACAGAAACTCGTAGATTATGGTCAGTCGTTAGCTAGAAATTTGGTGTTATATTATTGCGTATTCAGGAATTACGAATACTACTTCAGTCAGAGATATGTGTTAGGGGTGTTTTCTTTTATATCGCAGTTTTTGAGCCAAAAGTTTTGTTGCTAATTCCTAGTTTGACTAGTTTCTCCTGATCAAGTTCGTGAACTCCAGGATTATGATCTATCTTTAGTAAATTGTATGTTGGTGGATCGCTTGATTTCTTAGAGATAAAAGGTGAGTTGTTGTTATATAAAGGCAGATTCTGTGTATCATTTAAAGATTAGTCGAAAACAGAAGATTCTCAGTGAGGTTTGTTGCTTGATTTCGGTTGGGCATTCTAAAGTATATTAAATGTACCGAACCTTGAAGAAGTCATATGGGTAGCCAATCAATGCACCATCTACCAATAAGTTAGTGTAGAACGTCAGAAATTTTCATACTTGTAGTAGCATGTGAGAGGTGGAAGCAGGTTATTATAGTTTGTCTATAACTTTCACGTATAGTCAAGAGCATACCGACATTCAGCTAATTGTGAATCGTCTTACGAAGATTTCTCAATTTAGTTCAGTCGCTGAGAAACCTTTCGTGAATAAGTTGGCTCAGTTATTTATGCGGAAGTTAATAAATGGCAACGTTGTATACCAGTTGCAGAATATAGTTTTCATCCATGGTGGCGTATCCGTTCGTGAGAACCTACTCAGATTGTTGTGGTATGCTAAGATTATGTGTATTACAGTTTCTTATGAAGTGTCAGTATTTGGCGGAATTCGCTTACGATGACAATTTTCACTTGAATACCAAGATACCACTTTATAAAGCATTTTATGGTAAGCCATGAAGTATTCGGCTATACTGGAATAAAGTTAATAAGAAAGCATTATCAGTCCAATTAGGGTGCCAGAGATAGTGATCACATGCAGATTGTTCTTAACAGATTCAGAATTATCAGATTATCAGCAGTGTTGTATTAATGTTAGTCAGTGTATACCATTGCAACAATGTGTTTCTTTAGCTGTCGGCATGGAAAGGACTTACGCGCATTTAGTGTCGCGCTAGGTTGCAGCATGGTTCATGGAACCATGTGAGATTAGTAAAGGTATTGGTGATATGATTACCATTTGAGAATTATTATAATGGCTGACACATGCATATGATGTATTTCACGTATCGTGGTTATAGAAGTATATTCCTAACCCTTTGATATTCGCATGCCTCGAAAAATTTCCGTTACAGACAGATTCGGTTCATGTTGTGGAACCCGTGGATGTTCTTGACCGTCAGGTGCAGATTCTCTGGAACATGAATATTCTTTTAGTGACAGTGTTGTGGAGAAATTATGCAGTAAATGTAGCCATGTAGCAGTCATAATAGTTGTGTGAGCAGTATTTTTGTTCTTCTAACAAGTATGTAAATTTTGAGGACGAAATTGTAAGAGGGGTGGGTTGTTACAACCCGAGCCGTAATCACGCATTTATCGGATCGTGTTATGCGTTATCGCGGATTAGTCGCGTAATGAGGGTTGTTAACGACTTTTTTATCGGGTGAGAAGTTGTGTTGACTTCCTTCATAAGAATTGTAGGGTATTTTATTCCGAGCTCATTGAAATTTTCGGTGATTTTTTCTAATAAGCAAGCTATTTTTAATGAATTTTTGGAGTCGGTAGGTGAAAATATTTAAAAGTGTTAATATTAATTGTTGATTTGATCTGGGCCGTTAAATTTTGATCAGATTGAATTGTAGCTATTGACTTGGGCTAGTATGGATACGAGTATAAATACAAGCTATTAATGGAAAGTTTCCATTTTCGGAGAAATACGTACGTACACGGACTCGTATACCTCCATGACCCTTCAAATTTTGACTGTCCGACCCTCCAATTCTGGTCACATCTAGGGAAGCCACCAGTGTTCGACGACAGTGCTTGGGCTGACATCGGTCAGAGAGAGCTTAGGGGTTTTGCTCCCCGTAGTCTTAGGAGCCGTTTGCCACCGATATCGGGCCATGCCATGGCCGTTTGACGGTGTTCAATCATGGACGAATTTCGGCGAGATTCTAGAAGTTTGAGGCCGTTTTTTTACGTGTTCTGGTTTTGGAGCCGGTTGATTCTAGTAGCGAGTGTAGCCAGTGGTGGCAGCTAGTGGGCCCCATGCGTCGCTGTGCACGGCGGAGCTCCGACAAGGTTCCAGATTTTGGCCAAGTTTTATGTCATTTCGCTTGTTTTCTCGTGCTAAATGCAATGGTGAGGTCCATATTCAGATCTGAGCTTGATAAATTTTGACGAGTATTTAATCAGACAATAATCAGTTTAATTCACGATAATACCAAAGGACGCTTTGACTATCAGTTTAATTGCAAATTGCTTGATATTTGAGATTTGGTTGCAAATATTAAAAGTGAGGGAATACAGGCAATTGAATTCAGAATTTGGTTGAGTTAGTAATTAGACAGAAAATACGTTATTCAGGAATACGAGACTCTTGATGTTATTACTCACCAGATTACGATCTTAGCTATTTAGTATGAACCCCGATAATTAGATATTAATTATAATCATGGTTAATAGATTATAAGTTAGCGGGCATGTCAGATGAATAATTGTGCCATTTGGCAAGTTTCAACTTTATAATTATCCCGGCATAACCCTATGACTGGACCTTTTATTTTCACAGTCGATAATGAGTTCAGTTTTTTTATTACGCTTTCCTGTATATTTTAAAGTGTTATTTTTGGAGGTTTCCTCTGTGATGGTTTATTTATTACATCGATGATATAAGTATTCGGCTGATCAGTGGATAGTATGTTAGGGGAGGTTAGGAGACCTCGTTTAACCCACATTGACTCAAGTTAGGTGGTCTGAGGATGATCCCGTCACATATTTGCATATTTTTCATTTCAATTTAATACCTCAGGTTAGGTGGCCTGGGAGAACACATCCATGATTATTTTAGTATCTCAGTATTTCAGTTTAGAACTCGCATTATTTTGCAGTAAACAGAGGAAAGATAATTAAAATTTAGTTTATCGATTTACACAGATTACTATTTTTTTTTGTCTACTCACACTAACGTTTTAACGTTTTATTTGCCTTTTCCTGGGCCCTTCGATTTATCGATGCCCAAGTTGCAGTGTGTATCATGAGGGTGCTGGATGTCGTCGAGGGCATCGAGTCTACCAGTCAATTCCTTTAGAAGTAGGTTCCAGCTCACTGTTAGTATGTCTCTTGTGTTATAGAAGTCACTGTGCATACTGGTTCAATAGTATTGTCTTAGTGAGACTCTTGGGAATAGATTGTCATTCGTATAGTAGTCGAGTTGGATTTCTTTGTATGTGAATCAGTATATACTGGAAGTATGTTTTCAAATTTTGGAGAATGAATCAGGTTTGATTTCAGTTTTATGTTGAGAAATCCGGATGGATATCTGTGACAACCCGAACCGAAAATGGTATGTTTATCGGCTTGATTTGCGAGTTTCACGATTGGTTAAGATTTTGTCGTAATTGGTTAATATGGCGGCCTCGTTAACGACTAAATTATCGGGGCAATAATTTGATTTGAGATCCTTCACGAAAGTTGTAGAGAATTTAATTTCGAGCTCGTGGGAACTTCCGGAGCATTATTTTGAGTTACGAGGAATAAGTTCTGAATATCTTCGACCGTTAGATTTTGTCGTATTTATCCGTTTGGGTTTCGATACGTGCATGGTATAAATACGGGCGAATACGTGACGATTTTGGAAAGTTTTCAAATTGGGAAACTGGGTGTTGACCCGCATTGACCGTGGGTGGGTTTTGACCCGTTTGAGGCCGAGCGGTTCTTGCCGTGATTGTGCTCGATTCCGGCCACGGTTGGCCGTGGTCTCTGGACGGAAAATGTTGGGCTCGTGCTCCTCTTCAGATTGCTAGGTGGATTGCCCTCTATGGTGGCCGGAGGAGAGAGAATCGGCGCGGCAAAGATCAAAGAATTCCGGCGGAAATCGGCGGCTTGGGTGGCGGCGATGACGGCCGAGATGGTGGTTGAACCTATTGGGGTTTTGATTCCCATGGTTAGGTGAGTTGAACCCAAGTGGTCATGCACCTTGCCGTGGCCGGAGGAGGGAGATCGGAAGTGGAGAATTCCGGCGCGGGTTTTCTACTTCAAGGTGAGATTTGGACCTTTTCTGATCAAAATTGGGCTAAACTTTGAACTAGAAAGTTGTTGGAAATGTCGAGATCTTCAAATCCATGTGTAGGTTGAAATTTTCTGGGCCGAAAGAATTTTCCGGCGGCGGCCGGCGCGCCACCGTGCGCAGCGGCGTTTTTCCGGCCGAGGTGATTTTCGACTAGTTTTATGTCGTTTTGCTCGGAATCGCGCACCGATCGAAGTGGTGAGGTTTATATTTTGAATTGAGCATCAAAATTTGTAGCGAGATTTTATAGTGTGTTTATTGAATTTTTGACGATTTAGTCGATATTCGAGTTATATGTTTCCGGGAAGGGTTGGTTCTCGAGATGTGGTTCAAGATTTTGAAATGTGATTTGGAACAGTAGTATTTATGATTATTCAGGAGATCGTGATTGTCCATTTGACGAGGGATTTTCCGCCGGATCACAGGATTAACGCGTTTTGCTTCATGCTTGTGTGACGACCCGGAACAGAATCAGTAGAGTAATCAGCTTAATTCACGAGTTAGCGCGTAAATACTGTTTTCCGATAATTGATTGATCTGTCAATTTTAATCACGACTTAATTATCGGTCGAGAATTTGAGTTGAGTCTCTTCTCGAGAGTTGTTGTACACGTGATTTCGAGTTCGTGGGCGGTTTCAGATGATTATTTCGACGACCAAGGAATATAATATGATTATTTGAAGTTTTGGAATATCATCGAGTTTATCCGTTCGTATAGAGTTTATCCGAATCGTAATGGTTATCCGTTTTGGACCGTTGATCGTCCCGAGACGCGAGTATAAATATCGGAAATAGTCGAAAAATTGTCGTAAACACTGTTTGGGAAGTTTGACCGACGTTGACCGAAGGCTGACCGTTGACCGAAGTCTCCACCGCGCGAAACGCGCTGCAGCCAGCGGGTTCGACGTTTCCGGCCACCTCCGGCTCCGATTTGGGTATGAAACGATTCCTCTCTTGATTTCTAGTTGATTAGAACTTAGAATTGCTTGATTTGGTGTCGATTTAAGGTAGAACGGAGGGTTTGAAATCCATGATTTTCGCCTGAATCGGCGTTGCTTGGGGGCGGAGCTCCGGTGACTTTCCGGCTTGGATTCTTGGTAGGTTTTGTTGGGTTTTAGTTGGAGATCAATTCCCCTTTGGTTTGGAAGGTCAAATTGGCACGACAGCGCCGAAATCGGTCCGGGAAGTTTTCCGGCCGGTTTGGGGTTTTGGACTTTCGAGTTGTTTTCCGGCCAACCACGCCAGAATTGGTGGTTGCCATAGTTAGGAAAGTTGTTTGGCTTGAGGAGGAGAACCTTGTGGGAGCTTGGCCGCTGGAAAATCTCTCCGGTTGACAGAGCGGCGGCGGCAGCGGCGGCGATGAACAGTGGAGCTCCGGTGACCCGTTAACTTTTTAGAATTTGATAATTTTAATGTCGTTTTACTCGTATTCGCGCCCCGGTCGTCGCCTTGAGGTTTTCGAGTTGATTTAGGTACCGGATTTTCAGTCGAGGGTTTGAGTGGAGATTTCAAGAATTTCGTTGATTATTTTTGTATCAGTTATACGTTTCCGGGAACGGTTGGTTTCCGAGGTGTGGTACAGTGTTGTGAGCTATGATTTTGATCAGTTATATTTTATGATTATTCAAGGGATTGGTGCCCACAGTTTGGATTTTGTGGCATAGGTTGAAGTGTTATTTTCCGGGTGCAGGTAAAAACAATTCCGTGTTAGTAGCGTTACTCTACCGAAATTTTTATGGTTTTTGTTGGTTCGTGTTTTCAGAAGGGGTTTTATTCCGGTTTAGGAAATTAAATCGGGGTTGGGTCCTTTCAGCTTGGTATCAGAGCATTAGGTTGTCAGATTCTGTAGACTCTTATAGTTGTGACGCTTAGGGTATTTGAGTTTGTACAGCATGTCTGGAGTGATGACCCGACTGGCCAGCGGTACTCATCAATGCTTCGGGTGTTGTGTGTTCTCAAATATCTGAGGTCTCATGATTACGTTCTTGCTGCTTGTACCTAATGCTTGTCTTGTATCAGTAAGATGCCTCATCGACGTGGTCCCCGTGTTGATCGGGAAGTGGATCCTGATGAGGATCGCTAGACGCACGACTTACTGATGCGAGTGTTGCGTTTGGAGGAGCGTTTTGACCCTGTGGTCAAAGCTCATACTGCTGGTGCAACTGTCTTTTCGGGTTCAGCTGATCCAGAGATGTGTGAGGCATGGTTGGTTCAGGTTGAACGAGTCTGTGAGCGTCTGAGTTTTACCCCTGAGCAGATGACAGTGGCAGCAGTTGGATTACTTGAGTCAGATGCATACTTCTTGTGGGTTAGCACCGATCGGGTGCCAGTTGATACTCCATAGACTTTGTTCCGAGATTTGTTTATGCGGAGATACTTCAACCAGGCTACCCAGCAGCGGAAGTATGAGGAGTTCACGAACTTGAGGCAGGGCAGTTTGTCTGTGCTTGAGTACCGGGATAGAGTTACCCGCTTATCTCGTTTTGCGCGTGACATGGTGGCTACTGAGGAAGCCAAGTGCCGCAGATTTGAGCTGGGTTTGAACTTGAACATCAAGGGGACTCTAACTATGATGCCTCCGAACAACTTCGATGAGTTTGTCAGTGCAGCACTCCGAGGTGAGGATATCGAGAAGGAAAGGCAGATGAGGTACCAGCCTAGACGGTTTGAGGAAGGCGGACCGAGTCAGGGGCCTTCCAAGAGGCAGAGTTCTGATACTTCCGGTTCGGCTTCATCCTCGGGCAGTTGACCATATCGACCACTAGCTGGTGCACCGAGACAGAGGCAGAGGTGCATGAGAGATCGACCGCAGCAACCACAGTCTAGTGGGGGTTCTAGCGGTTCCAGTTATCCTCGGCGTTCCGGTGGCTCTTTTGCCGTACCGAGGGAGTACCCGTTATGTAGTCTCTGTAGTAGGCACCATGTTGGTCCGTGTCAGCGAGGCCCTATCACTTGTTTTTGCTGTGGCCAGGTGGGTCACTATGCGAGAGAGTGTTTCCAGCTTAATGGTGCTGGTGGACAGGCAGCCCAGAGTTCCAGAGGAGAGCGATGTGCCACTTCGGGGGCTCAACCAGTATAGTTTGAAGGCCAGGGCGGACAGTAGGGACAGCCTCAGCGTGGACGACCAACCGGGCAGGCTAGAGTTCATGCCATGACTTTGCGTGAGGGCAGAGCTTCACCGGAGGTTGTTATTAGTACGTTGCATGTTTTCGGTTATCCAGTACTTACATTGTTAGATCCAGGTGCTACGCATTTATTTATGTCGTATAGACTATCATCTTTAGCTACCGTACCTGCGTCTCCACTTCCAGGGTTGTGGAGAGTATTGTATCCATCTGGTGAGATTGTGAGTATTGGCTGGGTGTACAGAGATTGTGAGATTTTTATTGGAGGCCATGGCTTAGCCGCGGATTTGTTGTTGCTTGATATCGTCGACTTTGATCTGATTTTGGGTATGGACTTCTTGGAGACACATTGGACCATGTTCGATTGTCACAAGAAGAAGGTTACGTTTCGACGACCAGGCTTTCCGGAGATATTGTTTTGCGGCGAGAAGAACACTTCATTACCATGTGTGATTTCCACGATGTAGGCAGATCGGATGATGAAGAAGGGCTGTGTTGCTTATTTAGCTCATGTTGTGGACACCACGGCTGTTGTGCCAGACATTGGTGATATCGAGGTCGTTTATGAGTTTCCGGAGGAGTTACCGGGTATACCTCCAGTTCGGGAGATTGATTTCACTATTGAGTTATTGTCGGGCACTGGACCCATATCTTAGGCACCGTATCGTATGGCGCCAGCGGAGTTGAAAGAGTTACTGGTTCAACTTCAGGAGTTGCTGGAGAAGGGTTTCATACGACCCAGTGTATCGCCGTGGGGTGCCCCGGTTCTGTTTGTGCGGAAGAAGGATGGACCCATGCGGTTGTGCATCGATTATCGGAAGCTGAATCGGGTCACTGTGAAGAATAAGTATCCGTTGCCGCGGATTGATGACTTGTTTGATCAGCTCAAGGGAGCTTCAGTCTTTTCGAAGATTGATCTCATGTCCGAATATCATCAGTTGTGGATCCGAGAGTCTGATGTGGCCAGGATAACTTTTAGATCGCGGTATGGGCACTACGAGTTCTTGGTTATGCCGTTTGGGTTGACCAACGCCCTCACAGCCTTTATGGACTTGATGAACTTGGTGTTCAGACGGTTTCTGGACAAGTTCGTGATCGTGTTCATCGATGATATCTTGATCTATTCCAGGAGTGTGGGCCAGCATAAGAAGCTTTTACGAGCGGTGTTGCGGAATTTGCGGGACAATCAGTTGTTTGCGAAGTTCAGCAAATGTGAGTTTTGGTTGGACAGTGTGAAGTTTCTGGGCCATGTGATATCGGCTGAGGGAGTCAGCGTAGATCCTGACAAGATCGTGGCTGTGCTGAATTGGAGTAGACCTACCACCGTACCGGAGATCCGGAGTTTCTTGGGTTTGGCAGCCTACTATCGGCATTTTGTACAGGATTTTTCTCGGATTGCTACTCCACTGACCAGGTTGACGAAGAAAGGCGTCAAGTTTGAGTGGTCCGATGCATGTGAGGAGAGTTACTTGCTCCTGAAGGAAAAGTTGACTACTGCACCGGTTCTGACTTTACTAGACGACAGCGGTGAGTTCGTGGTTTATAGTGATGCGTCAAAGTTGGGACTTGGTTGTGTGCTAATACAGCATGGCAGAGTTGTAGCCTATGGTTCTAAGCAGCTGAAACCACACGAAGTCAACTATCCAACCCATGATTTGGAGTTGGCCGCTATTGTGTTAGCGTTGAAGAGTTGGAGACATTACTTGTATGGAGCTCAGTGCAAGATCTACACCGATCACAAGAGTCTCATTTACTTGCGGACGCAGCCAGACTTGAACATGAGGCAGCGTAGGTGGATGGAATTGATCAACGACTACGATTGCACTTTCGAGTACCATCCGGGGAAAGCCAATGTTGTTGCCGATGTACTCAGTCGGAAATTCGGAGCTTCGTTGTTCCATGTGTGTGTGGCTAGAGTATCTATGTGAGCCGAGCTTTGGGCTACGGGAGCCGAGTTCGAGTGGGACGATGAGGGAGCTTTGTTGGCCAGTTTCCAGGTTCGACCAGTGTTGGTTGATCAGGTTCGGGAAGCTCAGGATTCAGATTTCTACCTGTTGGGCAAGAAGACCATGATACGGAATGGTGTGCCAACAGAGTTTCGGTTGAGTGATGACGGTACGTTGCTTTTCAGAGGTAGGTTGTGCGTACCCCGAGATGAGAGTCTGAAGAAGGAGATTCTAGACGAGGCTCATTGTTTGGCGTATGCGATGCATCCCGGTGGTACGAAGATGTTTCGTACACTTCGAGCGTATTACTGGTGGCGCAATATGAAGCGGGAGAGTGCTGCATATGTGAGCCGATTTTTGATCTGCCAGCAGGTTAAAGCGGAGAGGCAGAAGCCAGCGGGAAAGTTACAGCCACTGGAGATTCCGGTTTGGAAGTGGGAGCACATTACCATGGATTTCGTTTATCAGTTGCCGTGTACTTCGGCTGGCAACGCTAGTATTTGGGTTATTGTGGATCGACTGACGAAATCCGCTCATTTTCTCGCACTTCCGGGGAAGATATCAGTGGGAAGATTGGCCAAACTGTATTTGTCGGAGATTGTTCGACTGCACGGTGTGCCTGTATCTATTGTTTCTGACCGAGACAGTCAGTTTACTTCCGAGTTCTGGCAGGCATTGCAGCGAGCCATGGGCACGAGGTTGCATTTCAGTACAGCTTTTCATCCTCAGACTGACGGGCAGTCTGAGCGGACTATACAGACTCTTGAGGATATGTTGTGGTCTTGCGTTTTGCAGTTTCGAGGAAATTGGGACCAGCAACTGCATTTGATAGAGTTCGCCTACAACAACAGCTATCAGGCTAGTATCAAGATGGCACCGTATAAGGCCCTGTACGGGAGGCAGTGCCGCACTCCTTTGTGTTGGAGTGAGGTAGGCGAGCGATGGATTATTGGCCCTAATCTGGTGAAGAGCACCATGGAGGACATCCAGGTTATTCGGGATAGATTGAAGATTGCCCAGGATCGCCAGAAGAGTTATGCAGACGTAAGGAGAAAGAGTCTCGAGTTCGATGTGGGCGATTGGGTCTTCCTAAAACTATCTCCGTGGAGGGGAGTTGTGCGTTTCGGGAAGCGTGGCAAGTTTTGACCACGGTACATTGGTCCGTACGAGATCACCGAGAGAGTTGGTGCCGTGGCTTACAGACTTGAGTTACCGGAAGAGATGGCTCGTGTTCATGATGTTTTCCACGTTTCGATGTTGCGGAAGTATATCACAGATCCGTCGCATGTACTAGAGCCACATTAGCTACCTATCCGAGAGGATTTGACGTATGTGGAGGAGCCGATACAGATTCTTGATCGGCGTGAGCAGGAGTTGAGGCACCGTGTGATACCGCGGGTGAAGGTCTTGTGGCAGAATCGCTCGGTTGAGTAGGCCACCTGGGAGATTGAGCAGCGTATGCGGGAGCAGTATCCTCATCTGTTCACCTGACAGGTACGTAAATTTTGAGGTCAAATTTTTTTTTTAAGGGGGATAGATTTGTGACGACCCGGAACAGAATCAGTAGAGTAATCAACTTAATTCACGAGTTAGCGCGTAATTACTGTTTTCCGATAATTGATTGATCTGCCGGTTTTAATCACGACTTAATTATCGGCCGAGAATTTGAGTTGAGTCTCTTCTCGAGAGTTGTTGGGGGTGGAGCTCCGGTGACTTTCCAGCTTGGATTCTTGGTGGGTTTTGTTGGTTTTTAGTTGGAGATCATTTCCCCTTTGGTTTGGAGGGTCGAGGTGGCATGACGGCGCCGGAATCGGTTCGGGAAGTTTTCCGGCCGGTTTGGGGTTTTGGACCTTCGAGCTGTTTTTCGGCCAACCTCGCCGGAATTGGTGGTTGCCACAGTTAGGAAAGTTGTTTTGCTTGAGGAGGAGAAGCTTGTGGGAGCTTGGCCACCGGAAAATCTCTCCGGATGACGGCGCGCCGCCGCCACCGCCGGCGGTCAACGACGGAGCTCCGGCGACCCGTTGACTTTTTAGAATTTGATGATTTTAATGTCGTTTTACTCGTATTCGTGCCCCAGTCGTCGCCTTGAGGTTTTCGAGTTGATTTGGGTACCGGATTTTCAGTCGAGGGTTTGAGTGGAGATTTCGGGAATTTCGTTGATTATTTTTGTATCAGTTATACGTTTCCGGGAACGGTTGGTTTCCGAGGTGTGGTATAGTGTTGTGAGCTATGATTTTGATCAGTTATATTTTATGATTATTCAGGGGATTGGTGCCCACGGTTTGGCTTTTGTGGCATAGGTTGAAGTGTTATTTTCCGGGTGCAGGTAAAGGCAATTCCGTGTTAGTAGCGTTACTCCGCCGAAATTTTTATGGTTTTTGTTGGTTCGTGTTTTCAGAAGGGGTTTGATTCAAGTTTAGGAAACTAAATCGGGGTTGGGTCCTTTCAGCTTGTCAGTGAGTGGACACTATTCTTTTCACTGATTGGTTGCGAGTCTTTATTATACGTTTTACGAGCATGAGCATGCATATGCGATTATGATTTATTCGAGCATGTGTTTTACGATTATGTATTTACGAATATGCATCTACGATTATGCTCTTATAATTATATATTACAAATATGCATTTACATTATGCTTTATACATTTGCATAGAAACTATTTATGATTTGGTTTACACAGAGTATAGTCACAGTATATATTGTTGGATCGATACACTTGCATCCCGGCTGATCCCCGAGGATGTTTACCGGGGGAGGCTGTGACCCCTGTCCCGAGGCCTTTACCCGGGGGGGGGGAGACCTCTGACCTGAGGCCTTTCTGGCTTGAATCACGTGTGGGTCTGACATCCCGTGATTCGGATTGTACTAGCGCGAATGTGTCCATGAGTGACCCCGCGGGATTTTACGATGCATGCTCTGTACGCGTGAGGAGTTAGAGTCTCCCTCATGTACCATTTGATTTTATGCACTTAGACTCGCATATGTTTTTATAACATATATTATTCGGCGAAAGACATTTATTTTCGCCCACTCACTCTAATGGTTTATATGCCTTTCCCTGGGCTCTTTGTTTTCAATGCCCAGTTTGCAGTTCGGATTCTGGTGTCGCACGTCGCAGTCGGAGGCTTAGTATTCGAGCTACATTTCTTTTATGGTAGGTTCCTAGTTTGACCTACTATTTGTATATATATGTATATACTAGAGGTCACTCTGAATACTGAATATGTTTATATTTTCATATGATTTTCCCGGATTTCTATGAAGTTACAGTTTTCTTATTATTTTATATTATGTTATGACTTTGAGAAATGCGGATGGGATTGGTGCCTACGGTTTGGCTTTTGTGGCATAGGATGAAGAATGTTTTCGGGTGTAGGTTAATGGTAATTCCGCGATATAGTGAAACTCTGCCGAAATTTCTATGGTTTTTGGAAGTTCATGTTTTCAGAAGGGGTTTGATTCTGGTTTAGGAAACTAAATCAGGGTTGGGTCCTTTCATATCGGTGGTTCACGGTATTTTTTGTGGATTTATCTGCGAAGTGTCAGTTTTCCATGCAGGTTTTTGGGTGTCTCTTTTACAAGGGAAGTTATGTCAAAATTTTCATAGAAACTCGTAGATTATGGTCAGTCGTTAGGGCTTGATTCTAGATGACTAGTTAATCTAACTTTGGGTCCTTTCATATACACTACAAAAACTATCATATTTCTTAAAAAATTAATCCATTTGTTCTTGAAAAATCCAAGGTGTATTTTCAACCCAAATGACTTGACTAGCTATTCAAAATGTTCTTTTGTACAAGTGAAAATTGTCCTATCTATCGATTATTCTGTAATCAAATTTGCCAAATTAAAACTTGGTTTACATTCAAAATTGCTAAAGTATTTACTCTCTTGAATTCTATTTATTAATTCATCTTTGTTAGTGTAAAGACTCGAACAAAGATGTCATGCTTAACGACTCGTATTTTGCCTTATAGCGTTTACGATAAAAATACGGATTTGTTAACGACTTTCTTAGCCGTCGAGATTTTTCTTTTACTTCCTTTACAAAAGTTGTAGCGTATTTTATTTCGAGATCGTGAAAATTTTGGAGAGCATCCACAGTCGGCCAAATCACCGGACCATGGATTGACAAGGAATATGGGGGCACGTCCTGAGGCTGGCAAATAGGTTGAAAAAACCAAAGCCAAATAGAAAATCAAGGGTCTCAGAGGAACAATGTTGTCCATAATCTTGATAAGGGGGTTTTGCGGCTAGTCAACGCAGCAAACCGACGGGAAATCATAAGTCCTTATGATCACCCAGATGGAAGGAAAAGTGAATCTCGTTCGACCAGATTGGCCAAGCCAGAGCCGAAACATGACAAGAAGGGCGACCCAGATAGTAACCAAGGATCGGGGTCATAGAGAAGGCGATGGTCACATAGCTTAGATTTCTCTATGAAGCCTAGTTTTGTTAGCCCAATAAATGTTGCCAAGGGAGTTTTCCACTAACTTGACAAGCTTGACCTTGAAGCTATGGTGAGATAACCTGTGCGAAGGAGGCTTAACTTCGATAGATCATTTTATGATGAACAATATCACAGCTGATATAAGTTAAGGAAAAATGGCTATTAGCAAGGAGAATGTTGTAGCCGAGACAGTTCTGATCGTCATGGCAACCCTATTCAACCCAGAATCTACAATCCTCTAATCATCCAAGATAATAGGTGGTATGGTCGGAACTCACATGATTATTCAGTCAATGTTTTAACCAAATAATAAAAATGAAGGCTTCAAAGGGAGATCTAAAAGTGAAAAGAAAGTGAAGGTCGACCATTCATCGGATGTCAAACCAAATGGTGCCTCAAGGTATGACGACTCTGACATAAGTTATAGATATGTTAGACAATCCAAAGATACGTCGCTCGATGACAAGGTTAGGTTTGCGGACCATGGAATCAAGGGTATGGAATTGGACACAAGTACATTAGGAATTTTGATGGCTCGATTCAGAGAGCGAATCCTCCTCCCTTACTCATTGTTGATAGAAAACGCAAACCCCCATTTACAAAGGAAGGTTTGGTCACCATGAAGGACTACCATATGCTACATTCAGTCAAAGTGTTATATGGTTTAACGAACAACCAAATATTCCAATTGGGGAAAATACTTGATGGACATAATGCACCGTATGACCTTATGTTGCCTAGAATTACTAGAGGAACAAGGTTGAATTCCAAAGTCATCGTGTGCTATACTACAAGGATAACTTCGAAAACCTTCCTATTTTCAAGGACGATTTGACATTTTTAAGAAAATACTTTAAAGAACATCCGCTTGAGTATTTTTTCAGTCTGACGATAGAATAGCAAATGTTAGCCAATGAGTTGAAAAGAGAGATGAAGAAAACAAGAGGTAGGAGCCATGTAATCAAAAGTCCCTCACTTGACAAAATTAGTGAAGATAATGCACTTATCAAAGTGTAGAAGGAACTGACAACACCATTCTCAGCAAAAGGCCTAGATAAACTTAAGAAATATCACCAGACTCATTCACCCTTGGCTCTCTACGGGCCAACAAACAAAGATGCTGATATATCTTGAAGTTGATTGAGGACTACCCCTTCAAAGCCTCAAACTTTTTAGACTTAGATGCTAGTCTAGGACTAAAGGTTTTGTATCAAGCTGCATACGATTGTGGAGTTCACGGCCAACGCAGATGACCTACCACTATCATTCAAAAATTTGAGGTTCTTGAGAAAATATCATAAAGTTGTCTCCGTTGCCGACACCTTTGGGTTAACTCCACTTGAAAAAGGTTTGGTAGCTCGTTTTGATGATCGGGCCCATAAAAAAAAGAGACGTCGGGAGGACCGATATATCGAGTCTTCAGATGATGACAATTCCAATAGTGATGGTCAAGAAGGCTATAAATAGATAGATGATGGAGTCACTGAAAACCTTGCCAAAAATGACTGAGGAAATCAAAAAGGCTAAGTAGGGGAAGAAGGAAATGGCCAAGGAGACCAAAATGACACCCAAGGATTCTTTAGGGACAGGAACCTGATGAAGATATGTATTACGATGATGATAATCTAGATGACGACCTTTACGAAGAGTACCTGGACGATTATCCAGAGCGCAACCAAGATGTCCTGAAAGGACCCAATCCCGATTTAGCTCCCTAAACCGGAATCAAACCCTTTCGAAAACGCGAACCAACAAAAACCGTAGAAATTTTGGCAGAGTTTCGTTACTAACGTGGAATTACCATTACCTGCACGCGGAAAATACACTTCATCCTATACCACAAAAACCAAACCGTGGGCACCAATCCCATCCGGATTTCTCAATATATCAACAATAATGTAAAGTAGTAAATATATCTGTACTTTAATGAAATCCGGAGTAAATTCGTATAATATATACAACGGAATACTCAGAGCGACCTCTAACGTATAATCATATAAGTATACCACAGTAGGTAGAACAATAAACCTACTGGAAGAAACAAGGTAGCTCGAGCACTATGCCTCCGACCACGACGTGCGACACCAGAATCCGAACTACAAACTGGACACGGAAACCGAAAAGCCCAGGGGAAAGACATGAAAACTGTTAGAGTGAGTGGACGAAAATAAATGTCTTTCACCAGTTGATATATATATATATATGTTTAAAATAACATATGCGAGTCCAGGTAAATAAAAATAACAAAGTACACGAGGTAAAATCATACTCCTCCAGCGTACTGAGCATGCAAGTAAAAATCTCACTGTCAGAACCACGGGGTCCCTAGCCCACACGTGATTCTAGCCAGAAAGGCCTCAGGTCAGAGGTCTGCCTCCCCCCGGTAGAGGCCTCGGGTCAGGAGTCACAGCCTCCCCTGGTAAACATCCTCGGGGATCAGCCGGGATGCAGGTGTATCGATACAACATATATGACGACTGTACTCTGTGAAAACCAAATCATAAATAGTTCAATGCAAATGCATAAAACAACATATAAGTATATGAATACTCGTATACGCATATCCGTATATGTATAATCGTAAAACACATGCTCATGTAATCCGAAATCCCATATGCATGCTCAAGTTCGTAAAACATGTATGAAGACTCGCAAACAATCCGTGAAAAGAAATGTCCACTCACAGACTAGCGTAACGCAGTTCGCGTTAACCCGTGATCCGGCGGAAAGTCCCTCGCCAAACGAACGATCACGAACCCCTGAATAATCACAAAATCCATTTCTCAAAATCATAACTCGAAAATTCAAATCAAATCACGAGAAACCACCGTTCTCGGAAACACGTAATCCGATTACGACAAACTGTCGGAAATCCGGAAATCACACCTCAATACCTCGCTGTAAGTTCAGATGCTCAATTCGAAAAAAGAACCTCCCCACTGCGATCGGGGCTCGATTTCGAGTGAAATGACATGCAACTTGTCGAAAACCCCAAAAAGTCAAAATTGACCGTTGACCGCCGCCGTTGACTGCCGTCAACGGTGGCGCGGCCACCAACCGTGAGATTTCTCGGCGGAGCAACCCCTATTCCACTCAAAATCATCCACTGAGCAACTTTGTCAACTGCATCAAAGGCCAATTCTCACTCTAACTAGGTCAATTTCAAGCAAACCCGAATTGATACACAAATTTCAAATCCAAAATTCTCCATCCACAAATCGAATTAGAACTCCATACTTACATGGTTAGAATCATGGAGATGAGAGCTACAAAACCCAGTCCTTGTTTGAGCTCAACTCGGCCGGAATCGACAACCACCATTAACCCCAAAATTCACCATCTTTGATCGAAAATATCTTCCGCCTCCGGCGACCTCGCCGTGAGAGGAGACCGGCACGGGGTAGAGGGCTCCAAGGCGAGTCGGATGGTACCAGGGTCGAGCCCGGAGGTGGCCGGACGGGCATCACCGCCGTGAGCCGTCGTGACCGTCGTGCACCAACTCGGTCAACTCGAGTTGACTAGTCAAAGCCAGTAAATGAAGATGTTAACTTTCCCTTTATGGCAACTCCACTATTTATAGCTTCCCAAAATGGAAATCTCCAAAAATAACGTATTTCGACAAACTTTAAACATCCGTAACTCTCGCGTCGTAATTCCGATCCCAATAATTCTCGCGGCAACAAACTCGTCTCGACATGTTCTTCAATTATCACCCAAAGTCAAACACATCGACCAATCGGATAAAAAGTCAACTGTTCAAATCCACACATATTTAAACCAACTAAATAATCAACAATCGGAAATATTCACAAATAAATCTTCGTAACTCGGAATAATCCTCCAGAAGTTCCCACAAGCTCGAAATTAAATTCTCAACAACTTCCGTGAAGAAGCCAAAACCAAATTCTCGACCGGTAATTTAGTCGTTAAGAAGGCCACAATTATAAACCGATTATGCCGAAACTTCAAATATTCATAACTTAATCCTCGGTCGTCCAAATAACGATCCGGAACCACCCACGAACTCGAAATCACACGTACAACGACTCTCGAGAAGAGATTCAGCTCCAATTCTCAGCCAATAATTTAGTCGTTAGCAAGTCCGGCGATTCAAATACTATCGAAAATCTGCGATTACGCAGTAACCTCATGAACTAAGCTGATCACACTGCTGATTCTATTCTGGGTCGTCACATGTCCATACTAACATGATCTATCTCATTGGAGCTAAACAACTTCATCTCATACAGGCAACAACCCTGATGGCTGATGACACATTAGTTAGTACTCAAGCTAATAACAACCTTATGGTCAACATGATTAGCGTAAACCCAGGTCGTTCAATTCAGGCAGGTCAAGTGGTGAGTGATAAGTGAACCACAAGAGCTTATTTTAGCAAGCCTAACGAATACATAACTAGATCATGCAGTCCTCAGTACATCAACGCTAAGATTGAAGGGTATAAGGTTTTTTCGGTGTTAGTTGATGGCGGTTTAGCCATTAACATCATTTGTTTCTCGATCATGACCAAACTTCATAACACCACACAAGACTTTGTCCCATCTGATGTGGACTTATACGACTACACTAGGGAGAAATTTCAAGTGAAATGGATCATTCCTATCGAGACTATTGTTGGAGGTTATCATTTAACAACTTGTTTCTTCGTGGTTCACATAGATGCTCCTCACAAATATATCCTCGGTCGTGATTGGATTCACCAAAACCAATGTATCACGTCCTCTATACATTAGTTGTTGGTCATGGGGAAAGGAAACGAGATTGAGGTCATCAACTCCAAAGGTTCAACGATCAAAGGAGGAATTTCTAAACTAGAACTATGCTCACAGGGATTTGATAAAGATTATAAGTGTAATAACTCAAACACTGAGCCAGCATTTATATTTGACTATTATTTTGTAAGCATGGTTTAGATCTTTATTATAATTAACAAGTTTAGAAAATTAACATCACTTATTTCGTACATAACAATTTAAGATTTTTTTAAAAGGTGAGGGTTGGCCAAGCGAGCCAACCTTATAAGTTCTCGCAAATTATGTCACTCATATGTCTTAAATTTTCCTTTTTATTAAAAATAAATTTTCCTTTGGAGACAAGAAGGTGGAGCTTTAAAGCAAAATGGTGACTTGGTGGAGCTTTGGCTTGCTTAGAGAGCTCTGGTGTTATCTCTTCACTTTTCTGGCTCTAGTCATATATTTGACAACCATTATGCCAAAAAGTGCTTCAGACAACACCTAATAGACAATAGCCAGCAGTTTGTCTATTGTCTAAAAAAAATGCAGTCAACACCCAAAAAAAAAATATGGTCTGAATGTGCCCAGATGTGCCAAGGAGACAATAGATTTTAATTAGTTGTAGATGATAATATGTTCTAACAACACCCATTTTTTTCTATTGTCTGTGCCCAAAAATTGAGACAACACCTATTATTTTTGATGTTGTATGAAATCATTTTTATACAATGGTTTATAGTTGTTGAATGAATGTGTTTCAGACAATAATTTTTTTTTCTCATTGTCTCATTTTAAACAATATTTTGTGTTGTCTATTGTCTTAATTGTAGTTAGGCAATATCATGATTTTCGTCAATTATCTTGGCGGGAGGTTTCCCCTCGTAACAGTGTAGGCCAAAATTGGAGTTCCCTCTAACACTTGTCGAAATTTTTTGTTTCCCCCACAAAGACTTGTCTTGACTTTGTACTCCGCCCTCACAAACCCTTAACCTCCCAAACTAAACTCATTCTCTCTCTCTCTCTCTCTCTCTCTCTCTCTCTCTCAAAACTCAATCTCTCCCATCTTTTTCAGATCCCTCTTTCAATGAAAAACCCACCAAAACTGACTTCTCTTAAAAACTCTTTCTCAGTTTCTCTCTCTCTCTCTACTTTCTCGCCTGACCTAGATCTCTTCTCTCTTTCGCTCGATGTTGCCTTGAACCCACGCTACTGTCGCGCTTAACTTCCTCAACGATGAAAAAGCTAGGGTTTCTATTGACGAGGAGTGTGGATTAGATAAAGCCCCTTTCCAAATCCATCTTAGTTCCTCCGACGAGTTTCTGATTCATCGAATTTCGTTCATTTTCATTTGATGTGTGATTAAAAGTTTCTGAGATTATTCGTTGTTGTTGTGTTGTTTGATCAGAGAAATTAGTTAAAGAGCAAGCTTGTGTGAAATCTGATCTGGAAATGGGTACTCTCTCCCGAAGGTTCTCTCTTTCTCTTTATCTCTCTCTCCGGCTTTAATCTCATTTTCTCCTTGCCGACCTCATTTACACTAAGCTCTTCTCGCTTGTCGGGATCATCTCGACATATCTCAGAGCAGAGACCCTTCCGTCTGCCATCCGCTTTCAATTTGTTTAGGTCAATTCGTAAATTGGGTTTCCGGCGAGGGTTGTAAGACTAGAAAGGTTTATCTGTCTTAGACTAGAGATTTAGTCGCTACTGCCATTCACGGTTTCAATGGTACCATTGCATCATTTAAGTTCTATCAATTTAATTTCATTTTGTCTAACTTCAAATGTATTAAGTTGAAATTTTAATTTTCGATGCAGTGTTTGTTGATAGGGACTATTTTCAAACTGAAGTTTATGTAATCATAAGTTTTAATTGCCTATTTCTAAATATTCCACAGGAAACACATAGGCTTCTCAGCGAAACAGGTAGCTTTCTCTCGCTCTAAGACTCTTTGACTCAATCGTTTATACACTAAATTGTAGTTCAAACATAAATTTGGGAATTTGAATCAGGTCAAAGAATAAAACCTATATTATGGTCAGTGAAGTTTTGTTGTGCAAATATTAGGTTGATAAAGCTTGAATTGCTGATTTTATGAGAATGATAAAGTCTTCTCTATGTCAAAAACCACCTAAGCGCATTTTCTCCTTTTTAAATTTTTTTCAAAGTATTTGATAAGGTTCTTGTTTATAGAGTGATTTTGTTGAGTTTTGAAAAGTGATGTATCTTCTATATAAGATACATTCATGCTCTATAGTAAAGAAGAATCATGTCATTTTATCCCCCATGTTCTAATGATCTATACACGTTACATATAGTAGAGAAGGTCATTTTTTATGTTTGTTCTCTTTTCTTGCTTGCACCTTTTTAGCATCCTATGATGCCACCTTATGGAAATCTTGTTCTGTTGTGACGACCCGAACCAGAATCAGTTGTGTATTCGGCACGATTCACGAGATTCTGTTTAGTCGCAGCTTTACGTTATATATGTGGTTCGTCGACTCTATTCGTGACTATATTTTTGGCCGAGAATTTGAGTTGAGTGTCTTCACGGAAGTTGTAGAGTACGTGATTTCGAGCTCGAGGGCGGTTCCGGAAGATTTTTCCGATAACCGAGGAATATATTGTGATTATTCGAAGTTTCGGTTTTCGACGAGTTTATCCGATTGTTTCGAGCTTATCCGAATCATTTCGAATATTCATTTCGGACCGTCGATTGACCCGAGGCGCGAGTATAAATATCGGGAATAGTCGTAAAGTCGTCGAAAAACACTGTTTGAGTTTGACCAGAGTTGACTTTCCCATTTTGGAAGGTTTGACCGTTGACCGTGGGGAAAAGTTTCCCGTTTCGTTTTTGCCGGCCGACTTGCTTATTCCGGCCATCTCCGACCTCACGAAGGGTATGGTTCTCACCCTCTCATGATTTCAAGTTGATTGGTATATAAATTTGTGGGAATTGTTGAGGTATTGACTGGGTTCGAATCGGGTTATGTATTCGAATTTCACCGGTGACGGTTCACGGTGTTCTGGCGAGCCTCGGTGGTGGGGGTGAGAGGGCTTTGCCTCCCCTTGCCTCAAGGGTGCTTCCTATGTGTTTCGTTTGGTCTGAAATTAGGTTTTCCGGTGAACCCGATTGGGTTGCCGGAGTTAGGATTTCGCTCGGTTTCGAGCTGATTTGAATGGTTTGTCGTTTGAATTGATGCTTTTGGTAGTTAACAAAGTGGTTGGGCTCGAGGTGAACTCCATTTCTGGAGCTTCCTCGCCGTGGAATTCCACCGTTGACGGCGCGCCAGCGGCGCCGGCGGCGGTCAACGGCGGAGCTCCGGTGAGTTGACTTTTTGGATTTTAGTGTTTTTAATGTCGTTTTTCTCGTAATCGCGCTCTGATTATGGTCCAGAGGTTTTCAGATTGATTTGGGTAGCCGATTTTCAATCGAAGGTTTCGAGTGGAGATTTCGGGAATTTCGTTAATCATTTTGTACTGCATTGCATTTTTCCGGGAACGGTTGGTTTCCGTGATTCAGTACAGGGTTGTGGACTATGATTTTGATAAGTTGTGTTTTATGAATATTCAGGGGATCGAGATCGAGATTGTGATCGTGCTTCAGGCAAGGGGTCTTCCGCCGGACCACGAGATTAGCGCGAGTGCGCGTTTTGCTCACCTGTGAGTGGACAATTTCTTTTCACGGATTATTTACGAGTCTTTTTATACGATTTTCGAACTTGAGCATGCGTACGAGATTACGATTTATACGAGCATGTGTTAGACGATTATGCTTATATCATTATATATTACGTATATGCATTTATATGCTGTTTATTGCATTTGCATCGAACTGTTCATGATTTGGTTTACACAGAGTACAGTTTATATATGATGTTGTATCGATACACTCGCATCTCGGCTGATCCCCGAGGATGTGTGCCAGGGGAGGCTGTGACTCCTGACCCGAGGCCTTTACTGGGGGGAGGCAGACCTCTGACCTGAGGCCTTTCTGGCTAGAGTCACGTGTGGGTCTGGGATCCCGTGATTTGGACTGTACTAGCACGGAGGTGTCCATGAGTGACCCCG
The DNA here is from genome assembly GCA_946800695.1 of Geum urbanum. Taxonomy (NCBI): domain Eukaryota; kingdom Viridiplantae; phylum Streptophyta; class Magnoliopsida; order Rosales; family Rosaceae; genus Geum; species Geum urbanum. The sequence goes on from OX327012.1 coordinate 28,170,615, forward strand.
TGGGATTTTTACTTGCATGCTCAGTACGCTGGAAGAGTATGGTTTACCTCGTGTACTTTGTATTTTTATTTACCTGGAGTCGCATATGTTATTTTAAACAAATATATCAACTGGTGAAAGACATTTATTTTCGTCCACTCACTCTAACGTGTTTTATGTCTTTCCCCTGGGCATTTCGATTTCCGTGCCCAGTTGCAGTTCAGGTTTGGTGTTTCACGTCGTGGTTTGGAGGCTAGTGATCTGAGCTACCTGTATTTTCCAGTAGGTTCTTGTTTCGCCTACTGATGTGTATATTGTATATATTTACACTAGAGGTCGCTCTGATACATTCTGATACGTGTTTATACGGATTTTCATGGATATACTATATATAGTACAGTATGTTTACTGTTTATTGTTTATAATATGATGTTGAGAAATCCGGATGGGATTGGTGCCCACGGTTTGGCTTTTGTGGCATAGGACGAAGTGTTTATTTCAGGGTGCAGGTTTATGTAATTCCACGTTAGTAACGAAACTCTGCCGAAATTTTGAAAATTTTTTGTTGGTTCGTATTTTCAGAAGGGGTTCGATTCCGGTTTAGGTAACTGAATCGGGGTTGGGTCCTTTCAGCTGTACCCTGCCGTGTATCCTCTAGGTGAAGTTTATGCTCATCCAGATATGATCACGGTATAATGTTCTTCCTCTTGTATGATTATGTACCCTTGCACTGTACACAGAAATAGCCTCTGATTTTGAAAATTTCAATATGATTACCTGATTGATTTCATTTAATTATGTTAGACTCCGGCTTCAATACCACTAACCAATCCAGATTTGGAAGGCAAGGGCGCATATGGGAAAGTGGTAGCGAGGGTTCATCGGATGGAAGCGAGGAGAATGGTAACCACTAAGTATATGTATGTCTTATATCTAGTACTCCAATTTCGTCTTATACCTTTCTTAAATGGTTGCCCAAACTCTGGTGACATTTGAAATTTGGAAATACGTACCATTCTGGCTTTATTTTGTGCCTACTTACATATAGGAGTATATACATATCGTCTAGTATTATTTTTTTCTAATGAAGACCTGGTTGATATATCCTTAGGAGTATGGTTCGAACAAGAAGGGAACCTTTGATAGGACCCTTGCAGATGGTACTAAATTTGTGTGATTTTTGGTTTTGTTTGCCTTGGTGGATAAGTTACAGTTTCTTCTTACACTATATAAGTCTACTCAGATATTGTTAAATGGTACAAATTTTGCTAAAATGGTTTGGTCACATTTTTTAGGAGAAAATGCTAAAAATAACACTTCCACTACCACATATTTAACCATTGCTGACGATTTTTAAATCGCCGGCAATGTTTTTCATTACAGGCGATTTTTGGGGAAAAATCGCCGGTAATGTCTTTTTTTTTTTTTTAACATTGCCGGCGATTTTTCCGGCAAATCGCCGGCAATGTTCCGCCGGTAATTAAAAAAAAGAAGACATTACCGGCGACTTACATTTAAGTCGCCGGTAATGTCTTTTTTTTTTAACATTACCGGCGGAACATTGCCGGCGATTTGCCGGAAAAATCGCTGGCAATGTTAAAAAAAAGAAGACATTACCGGTGATTTTTGGGGAAAAAATCGCCGGTAATGTTAAAAAACATTGCCGGCGATTTAAAAATCGTCAGCAATGGTTAAATATGTGGTAGTGTTCTGTGTCTAGGAAGCATGTAGTCTCTATGCTTGCAACTAGTCTAAATATGGGAATGGACTTGTGGAATGCATCCACCGCTGATGCTGGGACTACAAAAATTAGAGGACAATCTGAAGCCGCTTTGGCTGTTGGTGGTGACCATTGGACATATGCCTGTATGTGCTGAATTATCCTAGCCTTGTCCGTGATCATGTGTGGAGAGAGAATGATAAACCTTCTATGTATAATTGAGAGGCATCAATAAAGATTTCAAGTCTTCATTATAGTAACATGGTCTTGAATCTTGTATGAAGTTTCAGTCTTATTACGTTCCTTAAATATTCTCGTATTTGCTTTGCAGTCTATGATGGATATGGTGGCTATTGGGAATGAAGTTATGCCATATAGAATAGACACAAAAAGCACTCCTCTCTTCGAGGAACCAGCAGCAACTGTCCATTGCACACAACAAATCGTGAGCTTACTAGAACTCATAGCTTGGTAGTAACTGGAAAGTCTACTTCACATGAAAGACAAATTGTTTTTGTAAAGTTTTAGCTTTTATTAGGATTATTATCAAACAGGTTTTTTAGATACTTTTGTATGGATATATGTTGCTGGATATATATTTGTGGATTGATTCAATTTCTAGTGTGCAAGCTAGTTCAAGTGTATGAATGGTGTGTTCCTAAATTGGTACAATATAAGTAAAATTTTACCTGTGGCATACAAAAGAATTATTGAACTACTGAAGAGCAACACAATTTTAGTTAGAAGCATTGTTTGAAACTACATAGTATTAATGCATAGCATTATAACATTGAACAAAAGTATTGTCTGAAATGAAAATAACACGAAAAATGTGTCAAACAAGAGAATTGTCTGAAAGACAACCTACTACAGATTAAACTCAGTTTCAGTTGTGAGACATTATTTTGCAGACCAAAATGGATATAAAAAACTTTTACGTATATTTCATACAATTATTTTTGACTATTGTCTGACATGACTCATTACCTCAGCTCAATAGACAACACCCGACACCTATAATAGACAATACTCCAAAACCATTGTCTGAAGCAATTCAGACGATATATTTACTATAATAAAATATTGCCCGATTAAATTTAGACAATGATTTTTGCCCATTGTCTAATATATCCTCTTTCCTCAGCTCAATAGACAACACTCCAGACCTATATCAGACAATGGGCCTTGCCCATTGTCTGAAGTACTTTTTGGCATAGTGTACTCTTTTAGCTATGTATAGTGAGTAATTTCCTTTATAGGAGTCTAGAGATCAAACCTTAGCCACTTGAAATGAACAAATATGCTTTAATTTATGTTTTGGTGTTAAAAAAAACACAGAGATGAAAGAGCAAATGTCTTTGAACTAGTATGGTTAGTTGGATTATAATGATTAAATTGTTCATAGGTCGAATGACACATTTGTAAATTCGGCTGATCAAGTATGTTTCAATAAAGAAGTGTATTTAGAAATTTAAAAAAAGAAAGAAAAAAAAGTGTGTTGAATATGATCAAGTTTGTTGGTCAAATTAAAGTTTGCTTCGCCAAAATCAAGTTCGTTGGCAAAAAATAGAGTTGCTTGGCCAAAGTCAAGTTCGTTGGTCATAGTCAAGTTTGTTAGGCCAAAGTGAAGTTTATTGGCCAAAGTCAAGTTTGTTTGGCTGGGGTTGAGTTTGATAAAACTGATTCTTTAGTCGACTCTAATACTTAGTTTGACCAAGAGGCCAAGTCGTTAACTATTCCCGAGATGTAGTTGGCTAATAAGCATAATAATTCAATTAAATACAAGACAACCACGTCTAAAAAAGAGAGGAGCCATAGACATATATTAACATGCAAGATCAACAAGTTTCGGTTTCTTAGCCGAAAAATAGTTGGCAAATGAGTTCTACCAACACAAAATATGGATCATAGTGTAAATCAAAGTACAACCATGTACTAATCTTAAGGAGGACACGATCGCACCAAAGCCTTGAGAGATTCTAAGTTAGCTACACCTTTATCAATTCTCATATTTTAAATGGGCAATTGACGTGTAATCTTTCAACGCTTTGGACCATGATTAGAGTCATAACCTTGGTGTCTCATGGAAAACTCTTGTACGGCTAAGATTGTTTGGCCGACCTTTTGCTTTGCCTTGGCAAACTGCTTTTCAACTCATCAATTTTCTGTTGGGAGTGGTTCAAAGTATGCTTGATGGTTCCGATTAAACTAAAATTTGATCATGGTTTTCTATGGTCAACCTACCTAACTTGACCTCATTTCTAGCCTTCAGCATATGGGACACTGTAAAATAGGCGGTGGCCAATTGCGACTCCAATAAGATGGCACCTGAGGCCAAAAACTGGTCGGCCGAAATCAATATCTCTGCAGTTGTCTTGAAGGCAAGTAAGTTGACCTCATCAATAGAACTAGAATCCATGGATAAATATTGCTTGACTTCTTCCCATTCAGTCGTGAAGTCTCCAGCATCAAAACTAGCATAAGATGAAGACGCAACCTCATACTCCATAAAACAAAGATGTAGCTAGTCGACTCCATATGAGAGTTACCTTGTGAAGTGACTTGTAATCAAAAGAGGGTTTTAGCAAGTATCTTCAATAGAATCATGAAATCAGATAATCAAAGTCATTGGCTGGTTTCTTAAAAATTAGTTTGCCAAGACATCGGTCGAGGATACAAAGATTGAGTCGTTCTCCACACTTGGAGATGCTATAGACTTGGGTGGTGAAATAGTCATGGTACATGTGGGCGTGGGCGTGGGCGACGAACTACTTTGGTCAATGTTGTCCATGTGTAAGCTAACTTGCATACCAACATACATAGGTGAGCTACCTATTGTAAGGAGACGACTGAATGGACGAAAAAAAGAAGACCAATAAGGAATCTTATATTGTTGTCATAGTGGGTATCATAAGGCCCATCACCAGTTCCCGAAACTTGTTGGATTATCAATCCTGGTTTGATATGGTCAAAGCCTTCAAGATCATCCACTATAATCTACGTATATCAATTGTATGAATCAAAGGAAAATACACATGAAAAAGATAGTTAGCTAAAGAAAACGAGTAGGCATGTTTACATCTATGTTGGTCGCCGTCTACTTAGAGTCATGCAATGTTGTAGAGCGCTCGCCATTATCATCGATGTCATCCTAGCAATTGAAGCAAAAAAGTTTAAAGCGAGCTATTTGGACTAACATCTTAAACTTTTCGTTCAAAGAAGTACCTTACTCGAATCAGTGACCAAGCCTCTTCCATTCCATCCCAAATTAATGCTCCATATATGGCATCCATTTCTCCAATTCATCTAAAAGCCTTGGCCAACTTTTCTGATATCTGGAATCCACGTCATCTACTGAGATCCTTAGCATAAGGTAGAATGGTCGACCATAGAAGTTCCCAACACTTCGGCAATGGCTGGCGCTATACCCTTCATGTAGTGAGGACCAAGAATATAAATGATTGGTTCATCCTTCTTATTTTCCATAATGTAAATCACTGAATCTTGAAAACTGCATTTAGAACTTTCCAATGTCTGCTCCAGCTCATCCACAAAAGCTTTCGACCTTTTGTTCAACGTGTCTGCAAGGTCCTCCAATTCTTTGGTTGGTCTCCTCTCCAACTCGGATTCATCATCAGACATGATTTCTCTATAAGCCTCCGAGATTCATCAATATGGAAATACAACAATCCAAAGTGGCCTTAGATAAGACAGTACATTGGGTGATTGCAAGCCAAATGTTCATAGCATAATAAGTCAGAAATATATCTTATGGCAGCCGATTCTATTTTTCGGCAACCATAAGAGTAAGTGAATTGGAAAGCGTAAAAGATATTGATGACACAATTTCAAAGAGACCAAGCTACCATTTTGTAGTATTATGCTAATTAAAGCTCAAAAGAAAGTATGCAGCGGCTGGTTAAGCTATTTCGGCAACCACTTTCTTCTACAAAAAAAAAATTAATCTTTATATGTGTTCAATTGTCAACAACCAGACACATGGCTCTAATATTTGCTAAATCAAGCCGTTACAATAGCGTGCATCATTTATGAATCGCTTAGTAAGATGTTAAGCACACATTGTTTGCTGAGCATACCAACAAACATAGCACGTACTCATGTTAATAATGCGGGGATTGTAAGAAAGCTAAGACTGTTGGTTTGAAGATACAAGGCAAGTGTTACTTATGTATAGGTGAATTATGTGATCTCCACCAGAAGTTGCCACAGGTGGAAACAAACAAAGTTGGATTCCTCAGGCTTGATAGAGAGAGTTGAGCTCGCAGCGAGGACGTTATATTGTTTCGAAATTTTCTTAGCATCAACTGACTATGGAATTACCAAGGAATTCATTTCAAAGAATAATTAGACAATCAAAATGTATAGTAAGTAATCAAGAGAATCTTTGAGCCTCCAATTATTGAAGTTAGACCAGAGAAAATTATTTGGTTTACTTACCGGTGAACATATTTCCGTTGACAGCGGTCACCGTCGAAGTTGGCGCAAGGAAGCTCATTTTCTTTGTTTGGTTTGAAGAAAAAATTGACATTAAAACCCCGAATCTTTTTTGTAACAAGCAGTCGACGACCATAGTCCAAGTTTTATGAGCAATAGTTGGTTTAAGAATTTGGAAAGAAAGAAGAGTGTCGCGGAGGAGGGATATATATATATATATATATATATATGATGAAAGAGATGAAGGAAATGTTTAAGGGAGGAGATTGTCCACGTGCTGAGCATATGAGTGAAAAGAAGAAATAAAATAAGGGGTTTAGGTGAAGAGAGTTATTACACTAGAGTTTTGTCAGAGAGGCTTCTCTCCCTCCTCCTGTTGTGATGCTTCACTACCGTGTGTGCAACACATGCATCAATTCAAGCTATTGATGTAATCATGTTCTCTGTATGCTCTTCTTACCATATTTGTGCTCCTTTAGAGAGAGAGACCTGAATATTTCAACCATGAACTAGAGAAACCTCACAAAGATGGTAACAGCAGATATCTTCTCTTCATCTGAACCCAATCTCATATACTTGATATTTGCTAAGCTTCCATCAAACCCATAAGCTTAAATTAGTTGTTATATGACTGAGAATTTATAAATAGAAGCATATGATATACCTCACTGCAATTGCCATCGCCGTCGTCCCCCCTCCCCCCAACCCATTCCCACAATGCCACCCATCACTGAACGCCATCCTACCTCATACCAACATCTCATACAAAATCTCCCAACTTAGTCTTCACGTCCGCCAAGAGATCCCTTTGTCTCTTTCTACCACAAAACTAACTGAAAGCACTTCTCTCCACCTGTTGTGTGGCTTCCTTGTCGCGAGTTTACCACCGCGGCCTTAAGGTAGATGAGATCAAAACGACCGCATTTAAGAAAGTGGACTCTCTCTCTCTCAAAAAAAAGAAGCACAAATCTACTAAGAGAGCATGCAGAGAACATAATTAAATCAATGGCTTGAATTGAAGCGTGCGTTACACACGTGACAAGGAAGCCACACAGCAGGTGGAGAGAAGTGCTTTCAGTTAGTTTTGTGGTAGAAAGAGACAAAAAAAATGGCAGAGAAAAAGAATAAGTCATGTGAAAAAAGGAAATCAACAAGAAAGAAGATGAAAATGGCACGCAGTTTAAGGTGCATGGGAAAGAAAATAATTAAGTGACGAGAAGAAGAAGAAGAAGAAGAAGAAGGGGCCACGAAGTGGCGAGAGAGAGAGAGAGAGAGAGAGAGAGAGAGAGAGAGAGGTGTTCACTTGAGTTGTAGCAACTGTATTACCAGGGTGGGTCACGTGTGTTGGTATATGACGAATTGGTGATGAATTTTTTTGTAAGAAGAGTATCTCAAATATACATTATTCATCATTTATCATTTATGTATCTTAATTTTCAAAATTATCAATATGTACCTCAACTTTTTAAATTTATACAAAAAAGTACGTGTCGTCAACTTTGGTATTAATTTTTTATTAGGTGTTAAATTTTTGGGAGAAATAGTTCAATCAACTCTTGGCACCAAAATTCTATATTAGCATTTAATTTTCTCCAAAAATGTAGACAACTCATCTTTTTCCTCTCCTGAATTAAAACACCTCATCTATTTCTCTCCATACAACCAAATGACCTAGAATTTAAAAATACGTGGACTAAAAAATAATTTAAAAAAATTTGTAGTTGTTGAATTTTTAATTTTCATATTTAAACTAAAATTAAGCCACGATATAATTTTTTTTAAGAAAATTATAGGAATGGTACCTCAAATACGAGTCATTCATCACTTATATATCTCAACTTTTGAAACTATCAGACATGTATCTCAATTTTGTAAACTTATACAACAATAGTATATGCCGTCAACTTTAGTATTAACTTTTTATAAGCGGTTAAACTTTTAAGGGGAAAACAGACAATATCCGACTTAAACCCTACTTTTAATTTATTTATTTTTTAAACTTATAGTGATACTTTAGTCAAGTTGTAAAATTACTAAGTTCTAAAAATTGATAGTCAAGTCATGAAATCATCTTACAATGTCTATTTATTTAATTGTATGTTTTCAAGACATTAATTGGTACATGCCAAACATGAGATTGTTGTAATGTATGTTGTTTACCACATTTATTTAGACCGCACTTTCATGTCATAGTAGGTTACATTTTAATGTCATTAGAATAAGAGAAAATTAACAAGCATGGATCTAAAAGATAAATAGTAATTAACAAGTATGACCTTTGTCATATGCAAAGACGGAGCTACACTTGGATTACGAAGGGTCACAACCCACCAAAATAGAAAAAACAAAAACAAACTATATCATAGCTTAATTTTAGTTCAAAATATGAAAGTTATAAATTTGACCACTCCAAATTTTTTAAAATTATTTTTTAGTCCACCTATTTTTAAATTATAGGTCTTTTGGTTGTATGGAGAGAAATAGATGAGGTGTTTTAATTCTTAAGGAGAAAATGATGAGTTGTCTACATTTTTGGAGAAAATTAATTACTAATATAGAGTTTTGGTGCCAAGAGTTGGTTGGAGTATTTTACCCTCAAAAGTTTAACACCTTATAAAAAATTAGCACCAAAGTTGACGTCAGGTACTGTTCTTGTGTATGTTTACAAAGTTGAGGTACATCTCTGATAGTTTCTAAAGTTAAGGTACATAAGTGATGAATGACCTATATTTGAGGTACTGTTGCTAAAATTTTCTCATTGGTGATTTATTGAGCTATTCATTCACATTGGTTTTGGCCAAGTTAGTTCCCTAGAGAGATGTTCGATTAAAACCCTATATATGCCTAGTTATCTTGTAGTTGCTCAAGTCAACATAAACTCAAGAATATGCTTTTGTTTTATTTTGGGGTTTGATCGGCAAGGAGTTGGTGTTTTCTACTTGTCATATTAACTTATTTTTTTCAAAATGCCAAAAGATAGTTTCCATAGTTTAGTTTCATAATCATTCGGCTTACGGGTCGAATCTCATGAGACTAAGGGAGTAATATTTGTACCCAATTTATAATTGCAAGCGGGTAATCAACTGATGATTGTTTACCGTCAGCCAACTCATAAAGGTTCAAGGTGGTTTATGATGACCAACATTACTCGGTGACCAATTCCATCATGACCAATGCCTTATTGACCAATGCATTTTCATGACCAACACATTATGTGATGATCGACCAAAACTTTTGTGACCAACACTCATCTTGACAAAACATGAAATGATTAGAGTATGGTTAATCTTCTTTACAAAATTCAATTTCGACATGTATGTACAAGTATTATCCAAATTAAGTGCGCCAATGATTTAAAGAGAGTACACTAGTGAAAGGACCCAACCCCGATTCAGTTACCTAAATCGGAATCGAACCCCTTCTGAAAATACGAACCAACAAAAACTTTTCAAAATTTCGGCAGAGTTTCATTACTAACGTAGAATTGCATAAACCTGCACCCTGAAAATAACACTTCATCCTATGCCACAAAAGCCAAACCGTGGGCACCAATCCCATCCGGATTTCTCAACATCAATATATGAATCATAAACAGTAAACAGTACTGTAGTATATATAAGTATCTGAGAAAATCCATATAAACAAGTATCAGAATGTATCAGAGCGACCTCTAAAGTAAAATATATACACTATACACATCAGTAGGCGAAACAAGAACCTACTAGAAAGCACAGGTAACTCTGATCACTAGCCTCCAAACCGCGACGTGAAAACACCAAAACCTGAACTGCAATTGGGCACGGAAACCGAAAAGCCCAGGGGAAAGACAATAAACACGTTAGAGTGAGTGGATGAAAATAAATGTTTTTCACCAGTTGATATATATGTTTAAAATAACATATGCGAGTCCAGGTAAATAAAAATAACAAGTACACGAGGTAAAACCATAATCTTCCAGCGTACTGAGCATGCAAGTAAAAATCCCACGGGATCACTCATGGACACACACCGTGTTAGTACAATCCGAATCACGGGATCCCAGACCCACACGTGATTCTAGCCAGAAAGGCCTCAGGTCAGAGGTCTGCCTCCCCCCGGTAAAGGCCTCGGGTCAGGAGTCACAGCCTCCCCCGGTACACATCCTCGGGGATCAGCCGGGATGCGAGTGTATCGATACAACAACATATAACGACTGTACTATGTGTAAACTAAATCACAAACATTTCGATGCAAATGCATGAAACAACTTATAAGTGTATGTATACTCGTATACGTATATTCATATAAGTATAATCGTATAATCGTAAAAACACATGCTCATGTAATCCGAAATCTCATACGCATGCTCAAGTTCGTAAATCATATAAAAGACTCGCAATCATTTCCGTGAAAAGAAATTGTCCACTCACAGGTGAGCAAAACGCGCACTCGCGTTAATCTCGAGGTCCGGCGGAAGATCCCTCGCCAGAAGCACGATCACGATCACGATCTCGATCTCGATCTCCTGAATATTCACAAAAACATAACTGATCAAAATCATAGTCCACAACCCTGTACTGATTCACAGAAACCAACCATTCCCGGAAATATGCAATGCGATACAAAATGAATAACGGAAATTCTGAAATCCCCACTCGAAACCTCGACTGAAAATCGGCTAACCAAATCAACCCGAAAATCTCTGGACGATAACTAGGGCGCGATTTCGAGAAAAACGACACTAATTTCATCAAAATCTGAAAAAGTCAACTCCTTCGCCGTTGACCACCGTTGACCACCGCTGCCGGCGGCGGCGCGCCGTCAACCGTGAAATTTCACGGCGGAGAACTTTCAGATCACAAGTTCACAGCAAGGCAAACCACTTTCCCTTCTATCCCGAAAGCCAATTCATGACGGAACCGCTCCAAATTCAAGCAAACCCGAACGGAATTTACTTCCGGCAACCACCACGGGTTCGCCGGAAAACTCAACAAAACTCAAATTAAAACAAAGGGAAAGCATCCCAAGGGCAAAAGGAACTAAACCCCCATCAACCCAGCCTCGAACACCCACTGGAACCACCTCCCCCGTCACCGGCGAACCACCATAAACTGCCCCGAATCGTTCCTCCACAAATCTCCATCAATTTCCATAATTCAAAGTGAAAACCTACTCGAAATCAAACAAGGAAGCGATCCCTACCTTTCACTAGGCCGGAGGTGGCCGGAATTTGGTCGTCGGACGTTGAAGTCGAAAACGGAAAGTTTTCTCCACGGGTCAACGGTCAAAGTTTCCCAAAATGGAAAGTCAACTCAGTCAATGCCTGAAATGAAATTCTCGACTATTTCTCGACTATTTCGATATTTATACTCGCGTCTCGGGTCAATCGACGGTCCAAAACGAATATACGAAATGATTCGGATAAGCTCGAAACAATCGGATAAACTCGTCGGAAACCAAAACTTCAAATAATCATAAAATATTCCTCGATTATCGGAAAAATCTTCCGGAACCGCCACGAGCTCGAAATCACGTACTCTACAACTTCCGTGAAGACACCCAACTCAAATTCTCGACCAATAACAAAGTCGCGAATCGAATCGGCAAAACACTTATACGATATAAAACTGCGACTAAACTCAATCTCGAGAATCGTGCCGAATACACAACAGATTCTGGTTCGGGTCGTCACACTAGCTTAATCTTTATATCGTTCAATGGACGTGCGACCCGCGCGATAAAGTATGAAATTTCAATCAAATGGCCTTGGTTCAATCGAAAAACATGGCCAGTTAGAGACAGAGATAACACGAGAGACAGGACTACTTTCGACAATACACCCCAAGGCTAACCGGGCGAATGGTATATACTTTATTAGTGTAAGTCTTTCTTAGATCCAGAACCTGTCACTAGTCATAACCCATTATAGACACCATGTTCGACATTCAGCCAAAATCTCGAAAATTCACACTTTCTCAAGTCCTTTGTAAACTCCGCCCTCAACCTCATGTCCATAATTTCACTTAGATTATGTTGTGTGGTGATGAAATTCACATATCATGATGGGTTAAGGAGATAAACTAGGAAAAGAGGCGCCATCTATTCCATTGAGTGCGACTTAATCAACCAAGCTTATGTACTCAATGTAAATCAAAGACTTCCTTTAACATGTAATGCTGCAAAAGTTAATTAAATTGTAAGTATAAACAAGTATTTAAATTTCAAACTATAAACATGCTTTTCTATTTACACAATTTCCCATATTCACAAAGAACACATGCAATTTCCAGAATCGAGCAAAATTGAATACAGCTACTTGTTGAATTTCTCCGGAATTTTTAGCTAGTCCGAATACAATACATATTTATAGGTACAAACTATACACAAAACCAAACACTTTTGCAAATTTTCTGATTTTTCTAAAACATCTTGCTATGTCAAATAATTTACACAAAACAGGTCAGTACACAGTTTCGAAAACAGAAAAAAAAAATTATGCACAAGTATAATATTTATTTACACAATATGAACATATTTACATAAAATAAATCACACAATAGATTTTTCAATCCCCGACAACGGCGCCAAAAATTGATATAAGTGAAACATGCATCAAACACGCGGAACGACAAAGAGTAGATGCCGATGTGCTCAGACATCCGGCTGATGGGGATGCCTTTAAACATTTTGACATGGAATTTGAAGACTTCGCAGTAAAAGTTTAAAATGTTAGACTCGGACTTTCAACGGACAGATTCAATCCTTGGGGTAATAATAATGCTACTTGGCCAGTCATTCTCATGTCATACAACCTGCCCCCGTGGATGTGTATGAACAAGGAATTTAATTTCCTTACTATACTTATCCCATGTCCTAAATCTCCTAGAAAGTGCCTAGATGTGTACCTTCGGCCATTGATTGACGAGTTGAAATCATTGTGCACAAATGGAGTCACAACTTATGACAAGTTTAGTAACACGATGTTCATGATACGAGAAGCTATAATATATATCATAAGCAATTTTCCCACGTGTGAGATGTTGACATCTTGCACAACTAAAGGCTACAAAGCCTGTCCTGTCTGCTTGGACGTCGTGAACACTAGTTATCATGCGGAAAATGTGTGTTACTTGGGTCACCATATATGGTTGCGTCGTGATCACCATTGGTGATTCGATAAGGATGATTTTGAGGAGCCAGTTGAGGAAATTCCCCAACCCAAACAGTGGTCAGGCGATGAGATCTTTCAGAGGTTAATCGACTTCAATTTTGGTGTTTTGAGCAATGACGACGATGTGAAGAATAATAATCCGAACCCTCCACATGAGCTTAAATACTGGCACTACATGAGTATTTTCTTTGAACTACCTTACTGGTCGAGGTTGAAACTCAGGAACAATCTCGATGTCATACACATAGAAAAGAATGTGTGTGACAGCGTGGTTGAGATGATTCTGGGTATTAAGTTCAAGACAAAGGATACTCCAAAAGTTCTAAGAGATCTTGAAGATATGGGTTTGCACCGTAGATTATGGTTAACAAGGGATAGAAATGGTGCGTACAACAAGATGCTCGATTCACCTTACACGGTGATGCCTAGATAGAGGGATGATGTATTCAGTTGGTTTAAAAGTGTTCGGTATCCGTCTAAGTATACAACGAATATATCTCGATGTGTCAATGTTGGGGATCACAAGTTCTATGGGCTAAAGACTTATGATTGTCACGTCATGTTTCAATGATTGATTCTGGTGGTTATTCGGTCGTATCTGTCGAAAGACGTCCATGAACCAATAGTTGCATTATGCAGATGGTGACAGAGGATATACGCCAGAGAGTTTAAGAATACGGTGAAAGGACCCGATCCCGATTTAGTTGCCTAAATCGAAATCAAACCCCTTCTGAAAACACAAACTTTCAAAAAAATTGGCAGAGTTCCACTAGATCGCGAAGTTACCATTAACCTACACTTCATCCTATGCCACAAAAGCCAAACCGTGGGCACCAATCCCATCCGGATTTCTAAAAAACATATCATAACATAAAGCAATAAACAAAACTGCAGCTTTACAGAAATCCGGAAAAATCATGTGAAAATATAAACATAATAGTACTCAGAGCGACCTCTAGTATATACATATATACACAATAGTAGGCAAAACTAGAAACCTACTGAGAAAGGAAAAGTGGCTCGAATACTATGCCTCCAACCTCGATGTGTGACACATGAATCCAAACTGCAAACTGGGCAATGAAAACAAAGAGCCCAGGGAAAGACATATAAACCGTTAAAGTGAGTGGACAAAAATAAATGTTTTTCACCGAATAATATATATGTTTATAAAACATATGCGAGTCTCAATGCATGAAAATCATATGGTATGCAAGGGAGACTCTAACTCCCCACGCGTACAGAGCATGCATCGAAAATCCTGCAGGGTCACTCATGGACACATCCACGCTAGTACAGTCTAAATCACTGGATCCCAGACCCTCTCACGATTCTAGCCAGAAAGGCCTAAGGTCAGGGTATCTGCCCCCCCCCCCCCCCCCCCCCCGGTAAACATCCTCAGGGATCAGCCGGGATACTAAGTGTATCGATACAACTATACATACTGAGACTGTACTCTATGTAAACCAAATCATAAATAGTTTCTATGCAAATATATAAAGCATAATGTAAATGCATATTCGTAATACATAATTATAAGACCATAATCGTAGATGCATATTCGTAAATGCATAATCGTAAAACACATGCTCGTATAAATCATAATTGCATATTCATGCTCATGCTCGTAAAACGTATAATAAAGACTCGCAACCAATCAGTGAAAAGAAAGGTGTTCACTCACAGACAAGCACAACGCTAAAAGGCGGTAATCCCGAGATCCAGCGGAAGATCCTTCGCCAAGCGTATGATCTCGATCTCCTGAATAATCATAAAATATCACTGATCAAAATCACAATTCAATAATCTGAACCACACCTCGGAAACCAACCATTTTCGGAAATATATAATCCAGATATCAAGAAAATCGTCGAAAATCCCTTAAATACTCCACATATTCCTCGACATAAAATCTGCCACTCAAATCAATTCGAAAACCTCAAGACGATGATCGGGGCACGATTATGAGTAAAACGGCATAAAACTTTCCAAAATCCAAAAATTCAACTCTTCGCCGGAGCTCCGTCGTTGACCGCCGCTGCCGGCAGCAGCGCGGTGTCAACGACGACATTTTCCGGCGGGGATAGCCCAGAATTCAACCTCTCCTCGAGCGCAACACATTCCTCTTCTTCACCTTCCTCCAATTCTATCGTTATCCGCCCGAATTCCGCACGAAAGCTCATGAAGTTCAAATCAGCCGACGATCGATTCACCACCGGAACTCCAGCCACGGCGCACGGCGGTTCACAAGACCACCCACAAAAGCATCCTCGTGGTCCACGCACCATTTCCCCCCAAACCCTGGCCTCCACCGTGGCCGGAGCACCGCCACCCGTCGCCCCCAAAATCCTCCATTTCTCACAAAAAATTCCACCCCAAAACCTCCACCATACATTACACAAAGTACATCAAATGAAAGGTATAATTTTGACATGTAACTAATTAAATTTGTTAAACATGGCTTTCATCATTTATATGTAATAAATTACATGTGCTCTATTCAAAATGTGAAATAACTTTTTCCTCATATTTTTGTAGACAAGTTGGATAGTACAAAAGATTTGTCAAAAATAAATCTGCCCCGGATGGCTCTATAGCCGAAATATACTTAATGCATGAGTGTGTAACATACTGCGATATGTACCTCCAAGATCCTATCGAGACTGCCTCCTCTAATACACATCGATTGATAAATCTTACGGTGGTCACAGATGTGATACAATCGTTTAGAGGAGTACTTCAAGAAAAGTTAACTAGTCAAGAACTTGATGAAGTCCATTGGGTAGTGTTGCAAGATTGTGACGAGGTTGACCCCTTCATTATACGGTACAAAGAGATGGTGCAGAGGAAGGAACCAGACAAGAGTGATCAATAGGTTGAAAGAAAAATTAAGAGGCGGTTCCCTGATTATTTCCAAGAATGGGTATGTTAAAACCTCAGTCCTCATGTTTTGTGCTTACTCTATTAATTTGACGTTGACAAATTTGGATGTTGATTATATAATGTTTCTCCCTTTGTAATGAATTTCCTTAATTTGTGCATGCATGCAGTTTTATGGTTATCTTTAGTTTTAGGGGAAGCTATGTCAATTTTTTTGTAAGAATTTATCAATTAGACAGACATTTTTATATCATGATTTGGCATTTTATAGATGGTGAGACTACACAAAAATAATGACGACTCTGGGTGGTGGACATATGAAAAGCACATTTTGGCCCATAAGCCGGTCGACCACCGTATTTATCCCAGATGTTGGATGAAGGGTGTAAAGTTTCATTCAGTCCATCGAGATGAAGGAAGAACAACACAAAACAGTGGGATTGCGGTTGGCAAAGATAATGTTGTATATTACGGGGTTCTTCTTTATGTCATTCAACTGCTATATGAGAATAACATTAAAGTTTTTCTATTCAAGTGTAAATAGTTCAGGCGTACGAAGGAACATCTTGGACTTTTATTAGTCGATACAAACTCAAGTGGGTGGGAAGATGAGCCATTCACTCTTGCAACCTTAGCCAGGTAGGTGTTCTGTTTGGATGATCCTAAATTGGGTGAAGGTTGGAAAATAGTATGTAATATGTCCCACCAAGGAATATGGAGTGCCACAATACTTGAATGGAATAATGTGGATGCATATCAAGAGCCTAGTACTTCTGTCATCCCCGGCACAGCGGAACTTATTCGACCTAACGAAAACTTGCATATGCATGATGGCGACAAGGAGCTTACTGATGCGAAGATCAAGGCTGTGGACAATCCTTATGTCGATGAAGAGGAGATGGTGGACAAAGATTTCATCATATATGATGATGATGATGATGATGAATATTATGATTCTGAGGATCAAGCACGCGATCAAGCTGAAGAGAAAGACGTTGATGATGAATCAGAATATGATGATGACAGTGATTGACATATACAATATATATATGCCAATATATTAGATTGTATTAGCATGGTAAATTATGAATCTATCCAAAAATGAATTTTATCATATATCGATCATGATCCATCAATCGATGTATGTGCCGAGAGGACAATCAAGCGCATGTGTGCGTGCGTGCGTTTAATTAATTATTAATTTTTTGAATTTTTTTAATATTTTAGAGTAATTGCATGTGTTCTATATATATATATATCTTACTCATGATCGATTTCGGAAAAAATAAATGAAAGAATTGGTAATTTGTTTTAATATTTTTAATAAGTCTTTGCCGACGGTAAGAAGCAATGTGCGTCGTTGAAGTGTCACTAATACGATGCATTATATTGTACAATGTGGAGTAAGAAACACAAACCCTAAACCCTAAACCCTAAGACCTCTAAACCCCAAACCCTTTGCCCTAAACCCTTTACCCAAACACTTTAGCCCAAACCCTTTACCCTAAACCCTGTATTTTAGTTCATCGATGGTATATGCAATATCCGTCGCTGTACTAAGTTCTTAAATGACACAAACAAATTATGCGTCGTTGAAGTAGTGAATACCCTAAACCCAAACTCTTTCCCCTAAATCCTCCCTGTATTTTAGTGCATCGACGGTATATGCAATATCCGTTGCTGTACTAAGTTCTTAAACGACACAAACAAATTATGCGTCGTTGAAGTAGTGAATACCCTAAACCCAAACTCTTTCCCCTAAATCCTCCCTGTATTTTAGTGCATCGACGGTATATGCAATATCTGTCCCTGTACTAAGTTCTTCAACGACACAAACAAATTATGCGTCGTTGAAGTAGTGAATACTCTAAACCCAAACTCTTTCCCCTAAATCCTCTTTCTGTTAATCGACGCAAACATATGTGCCCGCCGATTTACTCCCAATTTTTGGTGAGTCAAATCCTCCCGCCAATTTTTTTGGTCCACTTAAAACATGTTACATGAAGCCAAAAAGTGATTGTGTCATTGAAGAATAAAAATTTGGCGGTCAAGTCCACCACCAAATTTTTCGACCCAATTTGAATCATTGGTACCCGACGCTTTAAGCCTTTTGCGTCGAGTAACTCATTCTTATAATCTAGGGAAAAAATCGATCCCAATTTTATTAATTTGGCACTCGATGCTTAATCCCTAATCTCTCTCTCCCCAATTCTAGTCTCTCTCCGCCTCCAACGCCACATAAAGACAACGTCCACCTAGCTTGCCCCTCCACCTATCCTAAATTGCCAAGCCTGCCTCTGCCTCCGCCTAGCACCTTCTACCGCTGCCTAGAACCCTCCACCTCCGCCAAGCCTAAATCGCGTTTGCCTCCACCGAGAAACATCGTTGAGGTCTCTCTCTCTCTCTCTCTCTCTAGCTCTCTGTCTCTCTTTCTGTCTCTCTATCTCTCTCTCGGTCTCTCTCTCTCTCTCTCTCTCTCTCTTTAGATGTCTATTGATGTTAATAGATGCTAGTTAATGTTCATGATGCTAGTTTCTGTTTCTGTTTAGGATGCTAGTTTTGAATATGTTTTGATGATGATGAGCCTCTTTTGGATTTGATGTTGTACATGTTAAATGTTCATAATGCTTGCTTACTGTTAAATTGAGGCTAGCATGTTAAGTTGATTGTTAGTGACGTTACTTGGTTTCTGGTTATGTTAATGGCTTCTTTATGGTTAAGTTGCTGTATGGATGGTTAGTGATGTTAAGATGTTTGCTACTGTTAATGTTAAGAAATTTGCTACTGTGGACATTTTGCTGCCCAATTTGATGTTAATAGATGATGCTACTATACTGTTGAAGCTACTATTTGATGAGGATGGTTATAATGTGTGATGATGTGAATGTCTTGATGATTTGAATGAAATTACTGTCAATGTCTTGATGATGTATAATGTGTATAATTTATAATGCTACTAATTATAGGTACAAGATGTTGTCGAGGCTCAAGAGAAATATCGATATGGCATCGATATTCCGACTACTAGGTTAGGATCAAGACGATGATTCTGGATGGTCCCGATGATGACGCAATGGCGGACTTCTAGACGGAGGGTGATGAGTCTGATGATGGGGTGCCCCGTGTATCTTCTCGACGAATGTACGTTAGGGAATTCTCACTTTCACCCCCGAAACGCACTCGAGGAACCTGCAATGGAAGAATCCTCGAGCAAAACTTGAAGGCAACAGGGCGACCGATGCCTCTTGTTATCAATAAGTTTAATGGACTTCCTAAAGGAAGACATGTGGTGAGTTTGACATCGCATATGATCGGAGCTTACCTACGAGGGGGATGTGTGAAGATGTCAGCTCCGAGATGGGATGACCTTGAACAACCGGCGGCGTTGGTGAGCCTGTTACGAGTCCTTGGGGGACATTTTTTTATTTACACTTGGATAGATTTTTAAATTTTATTGAGTTTCAATTCGTATCTGATTACAAATTATAGACTATTCTAACATCAGTAACTTTTTTTTGTTAGTTGCACATTAGCATCGAACGTAGTAAGGCGATGATTATGTACATTTGTAATACCGCCCACAGAATTTACAAGGACTGGAAGTGGCAACTCTACAAGGTTTACAAAAAAATTCTAGCAAGGCACCTAAGGAGTTAAAATATAGGAAGGACGAGTAGGACTGGGCCGTATCGCACTTTGAGACTCTTGCGTTCAAGGTTTGTAGGTCAAGTTAATTTCCAGTCTATATCGATATTTTTTACCTAATTAATAGACCTTTAAATAATGATTAAAAATATCGATTTGACTAACTGTAAAAACTATTTTACATTGTTGTGAAGCAGGGCGAATCGGAGAGGAACGCGAGGAATCGTTCCAAGAAGACCTTCCACCATGCCAATAGGTGTATCCCAACAGTCGTGCTCGCCGATAAGTTCAATGACCAGGGTTCAAAATGGCCCTAGGTGGAGACAGGGGCGGCATCTTACAGGAGGGCCGGACAACCGGAACATCCTGGGACTTAGTACGCTCTAAGTAAATATTTTTCCTAAATTAAATGAATTTAAAGATTTTGGATCATGATTAATTAGGACATCAATTTTGGTTTAGTTAGCTAAATAAAAACATGTGTTGAAGTTAATTTTTAGACTTGACTATATATTTAGATTGATTTGTAATGTGAAACAAGTATTGAATGAGGCTATTATTGACCATGTAAATGAGCTTGAGAAATTAAATGCGAATTGGAATGATATTTTTGGTGTATGTGGTTTTCGTGCAAGTTATTGGTTTCCTCCATTTTTAGGGGATACTATGCTAATTTTTTTTTTTTGGAAATTCATATTATATTCATGTTAGTTTTCAGGAGGGGGTGATACAGACAGCCTGAGACCAATTTGCCAAGATCTGTTCGCATACCCCAAACATCCTGGTTGTTAATGTTCCACATTTTTTGAAGGATGCGAGCATTGAATGTGCAACTGCGGACGTATGCCTTCAATCTGAAGTAAACGCGCGGGCTCGGTCAGGGCGTCCACCGAGATTTGGGTAAGATGTCCCGACGTTCGACAAATGCGACGGCCTTTCAATCGGCACTGGATGACGCAGCAGTGGCTTGAGCAGAGTATGAATCGGCTAAGGAGTCAACAGTTGCATCAGCAGCTCAAGTTAAGGAGTTAGCTCGACTGCTGGAGGTGATGTCCCAAAAGCTGCGGACCAACAATACTATGCAGCTGGCTCCCCTCCTCATACTCGAGACTATGATGATGATGTTGGTTCGGGTTCGGGGCCGAAAATAAACGGGGTCCCAACTCCTCCTATTTTTTGCGGTTAGCTCGGATGTGTACATATTTAGTTTAGAACATTTCGATTGGTTTTTTGTGTACATTTCAATCGAAATTTTGTGTACATTTTCGATCAGATCAATCCCTCGATCAATTGAATATATAAATATATTATTTTTAAATGAATTTAGTAATTTATAATTATTTAATGTTTATTTTATTAAACTAAAAAAAAATATAAAATGACTACAACGATGCAAAAAAAACCTCTGCGTCATTGTAGTAAGTGTTAAACGACACAATATTTGAGTCGATGAAGACTAGGTTTAAACGACACAACATTTACGTAGGGGTATAGTGCTGCAGCGACACTTTTTTTGTGTCATTCAGCCTCACCATTTGCGTCGTCAAAATAGTTAGACGACGCTAATATATTGTGTCGTTGTAGTGTGAACTACAGCGACGACATGTTAATTTTGTGTCAGTTAAGTACTTTCTCGACTACAGTACCTCAACGGATCTAAGCCGACGCCATTAGTGTCGAGGAAGTACTTAGCCGACACAAAATCCTTCCTAGCCGATGGTATTGGTGTGTCGGCTAAGTGAGCTTTTCTAGTAGTGGTAAGAATTTAATATTGGAAAAAATGCACAAATGGTACCTGAACTTTCACTATCAGAACAATTTGGGACATGAAGTTTCAAACTTAACACTTTGGTACCTGAACTATGATTTTGTCAACATCAAGGTACCTCCAGTCTCTTTTCCGTCATCTTAATCACGTGACACGTTAGATTGATCATGTGTCTCATCTGATTTTCAAAAATTAAAGGACAATAAGGTCATTGCAGTACCTTAAACCTTACACTTGTTTCACTCGAACTAATAAACACTTTTGCCCCAAAATTTTACTCTTCTCTAATTCTGCTAAGCCCTAAAACACTTCGATTGTTACTCGATTGGAGATGACTACTGTTCGGCGGGGAATTGATTCTGAAGGAGACTGAGTATTGAAGTTGACATAAAGGTGGAGAGCCTTCTGCTTTTGTGATGAAGCACCTGATGATAGTAAGTGGTCACCACCCTTTTTATACTTTTGAAATCAAATGGTGCACATGGGTATATATTGTTGTGTTGGAAGGAACAAAATGGTTAGAGATTTTTTTCCTCTACAAACACATGATTGTTCTCTTGGGTTTTGTGGTGGTGTTGGGTAGATAAAACAAAGAGCTCCTTTTGTAACTCGGCTCTCCATTGTTCCTATTTTGTAATAGTGTTGTTTTATTGTTTTTGATGCTACTGTTATTTGTAATTCTTCTATGTTAATAGATGTTTTGCCGTGTTAGTTATTTTTCAATGAATATCCTTGTAGACTTAACAAGAAGGATTGTTTATGTTGAAAGTTGTCTTACTGAGGTCATCGTAAAATGCTAAGTTATGGTTTGAAAAGCTGTGAATTATTTTTCTTAGGACTTCTTTTTTTATTACGCCAAATAGGATGGTTTTCCGCCTCATTCTTTTTTATGGTGGGCATTGCATGACTTGTTCTTATGTGAACTTTGTTGGTTTTGCAGTTCTACCTCACTTGTTCACCATAAAAATACATCATGGAGGTTATTTTGATAAGAAGTTAGATGGCAACAAGAAGTACAAAATAGGTAGGTGTAATAAATTAGGTGGGATTGCTTATATGGATTATCTGGATTCTTATAAGATGTCATGGGTAGCCTTGCATAATATAGCTTGGGAACTAGGTTATAGAGAGAAACCTACTTAGGACTACATCTGATGAGGGGTAGATTCCTATACAAACTAATAGAGATATTGGTCAAATGGTGAAGCTACTTAATATGAAAACCAGGATTATTGATATGTACATTACTGGTGGGGGTGTAAGGAAAAAGGAGGAGGCAGAACTGGACGACCTTAAAGAGACACCTCTGTTTAGGGAAAATCCCCTAGTCAAGCATAATATAGAAGAGAAGGAAACAATGTAAGATGTTTCCAATGTGTCAAAAAAAACTGAATACTGAAGAGATAGTTGTTGTGGAAGATAATGCAGTCCATGGAGGTTTTAAAGTGATGGATGAAGGTGATTTAGGTGCATTTATAGCTAGGAATCCTAGACAAAGTTAGTCTATATTTGTAGGACTTGATGATATTATTGAGGGGGTGGATGAAATATTTTCACATAGAAGCCTTACCATAATAACACCAAACCAGTTAGTGATAGTAGAAGAATGAAACATGTAGCGTCAGAAGAGATATAGATGAAAGACCAACTAGTATAGTGGGTTTTATTGCACAAAAAGATTATGGAGTGTAAAGAGATAATAGTGGACATGTGGAGAGGACTAGAGTTGTGTCATCATCTCAATCTTCTGTTGGTGTAGGGAAACGAAAGGAGGTCAATCTGCAACACTTTGGTTCTCATTTCGGAGGGCTTGGTTGTCTCCCTTCATACTCATGAAAATGTCAAGAAAATTTTTCTTGTCTTCCGCTTCGCCAATTCTTCTTGGTGCTTCAATAGTCTCGCCAAAAGCTCATCTGTATTAGCCTTAGGTGCCTCCAATTGAAGTGGAGGAGTAGGTTCTTGGATCATTGGTTGTTGTTGTTGTTGAGCTCTAGGCACGAAAGGTGTTCTCACTTGGTAAATATTACCATTCGAGACATTTGCAAATCTTCCACTAGGCCTTGGTGTAAATTCGGGAGCTCCTTGATAAGTAGATACTCCCTTGTTTCCACTTCTCGAAGCACCATAAGTACCTTGACCTTCACTTGGATTGTTAAACCCTCCATTTGGTCTTTGAAAACCATCTTGATATTCTCCCATTTGCCTTGGGGATCCTCCTTGATTGCCTTGCCCTTGTCCACCTTAAGAGAAATAAGGGTGATTTCTCCATCCTGAGGTGTAGGAGTTGGCATAACGATCATTTTTTTGAGGTTGGTCATAGAAGACCCCCTTGCATTCTTCAATAATCTCCAGATAATCCTCTTGGTGAGAACATTGCAAGGTTCATGCACCAAACTCTCACAAATCATACAAGTAACCGGCTCCACACTTATTTCTGATACTTGATTGACTTGCCCTCCACTTCAGTGTTGCCTCATCAATAAGTCGAATTTCTTGTTCATGGATTCCTCTAGCTTCTTGATGGCGTCCTCTTGAATATGATTGCCCTTCACTTCTTAAATACCACCCCAGCTAGCTTGTGTAGCTTCTCTCAAGGAGACCGCCGGCTTCTTCACATGAGGCTTATGTCTCATAGCACTGAGCACTTCGCCAATTTCTCCAATATTGTGTGGGCTTCCTCCGCCGTCTAGTCCATGAAGTCACCACCATATGCGTTGTTCCCTTTTCGTCTAGTCTCCGTGCTAAGCCCTTGATAGAATAAAGAAATTAGCATATCTTGAGATTGTCCATGGTTGGGACAACTAAGCTATAGGTCTTTGAACCTCTCTCAAGTTTCGCAAAACAATTCTCCATCCTCTTCTCAGAAGGTCATCAAGCTTGTCCTCCTCTCATTGATCTTCCCTGGTGGGAGTATTTTGTAATGGACTTTGTTTGGAGTGCCTCCCATGAATTGATGGAGTTGGGAGGCAGATTATTGAGCCTATCCTTGGCCTTATCACGCAAACTTGATGGAAAGTTCTAATTGGATAATGTGAAATTTCTTGGCCATGTGATTTTGGCAAATAATGTCAGTGTTGATCCTGACAAGGTGGACGCGGTGTTAAAACTACCAAAAGGATCACTATAGCCTACGACGAAAAGTCGTCGGCCTATTAGATAAAGTCGTCGGGTATAGCATCGTCCAAACATGGTTGTCGGCCATATTATAGCCGACCACATATTCAGTTGTCGTCAGCCATAGTCCTAACTATATCCGACGACATATAAGTTTTCGGGAATAGTTTTCACTATTACCGACGATATCGTCATCAAGCAAGCCATCCCCGTGGTCAACAAGTTGACCCAAATCAGACTATAGCCAACGACGCTTTGGAAGCATGTCGTTGGCTATAGTTTAAGAATGTCGTAGAAAATAGTTTGAAAGTCGTCGGCAATAGTCTGCTAAATGTCAGTTTCCAGAACACTATAGGCAACGATATTATCTCATGTCGTCGGCTATAGTAGGTTTTTATATAAAAAAAACGGCAGCTTCTAGATTTTCACTACTAAAACTTGCAATTGCAAAATTGTATTTACACAATAGCTAGGCAACATAACATATTCCAACAATGTACCCATCCATACAAAAAACACACACATTCACCCACAATACACCTACACTAAGGGTGATCAAAATCGATGTTGTTTATGAGATCAGAGGAGTGACTACCATGATCTTGCGCATGATCTTACAGATGTGGTTGCGGTTGTGGAGCACTGAAAATGTGCGGAGGTGGGGGCGGGACCTGGATTCCAGAAGCCTGAAGCTGTACAAAACATTGCTGCATCCATGTCGCCATTAATGCCTGCTCGACTAATCTCGTCTGCTGCTTGGCTAATCTCGCCCGCTCCATCTCCTTCATTATCCTCCAAGTCTCTTCCATCTCCCACGTTTGCCTCTGAAGTTTCTCTTGTTGCTCAGAGTTCTTGGAAGTTCTCGACCTGCGTGAGAATTTAGGAGTGTTCTTTAAGATCTCTTCGCCCTTCTTTCTGACACCTCTACAGTAGTAGGTGTTCCGCCGTGGTGGGATAGCGGTAGCCATGATCCTCGCTGCTACAATCGGATCAGATTGATCAATCTTATCAATTGGGAGGTCCTCATCCTGGGTGTTAGAATATCGCTCTCTTGTAATGTGAGTCAACATCTCGGGCATCACCTCATCCACTCTCGCTTAATTGACAAGGAAAACAAAATAACATATTAGTAAACAAACAAAATAAATTATCCCAGGGAAAATACATATATAAGCAAATATGTTAATTAATTTATAAGAGCTTAAGACTTACAACATCTTTGGGGGCCTGCGGATACGCGTGCTATATCATATACACCAATGGGGGGACTTCTGGGTGTTGGGCGGCCTCCTCCATCCACCCCGCATAAGATATAGAACCGGCATGATGGTTCTTAGTGTTTTTGCCCTGGTTCTTCGAGTTTGTTTCAGAAATGGCCTAGGTAAATAAACATATATCAAAAAAATATCAGGTAGCTATTTTTGCCAAATACGATATAACAAAAATATACTCAAGTTGCATACCTTTAATCTTGGGTTGTAGAAGTGGGTTACAAGTCATCGCCACTCGTACTCCCTATACCAAAACTCGCTAGGGTACCCGAACGGTCGTCACCGTACTTCTTCCAGTGCTTTTTGAGGTCGACCTTCCACTCCTTGTACCTATATTAATGCAACACAAATGTTAGAAACTGACAACACTTGATCAACAAAATCTAACTTGATATATATAATATAACTCGAATCACATCACCTACCTCTTTGCACCTCATCTGCCCACGTACTTTTGAGCTCGTTGGGCATGTGAAACCACCTCTGCAATGTATATATAAATTGTAAAAATTGTATATTTATTCAAACTTGATTAATAAGTGGAAAAGATACACAATGAATATACAATATAACTCACTGACAGTGCATTGTTCACTTCGTACTTCACGTAGTGCGACACAGAATTCAAATCTTGCCACAGCATTGGGACTCTGTCCCGTATGATGCTTCCCACTTGGCTGGTGTACTTGCATGTAATATTTTCCTCAATCATCTCACCTCCGTCCCTGGCTGAATGACTACTTTCCCACCACCCATTATCCCATCGTCAAGTAGCTTGCCAGTGACGGGGCCTCTAGTCCTTCTTTGTTTGTCTCCGGCAATTATTTCGCCTACGACATGGTATAAAGATTAAAAAATAAGCACCTAATTTAATTTACATATTATTGGTAAGTTTGAAAATAAATAATTAATGTTGTTAATTAATATTTACCTGATTCGTTCGTCGATTGTCCCAGAACCAGAGAGGTGTGCCTAACGATACACTTGTTCTGGACTAGTGAAACCTTGCTGTCCTAGAATAAGCATTCCCTCGTCATTGAGGGTAGGTATGGTACGTATCTCCAAGGGCAAGAAGAGGTGAGACGGCGAACATAATCGTACCCCGCGCGGAGGAACTATCTGAAGCACCAGCCTCAGATGAATGAGGAGCCTGAGCCGTAGAGGGAGAAGGCTCCAACTAGCAAATGTCTGGCATATGTACCGAGGATTGAGTCACATGACCCGTTAAGTGCATGCGGTTGTTCCCTTCCTTCCAGATCTGCCTCGAGCTAGAGGGTCGGCAGACCACTACTTCTTGCTGTGGCATCTCCCCTTGAAGTAGTTGAAAGTGGCGAGAGGTGGCGGGGTCGCTATACGTGTTGCCGATAGTGGGGGACCTGGAACTTAAGGCGCTGGTCCTTTTTCCACCTTTGGATCTCGACGAATTACCTGATCTTAACCAATTCATAGTTCA
The DNA here is from genome assembly GCA_946800695.1 of Geum urbanum. Taxonomy (NCBI): domain Eukaryota; kingdom Viridiplantae; phylum Streptophyta; class Magnoliopsida; order Rosales; family Rosaceae; genus Geum; species Geum urbanum. Next base: position 28,198,050 of record OX327012.1, read on the forward strand.
TAATCAATTTCACATACCCTAATCAATTTCACCAAATCACACTTATCACATCACTAAACACACTTATCACATCAATAATAACCACAATAACAACAAGCATTCACACAAACAGCCCTAATCAAACTCTAATCAATCCTAACACCCCTAATAAACACACTTATCATATTTCATATTCTCACAAATAATCACCTAAGCTTATTCACAACATCACATTTCAGATTCTCACAAAATCAATCATCAATCATTCCATCCAATCCATACCATAGCCTTTCCATTACCAACTTTCACTGCCATATCAACTTCACATCATCTTATAATTCATCTAATTCTTCTATTCACATCATCTTATTCACAACCAAAACATATTCACACAAAAAAAAACATATTAATCTGAAATTGCAGGACACACACACACACAGAGAACCTGCTACACTTAGAGAGAGAGAGAGAGAGTGAGAGATAGGCTGGCACAGAGCAAGGTGGCATAGAGCGAGCTGGGCGACGAACAGTGGCAGCAAAAATCAAATTTTAGGGTTTTGAGGTGTTTTGGTTCGGGCTAGGCGGCGTGGGTACGTTGAGATATAAAGTCGAGAACTATAGCCGACGATAATACTTATATCATCGGTTATAGTTTTTATAACAGACGACATGAGTCTATGTCGTCGACTATAGTGTTAATTTTTTTTAACAAAGTAGGCTCATGTGGAAATATGTTTCCCATAAATACATGTTTAATTAATTAAAGAACATAGTCCGAATTATCTCTATATTTAGAAGTGTGAAAATACTTAACAAAATTAGGCTCATTACCAACAAACATACACGTTTATACTCAACTACATTTTTAACTAAGGCTCATAATCAGAATCATCGCTTGAGTCTAACTCGGTGTCCGAGTTCATTTCTGGTAAGATGTGCAGTTCCTCGTCACCGGAGTCTTCATTGTCTTCATTTGGATTAACATACATAAGTTCTGCTCGAGGAATTCAAACCACACTACCTAGTCTCACATTATTAAGGCGAATTGTAGAGGATTCAAGAATACCAATTGCGTTTGGCTCTTGGTATGCAGTAACTTCTTCAATATCTGCGGTCTCACCAAGTGTAGCAGCACTATATATGTTTCTAGGAACAACATGATTTACTAATTTCCACGCGCCTTTGTGCACATGATCATCAAGATAAAACACTTGTTTTACTGATGTGGCAAAACCAAAAGGGTCATCTTCATACCAGCTTGTAGCAGTATTCACCAAAAATATTTGGTACTATCCTTGTGTTCTATACTATAGTATAACTGACGATATCAAAAGTCATCGGCCTATTTTTTCATCATTTCTTCTGTTATAGTACTTATTCTGGTAGTGTAAATTAGAGCAGACCTGCAAATGTACCAGATATTAGAAATTTTATGGGTCTAGCTAGTTACTACCGTCAATTTGTGCAAGACTTTTCATGAATTACAACACCTCTTACAAGACTCACATGAAAAGAAGTTAATTATGAATGGTCAGAAGCTTGTGAGGAGAGTTTTCAGACTCAAAAAACAAGGTTAACTACAGCCCCAGTGTTGACATTACCAGATGATTGTGGGAAGTTTACTGTTTTTAGTGATGCCTCTAAATTAGGTTTGGGTTATATATTGATGCAGCATGGTAGAGTGGTCACATATGGATCACGACAATTGAAACCTTATGAGGCAAACTATCCCACTTATGATATGGAGTTGGTAGAGATAGTTTTCACGTTGAAAATCTAGAGACATTACTTATATGGTGCCAAATGTCAGATTTTCACCGATCATAAAAGTCTTACATATCTCTTCACACAGTCAGAATTGAACCTGAGGCAGAGAAGGTAGATGAAGTTGATAAGTGATTATGAGTGCACTTTTGAGTATCACCCTGGAAAAGCGAATGTTGTTGCTGACGCTCTTATCTGAAAGTCCAAAGTTTCCTTGTCTCATATTTAATTGGTTTGTGTATCATTACTTTCTAAGTTGCGAGCTGTTGGAGTAGTGTTGTACACTGATGAAAGCAAGAAAGGAGTCTTATTCGCCAGTATGCATGTTCAACATATTCTTATTGATTGAATACTTGAATTGCAGGACTCTGATCCTTCCCTTTTGAAGCTATAGGGAACAGTGCATGATGATGGATAACCAGGTTTCACGGTAAGGAGAGATGGGTTGCTGGTATTCAAGGGTAGACTCTGTGTTCCAAATAATGAGGAGTTGAAGCGGAAAATACTTGATGAAGCTCATTGTTCAGCTTATGCTATGCACCCGAATAGCGTGAAGATGTACCGAACTTCCAGAGAATATTATTGGTGGTCTAATATGAAGATAGAGGTAGAGACATATGTGAGTCAGTGCCCTATTTGCCAACAGGTGAAGGCAGAGTGACTAGAAAACTTGTGGTTTGATGTAACGGCTAGAGATTCCAGTTTGGAAATGGGAGCATGTCATTATGGATTTTGTATACAAACTACCTCGTTCATCCAAAGGTCATACATGTGTTTGGGTGATTATGGATCATTTTACTAAGTCTGCACATTTTATACCAGTCTCAGAGAATCTTTCGGTGAGCAAGCTAGTTATGTTTTATATGCAGAATATCGTGAAGCTGCATGGTGTACTAGTATCCATTATTTCAGATCGAGGTTCTCATTTCACGTCACAATTCTGAAGAGCTCTACAAGAGGCTTTCAAAACCAAGTTACGATTAAGTACAGCTTTTCACCCCCAGACTGATGGTTAGTCTGAGAGAACTATTCAGACACTTGAGGATATGTTGAGATCTTGTATGCTGCAGTTTTTGGGGAAATGGAATAAGTATCTGCATTTGATGGAGTTCGCGTATAATAACAATTTCCACTCTAGCATTGGAATGTCACTATATGAAGCTTTATACGAGAAACAGTGTAGGACTCCGCTATATTGGAGCAAAGTTGGAGAAAGGAGCCTCATGGGTCCAGACATAGTTCAGGAATCCACTGAGAATGTGCAGATCATTCGAGAAAAATTGAAGATTGATCAAGATAGACAAAATAGTTATGCAGATGTCAGACGTAAAGATCTTGAGTTTGAGGTTGAGACTGGGTATTCTTGAAGCTGTCTCCATGGAAGGGGGTTAGGCGTTTTCAGAAATACATTAAACTCCAACCTCGTTTCATCGGACCCTATGAGATTATTGAACATGTAGGCACTGTGGCTTATCATTTGGAGTTACCCTCAGAGTTGACGCGGGTTCATGATGTATTCCATGTGTCCATGCTACGGAAGTACATTCCTAATCCCTCTCATGTCATCAAGCCTCAGTAAATTCCACTACGGGAGGACTAGGTTAATATTGAGGAACTAGTGGAGATTCTTGACGTAAAGAGCAGGTTCTCCAGAACAAGATTATTTCTTTAGTGAAAGTATTGTGAAGGAATCATGTTGTGAAGGAAGCCACTTGGGAACCTGAGCTTCATATGAGGGAGCAATACACTCATTTTTTCTAGCAGGTATGTAAATTTTGAGGTCGAAATATTGTAAGGGGGGTAGATTGTGACAACCCAAACCGAGATTATGCGCTTATCAAGCCATATTAAGCTTTATCGTGAATTAGTCGTGTTATCGACTTTGTTAACAACTTTTTCACCGGGCGAGAATTGGACTTGACTTCCTTCGTGAAAGCCGTAGAGCATTCAATTTCGAGCTCCTACGAATTTTTGGGGAATTTTTGGATAAGTGAGCTATTTTTTATGTTTATTGGATGTCGCCGTGAGAAATAAATAAAAAAGAGTTTATTTTTAGTTGGTTATTCCTCGATCGTCCGATCGTGATAAGGTTGATTTCGGACCGTTGATCGGATCAGTTATTTTTGTTATAAATAGGGGGATTTTTAGAAATTAATTTGAGAAAAATCAGAAATTATCTCGAACCCGTGACCTGTTTTCCTCTCCACTGACCCGAACGGAAATTTCGACCCGACCCGGCTTTTCTGGACACCTCCAGCGACGGAATTGGTAAATTCTTGAAGCCCTTGTTTTTCTGAGTTGATTGATGTGATTAATTGTGGGAATTAGTGAGGTTTTGGGTGAACTCAATTAAGGATTAGGCACCAGTTTTCTCCGCCATTAGTGGCAGCGTTCCGGTGAGGACTAGAGGCGATGGTAGGGGGTTTTGGATCCCATTAATGTTTTTGTTCCTTCAGGCTAATCAGTTGTGGCCGAGGTAATCTACGGCGGAGCTGCGACATCGAGGGAAAATCGGTCCAAAATTGGACTGTGGCCTTTCAGGCTGTTTTTCGAACAGTGTGGTGACTGGATGGTGGTGGTCCTTTGGAAGAAAATACTGGGCTTGAAACGAGCAAGAGAACATGGGGTTAGTCGTTGTCAACCGTGGATGGACCCCAAGACGGCGGAATTGGATGGAGGTCCAGTTATGAAAGTTGTAGAGCTTGATGAGGGCTTTCCAACGATGTGTCAGTTGCTGGAAATAGAGCAGTTTCATAGGGTCACGTGTAGTCCACGCACCGCCGCCCGTGAAGGCACGTGACGGCCACACGCCGTCATCCATGGCGGAGCTCCGGCAAGGAAAATTAAGGGATTCTTCGACCGAACTTTTGGGGTTAGTTTTAGGGCTGATTTCTGTAGTTTTAAGCATATTTTGATATTTTATGATCCGTACTTTTAGGACATCGAGATCAGAACCCTAGCAACAAAGAGAATTCTGTTAGACCCTTGCAGTAGTCGCAGACTTGTGAGTGGACCTTTTATTTTCACAGTCGTAGCCAATTCGTATTTTTATCAGCATGTCAACTCATGTTAGGTGGCCTGGGAGAGCTAGCGCCTCCATTTGTATTCAGTTCATAATTTTTTGAACTCGCATGATTTCACGAAATTTAATGGAAAGGCATGATAGATCAGTTTTATTGATTTACGCTGATTATATTATTTTGTACACTCACCCTGACATTTTATATTTTAATATATTCCAAGAATGCTTGGTAGTGTTGAAGGCTTCGAGTCCACTATTCATCTTTCCAACAGTATGTCTCAGCTCACTAATGATTATGTCATTTGTAGTTTATGTATTTAGAAGTCCCTCTGAATACTAGTCGTTTGAGATTACTTTCTGTAGTACTCATGTACATAAAGTGTTTATGTAAATAGCTAAGTCAGCTTCTCATGTTATCGCAGAGTCACTTTCCTTTGTATTCATAACCAGTATCCTATAAAAATGCTTTTGGCTTGATTTGCAAGTTTCACGATTAGTCGCAGCTTGTCGTAAGTGGTCGATACGGCGGGTTTGTTTACGACTAAATTATCGGGCGAGAATTTGGTATGAGTCTCTTCACGAGAGTTGTAGTGTGCGTGATTTCGAGCTCGTGGAAGTTTCCGGAGGATTATTTCGAGCTACATGGAATAAGTTATGAATATTTCCGGCCGTTAGATTTAGTCGTGTTTATCCGTTTTGTTTCGATTCGTTTTGGACTGTTGATCATTTTGGTTCGCGCATATAAATATCAGAATATTCGTAAAATTTTCGAAAAGTTGCATTTGGGCCATTTGACCAGCGTTGACCACTGTTGACAGCGTTGACCGAGCACCACCTTGACCCATTTAGGGTTCGCCGTCCGACCTAAAAATTTAGGCCACCTCCGGCCACAATTCTTTGTATGGTTAGAATCCTCTCTTGATTCTCTATTGATTCAAGCATGATTTTGTGAGAATTGGTTGAGAATTGAGGTAGTTTGAGTGTGTTAAAGTTTCGGGATTTCGCCGCCGTCGGGGGCGATGCTCCGGCGAATTATGGTGTCGCAGATGATGGGGATTAGGTTCCCCTCATCCCCTAGATGAGTTCAGGGTGGTTTGATTTGAGTATGGATGAGTTTTGGTGGTCGCCGTGGTGGTGACCGGAGAAGAGAAATCCGGCGAGGTTTCGGGCTCAATTCCAGCCAGTATAGTTGGAACTGGCCTTGATGGTAAAAGAGTAAGATGTTGGGCTTAAGGAGAAGATGAGTTCTAGGCTTTCTCCGCTGGAGTTGGTCACCGTTGACGCCGCGTTGCCGCCGCCGACGGCGGTCAACGGCGGAACTCCTGCGAGGGTTGACTTTTTGGGATTTTGGAGATTTTTATACCGTTTTGCTCGTAATCGCGTCCCGATCGTAGTTGTGAGGTGTTTGATTTGAACGGAGTATTCTATTTTGGGACGAGGGTTAATTAGGTATATTTTGGAAATTTTGTTATTTTCGTCGATATTTTGAGCGATACGTCTTTCGAGAACACTGGATTCTTGACGTATTAGCTCCGTATGATGTGTTTCAATATGTATTGATGGTATCCCTGTTATTCAGGTGATCGTGATCGAGCATTTGGCGAGAGATCTTCCGCCGGACCTCAGAGTTAGCCTCGTTCTATGAGTGGACATTTATTTACACTGTCGTAGCGAGTTCTTGATTTCAGTTTCAGTATTTGTTTCCAGTACAATGTTCAAATTATTTATCGTTTTGAAGGTATTGTATATTTTATTGGTGATGACATTTATTTATTTAGCATTGATGCATTGGCTACGCAGTTAATCACCGGTAGTCCATCTATCAGGCTTGAGAGATTCGCTTGATATGCCGACTAGGCTTGAGAGATTCGTCTAGTCTATCACCTTCAGGCTTGAAAGATTCGCCCGACATGCTACCCTGGCAAGGAAATCCGCCGGAGTGGCGACCTTCATTTATTTAAAGAACTCGCACTATTTTATGAATATATATAAATGGTGAAAGGCATATGATTATTTTCGTCCACTCACTCTAACAATTTATTTGCCTTTCCCCTGGGCTTTTCGGTTTCCTTTGCCCAGTTTGCAGTTTGAATTCCGGGGTTGCACGTCGATGTTGGAGGCATAGAGTTCGGATCACACTTCAGTTTCTGTAGGTTCCTTGTTCGACCTACTAGTTGTAAATGATGTATATAGGTGTCGCTCTGAATACTTATGTTGTGTTTTCAGTTGAGTTTACTCCTGAATATTTCTGGATTTCTTGTAAACCTTTTGGTTTATTATATATATGTTGTTGAGAAATTCGGATGGGGAACGGAGCCCCACGGTTTGGCTTTTGTGGAATATTCGAAGTGTATTTCTTTGCAGGTTTTAATAATGGTTCACGCGTTTCACAGTAAACTTTGGCAAAAAAATTTGTAAGGTCGTGTTTTCGAAGGGGTTTGATTTCGGTTTAGGCAACTAAATCGGAGTCGGGTCCTTTCAGGATCCTTTCACTATTACACTTTCAACTATGATAAAAAAAAGGGGGGGGTTAGGGAATGCCATAAAGCATTATTGGTCTATATCTAAGCATCGACATTGTGTTAAGGCATTTCTATAACAATTTCAAGTCAAAGCATCCTAGTGAAGGCTTAAAGCAGAGCATGTGGAATGCTGCAAGATCAAATACAAAGGTGTGGTTTGAAAGACATATGAAACAACTTAAGAACTAGTTTGTTCAAGCATATAATTGGTTCACTGAATTTGATAGGCATCCAAAACATTGGAGTATGGCTTATTTTAATGATTGGGTGAAGTGTGACATACTACTCAACAACCTTTGTGAAACTTGGAATTGGGTGTTGGTTGAAGCAATAGGGAAGCCAATAATCACCATGTTAGAAAAGATTAGGGTTGATTTAATGGTTAGGCATACCAATAGGAGAAATGCTGCACAAAGGTGGAAGAATCCAGTTGGTCCCAGAATCATGGGTAGGTTGGGAAGATCTATTGGCTTCTCGAGTAATTATAGGTCTACATATGCTAGTGAATATGAATATGAAGTGATTAGGGGTGTAGAGGAAATAATCCAATACTGTGTGGACTTAAGATTGCGCAAGTGCACTTGTAGAAGGTGGGACACAAGTGAAATTTCATGCCCTCATTTTGTTGCATCAATCAGAGAGAAAAATGGTAACGTACCCAACAATGTCTGTGATCCTTATTTGATGAAGAACAAGTACGTGGAGGCATGTTTAAGTGTTCAAACATTTTTTGGATTTCTTCCATGTCAATGTTGTTATCACGCTCGTGTTGTGCCATGGAATCCACCACGCTCCACAACCAGAGCTCTGATACCACTTGATGCACCTTTAATTCATCCTCTATTTGGCCAAGAGAATTAGGAATCTGCTAACTTCCCTATTGCACCATCACCTTTCAGAAAAATAGGCCTGGAAAGCCACATATGAAGAGGCACTTAGAACATGGTGAAAAGCTACCCCCACCTGCACCAGACCAAGATGAGACTTCCAAAATGCTTAAAAAATATGTGAAGATGACATGTGCTAAGTGTGAACAGCAAAGGCTTAACAAAAGAGGTTGTCTAATAACTAAAGCAGAAAAATATTCTTCGATAAGTTCATGATTCAACTGCACTATTTTTTTGTGTTGTTGAGAAGCTATATATGACATCTGAATGTCAATGTGTTGCTGTATGCAGGGAGAAGGACCAGGTTGAACAAACAAGAGGTACAAGCCTCAAAAAGCCCATGCTCCAAAACCAATTGCTAAAGACAAACAAATTCTCACACTATGAATGAAGCACCAACTCAGGCTAGCCAAAACAAACTTGCAAATACCCAGAAGTGAAAGAAAATGCAGATTTTTTGGTTTTTTTTGCTAAGTTTGGTTGTATCCATTTTGATTACAACTATGTGTTACTTCGTGGGTTTGCTTGAATTTTTATGTGTTGGTGATGATGATATCAATATAGTAACTTGAGTCAAATGTCTATTATATTAAAGTCCTTTTGTTTTGTAACCTAATGATGAACATGGATGTAACACCGAACATATCACCATATTCATGTATTAGTGTTGGCAGCATTGGTATTCTTAATGTTGTGATCGGATTTTTCAAGTAAGTGAAATATTTTTTGTTAATTCAATGACCGTAATATGAATGTTATTTGGTTATTATACATTGCTGCATTTTAGAGTGTCTTGCATTAAAGTTGGTTCTTTTCATGTGCAAAAGCCAAATTTCACTGAAACAATGACATATCCCGAGCCTTTGGTCATTTTCATTTGTCTGGAAGTCCAACACAGCACCTCTATTCCAAAAAAAGTTACATGATTATCATAGTTTTTAGGAAAATAACCACATTCTAAAATATTACCGGGAGTTACTCTCTCAATATTTTCAAGAGAAAATTTTCAGATCATAATTAGGCATGTAGAGCTATCTCTTCACAACATTTGAGAAAATTCGGAGTTCATTTGACTAGTAAAACAAACATGCAAAGTAGAGTCAAAAACAGAATTCTGCACAAAAATTGTTGTGAGGAACAATTTTGAAAAATCATAACAAACTCATTTGAACTCCGATTTTCATGAAACTAGTCTCTAAATGACCATCGCGAACTCCACTTTAATTCTGAAAAATGATAGACACAAATTGAAAGTATAAGTTACTCAAAAATCATGTCAAACCTACTGTGACATGTTCTTATGCCTTAGGCATTTCATCAAACATTTGGTGTGCAATAATAAGACATCACCGATTCTACATTTTGTTCTAGTAGAGTTCCCAAGATCAGAATCTAAACAAGTACATCTCATACACACTTGGCTTATATATTCATTTTGAATTTAAGCAGATTTGAGAAGAAATCTTACTAAAACAATGAAACTTTGTTTCACTCCTTGTCAAATTTGGCGGGAAAAAAACTGAGGAGAAGAAGAAACCCGTGTACATTTCTTGGCGGGAACATATAAAATAAAGTCATTATACTCTTTTCACAGACACGTGGTCAATCTAACGTGTCATGTGATTAAGATGACGAAAAAGAGACCGAAGATAACTCGATGTTGACAAAATTATAATTCAGATATCAAACTGTTATGTTTTAAACCAAAAGTACCAAACCGTCCTTACAGTGAAAAATTCAGGTACATTTTATCCTTTAATATTTTGTAAAAACTTGGAATGACCCAAAACAAACATTATTTTCTTACTGGTAGAGACTAGAGTGTCTCGCTTAACTCCAGACTCCAGCTCTCGAACAAAAGAAAAGAAAAGGAAAAGATCGTCTTTCTGACTCGCTCTGCTCGGAACCAAGTAAGTTCATGATTCCTAAATATTCAGTTTCCAATTCTTCTCGCTCTCTTTTAATTCAGTCTTGCAAATTTTCATACCCACACAAAATGATATCATGAGCTTAAATTCTCTCCTCTTCTCTTAAAATCGCTCACTGTCAAGTGTCAACAATTGTGTAAATACCGTGCTTCCCGTGCTTCTTTTGTTAGCTGCATATACTCACTGGGTTCTGTATTTTGTGTTTAACAGTTTAAAACATGGTTGACTGAGTTGGGTTTATTCTAGTATTTTCAGCAAATTGAACTGATAAGAAAGCTCTCACTTTTACTGGAAATGATTATGAATAGCCAAAAAAAAAATCTTGTGAGTTATATTTCACAGTCAAGAATCATATGATCACCAATCAATCCGGAGTTTCTCTAAGATGCTTTCAATTGAACATCATTTTATTTGTGGCAGTGGATTCAGATGAGGTAGTGGAGACCTCTTCTAAACCGGAATCCATTACATATCAAGGAGAGGCCATTTCAGAACCATACGAGGGTATGGAATTTGACTCTGAAGATTCTGCAAAGATGTTTTACGATGATTATGCCAGGCGCGTTGGATTTGTCATTCGAGTCATGTCATGCCGTCGATCTGAAAGAGATGGTAGGATTCTTGCTCGTCGGCTTGGATGTAATAAGGAAGGTCACTGTGTTAGTATTCGAGGTAAATCTGGGCCCGTTAGAAAACCACGAGCCAGTACTAGGGAGGGTTGTAAGGCAATGATTCATGTCAAGTTTGATAAATCTGGTAAATGGGTGATTACAAAATTCGTAAAGGATCATAACCACTCACTTGTGGTGTCCCCTCGTGAAGCACGTCAAACAATGGTGAGTAGTTTTCTCATATCTAGTAAGTTTTACCAGTTCCTAGTATCTTGGGATTATTATTGTCATATGTTTCAGAGCTTGACATGTTATTTTACAAGTTAATTTGTACCACACTTTTGCAAACATTTCTTATGTTCCTATTCTGAGTGTTCTACCAGAAAAAACAGCTACGATGTCTAAATTCCGAGTGTTCTTCAAAAATACCTACCCAATTTGGTTAGAAGTTTTCCTTCCCAAATAATGTGAAACTGTGAGCCTTATCATCACTGGTTCATTGTCTTATTGTCTTTGTTTTGTATCTTCTACAGTTCTACTTGCTTTATAAAGAACTTCTTTATTTTGTCTTTTTCATGGTTTATTTAAGCATTTTAAATGAGGATTAGTTTCTCTCTTTTTTTCCATTGCCTTGTTAAATGCAATAGTTTGTTTCTAACAACATTGGGGTTTACTAACTTAATAAAATGGCCAGAAAGATAACTTCAGTCTCCTCATTGGGGAACAGCACAGTACTGCAAGGTTGTATATTGCTTTTATAATTTAGGCACTAGTCTTATCTCACTAGATCATAGTCTGGTGGGAGTTTGAGAATTTTGTACAAGGTAGATAGGAAGATGAATGTTTTTTTTGTGTGTGCATTATTTTGTTAATATATAGGATCATATTCATGCAAGCTTTGGGTTTAATACTTCTGATTTTGGTTATATCGAAGGTATTTGGTAAAACAACAAATTTTGTATATGTCCTGGCCATTAGTTCATACCTATTTTCCCCATTTTTGGAGATATGCTCTTAACTCTGAGCCTATCATATTCAAGTAAACATCGGCTTACGTTATTTAACAAATAGATGTAATGTTTGATGCACTTGAAGGATAATAGTTTGCGCTCCTGTGTTCATATATAATGATATACATAGTGTGTGAATCAAGATATCCATGTTTGTTAATAACATGCACATAGCCATTGGTTCAACCGATAAGTCCAGATAAATGCTAGATTGCTAGAATTCTAATATTTTGCGATCCTACTTACCTTGTGTATCAGCGCTTTGTTTCTCAACCATCAGTATGATTATATCATGTTTCATTGTTTGTGGTTTCTTCTGTAGGATGAGAAGGATAAGAAAATTCAAGAATTATCTGCAGAGCTTCGAAATAAAAAACGCTTGTGTACAACATATCAAGAACAGCTAACAGCATTCATGAGAACTGTTGAAGAGTATAATGACCAGCTATCTAGAAAAGTGAAAAATGTAGTTAACAATCTTAAAGAATTTGAGTCCATAGATGTGGAGCTTACAAAACATGGATAGCCTCAGTTTACAAAATTAGTAACTTTTTCTGCAGTATACTTTTCTTTCTTGGCGAATTATGGTGTAGTGTACTTTGTTTCAATTGCTGTGTTCCCAACAGAAATAGGTTTTTGATTTGATAAATTTTGTGTCCAAGTATAACTGATCTGCTCACTTGAATTAATTCTGGTTGCTTTAAAGTGGTGTGACATGTTCGGTTTCATCTTTTGCTTTATTTATAAATAGGCATCTGTTTAATTATAGCTTTCAATGTTCCCCTATCTGCTGGAAAAGCCTCGATCACGCCCGCCTCCAACAAGATCAAACCGGAAGGTAGGGATGGTCTAAGGCGGTAAACTAGTATTCCAAATACTACAGTCTACCACTTCATGACCTATTCCATAATCCTCCATGGCACTTGAATGACTTGAATCTTGCCAATGATAGTGTGGATTAATGATTTGGAGTCCCCCTTCTACCATCAGTTTGGGCCAAAGCATAGGAGATTGGTAGTGATTCCACAGGGAAACTGACCCATCCGTTGTAGCCCTTGCTTCTGCATTCTGCAATAAGGATATGAGATGCTCCTAGATTCTTTGCCATGGCCAGAATAGGCATGTCATGAGAGTCGCGGATCACAGCTCTCACAGATGCCAAATTTGGAGTAAAGACAGTGCCGTCGAAATTCAGCTTTAAATGTGTTGCACCGGACGATTCCTACTCCGACTAGGATTTACATCTCTCATAAAAAAATAAAACTAGGATTAACATTCTGGTAGTTCAAGTACAATCTAGCCGCTCCGTAAACTATGTCAGACGTTGACAACAATTGTTGGGAGATCAGAATGGTAGCTGGATTGGTTGTTTGTTTTCAAATTTCAACTGAAAATTGCTAGTTAGTTTTGTGTTCTTTTTTTCTTTTGGGCCTCTCTCGTAACCGAAAAGTACGGGTGGGTATGGATAAGTCGGGTTCTTTTTTGACCGATCTGATCTCTATCTCAAACAAGACAAGATGAAGTATTTTAAAAATCCATCTTGATTGTCTCGAAACCCAAACGGGACAGAACGAGATGGGACGATTCCAATTTTGGGCTCAATTTAAAATGAATATTTAATAAAGTTTTTAACAACAAAAATCTGAATGTGACGAGACGAACTAAATTTGGGGCTTAATATAAGATAAACATAGTCAGATAAGAGATAGAAGTCAACAACTACACAAAATAATACTATTTTACTTAATGTATAATGAAAAACAATAAAACTACAAGCAATTTTATTTCAGGTTTAATTGATACATTTAATTTATATTACAAGTAGTGTAATATTTTGATTATTATATAATAATTTTTTTCTTTTTGTTGAATAATGTTAATTGTTTGATAATTTAATATATCAACTCTTAATAAAATAAATAATAAAATATACAAAATATATTATACGATACGAGATAGATCTATTGAGATTTTAAAATCAAGACCCGATCCCGTCCCTAAAAAACAAGATGAGTCAGGATATTGAAAATTTTATTTTTTGTTCCGTCCCGTCCCGTAGTGAGTAGGGGATCGTGAGGAAATCAGGTCGGGTTCGAAATTTACAGAATTCATGCCCACCCCAGCCGAAAACGAACAAATACACACAAATCGGCCGCTTTACTGCTCCATTGCTCTCTCGGCTCTCTAATCCACGCTTCACTGCTCTACTGCCTCCGTCTCTTCTCTGTAAATTGTAAGTCTCCGCCAGCCTCCAGAAATTCCAAAAGATTTGTGTTTTTATCTTATATGTATTCTTAGAGTAGAGAGCGATTCTTTTTTGTTTTCTGTTCCATGTGTTTCCATCACAGATCAATTAATCACCAGAGAAATGTAGAAACTGAAATCTATACAATTGGAATTCGTAAGACTATGAATGGGTATGTTATAAAGTCTTTATGTTTTTTTCTCTACTTTAGAAAATAATCCGTTCGTGAATAGGAGTGCTCAGTTTGTTGGGGGTTCTCAGTTCCCTTTTTTCTGGCCTGAGATTTTGGTGGGAAAGGCGGTTGAATTATATCTGCACAAGAGTTGAACTGAAATTACCAACCCATATAGGATTTTAAGAAAGGGGAATCATCTCTGGTTATGTTGTTTTGAATTTGGTTATGCTTCATCAATTATGTTCGAGAGAATGAATGTGGTTTGAGTTGAGCCAATTCTCATTTATGTTGTGTAGACAAGTTTCAGTTTGTTTTAGTTTTGGGAAGACTTTGGGTATGAAAAGATGGAGCTGAGGCTTTTAACACTTTTTTTTTTTAGGAAAGTGCGACCGGGACTAACTCATCGTCCCCGCTCGAAATTTTATTGATAAAAAATAAATAGTTCATAGGTTGGGGGACATGGACCGAACCAACCTGATCCAAATGCATAATGTTATAGTACATATGAAATACGAAACATAATGAAAACCATACTGATTCATAGAAAAAACAAAATAACAAAACATTTGCAAACTAACAGACTTGGTACGCCGACATTGAAGCCAAATCCTGACTATAACACTTGCTTTAATAAGTCTTAAAACACTTCAGACTAAGGCAACGTAGCTGAAGTCATGTTTTTGCTACTAGGAGATGAGCAATAATGAAATCTATCATGTGAGTAGTTACTAGTTTTGCATGCATACTAACTGCATCTAATAACCAAATAAACCTATTATACCCATCTCTCTAGAATGAAATGTTTAGTTTATACTTTTGTATATCATGATGATGTGTATCTCAAACTAAACTTAATTGTTTAATGGGGAAAAAATGTAGAGGAAGGAAAGAAATGGTGGCTAGGATTGTGATGGTACGTCCGTATGTGTCAGCTTCCACTCTAAGTCGAGCTCTTCCTTCAGCCGCCTCTGCACTAAGTCGGACTCTACCAACCGTATTTTCTGAACCAAGGAAAGATTGGTTGGTGAGTGAGACTCGGAGCATAAAATTGTTTTGCGAGAAAGTTAGGGCCAACGACCTCAGGTACACAAGGATACCTATATTTGGTGGTGGGAGGAGATTCACTACTGGAGCTTCCCATGTCAGTGATGCTGGCTCCATCGACTCGCCTCTCATGCAGTCCATGGAGAACAAGATCAAGGATCAGCTTAATGCAGAATCTGTTAGTGTTAAAGATGCTTATGGGGATGGTCGACATGTCACCATTGATGTTGTATCTTCATCCTTCGAGGATCAATCTGCTGTAAATAGGCAGAGAATGGTATACAAAGTCATATGGGAAGAGCTTCAGAATATAGTGCATGCAGTAGATCAGATGACTACCAAAACCCCAGATGAAGCCTCAGCTCAAAAGTAGGGGTCATCATTTTGCCCGTGGGCCTCGTGGGCCGGTGGAGGCCCGCAAGCCCGTGGGCTAAAAGCCCGGCCCGGCCCGCCAAAAAAGCCCGCAAAAGCCCGCCAAGGTGGTTGGTGGGCCGACCATGGTTTAGAGAGCTAAAGCCCGGCCCGGCCCGCGGGCCCGGCCCGCCAAAATCCCGTCAAGGCCCGTTAGGCCCGGCCCGTCAAAGCCCGTTAGGCCCGGCCCGTCAAAGCCCACACATATTGACATATATCATTAAATCATTTAATTGATGATCTTAATCATTATACAATTTATACCTAGTTAAAGACTTAAAATTTACCTACACACATATTGACATATATATATATATATTAATATATTACATATAGTCATATACATGTATTTATTGTATTATGTATAGATTGAATATTTGAATTCCATATATAATTAAATTTGTGTATCTATTTTACTATTAAGTCATTATTTAAAGTTTAGCACTTTAGCATAAATTAGGGTATAGGACTTTAGGTTTAGGATAAGTAAGGGTTTAGGAGATTAAGATTTATGGTAAGTTAAGGTTTAGGAATTTTAGGGTTTAGGGTTTAGGGTTTAGGGTTTAGGGTTTAGGGTTTGGGGTTTAGGGTTTAGGTCCAAAATTCATAAAAATTAGGGACGGCCTACTTAGAATATTATGAACAACCAATCTGACAGTCAATTTTGTAAAATGATGACACATGATCGATTACGTTTCACAAAAATCTTTCATCGATTCCATATAACTAAAGAATAAGTGTAAGAACTAATAGTGTGGATATAGAGAATTCAAACAATATAAGAATTTAAAATGTTTTCACAATAAAGAATGCCATATATAATAGTTCACTTTGTAATAAAAGATACTTTACGTAAAAATTAGACTAATCGAAGTAAGTTTAGACGACGATCAATATAGTTAAACAAAATTTGTGAAATAACTAAAATACACTCATTTTATTTTTCTTATTTTCCTATGGGGGGAGTATGTAAATTGTTTTTTTATGTAAATTTTTTTGACACTATGAGATAGATATGTAATCCATAAGAATATGTGTCCAAAATTTGATGTAAAAAAATTATTTTCTGGAGGGGAAATTTACGTTTCAGTCGTAAGAGTACTACAGTCACATTTGACGAAATGCATAGATCGAGGTCTAAATCAAGTCCAAAATTTATAAAAGTTTAAAGACATTGTAAGAATATTCTAACCAATCAATCTGACGGTCAATTTTATAAAATAATTAAACATGACTGATTAAGTTTCACAAAGATATTTCATTAAGCACTAAGGTGTGAGTCCCCAATAATATATGACATAACTCAATAATATAATCTTCTTCATCATTTATCCAAATAAAAAGTATAGATTTAATTATAATCGTAAAATATGATTTTTTGAATTTATTTTTGTGTATAATTAAATAGAAACATGTAGAATTGTAGAGTATAGAATATAGATTATATATAAATGATATAATTAAATAAACTAATATACGATCTAACGGTTCAGATTTATTTTATAATAAATATTCAACGGTCTAGATTAACCCTAACATTCTAACCTAACCCTAGCTCTCAGCCTCTCGCACAGTCATGTATATAACCTTATAAGTTAGAGCCGTTAAGGACACATTCTCACAATCTCACTCTCACAGCGGCACATCTCTCTCTCTCTATTTTCCTCAGTCTCGAACTCTCGATCTCAATCATCTCATCTCACAGTCTCACAGTCTCAAACAGCTCTCTCTCCCTCTCCCTAGCTCTCACTGCTCACCTCACCTCACCGGCTCACCTCCCTCTCCCTCAGTCTCGATCTCATAATCTGTCCCTCACAGTCTCGATCTCATCTCACCTCACCCTCTCGATCTCGATCTCATCTCACCGACTCACCTCACCGGCTCACCCCCTCGCCTCACCCTCTCCCTCAGTCTCGATCTCAGTCATCTCACCACTCAAGAGATCCGAGGAGTTTGGGAAAACCCTAACCCTCAACTCAATCACAGACTCTTCTTCTTCTTCAAGCTATCAACTTTTTCTTTCAGGTACTTCGATCTCCTTTCGTTTTTTGTTTGTTTTGAAATCTTAAAACTGTAAAGCTCTCGCCGAACGCTTTGTATTCTACTAGCTCCGATTGTTGAAATTTCCGATTCGATAGATTGCGTTTCGTGCTTAGTTGATAGATCGATTGCGTTGTCTAGTGTGTTGTTGAAACTGTTCAAGATAAGACCGTCGATTTGATTTGGTAGACTGTATAGGTATAGTATATGTATACGTATTTGTTCTGTATATGGACTGAGTCGACTGGATGTGGGTATGGGGATCTGCGCATGGAGAGGCTATTATTTAAGATTGATTTGTTTAGATTTGGAATCGTGTTGATGGTAGTTACTGATGTGTATAAGTGTATTGATGGTATTTTCAGTCATGGCTGGCGTTGCACCCGAAGGATCTCAGTTTGATACTCGTCAATACGATGCTAAGATGAGCGAGCTGTAAGTTTGTTTCGATTTTGTCTTTTCGAGTTATGACATATGCTCTTTGTTGTTTGCTGTGTTGGTGTGTAGTTTGTGTTGTTGATGACTGAAAATCCTTCTTGTTTTTGTGTGTGAGCAGGCTTGGTTCTGAGGGACAAGACTTTTTCACCTCGTACGATGAGGTTCACGACAGTTTTGATGTCATGGGACTGCAGGAGAACCTTCTTAGGGGCATCTATGCATATGGTAATTCTAATAGTGCTGCAATTTTTTTTGTTTTCTTTGCCATTTGAAGAGCTTAAGCTTGTGGTGTTTGATGAAGATAACTTCTGTATCACTTGTTGATATTGGGGTTTGTGTCTGGTGTGCCATTACATCAAAAGTTATATTTGGTGTGATGAAATAAGGCTTGTTAAAGCTGCACGTCCAGATTGGATGCTTGATAGCGAGGCTGAAGATGAATGTTCTTTGGAGGATGTGGGAGAGGTAGGTTGATCAATTGATGCATTTTCTTAATTTTTTTGGTTTTCAAATTTTGTTGAAAGTGTAGGTTATTAACATCTTTTCTATAATGTGTAGGCCATATTTCTTGATGTCTCACATCCTCCTCAAGAGAGGACTCCGATAGAAGTTGCATCTGAAGTTTTCTCATCAACAAATCTTCCTGATTCTTATTGATGTAATTTTGATTTTTGGATTTATAAGATGTAATTTTGGACTTTGAACTATGGACTTTTAAGCATTCTTGATTTGGATTTATAACATTTGATTTGGATTTATAGTATTCTGTATTTGAATTTTAAGTATTTTGTGGATTTGAATGTTTAGCATTTTGAATTTTTGCAACCAATATTTGAAACATTGTGGATTTGTAAATTTGAAATTTTGATTTGAAGATGCAATTTAGATGTAAAGGGGTATTTTAGATTTGGATGTGTATTGTTTTTAAATTTTTGATTTTAATCATTTCAATAAGCTCGGCCCGTTAAAGCCCAAGTGGCCCGGCCCGTTAAAGCCCGCGAAAGCCCGCGAAGCCCGCCTGGATGGGCCGGGCCTGGATCTCACTATAAATTGAAAAAACCAGCCCGGCCCGGCCCGCGAACATTTCTCCACTGTTGAAGCCCGGCCCGGCCCGGCCCGATGCTGACCCCTACTCAAAAGTGATAGAGTTTTGGTTGAAAGTTCTGGTTTGTTCCCTTCAATTTTATATAACTTCATCAATTTCATGATCTTTATCCTTCCATGATTTAGATCTATCATAATTGCAACTAGGAGCATTCTAATCTCTTTGTGAAGTTTTGTATTTCATAAAATTTATGTTTTTCCTTGCAGTAATTTATTTTTTTTGCTTTGTATGATGAATAGAAACCAAGGCTTCCTACATGCTCGACCGTTCAGTTTTTTATGTATCCATTAGAGTTTGCTTAGTTAGCCTACTTGCACTCTCCTAATGCCTACTACAGTTGCTCTCTCTCTTTGCCTTATGGTGACTATCTTCATGCTGCCAACATAAGAAATGAAAACGGCTCTGAGGCAACTGCTTGAAGCGTAGCTGCCGACTCAGAAATTCAGAATGCATAGCTGATGGCACTTAAAAAAACCAGGTTACATCTTCACATTTTTCTGGCAAATTGATAGTTGGCCAAAACCTAGGGGGATTCAGTTGATGCCTTACAATTTAGGGGAACTCTCCTTTGATGCCGACTGTTAGTCTAAGGAGTTTTCCCAATCAAAAATCTTCGTTTGGAAATGAATAGGTACAAGAACGGCATATTAATTTTGAATTTGTTCATAGTTGATCCATCACGGATCATATGCATATTGCTACATCTTGCCTTTTAATTTCATTCATTCAGTTTGGATGTTCCTACAGTGGGTCTTCTATCAAAAGAAGGAAATGGGATGTCGATTAAAACGTATGCCTCAGCTTGTTCGCCATCATTTCAAAAACTCTCACCACCTGATGAGTAATGATTCTCCATCCCACGCTGGCTTGAACCATGTTTGGTGAAGACAATCTGGAAATTTGGGACTAAGTTGAAGAACCCAGAAAACCCAAATTAAATTACTTTTGATATTTTCTATAAGTTGCCGAAGGACGATCGTTTCTCTACACCCACACCCACACCCACACCCACCATTGATCAAATTCAGAAATTTTGAATGGAGATTTCCCATCAATAGAACCCACAGCTTCAATTCATCTTTAGAGAGTAAAAGAATGAATGAAGAAGCGAAGGAACAAGAAGATGAGAGCCAAACCAAATCCTCACATCACATTCATCATTCACTAAAACCCAATTCAAAGACTGGTATTCTCAGATAAACCAAAATAAAAAAGCTTACCCATAGGGGCCATACCCAGATCAAAGACATGCAATACTGATACCCTCATACCCATATTCAGATTCAACTTTTACTTGGCTGAATTTGAAATGAAGAGCGGATATCCCATATCCCAGAGCCAAGCATGAAATACCCAGAATAAGATTAACAAAAGCCTGAAAATTTTGTGTTGAGAGCGAGAAATTTGAAGTAGAAGAAACGAGTTGTTTATTTGCGATGAGAGAGAGAGAAAGGGGGGAGAAGACCGTGCTATTCTGAGATCACCAAATCGAGTACTCAGGATAGCACCAGCTACGGAGGCTGAATTGAGAGCACGCGCCACAATAATGCCAATAATCTTTGTCCTGGAGGTCACCAACGCTGGCTTAACTTCTTAAATAATACTGTACCAGCTAGTGCTAGCTAGTACTGCGAAACAAACGTACCCAAGACTACTAAAAACCAAGACGAAAAGTAAAGGAACAAGTAGAACACCCACTACACACGAGCTTGGTCACCTGCCGCACCAGTTGCTTCAACTGTTGGGAGTCACAAGCATTACACGACTTGGATGTACTGTTGCAGCCCTGCGCCCCAGAGAAGTCTTAGACCTTTACCCGCTTGATCACTGATGC
The DNA here is from genome assembly GCA_946800695.1 of Geum urbanum. Classification (NCBI taxonomy): domain Eukaryota; kingdom Viridiplantae; phylum Streptophyta; class Magnoliopsida; order Rosales; family Rosaceae; genus Geum; species Geum urbanum. The sequence goes on from OX327012.1 coordinate 28,219,065, forward strand.
GGACAAATATCAATCAAGCATTTTATACATACTCCAACATCAAATTAAAACAACGCTCAAAATATACTTTAAAAATCTAAGTATCCTTCATTTCCAAACTAGACTAGTCATAGCCGATAATTCAAAAACAGATGATAACATTCTATTCATGATAGAATAGTTTGACAAACAACAAAAATTGAAAAACAAAAACGGACAGTAGAAGAATCCCATTTCAAATGCTTAAACACGGAAACCACGGCTGTTCCTCTTTCCTCTGGCCTTCTCAAACTTCCTTCCCTTTGCTCGCACATATGGCTTGGTGTGGCTGTGTGGGACACCAGGTGCTGGACCAAAATGCTTCACAGCTTCACGGGAATTCTTGGGTCCTCTAAGAAGCATCTGCAAATGACACAATGTTTGGGTCTCAGCCTGAACTTTGTAAAAGTTTGTAAAAGATAAAAATAACAGCTTCATTAAAGAAGAGAATTCCATTGCAGAACATACTAGTTCTTCAAAACCAAGACAAGCTAAGCTCACATGAATGTAATCAAAACACAAATCAAATGTAGGTCGTAACCAGGCCCTCAAATCAGAAATTTTCCAGCGAGAGAATTCATGATAGCATAGTAGCAGTACCATGTATACATTAAACTAAGATTCATCGAGTCAATTTTGAAAACCAACTATCTCAACTGCATAGCAACAAACTGCTGCGAAATTAACCTCTACAAGGTGCATGAAAGCACGCCAATCGTACTAACTACTGAATACCTTCACAAAATCTTTGTCAATCAACATTTGTATTCGCAAATAGACAATTTAAAAAAAAATGCAGTATTGGAAGAATGAAACACATACAGTGTTCTGTCCAAGAGGAGCTCTGAGTGCCAACTGGTCAAAAGTCAAGCACTCTCCACCGGCCTTCTCAATGCGAGCCCTAGCTCTCTCAGTGAACCTGAGAGCTGTGACTTTCAGAGCCGGAACCTCACTGACACGGACATCGTCAGTCACAGTCCCAACGAGCACTGCGATCTTATCTTCATGGCCTTGCATATACCGAATAAGACGAGACAGCGACAGAGGCGCCTTGTTGACCTTGCTCATACAAAGCCTGTGACGAATCACCTTGCTGAAATGAGACTTTGTCCTACGGTGGATGAAATCATAAAGCTGCAATCGCAACGCACGCAGATCCAAACAAACAGTCAATAAGAGTGAAGATTACAGAATCAGAGACAGAAACGACGACGAAGAGGTTCATACCTTGACTGTGAGCTTGAGGTAAATATCCTCGGACCTCGGCGAGGTGCGCTTGGTGTTTTTGCTTTTGCCGCCGGCGACCAAATCAATACCCTGCAATTTGTAAATGAGAGGAGTTAGGGAAATTTTAAAATGAGGTTATCGGAGGAGGATTAGGGTTTGGGAGGCGGACTGTACCATAGTGGCTGCTTGAAGCTCTCTTCTTCACTTGCGTTGCGGCAGAAACGATCCTAGGGTTTTTAAGTGAAACTGAGGCTTTAATACTATTTCTTACTTCTAAAACAACCCTATTCCTTTACTGAAAATATTAGAATTTGACGCACACCCAATGGGTGTGTACTTGTGTCAAATTACCTTGTAAAATAATGGAGAAAATTTAGGGATAGTTGTTATTAGATACATGGATTATTGATTAGGGGAGTGGTTTTGTTCTGTGTGTGGTAAGCGCAATCCCGATCTACTCTCTTGTATTTTTTTTGTATTTTACTTTGATATCCTTAGTTTTTTTTTGGGTTAAACATATTTATAATAGTAAGGGCAAAAAATGGTATTTTAAAAGTTCTACCTCTAATTGCTTTAAGGTAAGTTCCTTTAATTAATAAAGATTTTAGTCGAAACTTAATTTGGATACCATTATTTAAACAATTTTTATTTATACAAATTTCAGTTTGTGATTTTATAATCGAAACCATCTAATATGTAATTTACCTCGTAATGATCATGTATGCAAAAATTTGATTAAATTCTTAGATCGTTTACTCATTAAATTTTACAAAACAAATAAACGGTTGTTAATATAATATTAAAATTCATAATAATCGTCTATTTATTTAATAAAATTAGATATCTAAATGATCTTCATTTTGATTCATTTTTGGGTGAGTTGATCTTCAACCCATGGTCTATAAGGTAGGTGGTATCGATTGAAAAATTACAAATCGAAAATTGTATAAATAATAGCAGTTTAGGCCTTGGCATCTAATTGAGTTTGGACCCAAGTTTTGTCTTTTCTTTACCTCTCAAGTGTGTTTTTTTATTTATTTTTTATATAACTTTAAAATAGCATTAAAATTTAAATAATTAGATACACTTAAAAAAAATACTTAATTAAAGGTGCGATCATACCAGCAATAATGTACCGAATCCCATCAGCAATAATGTACCGAATCCTCATGTTGCACCTTTTTAAACTTACATTTAATGCGGTCGTGTATAACCAGAGCAATTTTTGTAAAACCCTAGAAGAGAATAGCGCCACGGGATACGTCAAAAATTTTCTTCATACTTTTTGCCTGTCTCGCAGCCCCTGACCTTATCGACGTCCTGGGGTGTAGCCGGACGAGTTTTGTCGCTCCCCCGATAATAAGCTACAGTAGAAGTTGGAGTCTGGCGTGTAGCAGAGTTCGGCAAAGTTTGTGTTCAAAAGGGCTTAGCAGCGGCAACAGGAGAGAAAGATGTTGGGATTCTGGTGAGGAGGAGGGATTGAGAAACCCCAAGACAAAGCAGATCACCGCCCTGGGTCAAATGTCGACAACGATGACGTGTGATATATCGCAGCCTAGATTTTGTCAACCTTGGGTTTTGGCGACTCAGATGTGGTTACACGAGGGATTAAACGGTTTGGCGACGAAGGAATGGTGGCAGACCAGAAGGTGATACGACCTTGCTCTGACTTGGTAGCCGGCTTAGTCAATGACGAGCGGCGAGATGAGTGGGGGAGTGAGGGAGGGAGATTGAACGCTGGTTGTTGTGCCTGGTTTGAATGTGGGCTAGGCCTCTCATTTTCTGCATGGTGCGCTCTACGTTTGGGTTTGGGTTATTACTCTAGGCCTTTTAGTTTTACTTATCTAATTATTTATGTTTTTTTTTTATTTTCAGTTTGTTGTAGGATAAAAATAAAGCCACCATTATAGGGTTGGCAAAAGTGGGCATTGTCCTAGTATGTCACCTTTGGTGCTTTGTCTGTTATAGGTCGAGTTTGGTTCATTGAGTAGGTGCACCCTCTAAGTGAAAGGATGAGATGTAATGTCGGCGGTAGTTTTGTTCAACAGTATAGTTAGACACCCATTCAAAGTGAATTGATGCATCGTCATATAGCGCGTAATCTTTCCGTTACAGTGTCACCATATTTATAAAGCAAATGGAGTAGCCAATGATACACTCTTTGATAATTGGTGCAGTTTATGATACAATGTCTTAATTAAGTCGCCTGATATTATTTCGGGATGTTCTCTTCTACTTAATTAACTTTCCCTTGATAGATAAATGAAAAACCTGGACTACATCGTGATGTAATCATATAAAGCATATGAAGCACCTAGAAAATATTGTATATGAGACTAGTCTAGAACATCCTAACGATTAAGACATCTTTGCTTTACTTACATCGTCAAGCCTCCCTTTAGGACATAAGTATAAGTGAAACGTAATTGTGTAACAATTGGGTCCTTTTTTAGATGTCTGATGTTTTTGTGACTTCTTGTTACGACTTCCAACTTGTCGCCCTCTTTTACCCTTAACACCTGCACTTTTTTTTCCCAAGGGATTGTAACTCCAAGCTCATATGATCTAGAAACAACTTGCCTCAAGAGCGGCTTAATCTAGGTTTATTTAGTGATACTGAAAGCTCACCTACTCTCTTCTGGAGATTATAATTGTTGTTGTTCCTAAGCCCCAACTCCTAACATGGCATTCTGCACCACACTTCATGAACTACATCCTCTGCATACAGATTATTTGAGTTTATGAGTTCACCATTCCCCACATGCTCAGGTGCGACATTGACATCGACTGGCAACAATAGTTCTACTGTCTCTTCAACTCCATCCTCAAGTTAAACTACCACCAAGTCAAGCACCTACATACTATGATTCTCAGCAATAGGCATCAGCTGCATTATATATAGTGCCCCGACCTTTTTATATAATTGTTAATATTTACAAATATTTCAAAATTCGATATAGCAGGCACAATAAATAATTATACCATCGGTAAAGGTTGAGTGACATTCATTTGAATTTTTCATGAGTTAGTTATATCAATTGACTTCAGAAGGAAGTCGTAGTATTTGTCGAAATGAGTTCGTACACATGCGGAGTATCGAAATCAAAGTTATGAACGAAAAGCTATGATTAATTGAATTTTCGTCGTAATTTATGTTTTAGTAAATTCCAAAGTATAAGTGGACCTTCCGATTTAGGAAAATCAGACCCACATTAATTATGTCAACTTTCTCTCTTTCGAGATAAAGTGCGATTTCTCGGTCGGTGGGGCTCTGGCCAGCGGGACGGTGCCAACTGGCCATCTTCGATCGGCCGAAATCGCTTCTTCTTTTCATTTCCCATCTCCGGCTGAATTCAATTTTGGCCGCCATCAAGAGAATATATATATATATATATATTGAGTTTAGAAAAAAACCGTTGCGTCATCGATTAGATTTCCAACAAATTTTGGCCAAATTGCTTTCATGGCCAATTACGGACAAAGGAGTTGAAATCTGGCAATGATCTTTGAGAGGAAATATTGGGCTCTTTTACAGTGGCAGAGTCAGGATTTAGAGACCGGGGGCTGGAGTGGTGGTGGTGGGGGAAGAGACAAAATGAAGACTTAAAAAATACGAATAAATAATATAAAATATTACATTATTCTTGAAAATGTACTATATATTACAAGGGTAACTATCCTCGTCGAGGTTTCATATCATAAAAATATTTCATGATAACTTCACCGTTTATAGTAAAAAAATATGTCTTTCTCAATATATGATACCAAACAATCATTCATCAACTCGTCACCCATTCAGCTGAGCAAATGACTCTTCACAATATTCATTGCATTGTAGAAAATACTCTCTCTACACTTGTTGTTGCTACTAGTAAAATCAACGCTAATGTCAAAAGCAAGTACACTAGTGAATATGTCTTCTCTTTCTTCCGGTGAACCATTTTCTCTGCAAGCTAGCTGAGTGATTCCTCTCAAATCAAAGAACTCAACGTCATAGCACATGTCTATAATATGGTTCTCAAGTTGATCATCAAGTACCTTTATCTCATGTTTAGAAAAGTCTTGAGGATAATACTGGATAAGACGAATTAACTTTGCTTTATCGAAAGCTGAGAATGAACTACTTGGATTCAAACTTGACATGTAAAGAAGCATTTTTGTATTATTCTCGTTGAATCTATCAAGTAATTCTTGAAGTTGTTTATTTATAAATGTATAGAATAAATCAACACGAAAATGATGAAAGTTTGTTATTACCTGAGAATTTTTCGCTTTGATTTTCCAGGAGGTTCGAATCTGTCATCCATGTTTAAATTTTTTTTCATTCTTCCCACAAAAAGAAGAAACTTGTGTGAGTAAATCATCCATGTTTACCCATAACATCTATAATCTTATTTAAATTCATATATTATAATATTTGTCAGTTAAGTTCTCCACGTACGGAAAGAGTTCAAGACACTATTACACTCTTATACTATTTTTGTTGTACAAGTTTTTTGGTATGACAAAATATATTATACTATAATATCAAACTTGATTTAGACAACTTGAAAAGAGTATTATACAAAAAAATAAAAATTATCTATGAAATCTCGGGAGGGGGGGGGGGGGAGGGGGGAATGGCCTGAGCTCGCCCACGTGTCGCTCTGCCGCTGCTCTTTTAGAGCTTTCTATTGGGATCATCGATGTACACTGCCTTACACTTGCAATGTGAAGCAAGTTCCTCGCTAATGAATCATCTATACGTTAGAAACCACATCATCTTTTCGTGCTCCATTCTTATGCTTAGTCTCTGCTTACAATTCACGACGAGCATGTAGCATGGGCCGCTTCGGTAGTATATCAACATCTATGCCTAAATCATTGGCAAAGAGAAAAGTATCAGTCTTGCTAGATGATGATACGGTCACTTTAAAACCCCATGAAGGAGAACCAAAAAACCTTAAGGCTTGAGTTTTGGTTACCCAATATTGTCATCTGCTTCTGCTGCGCCATAGACTTTCAAAAGCGTTATTTTATGATCAACCCTCCAACAATGAGAGCAATGCACAACAAGATCATCATATTGGAACCTTAGTTCTTGTTCCACCCTACAGCCAAGAAAAAACACTTCTTAAATCATATATGCTTGCCTAGATAGTGTTGAACCCTCACAATGCCACAATCAATATCACCAGTGTCTATATACTGATAATCACCCAAAGTTGCCCCTGTATTGTAAACATTCTCCTTGGTGTTATACCTCGGTGGATTGCTGATAACCTTGACCCAAAAGCCTGTCGATTTTCTCGTCATATCATTGATCAATTCCATTTCATCCTACTTCACAGTTTGCATCAAAACCTTGCCATGGGTGATTGTACGCGTGATTTCGAGTTCGTGGGTGGTTCCGGATTATTATTTCGACGACCGAGGAATATAATATGAATATTTTAAATTTTGGAATATCGTCGAGTTTATCCGTTCGTATTCGAGTTTATCCGAATCATGATTGTGATCCATTTTGGACCGTTAATCGACCCGAACCGGAATTGGAATGGTTATCGACTTGATTCACGAGTTTCGCGATTAGTCGCAATTTTGACGTAACTGATTAATATGGCGGCTTCGTTAACGACTAAATTATTGGGCAAGAATTTGATTTGGGATCCTTCACAAAATTTGTAGAGAATTTAATTTCGAGCTCGTGGGAACTTCCGGAGGATTATTCCGAGTTACGAGGAATAAGTTGTGAATATTTTCGGGCGTCGGATGTTGTCGTATTTATCCGTTTGGGATTCAATACGCGTACGGTATAAATACCGGAGAATACTTGCCATTTTTGGAAAGTTTCCAAATCAGGAATTGGGCCTTGACCCGCGTTGACCACGGGTCAAGGGGCGACCCGTTTGCACCGTCTGTAGCCGTTCGGTTTTCGCCCCATTTTCCGGCCACGATTGGCCGGGGTTCCTTCATGAGATTTGTTGGTATCGTGGCCCTCTTCAATTTGAGAGGTGGATTGACCCGTGAGGTGGTCGGACGAAGGAGAATCGAAGCGGCAAAGTTTGGTGTTTTTCCGGCTAGTTCGGCGGTGATCGGAAGTGACTTTTCCGGCCGAGTTGGTGGCTCCTCTTTGAGGGGTTTTGTTAGCCTTGAGGAGAGGGAGCTATTGGAAGTGGTTTGGGAGGTTGCCGTGGCCGAAGGAGAGAGATCCGTGATATTGAAATTCTGGTAAGGGTTTGGGACTTTGAGGTAAGTTTTGGACCTTTTCCGGTCAAAATTGGCCTTAACTTTGAACTGGAAAGTTGTTGGAAATGTCGAGATCTAAAAATCCATGTATCGGTTGCATTTTTCTGGGCCGGTGTGATTTTTCGGTGGCCGGCGGCAGCGGCGGCGCCGCCGTGCGCGGAGGTGACTTTTCGTCCGACGTATTTTTCGACGAGTTGTATGTCGTTTCGCTCGGAATCGCGTACCAATCACAGTGGTGAGGTTTATTTTTTGAATTGAGCATCGGAAATTATAGCGAGGTTTTATTATGTGATTATCGGATTTTTGACGATTTCGTTGATATTGAATTATATGTTTCCGGGAACGGTTGTTTCTCGAGATGTGATTCAAGTTTTTGAGTTATAATTTTGAGCAGTGGATTTTTTGATTATCCAGGGGATCGTGATTGTTCGTTTAGCGAGAGATTTTCCGCCGAATCACGGGATTAACGCGTATCGCGTTACGCTCATCTGTGAGTGGACTTTTATATTTTCATTGTCGTTGCGAGTTTGTGATTTTCAGTATTTATTTATATACGATGTTGAGATTATTTATTACTTTTGGAGGTATTATTTTATATTTTTATGGTGGTGGCATTACTTGCATCGATGCTTCGGCTACTCGGCTGATCACCAGTAGTCTGACCATAGTTGAGAGATTTCTCTGGACCAGAGTTGAGAGATTCCTCTGGGCAGGGTTGAGAGATTCCCCTGTTATGCCGCTGGGGTTGAGAGATTCCCCTAGCCTATCACCGTCGGGCTTGAGAGATACACTTGGCACCTCCATATATATTTTCTGAACTCGCTATACTTTACATTGTTTATTGTATATGAAATTGGTGAAAGGCATATGTTTATTTTCATCCACTCACTCTAACGTTTTTATTTGCCTTTCCCCTGGGCTTTTCGGTTTCCGTGCCCAGTTTGCAGTTCAGATTCTGGTGTCGCACGTCGCGGTCGGAGGCTTAGTATTCGAGTGATATTTCTTTTATGGTAGGTTCTTAGTTTGGCCTACTATTTGTATATATATACTAGAAGTCGCTCTGAGCATTCTTATGTTATACTTTTATATGATTTTCTCCGGATTTCTGTAAAGTATAGTTTTCTTGATTACTTTACATTACTGTTATGATATTGAGAAATCTGGATGGGATTGGTACCCACGGTTTGATTTTTGTGGCATAGGATGAAGTGTATTTTCTGGGTGCAGATTAATGACAATTCTGCGTTACTAGCGTTACTCTGCTGAAATTTTAGTGGTTTTTGTTGGTTCGTGTTTTCAGAAGGGGTTTGATTCCGGTTTAGGAAACTAAATCAGGGTTGGGTCCTTTCAGCTTGGTATTAGAGCATTAGGTTTTAGGTTCTGTAGACTTCTGTAGTCATGTTTACTAAGGATATTTGAGAATGTACAGCATGTCTAGAGAGATAACCCGACCGGCCGGCAGATACTCATTAATGCTCCGGGTGTTGTATGCTTTCAAATATTTGAAGTTCCATGATTACGTTCTACTTGTTGCGAACAATGTCTTATTCATTAGGATGTTTCCTTAATGTGCTTTCCGTGTCAGTATGGTTGCGGATCCTATTGAGGATCAGTCGACGCGCGACTTGGCAGTGAGTTGTGGGTTTGGATGAGCATTTTGAATTCAGAGATTTATGTGGCATGGTTTGCCTGGTTGTGCGTGTATGAGCATCTACATGTTGCCTCAGAGCAGAAAATTATGGTAGTTGATGGTGTGCCTTAGTCAGATCATTGTATTTGATGGGTTGGTATTGTGTGAGTTCCTGTTGCGACTCCATGGCCTACATTCAGAGTGCTGTTTATACGGTAATAGTTCAATCAGGCTACCTAACAACGAAAATATGGAGTGTTTACCAACCTGAGGCAGAGATGTATCATTCACATGTTGTTCCAATTTGCACGTGTTATGTGGCTTCAGAGGAAGCAATGCACGAGGTTCGAGATGAGTTTGAGCCTGAGCATCAGAGGGATTTTCACTGTTATGTCTCAAGACAACCGTGAGGAGTTTGATGTGCTGTACCCAGTGGCGAGGACATCGAGAAGGAAAGGCTTACACGGTTTCTGACATGTCAGTTTGAGGAAGGTGAACTTAGTCGAGAGATTTTGATGAGGTTGAGTTCAGGCACCTCGAGATCAATATCTTCATCAGGCCGTGGCCATTTTGATTATGTTGAGGGTCATCTGAATAAGCAGAAAATCCGTTTAGTGGTGATGGAGATCACAGAGTAGTTTACTTGTTCATGTGGCATGAGTTTGGGTGATTGTTGGTGATCCTTCCACACAGCAGGCGTCGCTGTGATTTGTGTCCGAGGAGCACTCTCAGTTGCTATTTTGGTGGCCCGGAGGGTTACGTTATGAGGGGATGTCCTCAGTCAACTGTTTTTGTGATCCTACAACTCAGAGTTCAGGAGGAGGTCAAGATGCCATTTCTGGAGTTTGACCATCTCAACCTTCTAGACGAGTCAATCAGCAAGTTGCAATCGACGTGAACGGCTAGTTGGGCATGCCAGAGTTCGTGCCACGACCCTGTGTGGGGACAGAGTTTCTTTGAGGTTACCGTTGTTTGGCATCCATGACTATTATGCCTGCATCTTCACTTCCGGGGTTATGGAAAGTGTTGTATCCATCCGGAGAGGTTGTGAGATCTTTGTTGGAGGTTATGGGTTAGCCGCGGATCTGTTATTGCGGGATATCGTTGATTTTGATGTGATGTTGAAAGGACCCAACCCCGATTTAGCTTCCTAAATCGGAATCAAACCCATTCGAAAACACGAACCAACAAAAACTTTTCGAAAATTGGGCAGAGTTTCGTTACTAGCGTGGAATTACCATTATCTGCACGCGGAAAATACACTTCATCCTATGCCACAAAAAAGCAAACCGTGGGCACCAATCCCATCCGGATTTCTCAATATCTCAACAGTAAAGTAAACAATACATATAATAGTACTTTACTGAAATCCGGGTTTAAAATCGTATAACATATTCAACAGAGAACTCAGAGCGACCTCTAATACATAATCATATAAGTATACCACAGTAGGTAGAACAATAAACCTACTAGAAGAAATAAGGTAGCTCGAGCACTATGCCTCCGACCACGACGTGCGACTCCAGAGTCCGAACTGCAAACTGGGCACGGAAACCGAAAAGCCCAGGGGAAAGGCAAATAAAAACGTTAGAGTGAGTGGACGAAAATAAACATATGCCTTTCACCAGTTTATATACATAATCATTATAAAACAGTGCGAGTTCGGAAAACATATACATATGGAGGTTGTCGGGCGACCTCTTAAACACGACGTCAGGTGAATCGCTCAAACCTGACGGTGATAGGCCAGGGGACCTCTCAACCCTGGCGGCATACAGGGGACCTCTCAACCCTGCCCAGAGGACTTCTCAACTCTGGTGGACTACTGGTGATCAGCCGAGTAGTCGAAGCATCGATGCAGTAATGCCATCACCAATAAACATAAAACAATACCTCCGAAAACAATACATATCACAATATCGTATAAAGTAAATACGAAAATCATAAAATCCACGAACTCGCAAATCAACTGTGAAAATATAAACTTGTCCACTCACACGCTTGCGTAACGCAGTTCGCGTTAACCCGTGATCCGGCGGAAAATCCCTCGCTAAACAAAAGATCACGAACCCCTGAATAATCATAATAACCATTTCTCACAATCATAATTCGACAATACAAATCAAATCACGAGAAACCACCGTTCTCGGAAACACGTAATTCAAAGTCGACGAATCGTCGAAAATCCGAATATGTACACCTCAATACCTCGCTATACTTTCGGACGCTCAACTCGAAAAACGAACCCCCCCACTGCGATCGGGGCGCGATTTCGAGTCAAATGACATGCGACTTGTCGAAAATCCAAAAAGTCAAACCGTTGACCGTTGACCACCGCCAACCGGAGAATTTCACGGTAGAGCAACCTTTATTCCATGTAAAATCACCCACTGAGCAACTTTGTCAACTGCATCGAAGTCCAATTCAATCTCTAACCTGTCCAATTTCACGAAAAACCGAAAGTCCACACAATTTTCAAATCAAGAATTCTCCATACACACATCAAATTGAATCTCCAAACCAACATGGTTAGATTCGTGGAGGGAAAAGCTACAAAGCCCAATCCATTTCATAGCTCAATTCAACCGAAATCAATAAACCCGAATAACCTCAATTTTTTCCCAAATTTGGCCGGAAATACCTCTCACTCTGGCGAGCCTCGCCGTAAAACAAGACCGGAAATAGGATCGGGAGACTTGGCCGAGTCGATTGGGACAGACGCCATACTCGGAGGTGGCCGGAATTGGCACCGTCGCCGGCGAGCCGAACCACCATAGCGCCACCCATCCACAGCTCGGTCAAACTGAGTTGACCGGGTCAAGATAATTAATGAAAGTATTGACTTACCTGTTAAGGAAACCCTTCTATTTATATACATGACCAATATGGAAACTTTCCCAAAATGGAAACCCCAAAATTACATATTTCGATAAACTTTAAACATCCGTAACTTCCTCGTCGTAATTCCGATTCCGATAATTCTCGCGGCCACAAACTCATCTCGACATATTCTTCCAATATCACTCAAAGTCAAACACATCAGCCAAACGAATAAAAAGTCAACCCTTTCAAAACAACACACATTAAATCGACTAAATAATCAACAAACGGAAATAATCAGAACTTAAACTCCGTAACTCAAAATCATACTCCGGAAGTTCCTATGAACTCGAAATTAAATTCCGAACAACTTCCGTGAAGGATCCGGAGCCAAATTCTCGTCCGATAATTTAGTCGCGAACAAACCTGCCATTTAAATCCATTTCCGTCGAAACTTCAAATATTCATAACTAATTCCTCGGTCATCCAAATAACGATCCGAAACTGCCCACGAACTCGTAATCACACGTACAACGACTCTCGAGAAGAGACCCAGGTCCAATTCTCGGCCAATAATTAAGTCGTTAATGAGCCTGGCGATTCAATCAACTATCGGCAATCTGCGACTATGCGATAACTCACGTATACAGCTGATCATACTGCTGATTCTGGTCCGGGTCGTCACAAATCCACCCCCCTTAAAAAAATTTCGACCTCGAAATTTCCAAGTCTGTTGGCCAAGCATAGGAGCACTGCCTCTGCATACTGCTCAACTCACCAGTGACAACCTCAACTGAACGACTCTCCAGTGGCTACGTCAACTGGACAACTCTGATAACAAACTCCACAACAGGAGATAGCTCCGTGCTGGATTCCTGTACCCCCAAATCTCAAATCTGAACTGGCTCAACACAATCGCCAAGTGTTCCTACATAAGGAATAGATAGGGTACACAACACATAACAAACCGGAAACATAGTTCCGCTACACGGAACACAACACACATAAAAAAAAAACCAACAATATAGGCGATGCCGAATTATACGGCATAACACAAACTCGCCTACGACCCCATTTGGATCAAAACAACATGGCAAATCACAACTCAGTTTACCCACATGCACATAACTCACACACTCATATCAACATAACTCAAACATCGGACTCGGGCAATTATCAACCCATTTCCGCTAATCTGACAGTCTGTGGTAGTACATTCCACAAAATCAGAATCAAACATCAACTCAAACTCAAACCAAACTTGCTCCAGCACAGTGGAGTACAACATCGTCCTCAAAACGACATCAAGAAACGTCAACATCACAGTGATCCACACACTGGTACCGCAAGCAATCTCGAATAAGTGAAACTGCTGGTCCCAAATCCTCCGGAACTGCAACACCGAGGTCCACAATATGCCCTCCAAGGTCTGAATAGTCCTCAAAGATCGCCAACTAATCTGAGGATAAGAACCGGTACTAACTCGTAATCTGGTCCCCAATGCTCGCTGCAAATCTCACCAACACTCAGTCATAGCTGATTATCTCGGTCAGCGAACTGGGACACGGGTACACCGCGGAAATGACCATTCTCCGTCAAACACAGCTATACCAGCCCGCCACTGAAATCGTCACCGAAAGTACAAGGAAATGTACTGAGTTCGTCAAACGGTCTACAAGGTCTAACCACTGGTATCACAACCAAAGTGTACACATACACACACAATCACAGCAACAATCGCCACGTCTAATCGGAAATCTCAAATGGCTGACACTTCTCGGCAAGTCTCTGCCTCCGAGCCATTGCCTGTCGACAAATGTGGCATCTGCACATATACAAGCCGCTACATTCCTCTACAGGTGGCGTCACGAGTAGACAACTCGGAGTATCTGATACATCTCGGTACCACTAGCGCCAAACGCGCGCAAAACCACGAGCTTCAACATCATCACACTCGAACTCAGCTCCCGTAGCGCATAACTCAGCTAACACGAAAAATCAAGTCGCACACACATGAAACACTAAAGTTCTCGATTGCCAACTGAATGTATTTGCAACAACATCCCAGACGAACGTTCAAAGTACAACCTCTAGCCTTTCCCGAACAAGCTCAAAGGTGCAGCCATAGTTGTTAGTCAACCTCATCCATCTACACTGCCTCAAGCCCAAATCTGGCCGAAAATGCAAGTGGATGAAACTCAAGTGATCAGTGCACGTCCTACACTGCGCTGCACGCCATAGCAGTAGTATCTCGAACTCTCTGATGCTAACACAAAGACAGCTACATCCAAATCATACACAGGATATGCAACTACACAAAGTTCCACTGCCTGGAACCATGAGCCATCGCTCTGTAAAACCGCATCACACATAACCAAATCTAATCCTCGATGCATCGCCATAACCCACGAACTCGTCGTGGTCGTCAGGTAAGGTCAAAACCGAAACAACGGTCAACTATTCTGCAGGAGTAAGTAACTCTCCTCGCGTGCATCGAACCACTCGAACTTGACGCCTTCTTCGTCAATCCGGAAAGTAGAGTGGCAATCTAGGAAAATCCTGTACAGGCCGTCAGTAATAGCCTGCCGAACCCAAGAGACCCCTGATCTCTGGTACCATGGTAGGGCAATCCCCAAATCAACACGGCTTCTAACTGGTCAGGATCCACGCCAACTCACTCGGATAGCTTCACACAGCTCAAAATCTTCACGCTAATCGGCCAAAACTCACACTGGCTGAACTTCACACACAGCTGACAGTCTCGCGAAGTCCGCAAAACCACTCGCAATTACTTCAGGTGCTGGCCCACGCCTCTGGAGTATATCAGGATGTTGCTAACGAACATGACCGCAACTCGTCCAGAAACCGTCTGAACACCTGGTCCATCAAGTCCACATGATCTACGGGGAATTGGTCAACCAATAGCGTGACCAAGAACTCATGATGCCCGCAACGAGATCCGAAAACTGTCCAAACCACATCTGATTCATCGATCCCCAACTGATGATATCCGAACCTGAAGTCAATCTTCGAAAAGACTGAAGCTCTCGCGAGCTGAACAAACCACTCGTCAATCCGAAGCGGAGGATACTCACTCTCCTCTGAAACGAATTAGGCTTCCGGTAGTCAATGGACCACCTCGACGAACCATCCATCATCCGTATAAACAATGCAAAAGCACACCACGCAAATACGCAGGGTTGCATGAAATCTGCTGAAACCTCCTCCAGCAACTCTTGGAGTCAAAACAATAGCTCCATCAGCTCTGCTGGCTCCGAATGACAAGACGTCCGTAAAACGAGTCCAGCACCCGGTACAAACTCAATGGTGTAGTCAGTCTCCAGAACTGGAGAAACACCTGGTAACTTCTCCGAAACACACCTGGGAACTCGGAAACCACCTCAATGTCGCCAATGTCGGGCACAGCAACCGAAGTATCCACAACATAAGCTAAGTAAACAACACAACCCGTTTCTACCATCTACTCGACCATCACCGCGAAACAGTGTCTCGGGGAAACCTGGTCGTCGAAATATAACCTCCTTCTCGAGGCACTCGAACACAGCTAAATGCATCGTCAGTAAGTCCTTACTCACAATCACACCAAAACCACAATGTCCAGCTATAACAGATCCGCGGCTAACCCATATCCTCCAACGAGGATCTCACAACCTCCGGATGGATGCAACACTCTCCAAGACCTCGGAAGTGGAGATGCAGGTACAATAGCCATGGATATCAAACAACAGTAACCTCGGAGAAAAGTCTGTCCTCAAACAAGGTCATGGCACGAACTCCGACATGCCCAACTAGTCGCCCACGTCAATTGCGACTTGCTGAATAACTCATCAAAAAGACTGCGTTGGTCACACTTCAGAAACAGCATCATGACCTCCTCGTGAACTCTGAGCTGCCGAACCGCTAAAACAGTTGGCTGAGGTGCTCCCTCGTAACGTGATCCTCCTGGTCTCCACAATGGCAACTAAGAGTGCTCCACGAACACAAGTCACCGCAACACCAGCTGCGTGAAAGGATCGCTAACGATCACCCGAACTCATGCCACAGGAGCAAATCCGCTACTCTGCGATCTCCGCCATCGTCAAACGGATCCTCTGCCTGATCTGATGACCCTCAACATAATCAAAAAGGTCGCAGCCTGATGAAGTCACTGATCTCAAGGTGCCTGAACTCAATCTCATCAAAATCTCGACAAAGTCCACTTTCCTCAAATCATCACATCGAAAACCGCGTACATCTTTTCCTCACAATAGCCTCGCCACTGGGTGCAACACACTAAGCTCCTCACGGATGTCTCGAGGCATATCAGTCAGACTCTCTCTGATGCTCAGGTTCAAACTCATCTCGAACCTCGTGCATAGCTCCCTCTGAAGCCACATAACACGTGCAAACGGAAACAAACATGTGAACAATGCATCTCTACCTCAGGTGGGTAAACACTCCACATTCCAATGCTGGGTAGCCTGATAAAACCATTACCATAATAACAACACTCTGAATGTAGGCCATGGAGTCGCAACCGGAACTCACACAATACCAGCCCACCAAATACAACAATCTAACTCAGGCAAACATCAACTGCCACAATTCTCAGCTCTGAGGCAACATATAGATGCCCATATACACATAACCAGGTAAACCGTGCCACACAATTCTCTGAACTCTGAGTACTCATCCAAATCCATAGTTCTCTGGAAAATCGCGCGTCGATTGATCCCCAATAGGATCCACAACCGAAACGACACGGAAAGCACGTCTGGAGGCATCCTAATGAATAAAACATCGTTCACAACAAGTGGAACGTAATCATGAAACCGCAGATATTTGAGAATACACAACACCCGAAGTATTGATGAGTACCGCTGGCCAGTCGGGTCATCACTCCAGTCATGCTGTATCAACTCAAATACCCTAAGCGTCACAACTACAAGAGTCTACAGAATCTGACAACCTAATGCTCTGATACCAAGCTGAAAGGACCCAACCCCGATTTAGCTTCCTAAATCGGAATCAAACCCCTTTAAAAACACGAACCAACAAAAACTTTTCGAAAATTGGGCAGAGTTTCGTTACTAGCGTGGAATTACCATTACCTGCACGCGGAAAATACACTTCATCCTATGCCACAAAAAAGCAAACCGTGGGCACCAATCCCATCCGGATTTCTCAATATCTCAACAGTAAAGTAAACAATACATATAATAGTACTTTACTGAAATCCGGGTTTAAAATCGTATAACATATTCAACAGAGAACATAGAGTGACCTCTAAAACAAAACCATATAAGTATACCACAGTAGGTAGAACAATAAACCTACTGGAAGAAATAAGGTAGCTCGAGCACTATGCCTCCGACCACGACGTGCGACTCCAGAGTCCGAACTGCAAACTGGGCACGGAAGCCGAAAAGCCCGGGGGAAAGGCAAATAAAAACGTTAGAGTGAGTGGACAAAAATAAACATATGCCTTTCACCAGTTTATATACATAATCATTATAAAACAGTGCGAGTTCGGAAAACATATACATATGGAGGTTGTCGGGCGATCTCTCAAACTCGACGTCAGGTGAATCGCTCAAACCTGACGGTGATAGGCCAGGGGACCTTTCAACCCAGGCGGCATACAGGGGACCTCTCAACCATGCCCAGAGGACCTCTCAACTCTGGTGGACTACCGGTGATCAGCCGAGTAGTCAAAGCATCGATGCAGTAATGCCATCACCAATAAATATAAAACAATACCTCCGAAAACAATACATATCACAATATCGTATAAAGTAAATACGAAAATCATAAAATCCACGAACTCGCAAATCAACTGTGAAAATATAAACTTGTCCACTCACACGCTTGCGTAACACAGTTCGCGTTAACCCGTGATCCGGCGGAAAGTCCCTCGCCAAACAAACGATCACGAACCTCTGAATAATCATAATAACCATTTCTCACAATCATAATTCGACAATACAAATCAAATCACGAGAAACCACCGTTCTCGGAAACACGTAATTCAAAGTCGACGAATCGTCGAAAATCCGAATATGTACACCTCAATACCTCGCTATACTTTCGGACGCTCAACTCGAAAAACGAACCTCCCCACTGCGATCGGGGCGCGATTTCGAGTCAAATGACATGCGACTTGTCGAAAATCCAAAAAGTCAAACCGTTGACCGCCGCTGTTGACCGCCGTCCACGGTGGCGCCGCCGCCAACCGAAGAATTTCATGGCGGAGCAACCTTTATTCCATGTAAAATCATCCACTGAGCAACTTTGTCAACTGCATCGATGTCCAATTCAATCTCTAACCTGTCCAATTTCACGAAAAACCGAAAGTCCACACAATTTTCAAATCAAGAATTCTCCATACACACATCAAATTGAATCTCCAAACCAACATGGTTAGATTCGTGGAGGGAAAAGCTACAAAGCCCATTCCATTTCATAGCTCAATTCAACCGAAATCAATAAACCCGAATAACCTCAATTTTTCCCCAAATTTGGCCGGAAATACCTCTCACTCCGGCGAGCCTCGCCGTAAAACAAGACCGGAAATAGGATCGGGAGACTTGGCCGAGTCGATTGGGACAGACGCCATACTCGGAGGTGGCCGGAATTGGCACCGTCGCCGGCGAGCCGAACCACCATCGCGCCACCCATCCACAGCTCGGTCAAACCGAGTTGACCGGGTCAAGATAATTAATGAAAGTATTGACTTACCTGTTAAGGAAACCGTTCTATTTATATACATGACCAATATGGAAACTTTCCCAAAATGGAAACCCCAAAATTACATATTTCGACAAACTTTAAACTTCCGTAACTTCCTCGTCGTAATTCCGATTCCGATAATTCTCGCGGCCACAAACTCGTCTCGACATATTCTTCCAATATCACTCGAAGTCAAACACATCAGCCAAAAAAATAAAAAGTCAACCCTTTCAAAGCAACACACATTAAATCGACTAAATAATCAACAAATGGAAATAATCACAACTTAAACTCCGTAACTCAAAATCATGCTCCGGAAGTTCCCACGTACTCGAAATTAAATTCCGAACAACTTCCGTGAAGGATTGGAAGCCAAATTCTTGTCCGATAATTTAGTCGCGAACAAACCTGCCATTTAAATCCATTTCCGTCGAAACTTCAAATATTCATAACTAATTCCTCGGTCGTCCAAATAATGATCCGGAACCGCCCACGAACTCGTAATCACATGTACAACGACTCTCGAGAAGAGACCTAGCTCCAATTCTCGGCCAATAATTAAGTCGTTAATGAGCCTGGCGATTCAATCAACTGTCGGCAATCTGCGACTATGCGATAACTCACGTATACAGCTGATCATACTGCTGATTCTGGTCCGGGTCGTCACAGATGTTGTGTATGGACTTCTTGGCGACACATTGGGCTATGTTCGAGTGTCACGAGAAGGAGGTTGTATTTCGATGACCCGGGTTCCCCGAGATATTGTTTCGCGGTGAAAAGAATACCTTATTACCACGTGTGATTTCAGCAATGAAGGTTGAGCGGATGATGAAAAGGGTGTGTAGCATACTTAGCTCATGTTGTGGATACTACGGTTGCTGTGCCAGACATTGGTGATATTGAGGTGGTTTCTGAGTTCCAGATGTATTTCCAGAGCAGTTACCGGATATTCCTCTAGTGCGGGAGATCGATTTCACCATTGTGCTTTTACCGGGCGTTGGACCCATATCGCAGGCATCTTATCGTTTGGTGCCAGCGGAGTTAAAGGAGCTACAGATTCAACTTCAAGAGTTGCTGGAGAAGGGTTTCATACGACCCAGTGTATCTTCGTGGGGTGTTCCTGTACTATTTGTGCGGAAGAGAGATGGTTTGACAAGATTGTGTATCGACTACCGGAAGCTGAATCAGGCTTCAGAGAAAAGCAAGTATCCTCCACTTCGGATTGACGACTTGTTTAATCAGCTCAAGGGAGCTTCAGTCTTTTCGAAGATTGATCTCAGGTCCGGATACCATCAGTTGAGGATCAGAGAGTCAGATGTGGCCAAGACAATTTTTTAGATCGCGGTACGGGCGTTACGAGTTTTTGGTTATGCCGTTTGGGTTGACCAATGCCCCCGCAGATTTTATAGACTTGATGAACCGGGTGTTCAGACAGTTTCTAGACAAGTTTGCGGTTGTGTTCATCGGCAATATCCTGATTTACTTCAGGAGTGTAGGCCAGCACAAGAAGCATTTGCGAGCGGTTTTACGGACTTTGCGAAATAATCAGCTGTTTCCGAAGTTCAGCAAGTGTGAGTTTTGATTGATTAGCGTGACGTTTTGGGCCACGTGATATCAGCTGATGGAGTCGGCGTGGATCTTGACCAGATAGAAGCCGTGTTGATTTGGAGTGGACCTACCACCGTACCAGAGATCAGAAGTTTCTTGAGTTTGGCAGGCTACTATCGGCGCTCTGTGTAGAATTTTTCTCGGATTGCCACTCTACTTTCCGGATTGACGAAGAAATGTGTCAAATTCGAGTGGTCCGATGCTTGTGAAGAGGGTTACTTACTTCTGAAGGAAAGGTTGACCACTGCACCGGTTTTGACTTTACCTGACGACTGTGGCTAGTTTGTGATTTATAGCGATGCATCGAGATTTGGATTTGGTTATGCTTTGATGCAGCATAGCAGAGCGGTGGCTCATGGTTTCTGGCAGTGGAAACGTTATGAAGCTACGTATCTTATGTATGATTTGGGAGTAGCTATCTTTATGTTGCATTGAAGAGTTTGAGACACTATTGCTGTGGCGTGCAACACAGTGTAGGATGTACACAGATCACTCGAGTTTCATCTACTTGCATATTCAGTCAGATTTGAGCTTGAGGCAGCGTAGATGGATGGGGTCGATTAACGACTATGGCTGCACATTTGAATTTATCCAAGAAAGGCTAGTGGTTGCACTTTGACTATTTTTCTGGGATGTTGTTGCTGATGCATTCAATCAGAAATCGAGAGCTTCATTGTTTCATGTGTGCGTGGCTCGAGTTTCCGTGTTAGCCGAGTTGCGAGCTACGAGAGCTGAGTTAGAGTGTGATAATGTTAAAGCTTATTGTTTTACGTGTGTTATACACTAGTGGTTCGAAGATGTATAAGATACTTCGAGTTTACTACTCGTGACGCGACATGAAGAGGAATATAGCAGCTTATGTGTTTAGATGCCACATTTGTTGGCAGGCGAGGGCAGAGAGGCAGAGACTTGTTGGGAAGTTACGACCATTGAAGATTTCCGATTAGAAGTTGGAGCTTGTCACTGTGGGTTTTATGTATCAGTTATCGCGTACTTCGGTTAGTAGTACCAGTTGTCAGGTCTTTGTGGACCATTTGATGAACTTAGTTCTTTTCCTTGTACTTTCGGAAAAGATTTCGGTGGCAGGCTGGTATAGCTGTATTTGGCAGAGGTTGTCCATTTTCGTGACGCCCCTGTGTCCCAGTTTGCTGATCGAGATAATCAGTTACAAAAAAGTGTTGGCAAGCATTGCAATGAGCATTGGGGACCAGATTACAGTTTAGTACAGTTTCTTATCCTCAGATTGGTGGGCGATCTTGGAGGACTATTCAGACCTTGGAGGGCATGTTGTGGTCCTATGTATTGCAGTTCCGAAAGATTTGAGACCCGCAGTTTCATTTGTTCGAGATTGACCTTCGAATTAGCAGGGACAGGTTGACAATTACTTGAGTTCGACATTAGAGTTATATTGATGTGAGCAGTCTGAGTTATGAATTTGCCACATTATTTTGGTCCGTATGTGATCATGGGGCGAGTTGGTGTTGTGCCGTATAGTTTGGTATTACCTATAGCGTTGGCCTTTGTGTATGTTGTATTCCGTGTGGTGGAATTACATTTCAGGTTTGTTGCGTGTTTTGTACCCTATCAGTTCCTTATACAGGAAGACTTGGCATTTGTGGAGGAGCCAGTTCAGATTCGGGATTTGAGGGTACAAAGATATTTTCCATTAACAGAGTCGTTCAGTTGAGGTTGCCACTTGGGAGTTGAACTGTATGCAGAGGCAGTGTTCCAACTTTTCAGTTGGCAGGCTTGGAAATTTCGAGGTCAAATGTTTTTTAAGGGGGGTAGATTTGTGACGACCCGGAACAAACTCAGTAGTGTAATCGGCTTTATCCACGAGCTTGTGCGTAATCGCAGTTTTCCGTAAATTGATTGAATTACCGGTTTTGATCATGACTTAATTATTGGCCGAGAATTTGAGTTGAGTCTCTTCTCGAGAGTTGTTGTACGCGTGATTTCGAGTTCGTGGGTGGTTCCGGATTATTATTTCGACGACCGAGGAATATAATATGAATATTTAAAATTTTGGAATATCGTCGAGTTTATCCGTTCGTATTCGAGTTTATCCGAATCGTGATTGTGATCCGTTTTGGACCGTCAATCGACCCGAACCAAAATTGGAATGGTTATTGACTTGATTTGCAAGTTTCGCGATTAGTCGCGATTTTGATGTAATTGATGAATATGGCGGCTTCGTTAACGACTAAATTATCGGGTAAGAATTTGATTTGGGATCCTTCACGAAAGTTGTAGAGAATTTAATTTCGAGCTCGTGGGAACTTCCGGAGGATTATTCCGAGTTACGAGGAATAAGTTGTGAATATTTTTGGGCCCCGTTTGGGATTAATTACGCGTACGGTATAAATACGGGAGAATACTTGCCTTTTTTAGAAAGTTTCCAAATCAGGAATTGGGCCTTGACTCGCGTTGACCACGGGTCAAGGGGCGACCCGTTTGCACCGTTTGTAGCCGTTCGGTTTTCGCCGGATTTGAGCCATTTTCCGGCCACGATTGGCCGGGGTTCCTTCATGAGATTTGTTGGGCTCGTGGCCCTCTTCAATTTGAAAGGTGGATCGACCCGTGAGGTCGCCGGATGAAGGAGAATCGAAGTGGCAAAGTTCGGCGTTTTTCCGGCGAGTTCGGCGGTGATCGGAGGTGACTTTTCCGGCCAAGTTGGTGGCTCCTTTTTGAGGGGTTTTGTTAGCCTTGAGAAAATGGAGCTATTTGAAGTGGTTTGGGAGGTTGCCGTGGCCGGAGGAGAGAGATTCGTGATGTTGAAATTCCGGTAAGGGTTTGGGACTTTGAGGTAAGTTTTGGACCTTTTTCAGTCAAAATTGGCCTTAACTTTGAATTGAAAAGTTGTTGGAAATGTCGAGATCTTCAAATCCATGTATATGTTGCATTTTTCTGGGCCGGTGTGATTTTCCGGTGGCCGGCGGCAGCGGCAGCGGCGGCGGCGACTTTTTGTCCGACGTATTTTTCGACGAGTTGTATGTCATTTCGCTCGGAATCGCGCACCGATCGCAGTGGTGAGGTTTATTTTTTGAATTGAGCATCAGAAATTATAGCGAGGTTTTATGGTGTGATTATCGGATTTTTGACGATTTCGTCGATATTGAATTATATGTTTCCGGGAACAGTTGTTTCTCGAGATGTGATTCGAGGTTTTGAGTTATAATTTTGAGCAGTGGAGTTTTTGATTATCCAGGGGATCGTGATCGTTCGTTTGGTGATGGATTTTCCGCCTGATCACTGGATTAAGGCGTATCGTGTTACGCTCATCTGTGAGTGGACTTTTATATTTTCACCATCGTTGCGAGTTTGTGATTTTCCGTATTTATTTATATACGATGTTGAGATTATTTAATACTTTTAGAGGTATTATTTTATATTTTTATGGTGATGACATTACTTGCATCGATGCTTCGGCTACTTGGCTGATCACCGGTAGTCTGACCAGAGTTAAGAGATTCCTCTGGACTAGAGTTGAGAGATTCCTCTGGGCAGGGTTGAGAGATTCCCCTGTTATGCTGCTGGGGTTGAGAGATTCCCCTAGCCTATCACCGTCGGGCTTGAGAGATTCGCCTGGCACATCCATATATATTTTCCGAACTCGCTATACTTTACATTGTTTATTGTATATGAAATTGGTGTAAGGCATATGTTTATTTTCATCCATTCACTCTAACGTTTTTATTTGCCTTTCCCCTGGGCTTTTCGGTTTCCGTGTCCAGTTTGCAGTTCGGATTCGAGTGTCGCACGTCGCGGTCGGAGGCTTAGTATTCGAGCGATATTTCTTTTATGGTAGGTTCTTAGTTTGGCCTACTATTTGTATATATATACTAGAAGTCGCTCTGAGCATTCTTATGTTATACTTTTATACTATTTTCTCTGGATTTCTGTAAAGTATAGTTTTCTTGATTACTTTACATTACTATTATGATATTGAGAAATCCGGATGGGATTGGTGCCCACAGTTTGATTTTTGTGGCATAGGATGAAGTGTATTTTCCGGGTGCAGGTTAATGGCAATTCCGCGTTAGTAGCGTTATTCTGCCGAAATTTTTGTGGTTTTTGTTGGTTCGTGTTTTCAGAAGAGGTTTGATTCCGGTTTAGGAAACTAAATTGGGGTTGGGTCCTTTCACCAAGTCTCATCTCATGTCTCAAAATGAGACCTATTTTGAGACGTGTCTCATAATTTTGGAGCGGGTCCCATAAGTACAGAGGAGAGATAGCTAATGCGCGACTGAGGGAAGAATAAGAATGAATCACGCAAAATTAAAAGAAATTGTTGTTAGGTGCAATGTGCGACACGTAAGGAATAAATGGAGTGACACGGGACTTGGCCCACTCTGGGACCTGCATCACGTGATGTGTCTGAGCCGTTGCTCTCTCAAATCGATCCAACTGGCGAGTTATAGACGACCAAGATTCTTCTGTTTTGAAAATCAATGTATGTGATTAAAAGCTGAGTTTTTTTTGTTTTTATGCATTTTCAATACCATTTTTTGATCTGAAGATTAATTATATAGGTTGAAACCAATCAAACAGTTCTTATTTAAGCTAACTTATAATTTTTATATAATGGTCATGAAAAAGAGAAAAATTAAATAAAATTTTTGATTATTTTTCTATCCGTTTAAACAGTAAATCTAAATTTCCTCTATAAATACTAACCGAAATTTTCATTCACTCCACACCATTTCTTACATCCTCTCAAACATTCCTTTCTACTTTTCATTTTTATTCATATAACAAGATTTGAATATTTTTTTCAACACCATGGGTCCAAAGAAAGGGGCACAAAAACCACAGGCACTACGATCGAAAAATTGGAAAGAAGAGGAAGATAACGCTTTGTCCATCGTCGTGGTGAGTGTTGGTAAAGATTTGGTCGTTGGCACTAATCAAGCGATGGGAACCTTGTGGGATCATATATACGAGTATTATGAAGGTATCAAGCCAATCTTAGCACCTCCTTGAACCCCTTCAAGTATTGAATCTCGATGAAAGAAAATCAATCCCACATGTATGAGATGGCACCAAGCTCTTAACAAAGCCATTGCCAATCAAAAGAGTGGTGAAAATGATCTTGATGATGTAATTATTTTTATTTGTCTATAAAAATATAGTGAATATTCATGAACTTAAAATAATTAATCACTACTATGTTTATTTCAATTGTTTGTAGTTGAGGAATACTAAGTCGTATTACTTTGATAATTCCCATGGAGAGTATTTCAAATTTTTGCATTGTTGGGATATCTTGAAGGATACAATAAAATTTTCAAATCCTCCATCAATGGATGGGGATACCACAAACTATGAGACGCCTATTAACTTGGATGATAATAATTCGCCCGGAAGTGAAGCAACTCTAAGCATGCCGCCTATTAAAATTACATACGACCAAAATAAAATAAAAACTTAAAACCACGTATCCAGAAAAGGCAACTCGATACCTAAGATCTCAAACTTATCCCCAAATCAAGAATTGGGTCAACCAAGTAGCCCAACTCAACAAAGAATTAGAATGGGCAACCCCAATTAGTTTAGGCACTCCGCCACCCACTAACCATCACCACACTCCCATATCTCGCGCGACCTTCTGGTTAAGATCTCCAAACTGTGTGCGTATGGTATCACAACATATACTGGATGGCATCTTCCACATGCGTCGTAACCTAGACCATCATACCAACCCTGAGGTTATCTCCAATAGGGAGTCCTAAACCCTATAATTTTGGGGGTATTAAGAAATTTGTTCTCCAATAGTAAAATAGTGAGGTTCTAAACCCTATATATTTGAGACCAAGTCTCATCTCATGTCTCAAAATGAAACCTGTTTTGAGACGTGCCTCATAATTTTGGAGCGGGCCCCATAAGTACAGAGGAGAGATAGCTAACGCGCGACTGAGGGAAGAATAAGAATGAATCACGCAAAATGAAAAGAAAGCGTTGTTGGGTGCAATGTGCGACACGTAAGGAATAAATGGAGTGACACGCGACTTGGCCCATTCTGGGACCTGCACCACATGATGTGTCTGAGCCGTTGCTCTCTCAAATCGACCCAACTGTCGAGTTATAGACGACCAAGATTCTTCTGTTTTGAAAATCAACGTATGTGATTAAAAGCTGAGTTTTTTTTTGTTTTTATGCATTTTCAATACCATTTTTTGATCTGACGATTAATTATATGGGTTGAAACCAATCAAACAGTTCTTATTTAAGCTAACTTATAATTTTTATATAATGATCATGAAAAAGAGAAAAATTAAATAAATTTTTGATTATTTTTCTATCCGTTGAAATAGTAAATCTAAATTTCCTCTATAAATACTAACCAAAATTTTCATTCACTCCACACCATTTCTTACATCCTCTCAAACATTCCTTTCTACTTTTCATTTTTATTCATATAACAAGATTTGAATATTTTTTTCAACACCATGGGTCCAAAGAAAGGGGCACAAAAACCACGATCGAAAAATTGGAAAGAGGAGGAAGATAAAGCTTTGTCCATCGTCGTGGTGAGTGTTGGTGAAGATTTGGTCGTTGGCACTAATCAAGCGATGAGAACCTTGTGGGATCATATATACGAGTATTATGAAGGTATCAAGCCAATCTTAGCACCTCCTTGAACCCCTTCAAGTATTGAATCTCGATGAAAGAAAATCAATCCCACATGTATGAGATGGCACCAAGCTCTTAACAAAGCCATTGCCAATCAAAAGAGTGGTGAAAATGATCTTGATGATGTAATTATTTTTATTTGTCTATAAAAATATAGTGAATATTCATGAAATTAAAATAATTAATCACTACTATGTTTATTTCAATTGTTTGTAGTTGAGGAATACTAAGTCGTATTATTTTGATGATTCCAATGGAGAGTATTTCAAATTTTTGCAATGTTGGGATATCTTGAAGGATACAACAAAATTTTCAAATCCTCCATCAATGGATGGGGATACCACAAACTATGAGACGACTATTAACCTGGATGATAATAATTCGCCCGGAAGTGAAGCAACTCTAAGCATGACACCTAAACCTATGGAAGATTGTCCAATGAGACAAAAAAAAGGCTAAGACGACAAAGAAGAAAGGTAATCAAGAGCTAACAATGAGTATTTATGCTCAAATGAAAAGGCTTGCCGATCAAAATGATAGAGAGTTTGAATGAAGGAATAACTATATGAAGAGACTAGGGCGGCTTAACAAAGGGAGGAAGATGCTCGCACAATGGTGATGGATCATAATATCTATTCTTCACCCTATAAAAGATGGTATTAGGAGAGGAAGCAAAAAATGATACTTGATAGAGAGGAAGTGGAGGCACAAAATTCATCTTTTCGGTCATTCTGTACCCCTCAACCATCTACACCTCCTCATGGTAGATCAAGTTCTTCCCTCTATATTTCGCTCAATCAAACGGAGTGAATGTCTAATAATAATCTAGAGTGATTAGTTTGTTCTATCTTATTTATAATGTTGTTCATAGCTTAATTTATATTGTTGTTTTTAATTAATTTTAATTGAGTATGTCGTCTACTTTTATAAATTTTAAATAAAATGATAAGTTCTTATTTGTTATTATTTACAGTTTCGTAAATTCAATGCATACAACAAAACACTCAAAGTAATAGGCATAAAACAAAAGTTGGCTTATGCATACAACCACACACAAAATTAACGGTGAGTACAACCACACACAAAGTTAAATGCAAACGACAACACATAATTAAATGCATAAACCTATACGAAAAGGTAAATGTATACAACCGCACACTCAATTAAATGCAAACAACAATATGATGGTAAATAATGCCAATTATTGACATATGACAATGACACCATTTAGCCATTGATGCACTCTCGATACTTCTTCAAATCTCAGCCATGTTGAACTAAATTTGATCTGAGTGAAGCACATATCACTGGACATGAAATTTTCTTGTACAACCGTGTACAAATTCATCCACTTCTTGGGGATTACAATGTACCTCATGATCATAACTCGGTTTATCATATATATTAGCTATTCTCGGATGAGTTGGGATGTCATCTATGTCAAAAAGTTATTTCTCATCTTCATCGCGCTCATCTTCTACTATCATGTTGTGCTTAATAATGCATGCCATCATGATGTATTAGAGGCTCTCCCTACTTTATAAACGAGCTCAACCCCTCACAATTGCAAAATGTGCTTAGGGAATTCCAAATGTTCTCTCCACATCTTTTCTGAACACCTCTTGCATTCTTTTAAAGTGTCTTGTCTTTGGAGTGGTTGGATTTTTTATTGCTTTCACAAGAGTTGCCCAATTAGGATAGATGTCATCCACCACATACTAACCTTGATGGTACATACTATTGCCCACTTTGAAATCCACTTAAAGAGCTTCACCTTTGCATACCTCATCAAATAATAGAGACATTCCCAAGACATTGAGATCGTTGAGAAAACTTGGAAGTCCAAAATATGCATGCCAAATCCAAGTATCATATGAACCACCCACCTCTAAGATTATTATAGGTTTGCCTTTGTGACCTTGAAATTTCCCAGCATACGCAGTAGGGCAGTGTTTCCATTGCCAATGCATACAATCAAGACTACACAATATACTTAGAAACCTACGATCTAAACCTTTGTTCGCAACCTCCTAGATCTGCTTTTGTTCGTTTGCGAAGATAGTCTTTGCGGTGCACAACCCATATAACTCTTGAAAAATGATCCAACACTTCAAGAGCAGTGGATTCAACTACATTAAGGAACTCATTGCACAAGTTAGTTGGTAGACCATATGTGAGCATCTTTATAGCGCATATAAGCTTATGTTCAGTTGAAAGGCTGAGTTTGCCAGTGACATCCATATTATGTACAAAGTACGGTGATAACGCATAAAACATGCATCAAATATTAACACAAAGTAGACACTCAACACATAGTTCACACGTATGCAATTTAAAACCCTTCTTTGTAGATGTAGCATTGATAAGTAGGGATCGTTCTTAACCGGGCATTGAGGGTACTAATGCATGACAACGTTTGTAAACATAAAATAAAAGGTATGGGGGGTTTGAAAGTTTGATTATTAATCTATGAAATATAAAGACAAAACATGGCAGAAAACATATAGAGAAACCCTAAGTTCTATCATGTTTAAACTCATAGACAAACAAAACAAACAAGAACATAGAATCCTAAACATGCTTTCTAAACCGAAAATAAAACCTAAACTAACATATTTACAAGTGATCATCACATGCTAACAACCTAGCATATTTATCCGATTAATCCTAAGTGTCAACGAAATTTATAGCTTCAATCAAAACACATAAACATGCTTATATTGAACAAGAGAGCAACCAAAATGAGTAAACACCTTAGTTCAATTTCACCTTTAGAGATCATTGAAACATGCATAGAAAACGTAACCAAATCGAGTCCTATTCTAAAACACGTTTCAAAGCATTAAGAATATAAGCTAGCATATGAATTCGAATCTAAACTATAAACACATGGAAGAAACTTATTAGAAATCTGAAATAAACATCCTTTTATCAAAACTTGTTCTTGTCATACAAAAGTAAAGGAAACTACATAAAACCGAGAACAAAAACAAAGAATCCATGTTACACTTTTGATTCCATGAAATCGCACCGCAAATCTTGATGTAGCAGCTCCTTTGGTACATGGAGAACACAAATATCCAAGGCCAAATCGAGCCAAGAACACTTGTGGATGGAGGAAGGATTTCTAGGAGGTGGTGTTTGGTGGTGTTTCGGCCTTGGGAGGAATACTTCGACTTTTGGATGCAAGGAGGTGACTTGGGCAGATCTTTGGCTATTAGAATGTGTGATAATGATGAATGAGCCGAGCTCTCTAATTTATAGAAGAAGATTAGGTCTTTTCCTACCAAAACAAGACTTTCCTTATGTACCAGGGTAAATCTGACAGCCTGTCTTCAATCGCGTTTTTCCGGAGCTGTAGAGATCAGAAAATTATGATTCTTGATTTGTTGGAAAGAATACTTCAAGGGCTATTAAATAACATATCTAATCATTAAATTCGAAGTTGATTTGCATATTCGGTGATCCCTTGATGTTACAGGTCTGCAGCTTGAATATTCTTTCCTTATTGCATGAGAGATATTCACCTTCTTGATTTTGTTCTTCTTTCTCTCCAATGAATATCTTGGCCAATCTTGCCTTATTCTTGCAATATATTTCGTGCTTCATATCAGGCATATATGAGATATAATTGATACATATGATTTGGCCATCTCTTCTTGCCTGATCTGCCACTTTTCTTCTTTCCTGGCCCGAGCGGGAGAATGCTTCAGCTTCGTTTGCACCATTTGACGTCATTTTCATTTGTCATTTGGGTTTCTATTTCTTGACACCATTTGGGAAACACATTTTAGTAACCATGTGAAGACCATTTCTCGGACCATTTCTTCTCCAAAATTAGAAACTTCCTCCTTATTGCGTTTTGAGCTCATTTCTGCCTCCTTTATGAATTCCTCCTTATTTTGTCCTATAAATCATAAAGTAAGTAAAATACAAAGATACTAAGTTCAAAACAAAGCTAAATGTAAAGAGAAAGATGTTAAGAATCAAACATAAAATGCGTAGATCATACGGGTCATGGTTGGCCACACTATGCATCATATCTTGTCAAAGAGTTGTGGTCGCATACAGAAGTGCCATCGAAAAATGTCGTCGTCAAACCTACATGGTTCACTGAAATATAGAGCTTTCAAGCGCTGATCCATCATCTCTCGATCTCTTAATATGTACCTCCGCCCTTCCAAAGAACCACCCCATTGTAAGTCTTCATCTTCTTTCATCCTTTCTACATGTAGGGTTGTCGCAGACATCAAGAGGGCTTGTTGTTGCCCTCTCGGAACATCTTCTTCTTCCTCTTTCTTCACAGTAGTTTCTACAACTTATTCATGGCAGAAACAAACTCAAAGTATGGAACAAAAACTTAGAAACCATAATTTGTATTCTAGGGGAGGAGTGTTTGTGAATTCGTGAGAAAAGGAGTGAATGACTCAATTTTTATAGATGATCAACATGATTCTCCGAAGATAAGAATAGACACATGGCAGATAAAGAAATCTCGACAACTAATTAGACATTGACACGTGTTGGACCAAATCTTGTCGGATTTTTGATAAGCTATCATATATGTAATTTAGTTACAACCCTATTGACCGACACATCTCAACGAAATCTTAACCGAGTTGTGGATAGTGCACATGTCACTCAAATATTTTTTTTAATTAATAATTAATATAATAATCATTTATTATGTACAATAATAGTTTAGGAAGTATAACATAGTATTAAATACAACATATAATAAAGAAAAATCAAATATAAAAAGTTAGAATTTTGAGATGAAACCACATGATTGGAGATGGTTGAAGTCTTATATGAATAATGCTTAAATGATGTCTCATATTAGGTATAAGACCCCATTATAAGACTTTACCATTGGAGATGCTCTGAGCGACCTATCGAGATCCAACATCTCTTAGAGCATTCGCACCGGTTGCTTGAGCAATTGCTCTTGCAACTCATCCAAAGAGCAAGAGAAAACACTATTCCACAAATAGCAAGAGCAAAACATTTTTTGAATGCAGCAATACACAAACTGCAAAAGCAATTACTATTTACCATATTGTACAATGTTAATATATTATTTCTCAGATAGATTTTTGACCAATAACTATATGACACATGTCATTATTGCCTGAAAAATAATATAAGATTTTTTATAAGAAAAAATTCGACCAATGCCAATGTGACGCGTGCCATATTAATGTGTCATTATTAACTAAATATTTTAATATTAATTATTTTTCATACATAAATATGATTACACTTTCTTCATGAGATTTGTAGAGTATTTTATTACGATCTCGTAGAAACTTTCGTATAATTTTTGGACTCTCAAACTATTTATTATGATTTTAGAAGTTTTAATTTTAATTTTAGTTTTTCTTTAAATTAAACTTCTAATTAAATCTGGGTCGTTTAATTGATTTACCAATTGAAATCTAATGGCCGAAATCAAGATGATGTGAAGATTATTTTGGTCAACTAATGTGCCACATGTTGGGCTCCAATTAGTCTGTCAATTTATATTCACTATTTTCTTGGCGCGTGCAATGCACACGCCTGATATAAAAAAAAATGCAATGCTCCAGACATCACCTATGATCGGGCGTGAGCTCCACCAGGCGATCGATCAATCACGCGAGCAAAACTTGGTCAAGCTGTTGCTCGAGCTTGTCGTCAATGAGTAGTCGCTAGAGCAAGTTTCACCGTTGCATCCTCACTCAAGCTTGCTCGAACTCCTTCTGCTCAACTCCCACCGCTTGCTCGAGCAAGACGTCTGTCAGTGCATATGCTCTTACCACAACCAAGTGCACCATTACAAATGCCGCCTCCCTCAGATTTTGAAATAAATTTACCCTAGACAAAATTTGTCAAAGTCAATATTAAAACGATATCAAATTTTGTTTGATTCTTGTCTACCCAACTGCTATGTCATAGCAGTAAACGACATTCATTTCTTCTAAGATAGTGGTTGCATGCAACTGTTTGACTATGCATGGTTATGAGAGATGAAATGAGTGTAAGTTCAACCACTTTGTATGCAACAAGATCTTCTTGAGAAGTAGGATATGAACTATTTGGGCGCTTAAGCAGACGCCTGAAGCCTAAATCTTCACTTTGGCTAACTATCCATAAGCAATCCTGACTGTCCGATTTAATGGACAACAATATCACTCCTTTTTTTTGGGGGGGGGGGGGGGCAACTCCGTTGGAAAAATGGGGCAATTTTTAGTTGTAAGTCCTACAACTCTGTTTGCATTGTTGGACAAATTGTGATTTTCCACCATTTCATTGGGGCAATTTAAATAAGAAAATTAAGTGAAATGCACTTAATATTATTGAAAAAGAAACATGAATTTGTGTTCTCTTACAAGAATACATAAAGATTATCACTACCGGAATAAGCAACATTACCGGCGAGATTACCGGAGACAAGGCCGGCGACCGGAAAAGTCGTCGGTAATGTTCATCATTACCGGCGACTTACTCCGTCGCCGGTAATGTCGCCGGAATTTCGCCGGTAATGTTTCAAAACATTACCGGCGACCTCCTCCGTCGCCGGCAATGTCAAGCCAAACATTTCCGGCGATTTTCCGGCCGGAATTTTGCCGGCAATGTTTGGCTTGACATTGCCGGCGACGGAGGAGGTCGTCGCCGGTAATGTTTTGAAACATTACCGGCAAAATTCCGGCGACATGTCGCCGGCAATGTCTCCATTTCCGGCGATTTAATGAATCGCCGACAATGCCTCTTATATTAGATGCCGATCCCAGCAAGTCATTCATTTGGATCGAAAAAAATCCGGTGAAATCGAAAGAAGGAAAACGCTCTGAAATCGATCCTTCGGTATTGTCAAAATTAAGGCGCGCGTCAAAAACTCGATCACTCGGGAAGCTATATATATATAGGTACGTGTATATATACGT
Organism: Geum urbanum; assembly: GCA_946800695.1. Taxonomy (NCBI): domain Eukaryota; kingdom Viridiplantae; phylum Streptophyta; class Magnoliopsida; order Rosales; family Rosaceae; genus Geum; species Geum urbanum. The sequence continues at coordinate 28,252,884 of OX327012.1, forward strand.
ATATGTGTATGTATATATATGTGTGTGTTGATCAAATCCAATTCGTGAGATATGAAATGTTGTTGATGTCACCGAAACGAGAAAACTGCTTGTAGTTAATTTTATCTTGTGTCTGAATCAACGACTGGTATTATCGTAGTGCTATTAGAGCCAGGCTTAAGAGAGCCTCCTACCTAGTCAAATACATTTTGAACTGAAAAAAGAAGAATACCATCATCGAGTACTGAATCGAATTCAGAGATTAGATCGATATATATATATATATATATGCATGCATGTGTTGATTTAATTAGAGTTGAATTGAGATATCGCGTCGATTATTAGTAGTGAATGTGTGTATATATAATACGTAAAATTGTTAGAATTTTCAGGATGGACAAGAGTTGGATGAGCCTCGAAATATGGGATGTCAGATATCACCAGGGAATTAGGAGTTTTGTGAATTTTGTGAAGGCTAATTGTGGAGACACTACACTTCATTATTGCCCGTGTAAAGAATGTAAGTGTTTCAGCGATCGATTTCGTTTTCCCATTGATAAAGTCCAGAAGCACCTGAGTAAATACGGGTTTTGGGATAAGTACACTTGTTGGATTTATCACGGTGAAACATCGTTAGCGGGTCCGCATGATCATGGACAATTTGGTGAGAGGGCCAGTCCACGCTATGATCATGGAGATTTTGCTGAGAGGGGCAGTTCATCCAATGATCCAACATCGATGTTAATCAATGATATGTTTCCTCATGAGAGCGGTGTATTTGCTGATGAAGCACCAAATGTCCCTCCCGTCGTTGAGGGTTTCCCCCATATTGAGCCAGTCGAGCCATTACCTGGAGCTCATGTCAACACAAGCGGTATGGACAAGTACAACAACCTGATTGCATTGCAACAGACTCCGTTGTACGACGGTTGTAGTAAGACTGTTCTTGAAAGTGTGATGGGAGTGATGCAGCTCAAAATGGAGAACAAAATGTCTGTCAAAGCTGTTGATTCTTGGTTGAAGTGGACTGCTTCGCTACTGCCACCCGGTCATCGTCTTCCTACCACTCATCATAAGGTGCGACATATCCTGAAAGATCTTGGGCTTTCCTACATCAAAATCCATGCATGCAGATATGATTGTATTCTCTTCTGGGGAAAAGATCTTGAAGACCTTGAAGCCTGCCCGGTATGTTTTACAGAAAGGTATAAGTTGACTCCTGCAGGCAACAAGAAAGCTGTGAAGATACTTCGATATTTCCCGCTTATTGATAGGCTGGAGCGGTTGTTCATGTGTGCTTTCACGGCCGAAGCAATGAGATGGTGGGCTGAGAGGAATTTGCCTGATGATGATACCCTTATACACCCTTCCGACGGAGAGGCTTGGAAGCACATGGTCAGGGAGTTTGATCATTTTGCAGCAGAGGTCCGAAATATTTGGCTAGGGCTCTCATATGACGGATTCAACCCTTTTGGCAACATGAGTCTTCAATACAGTATATGGCCAGTTATTTTGGTACCGTACAACCTTCCTCCATGGATGTGCATGAAGAAGGAATACAATATGCTCACTTTGTTAATTCCGGGCTCGGGTTATCCAGGAAAGTGTCTTGATGTGTATTTGAGGCCTTTGATTGAGGAGCTTAAGTACCTGAGTGAGTGTGGCCACCCCACTTACGATAGGTTCAAAAATGAGATGTTCCAGATGCATGCCATGCTTGTTGGCACCATCAGTGATTTTCCTGCCCGCGGTATGTTGTCGGGCAACGTTACCAGGGGTTACAGGGCTTGTTCAGAGTGCATGACGGTTGATTATTGCAGTCCTCATTGTAGTAAAATTGTTCAGATGCGTCACCGTTGTTGGCTTCCATATGATCACCCATTTAGGCAGGATCCAGACGCGTTTGATGGGACTGTGGAAATAGGTGTGGCACCCAGGCGATGGACAGGGGAAGAAATTTTGGAAGTGTTGAATGAATATGATTTTGGCCAGCTGAGCAATCATCCTGACATAGTGGCGTCAATTCCAGACAAGCCCGAAAGGTATAAGTTTTGGACACACAAGAGCATATTCTGGGAACTCCCCTACTGGCCCAGGTTGCCTATCAGACACTACCTAGATGTCATGCACATAGAGAAGAATGTGTGTGAAAGTGTGGTGGGCACAGTTCTTAACTTGGAGGGGAAAACAAAAGACATCCCTAAGGCACGCATTGATCTGAAAGCTATGGGACTGCGGAAACATTTGTGGTTAAGAAATGGTAAGCACTACAAGAAAATTGCACCTAGACCACGGACCATTTCCGTCGTCTAGGTGCAGTTTTCCGTCGTCTAAGTACTTAGACGACGGAAACTCCGTCGTCCAAGGTCCGTGCTCCAAGTGCTATCGTCCAAGAACCTGGACGACGGAGATTTAGTGATCCGTCGTCCAAGTGCACTTGGACCTCGGACATTATCCGTGGCCCAGGTAGCCACCTGGACGACGGAAACTCTAAGTCTCCGTCGTCCAGGTGAACACCTGGACGACGGAGATTGTTAGGTTCTCCGTGGCCCAGGTGTTCACCTGGACGACGGATAAATAGTAATCCGTCGTCCAGGTGCATACATGGGCCACGGAGAAGCTAACAATCTCCGTCGTCCAGGTGTTCACCTGGACGACTGATAACTAAGTCTCCGTCGTCCAGGTGAACACCTGGACGACGGAGAACGGCAGGGTTTAGGGTTTAGGGGTTAGGGGTTAGGGGTTAGGGGTTTAGGGTTTAGGGTTTAGGGTTTAGGGTTCTGCACCTGGACGACGGAGAACATAATCTCCGTCGTCCAAGTGAATATTTAATTTTTTTTTAAAAATAAATTGAAATTAAATATTATTTAATTTAATTTATTATTATTTTAATTTAAATAATGAAAAATGCTAAAATTAAATAAGTAAACTAAATTTTGAATATTAATTAATAACTTAATTATTAAATAATCAAAGTAAATTAATTTGTACATACGAAAAAACCCATAAATTAAAAATTAAAATATTGTTCGGAATGCGGAAAGAAACGAGATAATATACTACTAGATAGCTAATACACTGGATGAGCAGATGCGCCGCCGAGTCCTCCGCCTCCAGCCGGGTCGTTGTCGTCGGGGTGTGGGTTCGGAGGAGGTTGACATACTTCTCGATTTTGTTCCATGAGGGCGATGAGTTGGGCTATTTGTGCTTGTTGTTCGTCAAGTCTTTGCCGCATTGACTCATTCTCCTCTCGTGCCAGTCGAGCCTCTTGAATGGCTGCTTCGACGGCCGCAGCCTGACTCCTTCTCCGCTGCCTCGAACCTCCCGTAGATGATGAGCCGGAGGTCGTCGACAAATCTCGTACCACCCTAGGCCCAAAGTGCCTAACCTCCTTGCCAGCTCTACGACCGTAGACCTCATCCGCGATTGCAATTTGGCTCTCTAAGGATAGAGGAGGCAGGTCTTCCGGCGGCACATCTGGGAACGCAAGCTGAGTGTTGGCCAACTCTTCATGCGCACGCTCTATCGCCCTTGCCTACAAAAGAATAATTAATTTATTATAATGAAATCATATTTAAATAATAATTACTATAATTAAAAGCACACATATATATATATCACTTATGCCGCATTGACTCGCTTCATTATCGAGCCATGACGTCACGTACGCGCTTACGCTTGCATCAAGATAAAGGTGTTTGGAACCCTTATCCTTGTGCTCCTTGGCAATTTGAATGAACTGCTTGGCGCCGGTAGTATGGTGTTTCTCCTTCTTCCCCCGGTTGGCTTTGTTGACACCGGAGAATTTCTGTTACACAACATAATTAAATCATTAAAAAATGAATAACTACAATTTAAATAATTAAATTATCTTAATTGAAATAAAAAAAATAAATTAATACCTTAAATTGTTCATCGGCAAAGTGGTTACACAACCACTCCCACTCATCTTCTCTCTCCCCTTGCAGCTCTACCGGGGGAGGCACGGGACCGACATCTTTGAAGTACTTATGGAGCCTGTACTTCCAATCTTTGTAGATGGAGTTGGCGGTTTGATTGATATGCCTCAACATAGCCGGTGTCGGATCCACGTCAAATTGTTCCTATCAAAAATAAATAGAAAATTATAATCGTATATATTATGAAATTTTAGGCCGAGATTAACAATATTATATAATAACTAAATTGAACGTATTACGTACCGAAAGATCTTTGAAGACTTTCGCCTTCTCATGATCCGGCGCCTCCTTCCAAGTAGGGGCAGTGATACGAACCCGGTTACGGATGATTGACCCTATCCCATGCACCGAGAGACTTGCTAGCTGAGCTGTGGGAGGGCCACCGGTGAATTCGTCGTACGGCAAGTCGATCTTTTTACCGGTCGCCTTGCAAATACGCTCCGCTTTGCCCCCTTTAACGAGACCCCGAGTCCTTTTCGGTTCCGGGTCAGTGGGGGCCCTCCTTTGCCTACGGCGGGCGCTGTACATGATTGATTCGGCGGTCGAGGACGCCTGAGTACTTCCTGTTGAATGGGTACCGGGCGTCGGAGATTGGAAGGGGTCGACGTCATCACCGCTCGAGATGAATGGGGGAGCGGGAATTTCCCCAGAGGGCGCTACGGACGGACCAGATGATCCGTCCGGATTGAGAGCGTCGTTGCCCTCCGGTGGTAATTCCCAACCGACTTGGTCCGCCAAGCGGCGGAGCATGGCATCTTCTGCCTCTTGTTGGGCTTTCTTCTTGCCGGATGTCGTCTTTGGCGGAGCCATTTAAACCTAAGAGTACGGGGTTAAAATACCTACTTACCATAATAATTACAACTTAAAAATTTACGCTAATTAATTAAGTACGTTTAAGATTTAAATAGAGTACACTAGCTTGGCATTTTCGGTCGTTCAATGGACGTGCGACTCGCGCGATAAAGTGTAAATTTTCAATTAATCAGCCTTGGTTAAATCGAAAAACATGGCCAGTTAGGGATAGAGATAACGCGAGAGGCAGGACTAATTTCGACAAAAGTCTTTCTTAGTCCAAATCCTGTCACCAGTCATAACCCGTTTCTAGACACCATGTCCGACATTCGGCCAATTTTTCGAAAATTTACACTCCCTCAAGTCATTTGCAAACTCCGCCCTCAACCTCGTGTTCATAACTTCACTTAGGTTATGGTGTGCGGTGATGAAATCCACACATCACGAGGGGTTAAGGAGATAAGCAAGGAAAAGATGCGCCATCTATTCCAAAGAGTGCGACTTAATTACACCAAGCCTATGTACTAAATTTAAATCGAACACGTACTACTAATTAATTTACTAAAAAATACACGTAATTACATGCAATAATTTATTTTCCATTTAGCATGCAATAATTAACCATTTAATTAATTAA